>OY856415.1:125041079-126336079 GCA_963693085.1 Alisma plantago-aquatica
CGCTTTTGACTAGCTATCAAATTGTGTTTCCCGTTTTGACTCCCTTGAGAGAGGTCTATCATAATTCTAGAGTTTGGACTGATCCTGGCGTATGAGAGTACTCAGGGTCAGGGCTGCTCCAGTTTATCTTTCACTCTGACATGTGCCCACTGCCCTTGGGAGAGGGAATTGGTGCTCAGCTGGAGGCATCCTATTTGAGAGAAGAGTATGTTGGAAGCTTTTCGTCGCCACTTGTTATGCCTAACTTTTCTTCCTTCATGCCTTACCTTAACGATAGTTTTATTCTCTTGGCTTCTGATATACAAAACCCCTATAAAAATTGCTAAACCCTAAAATCATAAACTTTCTAGTAACTCCAGTTGGAGATAGTCTTTTAATCTAATTTCTTTATGGTGCTTTCTTGTTACAACCAAACCTATCCTTTTGCCTGTTTGATGTGCTTAGACAAGTGAAACTCATATTCTGAAGTGTTGTTCTTCCTATCCATGTGTTCGACCCCAAACTACTTCGACCCTATGCTAGTTGCAAGTTTCTTAAACATTTGAGTATTATAAATTTCTAAAGTCTGATAACCTAGACATGATTCCATTCTTGGACCCGCGTTTAAGGCTCGTCATAGCTTTGCAGCTTGGATGTCTTTACCTTCACCCGAAGGTCACGATCCAACACTCTGAGTGCACACAAGTGTGTTTGAGGGTTGGACCAGATAGGGTAGGAGGCAATAAGAGGGGATGTTTCAAAAGAAATTCTTCTTATAATATTGAGTTCACAGACCCTCTTTGTTCGAAAACATACCCTGGTGAAGGGGACCATACTCACCTCAACCTGCTTTCTCTATTTGCTTTTTGACTTGGATGTAGAGGCCCAACCCCATATCATGAGAGAGACACCCTCTCGAATCCTCTTCATCGCCCTCCTCTCCTAGCCATGATCTTCTCCATAACCCTAATCTTCCACATAGCCATCCTAGCCGTCCTCCCCTAGACTAGGCTTTCACCGCAAGCAGCACTATTGCATTACATCAAATGATTCGGACTGTGCATGCCCTTCCTGATCCAGAGGCATTCATGGATGTCAGGGCACCACTCCATAACCTTCATGATGGAGTAGGGCATGGGAAGATCCCTCAGTGGAGTCTAACACATGAAAGGAGACAACGAGTAGACTTCTTGACCCTCGCCTTGCATCGTCCTAGGGAATTAAGGGGGATGTCGACTCTGAGACTGTTCTTGGCGATCGTTAGCTGTAGAGGTACCGAGCAACTGAGAAGATGGGTCAAAGAATGGACCTTCTGGTTTCCGGTTATGGTCGGTTGGAGCTGGAAGTCTGGCCATTTTTGTCTAAGAGGGGGTGGGATAATCTATTTGCCATTTGGGGGCCACATGAGCGGGGATAATTGGCTCGGCAATAGAGTTGTGGTTCTAGCGGCGACCGATGCATGGAGTAGCGTCTACATGTGAGAAAAGAGAAGATTCAGAGCCGAAGTACCAGAAGGCCCTTATGTCTAAACGTCATTAACGAAGGCAATGAGGTACCTTTTCCCCTTTTATCTTTAGCTAACCCTGTAACAAATAGAAATAAATGGGATGATGTGTCAATCATGGATTGGCCCAAATAAGATTAATCTTGAAATAATCATAAGAAATCATTAGAAACTCGAATTTAGATGAGTTATATATAAAACTTGATCAACAAAATGAGAGCAATCGAAATAAAATAGTTTCATAGTCTAACTATGCTTAAATACCAAAAATAGTGCAAATATTAGTTTAAGTGGTGATTAGTGCATGAAAACCCTAGTTTTGAATATTAACATGTTGAATATGTTAAAAACCTCTCCTTTATGCTATTAAATGATGTTTTGGACTATAATGGTAATATAATGATGAGAAACAAAGTTTTCTAGAGTGGATGATCCTAAACATGTGTAATTAAAATCTTGAACACTAATGATGTGACTTACTATAATCTTAATGGTATTAATCTAATATAAGTGTTCATGATGGAATAATATGTTAGATTTGATAACCATGGAAACACCTAATATGAATTAGGGTTCTTACGTCATTTAAAACAACTATCATGGGAATTAGAGTACCAAAGTATTACCCCAATGATAACTTGATATCAAAGAAACCCTAAACCCTATATTAGGATCCGAGCAGGGTTTAATTTGTTTAGCGTGATGATGACATGTTATGTTTACATACATGTAGATTAAAGTCGATTGATTGGTTTTATTAATTGATTGGATAATATGCTTGAAGTATATTCGACATGATAATCTGTGTGGCTCACCATCGAGGTATGTGGTTACGCCTAAGAATAACTACATTAGTTTGTTGGTCTTTTCTGAGTCTTTTTCGAGGATTGAACAATTAAATTGTTGGATGTTTATTTAGTTCTGTTCAATTATAATGCCACTATGAATATCTCATAAAAGAAAGATTATGTGAATAAAGTGTTAGTTTATATTTGTAAGTATTTGTTAGAATATATGTTGTTATTTATTTGTACATTTTTGATGCACTCCACGTACGAGTATGGAAACATACTGATCACACATTTGCTTCACGTCTTTCTATGTATAAGCTGATATACATGATAAAGGAGATGAAGATAAAGATGGAAATTACATGAAGGTAATAAAGATTTAAAAGGAGGATTAACTAGTTATTTCTTCTCAAATGTATAGTTCTGAGGATAGAAAGTTCATCTAAGCATCTTGTATATAATTTTTGAAATGAATGAAATTATCTACTGTTTTATATTGTTTGATTAAAATTTGGATCCTTGGATAAAATTTGTAGGTGATGGCTCTCATCTTTTTGGACTTCCATTAATTGGGGGGTTTCTAAAAAATGAGGTCGTTACAAGGACCACATGTCATAAGTCAATATAAGGAAGAAGGAGCCAATAGCTGGTTCAGGTGCCATGGTGGTGGCTATCAAGGTGGAGAAGGAGGTTAAGATCATGGAAATTGATGGTCACTGAGGTTGTCGTCAACCAGTATGGATGATTTCTGACCACAAACCTTCATTGCTAGGTCAAGTTGACACAAGGTAGGAGGAGGTGAGGTTATAAGAGTAGTAATATGTATTATCACATGGACCTATCTCAAGTCACACTCAACAAAAAGCAAAGCTAGATCAGTCATGCCATGCACTAAGAATTATGTTGGCCACAAGAACTAGATGCCAACCCAAGCAATGTGTGCATGGCTCATGGGTAGAAGTTGGTTTCCTCAAAGGGAGGAGAAAGAGGATAGATGTGGAAGAAGGGTTCTTGGTGGATGAGACCTAAATGATGAAGATCACAATTGTCTTTAGTCTTTGTCTTTAGTCATCACAAAAGGCCTCAACCATGGTGGTTTGTAGGCGGTGGTTTCATGCAGTCAAGCCATGAGGCGCTACATGAGGAAGAGTATTAGTAGCAACAACTAGGATTTTGTCGGACATGGAAAGGAGAGGTAAGAGTAGATGAGAAGAAATAGGGAATACATGGAGAGAAAGAGGAGCAGAGAGGAGAGAAGTGGGGAAATAGGCACTACCTTGGGTTGGACATCTGTTTGCAGCCACAAATCAACACAAGGAGCACTATCGGGGTACTGCACATGGGTTGTGATTGGTAAGAAAGTAACACATGGGTGTGTTATGCAGATGGGAGAAATAAAGCAAATGGACTGAAGTTAGTTTGATAATTAAATGACATATGTGTGTATTAAGGCTAGAATATGCCTAGAGAAATGAAGTCTGATTGATACCAAAATATATGAGATGATATAGTAGGACTAGAAGTACTCCAATAAAATATGAACTTTTCATTTTGGATCCATTCAATCCATTAACTAATATAAGGGTATTTTAGGCATTTCCAAAAGCCAACATATGTGATGTACTAAATATATTTCATATTTTTTGAGAAATTTTAATGAGTTAGAAAAATTAAATATCAATGTTTATTAAAAATATATTATCTATTCATGTATTACATTAATAATTATCAATATTTGTTTTGACTATCAATGTTGAGAAGAGAGCATACTAGACATTAACCACATAAATAGAATGGTATATTGGGGTTTTGGGCTAACAATAGGTGTAAAATGTTCTACCTAGATGTAAACTAAACCTAGTAAATGAGTTATAATTCTAAATATAAGTTAAATGTCAACATATTTTTTAAATTGAGTTCATTTCTCATTATGGTTCATATTCAAGAACATAAATATGTTTATACAAAAGAATGTACTTTATAAATTGGGACTTGATGAGGGTGAATTAATACATAAAATTCAATCTATCACACCTATCCCATGAATCCCAACCTCATTTGGCAATCAAGATATCTTCTAGAATGTGAAGGAAGAACCAATGTTACCAAGAAGGAGCTCTAGGATCTCGATGGCCATGGTTTGAAGCTTACATGTGGATCGTAGTTGAAGATCAAGCTTCCACATATGGTTTTAAAGAAAGATAACATCTTTCTAACCCCAATCCATGTAATATCTACTCTTTCTCTTCTCTTTTCTTAATATTTTCACTCTCATCTTATTCCTATGGATCAGATTCATGGTTATCCATGGTGTAAGTTTCTCTAAATAAATAAAGGTCTGCTTTTCACTGCCTTTTCCCTAATTGTCCATAGATCTTGCTTGGAGCTACTTTTTTGGAGCTTTTCTGGGCTTTTTCTAGGTGTCTTGCTTGTGTTTTTTTTTCTAGAGCACATTTTGTCCAAAATAGGATAAGTGATATAACTTCTTTTAGCATCCCTTACATACAAACTTGAATACATAACCCTACTACACACAGATCTTGCTCTATATGCCTAAAATGGTATCTTTTTGTACTATTTTATAACATTATGAATTGATTATAATTTTATTTATGTTCAATATGTTCTAATGACGACCCATAGTGATATTTCAAGCCTTATTGTGGCCAGAAGGCTGAAAATTCGAAATATACATGTTTTGCCCTAAAAGTGACTCAATTATGACATCTTGGATACCAGACTGGGTATAATATATAATTGTAATCTTACATATGGTTTGCATGAATTCTTATGGTAAAAATAATTTCTTATTTGAATTGTCACATTGTTAAAATTTCATGAAACCTACATTCTATACAAAAAGATGGCTCATTTATACCTTAAAATGGCATTTTATGCACAATGTCATTTTGGTAATGTCCCTCATACTTCGAATTTTGTTCAAGAAATTTGCATGGTGTTTCATGCTAATAATATGAAGAGAAATGTACATTTGGAGGTTATGCTTGAGATTGAATAGAGACATGGCCTTGTTATAGCTGCAAATGATGATTTTTTCATGTGTGGCTACTTTGACATATATGAGGAATTTTATATTTTATTGAGTTTCCTATACTAGATTAATATAATAATACATCCTAATTCATTATTTTCACCCTTGATTCATTCAAAATAAAAATCAAGTAAATTAACCTAATCAATCAAGTGAAACTTTAATCATGTAGTGCCCTATGACTGTAGAAGCTATCGTAGTGTTCAAAAGTCAGGATAAATGACACACTAAAATCATGCGTATGAACACAAGTGCACGCGTCGAGTAATATAGGCCTACGTGAGGCCCAAGTCGAACTCAGGGAGACGTAATCTTAGTGACTACCACTAACTACGGTGTGATCAGCTAAGCCGATTGAAAAGTTGGATTTGAGTTTAAACAAAAATAAAAGGAAATAAAAAAAAATAAAAATGGTTGATTCGAATGAGATGGATTCCTTAGTATTACCAATTTCACCACGGGGTCTCGTTATATCTTATTTCTACTGAATTAATATAAATTTTACTCCCACCCTGGATAGAAAGCCTGTAGTTAGAATTTCTCGCTTCCACGATGCAATTCACTACCTAGATCTAAGCCAATTGCACGTCTATAGCAATTTATATCTTAGTCTAGGTGCATTATCAAAGATTCTGGGTTTCTTTCCACTAACCATACATTACCTTTCCTAAGGAACACGTAGGAAAGTGTATAAATTGTGATTTTCCAACCTTTAATCCTCCTTCCAGAGTGATTATCAATCTATTACTCTACTGATGGTGAATAAGCATAAGTAGATCATTTAAAACACAATTATATATCCATGAATAAAGAGAAATCTATACTAATTCATGTAAAAAGTTGATACATGATTCCCCGGGCTACTCCCGAGTCCTAAGGAAAGGAGGGGTTTAGCTCTGCATGATTTTTAGTTGCGAATACATAGAGAGAGAGAACAAAAATGTAGGAAATATGAAGGAAATTTGTGTAACCCCTAGAGAGAAAGTGTTCTGGATGATCCTCCTCGAGAAATGCCCATTTTGTAGTCTTCCGGTAGTAAAATCATCCATTGGAGGTGCTCAAATCTCCTAGTTGACTTCCTTTGGCTCCATGCTTCTCTCCCTCTCTTCTCTTGTCTTCATGTGGTGCAACCTCCTCTCCCCCTTACGGTACCACATGATGTGGACCGTCAGATCTGGGCAATCTAATAGGATTGTTGATTTCTAGCAAAGTCGGTGGCACCGACTGTCTCAGGTGCGGTCCTTGCTGTGATGAAGTCAGTGGCACTGACTTGTGATGGTTGGTGGCACCGAGATGATGCACATAGTTGATCTACCGCTCTGAACCAATCTCGTTGGCACCAAATTGGTGGTCAGTGGCACCGACTTGGTGGTCGGTGGCACCGACTCTTCTAGTCTCTTATCGCACGGTCACTACTGCTATCTCTGTGGCACCGACTATGATCATCGGTGGCACCAAATTTTCAATGTACATGGAGCACTTGAAAAATTCATAAACACGTGTATAAGACTGGGGAATACATAAAATAATGTAAATATGATAAAATGAGATCGTTTGATGAAAACAGAGTATACAAGCCAATAATAATGATTTATCAAAATATGATAAATTAATTGACTAATAAATGCACAAAATGAGTATAAAATAGGCCTGTAAAAGTGAATCAAAACTCGTGCATCAAACTCCCCTAAGCTTAAAACTTTCTTGTCCTCGAGCAACAACACCTTTGGATCTAATTGAGATAAGTCAACTGAAGGACATAAGTGCATAAGGTACATCTAAAAAGTCTCCACCTTTCAGTCCTCATTCCGGCCCTCACTGACCACTGAACACTAACTACCATCTAGGTGACCAGAAACCTCTATAAAATATGTCTGTCCCCCAATCAATGAAACACCATCAGTTAAATTAGTTAATATGATAGACTCGTCTGGTTCATACTTGGTGCATCGTGTGATATCCTATCTAAATTTCTCTTTTCTCTACCTACCATCTACATGGAAACAGTTCTCTTGATATATAATGAATGAGGAGAAAATCATCTGAGTGGCCTACCAATAAGAGCAACGGGTAGTTGGAATAGGTGGCTGTGGAAGAGTCATGAGCACATAAAATCATTCATGCAATAAAAAATTATAATGAACCTATGATGATGAGAATTTATAGAATGCTCCTAATGCCTAATCATTGACGTGGTATGATGCATGCAACTATCATTTGATCTCAACATAAGATGAAATATCTAGAAACTACCTCTTGGTCTAATTCTTTCTTATGATTTGGTAGGATTATGCCCTTTCTCCCTCACTTTCTAACACTATACTCAATCTCTTTTTGTAATTTTTAATCCCCCTTTCAACATGATAGAATTGCTTTGGGCTTCCACTTGCATTGCCCATTTGATTTATGTCAATGCTTCTCTTCTCTTTTTTCTTTTCTTTTTTCTTTTTAAGGTATGGGAAAAACCACTACCTTCTTATATTAGAGAAGAAACTAGACATGACATTTGGAAGATGATACCTAATGCATATGCAAACTACATGAATAAGATTTTATGCAACTAAATGACATGCACCAAAAATTTTGTTGTTCTTGTATGTTTTTTTTCATTTTATTTTCACTAATGTAATAAAAAACAAGCAACTATTATGCAAGATCTACTATGCAATGTAAATGCAATCAAGAGAAAAAATGATAACATGTACTCAATCTTCTTATAGTGGAGTGTAAAGAGAAAGTATGTAGTGGATGAGATCACACAACTATGAGATAGAACCTTCAGAGAAAATCATATGTCCCTCTCTAATGACCTGTATACAGGGCAACCAAGGGGTTTCTCTCTTAAATTTTATTTTAAGGTCACGTTAGTGTTTGGTCAATTCGGGCTCAACAACCTCATCAATCACTTTTCTTAGACAATTAAGATGGTCATTTATGTTCTCATGTCCTGAAGCTGACTTACCCAAGCACTTAGTTATGCAACTCGATTACTCACAAGATAAGCTCAAAAAAAATTTGAAATTCGCTCATATATATTTTTTCATTTTTGTGCACCCATCCCAAATATTAATAAACTCAAATGAACCCATGCATTTACTTCTCCACAAATTACACTAGATAGATTGTGGATCCTACATAGAAGAAAAACTAAGAAGAAAACTAATTTTACCAAAATAAAAACAAAATGCTAAAATGAAAGAAAAACTAAGATAGAAGATGTTCCAGCACCGCCAAGCTTGAATATGACTATGACCTAATAGTCAAAATTCCAACTTAAGAGGTGGAACAGAGATACCCGACTAATATGGTGGATGTGGTGGCTGGGTAGGGTCCTGGGGAAGAAACATCCCCTGGAAAGTCGGATCAGAAGAAGGCATATATGGTGGCATCAGGTAGCCTCCAAAGTGTCCCTGGCTCTAGTAGTGGTCAAAGAACGACCGCTGGTAGTTTTCCATCCTCTACAGGCACTGATGCATGTTCTCTTGGTTGGCCAAGAGAAGACATTCGCTCTTGTATATTGCTTGTTGGTTGGTGTACATCCGACCCTGCACATCTTGAATTTCAGCCAGAGATTGAGTTTGCTGCTGCTAATGTGTCTGTATATCCTACAACATGGAATACATGCCTGCCATAGAATACACTTCCTCTCCTTCCTGAGAGGGTGGCAGGGAAGAAGATGTAGAGGCAACATAATGTCGTGGACACTTCCACAGAGCAACTCAATGTGTCATAGGAATGGTGGGATCCACCTCCTCCACATCGTCGCTTGATTGCTCCTCCTCATCATCATTTCCTTCATCGTCGTCATCCACGTCCGTCCATCTATAGTGGTCAACTTGCCTGATGTTGAAGATAGGATGAAGGAGTTGATGCTCATAGAAGGTGTCACTGATCGAACATATTGCATATATAGTGTTGTGTTGGATAGAGATAAGACCAACTTGCTTGAAGTGGAGGCTATCTATGTGAATCTTAGACTATACAGGCTCCAAAGTAGAGAGATCCAGGCCTATGTAGATAGCAATGAGGGTGATAAGTCCCCCAAAAAGGATAGACATGGTCCTCTTGACGTTGCACTTGACCTCCATCACATGGGTGAGGAAGAAGGCTCCAAAGTTGACCGGCCTCCCCTCTAAAAGTTGGTAGAGAAAATACAAGTCTGGCAGCTGGACCTTCGCTTGACCTTGAGTAGACTTGGCGAAGAGAGTGTTGGTGAGCATGCGATGTAGCACTCGAACAAAGGGGTGCTCATGGTCCTCCAATGAGCTGTGGTTCCAGTTTAACTTATAACCTTCTATCACTGTCATGAGGTCCTTCCATATTGCGTTGAAGTTGAAGTTCTCGGGCTGGTGGCATGGCATATGGGGCCATCCATAGATGTCGTTGAAGGCGCGAAGGGTAAGGGAGTAGTTGGTGTTGTAAAGGTGGAAGTCCACCTTCCCTTCTCTTTACTTGCCTCGTGTCGGGCGTGTTGGGTCAGGGATGACAAATATCTCCAGTGACACCAGGAACTCGATCACAATCTCTTTGTATGTTGGCCACCCGTTGAAGATAGGGTTCACAGACCCTCCATCAAACTCTTGCCATTGAGGAAAATCACCATGTTTTTGTTGAAGCCCATGTCCTCCAATAGCTATCACTCTCCATATCTTGTTGGAATGAACGATCTCTTGGCAGATTCCTCATACACCTTCCCGACCTCCGTCGAAGGGTGGTTGATCCTGGGTCATGGCGTTAGACCTCCATGGAGTTCTGCTCTCCTTGCCAGGATGTTGAAGTGATTGGGGAAGGAGGTTGGGAAAAGAAGAGCTCAGAGCAACTTCTGGATGCTCAGAGTAGTCGCTTGCACTTGGGGAGTAGTGGTTCTTGAAGTTGTGAGAAGAAAAAAATCCACTACTTCCCTTTTATAGACTTGGCACCGCCCTGCTGTGGCGAAGTCAGTAGAACCAACTCTGGGGTGGATCCATGCCCTTAGTGCATCGACGACCGTCAGTGCACCATCTCGACTTGGTGGATTGTCGACCAGTCAGTGGCACTGACTCTGGGGTGGATCGGTGCTTCCGATCGTCGATTCTTGATGCATTTGGATCATTGATGAAGGCACCCACGAATCGGTGTTTTCTCATGTCGGTGGCACCGAGTGATGATTCGGTGGTACCGACTCAATCGATCGATTTTTTTTCCTTTTTTTTCGGTGCACCAATGCACCCACCGAGCCTGGAGTGTTAGTCGAGTTGGTGCCACCGACTGGGGTGTCAGTGGGGTTGATGGCTTATTAGTTAGTTGTGCCAATTTGTTCTGCACTTTCTTCAGAGATGTCGGTGCCACCGATTGGTGTGTTGGTCGTACTGACTATTTCCAACAGGATTAGCCCTCTCACTGACCCGATCTTAGTGCCATCGACTTGGGAGTCGGTGGCACTGACTTTGTCATAGCCTGTACACTTAACAAATAGGTCAAGTTATCATTTTTACAATTGTTTTTGAAAAACTAAGTACTACTAAACCAACATAATGGAAAGGAATGAAATGAACATCCTAATGGTTGGGTTTCCTCCCAACAAGCACCCTTATTTAACATCCTAGGCTAGACAAATCCATTCTTGAGATTAATTTGGAGCAATGAAATTCACCTCATTCTCCTTCCTATTGAAATCTTCTCCAAAGTAGTGCTTCAGTCTTTGGCCATTAACCAAGAAGGATCTCTCTCCCTCTTTGATTCTAACCACCCCATGTGGAAACACTTCTTCTATGACAAACAGTCCACTCCACCTGGATCTCAGTTTCCCAGGGTGTAATTTCATCCTTGAATTAAAAAGCAACATATTCTCTCCCGGATAAAGGACTCTCCTTGCTATATGCCAGTCATGTATTTGCTTAGTCATCTCCTTGTACAATCATGAACTCTCATAGGCATTCATCATAATTTCATCAAGCTCATTCAACTCCAACATCCTTGTCTTACCTGCTTCATCAAGGTCAAAATTGAACCTCCTTAATGCCCAATGATATTTGTGTTCTAACTCTACAGGAAGATGACACACACGTCCATAGACTAACATAAAGGGTGTAGCCCCTATTGGTGTTTTATAGGCAGTCCTATAGGCCCATAGCGCATCAACCAACAATTCACTCCAATTTTTTCTACTAGACGACACCGTCTTCTCAAGAATCTTTTTGATCTCATGATTAGTAACCTCCACCTACCCTTGAGTTTGTGGGTGGTAAGGTGTACCCACATGATGTGTCACTCCATATTTGTTCAAGAGTGCCCCAAATTTCTAATTGGTAAAATGAGTTCCCCCATCACTTATAATCATCCTTGGCACTACAAACCTGTAGAAAATGTGATCCTTAACAAATTTTCATACGACATCGGCGTCATTGGTGCGGGTTGAAATCACTTCCACCCATTTTGACACATAATCTACAGCTAGTAAGATGTAGAGTTTAGAGTTAGCAGACATAAAGAGTCCCATGAAATCAAATACCTCTACTTATTAAAACACATTCAGTGAAATCTCCTGCCTCTTAGATATGTTACCTGACGTCACACCTATGCACAAAATCATATGCATCGTTGAATAGGGTCAGCTAGTATAAACTGCTCTCCAACACCTTTGCATCTATCCTAGAACTGGCATGGTGTCCACCTGTAGGTAGTTTGTGGCAGTGTTTCAACACACTCTCATACTTGCATTCAGGTACACACCTCCTCAATATTCCATCCCTGCACTGTCTCAACAAAATAGGATCATCCCAAAAATAATAGCGCAATGAATGAAAGAACCTCTTCTTATTTTAGTACCCCCAATCAGTGGGAAATTCCTTGCAAGCTAAATAATTCATGATGTTAGCAAACCAAGGGTCCCTTTGCTTAAGGGCGGACAACTTCTCATCAGGAAAAGTCTCTAGAATGGGTATATTAACATCCTTCTCATCTACCCTCTCCAATCTAGATAGGTGGTCAACCACCACATTCTCAATACCTACTTAATCTTTGACCTCAATATCAAACTCTTGCAGTAAAAGGATCCATCTAATCAATCTTTGTTTTGCATCCTTCTTCTGTAGTAAGTATTTAATTGTCGCATGATCAGTCCACACCACCACCTTAACTCCAACAAGATATTTTCTAAATTTCTCAAAAGCAAAGACAACCACCAATAATTCTTTTTGAGTTGTTGTGTAATTTAGTTGTGCATCATTAAATGTTTTAGATGCATAATATATGACTGTAGGAACTTTGTCTAAGTGTTGCCCCAACACTGCCCCTACAACATAATCTAATGCATCACACATCAGTTCAAACGGCTGGTTCCAATCTGGAGCCTGCACAACCAGTGCAGATATGAGTTTCTCTTTCAACATTTGAAAAGATTTTAAACATTTCTCATCAAAATTAAATTCAACATTCTTTTCCAAAAGCTCAGACAATGGCTTAGCGATTTTTGAAAAATCCTTAATAAATCGGTGATAAAATCTGGCATGGCATAGAAAACTCCTAACTGCCTTCACTGACGTTGGTGGAGGAAGTTTTGAAATCACCTCTATCATAGCAGGATCCACATCCAATCCCTTGCTAGACACCTTGTATCCAAGCACAATGCCCTTTCTAACCATGATGTGGCATTTTTCCCAATTAGGCACTAAGTGTGTGTCTTCACACCTATGCAAAACCTTATCCAAATTTCTCAAAGAATCATCAAAAGATGTCCCACAGACTAAAAAATCATCCATGAAAACCTCGAGACATCGTTCCACCATATCCAATAAAATCGCCAACATGCACCACTGAAAAGTAGTGGGTGTGTTGCACAACCCGAAACGGCATGTGATGGTACACAAAAGTGCCATAAGGGCAGGTGAAGGTAGACTTCTCCTGGTCCTTAGGCTCAATTGAAATCTGATTATAGCTCGAATACCCATCAATAAAAGAAAAGTGGGAGTGACCGACGAGTCCCTCCAAAATCTGATCAATGAATGGCAATGGAAAATGGTCCTTAAGCGTGGCGGTGTTCAATCTGTGATAGTCAATGCAAACTCGTCATCCTATCACTAATATATTGGTTATTTGTTCATTAGATGAGTTTGTAGTGACAATGATTCCTCCCTTTTTGGTACTACCTGTGTCGGACTAACCCACATGGAATCAGAAATAGCATAGATTATACCTGTCGACAGTAGCTTGATTACCTCCTTCTTGACTACCTCCTTCATGATTGGATTTAAGTGATGCTGAGGTTGAATCAACGACTTTGCTCCTTCTTCTAGCCGAATCTTATGTTGGCACAATGTAGGGGAAATCCCCTTGATGTCAGCCACAGTCCACCCAAATGCACTTCGGTGACTCTTTAGCACAGTATTTAATTGTTTGTCTTCTGATTCACTCAATGATGCATATATGATAATCGACAACTTCTCCTCTGTAGCTAGAAAAACATACTTTAGATGAGGTGGCAGCGGCTTGAGCTCCAACTCAGGTGGGCTCAGGAGTGAAGAAACCAGTGGTGGTGGCAGTGGCCCCAAGTCCTCAAAGTTCCTTGTGTAATAGCACGACAAGGCCTTCATTAACCTTGCACATTCTTCTAGTGACCACCTTTGTAGACCATCATCTATAAGGTTCATTAGACATGCCTCTAGAGGAAGTTGTGGATGTATCTGAACTAGAGAGTCTTCTTCATCCTCATCCATAGTGGATAAACCCAATTCCTCATGTTCGTCATTCAGATACCCTACTGCCTTGGCAAGTAAAACCACCTTGTCTACCTTTATCATCACATGCACCATGTCCAAAAATGGTTTTCCCAAGAACAAAGAGATATTGATATCCATGTGCTTCATCATATTGCATTTCTCCTGAGAATTGGGTGACTTGGAATTATTTGGCATAGTGATCTCAAACCTATCATCCTTAATTCCCATAGTCAAATGGCCTCTACCTATCACTAAGATCATATCAGCTATTTCTTGGAAGGGTCTTCCTAATAAAAGCTCGTTGCCATGGTTGTCTTACATCTCCATCACTATGAAGTCTGCAAGGAAAACAAAATGGTCCACCTTGACAAGTACATCCTCACAAATACCATATAGTTTCACCACTGAGTTGTCTGCCAATTGGATTGTCATGCTGCTCTTCCTAGACATTTTGATACCTAGCTTCTTGAAGGTAGATAAGGGCATCAAGTTGATACTCGCCCCTGAATAACACAGTGCCTCCCCTAAACTTTGTCTTCCCGATGTAACACATGATGTTGAAGCAACCAGGATCTTGTCTCTTTGGTGGTAGTGTACCTAAAATGAAGGCACTAACATGCTCTCTCAGTACAACTACCTCAGAATCTGGAATCTTCCTCTTCTTATTGATGATATCTTTTAGAAACTTACCATATGATGGTATTTGTTCAATTGCCTCCATCAACGGTATGGTCACGGAAAGCTTCCTAAAGCTATCTAGAAATTTCTTGAATTGTTGATCCATCTTTGTTTCCTTCAAGCTATTAGGATATGGAACTCGTGCCTTCTATGTCCTCTGATGTGGTGGCACATATGAAGCCCTCTTTTCCACTTCAGCTTCTTGATTGTGCTCTTCCCCTGTGTTGCATGCCTCCATTTCTACTTATGCCGGCTCTACCATTGGGTCACCACTATCAGTAGGCTTGGTCACCTCAGTCTCCATAGTCCTTGGAGTCAATGTCTTCTTCCCACTTCTCAGTAGTATGGCCTTGACCTACTGGTTTCCTGTTGGAGTGTCAATGTTTCTTGGATAACCTTGCTATATAGGCTTCTTCAAGGCCGCCACATCTGTTTCTAGCTAAGACAAGGTTGTCTCAAAACTCCTCATCTGGGCCCCTTGACCTTGGAGATCACGTTGGAAGTTGTTTGTCAACTGTCCATTCTGTTTCACTATCATGTTGAGAATTTCATTAGTGCTCTCCTCTGTTGTAGGTCGCTGCTGTTGATTATTCCTATGTTGGTTCTTTTGATTAGGATCTTGTAGGAAGTTATTTGGATCTTTTTAAGATAATTTGGGATCCATTCTCCATGAGTAATCAATGTTCCTGTATCCTTGTTGCCACATGTATTTCACTTGTCCTTCCTCATCTGATAAATTATTATTCTTCTCTAGCAGATTCTTTTCTATCAAATCTAGCTTCTTATTTAAAGAGGTGATAACTTTAGACTCCCCTATGATTTTGATTTTCTCTGGATGGTCTCTCTCATTACCCCATGCCTGATTCTTTGCCATATTTTTTAAAATGTCCTCACACGTAGAAGGTGAGTTGTTGAGAAAGAACCCTGAGCCTGTACTATCTAAGGTGACACATTCACTTTTGTGGAACCCAAAGTAGAACATCTTGACTTGGTTCTCCAGATCTATCCCATTGTGAGGGACCTTCCTGGGCATGTTCTAAAAATGCTCCCAAGCTTCAGAATAAGATTCAACTGCCTATTGCTTAAAATTGTAAATGTTTCTAACTAGCTCATTTGTCTTTTTTGGAGGAAAGTATCTTTCAAATAATGTCTCAATCATTTGATCCCATGTCTCAATCGATTCCTTCAGAAGGCTGTGCAGCCATTCTTTTGCCTTATCTGCTAGTGATGATGGAAACAACTTCAGATAAATAGCTGTCTGTGGAAACCTATCCACTTTCACCATGTCACAACACCACAAAATTGCTAATATGTGTCACCGGGTCTTCATGAGTGTGCCCATAAAAAGCTTGTGACTTGATGAGTGCAATCAGCCCTGGATCAATCTTGTATTGTGCTACATTCACATTCTACTTCTTCATAGGCCATATCTGTGCAGCTGAAGAAGATGCCTTAATCATCTCCCATATTGTTCTCTCTGCTCCTGGATTACCATCCCCCATTGTGTGTTGCCTGGGCATCAACAGTATGCCTTCTGATATAGTTGTTTGAACTGGAACCTCAACAGTGACTGGGACCTCTGGTGTAGATTCTCCGTAGTCCATGATCCGTGTTGTCACCATGCACTAGTACCTAAAAATTTGAAATCATTTAATCACAATACTTAATATATAAAATTCATTGTATATGTATACAATAAATTTTCAATGATTAAAATAAAGTTGCAAAAATAAAAGGTGGCCTAGAGTATCCGCCCGCAACACTCGTAGTGTTGAAACTTCACTGTCTCCCCAACAACAGTGCCAAAAACTTGACATGCTAAAACCGTGTGTATGAATGCAAGTGCACGCGTCGAGTAATGTAGGCCTATGTGAGGCCTGAATCAAACTCAGGGAGATGTACTCTCAGTGACTACTACTAACTATGGTGCGATCAGCTAAGCCGATTGAAAAGTTGGATTTGAGTTTAAACAAAAATAAAAGGAAATTAAAAGAAAATTAAAAATGGTTGATTCAAATGAGATGGATTCCTTAGGATTACCGATTTCACCACGGGGTCTCGTTATATCTTATTTCTAGTGAATTAATATAAATTTTACTCCTACCCTGGATAGAAAGCCTGTAGTTAGAATTTCCCACTTCCACGGTGCAATTCACTACCTAGATCTAGGCCAATTCCATGTATGTAGCAATTTATATCTTATTCTAGGTGCATTATAGAAGATTCTGGGTTTCTTTCCACTAACCGTATGTTACCTTTCCCAAGGAACACGTAGGAAAGTGTGTAAATTGTGATTTTCCAACCTTTAATCCTACTTCTAGAGCAATTATCAGTCTATTACTCTATCGATGGTGATCAAGCATGAGTAGATCATTTAAAACACAATTATATATCTAGGAATAAAGAGAAATCTATATTAATTCATGTAAAAAGTCGATACACGATTCCTCGGGCTACTTCCGGGTCCTAAGGAAAGGAGGGGTTTAGCCCCACATGGTTTTCAGTTGAGAATACATAGAGAGAGAAGAAAAATGTGGGAAACATGAAGGAAATTAATGTAACCCTTGGAAAGAAGGTGTTCTGGATGACCCTCCTTGAGAAACACCCATTCTGTCATCTTCCCGCAGCAAAATCATCCATCATAGGTGCTTGGATCTCCCGGTTGACATCCATTGGCTCTGTGCTTCTATCCCTTCTTCTCTGGTCTTTGTGTGGTGCAACCTCCTCTCCCTCTTAGGTCTGACTGTCCCTTTTTAGTTCATAGACTAACTTATGGTACCACGTAATGTGGACCATTGGATCTGGGCAATCTAATTAGATTGCTTATTTTTGGCAAGTCGGTGGCACCGACTAGGAAGTCAGTGGCACTAATTTTCTCAGGTGCAGTCCTTGCTGTGGCAAAGTCGGTGGCACTGACTCGTAATGGTCGATGGCACCAAGCTGGCGCACGTAGTTGATTTTCCACTCTGAACCAATCTCGATGGCACCGACTTGGTGGTCGGTGGTACCAACTCTTCTAGTCTCTTATCGCCCAACCACTGCTACTATCTCAATGGCACTGACTGTGATGGTCGGTGGCACTGACTTTTCACTGTACATGGAGTACCTAAAAAATTCATAAAAATGTGTATAAGGCCAGTGAATACATAAAATAATGTAAATATGATAAAATGAGCATAGTTTGATGCAAACAGAGTATACAAGCCAATAATAATGATTTATGCAAATATGATCAATTAATTGACTAATAAATGCACAAAATGAGTATAAAATAGGCATGTAATAGCGACTCAAAACTCGTGCATCAATAAGAACAAGTATCCTTGTAGTAGTATTTGCTTGTGAAAAGGTACTTGGAGCTGTATAATATGCAATGTACATGGTGATCAAGTCTCGTTTCCTTTGTATCTATTGTGGATATGTATATGAGTATAGTCATGGATGTAGCTCCAATGATATGTGATGTGTGGCAAAATGATTATATGATTTGATACCCAGTGTGATAAGGGTCCATGTCCTGCATACCTAGGTTAGATTTAATTATGTAGAATTACTTGTGAGCTCTCTAGCATAAGTTTAGATGATGTGTCCACTATTTTGTTATACTTGCGTCAACTGAGGTGTGACATGATCTTTTCAAGACCAAAAATCCTAAGACCTTACATGGTGAGTGTAGTACTTTGCATTCACTAGCCAGTGATTTGAGTGGTAAGCCTCAAGCTACCCATGGGTTAATAATAAGATGAATAATGAAGGTCATGTACATTTATCTATTTAGGTAACCTATCAAATCACATTGGATATTTTTATTGTCCATCATCTAGATTTATCTTCTACACTTCTAAAGTAGTACATAATTATTCTTATAATGCATTTAATATTATTTCATGCTCCATGTAGATTATTGTCCATCATTTAATATGTCTTTGTTACTATGTCAATAATATGCTTGTAAACATAGAAGTTTACATGTTGTTATATCATATAGCTGGGACATGGGTCTAACACTCTTAGTTATCCACATCATATAGGTGATCAACAACATAATCATGACTTTACTTAAAAGGAGCTTTCCTAAGTGGACAATAGTAGCTTGGATGTTGGTGGAGTCCTAGACTCATTCTTATGCACTCAAGTACTGATAAAGTGGTTTATTTTAGATGTATCTATGACTCAGGTTTTTGGCTTGCATTCCTTGCATATAGTTGCTCATGTTATAAAAGTCAAAAGATATGACTTCTATATATAGATTGTGATAGAGACCACAAAATGATGGCATGCTTAGTAAGGGTTAAGAAAACGTTGACCCTTTTGTGTAGATCTTCTGTATATGAAAATTCTATTCTTCATTTTTATACTCTAATGGTTGTTGATTGATTAAGATAATATCACATTTTTTTAGTATCTCAAATTTGTGTGGAAGGTTACCACACACGTATAATAAAAGCACACGAATTATAAACTCTATTTAACAAACATATACTAGAAGAACATGTAATATGCTATGTTGTTATGATATTAAAAACTGGTATATAATAATCTAAAAAAAATAATTATTTTATTTTTTCATACCTTGGACCATATGAAGAGTACCAATATATATACAACTATCACAAAAAACTACAATTTCATTGTACAATACTTAGAGTAAGTCTATATATTGAAGTCTACTAAGAGGACTCCCTAGTCTATGACTTGCTTGCCATGTCCCACCTTTATGGGTATATCATCCTATTAAATAAAGTGGAGTCCTTCTCTAAACTCAGGTGCACAAAAAGGGATTTGAAATGTGAAGCTCATACCATCTGCAATAGCGGTTTCACAATAAATGACTCACTGATTAGAAACTAAATTAACTAGTCGAGGTATCAATTATACATCATGAGGATCTTCGATTACTGTGGGATAATGAAGTGTATTATGGAGATTGTTATTGTGCAACTAATCCCCCTTTACCCACTTGTAAACTGTTAAAACATCATCCTAGACTCTTCTTGTCGGTATGTATATTTATCCCTTCATGGTGTAGGCTTCAATCATGGATTATACAATATTCAAAGAATCTTGAGTCTAATTGATTATTTAATTTTATTTACTACTCTACATTTATTATCTTAGACATGAGTTGGCCACATCCAATTTTATATTTTGTTCTTTACCATACTATTAGGGTTCCACACTATATGTTTTTTTAACCAACAAAGCTTGATAAACCTAAATGCACATGAATTTTCTATGCATTATTCATTTTAAATCATATATAGAATAGATAAAACTCGTGCAATATGGTATTCATTCTATTATAGAGGATTTTGGACAAACCTGGACATATGGATGCCTTCAAATTCAACCATCTCAAATACCATGAAAATCATACCGAATCACTTTCAAGATGAAAAAACCCTCTGCTAAATTGTGGACAAGATTAATCATACACTTAGAACTATCGATTTATGTGTTTAGTTCTTACTATAGTAATCAAGGTAGAACTAACAAATTTGTCTGTTCACATTATATTTTTCTCTATAAAATATCTCTTATTTTTATAGAAAATAAACTCATTTCAATACTTCTCAAAATAATTTTCCTTCATAGAAGCAAGATCAACAAATTGGGCTGCCAATCCTTTCTCAATGGAAAAGTCTATAGATCTAAAAATAAAATTATAAGATGAAGAGTTATAGATCTCTTAATTAAAGATATGACAGTCACATGTATTATTTCCTACTACTAATCTTGAATCTAGGCTATCATAGCTCGAATTTGGGAAAAGAACTTCAAAATCATCTCTATAGGTGGTTTGCATAAGGACATTGACCTACATGAGAAAAGAGGAGGTGAGCGAAAGAAGAGGACATTCTCAAATTAGAGAAAAATTGCAAGCAAAAAAATGGTAAGCATTTGCCAGTACAACTAGTCCATGGCAAATTGGATTGCTATTTTACCTTTTGGATAAGTTGGATTTCAAAAATCTCCACCCGATCAAGGCCTAAGGTGTTGGAAAAGGATTTTCCGACCCATTTCCTAATTGGATTTGGTATTGAGTAGGAGTTGTCTTGTGTCACCAATCCTAATAGGAGTTAAATCCAATAGAAATGAAGATGGCTCTCTATTTGAAACATTGGAATTAGATTAGGAATTGGAGTGAGATTCCTAGTTGCTACCACATGTCATGGAGGCCTATAAATAGAGGCCCTTGGGGAGGCCATTGAGATCATCCATCAGTTGTTTGTTGTTGGTGCCTTCTATGGTAGAAGAGCTAGAAAACAAGAACAACTGATGGTTCTCTCTCATGGTAAGAGAGGGTTAGTGACTTTGCATTTAAGCAAAGTAGTGGATGACAATCATCAACATATTGGTGGTGCATCGACAATGGCAGTGTATCTGATCAACAGAGGACACACATAAGTTGGTGGAACTATATTTGTGCCATGAAAAATGACTACAACAATAGTCCATCCGATCAGTGGAGTACACACATTTTCTCTCTAGCTTCTGGTTGGGGTGAGGTAGGCGACCTCGTAAGGAGCAGAGGCAACCCAGTCATGATCACAACGACAACATGTAAGGGCACAACTGTGTGTTTGATCTCCTACAATGATAGAGGTGTCGTGGGAGAAAAAGAGAAGTGGGATATTTTGTTCATGTTGGGTGTAATTTTGTTCTCGTGTGGGGGGGGGATATCTAGATTTAGGGGTAATTAAATCTGGATGGTATGAGTTGTAATCTTGATTATATAATGCTTGTTGGCCGGTATTGCCCTGTGGTTTTTCCCTTTTCGTCTTGGGGAGAGTTTTCTATGTTAAATCTTACACTTTCAGTTTTGCAGAACACATCACTTTCCCACTACAATTCCTAAAAAGTGGTATTAGAGCGAGGTTGGAATGTTGAAGTGGAAGAGACAATGGCGTCTGAAGATGGGAAAGTACGCATTGACAAGTTTGATGGTAAAGATTTCAGCTTCTGGAAGGTGCATATTGAAGATTATCTATACTAGAAGAAATTGCATCAACCTCTAGCGGGGAGAAAGTTAGAACTATATGAAGCATGAGGAATGGGATCTCCTTAACCGTCATGCACTTGGGGTGGTTAGGTTGACATTGGTACAAAATGTTGTATTCAACATTGCCAATGACAAGACGACGACCGGACTTCTGAAGACGTTAGCAAATATGTATGAAAAGCCAATTGCTACAAATAAAGTATATTAAATACGTAGTTTGTTCAACCTAAAGATGAGTGAAGGAGCCTCAGTAGCAGATAACATCAATGAGTTTAATGTCATAATTACTCAACTGAACTCAGTGGAGATAGAGTTTGATGATAAAGTCAAATCCCTTATCTTACTTTCCTCTTTGCTTGAGAGTTGGTTTACTATGGTGACAACAGTCAATAGTTTGTCAGAAAGCATGAAGCTGAAGCTTGACAATATTCGACATTTGATCTAATTGAAGGCATCCATAGAAGGGAATGTGGAAAATCTAATTCTTCAGGTGCAACTCTATACGTTGAAGGTAGAGGAAGAAATCGAAGTCGCAATCACGGTTCCAATCACGGGAAGTCAAAGACAAAGAGTAAAGAATGTTACCGTAGCAGAAAAATTGGATACTTCAAGAAGGATTGCAAGATTTGGAAGAAGGTGTCACCAGAGCTTACCAAAGAACACGAGGATGATGACTAGAAAAATACAACTGCCATTGTGGAAGATCTAATATTGACAGTCCCAAAGCAGGAGTTGAACATAGAGGATGGTGTTGAGCGGGTTGTAGACACAAGAGAGATGTGTCATGCTACAACTCACAGAAGTTGTTGACAAAATATAGAAGAGGAAACTTTGACAATGTGAGGATGTGGAATGCTAGCTACTTAAAGATCATCGGGATGGTGACGTCTGCGTCAAAACAGATGTTGGGGGTACTATCATGCTCAAGGACGTTCATCATGTTCCAGACTTAGGGCTTAGTGTAATTTCTAATTCCTTGTTGGTTAGGAACGAATATGATCTCGGGTTCAATTGTGGCATGTGCAAGGTAACAAAATGGTGTTTGGTAATAGCTCTAGACAGACTGTGCTGCAATCTATATAATACCACATTGAGAGGTGCACAAAGAGAAGGTTCATGAAGTCAAGAAGACAAAGCCAGTTAGAAGGATATGAGGAGGATTTCAAAGTACTCCTATAGATAGCCGCAGGTCTGAGCTATGATATTCTCTCAATGATGTCAGCAAGGGTAGAAAGATAAGTTTCTACAAGCATCAGGACAACTCCTAATTAGAGAATGTTGATCTAATGACTTCATCTAGACAGTGTGCACATGAGGAAGAAGGACAATATAATGGACATATAGTTGATGCATACATAATCGAGGATCGGGGTCTTGATGTGGGGTTACATCGACAGGGGGAGCGTCAAAAGAAGGTTTCCAAGTCTTACTGCAAAAGGTCAGAAACACAATTTTCATTCAAGATGGCTCAACAGACCGTTCAAGGGGATCAAATAAAGTTCTAGGTGTGGGCATGGAGAGAGAAGTGACACTAACAAGATATTTCTTCTTAGTTGTCTGGGAACAAAGTGAAGTCAAGGTGGTACTTCAAGAAAAGGGATGAAAATGACAATATGCTGCATGTTTGAGTAGAATGACCACCTATCGAAATCCATCACAGGTGGTGATGGAATTTAGAAGTTACTATAACATCCTTGACCTGGGTTATGCTTTAATCCTAGATGTTTTGTTTAATAAAGATAATCATATTCTTTCTCTTATCTTTTGAAAAGTAATTAAGGCTTAAGAGGAACTTATGTTTCAATTTTAATCCTTTTTGAATAATGTTGAAATGATGTTTTACTTGTTTTGGACTAAAGTGCGAATTACCCAAGTTGAGGGGTTAACTTGCAAATTGTACATGATAAAATGTTCCTCAAGTATTTAAGAATTATAAGAATGAGAATGATGCAGAGGTATGGCTTGTGGTAGCCTGGGCACCAAGAAAGAGCTTATTAAGCAATGTTTGTGCATTAAAACCTAGTTTTGGTGTAATGTGCAATTTACCCAAAACCTAGGGTTCATAATGCAAAATACCACCTATAGAGAGTCCATCATGTTTCTTGACATCATGTAGATAAAAAAAAATGAGAGGGGCATCTCATTTGAATCACTTTGGAAGAGAGAGAATCTTGATATTAAAATAATCAAGATTTAAGCATAATTGAAACCCTAATTCAATTTAATGCAAAAGTAAATATATTAATTGAAGTGCCCTTCAACCAAAAATTAGATGGTTGAATTTGTATAAGTGTTTAATTCCTTGTGCCTTGCAAAGGCCATGAAATATCTAAAGTGAGTGGAGAGCCCACTCACATTAGTAAAAGGAAAAGTAATATCCACTCAATTTTGGATATTATTATTATAATGGTTAAGGTGCTTAATTTGCTTTCCTTTAATTCATGGATAATGAAGAGGAATTCGAAGGTGGAGTTGATAGATTCGTATGAAAGAAAGTGAGGGGGTTAAGTGGCACCAATTTTGGGAGTTGAAGGAATTAATTAATATTTTCTCTCTCATTGGAATTTCCTTATAAACATCCCATTTACAACTCAAATGAAAGTCTTTTTCAACCCTTCTTTCTTTCCTTGCTTTGGCCATGCACAAAGGAGATTAGGAGCAATAGGAAGACGTTCCTCAACCTGTACATAAGCTCCATAGTCATCTTCAACCTTGATTTCATGGTGGAAATCGAAATTCAATGTTGAATTTCTTCTTTTCTTCATTCAATCTTAAACCTTAGCCAACCATTTCACTCAATGTCTTGAGAATGGACCTTGGACAGTGGAGAGAGCTTCATTCACCATTGAGGATGTGAAGCTTGAGGCTTGGACTCAGTTTTGAAGGCGGGTTATATAACTTGAACCCTTAAATGTCATTATTGCTTGCAATTTATTCAAATTGTGTTGAACCTTTCTACTCTCTTGATTTCCTTTTAATTAGTTATTGAAATACCCATAAGAATTGCAATAGATTTAGAAGGTTTGAAGCTTGAAGATGATGATGTCATATTAAGCACACACCTCAACCAAGGAAGGGGCAAACGTTTTGCAAAACCGAATGAGCTAATTCGGTTTCAAAACCAATTGAATTGATTCAGTTCAAGACTGAATGGGTAGTTGAACTCAAAACCGAATAGGTAATTTACTGAAGACCAAATGGTTAATTTTACTCAAGACCGAATGGATAAATTATTTCAAAACCGAATGGGTTATTGACTTCAAGATCGAATGGTTAATTGAGTCCAAAACTGAATGGGTAATGGATCTCAAGACCGAATGGGTAAATTAAACTTCAAAACCATTTGGGGTTAATTGTTGATGTGATTGATGAAGATTTAATGGCTCAAATTGACTTGATTATAATTAATTTTAGAAGGATGATCAATGGATTGCAAACCCTAATTGATTGATTGAAGAATTTCTAATTGAATTGGATCGATTACTTGGTTGATGGTCCAAACGGTCTCAAGGCCATTTGGAGGCAAATAGTTTCAAGAACATTTGAGAGCAAATGGTCTCAAGACAGTTTGGAGTTCAAAGGCTGTGATGGATAGTTGAAGATCCAAGGGCTGTAATTGGATAACTTTTAATAGTTCAATTGATAATCGATTCAATAAAGCAAACCCTAAAACTAATCAATTGGTTGAAGGAAACCCTAATTGGTACAATCAGTTTCTAGGTGGTTTGGACCAAACGGACTTGAGACCGTTTGACTCCAAATGGTCTTAAGACTATTTGAGATCAAATGATCTTTAGACCGTTTGAAGGTCAAGGAGGTCAAAACCGTTTGAGGTTCATTCAATATCAATTGAGCAAACGATTTTAAAATCGATTGAAGAAGTTAGGGCAAGACCGATTGGAGGTCAAGCACCTCAAGACCATATGGAGATATAATTAAACCAAGATCGTTTAAGGTCAAACGGTCTTCAAGACCGTTTGAAGGTCATGTGACTCCAAGACCATTTGAAGGTCAAGGAGGTCAAAATCGTTTGAAGGTTCAAAAGTAACAAAACCTTTTGGAGATCTAATAGTCTCAAAGCTATGAGAGATTAATCAACCCCATAATTGTTGATTATGTTTATCAAAGGAGATTAATTACAATGGTTGTACCTTCAAGGTACTTAAGTGATTAGTACCTTTTGAGTGGTCAATCTTTGATGCTTATGGAAGCAACATCCCAACATACTAAACTAACTCGAAGTGTGTATACCTAAATGAGGAGTTGACCTAATCTAATTAAGTTTGAAGTGATCAACATCCTAGAGAGGATGAGAGAGAGAGAGGAATCCATACATGAGTGATAAATATGTAGTGATTAATCCTCAATACTTTCAATATGAATAAAATATGTAATTAGGGTATGATTCTTGATAAAGAGATCATGAAACCCTAATTGAGAAGGTTGATGAACCCTAACCCTAATTGAGGGCATTAATATTTGTAACCCTAATCCAGGGTAATGGTGTAACCCTAATTAAGGGTGAAGTTATGAGAAACCCTAATTAAGGGTGATGTCATGTGAAATCCTCATTAAGGATGAAGTCATGTGAAACCCTAATCAAGGGTAATGTTAAGTGCAACCCTAATACAGAGATGTGATGTGAACTCTAATCCTAGGGTAATGCTATATAATGCTATATGAAATACTAACCTGATATAGGGTAAAGGTATGTGAAGCCCTAATTTTGGGTTATAGAGAATAAAACCCTAATCTTGGGTAATATAATGATAAACCATAAACCTAACTTTGGGTTGAGTTGAGAAGCCCTAATTTCAAGTAATGCTATGTGAAACCCATATATGGGGAGATGTTATGTGAACCCTAATTTATAAAGATGGAAAACCCTATTCCTAATAATGGAATGATGACTAATATATCTTGATAAATGAAACACCTAAAGAGGTTGATAATGGATATCTTTATATCAATAGTTCCTTAACTCGAGATTAGTCCATATCATTGAAGATAGTTGGACAATTCAAATAAGTGACTTATGACCAATACATTACATGATAAATGTGATGAACTGGTGCATACAATAATAGGATGGGAGATACCCTAATACAAGAATAGTTGATGAACTTAAGATACAGGTGATGAGGGAAGTGATACATCAAGACATGATAGATATCACTTCCAGCACCTCAAGATTGATACACCTTGATGTATTCTAAATCCAATATACTTGGATGAGTAACACATGAAATGTGTCATGTCAATTGTTACATTGAGATGTAATGCACTTTAATAAGTGTAGGTTAATATGCCTTATGAAAAGGTTAATCCAAATCAATAAAGTATGATGTAATCATATTCCGGTAAAGTTGAGAGAGGAACGTATATCTTGTGTTGATAATTCATTTAATGATAAGTGATGAGAATAAATAAGCATGATTACATACTTATGTTATTAATGTTGGCTTCTAGCTGTGTGGAGCAATGAATTAGGGCTTGATCATTAATAATATGATCTTGAGAACCTAAATGGTTAATTATGGAAAGCCCTAAATCTAATGAATGGTGATGATATGTAAGAGAAATCCTAACCCTAAATAAGGGAATAGTGATGCTACTCTTACATTTCATAGTGCTGATATGTAATTGATACAACTGTTATTATGTAATGATCATACATGTGATCATGAGATGATGAGCATAGCCATGTATGAGCTATGATGTGTTAATTATTTAAATGCTTTATAGGCCTTGTGAGCCATTATATGCTTTGTTGCCCAGAAAGAGGTAACAAGAGACTAAATGGGCTTTGAGAGCCATGTGAGATGCTTGTGTAGCAAGTATCATGTATACCTTGGTCAGATGACCTGAAGGTATTAGTTACATGATAAGTGGTAACAAGTGTTCTTTGATGAAATGAGGGTTTGAATACCCATATTCCATAATCATGATGATGAAATGTTAAGGGATGAGAATGCCCATGATGTGACCAGGGATTGAGATCCCAATGTTTTTATAAAGTTTTGAAAAGTACTTGATAGACGAATTATACTTTTCTTTGTAGCATTTGTCATAATAATGTTTGAGAACTTGACTGATGCTAAAAGAATACAGTAATGCACTTAATTAATCAAGTGGAATCTTATCATGTAGTGCCCTGGCCATATAACCATCAGTGTCATTTTTTTGCTGGATGGTGAAACGGGTTGCTCCGGAATGTATATTTTTTAATATGTGGGGGTAATGGGCAAAAATATCCTTACATCCTAATGGAGGAATTGATGCGAGATAAACATTAAATCTCTCAATCCTTCATTACATATGGCGGGGTGGATGTATCACTAATCCCCCGAAGCCGAGATAGATGTATCACGAATCTCCCGATAATAATAATGTCGGATCAATGTGAGATAAACATGAAATCTTTCGATTGCGAAGAGAGTACAACACACCACTATAACTCTATAGCGAAGTTGCCAGTATATCCTGGAAAGCTATTTAGCAGAGATACAAGATGTCTTGCATTAAATCTCGTACTGACCGAGATAAGGTAAGTCATGGTAGCCGGCTCTACCATTGACCTTGTATGGCACCGATTTTGACTTCGCAATGGTCAGTTGGAGTATGAACGGTATACCTCATCTCCTCAGGGCATAAGTGTGGTTGTAAAATGTAATCATCCAGATAGCATGTTTGCTTAAGGATTGAATACGAAAATCATTGGCTTATGTTACATTTCTTTATGCATCTTTAGCTGATAGATGATATATTTATGATTCCCTGCAAAGTAGAAAAATAATGTATAATTCTATCATGGGTAGAGGAAATGTTCTCCTTAAGAGAGGAGATGATTCTATTTTGTTCATACAATGATTATACTGTTGTTAATATAAAAGAACTCATGCTCAGTTTTATTCTATCATCTGCAATAATAATGTTTCTGGCGGAGAGTTATATCTCTCACTGGGACAATTTTCAATTGTCTCACCCCTGTGGGATCCAACTTTTTAGGTAAACACAGGAGAAGAGGTAGAAACCCTATTGCAGGGAAAGGACAGTAGCAACATCAGGGACAATAGTGATATCTCAGGTGGAGGCACTGGCTGTCATGTTTTGTATAGAAAGTCCTATGTATCGTCTCTGTACTCTCAGGTCCTCGGAGTTATTAGTTAGTATTTTAAAGCATCGATCTGAGATTTTAGCTTGAATTCCTCGAGATTTTATGTTGCCTATGTATAGTTGGCAAAGCAACTGTTGTATGTAATCTTCGAGAAGAGATGGTACATGGTATGTACTTATGACCCAGAATGTATATGTAATACTTTAGTTCTTGTTATAAGAGTTTCCTAGAATTGGATCTCTTTGTAAATGGTTTTAATTTTTAGTGATTTTCAGTAATTCCGCTGTTGATGATCGCTTCCGCTTAGTTAATAACATTTTGTTCGAATGCTTCACCACAGTTACTCTGGATGATTGTTGAAGACAACATCTACCTTATGGGTCGGAGGGGAAGATTGTTGAAAAACAATTGTTCGGCCCATGTCCTAATTGGATTTGGGCTTGAGTAGGAGTTGGCTTGTGTCGCGAATCCTAATAGGAGTCGAATCCAATAGGAGAGAAGATGGTTCTCTATTTGCAACATTGGAGTTGGATTAAGAATCGGAGTATGAATTGGAGTGAGTTTCCTTATTGCTACCACATGTCATGGAGGCCTATAAATGGAGAACCTTGGGGAGACCATTGAGATCATCCATGGGTTGTTTGTTGTTGGTTCCTTCTGTGGTAGAAAAACTAGAAAATAAGAAAAACTGGTGGTGCTCTCTCGTAGTAAGAGAGGGTCATCGACTTTGCCTTGAAGAGAAATAGTGGCTCACAATCTGTGGCACATTGGTGGTGTATCGACAACGGTGTTGTATCCGGTCAGCGAGGACACACATCAATTGGTGGCACTACGTTGGTGCGGCGAGAACGACTACGAAATCGAACGCACATCTGCTCTCTTAGGCAAAGAGAGATTTTGATTGGGGCGTAGACGATCTCGTCAGGAGCAGGGGCGGCCCAGTCAGCGGTAACAACAACAACATGTAAGGGCACAATTGTGTGTCTGATCTCCTACAACGACAAAGATATCGCGAGGAGAAAAAGATAAGTAAGATATTTTGTACATGTTGGTTGTAATTATGTTCTTGTCTATCTTTGTTCTCGTGTGGAGAGCTATCTAAATTTAGGGGTAATTGAATCTGGACGGTGCGAGTTGTAATCTTGATTACATAGTGCTTGTTGACCGATATTGCCTGTTGATCGATATTGCCCTATGATTTTTTCTTCTCGTCTTGAGGAGAGTTTTCTACGTTAAATCTTGTGCTTTCAGTTTTACAAAATATGTCACTTTTCCACCACAATTCCTAACATAAGGTTTTATTTCATCATATCTAATTTGGTGAATCTAATATAGTACGAATTAACTCTTTCTCTGTCACATTGATGGCTTTCACCTGGATCCGTGACGTCCAATACCTTTTTGTGTGGAACTTGCAACATCTATGTTAAACTAAGAAATCCTAAGACGAGTTTTTTTTTTTGTGACCCGTTCTGCAATCCAAACAGAAAAATTGTGCAGTTGGAAAATCTGGAAAGTCACTCTTATCGGGTAAGATCCATAACAAAACTAAAAGTGTAGTACTCTATGGATACGTCTTGCAAACAGAGGAAAATCTATTTATTTACTGCATACTAATTAAAGTAAAAACTCATCACTCCAACCAAATGCCATCTAAAAGTGTTAACGATTGAGTCGGCCGAAAACTGTTAATTCGCTGTCAAAAGCAAACAACTGTTACTCATTCGCTGTCAAAAGTAGATTCGAGCAGCGGTGGACCGGTGGTTATGACCCAAGCGGTAAGAACAAAGCGTTTGTTACTTTGTTTGACGAGCAGGTGAGAAAGTCCCTAACAGAAACTAGCACCTGGATCCGATGAGGGACAACAACAACCGCCTATTTCTGGAGATAACTGAAGCGCAGACAATAGAGTTCACGTTTTATGTTACTCCAGTAAATTAATAAAAGACCACACATTTCTGAAAATATTCAATCTAGAGAATAGTGTCCCAAGGTTGCTGCTCCCAATTCATAGCGAAATACGCTGCTCCTATTTACATCTGCATACACCTGTAACAGCAGTTATAAACAAATGGTAACGGTTGGATTCATCGGACACAAGGCGCGCGTTTGATGCATAGTCCGGTCCTTATACAAAACGGGGTGCAGCAAATCCAGCGGCGTTCCCAAGTTGAAAGTGGAGATTCTCCGGAAATGTATACCCGCAATCCTGCTTAACTGCTTGTCTTGACCCACTTGATTACTCAAGAGGGAGCTGCTCCAAAACCACCTGACCGCTGCAGCTTCGTAGTTCATACTGAAGCAAGCCCCGGACATCGGCAGCGCCGCAGCAGGAGCGTCTAAAATCCGGTCTCTGGTTTACCCGGTGGGAAAGCTGGAAAATGAGTCAGTACAACGCACCCAGCACAGCACACCCCACAGGTGGATGATTACTGCCAAAGACCACTAATTTAGCGGTGGTCGAAGCCAGCGGCCTCGCTGCTGGTGACGAGAGAACTATCATTTTTTCACAACAAGATATCTAACATGTCAAGATCACACCGGATGAGGGCTGCCATCATTGCGGACAGCGTGAGGATTCGACGTATGTTTTACTCGAATATTTGAGCCACCGGCGAGTTTGATTGGCTGGGACAGATGGACCTCCACGACATAGGGAGTTTTGTGGACAACCTTCTGGATGAGGAGAACAACAGACGTAAGGAGGAGGGTGTGGCGCTACTCTGGGTTACGTGGACAACAAGGAACAAATACATCTTTGACGAGCATCCTCCCTTCCTTCCGGGCCTAGCAGCGAGCTTCATCGACATCGTCAGGAGGCATGCACACTACCATGCAGCCGTGAGCAGAGCAGCGGACTCCTTCTCTTCGTCAGATAGTGCATCTTGGCGCCGCCCCCCATCGGGCAGCGTTAAGATTAACACGGATGCCTCCATTTCTTTGGCAGGGAACAGTGGATGTGGAGCAGCCAAACGGGACGACCGCGGACGGCTATTGTGGACTTCCCAGTGCCGTTTAGAACAGCCATACTCGGTGCTTAGTGCGGAGGGTGTGACTGTTCTGAAAGACATGCAACTCGCGCTTGGGAAGGATTTTGCAGACGTCATTGTGGAGACTGATTGTCTTCTTCTGGTCGAGGCTGTGAGGAAGTGATATGGTAGACGTGGTTATGAGCACTTTATCATTAGGGATATTACCGAGCTCTCTTCTCGCTTTTTGTCTTTCAATCTCTGTTTTGTTAGGAGGCAAGGCAATAGAGTAGCCCATGCCTTGGCCTCACCCGCTTGTCATTTTGTAAACCCCATCTCTCGTGGAGAGGGGTTCGAGGATCAGATCCTTGTACTTGTTGTAAACGATTTGATCACTTAATAAAATGGCAGGCGCCCTTTATAAAAAAAAACATGTCAAGATCACACGACATTACATCAATAAAAGATTTGGATATATACTCGATCTGTTTTCAGTTATACAAAGATCGACTTAGGTTAAAAAAGACCGACTAAGGTTTATTTATTTTAGTACACTACTGCAAACGAAGTCAATCTTAAGGGAGTAATATTAAACTGTATAGAGCCAAAAAATCCCATTTTAGCTAAGTTCTAGAAATCTTTAGTTCATAAAAGCAACTTCAAAGGATAGCATGGGAGATATAAACATACTTTATAAAGATTAACTCTAGATTATATGAGAAAATTTGGTATTTTGGAGGAAAAATGATATCAATACAACTCACAAGATGGTTTGAGTAGGGATGTCAAAGATATATCTAAATTGGTGAATTTGACTCAATTGACTTTCCATAGGCTGCCTGCCAAATTACAACTGGGATCTAATTCCATGTCACGCCTTACTGAGTCGGCCGTATGACAGATCAATCTACGTCGTAGAATCACATATAATTAGATGTTACCTCCCTCCACTTCTAGATGCACACGGTTCAAATCTGTTTGAAACATTGTCGTTGAAACATGTAATTTGATCCCATTATAGCTAACCATTTCTTCAATTTATTTATATTAATCATAACATAGGGTTAGGCACCACCACCTAAATCCATGCCAAAGTGCATATTATGTGTTCTAGGCACCACCCCCTAGATACACAATTACAATCATATTATGCTAGTCTACTCAGCGAAGCATGCAATCAATGTAGAGGCCATATTAATTCAGTCAATTTGAACCAATTTTAAGCAATAATGGAAGGGGTCCACTCAACATGGAAATTTAGGGTAATAAGCCCAATTTAGATGCATGATTAGCTGAGTCAATTTAAATCATTTTCAAGTAACAATAGAATAGACCACTCAACATTGGAAATTTAGGATAACTTGATCAACAATGTGTGATTTAAGCATTTTAGTAACAATAATAAAAATTAAAAACAACGCTAGGATTCTGTTATTAATGATTTAAGTGTTGTTCTATATTTCTTACTATTGCTACTAAATTTATGATTTAGAATCATCATGATGAAATATGATTAATCAGTGATTGATTAAATGAATGTGTAATTGCAAGATACTTTACTTTGATGAACCTAACTACTCCCAATGGTTCTAGGTCCAAGATTTAAGGTTTTAATTCCCCTAACATAAATTTTGATTTATTTAGGATAAAATCCTAATCATCATCAACATCATCACCATCATCTAAACCTCAGTCCCAACTATGTTGGGGTCGGCTACATGGATCCTACATTTCCATTCAACTTTATCATGGGTCATATTCTGGTCGAGATGTAGAGATTCAAAATCTCTCTTTATAAGCTCTTTCTATGTTAATTTAGGCCTTCCTTTTCTTGTATTAATTGTGATTGACTCAATAACATTGCTTCATACATGTGCATTAGTCCATCTGTGTTGCACATGTCCATACCATCTGAGTCGGCCCTCACACAACTTGTCCTCAATACTCTTCACCCCCACTTTATTCCTAATATATCCATTTCTCAAGCAATCTTTTCTTGTCTATTAACACCTCCATATCAACATACACATTTCAGCCACGTTCATCTTGTTGAGTCCTTGTTTCTTCACCTCCCACCATTCACTACCATAAAGCATGGCTGGACATATAGTTGTTCTATAAAGTTTGTTTTTTAATCTGAGAGGGACCTTCAGATCACATAAAACTCTAGTTGCACTCCTCCATTTCAACCATCCTATAGTGATCCTATGACAAACATCATTTTAGACATTCGATATGTTTGAATAATATAACCCAAGTAATGAAATTTATCACATTTTGGTATATCTACTGCGTCCAACTTGACTCCACCATTCACACTGTGAGATTGGCTTTTCAATGCATATACTCAGTTTTGCTCCTACTAATCATCAATTTATTTGATTTTAATGCCTTTCGCTAAAGTTCAGCTTTATCATTCAATCCATCTTTAGTTTTCTCAATCAACACAATACCATCAACAAATAACATACACTAAGAAATATCACCTTGAACATTCTTTGTCCACTCATCCATAACAAGAACAAATGGATATGGATTGTGTGTTGAATCTTGGTATACCCCAACTGTGATAGAAAATGTTGGTGTCTCTCCTCCATGAGTTTTCACTCTTGCAAGAAATCCTAACCATACAGATAAAAAATATTGACTTCTACATCTGATCGATTTTCGTTCTAAAATCTACACCAATTGGCAAATCCCAATTTTTACTTCAATAATATATTTTGTTTGAATTTTACAACTTGTAAAAGAATTACTATATTTTTTCAAAGAAAAACAGACTAATCAGACAACAAAGTCAATAAATCCTTACCAATTCACCATGTTACCCCTATATCACTCACCAAGGTTTGACACATTGCATGGTAATATGGTCAAGACCAACTTAAAATCCATCTAATAAACATCAATATTAAGACTAAAAAGCCCACAAGACCCATGATTAAATAAATCCAAGGGAACATACATGAAATCACTAAAGTCATTGTTTTTCCTCGTCGAGATGTTGATATTCAACACTCTAGATTTATCACCAAGATCCACTTCAAAATGTGACCGAACTCCATTACCTACATGTTCCTCAATCTTCCCTAGGCTCAACAACTGTTGTCTGAGTCCTGAGATGGTTGGATTCTTCTGCTTTTCATCATGAGAACTTGAGCAATGCATGAAAAATGAACAAGAAAGCAATAGAATAAAAGATATAAGAAGAACTAAAATGCCACTTTTGAACATTTTTATGTAAGGTAGATAGGGAGGACTTACCACTAAGTTAGAAACTTGAAAACAGAAGGTAAAAATGTGTAGTTGTAGTACCAAGAAAACTATGCAAATGGGTAATTTGAAAGAGTTAGACTACCCACGCCCTCTTACACCTCCAATCTCCCAATTGCTCCTTGGGAGACGAGAGTTCTTGCTGCTATAACAAAAAAATCTTCTTACTTTCTCCATATCCAATGAAAGCAATTATGAGGAAAGAAAAAGAGAGCAAACAAGGAGAGATAAATAAGGAGTAAAATAGACAAATATGAGGAAGTAAATAAAGAGAGAGGTAGATAAAATAGAATAAATAAGTTAGGAGAAAGTTAGATAAAGAAAAAAGATATAATTTTGTTCATAACACACATGCCATAATGATTTTTTGTTGAAAAAAAGTATCAAATTTCTTATAAAAATTATTTTCCTCAAGACTAATATTGGAATACTTTGTAGAAAGAATAATATAAGGCATGTATCCTTCTCTCCTATCTCGCACAATATGTAGGTTTTTCATTTTCTCTCATAAGTAAGGTTTTTGTCTTCTCTCTTACTTTACATATGTTTGTCATCCTCTTTCATATTGTACACATGGTTTTTATGCTCTCTCATATTGTATACATGTGATTTAGTACAATACTAATGTTTACTTCTCTTTCTTTCCTACTTCTCCCATTTTTTTTATATTTTCCTCCTATTTTTCATATTGTAGGTACAAATATTTACTTTAACAATATGAATGTTCACTTCTTTGCTTCCAACTTCTCCTCTTTTTTTTCTATACTTCCCTTCTGGACTGTGCAATAATTTTTTAGTATTGCACTAACGTTTACTTCTCTCATCTTCTTTTTCTAATTGTCTCCAATAGTATGAGACATGAGATATGAGCAAAATATGTGTCTCATATTTTTGTTAAATATGTCAATATTACTCCGATTGAAACATATTTTTTGTAAGAAATCTAATATTTTTTATTTCCACAAAAATCATTACATATTTAAAATTATGAGCAAAATAATTTCTTCTTTTTTCTTTTCCTCTACTTCTCTTCAATTTATTTTGTTGCATGTAAAAAAGGTAGCGAGTAGTATGACACGTCCTATACATATTCTATAGGACAACCAATGAAAATACACGATCTCCTTCCAACCTCCTAAAAACATTATAGAGAGAGAAATGCCACTTGTAGACTATAACAGATTAAATCCTACCAAAGTACCAAGTTTCTGTAGGATGCATTCTATAGAATGGACATCATGTAAAAAGTGTATTGTATATTATTTTATTGAAGATGGAATAAATGCTACAAAAATTGTGGCTGACAGTCTATGTGTTGGTATGTATGCCCATAGAGCAAGTCATGTGATGATTGTAATGGGATACTTTGTAAATGATTTGAATAATAATAAAGGCAATTTCCAGTCTATATGTTTAAATTGTTTCTGAGATGATAGTGTAACATGATAGATGTCTAAAGAATTGTTTTACTCGATGACGTATGCTTTTGGGCTGAGGACCTAAACAATGAGATCACACGGATGTTAAAAGTATACTTTCTTGTTCAGTCCCTAGTCGATTGCTATTGTGGAAATAACCATAGACATCAATAACAGTAAAGACTAGATTGTGTGTTGGTTGATGACTGAATCTCATTAGTCATGATATAGTGATATCAAACCAAGCACATAGGTACTTGTTAGAGAACAAGTGTATTGGAAAAACCCACCGTGAGAGTGACACATGGAACCATGATTTGGTAGTCACAGTCAGCTCTCACAGTGATGGTGGTGAGTGTGATTCTTCGATTTGAAATCACTACACTCAACACATGTCGTTGGGTACACTTTGACATCATCAAATGCAGTCCTGAAACATGGGTTGTTATAAAGGTGATGATTGGGTGACTTTGACAAATGGGGCTTTTGAGGGGTGAGTGATAGATATGAGATTTGTCCCTCCCAAGGGAGTTTGATGTCCATGGCCACTTAATGAGTAGGATTGAGAAAGGCATGCACATGCATGTGTGAATCAATATGTAATATTGATGTCACACACATCTCACACAGTCTGCTCTGAGATCAATGAAATGGATAAACGTTGACAGGATGACTGTACCATGCCTTGAGTTCATTCAGGACATTAGTGACAAAGGAATTATACATTCACTGTAACACCATTCATGGATTGTAGGATTGAAATTTGTTCTCCAACTTTTTATTTCACTTGGGTAGCACTGATGTGTGACTAGGCGCCGCTCTTTGCTTGTGAAGTCATAAGTGTTATGGATTTTCACTGCCAACATGAAATGGACCTGTAGTGTCACACACACTAGGACATGTTCCTCGAAGAGGAGTTTCTCCATAAATCTTGTTTGGATTGATTACTAAAGGATTTTAGTAGTTCAATTAAACACCCAATCGATTGATACCTCAAAATCATAGTGTTCAAGGTGTTGGATCAGGTGATTAGAGTATCAGATTGATTGAAACTGCAATTGATTGATCTGCTTCCCCAACCAATCGGCTCATAGAGATGAACTGATCGGCTCAGGCTGGTGAGCCGACCGGATCAGGTCAATGAACCGATCGGTTCACATTGTTGAACTGGTCAGGTGACCAACCGAGTTCGTTTCACTTGACAAATTTGATTTGGACAAGGACTAATATATGATTAGTTAGAAATGAACATGAAAGTCAATTCGAGTTGGACCAGGAGCATGAACCGATCGGCTCAAGCATGAACCGATCGGCTCAGATGCCCCAAACGATCGGTTCAGGTGTGAACCAATCGGCTCAGGTCACCAACCGACCGTTTCATGCTTGAAACGATCGGTTCAACTGGCGCAGTTTGTCAGATTTTTTGAAAATCTCGAACCCTTCTACTCCTGCTTTAATCCCACATTGCCTGGGGTAGAGAACCATGTACCATGACCCCCCCCTATATATAGGGGTATTGGGGACTTCTCAGACAGAACAACACAGAACACCAGTTGCTCTGTAAAGTTGTCGTTCTCTCTGGTTGTGGTAACCATGAGAGCCCGAGCAAATGCTACCTGATAAGGGAGGCACAACAAGGGAAAGACAACTGCAGAAAGGCAACTGGTTGCAGGAGAGTGTGTTAGTGACTAGTACACTGGCAGGAGGGTACGAATCCTTCGGATACCTTGTGCGACAAGGCGATCGGAGTTCCAGGCAGTCCGTGTGGATGACTACAGAGGCGGGAGACTTCTATCGCTCTGAGGACAGCAGTCAATCTCGACAGTCCTGGTGAGTCCAGGAGCTGCACAAACACCGTCCAAGACCAGAGGTGAATACCGCGCAAGCCGTGAGGTAACATCTCTGAGCAAGCCTCGAGACACGGTATGTCTCTACAAACCATCCTTCCTATTGTATAGACGTTGATGTGATTCCTTTATATTGGGTTTGGGGAGAAATTTTTGTTTCCGCTGCCTTTTCTGATCTCCCTTAAAACCCAAGTGGTATCAGAGCCACGTCAACTGCTCTATACTTTGGGATTATCGATGTGATCAATTTTGGTTTGTTACCTTTATTTATTGCATACGATGCGAATAAAATTGGCTTTGTGCATGTCCAATCCTAAATCCACAAATCCCAAAATACATATATGATATGTAATATGAATGCACTCGATACACGTCACCCTTAAACGTGTTTTGTGGTGGATGTATAGTGTGGTTATGGCCAATAAACCGTATGTATGTGTGCTTGGTTGTATATGGTTGCTTGCATCTCGGTCTGCACACTGATTCCCTACCTCCTTTTCATGATGTAACTCGAGATAACTCGAGATTTCTTCCCTACCTTTACTCCCCCCGAATGTAACTCAGGGTTTCTCAATTCAAATATAAATAGGATAAAACTTTTAGTTCCTGTTATGTCAAAGAATGGCGGACAACCTTACAACGACTGAGACGATCAGTTCAAGGCGTGAATCGATCGATTGGCATTCCAGACGACTGATTGGAGGAATGAGACAAGTGGGTGGCAGCCATGAGGAGATGCACGACGACTAGACGAACCGATCGGTTGGAGGAGCCAATCGATTGGCTGGTGGCACCCAACCAACCAGCCTAATGGTGAGCCGATCAATCATGGAGATGAGTTGATCAAACCCAGAAAGGCAAAACGCAGAGTTCATCTTGTACATGTTGCATGTGATGTGGACCTAGATGACTGTTATTCCTCTTGGATCAAGGAATCATATTAGGATGGCCATAATCATCGCTTTTATCATTTCACATGTTTTCTGTGGGATATAACATGTATATGATATATGTATTGTAGTGATTGTATATGTACCTATAAAAACCAAATCCCTCATTAAATATTAAGTCTTATACGCCTTCCATTAGAGACACACATGAAAAACTCGATCGACCAAGCATAGATTATGCCAAAGCGTGGTGCGTCATCCATCTTGCGGAAGTGTGAAGGGTAGACATGTAGGATCTGCCAAAGCAGGATGCATGTTTACTGTGTCGGCTTTTGGGTAAGACTTAATTGGTGATTCTTAGAGCGTCTAAGCCCAGAGGCATGGGATGAATGGCAAGGAGTTGCACATTTCATCCATCCAAGAGTTGTATAGGATGCAATTGGCAAGTGTTGCCTACCTAAATAATCTATATTATGGGCGATCAGCCAAAGCTGACTGATGATTGGATGAAATATGGATCTTGGACCCACTAGAAGATTGTACGCTGCAATCTTCTGAATTGATGGTGAGGGTTGTCAATTTGAATCAAAATAGTAGGAGCGGTAATTAATTAAAGACCTAATTAACTATCATCAAATATTATTCAAATCAAATCAAAAGGAGTTTTGATAAATGCAATTTTCCCTTGTAGAATGGCAAAAGAATCATCTTTTAACATGGGAAAATTAATTGAGAATAAATTCCATAACTAGTTAGGGATTGTGAGAAGTGTTCTGCACAATCCAGATATACTGGTAGCCTTTAAGTCCACTCTATGTATGCTTAAGGCATTGTTTGAGACAAATGAGAAGAAGGATGGTTCATTGATAAAGATCAATGGAACAAAGTCCAATGATAAAGGTGAGGGAGAGAAGAGTTCTCTCACCAAACCAACATCAAAGTCTTCTGTACTCAAAACTTGGATAGGATGGAAGCAATGATGGAAGAACAAGCAAGAGATAGAGATCTCTACTTCTGGTTTATACGTAATAGAGATTAATTAACTTGACTACTTCTTTGTCGTGGGTACTTGATACCGGATGCATATCTCACATTTGTTCAAATGTGAAGGATCTTAAGGGAAGTAGGCCTTTGGGAAAAGGTGAGGTTGAACTACGTGTTTCCAATGGGGGAAGGGTTGCCACCAATGCTGTAGGAACCTATGAATTAACTCTGCCAATTGGGTTAATAATAGAGTTGAAGAACTGCTATTATGTACATGCCATAAATAGGAATATCATTTCCGTCTCTTGTTTAGACAAGGATGGTTTTGAATTTCTCATTAAGAATGGAAAATGTTCCATTTCAAAAGATGGGATCCTTTATGGAAGTGCCCCAATGTCTTATGGTCTATACTTGATAGATCTAGAAACAAGTATATACAGCATAAATATCAAAAAGAAAAAACTCGACAACTCAAACAAAACATATCTTTGGCATTGTCGTCTAGGGCACTTAAATGAGAAGCACATCTCTAGACTCCATAAAGATGCTTATCTAGACTCTTTTGATTATGTATCAATAGAGACATGTGAATCTTATTTGTTGGGAAAGATGATAAAGACTCCCATTTTAGGTAAAGGTGAGAGAGCTAGTGATCTATTAGACTCATACATACTGATGTATGTGGGCCTTTTAGAACTAATGCTAGAGGTGGGTATCAATACTTCATTACCTTCACTGATGACTTTAGTAGGTATGGCAATGTGTACCTGATGAAACATAAGTCAGAAACCCTTGAAAGGTTCAAGGATTTCATGAATGAAGTACATAACCAACTTGGTAAAAGTATTAAAGCACTTCGATCCGATCGAGGTGGAGAATACTTAAGCCAAGAGTTTGAGGACCTTCTGTGAGCCTATGGTATCGTATCACAATGGACTCCGCCTGGAACACCACAACATAATGGTGTGTCTGAAAGAAGGAATCCTACTTGATATGGTGAGATCAATGATGAGTTTTGCTGATCTTCTGATTTCCTTCTGGGGTCATGCTCTTGAAACTGTTGTGTTTACACTTAATCGAGTACCATATAAATCAGTTCAAAAGAGACCATATGAGATATGGACTGGGAAGTGTCCCAATATGTCTTTTATGATGATTTGGGGATGTAAGGCATATGTCAAGAAAATGTTTCCTGACAAGCTAGGCCTTAGATCTGATAAATTTTATTTTGTTGGATATCCTATGGAGACCAAGGGATATTACTTATTCCACCCAACTGACAACAAAGTGTTTGTTGCCAGGGATGATGTGTTCCTAGAAAAGGAATTTATTTCCAAAGGAAATAGTGGGAGGAAAATAGAGCTTGAAGAGGTTCAAGCCCAACAAGAAAACATTGAACCAGTGGATGTACAAGACGAACATAGAGGTTCACAAAGTGTTGTGGAATCTCAGTCTCCTCAAGTAACACAAGGACCTCATAGATCTAGTAGGACACACCTTGAACCTGCGAGGTTTTGGATACCTTGTGACTCAGGAAGGCGGTGAGTTGATCATAGATGATGATCCAACTACTTATCTAGAGGCTATGAAGGGACCAGATTCTGAGAAATGGCTTGAGGCCATGAAATTCAAGATGGAATCCATGTATTCCAACAACGTATGGACTTTGGTAGAACCACCCGAGGGGGTAAAATCCATAGGGTGCAAGTGGGTCTTCAAGAAGAAGATTGATATGGATGGCAATGTGCAAACTTATAAAGGCAGATTGGTTGCAAAGTGTTTCCGACAAGTTCAAGGTGTTGACTATGACAAAAAAATTTCTCCAGTTGCCATGATTAAGTCCATCAAGATCATGCTTGCTATTGCGGGTTACTATGACTATGAGATTTGGCAAATGGATGTTAAAACCACATTCCTTAATGGGAATATAAATGAGGATGTGTACATGACAAACCTAAAGGTTTTATAGATCCAACGAATGCCAATAAAGTCTATAAGCTACAAAGGTCAATCTATGGATTGAAGCAAGCATCTCGGAGTTGGAATATTCAATTTGATGAGGAAGTCAAAGTGTTTGGCTTTATTCAAAATGAAGATGAACCTTGTGTGTACAAGAAGGATAGTGGGAGAACAACCACATTCCTCATATTGTATGTGGATGACATACTATTGATGGGGAATGATGTCATAGCCTTAGAGAAGTTAAAGACTTGGCTTGGGAATACTTTCTCAATGAAGGACTTAGGATAAGCTTCCTACATTCTAGGTATTAAGATCTATAGAGATAGATCTAGAAAGCTTCTCAGACTAAGTCAGAGCATGTACATTGACAAAGTACTGAAGCGGTTCAGCATGGAGAACTCAAAGAGTGGCAACATCCCCATGCTACATGGAGTCACCATCTCTAGAGCTCAATGTCCCCAATCTTGTGAAGAGAGGAAGCATATGAATGGGATCCCATATGCATCAGCCATCATATCCATCATGTACGCTATGTTGTGCACACACCCAGATGTCTCGTATGCTCTCAGCATGACGAGCAGGTACCAATCAGATCCTAGGGATGCTCACTGGACAGCCGTAAAGAACATCCTCAAGTACTTGCGAAGGACTAAGGATCAGTTCCATGTATACGGAGGAGAGGAAGAACTTGTTGTAAGGGGTTACACTGATGCAAGCTTCCAAACTGACAAAGATGATTACAGATCACAATCAGGATTTGTATTTTGCCTAAACAATGTAGTTGTGAGCTAGAAGAGTTCCATGCAAGAAACAGTTGTCGATTCTACTATAGAGGCCGAGTATATCACTGCTTCACATGTAGCAAAGGAAGTTGTGTGGATCAGGAAGTTCATCACTGAACTTGATGTAGTTCCCAGTAGCTGTGATGCAGCTGAGCTTTATTGTGACAATAATGGAGATATTTCTCAAGCTAAGGAGCCCAGATCACATCAGCGGTCCAAGCACATACTGCGGCACTTCCATCTCATACGAGAGATCGTATAGTGAGGAGATATGAAGATTTGCAAATTACCAACTGAAGACACCATAGCTGATCCACTGAATAAGGCCCTTTCTTAGCAGAAGCATGATGGTCATGCTAGGTCACAAGGACTGAGGTTCTTAGGTGACTAGCTCTAAGTGCAAGTGGGAGTCTGTTGGTATGTATGCCCATAGAGCAAGTCATGTGATGATTATAATGGGATACTTTGTAAATGATTTGAATAATAATAAAGGCAATTTTCGATCTATATGTTTTAACTGTTTTTGAGATGATAGTGTAACATGATAGATGTCTAAAGAATTGTTTTAATCAATGACATATGCTTTTGGGTTGAGGACCTAAACGATGAGATCATACGGATGTTAAGAGTATACTTTCTTGTTCAGTCCCTAGTTGGTTGTTATTGTGGAAATAACCAAAAATATCAATAACACTAAAGACCAGATTGTGTGTTGGTTGATGACTGAATCACATTAGTCATGATATAGTGATATCAAACCAAGAACATAGGTACTTGTTAGAGAATAAGTTTACTGGACAGACCCACCGTGAGAGTGACACATGGGACCATGATTTGGTAGTCACAGTAAGCTCTCACAGTGATTATGGTGAGTGTGATTCTTCGACCTAAAATCACTACACTCAACACATGTCGTTGGGTACACTTTGACATCATCAAACGCAGTCCTAAAACATAGGTTGCTATAAAGGTGATGATTGGGTGACTTTGACACATGAAGCTTTTGAGGGGTGAGTGATAGATATGGGATTTGTCCCTGCCAAGGGAGTTTGATGTCCATGGCCACTTGATGAGTAGGATTGAGAAAGGCATGCACATGCATATGTGAATCAATATGTGATATTGATGTCACACACATCTCACCCAGTCTGCTCTGAGATCAAGGAAATGGATGAACGTTGAAAGGATGACTGTACTATGCCTTGAGTTCATTCATGACATTAGTGATAAAGGAATTATACATTCACTATAACACCATTCACGAATTGTAGGGTTGAAAGTTGTTCTCCAACTTTCTATTTCACATGGGTAGAACTGATGTGTGACTAGGCATCGCTCTTTGCTTGTGAAGTCATAAGTGTTATGGATTTTCACTGCCAACGTGAAATGGACCTGCAGGGTCACACACACTAGGACATGTTCCTGGAAGAGGAGTTTCTCCATAAAATCTTGTTTGGATTGATTACTAAAGGAGTTTAGTAGTTCAATTAAATACCCAATCGATTGATAGCTCAAAATCATAGTGTTTAAGGTGTTGGATCAGATGATTAGAGTATCAGATTGATTGAAACTGCAATTGACTGATCTACTGCCCCAACCGATCAGCTCATAGAGATGAACCGATCGGCTCAGGCTGGTGAGCTGACCAGCTCAGGTCAATGAACCGATCGGTTCACATTGTTGAACTGGTCAGGTGACCAACCGAGTTCGTTTCACCTAAAAATTTTGATTTGGACAAGGACTAATATATGATTAGTTAGAAATGAACATGAAAGTCAATTCGAGTTGGACCAGGAGCATGAACCGATCGGCTCAGATGCCCCCAAACAATCAGTTCAGGTGTGAACCGATCAGCTCAGGTCACCAACAGACCATTTCGTGCTTAAAACAATCGGTTCAACTGGCACAGTTTGTCAGATTTTGTGGAAATCTCGAACCCTTCTACTCCTGCTTTAATCCCACATTTCTCGGGGTAGAGAACCCTGTCCCATGACCCTCCTATATATAGGGGTATTGGGGGCTTCTCAGACAGAACAACACAGAACACCAGTTGCTCTTTAAAGTTGTCATTCTCTCTGGTTGTGGTAACCAGGAGAGCCCCAACAAGTGCTACCCGATAAGGGAGGCACAACAAGGGAAAGACAACTATAGAAAGGCAACCAGTTGCAGGAGAGTGTGTTAGTGACTACTATGCCAACAGGAGGGTAGGACTCCTTCCGGTACCTTGTGCCACAAGGAGATCGGAGTTCAAGGCAGTCCGTGTGGACGACTATAGAGGCCGAAGACTTCTTCCGCTCTGAGGATAGCTATCAATCCCGACAGTCCCGGTGAGACCAGGAGCTGCACAGACACTGTCCAAGACCGCAGGTGAAGACCGCGCAAGCCACAAGGTAACATCACGGAGTAAGCCTCGGGACAAGGTATGTCTCTACAAACCATCCTTCCTATTGTATAGATGTTGACGCGATTCCTTTATATTGGGTTTGGGGAGAAATTTTGATTTCTGTTGCCTTTTCTGATCTCCCTTAAAACCCACACTATGTTTTCCCACGATCAAGTGAATCACTAGTACAGATACTAGCTTTAACATTGGTTAAAATGACTTTTTAATGTTGGTTTCCAAGTAACAACAAAGTGGGAGATAGTAAAGGTATAAGTCTACGACGTTGGTTCTAAAATTGACGACGCAGAGCTGGCCCTGATTGCAACTGAAAATGAACCGACACCGGTAGGATCCTTAGTTTCCGGTTATGTAAACCAAACCAACGCCTATCTCAGGATATTATCATCGGTTATTTATTTAAAAACCAACGACTAACTCCCTTTCCAAAAACAATGTTTAGTTCATAGTCGTCGATTCAGGGTAAAACTGACAATATAGCTACAAATTGTCATCGATTATGAATTCATAAACCAACGACTATCTCCATGTCTAATTTTTTTTGGCCCGGGTAAAGACATAGTCATCAGTTTCTTATAGACAAATGACTACGTATACCCTCATTTATGGTTATTATAAATAACCAATGACCAATTGTCATTTTTTTAATACTAGTTTGTAGGCCTTCTATCCGACTGGTCAGCATGATGTAGAACCTACAATTCAGTTCTGAACTGCAGATTTACAATATCTTGTGATTTCATCCTAACAACATGCCACAAACCTGCAATAACAAGATGATCAAGACTATATATATACAATCATGTGATTCAAACATATGTAGAAAAACAATTAATTCATCACATGATTCACACACATGTGGAAACCTACAGTTCTATTCATTCATCCATTTTCACATTCACACACATGTAGAAACCTACAATTCCATTCATTCATCCATTTTCACATTCACACACATGTAGAAACATGCAGTTCCATTCATTTCATCCATTTTCACATTCACACACATGTAGAAGCACATTCATTCATTCATCTTCACATTCACACACATGTATATAGATCAAATTTCAATAAGATAATTCAAAAAAGGTCATTCACAAATGTATATATAAGCACCACATATATACAAACATAATGACACTAAAGTTTAGAAATGTCATTCTTTATCATCAGTGCCCCAATCATAATAATAAATTGCCTCCCTTTCAAAGGCTTTTGCGCATTGTTCTCTTATGTCATCTGATTATTCTATCATATAGGGCATATGCACATCTAATATATTTTCTCCGGTATTGAAGTCACTTGTTTTAAACACCTACATAGAGAATGATGTATATATATAATTAATAAGTTAGATATTTTCATATTATCTAACGAGACTATATATACTTATGATGATCAAGACTATATATTACTATTGTATGTTTTCGATGTGTTATGCAACATCTCTAACAATCATGTCCATATACCACATCACATAGTACACACATGTCCATCCATTATTTTGTACAACACACTATAAATTTCAACATACTAAATGTTAATAAATAAAAATAAGCATAGTTCACATAACTAAAATATACAGTGGAGTCAGGAAACTACATCTACATTCTTCCAAACTATGACTTTCTTTTTCTTGTCCACTTTTCCTCCAGCATTTTTGAAATCTTTTAAAGCCCTATACATTAATGTAACATATTAAATTATATTAGTAAATAGTCATGTAATAATATATGTTAAAGGATATAAATATAAAAAATTTCTCACGTGTATAATGGCCTTTTCAAATCATGTCTGGAACGGTCTAATTTGTTCCCCTTAGAATCTAGATAATAAACAGTCATCATCTCAGGGACAACAACCAATAACTCCTAATGCTTACCTCTAGTGATAAGAAAGCAAAAAATATATAACTCAAAATCTACAATGAAACGTAATTTTCTTAAGTAAAAAATATAAGCAAAGTAAACTTACAGAACATTATATGGAGCTATTATCACACTCTTTTTCTTTTCACCAAAATATTTAAAAGCAATAGAGCAGTATAAGGTAACTGATGTAGGGTCTTCATTTATAAGACTGGTCAAGGATGGAACTAGATATCCCACATGAGTCACTGAAAAATATTTACAAAACCTATGTAAGTGGCTGCAAAACATATATTATGTATGCATTAATATATAAGAAAATAGATCACCATATATAAAATGAGGCATATAGAAATATAAATAAGATCTCACCGTATCCATAGTTCTATCATAGATGAATTTAGCCAAACATAACGAAACAACTCCAAAATATCTTGTAGAAATATATTATTATCGTATGATTGGCCTATAGCATGCTCCTCCATAAAAATAATAATAGGTGAAGTTGTAGAATGTTCATCTATCCATATTTCCATACCCCTAAATTGAGGACCTATCAAGTCATATAGGTCCTTTGGAAGCCAACTAGGTACTTGAGGAAGAGGTGGAGGCGGAGGAGGATGAACTGTAGTGGGTTTCTTCCCTTTGCCTTGCATATATAATTTCATATCAATTGGCATATGTATACATATACCAATTAACATAATGTAAACGTACCATACACGATCAATATAGATGACTCCCACTTTGGGCCACAAGACCACTCCACCTTCTGCTTCACCAAGCGTGTCAGCATCTGGGTGGGCATATGACAATGGATGATGCTTCCATGTGGGGAAGACAAGCCTCGGGCTCACACAAACTACACCATCGAGTATTGGAGTGCCATGAATCGTATGCCCTGATAGGCGTGGGTAAGCCTCACCCTCTGTAATGAAGAATTTTTTAAATTTTAGACGACATGGCCTCAACCCATACAAATTTACATAGAGTATGTTATATATACATAAACATGTCATCTTGAAAAGACTAGCTACTATGTCATAAAAATATTTACAACAGATGTGGTAGGTAGTGGGTCTACATAGTTACTCCCAACCACCTTTATATCATCATTCCCAACCACCTCTATCGTAGGGTAAGAGCGGCATGCCACATGTACTGTCTGAGTGGCTACCTGAGATGCTTGCCACTTGCTCATTGCACACTGGACTCTCTTATCAATTAACTCATCTACCTATACATGGCCAAAAGAAATGCTTTTTGATTCTTGAATTCCCTTTGCAATAACATTCTAAAAAAAGAATAGGCTACCTTAGCTTTTGAAAATCCCCTTTTTAGACATGTTTGCAATGTGATTGCCCAAAGAATGCTCTTAGGCCCACATCAACGCCTGCATCCCTAACACATCTAGGATGCTCTGGGTTACCGAGGGAAATTGTCAATTTATCCCCTATGCCCTTAGGGATGAATGAGCCTTGCTTCCTCTTCTCGTAAAGATCCCACTAATCATCATCAGTGAAAATTGGTAAGTAAACATAACAATCATTAATACTAATTGCTCTGAGAGTTGAATTTTACCATTTTTGCAGCCGCCTCAACAGTTGCAGGGTTGGATATATCTCCTTTTTTGTTTTACCTCCTAGCTATCCACACGTCATTGTGATGCAGAGGTGCGTGAGTAGTAGAGGACTCAACAACCTCAACAGTAGGAGTAGTAGGATGCTGAATGGAAGAGTATGTAGTTTTTGGTGAAGGGTTGCATAGCCACCTGGACCCATTGTGTAGTCATGCACATTCAATGCACGCCTTGCTCTTTGAGCATTACTGATAGCCTTGTTAGTAAGCACATTGAATTGGTTAGTAACAATCAATGTCAATCGTAAATATGTGAATTCATAAAAATGTATATTAATTAAATTGGGAGTGACGCTTAATATCTTGAATTTATTGGTATTTCTCTTGGAAACAAACATCTCCCACTAAGTTAGGTCTAGGTAGTTCCATTGCTCAAGGGTTGACTTCTTCCTCTTATCAACCTCTCATATGTATTGTCAATTGAGAGTTGTCCTATAGTTCCTTAGGATCCTCCCACAGTGTTGCATCACCTTTTTATGATGTAGGCTTTCATTCAGTTCAAATATACTCTGAAAAATGACACACATTTAATAGACTAAAGAATAAAATTATAAATAACTTCAAAAATAGAATTGCAAATGATAATATCTCACACATTGTTCGTTCCATACTAAGTCTTTCTTCCTTTTAGGAACTGTAAGCCAAGATTCTGCATTTACACTACAATGGCTACGAGTAAGAACCCCAAGATATGAAACAAACGAGCTGCGGTTCTTTCCAACTGGATTTCCTGCATGATCAAAATCTACAACCAATTTTAGTCCATTGCCCCTTTGTTGTAGTAACTTATTCATCATAGTGATTCCCCTAATTTTTTCAAAATTTTATGCTTCTCATCAAGTTGCACAAGGTTTTCAGGAGGTACATCCTAAACCTAAAAATTGACAAAAAAACACACATAATATATAACTTATAAATGGACATATAGCTAGATATATTGTAAAACTTACATTGTGACGCGATGCCTCACCCTCATGGTAATCATCATCACAGGCATCATACTCATCGTCAGTCATCTGAAAAAGTGTCATATAAATTACAATCAAACATTTAACATTTAACATTTAATAAAATTAATATAACTTTGTAAAGTTCACATCGATTTGACATTCAAAAAATAAAACATTAAAAAAAAGCATGCCTCTAACATTGAGATCTTTTATCAATTAACATTCCTTCAGTGTGATCTCCATGCACATATAAGTCATTGTTAGCTTCAATATTTGGTGTTGACAAGCCAACTGAGAATGGACTGGAGTGATCATACTTATCATAGTACTTTTCTTCATCTATAGGATCTTCAATAAATTGTCTTTTTCCATGAAAAACAATTGATCATTTTACATTTGCAGGATCATCGATATAATTTACTTGTTTCGCCTTTGATGTCAATATGAATGGTTCACACTTCTCGCCAATCTTTTGACAATTTCCTAATGTAAAACCCAATTTATCCACTATAACTCATTTGGTGTTATCAACCCAATTACACTTAAAGTGTAGAATTCTGAAATCTGCGTAGTCAAACTCCCATATGTCTTAAATGACACCGTAATATGAAATTTTAGCTTCACATGGACTCTTATCTTTCACACTAAAAAAAATAATGAAGATGATTAAAGGGTGACCCCACTATTTTGGACCATGCTCTTATCATCTTGACGCTTTGTGTAATATGAGAACCCATTTATGTAAAACCCTTCATAAGACATAACATTTATTTTTTATTTAAATGTGAGGCATTTGATTTTTTTAGCAATATTCACTACAAGAATAACAATAATTAACTACATTTGATCCAGCTACATTTACAATTTATGTAGTTTAAAATCATTTTTAACTACAAATTATAGAAGTGTAAATAAAGATATGTAGTTAACAAAAAAGAAAATGAATAGCTATAAATCAGATTTTTTTTAAAACTCATTGTGTACTATTTTCATTCAAAATGATTAGCGGGAAATCAAAATCAACGTATCACGCCATGAGCCACTCACTTCGTTCTTTCTAGCAAAACTCATGCATTCAATCCTCTGCCTTCTTTTTGATTCAGTTACATCGGTCAACCTGAACCCTCGAGAGCATTGGATGGTCTTCTCCATATATCATAGTCGCAGCCTTGTAGACATACCTGTTGGATAAATTGGACATTATAATAAATCCCTTTGTTTCGATGATGACAAACATTTCATTCTTGTTGATCTAACGTACTACTTGAGTGTGCAGGATTAAGGTGGATGACAAAGTAACTAGGGAAAATCCAAAGAGCTTACATATTTATATTTCCATGCAATGTAATCACTGTTGTAAAAACTTGTACAAATATATAATGTACAAGTACTTAGATTGCATGTAAATCAAGCGTTGGATCTTCCTAGCTAATCACCACACTTAGATAGGTCATCCCCTTCAAATAGGATCACATATGCACACTCATACACATGCTTAGTGGTTAATTAAAAGATTGAAAACAGAGTCAATCTCGGTCGACCACACTCCTCGACCGAGACACTCTCGGTCGACAAACTTCTCGACCGAGATTGACCCAAGTAGCCGTTAGACACAGCTGACAAGGTTGTTGGCAGTTGCAAATGAACGTTGATCCAGAGAGCCTGTCGGTCGACAAAACTTCAACCGAGTAGGTATCTCGGTCGACAAATTGTCGACCGAGATGGTCTCTGACAGCAACTGCAGAATAAAGCAACTAGCCGTTACTAATGCACTTAACTTATATCTAACGGCTAGTTAAGCACTTAGAAGCCCCTAGAAGTTGTCTAGAACGTCCTTAAGTATCCATAGGCCATTCCTATAAATAGGACATGCCTTAGGACACCAAAACACACCTAAGATATACTTGTGCTATACTTGAGCTTGAATACACACTTGCAATCTGTTTTAGAGCAATAGAGCAATTCCTACACTTGCCATTCATTCCTATTGCTCCCATTTCGTGTCCTATAGGCTAGTATCTCCTATCCACTACAATCACATTGTCATACACATTGGTTAGGAGATCTACACGCTTGATATAGGCAAATCAAGCCTTGGGCTTAAAGGATAAGTTGTAATTTCCTTTTTCTTTCTTGTTCCTTTGTATCTTTTGTACTCTCCTTGCTACTCCTAGGGTTGGAGGCTGCGGATCGGAGAGGGTTGACTTCTCAGGTGGAGAAGGGGACTTCAAGCTACTTCAAGAAGGCTATCGCACGGGAAGCTACTTCAGAAGGCTGGTGCAACGGGAGTTGGTGCATCTACTTCAAGGGAAGGCTGCTTCAAGGTTGGGCGATTACTTCTAGGTGAAGGCTGCTTGAAGGGTTTGGGAAAAGAAATTGTATTTTATGTAAAGTCCTTGCGAGGTAATAAAATAAATTTCTTTTCAAATCCCAGTTGGGTAAGCAACCGGGTAGTGGACTGACGGCTATAGTATTTGCTATAGTTGGAACCACTCTAAACCCTGTGTCTCCTTGTCCAATATTTTCATTGTGGTTGTTTGAGTTTAAATTATTATTAAAATCTTTATAAAACTCTATTCACCCCCCCTCTAGAGGTTTTCAATTGGTATCAGAGCAGGCTTCAAGGAGCCCTAACAAGGTCTTGAAGAAAGGAGGGTGATAGTGTCAACAACCTCAAGGAAAGGAAAAGCATGGACAAACCTTCAACAAGTTGCGATTGGTGCTTAGGAACAAGGCACACGACATATTGCTGTCCATGGAGGTCAAAGAAGGAAGATGCACATAAAGAGTGTCTCATTGCTAAAATCAATGAAGAAGAAGAGGAAGAGGTAAGTCTCTTAGATTTATCAAAAGAAGATCTAATTGCTAGTCTAGAAGAAATGCATGAAAAATACATTGAGTGCAAGAAGAAATTGAAGAAATCAAATAAAGTAAATGATGATTTAAATACTAAACTTCTTGCTCTTGAATCTGAAAATGAAGATCTAAAAAGGGCAATTGAAGAACATGATCTTAAATTGAAATCAGTAGAAGCTAACTGCAATCTTATTTCCCTTGAAAAGACTAATTTGCAGACTCAAGTAAATGATCTTCAAAAACAACCTATATTGTGCACCCATGTAGATTATGACAATATAGTTAAAGAAAGAAATTCTTTATCATCTCATCTAGACCAAGCAAAACTAGATATCAAGAAGAGAATAGATGAGATTGCCAAGTTACAACAACAAGTTCGTAGTTTAAATAACAATGGCATTCTTGATAAAATTCTAGATAATCCTTATCGACAAATTGGAAGGAGTGGACTAGGTTATAAGCCTAAAGGTAAATCTCATCAAGAACCTAGTTGGAGAAGGACACAAGCGAGTCAATCAATGAATGTACATAGAGGCAAATATACATTTGTACATAAGAACAACCTAGACCAAAATCATAGAAAGAGATATGAGGTTGATTCTATATGTTGCCACTATTGTTTACGTCTTGGACATTACTCCTTCTCCTACCCATACAAGAAAAAGGATGTTGAGTTGGTATGGGTTCCAAAATCCCCAAATTGATTCGATTAGACTAAGTTGAGATATGACCAAAGACTTTAATTTGCATATCTTTATGTCTATCTCAACTTAACATATAAGGATAACAAATTTATATCAATTAAGGTTAATCAAAACTTAAAAGATTTGAATATGATTAGTTGAGATATAATCTAAATGTTACTTTGATATTCATATGTTTATCTCAAACTGATCTTTGAAATAATTGAATTAGATACAGTTTATATTGTACTTGAAATAAAATTCTGAACACTTTCCAGAAATTCGGTCGGTCGAGCATTTGTCGACCGAGTGAACCTCGGTCGAGAAGCTGTCGACCGAGCATGTCACTGCTTTTCAGAATGCTATAAAATTGCTGAATTCTATTGAAATTGATCAAAACTGTTGTCTATTTGTGGCTAATGACTGTACAAATAAAGTATAAATTATGGAAATCATTCTTGAAAGATTATGTGAAATTAATTTGGTTGAAAACCAAAATTATGCTTAGTTTAAAGAAAATTTCTGTTTTATCATTACATGCTTTTAATTGTTCTATCATTACATAAGCAAGCAAAAGGACTTATTGGTGATTTATATCTTAGAAATGCTTGCAAAAAGAACAATGTTTTCAATTGATATCTTTAAAAGATTTGAAATATTCATTATGCTTTCATGTTTAGTATCACTTAAACATGCATCAAAATTGATATGAATGCTTAATTGGAAATCTGCAATTTTTGCCTCTTGGTTAAAACAAAACTTAGCCAAGGGGCGCTATGGTCGTAGTCAAGGGCGACCTAAAATAAGCTTTGACAAAATTCTTATTTGGACATCAATTTATTGAACTTAATCTTAGTATACTTTTGATAAAGGTCAAAATCAAAAATTTACCATTTGTGACCTTCAAAGCCTTAAATTGCTTAAATTGTAAGATTAAGGGGGAGCTTATAAAAACAAATTTGATTATTTGATTATGAAGCTTACAAAAACATTGTTAACATCATTTAGAGTTTGTTATGACCTTCGGATTCTTAAACGTAATTTGTATGAAAAAGAATTTCATCAAAATGATATATCTTGCTCTTAAAGGAACTCTCTAAACAAATCAGGGCTTAACATCCCTTGTTTTGGTTGGAGACATTTTTTATGTACTCTAAGATTAAAATGACTCTCATTTAATTTAGGGCTTAACTTGATAGATGAGAAATAAATATACATTCATCATAAGCTTAAGGGAATCTCATATCATTTCAAGGCTTAACATCCTTTGCAAATGATTGAGAAACAAATCATGGATAAATTAGACATAAATCCATGTTCCTAATAGGATATCTATTTAAGGGGGAGCTTAATATAAAATTAAGGGGGAGAAGAAATAAAAATGTTTAACTTGGATATCTTTTTGAAATGACAAAGGGGGAGAAAGAATATAAAATCAAAAATATAAATATAAATGAGTTTCATCTTGATGGCCAGCACTCACTTGTAAAACAAGAATGGCTACAAAAGGTAATCTTCAGGTATGAAACTCACATGCTTTATATTTCCTTATTTCATATTTTAGGAAATGTTTGTCATCTTCAAAAAGGGGGAGATTGTTGGATAAATTGGACATTATAATAAATCCCTTTGTTTCGATGATGACAAACATTTCATTCTTGTTGATCTAACGTGCTACTTGAGTGTGCAGGATTAAGGTGGATGACAAAGTAACTAGGGAAAATCCAAAGAGCTTACATATTTATATTTCCATGCAATGTAATCACTGTTGTAAAAACTTGTACAAATATATAATGTACAAGTACTTAGATTGCATGTAAATCAAGCGTTGGATCTTCCTAGCTAATCACCACACTTAGATAGGTCATCCCCTTCAAATAGGATCACATATGCACACTCATACACATGCTTAGTGGTTAATTAAAAGATTGAAAACAGAGTCAATCTCGGTCGACCACACTCCTCGACCGAGACACTCTCGGTCGACAAACTTCTCGACCGAGATTGACCCAAGTAGCCGTTAGACACAGCTGACAAGGTTGTTGGCAGTTGCAAATGAACGTTGATCCAGAGAGCCTGTCGGTCGACAAAACTTCGACCGAGTAGGTATCTCGGTCGACAAATTGTCGACCGAGATGGTCTCTGACAGCAACTGCAGAATAAAGCAACTAGCCGTTACTAATGCACTTAACTTATATCTAACGGCTAGTTAAGCACTTAGAAGCCCCTAGAAGTTGTCTAGAACGTCCTTAAGTATCCATAGGCCATTCCTATAAATAGGACATGCCTTAGGACACCAAAACACACCTAAGATATACTTGTGCTATACTTGAGCTTGAATACACACTTGCAATCTGTTTTAGAGCAATAGAGAAATTCCTACACTTGCCATTCATTCCTATTGCTCCCATTTCGTGTCCTATAGGCTAGTATCTCCTATCCACTACAATCACATTGTCATACACATTGGTTAGGAGATCTACACGCTTGATATAGGCAAATCAAGCCTTGGGCTTAAAGGATAAGTTGTAATTTCCTTTTTCTTTCTTGTTCCTTTGTATCTTTTGTACTCTCCTTGCTACTCCTAGGGTTGGAGGCTGCGGATCGGAGAGGGTTGACTTCTCAGGTGGAGAAGGGGACTTCAAGCTACTTCAAGAAGGCTATCGCACGGGAAGCTACTTCAGAAGGCTGGTGCAACGGGAGTTGGTGCATCTACTTCAAGGGAAGGCTGCTTCAAGGTTGGGCGATTACTTCTAGGTGAAGGCTGCTTGAAGGGTTTGGGAAAAGAAATTGTATTTTATGTAAAGTCCTTGCGAGGTAATAAAATAAATTTCTTTTCAAATCCCGGTTGGGTAAGCAACCGGGTAGTGGACTGACGGCTATAGTATTTGCTATAGTTGGAACCACTCTAAACCCTGTGTCTCCTTGTCCAATATTTTCATTGTGGTTGTTTGAGTTTAAATTATTATTAAAATCTTTATAAAACTCTATTCACCCCCCCTCTAGAGGTTTTCAATTGGTATCAGAGCAGGCTTCAAGGAGCCCTAACAAGGTCTTGAAGAAAGGAGGGTGATAGTGTCAACAACCTCAAGGAAAGGAAAAGCATGGACAAACCTTCAACAAGTTGCGATTGGTGCTTAGGAACAAGGCACACGACATATTGATGTCCATGGAGGTCAAAGAAGGAAGATGCACATAAAGAGTGTCTCATTGCTAAAATCAATGAAGAAGAAGAGGAAGAGGTAAGTCTCTTAGATTTATCAAAAGAAGATCTAATTGCTAGTCTAGAAGAAATGCATGAAAAATACATTGAGTGCAAGAAGAAATTGAAGAAATCAAATAAAGTAAATGATGATTTAAATACTAAACTTCTTGCTCTTGAATCTGAAAATGAAGATCTAAAAAGGGCAATTGAAGAACATGATCTTAAATTGAAATCAGTAGAAGCTAACTGCAATCTTATTTCCCTTGAAAAGACTAATTTGCAGACTCAAGTAAATGATCTTCAAAAACAACCTATATTGTGCACCCATGTAGATTATGACAATATAGTTAAAGAAAGAAATTCTTTATCATCTCATCTAGACCAAGCAAAACTAGATATCAAGAAGAGAATAGATGAGATTGCCAAGTTACAACAACAAGTTCGTAGTTTAAATAACAATGGCATTCTTGATAAAATTCTAGATAATCCTTATCGACAAATTGGAAGGAGTGGACTAGGTTATAAGCCTAAAGGTAAATCTCATCAAGAACCTAGTTGGAGAAGGACACAAGCGAGTCAATCAATGAATGTACATAGAGGCAAATATACATTTGTACATAAGAACAACCTAGACCAAAATCATAGAAAGAGATATGAGGTTGATTCTATATGTTGCCACTATTGTTTACGTCTTGGACATTACTCCTTCTCCTACCCATACAAGAAAAAGGATGTTGAGTTGGTATGGGTTCCAAAATCCCCAAATTGATTCGATTAGACTAAGTTGAGATATGACCAAAGACTTTAATTTGCATATCTTTATGTGTATCTCAACTTAACATATAAGGATAACAAATTTATATCAATTAAGGTTAATCAAAACTTAAAAGATTTGAATATGATTAGTTGAGATATAATCTAAATGTTACTTTGATATTCATATGTTTATCTCAAACTGATCTTTGAAATAATTGAATTAGATACAGTTTATATTGTACTTGAAATAAAATTCTGAACACTTTCCAGAAATTTGGTCGGTCGAGCATTTGTCGACCGAGTGAACCTCGGTCGAGAAGCTGTCGACCGAGCATGTCACTGCTTTTCAGAATGCTATAAAATTGCTGAATTCTATTGAAATTGATCAAAACTGTTGTCTATTTGTGGCTAATGACTGTACAAATAAAGCATAAATTATGGAAATCATTCTTGAAAGATTATGTGAAATTAATTTGGTTGAAAACCAAAATTATGCTTAGTTTAAAGAAAATTTCTGTTTTATCATTACATGCTTTTAATTGTTCTATCATTACATAAGCAAGCAAAAGGACTTATTGGTGATTTATATCTTAGAAATGCTTGCAAAAAGAACAATGTTTTCAATTGATATCTTTAAAAGATTTGAAATATTCATTATGCTTTCATGTTTAGTATCACTTAAACATGCATCAAAATTGATATGAATGCTTAATTGGAAATCTGCAATTTTTGCCTCTTGGTTAAAACAAAACTTAGCCAAGGGGCGCTATGGTCGTAGTCAAGGGCGACATAAAATAAGCTTTGACAAAATGCTTATTTGGACATCAATTTATTGAACTTAATCTTAGTATACTTTTGATAAAGGTCAAAATCAAAAATTTACCATTTGTGACCTTCAAAGCCTTAAATTGCTTAAATTGTAAGATTAAGGGGGAGCTTATAAAAACAAATTTGATTATTTGATTATGAAGCTTACAAAAACATTTTTAACATCATTTAGAGTTTGTTATGACCTTCGGATTCTTAAACGTAATTTGTATGAAAAAGAATTTCATCAAAATGATATATCTTGCTCTTAAAGGAACTCTCTAAACAAATCAGGGCTTAACATCGCTTGTTTTGGTTGGAGACATTTTTTATGTACTCTAAGATTAAAATGACTCTCATTTAATTTAGGGCTTAACTTGATAGATGAGAAATAAATATACATTCATCATAAGCTTAAGGGAATCTCATATCATTTCAAGGCTTAACATCCTTTGCAAATGATTGAGAAACAAATCGTGGATAAATTAGACATAAATCCATGTTCCTAATAGGATATCTATTTAAGGGGGAGCTTAATATAAAATTAAGGGGGAGAAGAAATAAAAATGTTTAACTTGGATATCTTTTTGAAATGACAAAGGGGGAGAAAGAATATAAAATCAAAAATATAAATATAAATGAGTTTCATCTTGATGGCCAGCACTCACTTGTAAAACAAGAATGGCTACAAAAGGTAATCTTCAGGTATGAAACTCACATGTTTTATATTTCCTTATTTCATATTTTAGGAAATGTTTGTCATCTTCAAAAAGGGGGAGATTGTTGGATAAATTGGACATTATAATAAATCCCTTTGTTTCGATGATGACAAACATTTCATTCTTGTTGATCTAACGTGCTACTTGAGTGTGCAGGATTAAGGTGGATGACAAAGTAACTAGGGAAAATCCAAAGAGCTTACATATTTATATTTCCATGCAATGTAATCACTGTTGTAAAAACTTGTACAAATATATAATGTACAAGTACTTAGATTGCATGTAAATCAAGCGTTGGATCTTCCTAGCTAATCACCACACTTAGATAGGTCATCCCCTTCAAATAGGATCACATATGCACACTCATACACATGCTTAGTGGTTAATTAAAAGATTGAAAACAGTGTCAATCTCGGTCGACCACACTCCTCGACCGAGACACTCTCGGTCGACAAACTTCTCGACCGAGATTGACCCAAGTAGCCGTTAGACACAGCTGACAAGGTTGTTGGCAGTTGCAAATGAACGTTGATCCAGAGAGCCTGTCGGTCGACAAAACTTCGACCGAGTAGGTATCTCGGTCGACAAATTGTCGACCGAGATGGTCTCTGACAGCAACTGCAGAATAAAGCAACTAGCCGTTACTAATGCACTTAACTTATATCTAACGGCTAGTTAAGCACTTAGAAGCCCCTAGAAGTTGTCTAGAACGTCCTTAAGTATCCATAGGCCATTCCTATAAATAGGACATGCCTTAGGACACCAAAACACACCTAAGATATACTTGTGCTATACTTGAGCTTGAATACACACTTGCAATCTGTTTTAGAGCAATAGAGCAATTCCTACACTTGCCATTCATTCCTATTGCTCCCATTTCGTGTCCTATAGGCTAGTATCTCCTATCAACTACAATCACATTGTCATACACATTGGTTAGGAGATCTACACGCTTGATATAGGCAAATCAAGCCTTGGGCTTAAAGGATAAGTTGTAATTTCCTTTTTCTTTCTTGTTCCTTTGTATCTTTTGTACTCTCCTTGCTACTCCTAGGGTTGGAGGCTGCGGATCGGAGAGGGTTGACTTCTCAGGTGGAGAAGGGGACTTCAAGCTACTTCAAGAAGGCTATCGCACGGGAAGCTACTTCAGAAGGCTGGTGCAACGGGAGTTGGTGCATCTACTTCAAGGGAAGGCTGCTTCAAGGTTGGGCGATTACTTCTAGGTGAAGGCTGCTTGAAGGGTTTGGGAAAAGAAATTGTATTTTATGTAAAGTCCTTGCGAGGTAATAAAATAAATTTCTTTTCAAATCCCGGTTGGGTAAGCAACCGGGTAGTGGACTGACGGCTATAGTATTTGCTATAGTTGGAACCACTCTAAACCCTGTGTCTCCTTGTCCAATATTTTCATTGTGGTTGTTTGAGTTTAAATTATTATTAAAATCTTTATAAAACTCTATTCACCCCCCCCTCTAGAGGTTTTCAATTGGTATCAGAGCAGGCTTCAAGGAGCCCTAACAAGGTCTTGAAGAAAGGAGGGTGATAGTGTCAACAACCTCAAGGAAAGGAAAAGCATGGACAAACCTTCAACAAGTTGCGATTGGTGCTTAGGAACAAGGCACACGACATATTGCTGTCCATGGAGGTCAAAGAAGGAAGATGCACATAAAGAGTGTCTCATTGCTAAAATCAATGAAGAAGAAGAGGAAGAGGTAAGTCTCTTAGATTTATCAAAAGAAGATCTAATTGCTAGTCTAGAAGAAATGCATGAAAAATACATTGAGTGCAAGAAGAAATTGAAGAAATCAAATAAAGTAAATGATGATTTAAATACTAAACTTCTTGCTCTTGAATCTGAAAATGAAGATCTAAAAAGGGCAATTGAAGAACATGATCTTAAATTGAAATCAGTAGAAGCTAACTGCAATCTTATTTCCCTTGAAAAGACTAATTTGCAGACTCAAGTAAATGATCTTCAAAAACAACCTATATTGTGCACCCATGTAGATTATGACAATATAGTTAAAGAAAGAAATTCTTTATCATCTCATCTAGACCAAGCAAAACTAGATATCAAGAAGAGAATAGATGAGATTGCCAAGTTACAACAACAAGTTCGTAGTTTAAATAACAATGGCATTCTTGATAAAATTCTAGATAATCCTTATCGACAAATTGGAAGGAGTGGACTAGGTTATAAGCCTAAAGGTAAATCTCATCAAGAACCTAGTTGGAGAAGGACACAAGCGAGTCAATCAATGAATGTACATAGAGGCAAATATACATTTGTACATAAGAACAACCTAGACCAAAATCATAGAAAGAGATATGAGGTTGATTCTATATGTTGCCACTATTGTTTACGTCTTGGACATTACTCCTTCTCCTACCCATACAAGAAAAAGGATGTTGAGTTGGTATGGGTTCCAAAATCCCCAAATTGATTCGATTAGACTAAGTTGAGATATGACCAAAGACTTTAATTTGCATATCTTTATGTCTATCTCAACTTAACATATAAGGATAACAAATTTATATCAATTAAGGTTAATCAAAACTTAAAAGATTTGAATATGATTAGTTGAGATATAATCTAAATGTTACTTTGATATTCATATGTTTATCTCAAACTGATCTTTGAAATAATTGAATTAGATACAGTTTATATTGTACTTGAAATAAAATTCTGAACACTTTCCAGAAATTCGGTCGGTCGAGCATTTGTCGACCGAGTGAACCTCGGTCGAGAAGCTGTCGACCGAGCATGTCACTGCTTTTCAGAATGCTATAAAATTGCTGAATTCTATTGAAATTGATCAAAACTGTTGTCTATTTGTGGCTAATGACTGTACAAATAAAGCATAAATTATGGAAATCATTCTTGAAAGATTATGTGAAATTAATTTGGTTGAAAACCAAAATTATGCTTAGTTTAAAGAAAATTTCTGTTTTATCATTACATGCTTTTAATTGTTCTATCATTACATAAGCAAGCAAAAGGACTTATTGGTGATTTATATCTTAGAAATGCTTGCAAAAAGAACAATGTTTTCAATTGATATCTTTAAAAGATTTGAAATATTCATTATGCTTTCATGTTTAGTATCACTTAAACATGCATCAAAATTGATATGAATGCTTAATTGGAAATCTGCAATTTTTGCCTCTTGGTTAAAACAAAACTTAGCCAAGGGGCGCTATGGTCGTAGTCAAGGGCGACCTAAAATAAGCTTTGACAAAATGCTTATTTGGACATCAATTTATTGAACTTAATCTTAGTATACTTTTGATAAAGGTCAAAATCAAAAATTGACCATTTGTGACCTTCAAAGCCTTAAATTGCTTAAATTGTAAGATTAAGGGGGAGCTTATAAAAACAAATTTGATTATTTGATTATGAAGCTTACAAAAACATTGTTAACATCATTTAGAGTTTGTTATGACCTTCGGATTCTTAAACGTAATTTGTATGAAAAAGAATTTCATCAAAATGATATATCTTGCTCTTAAAGGAACTCTCTAAACAAATCAGGGCTTAACATCCCTTGTTTTGGTTGGAGACATTTTTTATGTACTCTAAGATTAAAATGACTCTCATTTAATTTAGGGCTTAACTTGATAGATGAGAAATAAATATACATTCATCATAAGCTTAAGGGAATCTCATATCATTTCAAGGCTTAACATCCTTTGCAAATGATTGAGAAACAAATCGTGGATAAATTAGACATAAATCCATGTTCCTAATAGGATATCTATTTAAGGGGGAGCTTAATATAAAATTAAGGGGGAGAAGAAATAAAAATGTTTAACTTGGATATCTTTTTGAAATGACAAAGGGGGAGAAAGAATATAAAATCAAAAATATAAATATAAATGAGTTTCATCTTGATGGCCAGCACTCACTTGTAAAACAAGAATGGCTACAAAAGGTAATCTTCAGGTATGAAACTCACATGCTTTATATTTCCTTATTTCATATTTTAGGAAATGTTTGTCATCTTCAAAAAGGGGGAGATTGTTGGATAAATTGGACATTATAATAAATCCCTTTGTTTCGATGATGACAAACATTTCATTCTTGTTGATCTAACGTGCTACTTAAGTGTGCAGGATTAAGGTGGATGACAAAGTAACTAGGGAAAATCCAAAGAGCTTACATATTTAAATTTCCATGCAATGTAATCACTGTTGTAAAAACTTGTACAAATATATAATGTACAAGTACTTAGATTGCATGTAAATCAAGCGTTGGATCTTCCTAGCTAATCACCACACTTAGATAGGTCATCCCCTTCAAATAGGATCACATATGCACACTCATACACATGCTTAGTGGTTAATTAAAAGATTGAAAACAGAGTCAATCTCGGTCGACCACACTCCTCGACCGAGACACTCTCGGTCGACAAACTTCTCGACCGAGATTGACCCAAGTAGCTGTTAGACACAGCTGACAAGGTTGTTGGCAGTTGCAAATGAACGTTGATCCAGAGAGCCTGTCGGTCGACAAAACTTCGACCGAGTAGGTATCTCGGTCGACAAATTGTCGACCGAGATGGTCTCTGACAGCAACTGCAGAATAAAGCAACTAGCCGTTACTAATGCACTTAACTTATATCTAACGACTAGTTAAGCACTTAGAAGCCCCTAGAAGTTGTCTAGAACGTCCTTAAGTATCCATAGGCCATTCCTATAAATAGGACATGCCTTAGGACACCAAAACACACCTAAGATATACTTGTGCTATACTTGAGCTTGAATACACACTTGCAATCTGTTTTAGAGCAATAGAGCAATTCCTACACTTGCCATTCATTCCTATTGCTCCCATTTCGTGTCCTATAGGCTAGTATCTCCTATCCACTACAATCACATTGTCATACACATTGGTTAGGAGATCTACACGCTTGATATAGGCAAATCAAGCCTTGGGCTTAAAGGATAAGTTGTAATTTCCTTTTTCTTTCTTGTTCCTTTGTATCTTTTGTACTTTTTGCTACTCCTAGGGTTGGAGGCTGCGGATCGGAGAGGGTTGACTTCTCAGGTGGAGAAGGGGACTTCAAGCTACTTCAAGAAGGCTATCTCACGGGAAGCTACTTCAGAAGGCTGGTGCAACGGGAGTTGGTGCATCTACTTCAAGGGAAGGCTGCTTCAAGGTTGGGCGATTACTTCTAGGTGAAGGCTGCTTGAAGGGTTTGGGAAAAGAAATTGTATTTTATGTAAAGTCCTTGCGAGGTAATAAAATAAATTTCTTTTCAAATCCCGGTTGGGTAAGCAACCGGGTAGTGGACTGACGGCTATAGTATTTGCTATAGTTGGAACCACTCTAAACCCTGTGTCTCCTTGTCCAATATTTTCATTGTGGTTGTTTGAGTTTAAATTATTATTAAAATCTTTATAAAACTCTATTCACCCCCCCCCTCTAGAGGTTTTCAATACCTTCATCAACCTACCCCTACGATTGGGTGTATTGGCAAAATGTATCATCAAATAAGGGCAACATCGGAGGAAACCTGAGCATCTCTTGCTATGCCCTTTCTCCCATTCCTCCTCCCCTTTTGTTCCCATACAACTCAGCTAGCTTCATGTAAGGGAGGGTGCCACAAATGAATCTTCTTTCTTTTTCCAGATCAGACAGATCCAATCATCTCCCAGAGGAACGTGGTGCTTCATCTACTGGAAAAACATACTCCATTGCCAAAGCAACTTCACGACACAACATGTCAGCTTCCAAGCAAGTGATTGGATGGTAGACCGGACTCTATCAAATGATGTGATTAGACTAAAAGGATCAATTGACATTATTGGTGAGTTCTTTCGTGTTCTTTCTCCTTTCTGCTGCTTGGCCTATTAGTTTGATTGCATGAACTAGATTTGTCCCCTCTACAACGTCCTCATCTACGATGGTTATTGTTTTTCATTTAGTCTATCATCAGGATTCAAAAGAATGATCTTAAAGGGTATCCATTCAAAGTAACAACCCCGTGAATGATGTGTGTTCATCTTCTACACAACACATGTTTGTGACATTCCTTGTGAAAGGGGATAAACATGCAGCTCTGTAAGTTCTCATTAAATGGCTTTTATATTATCAAAAGTCAAGTTCCGTAGCTGTTTTCAAATGAGTGCTTAAATGTATGACCAGAAATCCACCTCATATTTCCCAACACTTTCTGATGCTTAATATAAGACAGACTTTAGACTTCCATGGGGGACCATGCTTCGAATTGACATAAAATTTGGGATCAAATGTTAAACAATTGAAAGCTTGTATATGTCGTCTATGACTATATATTGATTGCAACATCCCAGGATTTGAGGATGTGGAAAAGTTGATCTTAAAAGGAATGATTGGACTACCCATATCACCAAGGTGCACCTCTTTTTCTGAGAGCCCATCACTAAAGAACTTCATAGTTAATCGTACTCAACTTGGAGTAGTACTAGGATGGGTGACCAGTCGGAAAGTTAACCTCGGCTTGTGCATGAGTGTGGACAAAGCGCGCAGTTAAGGCTAGTAGTGGTCTGTGGGGCCAATCGTCATTCCTGAAACTCTACTAGAGCCTTCGGCAGTGGACTCGGGTGTTACATTGATATTTTTTTAATAGATAAAGAGTAGAATATGTAATTTACGTCCACTCATTAAAATATTACACAATTGTGTAGTGCTTTCTTACTTGTTCTTTATTATATTTATGCCAATGTACAACAGTTTTGTATAGTAATGATCGACCTAAATTGTCTTATGTTTATACAACTTCAAGGAAGAAACATACGAGTCCAAATATTAAACTAATAATTATTTGTTATACAATTCTTTAGCATGATTATTTATAATGCCTAAGAATAGCTAGGCGCAACTTCGTGTATATATTTTGTTAAGAAGTTTTGTTTCAGATCATGTGCTCAGAGACATATTTCACATCGTAATACTTAACTAGTGTGGAACATGAATATGTATGTGTGCCACTTTTATGGTAGCTGGCATACATTTTCATATACATGGTACATTTCTTTATACTTTGTCTAGATCTCTATTTGGTGTCCACACTCTAGGTAAATTGATTGAAATTCATTATTTCAAATTCATGAGAGATTCACGATAGATTCAGTGCACAAGAATTTTTCATGCATAAAAATAGGCTTTCATATTCCGCTTCCATAATGAGAATCTTGGCTGCAATGGCACATTGGTCAGATTTTAGATTTCTCTGTAATTCCACAATGAATTTACTATTTCATCTTAATTTGAATTGGATAAATACATATTGTGTATAAAATGTCATTATGATGAATCCAGTCTCGCACCACGTTCCTAGTTGCGGCCATTGGAGCCTTCATATCCAAGTTAAACCATATATTTTTAACTATCATCTCACATTGTATCTATCCACACTACTACAGAAATGGCCTTTGGCGTCGGTCGTTTAACCCCATTTGGCGTCGGTTTCCGACCGACGCCTATGTGGGAGCCGCTAAAGGTCGAACACTTCGGCGTCGGTTTTTTAACCGACGCCTATTTAATCTATAGGCGTCGGTCTTTTGGTATATAACCGACGCCAAAAGGGTTCCCGCCACAGAAAACAGCGTCATCTAGGGCAGTTTCTGCGTCGGTTATTTACTGAACAACCGACGCCTATATGGAATATAGTGTCGGTCTTTTAGTAGATAACCGACGCATAAAGTGCCCTAGATGACGCCATTTTCTGTGGCGCAAACACTTTTGGCGTCGGGTATATACCAAAAGACCGACGCCTATAGATTAAATAGACGTCAGTTTGATACGAATATCCGACGCCATTTCCAGGACTGCTTTGGCCACATCAGGCGTCGGTTTTTAACAAATAACTGACGCTGTATGTCTTTGCTGACGGTTTTCTATAAATAACCGACACCTATTTATATTTTTTTTTTTCATATCAGTTTGCAGGCCTGTTGTGGCTGGTCAGCAGGATGAGAACCTGCAGTTCAGTTTTTTGAACTACAGGTTTACGACATCCATTGATATCATCCTACAAACAGGCCGCAAACCTGCAAAAGTCACAAGGAATATTCTACACAAGTACATACATTCAGACATCAATTCAATTCTCACATTCACACATATAGAAACATTCAAATACATGTATTAACATTCAGAAATATTCATTTACAAAGTATCATTCATTATCGCTATCAACATCCCAATTATATCTTACAATTGCCACTGCTTGTATGGCTTTTGCCCATTCTTCTCTTACTTCATTTAATGCTTCCATCGTATATGGAGCATGTATATTTTTTAAGCGTTTACCTATAGTGTGGTCAGTTTTAAACACCTGCAAAGAGAATGATGTATATATATAAGTAATAATATAAAAATAAGATAAGATTGATATATTTCATACTAACTAGTGAGACTATATATAATACCTCATGTATGGTATCGATGTCCAATGCGGCATATTTGATAATCATCTGCATAAATCGCATCACATAGTATGCGCATGCCCAGCCATTGTCTTGTGTAGCACACTATAAATTGAAACATACAAAATAATACACCTAAGCACAATTCACATCAATAATATATATATTCGAGTCGGGAACTTACTTGTACGTTCTGCCAATTTATTGGCTGGTTCTTTTTCCTTGGGACCGTTCCTCCAGCCTTTTTGAATGCATCTAAACCCCTACATGTTAATATAACACAATAAATTACATAAGTAAATAGTAATGTAATAACAGATGTTAACAGATACAAAAATGAAATATTTCTCACCAGAAAAATGGCATTCTCATTACGTGTCCAATTTTAGTGTTTAATGTACTTCCCGCGGGATCTAGATAATAAACAATGAACGTCCTGGGGACAATAACTAGTAACTCCCAATGTTTACCGCTAGAGGTAAAAAGTTAACAATTAATAACTCAAAATGCACAATAAAAATGGAATTTTCTTAAGTGCAAATTATAAATAAAGTAAACTTACTTGACATTGAATGGAGCTATTATTATTGTCTTCTTTTGCTGACCAAAAATTGTAAAAGCATCTATACAGTATTGTTGAACATTATCAGGGTCTTTAGCTACCATACTAATGAATGATGGAATCAAAAATCCCACATGATCAAATGCAAATTCTTCGACTAAGTAGCTGCAAAACATGTATTACGTATGCATTAATATATAAGAAACCAGATCACCAGATCTTACACAAGGTATATGGATGTATAAACAAGATCTCACTTTATCCATGTCTCTATCATTGATGTATTCAGCCAATCATACATAAATAGCTCAATAATATCTTGTATAAATAAAGAGCTATCGTATGATTGACCTGCATAATCTGCATCTAAAGAAACTATTATAGGGCAATGTATATTATGTGCCCGTAGCCAACATGTCATTCCTCTACAAGCAGGACCTAACGGGTATGTTAGGTCAGTTGGAACCCAAGTTGGTAATGCGGGAAGTGGAGGTGGAGGCCTAGGTGCTCCTGGTGTCTTCTTTTTAACCTGTATATATAATTTCAGATCAGTTGACATCATATATACACATTAACAGTCTAAATCAATGTAAATTTATCTTACAATTTCAGTCGTGTAGACGACATCTGCTTTGGGCCACAATATGACCCCGCCTTCTGCCTCACCAAGTCTATCAATATCTGGGTGGGCATATGGCAACGCAACTTCCCTCCAATCGGGTAATACATGTAGCGGGCTCACACGAATGTAGCCCTGCGGCATTGGAGTCCCCTGAAACGTTGCCCCAGGAAGGGACTGGTAAGCCTGCGCCTCTGCAACAACATAGTCTTGCATTCTTAAGCGGCATGGCTTCAATGCCTACAAATTTACGTAAAGAATGTTATACATATATACATATAATCTTGAAAACATATCATCTTGAAAAGACTAGCTACAATGTCATAAACAATACTTACAGCAGACGTGCTAGGCGATGGGTCTCCAGGATTACTCGCAGTCTGTGCATCAGGAGAAGAGTGGGTCGTCATTGGCTGATTGGAAGCCTGAGATGCCTGCCACCACAGCAATTCTTCCTTGACCTTCTCAGCAACTACATCTTTGACCTTCTTAGCAACTAAATCCTCAACTCTCTTATTCTCCTATACATGGATAAAAGAAACATTAGCTTCTTATTAATGAATTTCCTTTTGCAGTAACATTCTAAAAAAAGAATAGGTTACCTCTTCTTGAGAAAGTCCCGCTCTGGGTTTGCGCTGGGATGTCCCAAAGAATGCTTTGATGCCAACACCAGCGTCGGCACCTCTAACACGTCCAGGATGCTCTGGGTTACCCAGAGCAATTGTCAATTCATCCCTTGTGCCGTGAGGGATGAACATGCCTTGTTTCCTCTGCTCGTGCAGCTCCCGCTAATCAGCATAAACAGAAATTGGTAAGTTAACACCACAAATAATCAATATTCAAACGATTTCTCTAAGAGTTGTATTTTACCATTTTTGCAGCCGCCTCAGTAGTTACAGGCTTCTTTATTTCACCCTTCTTGTTTTGCCTGCCAGCTATCCAGATATCATGGCGAGGCATGGGTGTGGCAGACTCCTGAGTAGGAGCAGACTCCTGAGTAGCAGCAGACTGTTGAGTAGCCGCAGACTCCGCCTGTAGTCTTTGGCGAACGCTTGCATAGCCTTTTGGACCCATAGTGTGGCCATGCACATTCAGTGAACGCCTTACTTTTTGTGTGTCACTGAGGGCCTAGTTAGTATGCACATTAATGATTTGGTTAGTAGCACTAAATGTTAATTAAATTGGGAGTGACGCCTAATACCTTGAATTCTTCAGTTTTTCTTGAAGCAACAAAATTGTCCCAATCTTCTTTGTCCAAGAAGTTCCATTGTTCAAGGGCTGATTTCTTCTTCTTATCACCCTCTTTTATGTATTCTCTGTTCAGATTTGTCCTATAATTCCTAAGCATCTTTCCAGCGCGTTGCATCACACTTTTACGATGCAACTTCTCATCCAATGCAAACAGATTCTATAAAATAGAAATGTTATTAACTAGTATCCAAAATAGAATTGCAAATAATAGAATTTGTAATCTACAAAATAGAATTGCAAATAATAATAACTCACGCATAAATCCTTTCATATCAAGTCTTTTTTCCCTTGAGGAACTTTATGTCAATTATCATACTTAACACCACAATGGCTCCGAGTGGTACACCCAAGATAGTTTACAAAATTATTGCGGTTCACTCCAATTGCATTTCCTCCATTATCAAACTCCACCACCAATTTGGATCCACTACCACTTAGCGCTAATAACTTCTTCAACAGAGTGATGCCCCTTTTCTTGTTAAGTGTTTGGTGTTGCGCATCAAGTTGCTCCAGTGCTTCAGTGGGCACAGGTACATCATCAACCTAAAATTTGACAAAAATAAACACACTAAATTAGCCCAATATAGAAATATAGGATATATGACATAACTAGAAGATAATGAATTTTATAGAAATACAGGATATGTTTTTAGAACTTACATTGGTATCCTCACCATGCTCGTCATGGACAACATGCTCATCATGGACTTCATGCTCATCATGGACATCATGCTCATCATGGTCAGCCATCTGAAAATGTCATTAAAAAGGCAAACATTTAGCATTTGTATTAACTAGAAAAAGGAAAACATTTAGCATTTGTATTAACTAGAAAAAGGCAAATATTTAGCATTTGTATAAACATACATGTCTCTAAAATTGTGATCTTTTATCAATTAACAATCCTTCATTGTGATCTCCGCGCACATATAAGTCATCATTAGCTTCAATATTTTGTGGAGTTGGCATCCCAACTGAGAATGGACTGGACTCATCATACTTATCATAGTACTCTTCTTCATCTATAGGATCTTCAATGAATTGTCTTTTACCATGAAGAACAACCGACCATTTATCATTCGCAGGATCATCGATATAGAATATTTGTTTCGCCTGTGATGCCAATATGAATGGTTCACCCTTCTCGCCAATCTTTTCAAAGTTCACCAAAGTGAAACCCAATTCATCCACTATAACTCCTTTGGTGTTATCAACCCAATTACATTTAAAGAGCAGAATTTTGAAATCTATGTAGTCAAACTCCCAAATGTCCTCAATGACACCGTAATATGACATTTTAGCTTCACATGGACTCTTATCCTTTGCACTTGCAAAGTACATAGTCGACGCTTGAAGAGTGACCCCACTATTTTGGACGACACTCTTATCATCTTGGCGCTTTGTGTAATATCTGAATCCATTAATGTCAAACCCTTCATAAGACATAACATTCGGTTTTGGTTTAAAGGCGAGGCATTTGATAGTTTCTGTAATATCATTTGGTGTTTGAGATAGTTGATGTAAGACTTTATCTTCAAACCACTTAGTAAAAGTCTTATTATGCTCTCTAGCAAGCCACATTGAACTTGCTCGAGGATGTTGTCTCTTTATGAAATTGGTATGTTCCTCGATATAAACACTCACTTCGTCCATATTGTGTAAAATATACAAGTGAGCTTGTTCCAACTGCTCACGGCTGATTACTTTCACCCGTGATCCCAAAATTCCTTTGCCCTCCTCAATATTCTTGTCATTATCAGGAGTGTCATTACCACTGAGAAAGTCATTGCAAAAATCCATAACCTCTCTCGCCACATAACCTTCAATAATACTCCCTTCAGGCCGATAACAGTTTCGAACATCACCTTTAAAAACGCTCATGTATCGTTCAAAGGGATACATCCAATGCAATAAAATTGGTCCCAACATTTTCACTTCCCTAGTCAAATGGACAACAAGATGTACCATGATATCAAAGAACGAAGGAGGGAAATACATCTCAAGCTGACATAGGGTAACAACCACTTCTCTTTGCAAATTATCGAGAGTATCAGGGTCAATAACTTTACTGCATAGACTATTGAAAAAGAAACAAAGTCTGGTAATTGCAAACCTTACATGCTTCGGCAATATAGATCGAATTGCCACGGGTAATATTTGTTGCATTAGAGTGTGACAATCATGAGATTTAAGACCTATCAACTTCAGATCTTTCATTGATACCAATCTACGGATGTTGGATGAGTAACCATGTGGCACCTTAACATTTACCAAGCATTCACAAAAAGTTTTCTTCTCCTTTCTAGACAACGTGTAACAAGCGGGAGGTAAGTATGTTCTTTTACTACCCATTTCACGTAATTCTGTTAATTCTGACCTTATTCCCATTTCACGTAGGTCCAGTCTGGATTTTATCCCATCTTTAGTCTTACCTGGTATATTTAACAGAGTACCAATGATGCTATCACAAACATTTTTCTCAACGTGCATTACATCGATACAATGCCTGACTGTCAAAGAACTCCAATAAGGAAGATCCCAAAATATTGACTTCTTCTTGAATGAAGAATTGTCACTCCGTGTGGCCATACTACATTGTGATTTCTTACCAAATTCATTGACAATGTCTTTTACTCTTTCATAAACAACATCCCCTGGTATAGGTTTAGGTGCACTCCGTTCATCATTCCATCCATTGAATGCTTTGCGCTTCCTACGATACGGATGGAATTTTGAAAGAAACCTTCGATGACCAAGATATACAGTCTTGCCGCCATGTTTTAGTCTTATTGAATCAGTGTTTTCTTCACATATAGGACACGCTTTAGCTCCTTTGACACTATATCCAGACAAATTCCCATATGCTGGAAAGTCATTAATAGTGCAAAACAACATAGCGTGCAAACGAAATGTCTCTCTTGCTGAAGCATCATAGGTCATCACACCTTCATCCCAAAGTTTCTTTAAGTCATCAATCAAAGGTTCAAGATAAACATCGATATCATTTCCGGGTTGTTTAGGGCCCGATATCAACAATGACAACATAACGTACTTATTTTTCATACACATCCAGGGAGGAAGATTGTATATAACAAGCATGACTGGCCAAGTGCTATGTTGGTTGCTCAATGTCCCGTACGGATTCATCCCATCTGTACAAAGCCCAAGTCTTAGATTCCTATCTTCTTCACCAAATTTGGGGTACAATAGATCAATCTTCTTCCACTGTGGGGAATCAGACGCATGTCGCAGGATCCCATCATTATTTTTCTTATATCTGCATGCCACCTCAAATTCTTCACATCTTTCGGATTTGCAAACAAGCGTTGAAACCGTGATATTATAGGTAGATACCACAACACCTTGGCAGGAGAACCAGTTTTGGACTCCCCCGAAGTCGTCAATTTATACCGTGACACACCACATTTTGGACAATCTTTCAAATCTACATAGTCCTTTTGAAATAATACACAATCATTCGGGCATGCGTGTATCTTCTTGGCCTCCATTCCCATTGGGCACAACATTTTCTTTACCTGGTATGTTGAGATTGGCAGCTCGTTTCCTTCAGGAAGCATTTCTTTCAACAAAGTCAACAATGAAGTGAAGCTTTTGTCGCTCCATCTATTGTTAGCTTTCAACTTATACAATCTCAACACAGCGCTAAGCTTCGTAAACTTAGCACAGCGTGTGTATAACGGTATCTCAGCATCATGCACAATGTTTCTAAAGATAGGAGGTGGATCGGTGTGCTCTACCCTACAACTATCCAGCATCGCATCAACGATGTCTGCTGGAACTGGTTCGTTCACATTTACGTCATCGAAGGCAATTTCTTCTTCCACCCAAGCACTGCTATCGACATCTACTGGTTTTGATTTTGAAATCTCTCCATGCCAGTGCCATTCTATATAGCCTTGTACAATCCCGTTGCACATGACATGACTTTTGATTTCCTCACCAGTGTTGACTTTCAAGTTGTTACCGCAATGCCTACATGGACAGTAGAACCTATCTGTAGGTTTTTTCCTATGTTCCTCGGCAAATCTAATAAACTGATCAAGACCAGATATAAACTCTGGGGTGCAACGATTACGAATGGACATCCATGATCTATCCATTCTATGATCAGAGAAAACAAGTATATATTAGGAAACAAGTATATATTAGGAAAAGATTAGGGTATACACTTACATCCTAAGTGTATAATGTGATGTCATTCTTATATATAATAAATGTGTACCACCTATCCCATCCTTGAACACCTAATCTCACTAGTAAGTGTATAATGTGTACTGGGTTTTCAAGAAAATTTCGGCAGCATTTCCCCACTGTTCTCTAAGTACATATGTACTTAGAGAACAAACAGGGAAATGCTACCGAAATTTTCTCGAAAACCCAATACACATTATACACTTACATCCTAAGTGAGATTAGCTGTTCAAGAACAGTCCCAAACCGGGGACTATCCAAGATTTACTCCTAATGAGTCAATCTTGGACGGGTTTCTAGGCCAACAAGCACATTTGATGTCATTCTTATATATAATAAATGTGTACCACCTATCCCATCCTTGAACACCTAATCTCACTAGTAAGTGTATAATGTGTATTGGGTTTTCAAGAAAATTTCGGCAGCATTTCCCCGCTGTTCTCTAAGTACATATGTACTTAGAGAACAAACGTGGAAATGCTACCGAAATTTTCTCGAAAACCCAATACACATTATACACTTACATCCTAAGTGAGATTAGGTGTTCAAGAACAGTCCCAAACCGGGGACTATCCAAGATTTACTCCTAATGAGTCAATCTTGGACGGGTTTCTAGGCCAACAAACACATTTGATGTCATTCTTATATATAATAAATGTGTACCACCTATCCCATCCTTGAACACCTAATCTCACTAGTAAGTGTATAATGTGTATTGGGTTTTCAAGAAAATTTCGGCAGCATTTCCCCGTTGTTCTCTAAGTACATATGTACTTAGAGAACAAAAGGGGAAATGCTACAGAAATTTTCTCAGAAAACCAATACACATTATACACTTACATCCTAAGTGAGATTAGGTGTTCAAGAACAGTCCCAAACCGGGGACTATCCAAGATTTACTCCTAATGAGTCAATCTTGGACGGGTTTCTAGGCCAACAAATACATGTGTTGTCATTCTTATATATAATAAATGTCTATAAAGTACAGGCAACATGGTTAATCCTAATCAACAGAGCATTATTAAATAATAAATCAAGAAATCAATATACATCCTAAAGTGCCACAAATCATATAATAACATTAAATGCTACTCAAGTCCTAATCTAGAGTTTAGGTTTCCTTATTATCCTGTTATCATTAGGGTTATTCTTGAACCCCCAATTCCTAAGTTCATTGATTTAATGACATAAAAAGATCTAGTTCATATTATGTTTAGCCATGATTGTAAAACTATCATGTTATGATATTAGGACCACTTAAAGCAGATTAGGCACATTAAGCAAGCAGAGTAGGGAGCCAATTTCACGCAAGCAGATTAGGCAAGCAGATTAGGTCGGCACATAAAGAACCAATTTCGCGCCTGGGCAAGCAGAGTAGGGCGGCAGGTACCTGGGCAAGCAGAGTAGGGCGAGTTCGAGCTGGTTGAGTATGTGGGCGGCGGCCGGCGAGCTCCAGAACCAACAGCAGCGACTCCGACGAGTAGGGAGCGTCAGCGGCGGTAGGCAGGCAGGCGGCCAGGCGGAGGAGAAGGAGAAGGGGGTGCGGTGGCGGAGGAGAAGGAGAAGGGGGCACCGGAGAAGGGGGCGCCGGAGTAGTAGTGGCGGCACGGCGGCGCTGTCGTGGAGAAGAAGGAGCAGAGAGTCGGGCGACAGCAGAGAAGAAATCGCTCGCAATGAAACAGAAGAAAGGGGAAGAGTCGGGCGATCGAGGGTTATGAAGTTCCCAAATAGCGTCGGTTGTTTACAACAACCGACGCCTAAACATCTTTAGCGTCGGTTGTTTGCAACAACTGACGTCCAATTGGACGATATTTTCATGAAAAATGTTTGGTGGGAACCACCTTCAGTGTCGGTTATACAAGGATAACCGACGCTGAATGTGACATTTTCCGCGCAAATTTTCATCGCACATAGGCGTCGGTTTTCTAGGTATATAACCGATGCTGACAATGACACTATTTTTTTTATCGAAATATGGATTTTGCGGGCGACTTTAAGCGTCGGTTTTTTATAAACCACCGACGCTTAATACAAAGCGGTACCCGCGTCTGGCTGGTCTTCGAATATAGACGTCGGTTTGCTTAAACAACCGACGCCTTATATGTTAGGCGTCAGTTTTTCTTAATAACCGACGCCCAGAAAAGTGACACTGAATGCTATTTCTGTAGTAGTGCCATATTGTTTTTTTCTTCTTTGTGACTACTCACTTAATATTTTTAATGTTCTTTAATACTCAAATAGATAATGATGGTGTTGAAGAAACTAGACCACAGTGGGATTCCCCTAGACCAATTCAAGAGACCGTGAGAATAAGTGTTTTGAACGTTCTCATAAAAGTAAGTAGTGTGTTAATGGTTTAATATGTCAATTATAAATCAGGATGTTATGATTAAGATATCACATTATCATGTATTTGACTCTACGCATGAGTTCTTACATGAAAAAATGTAGCATTCAGTTTCCAAATAATATCCCCCTAAAACATTGGTTTGAGGGATGGATTTGGATCAGTCATGTCCTCATTAATAATAAGACAAGCTTACTTTGGCATGGCATGTGTTTGTTTTCCTAATGGACATGGACCTCTACAATAAACTTCAAAATTAGTGGTTCTCTACTGCTAACTCACTTTAAATTTGTACAAAATCTATTTAATTTCTTTTGAGTTCATCCACAGGTGCTTGTACACATTATGGATTTTCACTTATGTTAATTTGTGGAGAATTGGACATTAGTTGAGTGTGTGTGAAAAATACAAGATCTTGCAATTTATTTTTCCTCATATCAATTGGTAAGTATTGAGCTGATTTTGTAAAACTTCAAATTTTGTGCCAGGCACATCATGTATGTCCAGAATCGTATATCTTATTATGGTAAAGGTGGTATATAATTGGATCATTACATCCTTGTAAATTCCTATGTGTATTATAAAATGTCTCTCCTCACATGATAAAAGAAGATGACAAGAAATCTATGGTGTCATCTCTTGTACATCACTCTATTTATTAAAGCAAGTAACTCTGTTTATGAAAACAAGTTTCTAAGTAATTGGAATTTCTATTGTTGGGTCCAATATAATATAGTAATTAAAATAGTAAAACTAGATTTAGAAGCACCATGGGACAACCAAAGAAACTCAAGCGACGTCATCTCCTTGTGCTGGCTACTATGAAGTAGTAACAACTCCACCACCTAGATGCTTCTTGCAACAACTCCTACAAGAGCCGGTTGCTTTCTTCTCTTTAGGGACAACAATAATTGGAGGGTGAAGGCTTGTTGTCACAACTCTAGGGGAGGGGTGAGGGTCTCCATAAGGAGTTGAGGTTTGATTGAGGCGTTTGGGGGTTGGGTGTTATTTTCTCTTATCTTTTTAGTCGGGTATTAAGTGGGCTAGACTAGCCGTTGTTCCTACCTGTGATCTACTTTAATTTTAATTCCTTACCCCAACAAAAAAAGATCCATCCTCTCTATGTGTCAGTTTCTAGGTGTCACCTAAAAGTTTATTGAAAAAAAAATATTGTTCTTTAGGTCATACATTGTGTTTTTCACTAATATGGATGTGATTACAATCCTTTAATGTAAGCAATGGCTCCAAATAGTTTTATCAAATATTTTTAGTTGTTTTTATGTACAATTAATTTCATATTAGATTAATAATTGAACCCATAATTCTTGATATAATTGTATCTAACCCACTAGTAAGTATTTATTTCATGTTCTATCATTGTGATGCCATGAACTACACTTGTTGATACATAAATAATCTAGTTATGATATTTTATATTTCTGCCATCATGTGCAACATAGGTAATTTCTAAGTTTGGTCCTAGAACATTATTAACATATACATTTGTGTTTTTGTAGACATTCAACGTCTCCAATCAGTGTGGGCATACCATTCTTCTACACACTCACACACACACACAATATATATATATATATATATATATATATATATATATATATATATATTAACAATGTTATATTTCTCAACGCGCCCCTATTCTCTGGAAGAGAACATTTTGAACTCTTATTTCTTGTGTTGCATGCAATTGAACTAGGACTTTTTTATTAGTGTGTAAAGATCAATTATGTCCAAGGCCAATTGAAACCACAACTTTTTTTTAAATAGTGGAATCCCAAGCTTTTGTGTGCAATATATTACAATTATCTAATGATTAGGATAACTTAGATTCCTACACTATTTGGACACTATTCTTCTTCCTAGGGTTCCTACTTTATTTTGGACAACCTTCCCTAGATCAAGAAACATGTATAGGTTATTCAATAATCAACTGGTCAATTTTTTGTGAACTTTCCATCAAACTGGGTGAAGTTCATTGAAATTGTCAGCCTTCTGAAATTACTATAAATATTGTGCAAAATGTATGACCAACTCCGTGATGATGTCATTTCTAGTTCTGGCCCTATCTAAAATTTAAATCTTGACTAAAATTTTGCAACTTTCATCAAAATTTTGAAGAAGGCTTATGCCATCATGCTAAATTTGACACTATGATCTATTTTATTCCTCTTGCTATGATTATTCTTGGATATATGCAATGCTTTAACATTCTTCTAATGCTCATATGTTCTTTCCCTGTAAGAATTTCTTTGTTTGGTACTATTTTTAAACTTATCAATGCATTCTATCCCTAATGTTGGAAGGTTTTTCTGACTTCTTCTAATAGAGATTGGATGAGTATGTTGTTCAAAATGTGTTCTTGAAATCTCTTGCAAACTAAATCAAGTGGTGTAACCATTTTCCTCTTAGACCTGTTTGGAGCAGGTACATATACTTTTTCTATGGAACCTACAACATGGAGATCTTATTGATTGATAAAGTCTATGCAAACTATAGAAATACTTTTTTGGGTACAATGGGTTGTTATTTTATTTTTTTCAACCTCAAAAAGATTCCAAAAGTGGTTGAATGTGTAGTTAAGACTAACCCAAATTGTTCTGCACAAACATGGTTTTGCTTCAAAAAAATTCAATTGAAGATGCCTTAAATGTTGCAAGAGTGAAGTCTGAAAACATGTGTGAAACATGACCAAATAAACATTATCTAATCATATAACCTATTTACTATAGTTAAATTATTTATATTTTTCAATTGCATCTTGTTATATGGGTGAGTCTGTGGTGTAGGGTTTTGAATCAAAGTATGTAATGTATCTCATATAGTAGTATTTCATATAGCTTTTCTGTTCAGTATCTGGCTTATTCAATTCTCTAAGAGCTATTTGAACTACTAGTTATCATCTTGCTATTTGCTCTTTTGACTTTTACAAAAAGAGGGACTTCTTTGAGTTTAATTATCTATAGAGTCTTTGGGATGTTTTTTGGGCTTATGAGTTCTTATGATCTGCTTGTTTTAGAACTATTTAACTGGTTTCCTAGCTTCATTTAATATTAAGTGATGTGATTTTGTCATGGGCATGAAGGAACTTAGTCTGAAGATCTCACCTATGGGCTTCTCTATTGAAGCCTTTCTTTCCTATTGGACCTGCTTCATTATCTACTTATATGGCCAATGTAACATCCCATGATTTGAGGCCTCAGATAAAATGATCTTATAAGGAATGATTGGACTACCCATATCACCAAGGTGCATCTCCTTTTCCGGGAGCCCATTACTAAAGAACTCCATAGTTAAGCGTGCTCATCTTGGAGTAGTACTAGGATGGGTGAGTAGTCAGGAAGTTGATCCTGGCTTGCGCGTGAGTGAGAATAAAGCACGCAGTTAAGGCTAGTGGTGGTCTGTGGGGCCAGTCGTCATTCCTGAAACTCTACTTGAGCCTTGAGTAGTGGGCTAGGTGTTACAAATGGTATTAGAGCCATAACCCCTCCAGTAGGTGGGGCCCGCATGGGCATGTGGCATGCCAGTCTTGAGCTGTGCGGTCCAGGCATAGAGGAAAGGGTTGTCCATGGTTTACGTAGCCAACCCTTACACTAGTATTCCGTGATCAGGAGCTGGGTGTCCATGGGCCATTGTGGGTCTGCACTGAAATTGGGTCAGATTATGAGGCTATATAATTGAGACTTGACGAGGACGTCAAGAGTCTAAGCGGGGGAGATTGTAACATCCTAGGATTTGAGGCCTCGGATAAAATGATCTTATAAGGAATGATTGGACTACCCATATCACCAAGGTGCACCTCCTTTTCTGGAGCCCATTACTAAAGAACTCCATAGTTAAGCATGCTCAACTTGGAGTAGTACTAGGATGGGTGACCAGTCGGGAAGTTGATCATGGCTTGTGCGTGAGTGAGAATAAAGTGCGCAATTAAGACTAGTGGTGGTCTATGTGGCCATTCGTCATTCCTAATACTCTACTTGAGCCTAGAGCAGTGGGCTAGGTGTTATAGTCAACTTCTCTTTTACCAATCCTTGCTTCTTATATAGTGACTTTGTTAAAGAGGCCTTGTGCTCGTGCTTGCAAAAGGATTCCGTCTATTTTTTTTTGCAGAGACTAAAGGATGATATTATGATTCATCATCATTACATTTTAAGTACTTATAACCTTCAATAATATGAAACTTTATTTTAGTATATTTTCCTTCTAAATGGTATACATTATGTTGTGAAGAGAGCATGTCTAAAGCTCTTTTAGGATCATGGAGGGGCAAATAAATCTTCTTTATGCTCATAGTGGATTATCATATAATGAGTTTTAGGTGTTCACATTATATATACTCTTTAGTGTCCATTTAGGGGAATTTTTTTTTATAAAAGTTTGGTGTTATTATAATTTTTTGACTATGGAACTTAAATAATAAGATTTTCTTGCTTGAATCTAGTAATGCAGATATGTATTAGGAGTTAAATGTTTATCATGGAAGATCCTCTCTTATGCAAAATCGTGAGGACTCAGGAGAAGGTCTGAGCTGTTGTACTCATCTCATCAGCTCTCTGTTTATTTCCAAAATAGTGAGAAGATGAATGATTCCTAGATAAGTGATTCCAGAGATCTTTTGAATATCTAGAGCTTACTCAAGTCATCTTTAGAGACGTGTACTTATTGTTCCAAGATAGTATGCATGTTGAGCGTAGGCTGTGGATGTGTGATGCATGAAAAAACATTACTAACATGGTAAATACTTTCCATCATCTCTTTTGGCATCTGCATATATCCTTTCAACTAAAATATAAACCTCATTCTGGCATCTCATGTGATTTCGTAGTATCAATGTTCATTTTCCCTTAAGAACTACTATTGTTACCCAATCTTCTTGTTGTCCTTGGATTTCAACCGCATGTAAAATTTGACTGGAAAAGCTCCCCTTTTTAAATAGCCATCTCTTCAAATGAATAAATGCAAGAAATCTAGCCACACATGAAACACAACCACTATGAAATTGTTGGTGATGTTGCTGCTAGATTATTTGGTTTTTTGAACTTTTCCATGATTCTCAATGGTCATTCAATTGGGAGGAACAAATTGGAGTAGCTCCTATAACAAAGGGAGGTAGTCAAAGGAGGACACAAAGTAACATACATGATTATGAGGCGTATAGAGGCAAGAGAGATTCAACTTGATGCTTCTAAACTCATGATTACAAATACATAGTAAGATATTGAGGAAAAATGGTAACTGTATGATGGCGTTGATGTCAAGATTGAAAGAGTATTAAGAATTAGAAAACGACATGGGGTGAAACATTGAGAATGATGTAAATTTATATTATCACATATCACTACTATAGAAATGGCTTATAATGTCACATTTAGAGGCGTCAGTTGTATCCCAAACACTAACGCCTAAACTCTACAACATCGGCTGAAAGCACAAACTGAAATCTATATGTGAAGACCGGCTAGACACAGGTATCGTTTTTTATTTAGCATCGGTTTCTCAGTAAGAAGCTGATGCCTAAAATCGCCCGCCAAATCTAATTTTTTCAGTGCAAAAAAATTACCTCCAAAATTTCAGATACGTCGTCGGTAATTTACCAAACAACCGATGACTAAAGGTTTTTTGCGAGACAGAAATCGAGCCCATTTTTGTCGTCAATTTTTTTGCAACAATCGATGCTGATGTACTTTTGCATGCTGTCCACGTGAAATTTTTTACCCCCCTTTGGCATCGGTTTTTTACGGCATCGGACGACTATGGACATAATTCAAGAATTTTTTTTGTCGGCATATGTAGATAGATGTCAGTTTTTTAGTTGAAACCGACGACTATCATTGAACACGTGTCAGTTTTTTTGTGTTGATCGATGCCTTTTATTTTAAGTGTGAATTGTTTTTAATCACCGACGTCTATTGTTAACTTAATAGCACCTGCGCGAACCAGACTCTCTCCCTTTCTCTGTTTCATTCCCGATTAAGTTTAGGTCTGGCGATTCCGCTGCTCGCCTAGTGCTCCGCCTCCGCTGCTCGCCACCGCCATGACTGCCGCCGCCGCTGCTCACCTGCCACCTACTGCTCCGGCCGCCTGCTCGCCTTCTGTATGCCTACTGCTCCGGCCGCCGCTCGCCTGCCACCTACTACTCTGGCTACTTGCTCGCCTGCTGCACCGCTGCCGCCATGCCTGCTGCCGCTCGACAAGTACCCTTCCTCCTCCTCTTCATCATCTGATATTTGCATTGTGCAACTAGTAGTTCTCGACTTCTACCTTCTCCTTCCATGGTGAGCAAGTTGTGTGCCCTTCTCCTCCACTAGCCACCCTTCTACTACTCCTTCTACTACTCAAAATCCACGCCAACGCCAACTCCTCATCAGTGTGGGGTTCTGATAAATCCCTTTTTCAGTGATGCACCTTATTTTGGTGATTGGTATTATCATTTTAAGCATTTTCTTGTTTAGTTGGATCCATAGTCATTGTTCACTATTCATTGATGTGCTTTTGCCATCTATTTCCACTACCAAATTTATTGAATTATGTTTGATAAGAACTGTTGAATAATGTTTTAAAATAATATTATGATGCATGAATGTATTGATTGTATAAAATTGTTATACTACATGATTGTAGACTAAAATTCCATTTTGTTGGTTCCATATTAACCACAAACTAGATGCATAGGTACAAATATACATGTCTTAATAATTCAATATGAATCTGGAATAATCAAAAGAAAACTAATATATGGGGGGAAAGAATAGTTATATATAAGAAGGTTGTTCTTATTAATATACATATGGATGAGTTTTAGTAACATAAATTTAGATTATAAACCATGGAGTAGAACAATTGATTAAATACCCTATTATAGTTCATCTATATCGTACTAGTATTTGGGAACATAATAAAGATATAAGTAAATCACTAGTGTATATTAAGGTATGTTATAATAAACCATAGATATCCCTAGTAAGGATATATTGGGAAATAAACATATTTTATCCTAGTAAATAAACAAAACATATATAAGAGGGTATGGTTAAGACTACAAGATGTTGCTACTGTAAATCAACTCATACACTCTTTCTAATCTTGTTGGCCTAGAAACTCGTCCAAGATTTACTCATTAGGAGTAAATCTTGGACAGTCCCCGGTTTGGGACTGTTCTTGAACACTTAATCTCACTTAGGATGTAAGTATATAATGTGTATTGGGTTTTCAAGAAAATTTTAGTAGCCTTTCTCCGTTTGTTCACTAAGTACATATGTACTTGGAGAATAGCGGGGAAATGCTGCCAAAATTTTCTTGAAAACCCAATACACATTATACACTTACTAGTGAGATTAGGTGTTCAAAAATGGGATAGGTGGTATACATTTATTATATATAAGACCTTAAACACTAAAATTTTAATATATTAAGGTATGTTATATTAAACCATAGATATCCCTAGTAAGGATATATTGGGAAATAAACATATTTGATCCTAGTAAATAAAAAAAACATATATAAGAGGGTATGGTTAAGACTACAAGATGTTGCTACTATAAATCAACTCATATAATGTTTCTAATCTTGTTGGCCTAGAAACTCGTCCATGATTTAATCATTAGGAGTAAATCTTAGACAGTCCCCGGTTTGGGACTATTCTTGAACACTTAATCTCACTTAGGATGTAAGTGTATAATGTGTATTGGGTTTTCAAGAAAATTTCGGCAGCATTTCCTCATTTGTTCTCTAAGTACATATGTACTTGGAGAACAACGAGGAAATGCTGCCGAAATTTTCTTGAAAACCCAATACACATTATACACTTACTAGTGAGATTAGGTGTTCAAGAATGGGATAGGTGGTACACATTTATTATATATAAGACCTTAAACCCTAAACTTTTAATATATTAAGGTATGCTATATTAAACCATAGATATCCATAGTAAGGATATATTGGGAAATAAACATATTTGATCCTAGTAAATAAACATAACATATATAAGAGGGTATGGTTAAGACTACAAGATGTTGCTACTGTAAATCAACTCATACACTATTTCTAATCTTGTTGGCCTAGAAACCCGTCCAAGATTTATTGATTAGGAGTAAATCTTAGATAGTCCCCAGTTTGGGACTATTCTTGAACACTTAATCTCACTTACGATGTAAGTGTATAATGTGTATTGGGTTTTCAAGAAAATTTCGATAGCATTTCCCCATTTGTTCTCTAAGTACATACGTACTTGGAGAATAGCGGGGAAATGCTCCTAAAATTTTCTTTAAAACCCAATACACATTATACACTTACTAGTGAGATTAGGTGTTCAAGAATGGGATAGTTGGTACACATTTATTATATACAAGACCTTAAACCCTAAACCCTAATCTTATTCTAATATATACTTGTTTTCTCTTATATCATAGAATGGATAGATCATGGATGTCCATTCCAAATCTCTACGCCCCAGAGTTTATTTCTAGTCTTAATCAGTTTATTAGATTTGCAGAGGAGCATAGGAAACAACCTGGAGATAGGTTCTACTATCCATGTAGGCATTGCGGTAACAACTTGAAAATCTGCATTGGTGATGAAATCAAAAGTCATGTCATGTGCAACGGGATTGTACAAGGCTATACAGAATGGCACTGGCATGGAGAGATTTCAAACCTGAAATCAGTGGATGTCAATAGTAGTGCTTGTTTGGAAGAAGAAATTACCTCCGATGACGTAGATGTGAATGAACTAGTTCCATTAGACATCATTGATGTGATGCGGATAGTTGTGGGGTAGAGCATACCGATCCACCTCCCATGTTTAGAAACATTGTGCATGATGTTGAGATACCGTTATACACAGGTTGTACTAAGTTTACGAAGCTTAGTGCTGTGTTGAGATTGTATAAGCTGAAAGCAAACAATAGATGGAGCGACAAAAGATTGGCGAGAAGGGTGAACCATTCATATTGGCATCACAGGCGAAACAAGTATTTTATATCGATGATCCTGCAAATGATAAATGGTCGGTTTTTGTCCGTCTTGTTAATTTTGTAGGTTTGTGGCATGTTGTTGGCTGATATCAATAGATGTTGTAAACCTACAGTTTAGAACTGAACTGCAGGTTATGCATCCTGCTGACCATCCATACAACAGGCATGCAAACTGATAAGAAAAAAAAATCAGAACATAGGCATCAGTTATTAGTATAAAACCAAAAACAAAGACATACATTGTCGGTTATTGGCAAAAAACCGACGTCTATGTGGCTAGATACCATGGCCGTGCTGGGTGCATTGGCGTCAGTTATTAGCAAAAAATCAATGTCTATGTGGCTAGGTAGTGTCAGTTATATATAAAAACCGACGATGATGGTGCCCTTGCTAGCACGTTTTATTGGCGGCAGGAAGGGTTATAACGTCAGTTTGTGTGAAACATCGACGTCTTTGACCTGGGTATAGTGTCGGTTTTAGTAAATGATCGATGCCTATAGTGTCCTTGCTAGTGCATTTTTGGTGGCGGGAAGGGTTATGGCGTCAGTGTTAAAACTGACGTTGAAAGTTTTGACTTTTAGCGGTGTCCAGTGGGGTTTCGCTTTGAAACCGACGCCAAAGGCCATAAATAACTGACAGTAAAGGTCGGTTATGTAATAGTGTATAAAGGCATTTTTTCCAAGCATATTGTTAAATAGGTTCAAGGTTTATGTCCTCTCCATGTGTACTCATTATTTCAGTATAAATAAAAGTATGATTGTTGACGTTACAAGCATAAGTTCATCTAGATTGATATTCATTTTTTGTTCTTTCTGAAAAATACTTTTTATTGGCAAGTTTCTGATTGGATATGTAATCTGACTACATATATGTGTAGTACATGATGTCTTTTACTACACATTAACTACATATACAATTGTAGTAATATACACTTTTTACTATACATGAACTACATATATAATTGTAATAAATGTCATTTCCACCTATATCTCATAGCTACATATACAATTGTAGTCATATATTTAGCTACAATTACAACTACATTTTTATGTGTAAAGACAATTTTTAGCTACATTTAGCGTTACATATGAATTTGTAGCTAAATGATTAACTAATTACATATTAAAAAAATTAAGCAAAAACAATCAGCTACACGGGTATTAGCTTCATATTCTATATGTAAGGATAAATGTAGCTAAAGATTTTATCTACAAATTTTGGGGTTTTCACTACACTTCTTTTTTGTATTTAAAGATCATTTTTTTTGTAGTGATTATTTGGTGTTTGAGATAGTTGATGTAAGACTTTATCTTCAAACCACTTAATAAATGTCTTGTTATTGTTATAACCTCATTTTTCTTAGTTTAGGATTGAAATGTAATTTCTCCTTTTTAAGATATATGAACATGTAATTGTTTGATTTGATTTAAATGAGTGGATTTCCTTGCTAAATAGCCTTGCTATTTGATTTCGTGGGCCTTATTGGCTATTGGGCCCAATACCAAGAAAAAGGAAATAAAAGGAAAGAAATTCAATTAATAAAGGAATAGCTAATATAAGGAGAAAAGAAAGAGGTAGAATCATATAAAAGGCTAGGAAGTATCCTTCAAAGATGGATTCTATATCTTTGGGATTTCTTGGGTTCTAAGGAGTCCAAGTTGCAAAGATAATAGGAGAAGAAAGAGAAAATACCAATTAAATAAACTTTATTAAAGGATAACTTGCACATGAAGATAATTCCATTTTCCTTTGGAATTTGTGACTCAAACTTGGTATACGAGTATATAATACCAATATGAAGCTTCCCTTAAAATTTGGTTGAAAAAGGATAACAGAATAATGAGTTATGATTTTTAGAAGATTCTAAAAGTGAATGGATATTCACTGAATCATATTAAATGTCAAAATGAAAATAGGATATCTGGATAGTCAGATTAAATTAGGACCATAGATTTTAGATCCAATGGTTCGGACTAAATCTTAGTCGTGAGAAATAGTGGGATAAGGGATCAATTCTTCGTTCCCAATTTGATTGGGATTGAGAGGTTGTGCGATGATGGGAGTCATTCCAATGAGTTCGAGAGATCTTTCTGAGTCTGGTCATCCCAGGATTCAATGGGTTTCATGGTGAAACCAGAAAAAACCCAATCCACATGAGTTGATGGTCGACCCTATAAAAAGGGGGATATTCCGTGCTACCAACACGCCCACAAGTTGTTTTCGCAAGATTGGAGCGCTGAGGCGGACGTGTTGGCATTATCAATTTAAAGATTCAACTCGACCTGTACCCTCATCGGAGAACAACAATAGCCAGGGAGTGCACGATGTCATTCTGGTGGAAGAAGGAAGAGGATGAAGCAATTGAGGGCACCCTCAAGTTTGGGAGAGCAAGGCGGTGCTCCTGGTCCAATTGGTTCACTTACAAAGGCTGTCAATCATGAAGTCAACCCATGGGTTGACCACAAGTTTGTGTGAGTAGCGACCGAAGGTTGAAGATGACGGGTTGCAGAATTACCAGCGTGCCCTCACATCCACAGTTTAGAGGCAAGGGCCTCTTTGTCGTTTTGTGTGTTTTATTTAGTTGGCGAGGCACACGACTTCACTGGCCTGGGTGCTGATGCGGCGTGAGCCGATTGGCTCACGTTCGGCCCCACTTGCATGACTCAGAGGAGTCGAAAGGGATGCATGTCAGTCCCTGATTGGCCAGAACAAGATTAATTAGGAAAATTGATATCTAATTAATGGTAGGTCGTATGAATACATGTTATATATGAAAGTTGATAAAAAATGTGTAGAATCCAATAAAAATATATTCAAGACCTGAAATTGGATGTAGTTCTAAAAGTGCATTAAAGTACCCATGTTAATGTATTTAGCCATTATAAAACCCTAATGGTGATGGAAAATTGGATTTAATGTTTTAAATAGGTTATTTTAAGTTGTGGTAACCTGTTGAAAATAAGGATGATTAAATCTGAAAAGATGATGATATGCTTGATTTAGGGTTTTATGCACCTGAATATGCTATAATGTACTTGGAAACTTTAATTTGGGATTAATGGTTTTAATATGATATAATTCGAAATTTATCATAGAGAAGTGATTCTAAGTTTATCCTAATCCTGTTAGGAAGAGGCTAAAGAGATAATTAGGGTTTGCACTTTGTTTTGCTATTTTTAGGGTTTTTTAGTTATAATGATGAGGAGATGTAGATAAACCCTAATGAAACCCTAATCCAGATTAGAAAACTTAAAAAGCAATTTCAAGTCAATTAAATAGATCTATTCTTAATAAAGTGTAGTAAATAGGTTACATATGCTTTTCAGGAATTCTGTGATTGTTGAACTGCTTGCTTGGATTACTTGCTTGCTTGGAATTGCTATTTGCATGTGGAATCTACTGAGAAGGTATGTGGTTAATTGATGAGTACACGCATTATGTTTCACGGAGTTTCTCAAGGGTTCATCGATTACATTGAAAATTGAACAACTTGGATGTTTCATTACTGCAATCTTTAAAGTGACTATGTGTATAACAATGTAAATATAAGTGTAACTGTCTCGAACCTACATACCATCCCTAGATGTAAGATGAAAGACCAAGCCCTAGAGGGAAGGTCTGAGAAGGTCTAGCCCCAGAGGGAAGACCATTGAGCACCCAGAGAGGTGACCCCAGGCACCAAGCTCAAGATGGAGAAGGTGGCAGTATGTCACTTGCAAGGACAAAACCCTAAGAGAGGGTATCCCAGGGCATGTGTAAAAATGGTTGAGAAGTTACATTGAAAACATAAATTTGGCTTTCTTAACAACTATTTCATGTGTATAAGTTGTTAGAGTTTAATTGCAATATTTTGTTTGTCCCCACATACTAGTATATTCATTTATACTGACCGGCTTTTATTTGTCGGCATTTTAGGTATATTAGAAATTGGACAAACAGTACAGTGATACATGTGAAGAATTAAAGATAATTTGTAAAGGAGGATTAGCTAGTTAGATTTCTATTACAGATAGAAGTCTAGTTGCCTATCTTTCTTGAAAGGTATGAAAAAGAAAAGTTTTATTCCAGTTTTTAGTTTAGTCGCAGTAGAATTTCATACTTATTTTTTATTGAGTGTTAAACCACTGATCCTATTTTTGGGATAACGGTTTTGACTTTCTGGTCTCCCTTGATTGGGGGTTACCAGGAAGCGTGGTTGTTACAATTGGTAACAGAGCCAATGGTTTCTCATTTAACCCTGAATAATTATGAAATTTTACAAACTCTGTAGAACCGAGGGAGTTATTAGAGGATTTTTTGATGAGGGAGGTGTCTAGAAAAGGATCATGGTCCGGGAGCTGGCAATATTTTCCTCCACCCCGCTAGTCAGTCATGAGGACTCCCAGATGCAGTGTGTCTGCCTGGCTAAAGTCTAAGGTCTTGACTCGAAATAAGATACATTTAGGACTCTCTCATCTATTTCTTCCCTTCTCAACCCTAATTCAATTAAGGTTCTAAGGTTTAGGGTTTTTCTCTCTCTTCCCCACCCACTTGAGGTTAGGGTGAGTATGATAAGGATTAAGGAATCCTCCACCAAATTAATAAAATCCATGTAAACAAGATGTCATCGGCATAAGTAGAAATAGTTTAAATGTAAACTAAAGTTTGATTGTATGATTATGTAGATGGCTCGTGTGAAGACCGTAGTTACTACCATCGAGGCCACAGAGAACCCAGCTAGGGGTTGGCCTCCTCTCAAGAGAAAGGGATCTTTTGAGAAGAGGAAGAAGGACCAGGGTGATGAGTCCTCAAAGAAGAGAAAGAGGTCCAAGGGAGACTCGAAAGAAGGTTTAGATCCTAAGCCAGTTCCCTTCAACAACCCCGAGATGGACCAGGAAGAAGAACACATATCTGAGGATGAGGTCAAGTTTGAGGAGAACCCGACTAGTTTTCCAGGACCTGCAATGGTAGTTCACACCCCTGATGCCCTATGGATGGAATAGCAGAAGAGGCTAACTGAGGCCATTAGCACCCTGGCCCTCATGGATATAGCCAGAGATGAAATTGGTGAGTCGCTTTCCATTCATCCCTGACTTGGAGTCACCATTCTGGAATTTGTCAAGCTAAATATTGAGAAATTATGGGGAGAAGATAAGACTGAAGTGGTCAACAAAGCAGATGCTTGGCTGCTAGTAGTCTAGAATGGTTTCCGCATGTTGGAGGTGCAACCAAACAAGAAGGTTCCTTTTGCCGCTCAAGGAGCAGCCAAGATCTGGTGGGACAACCACATCATGGGTCGAGATCTGAGTGAGGAGCCGATGGCATGGACTGACTTCAAGACTATCTTTACAACCAGATTCATCCCCACCTCATCTAAGAAGGAGAAGGAAAGAGAGTTCACCAACATGATCTAGGGTAGCCTATCTGTTGTGGACTTTGGCCGCAACTTTCACATCTTGGAGCGTTTTGGGCACATGATGACTGAGGAAAGGCGGGTGGACCATTTTGTAGAGTGTATTCACCCTACAATCAAGCCTCATGTCATGGCGAGTAAACTAGAAACCTTCACTGAAGCCTACAACACCGCCTGAGACATGGAGAGGACAGTGATGCCTACTCAGAACCCACCCAAAGGATATTTGGGTTTCACTAAAGGTACTCAAGGATAGAAGAATGATCACAAGAAAGGACAAGGACGTAACCAAACTAAGGGAAAGCATGGAAACAAAGGAAAGCCACGTGGTGAGAGTCACTTTTAGAAGTGTCGTATCTATGGACGGACACATCCTGGGAAGTGTCACTTTGAGAAGAGGGTGTTCTCCCGTTACCAGTAGGAGGGACATTTCATCGCCAACTGTCCTCTGCCACCAGTGGCAACAACACCCCCAGTAGGAGGAGTACCGACTAGAGGTCAACCTATTGGAGAGAGAAGAAAAGCCAGAGTGTTCACCATCGACAATGAAGAAGCCCAGGCAAACACTAATAGGTTGATCGAGGGTAATAACCCATAGAATTTTCCTTTCAGTCTAGTTTGATCATGTAATAGTAGTTTGATATAGTATGAAACTATATAGGAATGCTTGAAGTCATGGGACAAAATGTAAAAGCTCTTTTTTATTCTAGTTCTACTAATACTTTCATTTCGAGAAATTTGGCAACTATGCTTTGTTTGGACATCAAGGATTTAGGCTATGTCTTGGATATCACAACCTTGAGTGGTCAGATATATACATCTCTTTTAAAAAAACCCTATCTTGACAGTTAAGTACGTGAGTCACAAGCTTCCTACTGACTTCATCCTCCTCGATATGAATGATTTCTATGTAATCGTTGGTATGGATTGGATTTACACCTATAGAAGATCTTTATTTGGAAACTTGGTCATCCACACTTTGCCATTTGAGGGAGTAGAGATGCGACTACCATCCTTTATGTGTCAGCTTTGAAGGCTGAGCAGATGATATCCTAAGGCTTCCGAGCATACCTAGCCATAGTCACCGAGCCTGAGGCAAAGGTACGACCCTTAGAGGAGATAAAGGTTGTTCGGGAGTATGCAGATGTGTTTCTAGATGATCTACCAGGGATTCCCCCTGAGAGGGAGGTAGATTTCTCCATCGAGTTAGCTCCCAGGACTAGCCCTATATCTAAGGCACCCTATACAATGGCCCCTACTGAGTTGCTTGAGTTGAAAACCCAGTTGCAGGAGTTGTTAGATAAAGGTTTTATCTGACCTAGTACCTTGCCTTGGGGAGCACCTGTGCTTTTTGTGAAGAAGAAGGATGGATCACTCTGGATGTGTATCGATTATTGGATGACCAATCAGGCGACCATTAAGAACAAGTACCCTCTACCCATGATAGATGAAGAACATACCTAAGATGGCTTTCTGAACCCGATATGGAAATTATGAGTTTGTGGTCATGTCGTTTGGGTTGTCCAACACACCCAGTGTCTTTATGAACCTTATGAACAGTGTGTTCCAACCTTTCCTTGACTCATTTGTGAATGTGTTCAAAGACGACATCTTGGTGTATTATGATGACCTAGAGCAACACCGTGACCATCTGGGTAGAGTCCTTGATATCCTGAGAAAGCAAAAGTTTTATGGAAAGTTCTCGAAATGTGAGTTTTGGATAGACCGTGTCATGTTTCTTGGACACATCATCTCAGGAGGAATGATCGTCGTGGATCCAGATAAAGTGTCAATAGTTCGAGACTGGTCTGCACTGAAGAACCCCTCTGAGATTCACAACTTCTTGGGGTTAGCCAGATACTATCCGTGCTTCATCAAGGATTTGTAAAAGACCACCTTGCCACTTACCAAGCTGACCTGGAAGGATGAAAAGTTTGTATGGTCCGATGTATGTGAAGCTCGGTTCCAGGAACTAAAGGAGAAATTGACCACTTCTCCAGTGTTGACCTTACCTTCTGGTAATGAGGGTTTCATGATCTTTATCAATGCATCGAAGATGGGACTTGGTTGTGTATTGGAATAGAATTGACATGTGGTTGCATATGCTTCCCGACAACTCAAGCCCAATGAGGTGAATTACCCATCACATGACTTAGAATTGGTTGTTATCATCATTCTTTGAAGATAGGGCGGCATTACCTGTATGGATATACCTTCGAGATCTTCACCGACCATAAAAGTATGAAGTATCTCCTAACACAGAGAGAATTGAACCTACGACATCGACGATGGATGGAGTACATGAAGGATTCCGACTTCACCATCTCCTATCACCCTAGGAAGGTGAATGTCATAGCTGATACACTGAGTCAGAAGAAGCTTAGGTGTGTAGCTATTTTGTCCAGCCAGTGGAAAATTTTGGAAGAGCTGGTGGAGTAGACTCCGCATCCATTAGAGGATCGAGTTCGGTTGGCCAACATCCAGATTTAGTCAAGAGTTGTTGAGTGAGATAATGGCGGCATAGTTGACTAGTTCAGAACTCAACAAGATGAAGGGCTTGTTAGAATAGCCACAAACCCATCTCTCGGTGGGAGTAGACTGAGGGATCCAGTTCAAGAATTGTATTTGGGTACCTAAAGATTCATTGTTGAAGGATCATATCTTGCAAGAGGCTCATGGTTCTAAGTATACGGTACACCCAGGAACGACGAAGATGCTCAAGAATTTACAGAGATATATTTGGTGGCCAGGAATGAAGAGAGAGATTGCGGCATATGTGGCCAACTATTTTACGTGCCAGATGGTGAAGGTTGAACACCAATGACCCAACAGAATTTTGCAGTCTATAGAGATTCCAGAGTGGAAATGGGAGCAGATCACCATGGATTTTGTGGTGGGTCTACCCCGGACCACGAGAGGTCATGATGTGATATGTGTTGTAGTAGATCGCCTTACTGAATCCACACACTTCCTTGCCCTGAAGACCACTGCCAAGGTGTCAGACCTAACTGAGTTGTATATCAGGGAGATAGTACATTTGCATGGCGTACCCAGTTCCATCATCTCCGATAGGGACTAGAAGTTTACTTCCAAGTTGTGGAAGCAGGTACAGGAAGAACTTGGGACAAGGTTGAAGTTCAGTACGGCTTATCACCCCCAGACTGATGGATAGTCAGAGAGGACGATCCAGACATTAGATGATCTGTTGAGAGCTTGTGTGCTCATTGGGGAGGACTGTGGGAGCAGTACCTACCTCTAGCTGAGTTTTCCTACAACAACAACTACCAAGCTAGTATCGGGATGACTCGATATGAAGCTCTGTATGGGAGACCGTGTCGGTCACCGCTTCATTGGGATGATGTCGTTGAGAGGACCTTGTTGAGGTTAGATGAGCTCCAAGTGTATGCAGAAAAAGTCACATTGATCAAGCAAAGGCTATAGAGAGCCCATGATTGACAAAATTTGTATGCTGATGCGAAGCGAACTGACATGCAATTCATTGTGGGAGAGCATGTATTCTTGAAAATCTGACCACTCCGAGCTATAGCCAAGAACAAGGGGAAGCTGAGTCCCCCATACGTGGGTCTGGTTGAGGTGTTAGAATGGATTGGTGAAGTTGCATACCGTTTGGCGTTACCCCCTTAGTATAGTATGATGCATGATGTATTCCATGTGTCCAATCTAAAGCGATATGTGCAACATCCGAGCCATGTGCTGAGCATTGATCCTATTGAGCTTCAAGGGAAGCTAACATATCCTGAGTCACCTTTGAGGATTCTAGATACCAAGGTGAAAGAGCTCATATGTAAGAATATAGAGATGGTAAAGGTTCTTTAGAAGCACCATGGAGAGGATGAGGCCACATGGGAGCTGAAGGTGGACATGGAAAAAGCTTTTCCTGACTTGTTTGTTTTATTGTTGAATTTTGAGGGAAAAATTCTTATAAGGAGGGGAGGATGTTATAACCTCATTTTTCCTAGTTCAGGATTGAAATGTAATTTCTCCTTTTTAAGATATATGAAGATGTAATTGTTTTATTTGATTTAAATGAGTGGATTTCCTTGCTAAATAGCCTTGCTGTTTGATTTTGTGGGCCTTATTGGCTATTGGACCCAATACCAAGAAAAACGAAATAAAAGGAAAAGAAATTCAATGAATAAAGGAATAACTAATATAAGGAGAAAAGAAAGAGGTAGAAGCATCTAAAAGGCTAGGAAGTATCCTTCAAAGATGGATTTTGTATCTTTGGGATTTCTTGGGTTCCAAGGAGTCCAAGTTGCAAAGATAATAGGAGAAGAAAGAGAAAATACCAATTAAATAAGCTTTATTAAAGGATAACTTGCACATTAAGATAATGCTCTTTTATTTTAAAATTTGGGACTCAAACTTGGTATACAAGTAGATAATACCAATATGAAGCTTCCATTAAAATTTGGTTGAAAAAGGATAAAGGAATAATGAGTTATGATTTTTAGAAGATTCCTAAGGTGAATGGATAATCATTGAATTATATTAAATGTCACAATGAAAATAGGATATATGGATATTCAGATTAAACGAGGACCGTAGATATGAGATCCAATGGTCTGGACTAAGTCTCAGTCGCGAGAAACATAGGGACAAGGGATATGATTCTTCATTCCGAATTTGATTGGGATTGAGAGGTTGTGCAATGATGGGAGTTGTTCCAATGAGTTCAAAGATACAATGCATTACAGACGTATGATCATTACTACTCGCCCACAATTTTTTCTAAGGAATTGGCCGTGATACACCCGATCCATGCATAATATCATAAAAAATAGATACAAATTTACAAGTCTGATCTTCCCAAGATTCAATGGGTTTCGTGGTGAAACCATGGAAACCCCAATTCACAGGCGTCGATGGCCGACCCTATAAATAGGAGGATATTCCGTGGTACCAGCACGCCCATAAGTTATTTTGGTGAGATCGGAGCGCTGAGGCAGACATGTTGGCATTGTCAATTTGAAGATTCAACTCGACCTGTACCCTCGTTGGAGAACAACAACAACTAGGGAGTGCATGATGTCATTCTGGTGGAAGAAGCATGAGGACGAAGCAATTGAGGGCACCCTTGTGTTTGGGAGAGCAAGGCGGTGCTCCTGGTCCAGTTGGTTCGCGTGTAGAGGTTGTCGATCACGAAGTCAACCAGTGGGTTGACCACTAGTTCATGTGAATAGCGACCAGAGGTTGAAGACGACATGTTGCAGAATTACCAACATGCCCTCGCATCTACAGTTTAGAGGTAAGGGCCTTTTCGTCTTTTTGCATATTTTATTTAGTTGGCGAGGCGTGCAACTTTGCTGGTTCGGGCGATGATGCGGCGTGAGCCAACTTTTTGCATGTTTTATTTAGTTGGCGAGGCATGCAACTTTGTTGGTCCAAGTGCTGATGCGGCGTGAGCCAATTGGCTCACGCCTTTACCCCGCTGGCATGACTTGGAGGAGTCGAAAGGGACGCGTGTCAGTCCCTGATTGGACAGAACAAGATTAATTACGAAAATTGATATCTAATTAATGGTAGGTCGTATGAAATATGTTATATATGAAAGTTGATCAGAAAAATGTGTAGAATCCAATAAAAATATATTCAGGGCCTAAAATTGGATGTAGTTCTAAAAGTGCATTAAATTACCCATGTTAATGTATTTAGCCATGATAAAACCCTATTTGTGATGGAAAATCATATTTAATGTTTTAAATAGGTTAATTTAAGTTGTGGTAACCTGTTGACAATAAGGAGGATTAAATCTGAAAAGATGAAGATATCTTTGATTTAGGGTTTTATACACCTGAATATGCTATAATGAACTTGGAAACCTTAATTTGGGGTTAATGATTTTAATATGATATAATTTGAAATTTATCATAGAGAAGTGATTCTAAGTTGATCCTAATCCTGTTAGGAAGAGGTTAAAGAGATAATTAGGGTTTGCACTTTGTTTTGCTATTTTTAGGGTTTTGTAGTTATAATGATGAGGATATGTAGATAAACCCTAATGAAACCCTAATCCGGATTATAAAACTTAAAAAGAAATTTCAAGTCAATTAAAGAGATCTATTCTTGATAAAGTGTAGTAAATAGGTTATGTATTCTTATCAAGAATTGTGTGATCATTGAACTGCTTGTTTGGATTACTTGCTTTCTTGGAATTGCTATTTGCTTGTGAAATCTACTGAGAAGGTATGTGGTTAATTTATGAGTACACACATTATGTTTCACAAAGTTTCTCAAGGATTCATCGATTGTAATGAAAATTAAACATCTTGGATGTTTCATTACTACAACCTTTAAAGTGACTATGTGTATAACAATGTAAATATAAGTGTAACTGTCTCGAACCTACATATCATCCCTGGATGCAAAATGAAAAACCAAGCCCCAGAGGGAAGGTTTGAGAAGGTTAAGCCCCAGCGGGAAGACCATTGGGCACCCAGAGAGGTGACCCCAGGCACCAAGCTCAGGATGGAGAAGGTGGTAGTATGTCACTTGCAAGGACAAAACCCTAAGAGAGGGCATCCCAAGGCATGTGTAAAAACGGTTGAGAAGTTACATTGAAAACGTAAATTTGGCTTGCTTAACAACTATTTGATGTGTATAGGTTGTTAGAGTTTAATTGCAATATTTTGTTTGTCCCCACATACTAGTATATTCATTTATACTGACCGGCTTTTGTTTGTCAGCATTTTAGGTATATTAGAAATGGGACAAATAGTAAAGTGATACCTGTGAAGAATTAAAGATAATTTGTAAAGGAGGATTAGCTAGTTAGATTTCTATTGTGGATAGAGGTCTAGTTACCTATCTTTTTGAAAGGTATGAAAAAGAAAAGTTTTATTCTAGTTTTTAGTTTAGTCATAGTAGAATTTGATAATTATTTTTGATTAAATGTTAACCCACTAATCCTATTTTTGGGATAACGACTTTGACTTTCTGGTCTCCCTTGATTGGGGGTTACCGGGAAGTGGGGTCGTTACAATTATGCTCTCTACCAAAGCACATTGAATTGACTCGAGGATATTGTTTCTTGATGAAATTGGTATGTTTCGTGATATAAACACTCACTTCATCGATATTGTGTATAATATACAAGTGAGCTTGTTCCCACAACTCATAGCTGATTACTTTCATTAGTGCTCATAGAGTCCCTTTGCTAGAATAGTCCTCAATATTCTTGTCATTTATAGGAGAGTCATTACCACTCAGAAAGTCATTGCAATAACCCATAACCTCTCTCGTCACATAACCCTCAATAATACTCCCTTTAGGCCGATAATGGTTTCAAACATCACTTTTAAAAATGCTCATGTATTTCTCAAAAGGATACATCCAATGCAAGAAAAATGGTCCCAATATTTTCACTTCCCTAGTCAAGTGGGCAACAAGATGTACCATGATATCAAAAAATGAAGGAGGAAAATACATTTCAAGATGACATAGGGTAACAACCACTTCTCTTTGCAAATTATCGAGATTCTCAGGATCAATAACTTTGCTGCATAGACTTTTGAAGAAGAAACAAAGTCTGGTGATTGCAAACCTTACATGCTTCAGAAATATAGATGAAATTGTCATGGGTACTATTTGTTGCATTAGAGTGTGAGAATCATGAGATTTAAGACCTATCAGCTTCAAATCTTTCATTGATACCAATCTATGGATGTTGGAAGAGTAACCATGTGGTACCTTAACATTAACCAAGCACTCACAAAATGCTTTCTTCTCCTTTCTAAACAGCGTGTAACAATGAGGTAAATATGTTCTCCGATCACTACTAACTACTTCTGTTAATTTTTCCTTATTCTCATTTCACATAGGTCCATTCTGGATTTAATGCCATCTTTAGTCTTACCTGGTATATTCAGCAGAGTACCAATAATGCTATCACAAACATTTTTCTCAACATGCATGACATCGATACAATGCCTAACTACCAAAGAACTCCAATAAGGAAGATCCCAAAATATTGACTTCTTCTTGAATAAGATTTGTCACTTTGTGTAGGAATGGTACATTGTGATCTCTTACCAAATTCATTAACAAAGTCTTCTACTCTTTCATAAACAACATCTCCTCGTATAGGTTTAGGGGCACTCCGTTCCTCATTCCATCCATTGAATGCTTTGCGAAACCTTCAATATAGATGGAATTTTGGAAGAAACCTTCGATAAACAAGATATACAATCTTGTTGCCATTTTTTAGTCGCATTGAATTATTGTTCTCTTCACATATAAGGAATTCTTTGGATCCTTTTACACTGTATCCAGACAAATTCCCATATGATGGAAAGTCATTAATAGTACAAAACAACATAGCATGCAAACAAAATGTCTCTCTAAGTGAATCATCATAGGTCATCACAGCTTCACCCCAAATTTTCTTTAAGTCATTAACCAGAGGTTCAAGATAAACATCAATATCACTTCCAGGTTATTTAGGGCCCGATATCAATGACAACAATAGAACATACTTATTTTTCATACACAATCAAGGAGAAAGATTGAATATAACAAGCATAATAGGACAAGTGCTACGTTGGCTGTGTAATGTGCCATACAAATTCATCCCATTAGTACAAATCCCAAGTCTTACATTCCTGACTTCTTCACCAAATTCAGGGTACAATAAATCAGTCTTCTTCCATTTTGGGGAATCATACGCATGTCGTAGGATCCCATCATCATTTTTCTTAACCTCTACATGCCACCTCAAATTCTCAACATCTATCGGATTGGCAAACAAATGTTGAAATTATGGTATTATAATTAGATACCAAATCACTTTGGCAGGAGAGCCAGTTTTGGACTTCCCCGAAGTCATCATTTTATACCTTGACATCCCATATTTTGGACAATCTTTCAAATCCACACAGTCTTTTTGAAATAATGCATAATCATTCAGGCATGCATATATCTTCTTAGCCTTCATTCCCATTGGGCATAATATTTTTTTTAACTTGTATGTTGAGCTTGGAAGCTTGTTTCTGTTAGGAAGAATTTCTCTCAACAAAGACAATAATGGCGTAAAGTTTTTGTTGTTTCATCTATTGTTAGCCTTCGGATAATGCAATCTCAACACAACGCTCAACTTCATAAACTTAGTACAACCTATTTATAATGGTCTCTCAGCATCATGCATAATGTTCCTAAACAAGGAAGGTGGATCGGTGTGCTCTACCCCACAATTATCCAACACAACATTAATGATTTCTATCGAAATCGGTTCGTCCACATCTACGTCATTAATGGAAATTTCTTGTTCAACACAAGCACTACTATTGACATATACTGATCCCAGGTTTGAAATCTCTCAATGCCAATACCATTCTGTATAACCTTGTACAATCCCATTGCACATGACATGAGTTTTGATTTCATCACCGGTGCTGACTTTCAAGTTGTTACCACAATGCCTACATGGACAATAGAACCTATCTCCAGGCTGTTTCCTAGTTTCCTCTGCAAATCTAATAAAAAGATCAAGACCAACATTAAACTCTGAGTTGTAGTGATTTAGAATGTACATCCATGATCTATCCATTCTATGATCAAAGAGCAAACAAGTACCAGGGTTTAGGGTTTACATATTAAGTTAAGGATTGAAAGATTAGGGTTTAGGGTTAAAAGATTAGGGTTTAAGGTTAAAAGGTTAGGGTTTAGGGTCTTATAATGAATCTGTGTATCACCTATCCCATCCTTGAACACCTAATATCACTAGTAAGTATATAATGTGTATTCGGTCTTTAAGAAAGTTTCAGTAGAATTTCCCCGCAGTTCTCCAAGTAAACCTATGTAGATGGGCCAATGTCCACCACCATATTTACTTAGAGAATAAATGGGGAAGTGCTGGAGAAACATATTAAAAACTAAATATACATTATACACTTACATACTAAGTGAGATTAAGTGTCCAAGAATAGTCCTAAATTGGGGACTATCCAAGATTTACTCCTAATGAGTATATCTCAGATGGGTTTCTAATACAACAGATAATAGGGAAAGTAAGGTTTTTTTTTGGTCGGTCAAAAAGCGTGTTACTATTAATACCAAAAACTTTAGGCACTAAGTACCCCATTACATCAATAGGAGATAAAAAAGCTCATTCAAGGGTCAAAATCCCCACGCAGTGGGCCACACAAGATTTCTAGATGAAAAACAAAACTAAGAAAACTAATCTAACTAAACAATCTAGGTCCAGGCTATCCCACTAGAAGAAGACTACTACAAGCCACTATTACATGCATTCAGCGTACCCACAAATAGTAATAGCAACTTGACATAGAACAAACACTAGCATTCCTTCTTGTAGCTAGTCATGAAGTTTCTAACCTTCTCAGCTATCCAACTCTAGGTTTCTAGATGGGCGAATCACCCAAAAAAGGAACCCCTAGCATCAGACCAGTAAGAGGCTGAACAAGCTGCACGAGAAGCAATAACCAATGTGTTTTAACAACAAAGTGTGGGATGGAAAGGTCAGCTCCAATTCACTCCTTCATGCTTAACACAACACCAACTATCTATTGAAAGTACCCACAAATTGTGGTACTATGCCAAGATTAGGGAGATTCTTTGAGCTAACATCCCATCACACAACCAAGTTGCTAACCTGCAATGGTCCTTGATCTTCGGTAGAAGTTGTTTACTCAGCAACAAACACAAACACCCAAAAGGCATTTCCTGCACGCAGCAACAACATGGACAAAGAAGAAGAGAAGAGGATTCTGCCCCCTCTTAAGCCCAAACCATCGTGATGCACCTGAATGCATCGAGGAATTTTGTCGAACACCTCAAAGGTGTTCCAATCCAGCTGTAGAAGAGACGCCATCGAGAGCATGAGGCACCTGACTGCGACGAGGCATTTCTTCGATCAACTTGAGGGCGACCCAAACTGTGGCAACAGAGAGCACCAAGCGCCAGGGGTGACAAGTCACGCCTGCGCATCCATGAAGGATGCCACAACGTTGCTCTGCCTTTGCTGGTGGATGGAGCGTGCCACCGATCGCCGAGCTGGTCGGAGAGGAATCACTCCACCCATCAACAATATCCACCCGCCTCCGAAGACCCACAATGGCATTGAGGAAGGAGTTGAGCCAAATGCCACCCAAGATAGCCTAGGTATCACTCAGAGGAAAGAGAAAGAGGTGCTGGCGAGGTTGGGGGATAAGCCCTAACTTCACTTGCGCGATGGAGCACGACCTTGAACCAGATCTGGCTAGGAGAAACTCTCTCCAACCATCTCACTTGAATGACATGGAGTTGACTAGTTGAAACGCCAAGCTCTGGCCCCGACACTGAACCTCGCGACGATGCTCATCTCCTCATCAACCATCACAACCGAGGCGGCGCCCAGCACGATATCCCTTCTGCATCGCATCGCTTCGTGCTACAACACTCAGAGACCACCGTGAGTTGTTGGAAGGCCAGGGGGAGGAAGGCGCCGTGAGTTGTTGACGCTCCCTCCCCCCAGCGACAGCCGCCGGGGAAAACTAGTGAGAAGGGAGAGCGAAAACCTAGAGAGAGGAAGTCGTCTCCAAAATTTTGATTTAGGGAAAGTAAGGTTAAGGTTTATCAAGACATAGATCTTAGAAACATCACATATTTATTAATATCCAACATAGTTAAAAACACCAATTATTATTTTTCGATAAAACATTCAAATTGATCAATGCACCCAAACATACAAGCACTTATATCCACATTGAACAATACACCCAAATAGTTTCTCCAATTCAAAATGAAAACCCTAGTTACATTTCATCATTCAATTTTAGATGTATTTTGACCTCATATAATTAAGAAGCATTTTGAATCAATGTATCATTAAGAACTAACAGATTTATCACTAGATGTATTTATCATCAATCAAATGTGAGGAATATATTGCAAGTATCATTGATGAGAGAGGGGAGACAATCACCTAAATCTAAGGAGAGCAACAGAGTGACAAGGATGAGAAGAGATATCCTCTTCTGGGGGAGCGGGGAGGCAATATTTGTGTTGGCGAGCTCTTGTCCACTGGACTTGGGGGGCTGCCAACTCAGCAACTGGAGGTGGAGGCAGAGCGGCGGCCGTGGAGGTAGAGTGGCGGCGACAGCCAACTCAGTAGCTAGAGGTAGACAACAGCGACGGTGGCTTCGGCATCCTCCCAAGCTTTGGCTTCCTCTCAACTGAGCAAAGGCGAGCAATGACAACATCGAAGGCTGGAGGAAGAGCGGCGGCCAGCGAGCAATGAAGCGGCGGTGGATGGAGGGAAAAATTGCCAGAGAGACCTAGCTAAATCACGATGAAACAGAGAATGGGGAAGAGTTTGTTTCACACGGGTGCTACTAAGTTACCTATGGTCGTCGGTTGTTAAAAAAATTGATGCCTAACTCTTATAGTCATCGGTTACTTGTGCAAAAACTGACAACTAAGAGCAAGCCCAAAAAAAAAAATTGCGCCCGATTTGGATTTTAGTCATCAGTCTCTAGAGATAAAAATTGATGTCTATTTACATATCGACATAAATTTTTTTGTTCTAGTATTAGGACCATAGTTTTCGATTTTCTAATAAAAACAGATGACGAAGGAGCAAATTAGGGGAAAAATATTTTTGCGGGGACAAGACGCAAAAACACCTAATCGTCGGTTTCTAGTAAAAAACGTACGCTATAGACCTATCCCCTTAAGAAAAATATTTGTCTCGTGATGAGTGATTAGTCATCGGTTTTTTGGAACAACCGACGACTAATGAGGGGATAAATTTTCTTACGAGGACATGGCGTGAAACATGTGAAACATCGACGTCGTATTGAAAATTTTAGAGACAATTATTTCCTTGAAAAATTGTATTTTGCAGATAATTTTAGACGTCAGTTTCTTTTCAAGTAAAAGCGGTACTTGTGCCTTTTCTAAATCGACAGGACTTCACATAGGTTGTCTTATATAACCGATGTAGTTATGTTTTGAGGTTGGTTTTTTTTTTTTTTGTAACCGATACCGTCAAATGTGACATTATGTCATTTATGTACTAGTGATTATGCCTAGAATTTTTAATTTGAAAAAACACTATTATGGGGTAAGATCCACAACAAAGATAAAAGCGTATTACCCTGATATTTTTTTCTAACATAGTACACTAGATATTTTAACTTCATTATACTAACTAAAGTAAAACCTTATCGCTCTACCAAAACGCTATCTAAAAGTGTTAACGGTTGCGAGTTCAAAAACTGATGTTCATTCGTTGTCAAAACTAGATTCGTGCAGGGCCGGTAATGACACAAGCAGCAAGATTAACGCGTTCGTTTCATTGTTTGACGAGCAGGTGAGAAAATCCCTAACAGAAACTAGCACCTGGACTGACACCGGGCCCATCGACCACAACAACCGACTCTTTTCTGAACAATAACAGACAACAAACTTCACAGTCCATGTTTTACCTCAGTAAATAAATAGACCACATCTTTGAACATAAGCAAGCTGGAGGATAGTGCCCGACCCAATGCTCCCAAGTGGAGAGTGGAGATTTTCCAGCAAAAGTATATCCGGAATCCAGCTAAGCTTCCTGTCTTAACCTCATTGATTGCCCAAGGAGTTATGTCGTTAATATTTATTATGTCGTTACATGTAAATTAATTAACAAGTTCAAGCAGATCCAATAAGAAAATGAAGATTAAACATAGCAGGAGAACAGAAATAAACGAATTAAATTCGCAAACCAGATCGTTCGTTGAGAAACGAACATGATATTTAAAGAAATCAGTGCCCGACAATCCTCGCAGATATGCACCGTTCTCCCAGTCTCAATCCGACACAAACCTGGAACAGACACGTCTCGCTCGCGCTTGACGTCGTCTCGTTACACTACCACTAGTGCAGCACAGCGTCCGCAGGAACCTCCGCCTGACAGTCGCGTCTAGGTGACGGGAAGGAGAAAGAAGCCTCGCTTCGCACAGGAACGAAGACTTTCACTCTCTGGATTAGGGTTCTCAAAACACACACGTGAAAACGGCGGCTGAAGTTTGTTTGTTGTGTGTTTAACCCTAAGGACCAAATGTGTATATATAGCCATGCCCATCCCTTATTCCTATTCCCAGTAAGACGCAAACACTCGGTCACTCTTGTACACATTACGGAATAAAAACCGCAAAAAGAAACACTTTTCAGTTAGGATTAAGAAATCTGAATAGGAAAGAACCAATTAATTACACGAGTAACTAATTACTTAGTTGTATCCTAGTGCAAAAAGAAGCCAGAAGACGGAATACATTCTCCACAATCTACAATCCACAAGCCCGAGCCCGTGCCTGACCCGGCCAGACGAGGCGAGGTGAAGCGAGGCGTGGTGTGGCACGCGTGCGCGCACATGCGTGCGTTGTGATGTGATAACCCCACCCACCAAGGAGGTGAGCATACCTCCCTCTAGGACCCCTTGGACACTAGTACCCCATGTGATCCTACATATAAGGACCACAAAAATTCTAGGAGTGAGCAATATGTGATAAAACTTCTTCGCCATTTGCACTAGAGACAAAACTACTTTTCTCACATGTACTTACTGTACTACGTACATTGAGCTTAACCCATGCTAAATAAATGGTTGCTACAACAACCATATATCTAACAATCCCCCCAAAAGTCCAATGTGTAGTGTGCTCTACCATTCAGTCCTCGATATTGTGCTTTCAGCGGATACCTTTCGATTTGAATCTACCTAGAGTTATCCAACTGTGACCCCCGTAGAAACTAGGTGAACATAAGTCTTGAACCTGAACCTTGAGTACAAGAGTATAGGTTGGTAACAACATAATAAAGACATGGTAGAAAAGAAAACAATGCATTAAGGCCATGCATACAAAATTTTATATCAATATTGATAACAGAGAACAACCCAATTCTTCTGTTGCGGCCTACACAACATCAATCACTTAGTTGGAGTTTTCAAGGATGTACTGCTAACATCATGTCCTAAGACTTGACACCATTCAGAGACTACTCTCTTACTAACTTGTAGTCATGACACTAACATATTTCCCAAGGAATAGACACACAAATGCAAAAGGCATCAAACAAGAATATATAGTGTCATCCGATTTACCTGACAACTTTTTATTACCACATTGAACCCAATTTGTGGGATCTCCACTCTTTTGGGTTGGGTAGATACTGCTTGCAAATCTATAGGGGTTTCAGTCCCATCCCCAACCTGGATTTTTCCACTAAAGCTAAGGTAAGACTTTTAGTGAAAGGATCAGTTGTATTATCTTTGGTACCGACGTAGTCCACAACCACTACCCCATTAGACACTAACTCCCTTACATATTTCAATCTGACTTGGATGTGTCTACGCTATTTTTTATTGTACTTGGAACTCTTTATCTTAGCAATAGTTGTAGTGCTGTCACAATGAACTGCAATTGCAGGAAACGACTTCATTACCATAGGTAAACCGGACATAAGTTCGTGTAGCCATTCAACTTCCAATCCAGTTTCATCTAAAACACACAACTCTGCCTCAAAATTGGACCGAGACAATATGGTCTGTTTCTTAAACCTCCAGGAAATAACTCATGTTCCCAACATGAATACATATCCTGAGACACCATCACTTTCAGAATTCACGGCAATCCAGCTTGCATCACTATATCCTTCGAATACGGAAGGATGTTTATCATAATGCAGTCCAAGAGAACATGTTCCCTTGATATACCTTAGTACTCTGTCAAGAGTTTCCCAATGAGTCTTGTCGGGATAACTGATGTATCTACTTAATTTTTTCACGGCAAACACAATGTCTGGACGTGTGTAGTTCATAAGATACATCAAACTTCTGATAATCTGAGAGTATCATAATTGAGACATTGGAACCCCAATCTCATTCTTGAACAAGGGCTTGGATGAGTCATATGGAGTCTTAACAGGTTTACGTGATGTGTACTCAAACCTCTCCAGTATCTTCTCAACATAGTGAGACTGAGAGAGAGTTATACCGTCAGTAGACCTAATGATTTTAAGTCCTAAAATCACATCAGCGACACTCATATCCTTCATCTCAAACTTGCTACACAAGAATGACTTTGTCTCATTTACTACTTTCATATCAGAACCAAAAAGCAGGATATCATCGATGTATAAGCATAACAAAATGAATCCATTATTGACAAATTTACAGTAGAGATATTTATCAAATTCATTAGAAACAAAGCCAAACGATGATATCACAGAATCAAACTTCTCAAACTTGCTACACAAGAATAGACACACCTCAACTACATCGTCACACAATTCCATGAGTAAATATCTTTAGGTTCTATGTAAATATCGCCATGTATAAGAGATGGCGCTCAAACTATATATATGTACCGAGTACAATCACAGTAATCAAGCAAGCGAGCATAGCCTTCTAAATTTTTTGTTTCTCATCTCCAGTTCTCTCATGTCTCGAGCATTAGTACCTTTTATAGATTCGACGGTCACGTGAGAGTCCGATATAATCTTTTCAATATTTTTGTCTTGTATCCTGATTAAGAGAAAATTTAATTGCCATTTCTCCAAGCTATGTAGGGTCTATAACCCTATAATAAGAGCGAGTGACGAGTATGTATCAACTAATCCTCTGTGACTGCTTATGCTATGAATTTCTGCACCAGTCTATGTGTCTATTAATCTTACTGAACTTATTATAAAACCCTCCTCACCATTTGATCTTTTATTCGTGATTGTGTTGTTTTTCCGTTGTGAAACCTAGCAATTAAACAAGTAGACACCACAAGACACTATGGCAGTCAGAGTTTTGCCCCAGCACATAAATCACGATCTGCCTAACTTAGGAAAAACGACCTAGACTGCGGATATAGTTAATTGTATGTATCTATACTATATATAACTCCATAAATAAAAACAAGTGACGCATATGTGAGTCAGCTAATCCTAAATGCCAAAATGAAAAAAATTTGGAAACGGTTAGCGCATAAAAATGATGATATCAAACCAAGTCAACTTATTGCCAGAAAATTTCTCGGCTAGTGTTTTCAATTCATTATCCAAATTATAGTCTTAAGATCAAAACTAATTACGCTTGTGTTTTCTGCTATCGAATAGAAACACATAATTAGTTTTACTACTTCTATATTCGAATCCATAGTGACGCTTCTAGAATGATTGGTGGTCATACATGTTGCCCAGAAAATGTTAATGTGTCTCTTCCAGGCACATGAACAACGACACAACCGCAAGCCAACATTGCACATGTATTATTAGGTGATGCTTGGTGCTGGTTTTGTGTTCTAAGGGTGTAGAAATGTTGTATCACCTTCCTCAGGGTTGGGGAAGCCTGCTCACTAGCCGCCTTATCTAATCTCACAACCCCAACCGGAGAAGTAGTCCATGGTGAGGATGACTCAGAGTCGACTAGCTGCAACAGAAAGACCCTTCACTGCTGGATATAGTTAGAGCTGATGTCGGGCTAGGAATATTGGTCGGAGTTTAGAAAGTATGACAATTCTTAGAATGCACCTATAAGGGTTTCCATAAAGGCTGTCTTGAACTGGAGGACAACTTCCCTGTCAACCACTCCGAGATGATTCTCCTACAGGGTGGCCAAAATTCTATTTGGCTGGAAGGGGAAATAGGAGAGGGGAATAAGAAAGAAGTGTAGGTTACAAATGTTAGATAATGTAAAACACACCAAATGTGTAGCACATACATCGTCTACCATGCACTATGTGCGAAATAGGTTATAGCTGTCATGTAAAGCATATTGAGCGGCTGTAACAAACATTCTGATTCAATAGCACCACGTGTCGTGTGGGCCACCCCATTACTTGATGCATTGAAAGTGGATCTGCAACAACCATATATATATTTTTCCATTGTAAATTCTTGTATAAATAGATGTGAGTTCGTCTATAAAAAGGCTGAGAATTTCGATAGAATATTAAATAATTTCATGCATTAATAGCAAACAATACAGAAGATCAAGATGTTGCTGGAGAGCCGCTAGCTGTGCCACAATCGAGAGGGGTTGTTAACACAAGTATTGTTTTAGCTGTGAAATGGGAGTAGTAGTAGTGCTATCTCTATGCATTTATATAAAGGAGCAGGTCCTACAAATAAGCTAATGGGTCTAGAGGGAGAAGTCGGAGAGCTGGCTGGGTATCAAACATGACCACAAGCAAGAATAATCAGAAACTTCTCTTTTCCAAAACATCACGAGGAGAAATAGTAAGGTCAAATTGTGCTTGACAAAAAACTCGTAGTTAGTGTTCAGTACCTACATTATTCTATCGCTAGCATATACGAGTTATGAGTTGGCATGGCGTCCATTCAAAAGATGTGCTTCTAAAACTAGCCATGAGTTAGTGTTCTGAATTGTCTCTAGCATCTTGTATGACAAGAATGATTATCAATAAAGAATTGTTAGTGCTTCTATTTCAAAAGATATGATATTTCATGGCATTGGTCCTAAAACATCTTATGATATCTATGTAAAATGATTCAAAGGTGAATGTTTATAATGTTTGTATCAAACGATTAAAAATTGATTACTCAAGACTATCATTAGCATTAGTCATCTTGTGCGAATATGAGAATTACATGCCTAGAATACATATTGATGTTAATCAAGATTCCCTTGTTTATTGAACCTAAGGAAACATGCAAGTCTTGTTCGCACACAATATGACATGACGTCTTTCACTAAAGGTAGTGGGAGGATAAAGCTTTCATTAGACCTTATGCATATGATGCATGAAGATCTTATGGAATGAATGTTATAGACAATTAACTAATACTTCATTTTCATTTAATGGCAATATGATGATATGTACCAAATGAAATGAAAGCATTAATCTCTTAAAAATGATCAAGGAGATTGTAAATGAAGTGTGACATTGATGAATGTATTAAGATACTTTGATATGATCAAATATTGAAATACTTTTACATCCATATCTTGAAAACCTTTTGGAAAAGACTATGATAATGTATCACAAGTCAAATCCACATGAGCATGATGATGTGTCAGAAAGAAGGAATTATATCATGAAGAATCATGATATAATTATCAATTAATATAATCTTCTTATCCCCATAAAAATATAATTACTAAATAATGTACCGTCTAGATGGTTTATAAAGACATCATATATGATACGATTTGGGAATGTCCGAATAGGTCTAGAGGATTGAACCCACCTTGAGAAAGTGGTTTCTTGAGAAGGTTTATCCATAAACCATGATAGTTGAATGTTACCATTAATCCCTATCCAATAGCAAAAAGAATTTGTTAATAGGATAACGGAGTTCCTAAAGATTCTGTGGGAGTAACAGTAATAATCAAAATGTTCGAGGCAAACAAAGAGGTACAATGAGAATCACAAGTTGTTGTGGAATCTTGGTTCATCATATAACACGTGAGTATTAGTTCTAGTAGAACACATCTAAGATTGGAGGACTAAGAATCCAACAATTCAGATGGGTTGGTCATACAAGATGAGCCAACTAGTCAACTAGAAGCTATTTCTGAGTAATATGGGATCCATGTAAGCTAAGAAGGTAGGACCTTAATTGTAAGGACCCTGACCCATGTTTTGGGATAACCCCATTTGTTTTTCTTAAGTATGTTGCTTAGATCCTTATTCTAATCATCTGAGAGGTAATTAGGGCATGCTGTAAGCTTGAGTTCCTTGTTTGAGCTTGATGTCTGTGTTTTGTGGAGAGGTTTGGTGCAAATTGCAATTTACCCAAGATAGGGGTTGATGTGTAAGTTTGCCACCTCTAGTGTATTCCTTCTCTCTCTTGGCATCATCTAGAGGAAAGAGAAAGAGGTGAACACCGTGTTTGAGTCTTGGATGAGTAGTTCCATCCTTAGTGATGTTTTTGGGCACATATTTGAGGTGTGCTTTGCTCATAGGAGTGTTGCCTCGATCTTAAGATCCTTGGAGACACCTCCTATCAGTTTGTAGATGTCTTGAGGGAACCTCCTATCATTTTGTGGTGACTAGTGATGCACCATATAAGTTTATGGATCTAGGGTTTCATCCCTATCAGTTTGTGAAGGGAGTGGGTGTGTGTATTGGCCATGACCTTGGAAGGTGACCTAGCGGGCGAGGCATGGTTCCTATCACCTTATTCCATGGTGTTGGATGTGTCCTTTCTTCATGGACATGTATCATCTAGGGTTATTTGGAGGTGACACCTTTTCTTTGTTCTCTCTTTCATCCCTCTTGTATATATACCTCTTTCTCTCCATGCAAGAGAAACCTTTTGGTAATCTTTACATGCTCTCCTTGGTGGTCGATCTTGAAGCTTGAGGAGTACTCTCCCTTAGAGCTTAGTGGGAGAGACCAAGCTTGTGGTGTTATCTTTTCATCTTCTTCCTTGGTAAGCCATGATCCTTAGTTTCATTTCTCTCCTTCTTTCTTATTCTTGTCCATGGACCTTGGCCATCTCCTTTCCCTCTCATGCTCTCTTAACCATGGTTCCATCTTCTCTCTTAGAGGTGTTGTGGTGATCGAACTTGGAGGATCTTCTTCTACCTTGGATCTTACAGCTTGGTGGTGATCCTTGAGATGAATTATATAACTCTAAACCCTCTTTGTTATTATCACCTCTACTGGTTATGTTGTTCTTTATTCTTGGCTCGTTATCTCTTGCATACTAGTAATGTTTCTTGGTAGCTTTGCATTCTGTTATAGGAAAGGAACTTTGCTTTGCTTGTTGCTTTGCATTGAACTTTCTTTTTCCTTGCTAGTAACGTCGTCTTGAGGTTGAAGATGAGGCGGCCGATATGCTATTGTGGATGATATGCTTGTGGAGGCCGATAGGTAGGTTAGACTGTTAGGATTTAAGTGGTTGTCACGACCTGTGATGCCCCTGGCCGTCACCCTTTGTGACAGGTCATCACGACCTTGAGAGGTCTAGGTCGACATGATCAAATGCTTCCTAGATTGTCATACCTTAGGTTAGAGTAGGTCGGTATGAGTCGAGGGTGTTAGTTGGTTGGGTGGCTGTTAAACTGATATGGCGTTTGATCAGAATACCTAGTGTGCTGACCGTTAGGTTTTGTCATCATGACTTGTGATGTCTCACTTGGGTAGATGCCGACACATCTTGGTGATAACATTGATGCCCGCCATGGCTTGATGCATTGCTGGCCCATTGCTTTGGGGGCATTGCTGCCTGACACCCTAGTAGCCGTCACAGTGGATGTATTGTGGAAACACTAGAGAATCGATGCACCATGATACTCATTATCCCCTTGATGCCCATCACACCCATATGATAGTGTTGCCTGATAAGGGGGTTGACCGACACCCCTTTCCTTGAGGTGTTATGCCCGATACACCCATAGTGATACTTAATCTGATACATATCTTAAGCAGGTAGGCCAATACCCTACCTTGGTATGGTTTCCCGATACCTTTGAAGGACAATCCAATATCCTATGTTGTAACCCTAGTCGATACCTTATGATGGTGGCTGAGACACACCATGTTTATGCTAGGGTCACATGGTAGGGTGTGTTACCTTATGGAGTAATTGTCTGCATGATGTGAGAGCTATGTTTATATACCTCTCAACATGTTTTATAATGATCATGAGAAACATGCTTCTATGTCTCATAACACATCTCATAATGATGACGAAAGTGATAATCTAAGGGTGGTTGCCGATCCAACCTTATAAACCCTAATCGGGTAAAGTAAAATCCTAATTGTAATGACATAAAATGTATGATGTAAAATGTATGGCATGAATCATATGAGATATTGGTGTTGATAATGCATTGCTTTCTTGTTATCAATCTCTAATCATGCAGATGATACTGATTAAGGTACATAGCCAGGTATGAGCTATGGTGGTGATAATCTGTTTAAATAAGCCTTGTGAGGCATATGTGAGATGGTGACTCATAAAGAGGAGGGAAGTGGTCTTATGACCTGGTAATGGCTTATTGCCTTAAATGAGATGATGGGTTCCTTAGTTATGAGATGAGGGGTTGTTAACCCAATATATGTGGTCCTTGTGATGGACATTGGTCCTTGTAATGGACATATGATGAATAACAGGCATAAAGAGACATGATGTGATGAAATCACACCTAATATGTGTTAGTAAGATCTGGTGATGAGTCATGTCGTTGTTTATGTAGATCTTGTTTTGAGGTTGTACGTTGTAACTTGATTGATGTTGAAAGATGCTTAAATTGGTCTAATTAATTAATTGGAATCTAATAGTGTAGTTTTCCATGTGTCATAGATCCATTCAGTGTCAGCAATTTGTTGAATGGTGAAATGATTTTAACTCGGAGCATATATTTTTAAATATGTGGGGTACTAGTCAAGTAATTCCTTGTATCCTTAACTACAAGATGTGTGAGATGACCATGCGTGAGTTGATCTCATTATTGTATGGATGGCCATGCGTGAGCCACTCCTTTTTGTTAGAATGGCCATGAGTGAGCATGTTCTTCTAGAACCATACATGTATCAAGGTGGGCTAGTTATGATTATATATATGGATGGCCATGCATGAGACAATCCTTGAAATTGACTATATGTCATTATTGCAATTGACCGATATGTGTCTGTAGTGCTTTCTCTTGTGCTGACTGAGAGGTGTGGTGAGGTCACGGATTGTGGCTCTTCCTTTAGAACTTGTATGGCTATGATTTGGACTTATCAAGTGGTCAGTTTGATTTTGGGTTCTACGACTCAAATCTTAGGGTAGAATAAAATATGTAATTAGCTGTGTAGTATACTTATATATGATCAAAATATGAAAACATTGGATGATGCCTTGCTTGATCTTTATACAATGTTGTTGATAAGAAATATAAATGTTCTTAATATTACTCTTAAATTGTCAAGATGTTTCATGAATCAGACAGCAAACACTCATCCTGTTAATAATCATTACCTGTTTCACATATTTGTAATTATTTTTCTCCTTAGTTTATCTTATCTATGATGATAATAGAGTTGGTGGTGAGTTATATCTCCCATTGAGATTTGGAATCTCACCCCATGTATTTCCCACACCCTTTTAGGTGGACGAGTGTGAGGAGGTATAGATAGTGCAGTGGAGGTTGAGGAGTAGTAGGAGAGCCAGTAGCTGATGAGGTTGGCAGTGTTGTTGGATGTCTTTTGTTGATAGAGTCTTAGAGTCATCCCGGTACACTTGGGTCTTTAGCAATGTTTTGTAAATGTTTCATGAACGTGATTTCTTTATGTGGTTGTCTTGTAAACCTGTTATATACAGATGTGGTAGAATCATGTATATATATATTCTATAATAGTTCTTTGGTTACAGGTTGATATCATACCTTGTATATGCTTTGAGGCATGAAAGGACTTATATGTGAAGCTTCTTGCTGTCTGGCAACTTTTTTAAAATGGTTTTAATTTATAATGTTTTCTGATAATGCACTTGTTAATCTTTCTTCCGCGGTTATGTTTTAAGTAACCTTGTTTTGTGTGGTAATGGGTGTCAGATTTGGTGGTATCAAAGCTATAGGTTCGTTGAGTCTACAGGGATCTAGGACTATGGTTTGTGTTTGTTCTAGTATCCTCCAGTCCGTCTTATAGTCTCTTCTGCTTATACAAAAGAAGAAGAGAAAGCTTAAAGATGTTTCGAGAACATGAAGAACATGCTGCTAAGTGCAATGTTACTACACCAGGTGGTAGTGCAAGGAACCAGGAATGAGAAGATTGGGCGCCTGAAGTCCCCCAGTTTGACCCATCCATGATAGAAAATGATGGCTTTCAATTGCTTTTTGGGTACTTTATGGCAACGCCGAATCATATGAGGGACATGATGCCTGTGCCTCATCCTAGGGCACCGGTTCCCCATACTAAATCTTCAGGTACTAGGAAGACTTTTAAATGGCTTCTCTGTGTTGGGGCAATTGAATATGAGGGAACAACTGACCCAACAGATGTGAATCTACGGCTGACTGAGCTTGAGAAGACTTTTAAGATCCTGATTATCCCTGAAGAGAATAAGGTGAAGCGTGCGGTTTACCTTCTGAGAGGGAGTGCTGGCCATTGGTGGGCCACAATGGAGGAGAAGTGACCCAATTTTGTGGTTGGTTGGGAGGAATTCTGACGTGAGTTCGTTAGTCATTACTTTCCCTAGACGTATCTTGATGAGAAGATCAGTCAGTTTGAGAGGATTCGACAAGGATCTATGACAATCAACGAGTATGATGCAAGGTTTATGGAGTTGTTGAGGTTCTGCCCTCACATGGCAGCAACGTATGGCGAGAGAATTTGTCATTTTGAGAAGGGGTTGAACACTGAGTTGTCTACTCCAGCCGCTACTTTGGAGAATCGAGAGAAATTTGCTGTGTTTGTGGAGTCTGTTTGAATGATAGAATGATCCATGAAGGAGAAGTGACAGATGAGTGCCAATAAGCGGTATGCACAGTTTCAAGGGTAGTCATTAGGTGGGTTTAAGAAGGCAAGGTTTTTAGCACCGCCATCATCACAAAGGTTTAGTGCTTCAACGCAGTGGTCACCGAGCAAGGCCATAGGCCGTAGTTTTTGGCCCGTAGGAGCCCAGAGTGTTGCATCAACATCAGTGATAGGACCACCTAAGCCTTGGTATGAGAACAAGACGTGTTATAAGTGTGGACAAGTTGGGCATACCAAACTGTTCTGCCCAATGAAGGATGATGAAGTGACCCAACAACTGAGGCAAAACCAGTACAGCTCGCTGAGATAGAAGAACAGTGGTATCAGAGGTTGAGGACACAACCAAGCGTCAAAATCTAGATTGTATGCTCAGGGAAGCAAAGTACATGGGAGACAATAAGCAACTACTAGATTCTACACTATGAGTCAGCTAGAGGTGGAGGTCAACCCACAAGTGGTGACAGGTCAAATGGAGTTATTTCATTCTGATTTGTCTTCTTCTTACTTTTATATCTATTTTGATTGACTCGGGTGCTATGCACTCTTTTATTAGACGTGAAGTGCTTAGTAGTTGTTCTTTTCCTATTATTCATAAGAAGAATAGTTTGTTAATAGAAACCCCATTGGTTGGATCTGCAGTGTTGCATGATGTGTGTCCCTCTTGTGTTCTCTCTTTTTAGGACACAACATTCAAGTGGATCTCATACCACTTGATATGCATGGATTCGATGTGATCCTTGGAATGGATACCTGGAGAAGTATCGAGTGGTCTTAAATTGTAGTTCCAAGAAAGAGACATTTGTAGATGGTAGTGAGACATGGATCTTCCAAGGAGATAGGAAGATTCTTCTGACATGTCTTGTATCAGCTATGGTAGTAAGGAAGCTTCTGAGACAGGGTTGTGAGGCATTTTTGGCACACGAGATGGATACTAAGGTAAGCAGTCCTAGTATTTAGGAGGTGTCGGTGGTTAGGGAGTTTGAGGATGTGTTTCTTGAGGAGTTTCCAAGTGTTCCCCCACCCTGTGAGATTGATTTTGAGATAAATCTAGTTCCTGGTATGCAACTGATAGCTCAGAAACCGTATAGGATGGCTTCTACAGAGATGGTAAAGTTGAAGAGACAGTTGCAAGAACTACTTAACAAATGTTTCATCAGGCCAAGTACATCATCATGGGGTGCTCTAGTGTTGTTTGTGAAGAAGAAGGATGGGTCTATGAGGTTATGTATGGACTACATGCAGTTGAACAAGGTTACGATAAAGAATAAGTACACTTTGGTGAGGATAGATGATCTATTTAACCAGTTGTGTGGCGTGACGATATTCTCAAAGATAGATCTGAGATCAGGGTACCATCAATTGAGTATCAAGGAGGATGGCATACCAAAGTTAGCTTTTAGGATGTGGCATGGTCACTACGAGTTTGTGGTTATGCCATTTGGGTTGACCAATGCACCAACATTGTTCATGGATTTGAAGAACATGGTGTTCTGACCGTTCCTTGATCAGTTTGTGGTGGTCTTTATAGATGACATATTGATATATATCTGTGATAGTAAAAAACATGAACAACATCTTTGTCAGGCGTTGATAGTATTGAGACAACACCAGCTCTATTCCAAGTTTAGCAAGTGTGAGTTCTGATTGAGGGAGGTAGCTTTCTTAGGACATGTTATATCTACAGAAGGAGTATGTGTGGACCCTAAGAAGGTGGAGTCTATGACAGAGTGGAAACATCCAAAGATACCAATAGAAGTACATAGTTTTCAAGGTTTGGCAGGCTACTACAAGAGATTTATTAAGGACTTCAGTGCTATTGCCCTACCCCTAACTAAGTTAACAAGGAAGGATGTACTACTCATTTGGGATGACAAATGTAAATGAGCTTTTCATACGTTGAAGGAGAAGTTGAGAAGTGTATCAGTTCTGGTCTTTTCTGAGCAAGAAAAAGGATACATCATCTTTTATGATGCATCCAGGAATGGTTTGAGTCGTGTGTTAATGCAGGACAAGCAAGTGGTTTCTTTTGCTTCCCGATAGATTAAGAAACATGAGGAGACTTACTTGACTCATGATTTGGAGATAGCTACAGTGGTTCATCCTTTGACGATATGGAGGCACTATCTGTATGAGGAGAAGTGTTAGATTTTCACAGATCATAAGAACCTAAAGTACATCTTCTCACAGTAGGAGTTGAATATGAGATAGCATCATTTGATGGAGTTGATCAAAGATTATGAATGCATGATTGATTATCATTCGGGAAAGGGGTATGTCATGGCATACACATTGAGTAGAAAGTCTTCATCCTCATCCATGGATAAAGGTCAATTGAGTTCTTTGAGGTGTCACAAGCGAGACATGTTGGTCTCCTTATGTCAGATGAATGTCAAGTTGGAAGTATCCTTGTTAGCTGGTTTGTTGGCACAGTTACAAGTGAAGCCTACACTTAGATAGAAGACTAGGGAAGCTCAACAAACAGATAATGTGATACAACAGATTAGATCAGAGTTAGACAATGAGAAGCATGATGGTTTTCATGAGATGGATGATGGGAAAGTTTGTTACCATAACATGATAGTGGTTCTTGGTGTTGATAACCTGAGGAAGATGGTGTTGGAAGAGGCTCATTCATCTATGTATGATATGCATCTAGGTAGTACCAAGATGTACCATGATCTGAAGGATATTTATTGGTGGCTAGGCTTAAAGAAAGATGTAGTTGATTTGTTGCAAGATGTGCAATATGTCAACAAGTCAAAGTTGAGCATCAGAAGCCTGCAGGAACGTTGCAACCATTGGCTATACCACAGTGGAAATGGGATCATGTGACTATGTAATTTTTGGTTGGTCTTCCTAGGACAGCCAAAGGGTATGATTCCATTTGGGTGATCATTGACAGGTTGACTAAGTCAACATATTTCCTTCTCGTAAAGACAACGTTCATTGCAGAGAAGCTTGCCCAAATCTATCTAGATGAGATAGTGCATTTGCACGATGTTCGAACTACTTTTATTTATGATAAAGGTCCTCAGTTCACAAGTCACTTTTGGAAGCGTCTACACACAACTTTGGGTATGCAATTGAAGTTCAGTACTGCTTTCCACCCACAGACAAATGGTCAATATGAAAGGACCATTCAAACCTTAGAGGATTTTTTGAGGGCTTGTGTTCTTCAGTTCTCAGGAAGTTGGGATGTACATCTCAGTTTGATAGAGTTCACCTACAAAAACAACTATCAGAGTAGCGTTGACATGGCACCATATGAGGCGTTGTATGGGAGATGTTGCAGATCTCCATTGTGTTGGTATGAGATAGGTGAATATAAACTTCTTGGTTCTGAGCTTGTGTAGAATATGACAGAGAAGATCAAAGTGATACAACAATAGTTGAAGGCAACACAGGATAGACAAAAGTCATACACGGACAATCGTCATAGACCCTTGGAGTTCCAAGTGGGAGATAAGGTATATCTAAAGGTCTCTCCTTGGAAGGGTGTTCTGAGGTTTGGGAAGAAGGATAAGTTGGCTCCCAAGTATATGAAACCTTACCCAATAATGGAACGTGTTGGGAAGGTGGCTTACCGGTTGGAGTGGCCACCTGAGCTGCATAGGTTTCATCTAGTGTTTCATATGAGTATGTTGAGGAAGTGTCATCCAGATACATAGTTAGTGTTACAATCTATGGAAGTGGAGCTTGATGAGGATATGACCTATGTGGAAGGTCCAGTGGTGATCTTTGATCAGATAGTGATGAAGTTGAATAGAAAGGACCTTTTTCTTGTGAAGGTTCTTTGGCATCACTGTGGTGTTTAGGAAGCCACGTGGGAGCTTGAGGAAGAGATGAGGAGGAAGTACCCTTCCCTTTTCTCTTAGGATTTTGGGGGTGAAATCCCTGTTAGGGTTTTATGGCTTGTAAGGACCCTAACCCACATTTTGGGATAACCCTATTTGTTTTGCTTAAGTATGTTGCTTAGCTCTTTGCTCTAATAATCTAAGAGGTAATTAGGGCATGCTGGAAGCTTGAGTTCCTTGTTTGAGCTTGATGTATGTGTTTTGTGGAGAGGTGAAAATTACAATTTACCCATGATAGGGGTTGATGTGCAAGTTTACCACCTCTAGTGTGTTCCTTCTCTCTCTTGGCATCATCTAAAGGAAAGAGAAAGATATGGACACCTTGTTTGAGTCTTGGATGAGTGGTGACATCCTTGGTGATGTTTTTGGTCACATGTTTGAGGTGTGTTTTTCTCCTAGGAGTGTTGTCTCAGGCTTGAGATCCTTGGAGAGGCATCCTATTGGTTTGTGGATGTCATGAGGGAACCGCTTATCATTTTTTGGTAACTAGTGATGCATTGTATCAGTTTGTGGCTCTAGGGTTTCATCCCTATCAGTTTGTGAAGGGAGTGGTGTGTGTATCGGCCTTGACCTTGGAAGGTGACCTAGTGGGCGAGACATGGTTCTTATCACCTTGTTGCATGGTGTTTCATGTGGCCTTTATTCATGGACATGTGTCATCTAGGGTTCTTTGGTGGTGACACCTTTCCTTTTTTCTCTCTTTCATCCCTCTTGTATATATACGTCTCTCTCTCCATGCCAGAGAAACCTTTTGGTTATCTTTGTATTCTTTCTTTGGTGGCCGATATTGAAGCTTGAGGAGTACTCTCCTGTGGATCTTGGTGGGCGATCCCAAGCTTGTGGTGTTTTCTTTTCATCTTCTTCCTTGGTAAGCCATGATCCTTAGTTTCATTTCTCTCCTTCTTTCTTCTTCTCATCCATGGACCTTGGTCATCTCCTTTCCCTCTCATGCTCTCTTAACCATGGTTCCATCTTCTCTCTTAGAGATGTTGTGGTGATCAAGCTTGGAAGATCTTCTTCTACCTTGGATCTTAGAGCTTGGTGGTGATCCTTGAGGCAGGTTATATAACTCTAAAACCTCTTTGTTATTATCACCTCTACTAGTTATGTTATTCTTTATTCCTGGATTGTTATCTCTTGCATACTAGTAACGTTTCTTGGTAGCTTTGCATTCTATTTTGGGAAAGGAACTTTGCTTAGCTTGCTGCTTTGCGTTGCACTTTCTTTTTCCGTGCTAGTAACACCATCTTGAGGGTGAAGATGAGGTGGCCAATATGCTTGTGGAGGCCGATAGGTAGGTTAGATCGGTAGGCTTTGATTGGCCGTCATGACCTGTGACGCCCCTGGCCGTCACCCTTTGTGACAGGTCATCACAACCTCAAGAGGTCTAGTTCAACACGATCAACTGTTGCCTAGATCATTATACCTTAGGTCAGAGTAGGCTGATATGAGTCGAGGGTGTTAGTTGGTTGGGTGGATGTTAAACTGATATGGAGTTTGATCAGGATACCTAGTGTGCTGGCCGTTATGGCTTGGTCGTCACAACTTGTAATGTCTCGCTTGCGCAGAGGTCGACACATCTTGGTGATAGCGTTGATGCCCGCCATGGCTTGATGCATTGTTGGTTTGTTGCTGCTCGACACCCTAATAGTCGTCACGGTGGTTGCGTTATGGAAACTCTAGAGAACTGATACACCATGATACCCTTTATACCCTCGATGCCCGTCACACCCCTGTGATGGTATTGCCCGATAAGGGGGTTAACCGACACCCCTTTCCTTACGGGGTGGTGCCCGACACTCCCATGGTGATACTTAAACCGATACATATCTTGAGTAGGTAGGCCAATACCCTACCTTGGTATGGTTTCCCGATACCTTTGAAGGATAATCTGATATCCTATGTTTTAAATCTAGTCGATACCTAGTGATGGTGGCTGAGACACACCATGTTGATTCTACGTTCACATGGTAGGGTGTGTTACCCTATGGAGTAGTTGTTCGTATGATGTGAGAGCTATGTTTCTATACCTCTTAACATGTTTTATAATGATCATGAGAAACTTGATTTTGTGTCTCATAACACATCTCATAATGATGATGAAAGTGATAATATAAGGATGGTTACCGATCCAACCTTGTAAACCCTAATTGTAATGACGTAAAGTGTATGATGTAAAATGTATGGAATGAATCCTATGAGATATTGGTGTTGATAATGCATTGATTTCTTGTTATTAGTCTATAATCATGCAAGTGATACGAATTAATGTACATAACTAGGTATGGGCTATGGTGGTTATGATATGTTTAAATAAGACTTGTGAGGCACATGTGAGATGGTGACTCAGAAAGAGGAGGGAACTGTTAATGGCTTATTTCCTTATATGAGATGATGGGTTCCTTAATTATTAGATGTAGGGTTGTTACCCCAAGATATGTGGTCCTTGTAATGGAGATTGGTCCTTGTAATGGAAATTAGTTCTTGTGATGGAAATTGGTCCTTGCAATGGACATATGATGAATAACAAACATAAAGAGACATGATGTGATGAAATCACACCTAATATATTTCAGTATGTTCTGGTGGCGAGTCATGCCCTTGTTTATGTAGATCTTATTTAGAGGTTGTACGTTGTAACTTGATTGAAGCTGAAAGATGCTTAAATTGGTCTAATTAATTAATTGGAATGTAATAGTGTAGTTTGACCTGTGTCGTACATCCATTCAGTTTTAGCAATTTGCTGAATGGTGAAATGAGTTTAACTCAGAGTGCATATTTTTTAATATACGGTGTACATGTCAAGTAATTCCTTGTATCCTTAACTAGAGGATCTATGAGACGACCATGCATGAGTCGATCTCATTGTGGTATGGATGGCCATGCGTGAGCCACTCCTTTTTGTTAGAATGGACATGAGTGAGCCTATTCTTCTAGCGTTGTATCGGTACCAAGGTTGAATAATTATGATTATATATATGGATGGCCATGTGTGAGACAATCCCTGAAATTGACTATATGTCATTATTGCAGTTGAGTGATATGTCTCTATAGTGTTTTCTCTTGTGCTGACCAAGAGGTGTGGTGAGGTCATGGATTCCAATTCTTCCATTAGACCTTGTATGGAACCGATTTTGACTTATCAAGTGGCTGGTTGGATTTTGCATGGTACGACTCAAATCCTCGGGGCATAATAAAATATGTAATCATCCAAGTAGTATACTTCTATAGGATCAAAATACAAAAACATTGGATGAGGCCTTGCTTGATCTTTATACAACGTTGTTGATAAGGAATATATATTTTCTTCATATTCCTTTTAAATTGTCAAGATGTTTCATGAATCAAACAATAAATACTCTTCCTGTTAATAATCATTACATGTTTCACATATTTATAATTATATTGTTGCTTAGTTTATCTTATTCGTGATGATAATAGAGTTGGTGGTGAGTTATATCTCCCGCTGAGATTTGAAATATCACACTGTGGGTTTCCCACACCCTTTTTAGATGAAAGAGCATGAGGAGATAGAGATCATGTAGAAGAGGTTGAGGAGCAGCATGAGGGATAGTATCTGATGAGGTTTGTAGTGCTGCTTGATGTCTTTTGCAGATAGAGTCCTAGAGTCATCCATGTACACTCGGGTCTGTCGAAACATTTTGTAGATGTTTCACAAACGTGATTTTTTTTATGTGGTTGGCTTTTATACCTGTTATATACAGATGTGGCAGAATCATATATATATATATATATATATATATATTCTAGAACAATTGTTTGGTTATAGGTTGATAGCATGCCTTATATATTCTTTGAGGCATGAAAGGACTTATATGTGAAGGTTCTTGCTGTCTGGCAATTTTATGAAAATGGTTTTAATTTATAGTATTTTCTGATAATATGTTTGTTAATCTTTCTTCTGTGGTTATGTTTTGAGTAATCTCATTTTGTGTGGCAATGGGTGTGACATTGATAGAACCACCTAAAGGGGTAATACCCATAAGGTGCAATTGGGTCTTGTGGTTCAGACCTACATGGATAACATAAAAGGAAAAAATGGTTGAATAAATCAAGTTCAAGATGTTGAACATGATAGAATTTACTTCACCAATTGTCATGCTTGTTGTTGTAGTTTAAGATAGACTATGATATTTGGCATATGAAGATGGAAACTAGATTCCTTAAGGGAATACATTAGAGGATGTGTATGTGACACAACCTAAAAGGTTTCACGACTTCATGATTGCAAATTAAGTCTATAAACTACAAAGTTCAATTTGGGATTGAAAAGAGCACCTTGGAGATGGGATCTTATGACTTGATAAGACATCCAAAGAGTTTCACTTGAATCAAGGAAAAATATGAAATTTGTGTTTACAAATATTTTGAGGGAGCATTAATGAATATTCTGCATATGATGAGGAGTAACACCTCAATACTGTGAATATTGATGTATGTCATGAAAATCCCTTCAACAATGAAGGTATAGGTGAAACATCTTATATGATAAGGATCAAGACCTATAAGATAGTTCTTGAAAGTTTCACAAATGGAAGTTTGAGCACATACAATAGTAATATGTTGAAAGAGTTCAACAAGGATGGATTCAATAAGGGATAATCTAGATTAGTCTCTCATGAATCCTATATCCTATTCTTGTTAAGAATGGAAAGATCATGAATAAGATTCCACAGACCAACCCCAACAAAGTGAATCTATCATGCATGTTATAAATAGACTTATCCCATAAAATCTTGTATATATTGGACATGACAAGATTATATTAAAATCCAATAAGGGTTATTGTAAAGTCATTAAAGATATCCATTAGTACTTGTGAAGTACTTAAGGATAAGATTTCTGGTCAATGATGATAGCAATTATAGGAAGAGTTGAATGTAAAGAGTTAAATTGATGGAAGCTTCGATAAATGAAAAAAGTGATTGCAATTTAAAGAATGTTTTAATTTTAAAAGAGAAAAGGATGTTATTAGTTGGAAGGGTTCCCAACTGATAACACCAAATTTTGTGATCTTTTAGACTATTTTTCTGCTATCAAAACTGCCCTTTTTAACTATTTTCCTCTCTTTTATATGTAATTTTGCAATAATTGGCCAAACGACGATGTTAATCCAATATTTCCAATTTTTGCAGAGTTTTCCTACAATTTTGACCCATTTTGTCATCAATAAGGTCTTCCCGGCCCACGAATAAGCTCCACCTGCTTTCGGCCCTCCTGACGCCCGATACAAGCACTGCCTGACAGGGTAGCGTGACACAACGACGCACGACATAGGGACACCGCGCAAGAAGAAACTGACGGGCGACACGTCTTTTACCCGACAGGGAGCCGCACTCGCCACGACAACTCAAGCTTATCGCGCACGACACAAGCCACCCACCGACAGGCACCGCTCGTCACGTGACTGACAGCCGACACCCTGTGCCGGGCGATACCGGTATCGGTCGTCCACTGAACCACGGATATGGAGGACACGTGGCACTTCGAGCACCATAACTTCTCCCAACCGCTGCCTATAAATAGCAGCTACAGGAAGCCGAAAAGACAGTTCACACAGTTAGGAACTTTGAGCGATCTTCAGAGGAAAATTGCGAGAGCAAGAGTACCGTGCCTCAGTGCTCGTACCGGGCAACTCTAGGTGAGCTCTTCCTCATCCCGAGATGGAGGGGATGGTTCACTTAGGACCGTCCCGGGCGACACTGCAGGCCGATATCGGCCAACGTTGATGAGCGACACAAGTGCCCAACAGTAGCTGCATAGCTCCATGCCAGACACGATATCGAACCTGATACGCTTCTCCCGTCATAGTGTGCCGCCCGAGAGGGTGCGCCGCCCGACATGAGCATATCGGCCAGGGTCCTTGAGCGATACAGTCGGCCATCACGGTGTGCTTCCCGAGAGGGTGTGCCACCCGACACTGATGTATCGGGCTGGGCTCCTGACCGGTATCGGGCTGGAGAGCTGTAGTGGACTGTCGTCCTTCTACATCAAGAAGGCGACATTTATCTTTATTTCTGTTATTTAATTCTTTACTAATGCACTGTAATTAAGACCTTTAATGTTCATGGAAATGGAAAAGCTTAATCATTTGTTGCTATATGTTTGGTGCAATTGTTGGATGACTGCTATGTTTAATATCTGAACTCTAGCTTGCATGTTTGGATCATATTTTGCTTAGCTACGAATCGTGTTTTCCCATCGCAACAACTTCGAGAGATGTGTTGTGGCTCTAGTGTTTGGGCTGATTCTGGAGTACGAGAGTGCCCGGAATCAGAGTTGCTTCAGTAACATTTCATTCTAACTTAAGTCCAGCAACCTCGAGAGGGGTGTTGATGCTTGGTTAGAGGTACCCGCTCTGAGAGGAGGGGTACAAGATGCTCCTGTTGCCGCTTGTTTTACCAAAGTTTATCCTTCGCACCTTCCTTTAGCTCTAGTTTGATCTTTCTATTTCTATTGCATGAAAACCCCTAAAAACTGCTAAACGACTAAAACCTAAGTTTTTCTTGTAACTCCAGTTGGAGATAGTTTTCTTCGTTTTGTTTGTGACATCTTGTTGTTTCCCCTTGGGGAATTTAATATCTCTTTGTACCTACCGGAGTGTAGTGTGTCGATTCAGAGTTCTCAACACTACCACCCTTGTCCCTGTGTTCGACCCCGTATATCTACTTCGACCCTGTAAACAAAGTTGTGGGGGCCTAGAAGGATTCGGGTTATAAATGTAAATGATCGACTACCTCAAATCCGCCTCCAATTTTAGGATGCGCGATTTAGGCCCATCAACGTTTTGGTGCCGTTGCCGCGGACAAGGCAAAATGGCACTGTTGACGAATCCGAATCCAGTAACTACACTCCCATGCCTCAAGCTTAGAAACGAATTTGACAGCACTCTTTTCTATTATTATTATTATCATTATTATCATTACTCTTTGTACAAAATAAATAGTTCTATTTTCTAAACTTGATTCCTCATGTCATTTCAGGAACCCTGAAGAACGGTGACCTATTCTACCGACCACTGACGCCATGCCACCCCGCGTCGAGCCACCCCAGTCTGAAGGAGAACACCCAGGGCGAGCTCGACCCCATTCTCCTCCACCAGAATTCAACAATCGCTATGACGGCGATGATAACCTTGAAGATCCAGATATAGAGCATTTCGAGGAAGACCATCGCTGCGATAGACGTCATCGCCACCGGAGACACAGAAGGAATCACGACAATCAGGAAAGACAAAATGACGCCACCGACAGCGACGACTCGGGGGAGGAAGAGAAAATGCTGAGGGAGTTAGTATCTACGAAGGCCAACAACTCTTGATGCCCCATCATTGTCCCCCGTTTCAACGCGGAAAATTTTGAGCTCAAGCCGTCAGTTATCTCAATGATCCATTATAAGAGCTTTAGGGGAAGTTCTAAGAATGACAACCCGTACCACCATCTGGACGCAAGGGGCATAAAAATGAGGGGGGTCCCCCAAGAGGTCATATACTGCAAGGGCTTTATTTTCTCCCTGGAGGACAAAGCTTTGTCATGGTATCTTGGGTTACCCCACCAATCTCTAAATGGATGGGGAGCACTGGCTGACGCATTCCTGAACAAATTCTACCCCACTGAAAGAACTGTCAGAAATAGGCAGAAAATAACCTCTTTTATGCAAAAGCCAAATGAAAGCCTCAATGACGCTTGGGAGCGATTCCAGGAATACCAGAGGGATTGCCCACATCATAATTATAAGAAAGGCTTCCTCGTCACCACCTTTTATAATGGTCTAACTCCCGATGAAAGGGTGTCACTAAATGCGGCAATAGGTAGTGACTTCCTTGGGAAGAAACCAAGCAAGTCCGAAAAGATCATAAAAAACATGGCCAAGCTGCTAGCCGGCACTGATTACGATAGATCCGACAGAGGATAGGTCAAGAAGGTCGGTGAAGGGCCCTCTCTTGAGTCCAAAGCACTAGAGTCCATTACCTCACAGAAACAAAGAATCGCCACTGATGTTAAGCAATTGCAAGAAGCTGGCGGGAAAGGGAAGAATCCAGTTGAGAAGGTGATGAAATGTGTAACCTACGGTGAAGGAGGACATGGGGTAGACAATTGCATCTACACCCGACCGGACGCGGATAGTGATTATGACTCGGAAGGCGAAAGGATTGAAAATGTCTCTTTCGTGAACTACAAAAGGCCAGACCACCCCGCCTTTAACTACGGCAACAAGGATGCAGCTGAAAACTCTCATCAGCTGCATAACTCGTCCAAGCCGACACAAGCTTTTGAGAAGAGAGGGGGACCTGGTCAATACACCAAGAACAACCAGTTCTAGTCAATGAAAGGAAACTTCCAAGTGTAGGGAATGTATCAAGGGTCGAACCGAGAATAAGACAAGGGCACGGGCCAAGCAGACGTGATTGGCCAGTTATTTGATTTTGTTAAGAAGCAGGATACGATCAATAATCAACTGGTGCAAAGTGCGCTATCAAATTCTGGCGTGTTGAACTATTTGCAGGTACAATTGGCGGACATGCAGACGCACCAACACCAAATTGACCAGCAGCTAGCTCAGTTGGCCGAGATCGTGAAGAACCCGTCAGGGAAGATACCATCGAATACCGAGACTGCCAAGAAGGCAGGTCTGTGACCGTAGAGGCAAAGATGAAGATGCAGGAAGAAGAAGTTGAATGCATCCAGCTGAAGACGGAAAACGCAGTGCTTCTCGGGAGGCAACCCGAGCTGCCTTTTAAATTCCTAGAATAGGACGCTTCTGCTTTTCTGCATGAAAAACACTACAAACATTATGGACTGTAATAAGGCCCGAGTCAGTGCATGCGCCACATGTGCTGGCTCTGTTTTATGAGTCACCGCAGTATTTTATAGACCGGGATGGGTAATACTATCTGAGGTTGTGGTCTTAGCCCCGCTTTGTTTTCAAGTTTTTCTCCTTGGCTTTGCTCTGAAGGTTGTATCGGGATGAAGCTCAACCGACACTTTAAACACACCCATATCGGGCAGTGGAATCTCGGGGATCGCAAGGGTCATGTCAGTTTGCATGCCTGGTCGGCGTACACTCGTATCAAGCAGTTGGAACGAGTTACCCCAACGGCCGACGCACGCTCGGGATTTACCAAGTTTCACACCCGGTTGAGATTGTTATATATAGGGCCGAGTTTTTACCGTATCGGGCTACTTGCCTTACTTTTTTTACTCTCCCGTATCATGCTAAGATCTTGTGCATTTTCTCCCGTGTCGTGCAAGACCTCCCTACTCCCGTATCGCGCGGAAGTTGAGAACACAGCAAGGTATAGCCCGACGGACCTTATCGCCCGAAAGACCGTGCCGCCCGACACGATAAACAAGTAACTTGTCAGTCTCACGGTTCGTGAGCTGAGCAGCCTTGTATCTTCCGACATGGGTGTCGCGTAACGTACCTTTTATTCATGATTGCCCGATACGCCATGTCGGGCGATAGCCTTGGTACCCATCTTTGCACCGCCTCGCCAGTTTTGTTGTCAGGCGATACGCTGCTTTCCTTTCAAGAAAACCTTATCAGGTATCTTATCCTGTCGCCACCGTGCTGCCCGACGCACGCGTACCGAACGACTAACATGACGCGTGTTTATCGCAATATCGCCTTGTTCTTATCGCATGTTTGATCCTCTAATGTTTCGAGCGATGCCCACATCTCGTGTCGGGCTCGAGCTGAAAACCTCATATCGCCCAATACGGGGTGTGGATCATTTCTATATCAAGGCATACCTTATCGAGCATGTAGTTTAACTTCTTCCAAACATCGACACATCAGATTGACCAAGGATTCTATTTGTTAATTAAATAGAATGGCCCGCATCAAGCAAATTGTTGTCCCGGTTGACGCACAAGGCAGGAGGATCTACCCTGAGACTGTAGCTGAAGGACAAACTGCCTGGCCTAAACGCCCGAATCCAAGAGCAGCCGGGGCGTCAACAAAAGAAAAGAGGGCTAGGGTTGGAGAAGTGGTGGCTCCAACTCCAACACCGACACCACTAGCTACAGCAGAACTCCCGCGATACGCGTCGGGAAGTTTCGAGCCAAGGAACGACGAGCACGCTCGCCGATATGCTGAATTAGCAACCAAGGTCTATCGACCAAGTAGGTTCTGCCATCAAGCCTCATTTGCTGAACTGGGGATTGTTGGGAGGCTGAAGGGCATCCTCGCTATGGCAAGGCTAAAGAAGATCTGCTTCAGCCGATCTTCCTCTTATACCAGACTGACAATGGAATTTATGTCTTCTCTCCACCGGGTGAAGAATTTTGCTGCGGAAAGTGAAGAATTCGGCGGGCCAGATAGACTCCAGGACCGACTGTACAACTCAGAGCACGCCATCTCTGAGAAGTTGTTGAATAAGATCTTCTCTTTCAATGAGGAGGAGAAGAATCTAATGGAAAACGGTGAGAGAATCACCGAGGGAGACAAGTTCAATCCCGTGGAGCTCTGGAACAGGCTAACCGGCGAATCGTCATTCAATCCAGGAAGAAAGGTGGTGGTAGTGCACTCCTGCTTTTGGAGGGTAGTGCACAAATTGGTGGCATGCTTGCTGTTCAGCAAGAATGAGTCCAGCAACATCTATACAGAAGAAGAACACATCATGTGGCACATGATGGAGGGTCGAGTGATCAACCTCGGGTGGTTCTTGCTGAACAGACTGCACCTGATGAAGGAAGCCACCAAAGAGTACGCCATGGGCGGCATCATCAACTTAATCGCGGTAGGGTTCAGGTACTCGAAAGAGCCACGCAGCCTTTTGAGGACGCAAGGCGATGAGGTGATCGACACCAAGTACCTGATGAGGACCAGTATCATAAAGAAGGAGGGGAGGGAATACTTCTACAAGTTTTCAAGAACAAACACACTCCTCCCACTCCCTTGTTGCGCCGTCTACGACGCAGAAAAACTAGTCTTCACCGCCGCCAAAATTGAAGCTGTAGCGAACGACGCAGCTTACACCACCACCACCAGGGCCCAGGAGAGGGCAGTTCCAGAGCTACCAATGACAACTGCTAATAGAGTTGTCGTAGCTCCAACTATATCAGCCACCACCACAACAAGGATGGTGGTAGCTAAAAAAGACCTGGTGATCATTGAGGTCACCGAGACAGAGACTACGGGAGCTGCCGCAGGAGAGATCGCCGCAGCCCCCATCATTGCTTCAATGCCTGCAGAGGCAGAAGAGGAACTTCAGCAGGACGTCAGCAACGGGGTGTTCGACGAGATCCAGAGAAGGGAACTCGGAGGAACACCGACACCGCCACCGAAGTCCCCACCTACAATAGTTGAGGAGATCGCCGACAGTGCAGAGGTGGAGCAGAGTCCACCCTCACCACGGCCATTTCCACCCCGACGAGAAGGCAAGGCGGTGGCAACCAAAAGAGCGTCGTCACCTCGCCTGGCGGCAGCTGGGTCGCGAACGATTCTGATAGATTCTACCTCGCCTGGTGGACCATCGCGCGAGCAAGATGTCACGAGGACAGAAAGGAGGCCCACCGAAACTCCTCTGTCACTCAGAAAGATGCTCGGGCACGAGTTCGACTACTTGCGGGAGGTAACGGATATCAACTCAACTATCTGTATCTCCCTAACCCGCAAGTTTGCATCTTTCCAAAACAGGCTGAATAGCCAAGAACGAGAGCTGCTGACTTTGGCTCACCTTCCCGGTGGACTAGAGGCCTTAAATTCGATGCTTTAGCAAGTTCTCCAACGCCTCGACAGGATCGAGGAGAGGCTGGACAGGAGTGACGACCATCCACGCCAAAGTCAGCCGAGAAGGTCCCTGTCACCCCCTAGACATGGCTCTCCTCCTTCTTTGTCAACTTCCCCCTCGGGAACAGTGCCCTCCTCCTCCTCCAGCGGGCGATCCTCAACGCCCATGGAGGGGATGCAAAAAAGGTCAGTCGAAGGAGCTCCAGCAGGACAGGAGAGCTCCCTAGGCTCGGAAGAAGAAAATCCCTCAGACCCCCTGGATGAAATTGAAGATGATAACAGAGATATCAGCATAGGGGCGGACTCTTTTGATGAATCAGAGGGAGAAAAGGGGGACGTCTATGTAGCTAATGAAAGACACCTCCCCCGAGGAAGATGCTCGATGGCGGACAAGTTCCGTGAGCCATCCGAGATAACCTCCTTTGAAATGGCCAACTTTGACAGAAGAGCCATCGGCTGCCTGACGATCCGAGACCAGAAACTGCTAAACAAGGTCTTAAGATCGCAAGCAGATGAAGAAGATGTCGTCTGGAGCGACAGCTACTTCTCCATACAACGGGGAGCGCTCCACAAGATGTTCCGCTCACCTGCCGTCGTCGGCAAAAGACTGTTTCGGGTCCTTGAAAATGCGATAATAGAAAATATCGACAGTAGGACAGGTCGGAAGACAATATACAACGCCACCCTGACCTTGGCAAGAAGGCTGATGTGGGGAGAAAAAGACTCCACTGCGGTGGCCAATATGCTGCAGCACATTGACGAGCATAACCCTAAGCTCGTGTTGACACCGTACAAGAACCACAACATATGGTTCCTCTACGTGGCATACCTAAGGAACCACAATGTCCGGCTGATGAACTGCAGCCGTAATGAGGTGCCGCACTCTGGGAATTCTTTCAGTCGTCCGGAGGACAAAAATATGAGGCTTCTACCATTGTGTGTTCTACAAGCTATCAAGCAAGGAGCCAAACATCACGGAGGTGTTTAGTACTTCTATTCTATCTGCGGCTTCCCCGTCCAGGCTGAAGAGGGAAGCGGAAACAGCGCCCTCGTCGTCTTAAGTGCCATAGAGGTGCTCAACACAATTGGAAACTTGGGGGCCCTTAGAGGCACATGTTTCTATCGCCGCAGGGGCACATACGCCATGCTTTTGATTAAAGACGGACGCTATTTCCGAGATGCAGGGTACCTGATAGGCTGCTGGAAAGCGAACAAGAAGACAAATCTTCACGATCCAGCAACTCCCCAGACAGAGAAGCGGAGATAGAAGCTGACACCTACGGGGCAGGCAAGCAGTTGGAGACCTTGCGGAAAGTGCATGGGATGGAAGACACTGCTTTGCCTGAAGCTTCAGAAGAGCTGATCAAACATTTCGACCACTTCTCGTGCGCTACGCTCACGCAGGAGCAGGTAAATGAAATCCTTCTGAAGTTAACAGATTCCACCCCAGCAGATGTCATTTACAAGGCAGGCGATGTCGTAGTCCCGGTAGATGATCTAAGGGACATGGTAAAAGGAGGGTGCTTAGCTGTATCTATAGCGGCTGCTTGCATCCAAATATTACAACCAAGGTTTGAAAACACATACATAGCTCATCCTATGTTGTTCAACGACGTCTGCCTCGCCGATGAAACAGGAGCAAAGCAGCATTTTTTGGCAGAGTTGAAGAGCGGGGTCCCTAGCCAAATTTTTCTGCCCATCCTGCATTATAATCATTAGACACTCTAGACAATGTATACTCGGAAACGAGCAAGAATCTTTTACAACAGCTCGGACAGCAACAAAAACCATCCAGTGTCGTGTACATCAGAACCGTTGACATCCGTCGAACGCTTATCTCGAAAATTCTACGACGAGGTATTAAAGATGATCCAACCATTCCTAGACAGGCAAGCAAGAAAATGGCACGAACTCCAGTTCTGCCACCGCAGTCCGCAGCAGCTTCCCCTATCTAAGGACTACGGCATCTTTGTCCTGGAATGGATAGCAAATAAAGCAACACCTGACCAGCTCCACCACATCGATTATCACAGCAAAAGAGGAAAATATGTGTGGGAGCTTTTATCTGACGCAGGCGCGCTCATCAGCTAACCTCACTGGAGTAACATTACCTCACCTTATCTACCTCACAACTCTGAGGCAGAGTGTGGAGTAAGTTTGGGGGGGATACCATGTACCAGTGAGGGAGGTACAAAATTTTTGAAAATTTTCTGATTTTTCTGACTCAAATTCTTTATTCTTTTATTCTTTGCTATATCACGTGTACATATAAATATGTTTGCTCATATAAAATTTTTGAAATTTTTTTCTTATTTTGTCCCCTTACATATGTACAAAGTCGCTATATTAGTAAAAACCTGATGCAACTCCTTGCAAAGTTTGTTTTCTATGTGCTTAACGAGATGCAAGTTTTGTTATATCTTTCTGATAATGTTGCCTCAAACAACAAAAGATTATGTTTTGCCATGCCAAAAATTTCGAAAAATAATATATATCTTGCGAACAGCTAAGAGACGAGTATGGAGAAGGAAAACGTTGCCCAAACAGCAGAAATCTCTTTGTTTTCCCTCACCCAACGAAAATCCCAAAAAGAGAAAGAAGCCATATGAGTGTGAATAAAAGCATGAGAGTTGTTCCCAATAAAAGAAAAGAAAAAAATATGTATAAACACTTGTTTTCTAAAAGTACCCATCTTTAGGCATGGTAGATCCGGGGCAGTGGTACGTAGGATGTGAAATCACTGCTCTAAAGCCAACTGGCTTGGACTGCAGGGACCACTTGCCCACTAACAGACCCTTACCTGGATGGACTGATGGAGACAACAAAAACCCCAAAAAGCCTTAGCCTACCCAATACACAACTTTCTGCCCCAAAAATAAAGTTGTTTGGTGTGGAAGATAACTTCGGAATCATGCACCAAAGTCTCGCTGAAGCTGTAGAAATTTGTTTTACCGAAATAATAAGGCAGGGAACGCAAGGTCTTTTGTTCGTAGTGAGGCAGCATTATCTCTAAAGGCATTACGATACTTGTTTTACCTCTTGGCCTGAAAGCTACACCGAGCAAGAAGTAGCATCACTAAATAAAGTTTAAATATTGATTGAGGACAATCAAAATGCTAAGTTTGGGGGAGTTGATAACACCAAATTTTGTGATCTTTTAGACTATTTTTCTACTATAAAAACTGCCCTTTTTAACAGTTTTTCTCTCTTTTATATGTACTTTCGCAATAATTGGCCAAACGACGCTCTTAGTAAAATATTTACAACTTTTGCAGAGTTTTCCTACAATTTTGACCCATTTTGTCATTAATAAGGCCGTCCCGGACCACGAATAAGCTCCACCTGCTTTCGGCCTTCCTGACGCCTGATACAAGCACTGCCCGACAAGGTAGTGTGACACAACGATGCGCGACATAGGGATGCCACGCAAGAAGAAACTGACGGGCGACACGTCGTTTACCTGACAGGGAGCCGCACTCGTCACGACAACTCAAGCTTATCGTGCGCGACACAGACCACCCACCGACAGGCGCCGCCCGTCACGTGACCGACAGCCGACACCCTGCGCCGGGCGATACCAGTATCAGTCGTCCACTGAACCACGAATAGGGAGCACACGTGGCACTTCGAGCACCATAACTTATCCCAACTGCTGCCTATAAATAGCAGCTACAGGAAGCCGAAAAGACAGTTCGCACAATTGGGAACTTTGAGCGATCTTCGGAGGAAAACTGTGAGAGCAAGAGTATCGTGCCTCAGTGCTCATACCAGGAAACTCTAGGTGAGCTCTTCCTCATCTCGAGAGGGAGGGGATGGTTCACTAAGGACCGTCCCGGGTGACACTACAGGCCAATATCGGCCAACGTTGATGAGTGACACAAGTGCTCGATAGTAGTTGCATCGCTCCATGCCAGACACGATATCGAACCCGATACGCTTCGCCCGTCATAGCGTGCCGCCTGAGAGGGTGCACCTCCCGACATGAGCGTATCGGCCAGGGTCCTTGAGCGATACAGTCGGCCGTCACGGTGTGCCGCCCGACACTGATGTATCGGGTTGGGCTCCTGACCGGTATCGGGATGGAGAGCTGTAGTGGACTATCATCCTTCTACATCAAGAAGGCGACATTTATCTTTATTTTTGTTATTTAATTCTTTACTTATACACTGTAATTAAGACCTTTAATGTTCATGGAAATGGAAAAGCTTAATCATTTGTTTCTATATGTTTGGTGCAATTGTTGGATGACTGCTATGTTTAATATCTGAACTCTAGCTTGCATGTTTGGATCGCGTTTCGCTTAGCTACCGAATCATGTTTTCCCGTCGCAACAACTTCGAGAGATGTGTTGTGGCTCTAGTGTTTGGGCTGATTCTGGAGTATGAGAGTGCCCAGAATCGGAGTTGCTTCAGTAACATTTCACTCTAACTTAAGTCCAGCAACCTCGAGAGGGGTGTTGATGCTTGGTTAGAGTTACCCGCTCTGAGAGGAGGGGTACAGGATGCTCCTGTTGCCGCTTTTTTTACCAAAGTTTATCCTTCGCACCTTGCTTTAGCTCTAGTTTGATCTTTCTATTTCTGTTGCATGAAAACCCCTAAAAACTGCTAAACGACTAAAACCTAAGTTTTTCTTGTAACTCCAGTTGGAGATAGTTTTCTTCATTTTGTTTGTGACATCTTGTTGTTTCCCCTTAGGTAATTTAATATCTCTTTGTACCTACTGGAGTGTAGCGTGTCGATTCAAAGTTCTCAACACTACCACCCTTGTCCCTGTGTTCGACCACGTATATCTACTTCGACCCCGTAAACAAAGTTGCGGGGGCCTAGAAGGATTCGGGTTATAAATGTAAAAGCTCGACTACCTCAAATCCGCCTCCAATTTTAGGATGCGCAATTTAGGCCGGTCACCAACTAACAACCATTAATTCTATTCTATAATAGAAGCCAAGTATAATTGTGTTGTGAACACAAAGTGATACTATATGGATCTAAAGGTTCATGTGATGAACTTATAGATGTTCCAACCATTTATGACTCATTAGAAATATTATGACAACAATGGAGCTAATTGTTAGGCAAGGAATACCAAATACAATATATGGTGGTTTCATCTCAGAGCGAAGAGATAAGAAGCATGCAATATACCGACTATAAATAAAGTGTTGCTAACCCACTATTTTGGCACTAGTGCAGCCGAAGCATGTTGGACATGTTTAGATCACAATGGATGAGATCCATGGGTGATTGGACATAGGTGCAAGTGGGAGTCTGTTTGTAAGGTATTCCCGTATAACCAATCATATGACGATTTACATGGCATAATTACCATAAAGGATTCGATTAATAATAATATATATATAGGCAACCTTCCAATTCTTCTGTTTTAGTTAGTTATGAGATAATGAGGATACATAGTGAATGTCTAGAGAATTATAGTACTCAATGATGTATGTTGTCAAGTTACTATCCTTGTGGATGAGATCATATAGATGTTAATGGTACATGCATATATTCTCATCATGTCCCTAATCGGTTATTATTTTGGAAGGTTGATAGACAACAATGACACATAAGATCAGAATGTGAGTTGGTTGATGACTAAATCACATTAGTCATGATATGGCTATATCAAACCAAGCACATAGATACATGTTAGGGAATAGTGTATTGGAAAGACCCACCTTGAGAGTGACACATGGGTTTGTGGTCATAGTCATCTCTCATAGTGAAGGTGGTGATTGTGATTCTTAGATCTGAAATCACTACACTCGTCACATATCGTTGGGTACACTTTGACATCATCAAACGCAATCGTGAAACATGGGTTGTTATAATTGTGATGATAGGGTGACTTTAACACATGGGGATAGACTGTGAGTGATAGATGTGGGAGTTGTCCCTCCTACTAGAGTATGATATCCTGGCCACTTTATAAGAGAGACTGAGAAATGTATGTGCATGCACATGTGAATCAATATATTATATTGAGGTCACATTATCTCAGACAGTCTACTCTTGGTTCAAGAAACATGGATTCAACATTGAGAGGATGACCAACCATGCCTCAACTTCATCCTGGATACCAGAGACAAAGGAATTATACAATCACTACAACACCTTCAATAGATTGTAGGTTGAAGTTGTTCTCCAACTTTCAATTCACTTGGGCTGCACTGATGTGTGACTAGGCACCACTCTTTGCTTGTGATGTTATAAGCTAGTTATGGACATTCATTACCAACTTGATATGGGACCTATAGGGTCACTCACATAGGAACTCATCTGGAAGAGGAGTTTGATCTTGAATGACAATTGGATTGATTACTAAAGTGTTTAGGTATTCAATTCACGCAACCGATTACTTGATTGGCTGACCTAGTCTGCCAAACAACCATCTAACTGGGTGAGACAGACGTTTGGGCAGCCAGAGGGACGTCTCAGTTGTTGAGATGACCATTTGGGTGGTTAGGCAAATCAAGGATCCAATTGGCTTAGTTCTGCCCTTGAAATGACCAGTTCATTGCACCAATCGACTCATCTCAAACTCACCATACAGGCATCTGGGTGAGTGAGATAGGCATCTCACCCGGGTGAGATGGCCCATTGTGACCGAATGAAGGTTTGGTATGTTTCCTGAATATTTTTGATTGCATATACTTGGAGAGGAAGTAAAATTAATATGTATATTAATTGGAATTAAAAATTGCCAAATTTGTGTGCGAGTGTGAGACAATTGTCTAACACATTAGATGACCATCTGGGTGTGCAAAATAGTCGTTTCAACTGTTGTAGGTTGTAAAAGTTCAAGTTCTTCTGATTTTTTCCACTCCCACACAATCTCGTACATACTGGGAACCCTGACCCTAATCTTGCCTATAAAAGGAGGGGTACTAGGGGATTTCCACAACACAATACAGACAACTAAGAATCAGTTTCTCTAACAATTGTTGTCCTCTCTGGTTGCGGTAACCAAGAGAGCCCAGACAAGTCCTACCTGATAGGGAGGGAAAGCCAAAGGGAGAGAACAACTGAGAAATTGTTGTTGTGGGAGAGTAGGCCAGTGACTAGTACACCAATGGGAGGGACAACTCCTTGTCTGTTCTTAGTGAATGACACGAGTTCTAGTTGGTCCATGTGGACTACTCTAGAGGCAGGAGTCTGTTGACTGCTGCTAGGAGGACAACTATAGCTTGCAGTCTGTGGCCCGGCCAAAGGAGCACTGTATAAGTTGTTTTGTTCATTGTTCGTGGTGAAGACCAGGAGCTGCACAACCACCGTCCAAGTCCAACTTATCAGTAGTTGCAAAGAAGTGAGTTTTGTCGCTGGACATGGTCCAGGATCAGGTATAACTCACTAAAACCATCCTTCCTATTTAATAGTAGTTGACATGATCTTACTATTATGGGAAAACAAATAGATACTTTTTTTTGTTTCTGTTACTATACTCTATGCCTGTATTTCCCTTCATTAGTATCTTTAGTATTGATCATAACATGATTTCTCCCTCGTAATGTCATAATGGGACTCCCCTTAAATCACAATGTGTTTTCTCCCTTCTTGAACCATAATGGGATTTATCTCTTCTTGAGCATAATCCATTGGTCATAAATCATAGTCATAGGATTTTACAAAAGACCATAAATAAGCAATTAATCATATAGTGATATCTATACATGATGTCAATTGAGAAGGCATTCATAATTTTCGAGAGACATACTATTTTGCATAATCATAAAGGTAAACATCCAATCAATCAACATTTAATTGTATAAAGAAGCATGGCCCACATACCTATAGTAAACACCATATGTCAAGTCCTTTGACTTGGTTGATCCCTTACACATGTGTAATTTTATTAATAACATGATATGTATACTAGTGCATGATCATTGAATTATTGAAAAGTTTTAATGGAAAACAAGGTCTGAAAATAGGATACCTTGATAGAGAACTAAAATAGACTTTCCAACACATATTTTTCCATAAATTTCTGAGGTCATATGCAATTGTTATGAATTTTACACCATGGACCAATAAAAAATAGGAAACTTTAGTGTAACATTCATTTAAATTTAAATATTGGATGATTTAAATAAAATAAAAAAGCACAGAGATACCATAGGAATGCACTTCATTGCAATCAAAATACTGGGGGCCAACTAGCCATTCAATCATATAACATAATGCGTGACTGATGAATTGAAAAAATGCTTGTGAAATCTCAAGAAGACCCTTGTGATATCAATCATTTGATTAATCTATACGGGACACTGTGGTCATTTCTTGGTCTAGATTCTTCTCTTTATTCATGGTACAAGGTGCATATTTTGGCAGTGAAAACTCCAATCAAAGCTTGAGAGTCTATGATCAACCAAAGGCAAAGAAGTTACCAGAGGGTTCCTCGTACCAGGCCTAAGCCAATGAGCCAACTCATGGGTTTTTGTGTGGACATGAGTTCCAGTTCCACTTGGACATGGCTAGAGGGCCATCAGGACAGTGTGAACTCAATAAAACCTCATGATCAGAGCATGAAAACTAGGTGAACAAATTTTCAATGACAAATCAAAGATGAGGAAACCGTTTCATGAAGAAAAAAACCATGGGAGTCATTAGTTTTTTAGAGAATAGAATGAAATAGGGAAACCATATCATCATCAGAAAGCATCAGTGTAAGGAAAAAAGGTAAAACAATTACACTAATATTTCTCTCCAAGGTCCCAATAATGTGGGACTCGTCCCGGATAAAACCTTATTAACGATGCGGAAGCGATTAGTTAGCAGCGAAATTACTGAAAATCACAAAATTTTAAAACTTTTTACGCAAAGGTCCACAAACTGTAGGACTCTTTCATAAAAGAACAAGATAAGTTATTTACAAACTGATACATCATTACATCTCTGTAATTTCTCATCTCGAGAGTCACAACATTAATTGCCCTGTTAACTGTACAAGGCAAGATACAAAAATCTCGAGGCATTACGCCAAAAATCTCAGATCTATATTAAACCATCTACTGGATCCTAGGACCTGAGAGTACAGATATGACACATAGGACTTTCTATAAACAAAACTTAATAGACAATGTCTCCACCTGAGGATCACTGATGTCCTTGATATTGATGTTGATGTTGTTGTTGTTGATGCTCACCCACTGAAGGGTTCCTTCATCCTCGGCGTCTACCTAAAAAGTTGAATCCCACGGGGGTGATACAATTGAATAATTGTCCCATCAAGAGTTATAACTCTCCGCCAGAAGCATTGTTACTGCAAATAAATGAATAACACTGAGCAATAGAATTATAAATACTCAACAACATGCAATTTATTAAATAAGCTAAGTAGAGCAGTATTCTCTAAGCAATCATTTCAATTATAACTTGATTGAGTAACAAATCATTTAATCAATAAGGAATATGGGTGTTCAAACCCTTAAATCATCAGAACACTTATTACCAAGTACATATTGCCATCAAGTCATTTATCAACATGAACATGATTGTAGCAATGCAGATATTTCTCATGGCTCATATAGCCTATCAATCTCATATGTTACCTCTTACTAGACAACATAGCAAATCACTACTTTCCAGGCTTATAAAGTGCTTTTAATGAATATGGCATCGTAACCCTTACCTGGCTATGCTCACTTCTTTATAAAGACCTGCATAACTAACACAATTGATAATATGCACATTATATCTATATCAGCACAATACAAACTATTTCCAAATCAAGTATAGAACACCACAGCCGTGCAGCCAAGAACGATCATGCAAGCGGAAGTCACCACGGTCGTTCTACCTTGCACAGTCGTGCTACAGAGATCAACATGACTGATTTATAGTTTCATTGCATATCACCCTCGGTTAGGGTTTACTATTCATATCATGTCACTCAAAGTTAGGGTTCTTATTTAACATACTCTGAATTAGGGTTTATCATATTCATCACATTACCCTGGGTTAGGGTTAACTATTCACATCGAATCATCCTTGATTAGGATTATCATTACTATCTCACCATTAGGGTTTACTATTCACCCTAAGTAGGAGTGATCAACAAAGTATCTTTAATTAAGGTGTACCATGTCATCATAATGAATTAGGATCACATCATCATCATGCCTTAGGGATACTTCCATTATCATTCTCAAATTAGGGTTAAGATTCATATATCATTACAATTAAGGTTTTCATGATCTCACTATGAAGGATCATACCTTAATTAGGTATTCATTCATATTCGAAGTCCACTACTTGATTTATCATTCATATAAGAAGACATCTATTTCATATTTCTATAAGTTGATGTTTGCATCACCCTTGATTAGGCTAAGTCAATTCAACATTGACATCATGGTTTAAGCCATTACTATTGTGATCATTAGGTCTTACTCATCCAAAGGGTACTAATCACTTTATCCCATTAAGGGTACCTTTTTATAGTCACCATTGATTATATCATATCTTAATCAACTAATTACTTGGTCCTTTAATCACATTAGGTATCCATGAGGTTTAGGTTAACCAACCACCAAACAATCTTGACCTTTAAGGCATCAAACAATATTGACCTTCATAGACCTCAAACGGTCTTGTACACTAAACCCCCAAACGTTCTCGGACTGACCATGAAACCATTTGGTGTTGAAGACTGTTTGGTCATGTTGACATTTGAAACCGTTTGGTAAAGTGCACACTCAAGACCGTTTGCCCAAAATGGGGTGAAAACCGTTTGGTCATCTTTGACTTTGAAACCGCATGAACACAACCGACTTTGAAACCGCATGGTTTGGGATTGTTTGGTCCCAAATGGTCTTGAGACCGTTTGGTCCAACCCACCTCAAAACTGCAAGGACCAAAAAGAGTCTCAACCACTTCAATTGATTTAGGATTTCCAATGTTGAACCCCTCAATCGATCATATACTTGTTAGCCACTCATCAATTGAGTTTATTAGGTCAACCCTCCACTGATTTGACACTCAATTGACCCTCAATTGATCATCAATTAGGGCTTGGATAAATTGGATTAGGGATTGGAATCGATTACCTCTCAACATATATCAACATGAGTCTAATTGAGTTGAAAGCATTGAACCATCATTCAATTTGATCATGACCTGACCCCAAACGGTCTTGGGATCGTCTGGAGGACCTCCAAACAGTATTGAGACCGTTTTATCAAGTCAACATCAAAAACCAACTCAACCAATTAAGGTTTGGCTCATTGGATTGATCACTAGGTCAATATTCGATTGCATTTCAGCTAATTGCCTTTAAATCTTCAACCACTTAACCATAGTCAACCCTAGACCTCCAAATGGTCTTGGGTGACCCCCAAATGGTCTTGGGATCGTTTGGATATCCTCCAAACGGTCTTGAGACCGTTTTCCCATTATTTCATCAAAAACCAAGTCATTCAATTAAGGTTTGAACCCTGGGTTTGGTCATCAAATCAGCAATCGATTATTCCTCAACTTGATACCATTGGATCCTCAATTGGTCAACCCTACTTAACCCTAGACCTCTAAAAGGTCTTGGGTGATCACCAAATGGTCTTGAGACCGTTTGGGTGATCCCTAAATGGTTTTAAAACCGTTTGGGCCACTCAACCCAAACTTCAACATGATACTATTATTGAAATCAGCAATTGACCCGATTAGGGTTTTGATGATTGATGGGCCTTCAATTGGTGATTCACTTGGAATTGATTGATTATTTTCTGGTAGGTAATTATTCTAAATTATTCACAACATACATCCAAATGTTCAATGCCTCAAAACGGTCTTGGACCGTTTGCTTCCATGCATTCTTGTAAAACCGTTTGCATTCAAACGGTTTGAAACTGTTTCCTCCAAACGGTTTGGCAAACCGTTTGCTAAAGTTGGGAGACCGTTTGTTAAAGTAGATTCTTGGATAAACATAGGAATTAACGTCATCATCTTCTACCTCAAGAACAGAGGTTGTTCTTCACGGAAATGATAGCAAGAACACACAAAGGTGTCTAAAGAAGAAGTATAAGCAACGATTATAGGAAAGAAGGATGCATTAACAAAGCTTAAGGGTTAGAGTTATAAAACCCGCCTTTAGATCTGATCCATAGCTCCAAGATCCGTGGATTTAATGGCGGCTTGAGCTCCAGTAGTTTTCCAAGGCTCCTTCTTCAAGTTTTGGGTGAAGGAGATGGCTAGAAAGGAAAATCGTGTGAAGAACACCATAAATCTAACCTTATATAGTGGTTTCCACCATGAATTCGAGGTAGATGGTGATCAATACTTACCAAGTCAACTTGGTCGTCCTTCCTCTGGTCCAGAGTTCTTCCTTGGTTGGCCAAAGCAAGAAGATGAGGAAAAGAACTAAGGGAAACGATCCCTTGCTTTGTTGGAAATATTGCTTATATATTTATGGGTATTTTCAAGGAAAATAGAAAGAGATAGATATTTGCTTTTATCTCCCAAACATATCCACCAAGGCTTCCTCCATCCTTGGCCATGTTTATGTCTCCTAATCACATGCAAAACTACTCTGTTATCCAGGGTTTAAAAAGAACTAAACACCTTTTAAGAGAGGTATAGTAATATCCACCCTTATTGAATATTGCTCAATATATTATTATTGTGAGTAGTTTCCACTACTACCATGATTATTCAAATGAGGCTCCCCTCTCATTTTATTTGCTCTAATTGATGCCAAGAAACATGAGAGATCCTCTAGAGGGTATATTTTACATGTTGAACCCTAGGTTTTGTGTAAATTGCACTTTACACCAAAACTATGTTTTAAAGCACAAGGATTGCTCTACAAGCTATATCTTAGTGCTCAAGCTTGTGGAATCCATATCACCACATCATATTCATTCTTATGATGTCTCAACATCTGAGGAACATCTTATCATGTGCAATTTGCAAGTTAACCCCTCTACTTTTTTAATTTGCACTTTAGTCCAAAATTAACAAAACAATGTTGCAACATTATTCAAAAAGGACTGAAATAGAAATATAGGTTCCTCAAAATCCTTAATTACATTTCATAGGATAAACACAAGCATCTAATCACTTAATTAAGCAAAACACCTAGGGTTAGTACATAACCCAGGTCAGGGATGTTACAAATTATCCACCCCTTACAAGGATTTCATCCCCAAAATCAACAAAACATATTAAGAGAAAAGAGCAGGGTATTTCCTTCTCATCTCTTCCTCTAGTTCCCATGTGGCTTCTTCAACACCACGGTGATTCCAGAGGACTTTTACAAGACTTATATCTTTCTTTTTCAGTGTCTTAATTCTTCTATCAAGGATTTTCATAGGTCCTTCAACATAAGATACGTCATCATTCAATTCTACTTCCATAGGTTGCAGAACTCATTCTATATTAGGATGACATTTCCTAAGCATGGAAATGTGGAACACAGGGTGTAACTTCTGTAATTCTGATGGTAACTCTAGCTTATAAGCTACTTTTCCAATTCGTTCAATGATTGGATAAGGCCCCATAAACCTAGGAGCTATCTTTCCTTTCCTTCCAAATCTAAGAACTCCTTTCCAAGGTGAGACTTTGAGGTACACTCTATCTCCAACCTAGAATTCTAAAGGTCTATGACGCTTATCAACATAAGATTTCTGCCTATCTTGTACATTCTTTGACTTTTGTTGTATTATTTTAATCTTCTCGGTGGTCTGCTGCACAAGATCATGACCTAAAAGTTGATATTCACCATTTTCATACCAACATAGGGGTGATCTACAACGTCTACCATACAAAGCTTCATAAGGTGCCATGTCAATGTTATGTTGATAGCTATTATTGTAGGCAAACTCTATCAAGCTTAGATGTAGATCCCAACTTCCTGTAAACTGGAGAACACATGCTCTAAGAAAGTCCTCCAAAGTCTATATAGTCCTTTCTGATTGTCCATCAGCCTGAGGATGAAAGGTTGTACTAAACCTTAACTGTGTGCCTAAAGCTTTATGATGTCGCTCCCAAAAATGACTCGTAAACTGGGGACCTCTGTCAGAAACAATGGTAATTGGGACTCGATGTAGTCGTACTATCTCATATGCATACAACTGTGCTAACTTCTCAACAGAATAGGTTGTTTTGATAGGTAAGAAATGTGTTGTCTTTGTCAACCTATCAACTATTACCCAGATGGAATCATGTCCTTTGGCTATTCTAGGTAAACCAACCACAAAATCCATGGTCACATGATCCCACTTCCACTGTGGTATGGGTAAAGGTTGCCTTGTTCCTGCAGGCTTCTGGTGTTCAGCTTTAACTTGCTAACACATAGGACACCGCATAACAAACTCAGCAACGTCTTTCTTCAAACCAGGCCACCAATACATATCTTTCAAGTTTCGATACATCTTGGTGCTTCCTGGATGCATAGCATACATTGAAGAATGAGCTTCTTCCAGGACTAACTTCCTCAAGTTATCCACATCCGGAACTATCATTCTACTATGATAACAAGCTACATGATCATCTGAGTCATGGAAACCTTCTCGTTTCTCACTACCATACTCTGATCTAATCTGTTGAACTACAACATCAACTTGTTGTGCCTCCTTAATTTGCTCTCTCAGAGTAGGTTTTATGTGCATCTCAGCTAACAATCCTGATAGCAACGATACTCTCAACTGTACATTGTCTTGTCTTAAGGAGATAAGCATATCCCTTCTAGAGCATACCAAAGAATTCAGCTGTGCTCTATCTAAGGCTGGTGTTGCTGATTTCCTACTCAAAGCATCAACAACCACATTGGCATTCCCTGGATGATAATCAATCGTACAATCATAGTCTTTGATTAACTCCATCCAGCGGAGTTGCCTCATGTTGAGCTCATGCTGAGAAAAGATATACTTAAGGTTCTTATGGTCTGTGAAAATCTGGAATGTCTCTCCATAAAGATAGTGTCTCCAGATTTTCAAGGCATGAACTACAGCAGCTAGCTCTAGATCATGTGTCGAATAATTCTCCTTATGTTTCTTAAGCTATCGAGAAGCAAAAGAAATCACTTGTTTATCCTGCATCAACACACATCCTAGTCCATTCTTAGAGGCATCACAGAAAATTATATATCCTTTTCCTTGTCCGGGTAACACAAGTACAGATGCACTTGTCAACCTTTCCTTCAACAACTGGAAAGATTGCTGACACTTATCACTCCAGAAAAAGGAACATCCTTCCTAGTCAACTTAGTCAAGGGTAAAGCTATAGAACTGAAGTTCTTAATGAACCTTCGATAATAGCCTGCCAACCCTAAGAAACTACGGATCTCCGTCGGTGTCTTCGGCTATTCCCATTGTAGGATAGATTCTACCTTTTTAGGGTCAAAACGTATACCTGAAGCAGATATTACGTGTCCAAGAAAAGAAACTTCTGGTAACCAAAACTCACACTTGCTAAACTTAGCATATAACTTATGCTCTCTTAGTAAAGTTAGAGCCTGACAAAGATGTTGTTGATGCTGCTGAGCATCTCTACTATAGATCAGTATGTCATCTATAAAGACAACAACACATTGATCGAGAAAAGGTCGAAAAATTCTATTCATGAGTTCCATGAATGCATATGGTGCATTAGTTAGTCCGAACGACATAACTGTGAACTCATAGTGACCATACCTTATCCTAAAGGCAGACTTAGGTATGTCACCATCCTTAATACGCAGCTGATGATATCCTGACCTCAAATCTATCTTTGAGAAGACTGTTGCACCACACAACTGGTCAAAGAGATCATCAATCCTCGACAAAGGATACTTATTCGTTATCGTTACTTTATTTTACTGTCTATAATCAATGCACAATCGCATTGACCCGTCTTTCTTTTTAACAAAGAGGACCGGAGCACCCCAGGGTGAAGTACTTGGTCGGATGAAACCCTTCTCAAGCAACTCTTGCAGTTGTTTCTTGAGTTCAGCCATCTCAGCAGGCGCCATCCTATATGGTGTTTGTGCTATCGGTTGCGTGTTTGGGACTAGATTAATCTCAAAATTGATCTCTCGGAGCGGAGATACACCTGGAAGTTCTTCAGGAAATACATCTTCAAATTCCCTAACTACCGAAACTTCAGCAGGATTAGGACTCTCCATGGTAGTATCTACCACATGGGCCAAGAATGCATAACATCCTTGCTTCATCAGCTTCTTAGCAACCATAGCCGACACAAGACAGGTGGGTAGAATCTTTCTTTCTCCTTGAAAGATCCATGTGTCACTATCATCTGTGAACACAGCTTGCTTGGACTCACAATCCAGGACAACCTTATACCTTTCTAATGTATCCATTCCAAGGATTGCATCGAATCCATGCATCTCAAGTGGCATAAGATCCACTTGAATGTGATGATCAAAAAATAAGAGAATGCAGGGAGAACATACCTCCTGCAACACAGTAGATTCCATCAACGGAGTTTCTAGTAACAAACTATTTGCTCTATGACTGGTAGTCATATTGCAGTCAAGAATCACTCTTTGAGTGATAAAGGAGTGCGTAGCACCCGGATCAATCAAAACATATACAACTCAAGATGTAGACATTTCAGAATTAAACAACTTCATCTGACCTGCCAAAACCCGAAGGTTGATCACTGCCTGAGGTGGATTCATCGCGTAAAATATTGTCGTTGTCTGTGGTTGATTCGGTGTTCAATGACTAGGTGTCGGTGATCCAGCTTGGGATGCTTTTCTACGTCCTCTAGCTCCTCCTAGAAACTGTCTCCTTTGAGAACCTTGATGACTCCGCCTTTGAGGTTGAGTCACACTCATTTCTCTGGCTCTACAATCCTTCATCAGATGTCCCATCTTTCCACATATGTAACAACTTCTATTCAGTTGTTGTGATCTGAGTGGTCCTGTAACCGACATAGATGTTGAACTACAAGCTCCTTCTAAAGTTAAGCTTCGTCCTCTACCCCTATTTGATGTCCACTGCGTCCGGGTACTGAATCTAGGTGGTGGTGTAGGTACAGAAAACCTAGGTTTCTTGAAATCTTTAGATGAGGATCCTTGGAACTAGGGATACATTCTCTTGTTCTTGGTCTGTCGCTTCTCTGACACAGACCTCTCTATCCTCCTAACTGACTCCACAAAGGTAGCAAACCTTTCTCTTTTCTCCAGAGCAGACACAAGAGTAGTCAACTCGGCGTTTAATCCTTTCTCAAAATGCCTAATCCTTTCTTCATCTGTGGTCGCCATGTGTGGATAGAACCACAATAGCTCCATGAACTTAGCCTCATACTCGCTAATGTTCATTAGTCCTTGTCTTAACCTTTCAAACTGAGAGATTTTCTCATCCAGAAACGTCTTAGGGAAGTATCTATTGATAAATTCCCGTCGAAAAACCTCCCATTCAATCTCCACATCTGGCCTTTTTTTTTCTTCCATGGTCCACCAATGACCAACACTTCCCTTGAGAATATACACAACATGTCTGACCTTCTCAGCTTCTAGGATGTTCAGGATTCTAAAGGCCTTCTCTAGTTCAGTTAACCACAAGTCAGCATCTGTTGGGTCAGCTTTTCCAGCATACTCCGTGGCTCTAACTCGGCGAAGTCGTTCAAACGTCTTGCCGGATCCTTGTCCTTCTGGGTGGGTAGGTGCCCTAGGTACTGGTACAGGCATCCTATCAATCATGTGTGTCATGGAAGTCATGAACTACCCAAACATGGCTTGGAAGGCTAGATTCCCCATTTCAGTTGGATTGAACGAGGGTAGTTTAGGTATAGGTTCTTCCCTTTCTTAGTTTCTTGCACCTTCTCTAGGTGAAGCAACACTACTTTCTGCAACGTGTTCCTTGTGTGATCCAGACATCTTTAGTTTTATCTTCTCCTCCTAAATGAGCAGAAGACACTATCATATATACTGGAAGACACTAGAACAAACTCAACAACCTAAGTCCTATGTCTCTGTAGACTCAGCGGACCTAGAGCTCTGATACCACTTAATTGTGGGACTCGTCCTGGATAAAACCTTATTAACGATGTAGAAGCGATTAGTTAGCAGTGGAATTACTGAAAATCACAAAATTTTAAAACTTTTTACGCAAAGGTCCACAAACTGTAGGACTCTTTCATAAAAGAACAAGATAAGTTATTTACAAACTGATTCATCATTACATCTCTATAATTTCTCATCTCGAAAGTCACAACATTAACTGCCATGTTAACTGTACAAGGAAAGATACAAAAATCTTGAGGCATTACGCCAAAAATCTCAGATCTATATTAAATCATCTACTGGCTCCTAGGACCTGAGAGTATAGATACGACACATAGGACTTTCTATAAACAAAACTTAACAGATAGTGTCTCCACCTGAGGATCACTGTTGTCCTTAATATTGCTATTGTTGCTATTGCTGCTCACCCACTCAAGGGTTCCTTCGACCTCAACGTCTACCTAAAAAGTTGAATCCCACGGGGGTGAGACAATTGAATAATTGTCCCAATGAGAGTTATAAATCTCCTCTAGAAGCATTGTTATTGCAAATAAATGAATAACACTAAGCAATAGAATTATAAATACTCAATAGCAGGCAATTTATTAAATAAGCTAAGTAGAGCAGTATTCTCTAAGCAATCATTTCAATTATAACTTGATTGAGTAACAAATCATTTAATCAATAAGGAATATGGGTGTTCAAACCCTTAAATCATCACAACACTTATTACCAAGTACATATTACCATCAAGTCATTTATCAACATGAACATGATTGTAGCAATGCATATATTTCTCATGGCTCATACAACCTATCAATCTCATATGTTACCTCTTACTAGGCAACATATCAAATCACTAATTTCCAGGCTGATAAAGTGCTTTTAATGAATATGGCATTGTAACCCTTACCTGGCTATGCTCACTTCTTTATAAAGACCCACATAACTAACATAATTGATAATATGCACATTATATCTATATCAGTACAATACAAACTATTTCCAAATCAAGTATAGAACACCACGGCCGTGCAACCAAGAATGGCCATGCAAGGGGAAGTCACCACGGCTGTGCTACCTTGCACGGTCATGCTACAGAGATCAACACGACTGATTTATAGTTTCATTGCATATCACCCTCGGTTAGAGTTTACTATTCATATCATGTCACTCAAAGTTAGGGTTCTTATTTAACATACTCTGAATTAGGGTTTATCATATTCATCACATTACCCTGGGATAGGGTTAACTATTCACATTGAATCATCCTTGATTAGGATTATCATTACTATCTCACCATTAGGGTTTACTATTCACCCTAAGTAGGAGTGATCAACAAAGTACCTTTAACTAAGGTGTACCATGTCATCATAATGAATTAGGATCACATCATCATCATGCATTAGGGATACTTCCATTATCATTCTCAAATTAGGGTTAAGATTCATATATCATTACAATTAGGGTTTTCATGATCTCACTATGAAGGATCATACCTTAATTAGGTATTCATTCATATTGGAAGTCCACTACTTGATTTATCATTCATATAAGAAGACATCTATTTCATCTTTCTATAAGTTGATGTTTGCATCACCCTTAATTAGGCTAAGTCAATTCAACATTGACATCATGGTTTAAGCCATTACTATTGTGATCATTAGGTCTTACTCATCCAAAGGGTACTAATCACTTTACCCCGTTAAGGGTACCTTTGTTATAGTCACCATTGATTATATCATATCTTAATCAACTAATTACTTGGTCCTTTATGCACATTAGGTATCCATGATGTTTAAGTTAATCAACCACCAAACCATCTTGACCTCTAAGGCATCAAATGATCTTGACCTTCATAGACCTCAAACGGTCTTGTACACTAAACCCCCAAACGGTCTCGGACTGACCTTGAAACCATTTGGTGTTGAAGACCATTTGGTCCTGTTGACTTTTGAAACTGTTTGGTAAAGTGCACACTCAAGATCGTTTGCCCAAAATGGGGTGAAGACCGTTTGGTCATCTTTGAATTTGAAAATGCATGAACACAACCGACTTTGAAACCACATGGTTTGGGATCATTTGGTCCCAAACGGTCTTGAGACCGTTTGGTCCAAACCACCTCAAAACTGCAAGGACCAAAAAGAGTCTCAACCACTTCAATTGAGTTAGGATTTCCAATGTTGAACCCCTCAATCGATCACATACTTGTTAGACACTCATCAATTGAGTTTATTAGGTCAACCCTCAACTGATTTGACACTCAATTGACCCTCAATTGATCATCAATTATGGCTTGGATCAATTGGATTAGGGATTGGAATCGATTACCTCTCAACATATTTCAACATGAGTCTAATTGAGTTGAAAGCATTGAACCATCATTCAATTTGATCATGACCTGACCCCAAACGGTCTTGGGATCATTTGGAGGACCTCCAAACGGTCTTGAGACCGTTTTCTCAAGTCAACATCAAAAACCAACTCAACCATTTAAGGTTTGTCTCATTAGATTGATCACTAGGTCAACATTCGATTGCACATCCGCTAATTGCCTTTAAATCTTCAACCACTTAACCATAGTCAACCCTAGACCTCAAAATGGTATTGGGATCATTTGGATATCCTCCAAACGGTCTTGAGACCGTTTTCCCATTATTTCATCAAAAACCAAGTCATTCAATTAAGATTTGAACCCTAGGTTTGGTCATCAAATCAGCAATCGATTATTCCTCAACTTGATATCATTGGATCCTCAATTGGTCAACCCTACTTAACCCTAGACATCCAAACGGTCTTGGGTGATCACCAAACGGTCTTGAGACCATTTGGGTGATCCCCAAATGGTTTTGAAACCATTTTGGCCGCTCAACCCAAACTTCAACATGATACTATTATTGAAATCAGCAATTGACCCGATTAGGGTTTTGATGATTGATGGGCCTTCAATTGGTGATTCACTTGGAATTGATTGATGATTTTTTGGTAGGTAATTAGTCTACATTATTTACAACAGACCTCCAAATGATCAACGCCTGGTCAACACCTCCAAATGGTCTTGGACCATTTGCTTCCATGTGTTCTTGTAAAATCGTTTGCATTCAAACGGTTTGAAACTGTTTCCTCCAAACGGTTTGGCAAACCGTTTGCTAAAGTTGGGAGACCGTTTGTTAAAGTATATTCTTGGATAAACATAGGAATTAACATCATCATCTTCTACCTCAAGAACAGAGGTTGTTCTTCACGGAAATGATAGCAAGAACACACAAAGGTGTCTAAAGAAGAAGTATAAGCAACGATTATAGGAAAGAAGGATGCATTAACAAAGCTTAAGGGTTAAGAGTTATAAAACCCACCTTTAGATCTGATCTAGAGCTCCAAGATCTGTTGCTTTAATGGTGGCTTGAGCTGCAGAAGTTGTCCAAGGCTCCTTCTTCAAGTTTTGGGTGAAGGAGATGGCTAGAAAGGAAAATCGTGTGAAGAACACCATAAATCTAACCTTATATAGTGGTTTCCACCATGAATTCGAGGTAGATGGTGATCAATACTTACCAAGTCAGCTTGGTCGTCCTTCCTCTGGTCCATAGTTCTTCCTTGGTCGGCCAAAGCAAGAAGATAAGGAAAAGAACTAAGGGAAACGATCACTTGCTTTGTTGGAAAGATTGCTTATATATTTATGGGTATTTTCAAGGAAAATAGAAAGAGATAGATATTCGCTTTTGTCTCCCAAACATATCCACCAAGGCTTCCTCCATCCTTGGACACGTTTCTTTATCCTAATCACATGCAAAACTCCTCCCTTATCCAGGGTTTAAAAAGAACTAAACACCTTTTAAGAGAGGTATAGTAATATCCACCCTTATTGAATATTGCTCAATATATTATTATTGTGAGTAGTTTCCACTACTACCATGATTATTCAAATGAGGCACCCCTCTCATTTTCTTTGCTCTACTTGATGACAAGAAACATGAGATATCCTATAGAGGGTATATTTTACATGTTGAACCCTAGGTTTTGGGTAAATTGCACTGTACACCAAAACTAGGTTTTAAAGCACAAGGATTGCTCTACAAGCTATATCTTGGTTCTCAAGCTTGTGGAATCCATATCACCACATCATATTCATTCTTATGATGTCTCAATATCTTAGTAACATCTTATCATGTGCAATTTGCATGTTAACCCTTATTTCACATTCTTGGTAATACATCAATATCAACACATAATTCATATCACCTTTCATTTTCCTTCAAAGTTTGATTATAAAATCTCACAGATCAAGATCATAGTTCATTATGTATTATTGTCTATGTTCATTATTTATCTACACAAAGAAGGTTATTTTTTGGACATCATTCTTAGTTTTCATATTTTTCTTACAAATTTAAAATTTATACTCAAATTTCAATATGTTGGAACTATCTTCAAAATGTATTAAATTTTTCATGTGAAATTTACAACATGTCTTAGGTTCCATACTTAATTATATAGTCCCTTATTTTTCTCCTTTTTATCATTCATATTTTTTATCATCAAACATCTTATTATTCTCCCAAACTATCTTCATCTAGAAGCTTGGTCAGGGCATCTAGAAGAAGTACAATACGAAACTCCACACACACACACACACACACACACATATATATATATATATATATATATATATATATATATATATATATATATATATATATATATATATATATATATACTAAAAAATATTGTATTTAACTCGCCTAAAATGCACCATGCATCGATATTTCATATTTAGCATGAATTTTGTATGAATATATCATATTATATCTGGACCTAGTGCATCACTTGTGCAATTTCAGGTATTTTGGTAATCTATAGACAAAGTCAGTACCACCAAGATTCATCTTGGAACCACTAATTTTGTGCCTAAAATGGAAAAGAAGTTCATAGGAGAAACGTGAGTGAATTGACATCTCTTAATTACACTGGGAGCCCTACTCATTACTAATGAGATTTTTCTCAGTAGTATTAAGCTATTGTCAAGAATTGAACAAGAATATCATAGGGAAAAATCTGTACCACTGAGTCAACTGTCGGTTGCATTGACTTAGTCCTGATCACACAAGGAAAAGGTAGAGTTGGTAGGATAGAATCTAATTCCATGCCACCAAGGATGTAGGTTTGACGAATTAGACTATAAGGATATAGTATGAGGTCCATGTTATTCTTTGATACTTGGGGTTATATATTGCTAACAGAATTTGTTCGTCATGAGTATCATGTTTTGCATGAAAAATGAGGAGTGGATAAGAATTTTGAGAAATGAAAAGTGTTGGTTGTCGGTACTTCAGGAGTGATTAGATAGTTGAAAGTTTGTCAGTTCGTACTCATCTTTAGATAGGATCTTCATTAATCACAACTTTGGGTTCTATGTAGATAGTTTCATGTTTTTCTTTTTTGTTGTGAGTCCATGTGCCACAGGTGGGACTACTCCCCTTTATCTCTTGAACCTGAGAGTAGCATGATCTATGTTTTGTATTTGACAATATTTATGTAAAGATGAGTTTGTTTCTTTGAATTTTAATGACAATTGGACTTGGAACTGCCGCATTCATGATTGAACAACATGACCATGTTTTCGATAATTAATAGATTTGAGATAAGGGTTAAATATTTTATGAGTTTTGATTGACACGATTTGTGATGCACCTCAAAAGCTGATTTACAATTATGAGGAAGAGTATCTAGAGAGATAAGTTAATAGTTCAATTTGGAATAGTAAAATTACAAAAAATAGGGATTTGGCCATATTTGAATCATATGTTTTGTTCCGAAAGGGGGTGATACTGGATACACATTCCTAATTCAAAACCCATGCTAATTTTTAGATATAGATAGAAATAACTACAAAGTGCATTTTGGTGAGATTTAATAATCCTAAGATTCCCTAAAACTATTTCAAACCAATATTTAGACTTTCTTTCATAATTTTAGTCGTCAGTTTTTTATCAACAAAATCAATCTTTTCATTGGCCTAGATATTTTTTTCTTTTTGTGTAGTAGTCTTTTCTAGAACCTAATTCCCTGAGTTTGACATTCAAACATCAAAATTACAATATTACTATGACATGTGTTGGTTTCAATTTTTTTGCACTGGTGTGAGAAATTAGAAACACTAGCACTATGAGTTTAAACCAGACACTGTAGGCCAATATTTTTATTTATCTTTTATCCATTACTATTGCAAATCTTCTTGGTTTCATTTACCTTTGTACTTTTTGTTTCTCACTCTATGATTTCATTTTAGACACTAGGTTTTGTTGTATACTAATTTCACAAATTATTGGGAGTCACTCTTCCAGAATCTATTCGGGAATCAATTGCATAGAAAACAAGGAAGTTTGTAGCAACCTTATTTCTCATCCTAACTCAACCATTGAAAAAATCAAGAAGAACCACGAGTGGACCAAGAAGCACCATATGTAAAGTAAGAAGTACAGTCATGTCTAGGTATGGGGGTGATGATGTAGATGATGGCGGAGATGAGGAATAAGAGTAGGAAGTTTAGGTAAGGATAAAAGCACCCTCAACCACTACATAGTTGGGTCCAATCAGATGATAGATTGTGAATGTGGGAAGCTACCAAATTCCTCCAAGCTACCAAACTACCTCAGCAAAATTAGAAGGAAAGAGGCCCAAGCTATTTAGTTAGACTGGAAGACTTATTTGGAATATATAGAACTAAAAATAATTCATACTTTGATCCATATTATAGGGAGAAGTGGAACTAGCGGTCTCAAATCAAAATCTTATAGGCACATATCTTCCAATTGGAGGCATTTATATAGCATACTTATCAAATCCAACATGATAGGGATTCCTAAGCAATGCCAGTTTCAGCACAACAATCACCACAATAATGTACTTACACTTCATTGTGGGAAAATAATAGAGAATGAATAAAATTACAACATGATGTAGGGAAGCACCAAGACTCTTCTAATGTTATTAATGATCCAATTAGAGAGGAGGCATTTGTATATCCTAAGTAGTCTTATAAACTAGTAAATGAAGAGTCCATTCCTGATGTAGGCTTGAGGGTAGGCAAAACCACCAAGTGAACGTGCATATCATCTCACGAATGTCAGATTGTGGTACCCATTTCCCTTACCAAATAGCCTGAATAAGAGAAAAGAAGATTAAAAAATTCAAGAAGTTTCTTGACAAATTTCACAAGATTCACCTCAACCTCCCCTTGGTTGAATCTATTGCATAGATTCCCTCCTACGATAAATTTCTTAACAATATCATCAATAAGAAAATGTGGATTTTTGATTATGATGTGGTTGTGGTTCATGAAGGTGTTGCATGATAATTATAAGGAAATTACTATAGAAGTGACATGATCTAGGGTGTTTAAGTATTCCATGTTCAATCGACAGATTTCACATTGGATATTCCTTATGCGATTTAGGAGTGAGTATCAACCTGATTCCACTAAAGATCTTTAGGAATATTGAGTTGAAATATCCCAAGAAGAGAAAGATAATGATCCTATTGGCATATATGTTTTGTATTATGCCACATGGTATCTAATAGGATGTTATTGTGAAGGTGGATATGTTCATATTCTCAAATGACTTTGTAGTAATAAAAGTGTAGGAATACTAGGGGTTTGAATTTCTTTATGCAGGAAAATCTAACAGGCAATTCCAAATCATTCTAGGTGTTACATTGGAGATGGGTAGAGGAGATTATTTTAGGTATTAGATATTATAGAGAAACATACAAAACAAGTGATTGTAGAAAGATTCTAGGCCATGCAAAAAATTTACAATAGTGTTTTAGTTCTTCTCAAGAAACCCTTCTTGGATGTGGCTATGCTCATGCATTGAGTAGATAGAGGTTTGTTACAGGTGGAAGTGATGGAGCAAAATGTTCATGGCCAAATATATGAGATACCCAAATGTCCTATCGAATCCCCCCTTCCATTACAAAGGCAATTAAACATTTCTACCCTAGCCTACCATTTGATGCATACTTGATGAACATGATAGAGAATGTGCATAAAATTATTTGTTAGAGTGAGTGCCTTGCATTTGAATACACATGTTTTCTGTACACAAAAGTTTGGAGACCTAGGGCCACCTCCTCCACCATTGGTGCCCTCTCTTGAAAGTCTAGTAAATCTTGAATTAGGGTCACCGTCATCACACCTAAAGTATGTGTTTCTTGTTGATAATGGGAAGCTCCTAGTGTTGATCTCCATATTATTGAGCAATCTTGAAGAGGGAAAATTGAGTATAGTTTTGAAGAATAACTAGGATTCCTTTGGATGGTCCATTGTAGAATTCAAAAGAATTGCTTCAAACTTATGTCAACATAAAATCCACATGGAGGAAGGATCCTAAGTTGTGGCATGTTACAAAGGTGACTCAAGACAATTATGAAAGATGTAGTCGAAAAGAAGGTGTTACACTATTATTTTTAGGTATAAGATATGCTCTAATAGTAAGTGGGCTAGTCCTAAACAAACTGTCCTAAAGGGGAGGGGGAAATGATCCTAAATACTTCAAATGGATTGGAATCCACTTGGCTAGTGACTGGGTGGTAGGTCTGAAAGATTGTCACTAACTTATGAATATTTCTCATTTTTTTCTTTCTTGATGGTTATTTTGAATAGTTAGGTTGATATTGTGCCAGAGGATCAAGGGAAGACCACCTTCAATTTCCCCTATGTCACCTTCTCTTATCTCCTGATGATGTTTGGTCTTTGTAATGCACTAACCATGTTTCAAAGGTGTATGCTTGCTAATTTTTCTCATATGATTGAGCGGTGTTTAGAAAGTTTCTTGAATGGATTTTGTGTTATGCGCTGAGAGTTGTCTAGCTAGCCAAGATAAAGCATTTAAAAAATATGAAGAAACCCGTTTGGTACCTAATTGGGAAAGGTGCCACATGATGGGTAATGAGCGAATTGTTTTGGGAGACAAGGTGCAAAATAAAGGCATTGAGGTTGAATCAGTTATTCCAGAAGTGATCTCCAAACTACCACTACACACCTTGGTGAAGGTAGTTAGGATCATTCTACACATGCTAGGTTTTATCGTAACTTCATAAATGACTTTCTAATATTTCCAAACTGCTTTTAGTATTTTTTCTCATAATGGATGTAGAATAGGGATAGTAATAAAAATTATATACCAACACCCGAACTAACTTCTAACAATACCATCCCATTATGTGTAGATGTCTAGCATCTAGCCAGTTTGTGGAGTCCTAATAATGGGAAACCAAATGTATAGTTTGTTCAGTTGGAACCCAATCCATTTTGACCTCGTGAAAAATTCTCCTCTTGTCGATTTCCTCCTCCACTAGACATGGTGCAATGCAAGAATGATGAGTCTTTCCTCCATGCCATTGACCTACACCACACCTCTTCCATCTCCCAACTTGCATGAAACTTTCCAATGTCCATGAAGCTATTTAAGCATATATCAAGAAGTTATTTGCTAGACTTCTTCTCACTTAAAAAAATAGTTTTTAGTATCCTGAGATCCCAAAGTCTTTGTCTGTAAATGGAAGATATCCACTCTCTCATTTCCCCATCCCCTTCATCCTTCCCTATGTCAAACCACTCGTCACCTATTTTCTCTTTCTCCTACCTTGCTCGACCTCAACCTCTACCATCACCATTCATGCTCTCGCACCGCCTATGCCACCTACTCACCTTACCACCAGATTGATAGACTTATGCAATCTACTGGCATTCCACTGTAACAATGCCACAATGTCCCAGAATTGAGATTCTACACCATGGAAAGTCCCCTTCTCATGATTCGCCTTTCCATTTCTAGATCTACTTATTGAGGCCCCAAGTTTGGGGAAGGGAGTGGATCAACTAGATACATTAGAGGTGATGGTGGCATCACTCAAACAAAGATGTCGATAGCATTGATATCCTTCCTCTTGACAACCACTAACCTAGGCAGTTTCACAATATCCCTAACACCCAGCCTCATTACTAGCATCGAGTGGTTTTATGTTGTATCATCCACCAACACATTTGCTTATGGTGACCGTAGTGCACTGGGCCATGCCATAGAGTATGAATCCTATCAGGGTTTTGTGATGGGCACAAGATGTAGTTGTAACACTATGAAAGGTTGCGAGTTGCCAACCTGCATAACATTGAGATCATGGTGTTCATGTCATTGGGAAGTGACAGAGTACTAGAGCTAGGCTCACCTGAGGTGGTTGGGAAGTAGGGATGGCAGAAATCCCCATAAATTAATGGGTCACATAGACCCAATATAACATGACCTAAATGAAACGGGTTCCGGTGGGTCTTAATTAGTTATGGGGTCTTAATGGGGACACGGTTATTTTATCTATTTTTCAATGACATGCCCATTGGGACCCATTTAAACCCAAAAAACCTGATCTCAGTCTCTGTAGTCACCGCACTGCCCAACCCCAATCCCTTGACACGTTCCAATCCCCTTTCACTCCAGATCTTGCGATGAACCCATCACTTCTCTCCCATCTTCGGTCTCCCTAAGATCTCGTCGTTCCCTCTCGACTCCTCCCGAATGCGGTCTGGCTCTTTACCTTTTGTTGAATGGAGTCCACCATGAGCCAACTTCACCATCAGGGGAGAAATTTTCCTCCCACACAACACTACCTTCAACCTATTCATTCAAGTGCTCCAGTTCCTATGCTTCAGGAAGATCTCACTCGACCTTACCGTGGCGCTGTCGGGGTAGCTCGTTGAGCCAGCACGCTTCGACTCTGCGCTCTACACGTTCTACATCGGCCATAACGACCTGAACGATGCCTTCTCATCAAACATGGCTTAGGATCAGATCGTCGAGACTAAGATCCTAGCCGTACTAGCAGAGATCAAGAGCAATGTGCTCAATCTCTACGGTAGAGGGGTAAAGGTGCGCAGCCATGGGGTACATTGAAGGTGTGCCACCATGGAGGTGCTGCAAAGGTGTGATGCCATACACATGTGGTTCAGGATGCATGGCAAAGAGGCAATGCAATTTTTTCCTATTTTGTTGTGGTTTTGTGACCGGCATGATGGTGTTTGTCTTGAGCATTATCTGTTAGAAGAGAAGGCTGGGGGAATGGCGACCTCTCCATCAAGTAGATTACAGGGTTCGTCGATCATAAAATATTCTTTATTGAGTGAACTTTGCTTAAGGAATCACTCAATTACAGAGATACTCTTGTCGTCCTCATTGGCCTTCTACTCTTCTTCTTGTTCTACACCGATTTTTTATGTTCAAGGAAATGAAGAAACAAAGATTTTGGCATTTGGCAAGGTGTTCTTTAAATGTGCACATGATGTGTTTGGTTCAATGCACAGATGTAAATCTATTTGTTTTTGTAACAACTATTTGCATGAGTACTGTAAACTGTCTATATCATACTATTCGTTTGGTGTAATGTCTTAAATCTGTAACATATGTGAAAAATTTTCTTGTTTCATCTGCCACTAACATCTGGATGTTGTATGGACTTCTAAAATTCCAAAGGTTGATTCTATGAGAAACCCTAATTGAGGTTGATTCTATGAGAAACCCTAATTGATGGTGATTCTATGAGAAACCCTAATTGAGGTTGATTCTATGAGAAACCCTAATTGAGGGTTATGCCATGAGAAACCCTAGTTGGGATGAATAGTAAACCCTATTTATGGGGAATGTGATGTGAAAGCCTAATGAAGGACGATGCTATATGCAATCCTAAACCTAATGAAGTATGATAGTATGTGAAACCCTAAACCCTAATAAAAGGTGATGGTATGGGAAACCTAATCCTAATAATGGAATAGTGATTGATTATAGGTAACTTTATAATAAGCAAAGCCTTAACCTGAAATGAGTCCCTATCATGGAAGATAGTTGGACAATCCTTATGTGTGTTCTATGATCTATGCACTTCATAGTAAAGGTGATAGGTTAGTGTATGGAAGTATTAAGATGAGAAATACCTTAATACAATATAAAATGATAAAATCAAGTAAGTTTAAAGTGCTGAGGGAAGTGATATATCAAGACATTATAAATATCACATCCAACTCTTTAAGAATGATATCCCTTGATGCATCTCAAATACAACATACTTGGATGAGTAACATATAAAGAGTGTTGTCCTAATAATTACATTAAGATGTAATGTGTTTTATGAACCATGAGATTGGTTGTTGCATAGTGAAAGGTGATAAGATGTTAAATGTGCTTTATGAGTCATGAGATTGGTTGTTACCTAGTGAGAGGTAACAAGATATTTTTATAGGCCTTGTGAACCACATGAGTAAGTTGATACCTAGTGGGAGGTACCAAGATATTTATAAAATCTGACTGTAAGAGATGATAATGTTCTTAATAAACCAAGAAAAGGGAAACATAATAACATAATAATTACACAGGGTTGACATAGTTCAATACTTGGAATAACTACACAGGATTGGTAATAACCCAATACCTGGAATAACTCCACAGGGTTGACATAGTTCAATACTTGGAATAATTACATAGGGTTGACATAGTTCAATACCTGGAATAATTACACAGGGTTGACATAGTTCAATACCTGGAATAACTGCACATAATTGGTAATAACCCAATACCTAGAATAACTACATAGGATTGGTAATAACCCAATACCCAGAATAACTGCACTGGGTTGACATAGTTCAATACCTGGAATAATTACACAGGGTTGACATAGTTCAATACCTGCAATAACTGCACATGATTGGTAATAACCCAATACTTGGAATAATTACACAGGGTTGACATAGTTCAATACCTGGAATAATAACACAAGATTGGTTAATCCCAATACCTGGAATAATTACACAGGGTTGACATAGGTCAATACCTGGAATAATTACACAGGGTTGACATAGGTCAATACCTGGAATAATTACACAGGTTTGACATAGTTCAATACCTAGAATAACTGCACATGATTGGTAATAATCCAATACCTAGAATAATCACACAGGGTTGACATAGTTCAATACCTGGAATAACTGCACATGTTTGACATAGTTCAATACATGGAATAACTGCACAGGATTGGTAATAACCCAATACCTGGAATAATTACATAGGGTTGACATAGTTCAATATCTGGAATAACTTCACAGGATTGGTAACAACCCAATACTCGGAATAACTGCACAGGGTTGACATAGTTCAATACCTAGAATAATTGCACAGGGTTGACATAGTTCAATACCTGGAATAATTGCACAGGGTTGACATAGTTCAATACCTGGAATAATGTCACAGGATTGGCATAGCCCAATACTTGGAATAGTTGGGATTGGCATAGTCCAATACTTGAAATGGATACATAGGAACAATATAAGTCCAATGTTCGTACTAGTTGTACAGGATTGGTATGGACCAATGCCTAAATAAGACATGATGATGTACACTCTCATGTCTAGTATAAACCAATATCTATTTAGCAGATTGGCTAAGGCCATCAGATAGAAACAAGAAAGATTCATGGGTGACATATCAGAGTAATGAGTATCATGAGAAAAGCATGAGATGTTGAGCTAATACAATAGATAAATAATATACATGTTCCATCTATTCCCTATAAAGAGAATAGATGATTTACTGCTCTGTTATAGATAGTTGCAATAGTTAAAGATGAGAATGATATAAACTGCTTATCCTCTGTTCAGATTTATATTATAAACTATAATAATAATGTTTCTGGCAGAGAGTTATATCTCTCACTGGGGAAACTTTCAATTGTCTCACCCCCATGGGATCCAACAATTTTAGGTGGACGAGCATGGAGGAGATTGTGAATATCTTGCATAGGAAGAACTTCAGCAATAGCAGGTACAACAGCAACAACTCAGGTGGAGTGTGTTGTCTGTCGTGTTTATAGATAGAAGTCCTATGTGTCATCTTTGTACTCTCAGGTCCTCGGAGTTAATAGTTAGTGCTTTTAATTAACCGTTTTGAGATTTTGTCTTAATGCCTCGAGGTTCTTATGCTGTCTGTGTTTAAATTTAATAAGGCAGTTGATGTTGTAACCCTCGAGAAGAGATAGTAAAAGATATGTACTTATGAACCGGGATGTAAATGTAATACATTTGTTCTTGTTGAAAGAGTTTTCCTATGATTGGATCTCTTTGAAAAAAAAGTTTAAATTTTTAGTTTTTTTAGTAATCCGCTGCAAATGATCGCTTCCGCTTAATTAATCTTGTTTTTGTGAGTTGGATGCCACAAATTAGTGGTATCAGAGATCTAGGTTTGTTGAGTCTACAGAGATATATGACTAAGGTATCGAGTCTATTCTTACTGTACTCCAGTGTATCTTATAGTTCCTTCTACTTATGTAGAAGAAGATATATAACTCGAAGATGTCTGAAGAACGTGGGGGACACATTGCTGAGAATAATGTGGCTGCACCAGTCGGAGGTGCAAGGGATCAGGCAAGGGAGGAATCAATGCCTAAAAATCCCCAGGTTGATGAAGTCATGAGAGGAAACCCAGATGTTCATAATATTTTTGGGCAAATCATGACCACACTGAGGTATATGGCAGACCGGATGCCAACACCGGCACCTAGGGCACTAGTTTCCAATGAGGGATATGGGTCTGGTAAGACCTTTGAATGACTATGTCGTGTAGGAGCCATAGAATATGCTGGAACATCTGATCCAGTAGATGCTGATCTCTGGATCACTGAGTTAGAAAAAGCCTTTAAGGTCCTTAGTATCCCAGAGGCTGACAAAGTTAAACATGCGGTGTACCTTTTGAAGGGTATGCTGGACACTGGTGGGCTATAGAAGAAATAAAAAGGAATGATGAAGAGGTTGAATGGGAGGAATTTCGTCGAGAATTCATCAATAAATATTTTCCAAAGACACACTTAGATGAAAAGATCTCACAGTTCGAGAAGATTCAACAGGGAGCCATGTCGATAAATGAATATGAGGTTAAGTTTATGGAAATTTTGCGATTTTGTCCTCAAATGGCATCTACCGAGGAGGAGAAGATCTGACATTTTGAGAAGGGATTGAATGCTGAGATGTCCATCCCGACATCTGCCCTAGAAAGTAGAGAGAGGTTTGCCACATTCGTGGAGTCTATACGGAGGATAAAAAGGTCTACGATAAAGAAACATGAGACAAACCTCAAAAGAAAGTCTACACAATCACAGGGACCAATGATTAGTGGTACTAAACTACAAAAATCTTTACCAGTTCAACCTCAATCCAGTGCACCTATGCAGGGGTCATCAAGTTGGGGTCGAGCTTGTCACAAATGTGGACAACTAGGACATTTTAGACAACAATGTCCAAGGAGAAATAGTGAGGTGACCCAACAGTCAAGGAATAATCTACAAAATCTACAAGGACCTCAGCCTAGTAGAGCAGATGGTGGAGGATGAAGACAAGTGTCACAGTTTGGTCCATCTACTTCTGGTAGTAGAGGACAAAGGCAATAACAAATAACAACTAAGTCCATGTTTTGGGCCAGATAAGATGCCAGTTAACTTGTAAAAGGTAGACTTGTCAAGATAGAACTTTCTATTTTGAGTTACCTTCTATTTTCTACTATAAGAAAGGTAGTTGTTGTTTAGTTTATCTGTATAATCCTTTAAGGATATGAGGAAGAGTTAAGAAGGATGAAAACTTATGTTCAGTTTAATATCCTCTTACATGTTTGAAAATTTCTCTTTTCATGCAGAAAGGGAAAAGATGTAAAAGAAACACTCAGAGAAAATTTGAGATACTAAGTAGTGAAATTTAAAGAGATGTTAAGAATATGAAACATAATATAAAAAAATACATACTACCTAGTTTCAGTTCTTGAATACTCTGGCCAGGTATTAATTTATTGAAGGCAAGGTAAGTATGACATGCCTAGATTGTTATCTTTCTGATTACTCTGATCAAGTAATCATTCTGAAACAATCTAAAGAAAAAAGTAGGAGATGTGGCATGGATATTTCTACCACATTCTAATTGATATATGAAGGAATTTGATTTAATTATAAATCAATTTATAAACAAAAGAAGATGTTTAGTATAATGTATACCCTGGTCTGAAGACCTAGAGGTAATAAGTTACCTGATGGAAGGTAACAATAATCAGTGTTGAACTAAAGGTTTGAATACTTATATCTAGTAATCATGGTGAAAATTATATTAAGAAATGATGACAAGTGAGCATCCATATGATTCCTATGCTGATGGCAAAGAACCAAGAAAGAAATAAGAGTAAATAACTCATGAACAGTAGAAGGTTCATATAATGTTTAAAGGAGATGATAATCTCTTCTCATGAATAAACAACCCTGGATAACAATAGGGTGATAAGAGGTATATGATCCTTGTTTTCTTTTCTTTCAGGGACATGGCAACCAAGTGGGTCTTAGAACACTTGGTGTGCATAAATTAAAATTGATTATTTGATGGATACTTAGAAGAGTATTAGTTTTCTTGGACTTGGGTTCCAAGAAAAAGATATGTATAACAAGAAATGTCCCAGTATGAAAGAAAGATGAAATGTGATGTGTTTTCAGCACATCTGATGAATACCAAGGTAAGAAATTATGGTATCAAATATTTTATGTTGACCACCTGGAGTGGTTAACTGTGAAATTAGTTTAACTATATTATATAGCATGGACATCATATGTTATGGGTTTATGCCTTGCATAAACATGACATTGAGATGTTATGTGAAGACTTGATGAGATGATGGATAATATCTATTTCCCTTTATCTGGGATTTCAGGGACGAAATCCTTGTTAGGGGTTTATAATTTGTAACATCCCTGACCTGGGTTATGCTTTAACCCTAGGTGTTTTGTTTAAGAAAGACAATTATATGCTTGCTCTTATGTTTTGAAAAGTAATTAAGGTTCAAGAGGAACTTATATTTCAATTTTAGTCCTTTTTGAATAATTTTGAAACAATATTTGCTTAGTTTGGACTAAAGTGCAAATTACCCAATGTGAGGGGTTAACTTGCAAATGTTACTTAATAAATGTTCCTCATGTTTTGAAGCATCATGATAATGAAGTTGATGTAGAGGTATGGCTTGGGAAAGCCTGAGTAAAAAGAAAGAGCTGATTAAGCAATGTTTATGCATTAAAACCTAGTTTTGGTGCAATGTGCAATTTACCCAAGACCCAGGGTTCAATATGCAAATTACCACTTCAGAATAGTCCCTAATGTTTCTTGGCATCATGTAGAGCAAATAAAATGAGAGGGGCATCTCATTTGTATCATTTTGGAGGAGAGAGAATCTTGATATGAAAATAATCAAGATTTAAGCATAATTGGAACTTTACTTTAATTATATGCAAAAATAAATATATTAATTGAAGTGAACTTCAACCAAAATTGAAATGGTTGAAATCCATATATGTGGACGACCATGTGCCTTGCAAAGGCACGAAAATATCTAAGGGAAGTGGATAACTCACTCACATTATTATAAGAAAAAGAAATATCCACTCACTTATGGATATTATTATAATATGATTTAAGGTGCTTAATTTTCTTTTCTTTAAATCATGGATAATTGAGAGGAATAAGAGGCAAAGAAGATAGCCTCGTAACCAAGGAAGGAAAGGGGGAAAGTGGCAAGGATATGGAGGAAATAATCCCTACTTTCTCTCTCTTAAAATGAATTTTTAATAAAATGCATATATGCTCCTTTATCCATAACTTGGAAAGGGAATTTCGTATCCACTTTCATTTCTTACTTGGAAAGCTTCTTGACCTTCTTTCACCTTGATTCCATGGTGGAAATCACAAATCAATGAATGATTTCTTCTTATCTTCACTCGATCTTCAATTCTAGCCATTCCTTTTCACTCAAACCTTGAGGACGAGCTTGGGATAGTTGAAGGTGTTGCTTTCACCATTAAAGACGTGGAGGTTGAAGATTTGAAGATAAATTGGAGGTGGGTTTTATAACTTGAAACCTTAATATTGTTATTGCATTCAATTCCTTATCAATTGTTGATCCTTTCTTCATTCTCGAAATTTTATTTGGTTGATTGATGCAATCTCCATGAAAATCATAGCAAGTATCATGGGTTTAGAGTTTGATGATGATGACATCATCATAAGCACACACCTCCCCAAATATCTATTGCAAATGGTTTTAATACTTTGGTCCAAACGGTTTCACCAAACCGTTTGGAGACTAAACGGTTTGCAAACCGTTTAGAGCCTTGAACCCCAAACCATTTAGATGAGTTGACCGTTTGGATGGGTTGACCATTTGAGGTCAGGACCCTAGTACATGTTGGATGAGGATCTAATGGTCCCAATTGATTGAATCAATATATGGACACTCATCCAATTAGAAACCCTAATCGGGTTAAGTGCTGATTTTGCAATTGAATGAATTAAATCTTTGGGTTGATTAACCCAAACGGTCTCAAGACCGTTTGGAGATCACCCAAATAGTCTCAAGACCATTTGGAGGTGAACCAAGACCGTTTGGAGGTCTAGGGTTGAGTATTTGAAAGTACAAAGATAGCAAATGGTAATGCAATCAATAGTTCAATTGTTGATCAATCTAATGATCCAAACCCTAATTTAATTTCACAATTTTAAGTGATGGGATGGGGAAAACGGTCTCAAGACCGTTTGGAGGTCATCCAAACGACCTCAAGACCATTTGAGGTCAGGTCATGTCATGGTTTGATGATGACCCAATGATTTCAATTGGACTAGTTCCACAATGTCAACCATTGATGGTTCCTTGATTTCAAAACCCTAATGGATGGTTTCTTGATTATGAACCCTAGTTCAATTGGGTTCAAAACCCTAATTGAAGGTCTAATTGAAGGGTGATTCAATGGTCCAATGGAAGAATAAATAAGTGGTTTAATTTATAGATGGTTTAAGTATTGAAATCCTGAATTGATTAAGTGATGGAAGACCCTTTTTGGTCCATTCGGTTTTGAGACCGTTTGGGATCAAATGGTCTCAAGACCGTTTGAGACCAAACAGTATCAAACTGTTTAGAGACCCAAGTGGTTTCAAGTGTGACTTTTCCATACATTTTCATCATTGTTTTGCTTAAACGGTTTCAAACCATTTAGAGTATCAATGGTCAAGAATGTTTGGATGTTTCAATGTAATTAAGTTAATTGGAAACCTAAGGTAATGAAAGATAAAATGACCCTATGGTTGTTACTGATTTATATCAAATATAATCACTAGGATTGTACCTATAAGGTACTAAGTAATTGGTAACCCTAGATGAGTTAATCCCTATAAGCTTATGAAAGCAATGTCTCAATACACTTTGTCAACCATAGTTGTATATATATATACTTGATTGAAGGGTTGATATAAACTAATCAAGTTGAAAGGATGATAGAAAGGAATTATTACATGAGTATTAATCATGTGGTGATTAAGTTATGATCCTCAATAAAGAGATCATGAAACCCTAATCCAGAAGGTTAATGAATCCTAACCCTAATTCAGGGTAACATAAGGTAAAAGCGTAATTATAGGAATGAAGGGTGAATCCCTAATTGGGTTGAATAGTAAACCCTAATTTTAGGGTAAAGTGTATGCAACCCTAAACTAGGGTAATGGGATGTAAAACCCTGATGTATTGATATGAAATGAGAAACCCTAATTGAGGGTGATTCTATGAGAAACCCTAATTGAGGGTGATTCTATGAGAAACCCTAATTGAGGGTGATTCTATGAGAAACCCTAATTGAGGGTGATTCTATGAGAAACCCTAATTGAGGTTGATTCCATGAGAAACCCAAATTGAGGGTGATGCCATGAGAAAACCTAGTTGGGATGAATAGTAAACCCTATTTATGGGGAATGTGATGTGAAAGCCTAATGAAGGATGATGCTATATGGAATCCTAACCCTAATGAAGTATGATAGTATGTGAAACCCTAAACCCTAATAATGGGTGATGGTATGGGAAACCTAATCCTAATAATGGAATAGTGATTGATTATAGGTAACTTTATAATAAGAAAAGCCTTAACCTGAAATGAGTCCCTATCATGGAAGATAGTTGGACAATCCTTATGTGTGTTCTATGATCTATGCACTTCATAGTAAAGGTGATAGGTTAGTGTATGGAAGTATTAAGATGAGAAATACCAGAATACAATATAAATTGATAAAATCAAGTAAGTTTAAAGTGCTGAGGGAAGTGATATATCAAGACATTATAAATATCACATCTAGCTCTTTAAGAATGATATCCCTTGATGCATCTCAAATCCAACATACTTGGATGAGTAACATATAAAAAATGTTGTCCTAATCATTACATTAAGATTTAATGTGTTTTATGAACCATGAGATTGGTTTTTGCCTAGTGAAAGGTGACAAGATGTTAAATGTGCTTTATGAGCCATGAGATTGGTTGTTACCTAGTGAGAGGTAACAAGATATTTTATAGGCCTTGTGAACCACATGAGTAAGTTGATACCTAGTGGGAGGTACCAAGATATTTATAAAAACCCACTGTAAGAGATGATAATGTTCTTAATAAACTAAGAAAAGGGAAACCTAATAACATAATAATTACAACGGGTTGACATAGTTCAATACCTGCAATAACTGCGCATGATTGGTAATAACCCAATACCTGGAATAACTGCACAGGGTTGACATAGTTCAATACCTGGAATAATTACACAGGGTTGACATAGTTCAATACCTGGAATAATTACAAAGGGTTGACATAGTTCAATACCTGGAATAACTGCATAGGATTGGTAATAACCTAATACCTGGAACAACTTCACAGGATTGGTAATAACCCAATACCTGGAATACCTGCACATGGTTGACATAGTTCAATACCTGGAATAATTCAACAGGGTTGACATAGTTCAATACCTGGAATAACTGCACAGGATTGGTAATAACCCAATACCTGGAATAACTGCACAGGGTTGACATTGTTCAATACCTAGAATAATAACACAGGATTGGTTAAATCCCAATACCTGGAATAATTACACATGGTTGAACATAGTTTAATACCTAGAATAATAACTGCACAGGATTGGTAATAACCCAATACCTGTAATAATTACACAGGGTTGACATAGTTCAATACTTGGAATAATTGCATAGGGTTGACATGGTTCAATACTTGGAATAACAACACATGATTGGTAATAACCCAATACTTGGAATAATTAGACAGGGTTGACATAGTTCAATACCTGGAATAACTGCACAGGATTGGTAATAACCCAATACCTGGAATAACTGCATAGGGTTGACATAGTTCAATACCTAGAATAATGTCACAGGATTGGCATAGCTCAATACTTGGAATAGTTGGGATTGGCATAGTCCAATATTTGAAATGGATACACAGGAACAATATAAGTCCAATGTTCGTACTCGTTGTACAGGATTGGTATGGACCAATGCCTAAATAAGACATGATGATGTACACTCTCATGTCCAGTATAAACCAATATTTGTTTATAAGATTGGCTAAGGCCATCAGATAGAAACAAGAAAGAGTCATGGGTGACATATCAGAGTAATGAGTATCATGAGAAAAGCATGAGATGTTGAGCTAATACAATAGATAAATAATATACATGTTCCATCTATTCCCTATAAAGAGAATAGATGATTTACTGCTCTATTACAGATAGTTGCAATAGTTAAAGATGAGAATGATATAAATTGCTTATCCTCTGTTCATATTTATATTATAAACTGCAATAATAATGTTTCTGGCAGAGAGTTATATCTCTCGCTGGGGAAATTTTCAATTGTCTCACCCCCGTGGGATCCAACATTTTTAGGTGGACGAGCACGGAGGAGATTGTGAATATCTTGCAGAGGAAGAACTTCAGTAGCAGCATGTACAACATCAACAACTCAGGTGGAGTGTGTTGTCTGTCGTGTTTGTAGATAGAAGTCTTATGTGTCGTCTCTGTACTCTTAGGTCCTCGGAGTTAATAGTTAGTGCTTTTAATGAACCATTTTGAGATTTTGGCTTAATGCCTCGAGGTTCTTATGTTGTCTGTGTTTAACTTTAATAAGGCAGTTGATGTTGTAACCCTCGAGAAGAGATAGTACAAGATATGTACTTATGAACCAGGATGTAAATGTAATACATTGGTTCTTGTTGAAAGAGTTTTCCTATGATTGGATCTCTTTGAAAAAAAATAGTTTTAATTTTTAGTGATTTTCAGTAATCCGCTGCAAATGATCGCTTCCGCTTAATAAATCTTGTTTTTGTGAGTTGGATGCCACAGAAGTAGTCCGTCACAAGGTCATTAAACTACTCACAACTGGAAAAATCTATCTGATATCAGACTCGCCATGGGTGAGCCCAGTGCATGTAGTCCCGAAGAAAGGTGGAACAACTGTTATACGAAATGAAAACAATGAACTCATCCCAACCCGAATAGTCACAGGGTGGAGGATGTGCATCGATTATAGGAAATTGAACAAGGCAACTCAAAACGATCATTTTCCTATGCCTTTTCTTGGTCAAGTATTAGAGCGACTGGCTCATCAAGAATACTTCTGTTATCTCGATGGTTAATCCAGATTCTACCAAATACCTATACATCCAGATGACCAGGAGAAAACCACTTTCACCTGCCCATTTGGAACATACGCATTTAGAAAATGCCATTCAGACTCTGCAATGCACGTGCAACTTTCTATCGTTGCATGGCTGCTATATTTTCCGGTCTCACCGAAACCATTATGAAAGTTTTCATGAATGATTTTTCTATATACGGAGATTCATTTGATTCATGTCTAAAACACCTCTCCCTGGTCCTCAAACGATGTGAAGAAGCTCATGTTGTGCTCAACTGGGAGAAGTGCCATTTTATGGTAAAGGAAGGAATTGTCCTCGGCCATAGGATAAAAAATAGAGGGATTGAAGTAGATAAAGCCAAGATTGAAGTGATTTCCAAGCTCTCTATCCCTATCCATGTAAAGGAAGTTCGAGCATTCTTTGATCACGCAGGTTTCTATAGACGGTTTATAAAGGATTTCTCGACGATAACCAAGCCGATGACAAATTTGTTACTAAAGGATGTCGAATTCAATTTTGACGAAGAATGTGTTAAAAGCTTCAACACACTGAAGCATGCCCTTACAACCACACCCATCATTAGAGCTCCCGATTGGGACCACCCTTTTGAAATCATGTGTGATGCAAGTGATTATGCTGTAGGTGCTGTCTTGGGCTAATATATATAAAAGAAACATTATGTGATCTATTATGCATCAAATACCCTCGATGAAGCTTAGAGGAATTACGCTACTACTGAGAAAGAACTTCTAGCAGTCGTGTATGCCTTCAAAATGTTCAGATCCTACCTAATTGGTTCAAAGGTCATTTTCTACACAGATCACACTACCATTTGTTACCTTCTGGCAAAGAAAGATGCAAAACCTAGGCTAATTAGATGGATTCTCCTATTGCAAGAATTTGATTTGGAGATAAGAGATAAAAAGGGTATAGAAAATGTCATATCAGATCACCTCAGTCACATCCACACTCTGGATACTGAGAAGATTCTGATTAATGATTCCCTTTTGGGATGATCAACTAATGAAGGTCTCAGAAGCTATACCGTGGTACTCAGATTTTGTGAACTACCTCATTGCTAGGGTTATTCATCCTCAATGCACTGGAAATGCACTGAAGAAAGTTATGCATGATGTGAAACAATACTATTGGGATGAGCCGTTCCTTTTCAAACTATGTGTTTATGGTCTATATAGATGATGTATCACTAAAGAAGAGGCTCAACTTATTTTGGAACAATGTCACTCAGGACCAGTGGGAGGACATATGAACTCTAAAAAGACCGCCTTGAAGGTTTTGCAATGTGGATTCTTCTGGCCAACCATATCCAAAGATTCCTATGCCTTTGTCCTATCATGTGACAAATGTCAAAGATCTGGCAATATAACAAAGAAAGATGAAATGCCGCTGAATCTATGGCAAGAAGTAGAGATATTCGATGTTTGGGGGGTGGACTACATGGGTCCATTACCATCTTCTCATGGATTTTCATACATCCTAGTGGCGGTGGACTACTACTCAAAATGGGTTGAAGCCATACCAACCATCACTAGTGATTCCAAACCAGTCATCAAATTATTCAAGGATATTATTTTTCCCCGTTTTGGTGTCCCACACACAGTGATATCCGACGAAGGCTCCCATTTTCTTGAAAGAAGCTTTGAAGCATTTCTAAGGAAGTATGGTGTTACTCACAAGGTAGCCTCACCTTACCATCCACAAACAAGTGGATAGGTACAGGTTTCTAATCGTCTACTCAAGAGTATCTTGGAAAAAACAGTAGGCCGCAATCGGAAAGATTGGTCGGTGAAAATCAACGATGCATTATGGGCCTATCGAACTGCTTATAAAACTCCTCTCGAGACTACACCTTTTCGATTAATATATGGAAAGGCTTGCCACCTACCAGTAGAAATGGAACACAAGGCATGGTGGGCAATAAAACAACTGAATTTTGATATCAAAAAAGCTGGCCAAGCCAGGATTCTGCAACTCCAAGAGCTGGACAAACTCAGGATGACAACTTGTGAGAATGCACAAATCTACAAAGAATACACCAAACTTTGGCATGATGGTCATTTGAAAAGAAAAGATATACAAGTGGGAGACCAAGTTCTGCTATTCAACTCAAGGTTGAAGTTATTCCCAGGGAAACTCTGCTCCCGCTGGTCTGGATTGTACATTGTCAAAAGTATCTCCCCACATGATGCTTTCTCTTTATGGAGCGAAAAGTCAAGTGAATTCATGGCAAATGGTCAATGCTTGAAAAGATATTTCACTACAGCCGACATAAGCACTGAAGCAAAAATAGATCTCTCTAATCCAAAAGAGCCACCGTGAAGTTGAAGATATCAAGTCAAGCCATCGACATAAAACAAAGGCGCTTGTCGGGAGGCAACCCGATAAATAAATTCGTATTTAGTTTTAATTTTGAATTAGAAATTTCTCCTCAATCTTGTTTTTACTTTTTAGATAATATTACACCAAATAAAAGTGCATCGTGAGATGCCTTTTGAGTTCTGATTGATCTTTCTTTTCTAGATTTTTAAATGGAGGACGTGCGCTGTCTGGAAGGCAACCACAACTCGTGGTTCAACCGGCACAAACTTTCCCCTCCATCTCAGATTTAGAGTTTGCTCAGGGCAAGAAAATTTCTAAGTTTGGGGTGGAGGGTGGGTGGTACATATCTTACTTTCCACCTTTACCCATCTAAATCGGACTTAAGTTTTTATCATCACATTTTTGACCAAAATTTTCAAATAAAATTCTCAAAATTTTAAAACTTTTTCAAAGAAATTTGAACAGATATTGGATGAATTTTTGACTCTTTTTCATTTCAATCTTATGCATTTTGAATCACTATACCTTCCTTATTCGAAACAGATCCTCAAAAGGACCTTCTTCTAAAACCTATCCTTTTGATTGAAATCATCTTGTAAAGCTTATGATTCCTAACATCATGATACGTATGCAAAAATGATTAGTGTCTGTCAAACTGATAGGGATCAAACACATCGTGCTTCCTAATTGAATAGTGGAACAATAACATGGAATCCCCACCGGACCCTCATCAAGTCATTATTTGAGTAGAGTTTAATAAAGAGAACAACCTGGTGTACTGAATCGTAACTCAAACTGCATTCTGATCTAAACTTTCTTCTACACTTCTTCTATCATCTTCATACCCCTCCATCCATAAAAAAAGAAACAAAAATAGCCAAAATAGTGTCAAACCCTAAGTTTGGGGTGGCACGCCACTTCCATCTATATCTACTTCTTCCAAACCCCTCACAAATTAATAGGGGTGTACCACCAAAAATGCAATCTCGAGTCGAATAGAGGAGAGATTTGCACAAAAACGATGCCTAAGCTCACACAAAAAGAAATGCAATCTCGAGTCGAATAGAGGAGAGTTTTGCACAAAAAAATGCAATAAATGAAATTGCAAAAATAATAAAAATCTCAAGTCGAATAGAGGAGAGATTTAATTCTTCCTCCCATACCACCCTTCACTCCCTTTTCTATCTAAAGGTACAATAAAAGCCTTCACTACCCTAAAATACACCAGTGTCAGATCAGATGCACACTTATTTTTCTGCGGGTGACTCTGGACTCTTACAAAACTCTTTGACATGCTTGTTGTTGTAAAAAGTGAGGCGGAAGTGATATTGGAAAGAAAACTCAGGAACGAAGATATGGTGAGATGTGTTTACTGGTCTCAGGAGGTTGAGATACTGAGTCATACTAAGCAGAAGGAAAACAATCATGATGTGAAGATGAGGCAATCACATGACCAGAAAGTATTCATTTGGCGACTGTTTGAGATTTTGTGTTACTCGAGGACGAGCAACGTCTAAGTTAGGGGTGTTTTGATGAATGCATATTCATCATGATTTCCAGTCACCTTCTTGGGCTCTTTTTGTCTCAATACATCCAATTTCAATTACTAAATATCAAAATGTACAAAGTTACTTAACCGGTCCAATTATCATGATTTTAACTAAATTTATGTTGATTTGATGCAGGTCTTGATGAGGTGAACAATCATACCATTTTGAGAAGAACCCACCTTTCTCATCCATTTGGTCTCACCATTCAGTTTCACCATTCGTTCTCAAGACGGAATGAGCAGTTCCACCTCAAAACTGAATGGACCTGCTCCACCTTGAAACCATTTGGACAACTCAACAACATTAGGCATGCTTCCCATCCTCTTGCCTTCCCTTCCTCTACCATCAACAACATCCACACCAATACCTCTGCCTCCCTCTACCTCCAACAACCCTAAAACGCTACCTGCAATGCCTCTGCTCCCTCTCCACGCTCACCGTAGAAAATCCCTCACGGTCTTGAGACCGTGAGGCATTGATCGATCACATACCGATTGGAGGAGATCACACAGACCGGTTGGACGACGCCCAGTCAAGACAATTTGGAAATCGACGCGAAGACCGGTTGAACTTCGATGCAGATGACGTTTGAAATCCATCGGTCTTCGAGACCATTTGCATTGCCAAACCATTGGAATAATGAAAACCGTTTGGAACCATTCGGTCCCAAGACCGTTTGGAGCCATACGTTCCCAAGACCGTTTGGAGTCATTCGGTCCCAAGACCGTTTGGAGCTATACGGTCCCAAGACTGTTTGGAGCCATTTGGTCCCAAGACCATTTGGAGCCATACGGTCCCAAGACCGTTTGGAGCCATACGGTCCCAAGACCATTTGGAGCCATTCAGTCCCAAGATTGTTTGGTCATTCGACCAATCTGTAAGACCATTTGAAGGCGGATTTCCAAGAATGTTTGCCCCAAGTCCATTTGGAGCAGGTTCATGCAGAAAATGTGAAGACCCCATCCGAGCCTATAAATGGGACAGCAAGGGTCCTCAATTGGGGGGGGGTTCTGGGACGCCGATAGGCTACCAGTACACAGGTCTGATCCAGATCAGCTCCATCCACACCAGTTTCACTCCACCTACTGCCCATGTTGCAATCAAGGAGACTGAGAAGAGAAGGAAGATGGAGTGGGAGAGATTGTTCGGTCTGTCTTGGCATCTCCCGTTTCACATCCAGATCTACTCTGACACGACGTAGAAGACCACATCATCTTCACCGAGCTGCGACTACCTCCTGCTCCATGCTCATGGTTTATTTCTCTCTCTTTCTTATCCTTCTTGTTCCTCGCATCATGAGCGAGTAGTCCTCCTTCGTTGGGGTACAGGGACTAACCCCGCTGCCCATGCAAGCATGTTCTTTTATTAAGAATTCCATGGCAATGTATATAACTTTTCATTTTGTTGTTAATCATTATGTTCGTAGTTAGATTAATTTCTTGCTTTCATCTTTGTTCTTCCTATGTTGTGAGAACTTCTATATGTAGGATTGAATGTTGTTTAACAGGTTGACTCCCAAACTAGAAATAGAATGGGATTCCTTGAGGTCATAAGTGTATGATCCGTGAAGGGACGAGTCATCTAGCCTTCGGTGACACTTCTGTGTACCTAACGCATGTATAGGGGGTTCACAGCCTTAGTTGGATTTTGTATCATCTTGTTAATCGTTGATGTTTGCTCGTATATTAATCTCCTGCTTGCTTATCGATTAATGTGGTTGACTCCCAAACTAGAAATAGAATGGGATTTCTTTGAGTTCGTAAGTGTATGATATGCGAGGGGACAAGCCATCTAGCCTTTGGTGGCACTTCTGTGTGCCTAACGCCTGTATAGGGGGCCCACAACCTTTGTTGGATTTATGTATCTTCAGAGCCGTAAGTAAGTGATCCGGATGGTGATGAGACATCTGATGCCTAAGGTGATGCTTACACAAACCTAACTCCCGTATGGTTTTTTTTGCAGTAGCTCTATTTGGATTGTTATATCTTGCATGGATTATTTGCGATTGAATATGTTTGCATGTGTAAAAGTGGTGAAACTCGGTACCATCCCAACGATTCCATATCATTGATCTAAATCCTACTTTAATTCTTCTCTTTTACTTTCTTGCATTTAGTTTAATTAACCTCAACCAAATCAATCATTTTAAATATTAGTCTTACTAAGAGCTAGATTCGACTGACAAGATTCTTAAAAATGTTTTCCTTTGGGTTTGATCCTTAACTATACTATGATAAGACTCGTCCGCTTGCGGGTGGTATTATTGCACTTTGGTTTAGGTAAAAGGCTTGGAGATTTCAACCCTGAGTGAGTTTGTTAGTGCGATAAAATCCCACGTCAGATACAAGTCATCACTTGGCATAAATTCTCTTGTAACTAACGATCGTCTGCACCCAAGGTCCCTATTTATTCCTAGTAAACTCCCTTACTTATGACCTAACATCCTCGACACATAGTAGATCGAATTCCAATCACATCACTAGCCCTTGATGACATATCAGGGGGGTAATAAGATCATTCTGGTGTTCTAATCACGCTCACAAAAACCTACATATCCATGATTATAACATATATGAAAAGCAAGTTGTCAATTTGCAAGGAAAGAAATTAAGATGGACGATACTTCATTTAGCAACTATATTGTCGAGTTTAGATACAAGATAAGATAAAGTAGGGTGATCGGGGCTAGTCCTCATGCCCCAACACAAATGTTTACTCGCTTATGGTGAGGGACAACAACATCAAGATAGTGGGAACAATGGAGAAGGCCATGACACCTAGTACAGGAAGACCAATCTCTCTACTGTGATCATCGCCTCATCACTCCAAGCTAGAGTTTCTTCTGCACAACGTGGCTTCTAATCACTGATTAAAGACCTCTTTGAATGGATGATAAGGGTTACCTTTTATTGATGCATTCCTTGCCACCAAAAACCCTAAAGTTGAATGCTTGTAGTCGAAGGCATCTAATTTCATGGCCAGTACTCGGTAAAACATGCGACTCCCATGGGTTACTCAATTTGGACCTCACATATGATTCTCTGGAGAACCAGCATGGGGTGAGCTAGAATGGACAAGATGTTGGGGATGTGCATCGGGACATGAGAATCTGGAAGAATATGGGTAGAGAGAAGCTTGAGTCAGGTGAATGACAGAGTTGATCGCTTGACTAGGTGGTTGGAAGGTGATCCAATGGAAAGCTTTTAGGTCTTCCTTCCCTTGAGGTGTAGCATCGTGAGGGCTTTATCGCCCATCTGGGAGTTTTCATACAATTTTGGCTAGTTCTACATATAATATATATAAAAATGCATTAAAGTTCAAAAAAGGAAAGATAATTGTAATTGAGTGAATATAAAGCTAAAATAAGGAAATAGAAACACAAAAACCCCTAAAAAGTGAGTAAAACAATATGCAAAAATGGGTATAAATACACCCATCCAGACCCTATATGTGTGGAATGTTGAAAGTTTCCAAATAGACATCATGAATTCCAATAAAAGTGATTCTGTATAATGTGATCAATTTATTTATTCAAGGTTATTCTTGATGCATGATATTTCAAAGAATGGCGTGAAAACCCTAATTCAGTTTATACACACGTTTCATATATATGTTTGGTTGTAAGTGAATTGTTGAAACAATTTTTATTAATGAAAGTTGGTGAGGCAATAAATCCTTATGTGAGTTATGTGATATGTAAAGGAGGCCAAAAAAACCCCAAGGATAAGGTATTCAGTGAATCAAATATTTTCAATTTGGTGTTCTTTAGTATGATATGTGGTGTTGCTCAGTTGCAAATTTATGAAACATATTACTGATAATTTATGAGGTTAAATTAAATAATGTTCATTAGATGATTGAGTTATGAAATTAAATATTGAATTTGACATGTATATGTCTTGAACACTGTAGAATCCTCACAGGAGACTTGTGTTGTGGGGAAGAAACATGCTTCCGGATTGGTGCTATTTTGTCTAGATTGAGGTAAGCTAGAGCGTACTAGTTGGGCATGGGGGTCTAGGCTAGTGAGGGTAGACTCCTTACAGTTGTGTGATACTGAACACCAACTGAGGATGCCAGTGATACTTGTGTTACAATTTGTGTTGATTAGTGGACACTTTAGTAGGTCTACTAAGGCACAATAAGTCAAAGTGCTTTGATTCTCTACCTAAGTATCCATGTTTACAGGAACAATCTAGATATTTGGCCACTCCCATTAGCCACCAAGAGCCAGACATGGCGATGCCAACTATAGATGTAGTATTGAGATTAAATATTTAGGAACCCAAACATATTTCTAAGACTTGTACAATGAGATCGTAGCTTGCTACATTGCTATCACATGTCGTGGTACACTTTATGTGGGTCCCACAGATGAATGTGAGGTTACTAAAGTATGTACAATTATAAATTATTCCTTGGAATTTTCTAGAGTAACTTTCTATTTGTATGTTTCTAAATTACTAGTTTCCTTTATGATTGATCAAGAATGTTTAGTGATTGATTTATTCTTTGAAGTCATCTAGAGTAACTTGCCATAAAAATGTTTGTGAATGATTCCTTTACAACTTGTTATTGTTCTACTTTATATTTAGTTTCTCAACAATATATCTCTGATTGCTTCTGTGGTTTGAACTGTTTCTTTGAATTACTCATTCACTGAGCAAGTAGGCTCACCCCTCTACAAAATTTTATTAGGGAAACATGTGATTTGAAGAATGTTAATGCCAGAGTAGATATTCCATAAGAGATAAGTATCAGATTAGTTGACTTCAGTTGGTCCCAAACACTCTAGGTCCTTGTAGAGTAATGAGAGAGTTGTAAATAATGATGTGTAACTTTGTTTCCTCGTTATTAAGTATGTATCAAATTATCAAGTCATATCTACATGGAAGTGTAGTAAATAACATAATGTTTAGATATGTGTCTTTATTTTTTGAAAACATATTAGAGGAATCAAGGTTTTATTTCCCTTGAAAATTTAGTTTACATGATTGAATGTGATGAAATAAAGAGTTTGATATCAAAGAAAAGTTAGGAGTGATCTTCGTATTATGTTAAATCCCCAACTTATGCCTAAATCTCATGAATAGAGGTTGTCATGGGATGTGGGTATAACAACATGGTATCAGAGCTTAGGCTAAGTCATTAGGGACCATTAGGATAGAAAGTTAGAGTCACAACTGTGGCATTTAGGAGGTGATGTGTCTATAGATTTGAGGGGTCTGAGTATTTGGATACCCTGTCCTGATATTTGAATACTTAGGTTGACCAATAACAAGCTACTCTATCTTTTCTTCTTTTGATACACTGGCCAGGTATGTAGAGGGAGGATGGGATAGAGAGAAACCCCAGAAATATTAGGTTTAGAAGACCAAAATGTAATGAATGAATAAGATCGTAAAGATAGAATGTAATACAATTTGATTTATACTATCTTTTTACTTTAGATGAATAAAACTACTCTTATATATTTGAATTCAGATATTCAATATTCAGAATATATTAATGGTTCTTTAATATTGTTGTACACTAAAAAGTTAATTTAGTTATTATTTACATTCTTTGTTTCAAGTAGACAAGAAATTATCTATAAATGAGTTTGTCCTAAGTGGATATTCCTTCGATACGTTTTAGATGAATATGAGTCAATTAATCTTGAGTAACTCTTGGCTTCAGGACAACATGTTTGGCCTGGTCCGGCTAGAAGGATACATTACCGAGATCTAGTGACTTCTATTATCAATATGGTAAGAGTAGACTATGGACAAATTAGACCCATATTTTAGTGGAAGTGTACATAAACTAAGTCCTATTGAAATATAATGGAAAGACTGGAATAGCTAAGAATCATTTGGAACTGATATCTATGATATATATTTGGGGCCTCAGACAAGAAACCCTTAATTGGGAATGAAGGAAGAGTGAATATAAATACAAGACATATATTAGTATGTAACATACAAAATGAAGAAGAAAGGATGATAAACAAAACTAAATCATATAAATAATTGTGGAAATGTATTCAGTTTGAAATGAAGGAAAGATAAGAGAAAAATACATAAGAAGCTAAGATAGAAAGAATAAAATATGGAATGGATCATATAATCAAGTAAAATGCATTTATGTACTCCAAAACAAAGGGGACATAGGAGAAAAGAGTTAAGTATGCAACAAGTACATAGATGTGAAGAGACTTTAGAAAAATTAAAGTGGGAGAACTATAAGAACATGTAAATTGTAAGACTAAGATAAGAAACTCAGATGAAACCAAAGGGAAGTGATGGAAATGATGAGTTTGATTAAGGAATGAGGGTTACATGATATAATTGAGATCATGGAATGTGTACTTCTATTATAAAGTTTAATGTATTCATCCTTACCACCTTTTGACTCAATGTCTCTATAGAGTAACAACGTAGTTTCCATAAAATGTATTCAATAGGTTCCTCATGATGAAATGGAACTAGTTGTCAAAAGAAGAACAAAGGTGAATCTAAAATAAATGAACAAGTCATACAAAGGTAAATTATATTTAGAACAAAAAATCTTGACTAGAAGAGAAACTATGTTTGACCCCTACATGAACATTTTCACGTGAAACAAAGGACATGTAATGTATTAAACATACGATCAAACTAGTAGGGAGAATGTTGATTAAGAATTTCAACTTCACATTAGTAAAAGAATAACAAGATATATATGTGGCATGGCATACATATTCAACCACATGAATGAGAAACATGATCATAAGAGATAAGTAAAAGTTAAAGATGACAGGTGGAAGAATATCGTACAATAAGATGATGATGGAAATTAAAGAAGGGTTTGAAACATGATGATGTAATATATATTATGAAAGAGAGATATTGTGAGATATCAGAAACTGCTAAATAGTCTTATCTCCTTGATGATGACTAATTAAACCTAGATACGAGAAATGTGTTAAGTTAATACTTGAAGATTGGAATTCTAAATCTCAAAATTATCTTATCTTTTGTATCTTACTTAATGAGAGTAATGTGGGAATGAAGTGATAAAAAAATAAATTATATATGATGCATAAACACCCTAGTAGATACATCAATTGAATATATTAGTGGCTCAAAATATGATGATGAAACCCTAGTAGGGTGAGGAAAGAAAGTAACCTACTATAAATGTCAAGTAAGAGAAAAGTAAATTCAAGTGGTAAAGATAAGGAATACTTTAGTAAACTTCAAAAGAGCAAAAGTTTGCATATTAAAATAAGGGAGTGAGATCATGTCACAATAACATCATGTTATTGATAAGGATCAAACACTATAATGTTAAGGGTTCTAATGATTTCAAGGGATATTACTAGTGACTCGATCTTCAATAATAACATCTCTATAAAATTAAATCTTCAGATAAGTAATATGAGTAAAAAACTAGCAGTGAAAGTAATCTACGGGTTGAAGGTTGCAAATGAGAAAGAAAGATAAACAACATGGAAATGATTAATAACGCAGGATATGAAATAGATTTGAGATGTCAGAAGTATGATTTGAAAAAAGGAGAAGTGTAATACGAGCAAAGTGTGATCTAAAATAAATTCTTGCAGTGATTGTAAGAATGATGAATAATCTGTTCTTACCTCAAATATTTTAATGTTTAGATATGTATAATCTATATGATCAAAATGAACAAGATAAGTAAGAAGAAATCAGTTGTAATGAATAATAAGGAAATCAAAGAAAATGAATGGCTTTTAGTAATACATGAGTTTGGTTTCAGAAGTACAATTTGTTGAAGGTATATTAAGGGATGTAAATTTTTTACACATATGATTGCATTTATACATGTGAAAGAAGTATATTAAATTGAAAAATATATTACCATTTTAGTCATTCATACTAGTGATCCATCTTAGTATAGTACAATTGTTGTTAAATCTAGTCTGGGAGCATATAAGTGTTTTTCTATTAGAGTAGAACAACCTCAAAGTAATTTCACTTTAGTAACTCAAATGTGATATAAAACTATAGTAATGATTGATCTAGATAAATAAAAATGGTTGGATCTAATTTCCATTACTAAGGAAACACCTAAAAAGAATATGCCATGATTCAAAATGTTTGCTTCCCATTCTCTTTCATATTATTGATTGTGATATAGAAAATTCTTTTTCTGTCTTTGAGCGAAATAAACAATGTTGAATACAATGTTAAAAAAGAATATAATCACAGTGAGATATACAATTTCATATGTTTAAAAGAAAGCTTGAATGTACTTTTATTTTATATTTATGTTTCAAGGACAACACTTTTTGGTGAGGGGGGAATTGTTATGACAGTGTTCATGCTTAATTGGTAAACTAGGGTTTACTTGGAAGATTACATGCTTAATTAGATTTATCATCACTTAAACCAGATTAATGATGGTATCTCAATTATGATGTTATAAAATAGATGAAAACTTTAAGCATTCTTTCCTTTTGAATGATTAGGTTTTGAGAAGTATAATAAACCCTAATTGGCTAGAATTAGGGTTTTTTCTCACCACGGTTGTGTTAGACAATACATCCATGGTGCAGGAGGGAACAACGATCATGTTGGAGTGGAACGTCATGGTAAGCAAAGGGACAATGAATTTGGAGTTGGAGGCTTGGGTATAACAGTCGTGGTATGCAGCATCGCCGTGTAGGGCTTTTGGTGGCACGTCATTCTAGGCCACACACCATTTTGAAGAAATACAAGTGTTGGCATTATTATATTTAAATCTGATGGATTCAAGGCACCACAATCGTGGTGTTGATTCAAAGTCTAATTGACTAAATCCTTGTTCTTGATGATGACTAACCATTTCACTTATTTGTGTCTAATACTTCTACTTAAGTGATTTCAAATAAGGTATAGATACACTCCAAATGCTCAAATTTGCACATCCCAACTTGGAGAAAAACAAGTCAAAATCAATGCAAGTGCACTTTTGTGGGAAAGACCAAAAATCCATTAGAATCATGTTGTAAATTCTTTGTAATGATTGTATGACTTGTAATTAAGCTTAGAAAAAATCAAGAGCACTTAAAATGAATATTTGGGCCTCGTTTAGCTGCTGACTTCCTAAAATCTAGTATTTTGATAGATGGTGTTACTATTTTATAAGGTAGAAGAGAAGTTAGCTGGACACGGATAGTAGAGTAGCTTTGTCTACCCGTCTAAGAAATACAAAATGCCTGGTAGGATGGTGGCATTCTCAATACCACCGACCACAACGTGACTCAAAAAGGATGTTGTGACTATTACAACAATTAAAGGATGGTATTCATGAGTGCTGCTTACAGCATGATATCCTATGGATTACTGTACTAAATACTAGCAAAATTGATGACCAAACTAGGCCTTAAGAACTTTTATATCATTTTCCAAAATTCATCACAGGGATTGTTGTTGGCCAAATTTCATCCAGGATAAACTCAACCGACATACATGATGGATCTTGGGAATTCCCAAGTTTAGCTGAGTTTCCCAAGGACAAATTTGACCAACACCCCTGTAGAGGCAAATCAATTGTAAGCCATCGATTGAGGATAAACTCGAACGACAACTCATAATTGATTTGTCACATAGTGTGATTGGTCGAGTTTCTCAAAAGTAAACTCGACTGAACCCACTGTACGGATTGTGTAAAAAAGTATTTCTAGCCATTGGAGTGTTGTAAACATAAAAAATAGATCTGTTGCAACACCCAAATGACTAGAAATTGTCCTTAAGTATTTCTACTGGCTAGTAGCCATCACCAACTATATATAGGACCCGTTGGGCTTCATGTCATGGTTAGATATGCACTATGAAGGTCCCTATATTATAGTTGAGTGCCTTCAAGAGACTCCTTCCACTCTTAAGATTAATCACTTGCTACATCCATTAGAGTGAGTAAGAGATTTGTAAGAGAGCTAGTCCTTCTTGTATATCTTATGAGGCTCTCACTCCCTCCACCTCCAAACACTCTTTCTACTATGAATATGAAGGTTCTTTCTCTTGTCTAAGAGAGGTGAAGAAGAAGGGAAGGAGTCCCTTGCTAAAATCTTCTCCTTAGAGACGGTGAAGTCAAAGGTGGAAGATCTAAGAATAGTGGGTAATTCCTTTAAGGCAGAAGACTTGTCGTAGTAGTGGGTAAGTCCTTGGTGAAGGAGGAAGACTCATTGCTAAAGTGGGTAAGTAATTGGTGAGGTTTAAGACTCTTGGTCTTGGATAGGTAAGTCCTTTAGGTTTTTGTCTCCCTTCTCCTCAGAGGGAAGGTTGGGTATCCTTGTCCTGGAAAAGGAAGGTCTTATTGTATCTCTTATAATGTAATATAAGGAAAATGTAATGGTTGCAAAAGCCTAGAGGTTGACCTCTCTAGGTAGTGGATGTAGACTCTCCTAGTTTGGAGTTTGGAACCACTATACATAGCATGTGTTCTTATTCTTATTCAATCTCTCTCATCCTTGCTATATATGTCTAATTTCACTCAAATTCCATATTTGCAACCTTATCTCTTGAAATAATTTGAAGGTCTAATGAATTTCATTTAAATTTTTATAGATCTATTCAGCCCTCCCATCTAGAGCCCATAATCCTAGATCCAATAAGTAGTATCAGAGCAGGTTTTCTCCAGGCATACTTCTACAAATAGGAGAAGATGGATAATTATCAAGGTGGGAGGTACCTCATCGACATTCCAATCTTTGATGGGATTAAATTACTCTATCGGATGATAAGGTTGCAATTCTACATCAAAGGATTAAGTCTTGAGCTATAGAGAATGTTGGACCTTCCGTACAAGGTACCAGAGACAAAGATTAAAGAGTGGGATGAAGCTACTTTCAGGAAAGAAACCTTGAATGCTACATTCATCAACCGTTCTCTATGCCTCCACTTCCCCTGCTGAGTTCAACTGGACTGCCTCCACTTCCCCTGATGAGTTCAACTGGATTTCCACTTGTGAGATGACCTATGGGATATGGAGAAAGATATGTGTCACTTATAAGGGGACAAAGAAAATGAAGAAAAGAAAAGTCTACACGCTCAAAGGCGTACTTGAAAACTTCAAGATGGGAAAGGAGGAAAGGGTGGCAAATATGTACTCAAGGATCAACACCATTGTAAATGGTCTTGCCATCCTAGGTCATCCTATGTATATAGGAGAGATCAACTAAAAGATCCTTAGAACTCTCCCAAATAGATGGCACTCCAAGGTGACTTACATTGAAGAAATCAAGAGCCTTGGTGGAACTCCCATTGAAAAGCTCATAGGAAATCTACAAGCCCATGAAGTTACACTTGACAATTAAGATGAAGAAGAAAGAGAAGAAGAGAAAGAGCTCAAGAGGGTGAAGAAGTCTGAAATCAAGACGCATGTTGAAGATTTTGTTAATGAAGCCTCTCCATCCTTTCAAGTTGAAGAAGATTCCATGTACTCTAAACGTAGATTCTACAAAGTCAAGTCTTCTTCCTTTATCCAGTGCTTCAAATGTGGAAAGAAGGGTCACTTTAAGGAAGAGTGTCCACAAGGAAAAAAGACCCATCATCACAAGAGAAGGGAAGAAACATACAAGAAGAAGGACAAAATGGTAGAAAAGCTCTAGTGACTCCTCCAACTTAGGCTCAAGTCAAGAATCAAGTGGAGGATCTAGATCTAGCTCTAGTGAAGATGGAGAATGTCATTTTTCTCTCATGGCCTCAACAAGTGAAGACAACTGAGGTAAATATAAAATATTTGGATAAAGAATCTTTAATTGCAATTATTCATGCTACTCATTCCTCTCTTAAGTCTACTAAAAAGAAAAAGAAAAAGCTTGCTAAGATTATTGATCATTTTCATGTAGAAAAAGATGATCTTGAACATGCTAATATATGCTTGTAAGATGAAAACAATGCTTATCTTAGTCAAGTAGACTATCTTAAACTTGAAAATGATAATTTACTTAATAAGGTTAGATTTGTATAAGCTCAACCTCTTATGCCTAGTTCTAATGAAGAGCATAGTAATATTGTGAATTATCTCATGCTTGATATTGACGTTCTTAGAACTGAAAATGAGGATAAAGATTTTGTTTTGCTAAGAATAGAATATGAAAATAGTATTTATCTTTCTAAGATTGCATTGCTTGAAAATGAAAATGCTTCCTTTCTTGCTAAAATCAATGTTGTTGGATCTTTTTCTAGTTCCAATAGCAGAGAGAATAAGGTTGTTGCTCTTCATATTAAAAAAGATTCTTATATGACCAAAGCTCTTTGCTTAGAAATCGATCTTTTGCATGCTAGAGATGATATGAATTATTTGTCTTCTACTTACTTCTCTTATGCATGACAAACATAGTTTGAGGTCCTCTATGCATAAATTCTTAGATGATAAATATAATCTTAATCAAATACTAGATCATACTACCAAACAAATGTGTATATGTGATATTGGACTTGATAGTAGCCAAAGGAACAACAAAGACAATGGACCTTCAATTTTCAATGAAGAATCCTTTAGTTCCAAGGCTATGAGATCATGTAATCAATGCAATGATATTGGTCATTACTCTATATATTGCTCTTTTAGGAAATCACCCAAGAGTAATAGGAATTGGGCTACTAAGCTAACCCTTTCGAACCCAAAAATATGATTGGGGACTATTTCATCTTTCTTCTTGTAGGAAACTTGAAATGGTTTGACATGAGCTATTGATTCATAAATTGGTTTCTCAATCCACATAAAAGAAGAAAGATGAGATGTGTATGGGGTGGCAACAAGTAGAAAAGAAATGGTAAGACCATAGGTAAAATTATTCTTTCTCATATCTAATCATTATGGGTTCTTGTCAAGTTTAGTATGCTCTTTACATATGGTTTTTGAGTCATATTTGGTAAATCATGATTCTCATCACTTTCTTGCTAAAAAACTGCCCCCAAATCTTAAATTGTGTACTACTAACTTGGTTACACATGTTTGGATATGGCTTATATTTTTAACAAGCCTCTATATATGATTTTCCGAAATATATGTGGTTTTTGACAACAACTATTGTCGATCGAGTTTGTCCTGAAAGAAACTCAACCGATAAGAACCAATGGGTGTTGCAAACAACAGTTGTCAGTCAAGAAGTTTAATCCATAAACTCGATCGATAACATTGTGCACATAGTATATAGTTAGCTTTTTGGATGAGAATTTCTCTCTCAACTAGACTTTCTCTACTAATAGCCTTATTCATTGATAGTCTCTTGGTACCTTTATATGCATATTGCCATATTTTAATTTTCTTATCTTGCCTACAACTCTATCTTTGTAATTTCTCTAATTTGATATCTCTATATCATGCAATTACCTACCTTGAGTTTTTATGCATGCTTTCATGATGATCTCCTTATATCTCTTGGTTGTGATCTAAATTGCTTCCATTATGCTCTAACTTGCTACATCTATCTAGTAGTATATTTGTTGTTTCAATCTAAGGTTCTCAATGGTAATCATATTTTGGTAATGATTCATATTTGCTAGTGAGTCATATCCTCTCATGATTTTAGAACTGCATCACTTTATTTGTATATTTCTCTACATCTACTCATAGGTTTTTCTTTAACTTGTGAATCTTTTCCTATGATCTAAATCCTACTAGTAGTCCTAACTTGTAATATCATCTACTAATAGTTCATATGCATGTGGTTATAGCCTTGTTCATCTTTTGGTCTTCAATGAGTTACTTTCTTGCATAATCTTACCTTCATTATTTCCTAAAACTGAATCTAGGGTTGTTCTATTGTATGTCTTGATTTGCTTTATGTATATTTCTTGGTAAAGCCCCTAGTTTTTGTTCTTCTATTCTCCTTTATAATATGTAGTATCTCATTTTACTAAAAAGTTGTGTTTTTAGTTCTTCAACCCTCTTCCTTTTTGAAATGACAAAGGGGATAGAAGACATATATGAGTAGAAGACATAGTTTCTGTAAATGTTATGAAAGCCAACCGTGCATGATAAATAACATCAATTGAGGGGTAGTATGAGAACTCCATGAGCATCAATTGAGGGGGAGCATATGAACAAAATTTTATTGAAACCCCTAGGTTTCTCCAAAGGTGTGATTTTACTTTAATACTTTCAATACATTTATGGAATGGTTTGTCATCTTAAAAAAGGGGAAGAATGTTGACTCAAAGTCTAATTTACTCATAAAGTATAATTGACTAAATCCTTGTTTTGATGATGACTAACCATTCCTCTTATTTGTATATAATACTTCTGCTTGATTGATTTCTGATTAGGTACATACCCACTCCAAATGCCCTAACTTGCACATCCCAACTTTGAGAAAAACAAGTCAAAATCAATGCAAGTGCACTTTTGTGGAAAATACCTCAAATCCATCAAAATCATGTTGTAAATCACTTGTAATGATTGTATGACTTGTAATTAAGCTTAGAAAAAATTAGGAGCATTTAAAATGAATATTTAAGCACTTTTATGTCATTTTCCAAAATTCATCATAGTAACTGTTGTCGTCCGAGTTTCATCTAGGATAGACTTGACCGACACCCTTAATGGATCTTGGAAATTGCCAGGTTTGGTCGAGTTTTCCTAGGACAAACTCGATCGACACCACAAAAAAATCAATTTTAAGCCATCGACCGAGTTTCATCAAGGATAAACTCGACCAATGACTTAAAATTGATTTGTTGTGTAGTGCCATCGTCATGTTTCCCAAAAGTAAATTAGACCAATCGCACTGTATGGAAAGTGTAGAATAAGTGTTTCTAGCCATTGGAGTATTGCAAATATAAAAAATAGATCTGTTGTAACACCTCAAATGATTAGAATCTGTTTGTAAGTGTTTCTACTGGCTAGTAGGCATTTCCAACTAAAAATAGGAACTGTTGGGCTTCATCTCATGGTTAGACAAGCACTTTGAAGGTTCCTATATTATAGTTGAGTGTCTCTAAGAGCCTCCCTCCACTCTTAAGCTTAATCACTTACTACGTCCATTAGAGTGAGTAAGGGATTTGTAAGAGAGATAGTCTATCATGTAATTTTGTGAGGCTCTCACTTCCTCCACATCTAAACTCTCTTTCTACCATGAAGATGAAGGTTGTCTCTCTTAGCTAAGATAGGTGAAGTAGAATAAGGGAAGGAGTCCCTTGGTGAAAGCTTCTCCCTGGTGAAGGTGAAATCAAAGGTGGAAGATCCAAGAAGAGTGGGTAATTCCTTCAAGGCGGAAGAATTGTTTCAAGAGTGGGTAAGTCCTTGGCAAAGGTGTGAGGCTCATTGCTAAAGTGGGTATGTCCTTTTTGAGGTTGAAGACTCTTGGTCTTGTATAGGTAATTCCTTTGATAGGTTGTTGGCTCCTTTCTCCTTAAAGGGAAGGCTGGGTATCCTTGTCCAAAAAAGGAAGGTCTTATTGTATCTCTTCTAATGGAATATAAGGAAGGTGCTTTGTTTGCAAAAGACTAGAGGTTGACCTCTCTAGGTCGTGGATGTACACTCTCCTAGTTTGGAGTTTGAAACCACTATACATAGCTTGTGTTCTTATTCTTATTCAATCTCTCTTATCCTTGTTGTCTAGCTTAGTTGCACTCAAATTCTATATTTGCAACCTTATCTCTTGAAGTAATTTGAAGGTCTAATGAATTTGGTTTAAGTTTTTATAGCTCGATTCACCCCTTTATAGAGACCATCATCCTAGATCCAACACTTGGTAGACAGAATGACCGTTCTAGGTGGCACAATTGTTTTGGGGGTATCGGGGCCATTTTTCTCTTAGCTAACTTTTATGCAGACTATTGAGTAGAGTGTATGATTTTGATTTTTATTTATTGGTTAATCTAAATGGTCTAAGATTTTTACTAGATCTATTAAACTCATTGAAAAATAAAATGCTAATTTTTAATAATATTTGAAGTAGTTTTGACCTATTCAGTAAACAATTTACACTAATATTTTTATGACAGAAAAATCTGCACAAATAGAAGAAAGTGAAAGTAGGGTCAATATGCAGTTTATCCAAGAACTTCAATTGCTATATATGATCAACCTAACATACTAGGAGATGTCATATTTATTTATTCATTCTAGATAACTGAAATCCTAGGGTGAGAGAAAGAGTTATGGTTTAGATGGAGAAAGTGGTGAATATGATGGTCTAGGGTTTTCTCTTCCTAAGTTGATGAAATAAAGTAAGTTTGTCATCTCTAGGTATCTTTTCTTGGTTATTCTTCCCTCATATGTCAATATTCCATCACTCCTCGAATTTTATTTGAAATGATATCAAATCTCTCACTTTTCTCACCCTTTCCCCATAATTCTCCATTTCTAGGGTTTTTTAGATGAAAGGAAGAAGAAAGTGATGGATACATTCTTGGGATATGGATTCTAGAATTTCAGTTCTTGGGATACATTTTTTAGGTTTTTTCACACATTAGGTGAATGATTACTTCCTTTAAATAGTAGTTTGTATGAGATTACATTAATTCTAAAATAATCTTCAATTCCTTTGTATGCAACTACAAACCCTAATTCTACTTTTTAGTTTAAGCTTATGAAAGGTCATCTAGAAATAGATTGTTTTCCTATTGTGATGAATTTTAGATGATAAAATCATATTAGTAATTCATGCAAATTATCCAAAATATAATTCCCAAAATTATTATAGAATTTATTATAATATATAGAATTCTAGGGGTTTTCAGCTATCTTGGAAGTTGTTGTATAACTGAAAGAAGAACTTGCCTATTTGAATCTTCTTATTATGAGTGATTATTTTATTTAAATGTTTAATACATATTTGTCAAATATTGTCTTGGAATTCATTTGATATTATCAGTGTTTTCTTGATATCTTGGTTAAGAGGGTGAAACCCTATGTGTGAAAAGTTGAAAGTTTGTGAATGATCATCCTGAAATCCAAAAAATGTGATTCAATGTAATGTGATAAATTATTTATTCAAGGTTATTCTTGATGGGTGGTATTTTAGTGAATGACATGAAAACCCTAGTTTAGTTCATACTAGGATTTCACATATATATGTTTGCTTTCATGTGAACTGTTGAAAATGTTTCTATCAGTGAAAGAGTATGATGCACTAAATCCTTATTCGAGTCATGTGATATGAGAATTAGGCAAATGAAAGCCTAAGGATGGGGTATTCAATGAATCAAGTCTTTTCAATTCAGTGTTCTTTGATATGATAAGTGGTGTTACTCAGTTGCTCAATTTATGATACAGATTGCTGATAATTTATGAAAATGACTATTTATAAGGTTAAATTAAGAAATGTTTATTTGATGATTGAACTAAGAATTTAAAGATTGAATTAGACATTAAGATGCCATGAGCACTGTAGAATCCTCACAGGAGGCATGTGCTATGTGGAGAAATGTGTTTCTCAACTGGAGGTATTTTGTCCAGGTTGAGGTATGTCAGAGTGTACCAGTTGGGTGCGGGGGTCTAGGCTACTGAGGGAAGACTTGTTATAGTTGTGTGGTACATAACACCAACGATGGATGTCAGTGGTACCTATGTTATGAGTTGTGCTAATCAGTGGACATCTTCGATAGGTCCATTGATATGCAACAAGACAGAGTTCTTTGACTCTTCGCCTGAGTACCCAGGTTTAGACGAGGAGTCTAGATATATTATTGTTCCCATTAGCCGCCGAGAGGCAGACATGGTGATGCCAACTGCGGACGTAGCATTGAGATTCATGACTTAGGAACGATGGCATGCTTCTAAGTCTTGTATAGTGAGATTGTAGCTTGATATGATTCTTTAACATGTCGTGGTACACTTCATATGGGTCCAGGGCATAATAAGATGAATTTGAGATAAATGAAGTTTTTGAAATTACTAATTAGTCCTTGGAATTGTCTGCAGTAACTTTCTATTTGTATTATTCAGAATTACTAGTTTCCTTTGTGATTTATCAAGAATGTTTAGTGATTTATTTACTCTTTGAAATCATCTAGAGTAACCTTCCATACATATGTTTGCTAATGACTTTTTCCTTTACCACTTGTGGCAATTATTATTTATATTTAGTTGCTCAATAATATATCCTAAAAATCTATGTGGTTTAAATTGTTTCTTGGAAGTACTCATTCAATGAGCAAGTCAGATCCCCCTCTACTAAATTTTTTTAGGGAAACATGTGACTTGAAGAATATCACTGCCAGATTAGATATCCACAAGATCTAAGTATCACATTAGTAGAGTTTAGTCGGTCCCTTTCACTCTAGGTCCTTATAGAGTAATAAGAATTTTAAATGATCAAGTTTAGTTGGTCCCTTTCACTCGAGGTCCTTATAGAGTAATAAGAATTTTAAATTATTATGTGTAACTTTGTTTTCCTACTATTAAAGTATTTATCCAATTATCAATCATATGTACATGGAAGTGTGAGAATGAACATGAATGTTTAGATATGTATCTTTATTTTTTGAAACATATTGGATGAATCAAGGTTTTGTTATCCTTGCAAAGTAAGGTCACATGTTTTAGTGTGATGAAACAAAGAGTTTAAAATAAAATAAAAAGTCAGGAGTGATCCTCGTATTATATAAAATCCTCAACTTATTCCCTAATATCATGATTAGAGGTTATCGTAGTATGTGGGTTTAACATAGTATCTCACACTTGATAATTAGTGATGGCAGTTCAAACTCACTAACCTCCAATTTGGGTCCTGTTGATAACCTATGGGGTGACAAATAACGTAGGCACACCCTATCACTCATAGACCAAAGGATAGATTGAGGTTTCTAATAGGGAGGTGAAACAAATTTTGGAGAAGTCAATCGCCGATAGTCATACAAATTGGAGCATTCTATTGAACGATATCCTTTTGGCACATAGAAAAGTCTTTAAAACACCTATTGGGTTACATAATATCAGTTGGTTTATTGCAAGGAATATCATCTTGTGGTTGAGTTAGAGCATAGTGGTATGTGATCTCTAATGAAACTAAATTTTGATGTAACCTTAGAAGGTGCAAAAAGGAAATTCAAACTTAACAAGGTGGATGAGATATGGTAGATTTGTATTACAATTCTAAGTTGTACAAAGAGAGGGACCAAAAGGATCCATTATTAGCATCTCATACATTCACAATTCCATTCAAGGCAACAATTACTTCTTTTCAACTTCAGATGAAGTTGCACTAAGGTAAATTGAGGTCTACATGGAGAGGCTCCTATGAAGTAGTGAAACACTATCCACATAGAGATGCATATGTAAGCGATGGATCTAATTTCTTTAATACCAATAACCAAGTACTGAATATTTTGAGGGAGATGTAATTAGAAAACATGAGGAAATGAAGTTTGTTGATGCTTCTTAATTGATCGTAATGACATCAATCCTATAATGTTAAACAAGTGCATTGGTTGGCGGAAAACAACATTTTGTTTCATATTTTTGGATTATTCCTTATGTTTTGTGTCTTCTTTTTGTAATTGTTCAATGGTTTAGTTGATGAAAGATTTAGATGCTTTTCACTTTTATGATGCCACTATGGAAGACTAAGGCGATACCACCAAACACATTGTCGATGTGGCAAGCCATTACACTAAATGATATTACTTAAAAACTAAAACATGATCCATCAATAATTAACCACATAACTAAAAAGGTGCATAATTAAAACTAAAGTAAACTTCTTAAGAATGTCCACAAACATTTACATATAGGTCCAACATCTTGCATAAAAGTATGAATTATAGCATGTATCTATACAACCATCTAGTGACCTCAGATACTACTTATATACAAAAGGCATTTACCACATATACACATCATATACAACATCAACATACTTTCAAAAACTTGATCCAATATACATCATCTATGAAACATCCCTGCTCAGACCTGAGGGTATATGGATGACTCTAGGACACACTAACAACTAGCCAACCTTCTTCCTCTTCTAATCTCCAAACTACTCCTCCTCGCTACCATGAGCTTGACGACGTCACTGACGATAACCTAAAAAGATTTGGTGACCCAAAAGGTGAGACCCATGTCCCAGTAAGAGATATAACTCTAAACAAAGTGTCATACTGATAACAAATGATGCAATTAAATAGATAAAAAAGGTAATATTACAAAATTTTAAAGATTAATATAACCAACAAAGGAACAAACAAGGCTAAGACCATGTGTACAGTTTATTTTCTCTTACCACATTATACATCATATAAATATTAAAAGAAGCAAAGAAAGGATTATCATCCAATGTGATTCACTAATGAACCCTAATAGATATTCTACACGACTGGATTATATTTTGTATTAAGGTCTGGGAAGTTTGAGGCATTCCACTCAAACATTCAACTAACCACTGCAAAGTTGCAATTAGTTCTGTTCAAGATATAGGAGAGACAAAATCCTAGGATATCTTCCCACCAGTCTGTACAAAGTCCTCTGCAACAACATATTAGTCAAGCTACAATCATCCTAGTATGCCCATGGTACACATGCCACAACACTAGACATCAGGGAATTTAACCCTATCATTTGAGGTACAACCATGAATGTCCTTAATCACATCACATATTCCTATTCATATTCATTGGTGACATGACCTTGACTATTATCTAAAACAATGGGACTAGGATGACAAGGAAATATCCTCCCTGCACCCACATATACTGAACAGTATATGACTCTGAGTTTCCCTTCTGGAATTACTCATTTTACTATCCAGCAAGTCTTGACACTAGAATAGTTCTATGGCATAGGGCACTACATGATTAGAGTTTCACTTAATTAGTTAACCCAATTGGGCAATTTTAGATGACATCAATCAAGCTACATACAAACCCTATAAGATTTCTACAAAAACATAAGTATATAACTACTCCAGAAGATATAAAAGATATGAGATTATTCCTTATCACAACATCATAGAGTAAAAATACTTTGTCAATAATTAAGAGGGTTACACCTCTGCTAGGGCTCAAGTCATGCCTAAAAGACATTTAGACCATTCTCAATACTTCCTACAAGAACATCATTATCTTTCAATACTTTTGTAGAGGATTCTACAAATCATCAACATACTTGATGTGTACAAATTTAACATAATTAGTCAGACATAAGAGCTATGATGTTCTCAAATTAACATAGTAAGGTTACCGTTAACCTTATGTGAGTATTCCTCCATTATTAAAACATTAGAGGATTGTAGATATATTAAACCATCATCACTTACTCATTCAACTAAGATTCAACAAGGTGAATTGGATTGGTATCACAAATCATTACACATAGGAAATCCATCAATTCATACACACTTAGGAAAAAGCAAGACCCTCGGATCATTTGAATATTTATCCAAAATCAAAACCATCAAATCATGGTCACTAGCAAGACCAGAAATTCCTTTGATATACTAGGAAAAACCATCGAATCATGTACCTAGTGAAGCCATCGTTTCTTGAATTTAGTTGGATAATCATCTCATAGAGTAGATCTATCAGTTTCAAGGAATATACAGACCACAGATTGTAGAAAATAGGCAAACCATCAGTTGTGAACATAGGCAAGCCAATGATTGTGAACATAAGAAATCCATAGATGTCAATACTAGGTAAAATCAATTCTTCAACACTATATACAAACTATCTTTTTAGGTGTTAATGAAACCAACAATCCATCTACTTTATGAGAGCATCAACTTAGGTATCAAACGTGGCTATCAATTCATGAATGAAGTGTAACCATCGATTCTCATGCTAAACAAAACCATCATTTCACTTACTAGAGAAACCATCTATTCTCAAGCTAAATAAAACCATAGATTCACTTAGTAGTGAAACCAATGATTGTACTACACAAGGAAAATCATCAAATAAACAACTAAGTTAAAACCATTATTTCTCATTAGGAGTCAAGCACAAAAGATCAAGGGGTACTTAACCTATACAAAAACTAGTACATATGGTTAATCTTCCAAAGGATCATCTTTGTACATGTTACTCTCTTTTTCAGTGAAGATCTACATATAGCAAGTTAAGAGTAAGAAAGAAATGGAATGAAAGTTATATAACTTGCATCATGGAGGATGATGAACGTACTAGAAGCAAGGTAGATTGAAATATGTAAAAGAAACCCTAAATTTAGCACTCCAAAAGTTCCAATATTGCTCCTTACTTCAAGAACAAAGAAGACCTAGGGTAAAAGAGAGGAAATAAGATTTTCTTCATCCACATGCTCGAACTTCCACTAAGCACACCAAAGTTTTGTCCAAGGAAGAAGAGAGATGAAGGAGGGCAACAAGTAAAATGAAAGTAAGGAATATGACCTTACTTGTTTAGGGAAAGAAACTAGGTTAGGAAGATTCATACGATCCCAAAAAGGGTTGATCCAAGCCCTAGAGCAACATGCAACCAATCTTAACCAAGCATCATCCTCAAGAGCTCTTCTTCTCTCACAAAGCAAGAAGGCCAGACCTCTCAAAATACTAGAAGGATATGAAGGAGTGCAAAAGACCTTGTTTGGGTAAGGGCAGAGGAGTATATAAGGCTAGGATGAGAGATGAAGGTGGGTTGAAGGTTGAAAGCATGCATGCCATGTGTCCAAAGGTTGGAACCTCCCATCCATGAAAAATATATTTTCCATTGGTTGTCAACCTAAGAGAGCCATTGGTTGGAAACTTAGGTGAACCACCAAGTTCTATCATCAGATGAGCCATCAAATCATTCCCTCACTTAGCCACATATGCAACCCTAATTCACCATCATTTGGTTCTCACAACATGGAAAACCATCGATTGTTGTTCCTCAAGAGGAAACCATCAAATCTCATGCAACACAAGAAGAACATCGAATCCTTCTAATACGCCCTGACGCATCACAAATGAGATTACTCAAAACCATACAGAATAAAAATAAACATGTGGATTACCAGTAAACATATGAAATTAAAATAATTTTCTCAAATCACCAAATCAAAAAACTGATCACATATAAATCCTCATCAGGACACCTGTATTACAAAACACATACATCATGGTGCTTACGTCACTGTGCATCATCATTCATGTAATCAACCTGTTATGAGAGATACTTATTCCACATATAAGTACATGTACACATGCCATATCTTACATACATGGATCATAAGCCATAAGGCTTGTATCGATAACATATCCACAAAACACTACTAGAACACCCCCAAAGACTTGAGAGTACATGGACGATTCCAGAACTCCAACACCAAAAGACTAGCAACACATCCAACCTTATCAGCTGCTGCTCTTGGTGTTGCTCTTCCTCAGTTGCATGATCTCTACCTCTTCATCCATGACCACCTAAAAGATATGGAAACCCACAGGGTGAGATCAAATGTCCCAGCGAGAGATATAACTCTCTTCCAACATCTATTAAAGCTCAAATAACTAGGTAGGTAAATAAAAGTATATAGCAGGTTGAGAAAATTCAACTAAATGATATGTATCCAACAGATAAGGCAAATTTAGAAAAACTAGTTAATTACCATAGAGAAGTAGGACAATTAATATTCTATGAAGGAATACGAAGAACATGTATAACAGTTGACTTCTCTTACCGCCTTATAATTCAAGAAATTAGTAAAAAGATAAGACAAAGGACTCAACCAATATTATTCATATTTTACCTAAAGTAAGATACACTACACGACTATGTTACATCTTTTATTATTTCCATGAGAATTTGATTCGTACCACCCAAATCCAACCGACAAATGCTAAGTCAAAATCGGTGCCATACAAGGTCAATGGAAGAGCCAGAATCCATGACCTCCCCAAACCTCTTGGTCAACACAAGAGAAAACATCACATAGACATATCCGTCAACTGCAAAAATGACATATATTCAAGATCAGGGATTGGCTCACGCATGGCCATCCACATATATAATCACACCTAGCCCACCTTGTACATGTAACAATGGTAGAAGAACAGGCTCACACATGGTTTTTCTAAAAAGAAGGATTGTCTCACTCATGTCCATCTATATCACAAGGAAAGTAACTCACACATGGCTGCCTCACACAACCTGTAATGGTGGATGTGAGGAGGTACTCAACTTGCGCCCCCACATATTCAAAAATATGTGCTCCAAGTTATACTCATTTCACCAATCCACCAATTAAAGCTGACACTGGTAAGGATCTAAGGCACAAGGCACCTACATGATTAGGGATTCACTTGATTGATTAATTCAAATAGATATCTTTTAGCATCAATCAAGTTACAATGTATAAGGCCATAACAAAATCTACGAGAATAAGGATATAGTACAACTCCAAAAGATATAAAACGTATAAGGTATGAACTTGTCACACTATCACCACATGATACTTGTAACACTTCCATTCACAAGGACATCACCAATGTCACGTCACTATGGGACATAAATCCCTCAATCACATCACTAGAGGTTATCAGCTCGAAATAGGCATTAAGCTATCACCAAGTCATATGACCCAATTTCATAAACCTTGCATGTACATCACCACATTATTCCTCAACAATGTGCATAATCACCACTCTATATAATATGATCATCACTACAACATACACATGCCATTGCATTTATTTCACCTATAAGGTTAGGGATTTATAAATAGTAGAGAGAAAACAATATAATAAGATAACCAATTCAAGAGAGAAAAGCAAACACATCAAATTTCCCAACATTAGAGTTTGGGATCCATAGATGGCCGATTAGGGTTTTATAGTTGTGTTCAATCACAAAACCTTGGGTACACAACCTCCCACTTTCTTGGAGAATATTAGGGTTAAGGAACATCATTAATTTATTATGCCTAGAGTCTTATGTTTGCATCACTAGGTATCACTATCATATTCTTGTGCATTTGCATGTGAGATTACATTCCAAGTTTACATGTGTCACAACCTACCATCGCACATAGAGGTCTCAACCATCTACCATATACATGTCGCGACCACCATCCATATGGGTCGCGACCACCCACTCATCAAGGTCTCTCGACCACCTTCAACCATGGCATCTCGACCGTGATAAAACTCCATGTCTTGACACCGATGTCATCACATGTTTTGACCATTCAAAGCTTAGGGTTTCTACCACCCACCACACACATGTTGCGACCTCAAGAACATGGTCAAGTCTCGACCCAAAAGTAAAATCATTTCGACCAAAACCAAACATGGATCACAACCAAAACATAGACATGTGTCTCGACCTCAAGAACCAAAGGTGTCTTGACCCTCAACATATTGAGATTAGGTCACATTCGTGATACTAGGCCATGCATTTTGACCCAAACCATCCAAGGGAGCAGTTTCCACCAAAATCATGCTACCACAAAGGCAACTAACCATCTTTAAGAAAAGGATAACCAAGTTCAAAATAGATTATTTCCATGGCCAAAATAGGATATAAAACAAAGGGAATCCATTAGATAGAAGAAGAGAAACATTGCATAAAACCAATCACCAAAAACCCTAAAAGCATGTGACATTAAACCACCATGAAGGAACCTCAATCAGGAGAGAGAAAGCATGTTTATCACCACCAGAATAGAACCGCAACTCCATAGAATAACAAGGTACACTAGGATCATGCATGTGACCAAAACCAAGATCAAATGATAGCAAGAAAACTACCATTCCACATCCATCTCCAAAAAAATTAGGTACCTTAGATTAGGGTTTCAAATTATAAGCAAATCAAGCATGTTGATCACCATCCAACAAGATGTAGAGCATAGTATCATCTACCAGAGCATTAGGGGTACATTTTAGAGAGAGAAACAACAACATGCATGTATGAAATGTATAATAATAGAGAGGGCAAAGTGTTATATAATCCACCTATTTTGAAGAGAAAACAAGCTCCAAGCTCAAGCTTCAAAAGAGGGAAGGAAGCTCCAACAAGGATGACCACTTCAGCCACAAGATCACCTCCAAAAAGACAAACACCTTGGTCAATGGTAGCTCAAGAAAAAGGGTAAGGAAACCCTAGGAAAAACCAAAGAAGAAAGGGGGAAAAGAGAAGATAACATCCTCCCACTAGTTACAACCATGGATAGTCCATAGTCTAAGGCTTTTGTGAAAAGGAGTTTCTATCAAGGTGACCACTAGGGTAGAACCCTAGTCTAAAACCAAGGAAAGAGGAAGAAGAAGATGGAGGTTCCAAAGGAAAAATTGATCAAGATGGTAAAACTACTTACCAAGGAAAGAAACCACCACAAGGAGGAAGATCTAGCTTCAAGGCACCACATGCAAAGTCGAACCACCTTCAAGGCACCAAGGACAACATCTTATTGCTCCACCAAGCTCCAAGAACGAGCACATGTGAAGGGAGAAGAAGAATGGTTAAAATATATAACTTGCATGAAGAGAAAATGGGTTATATATCAAAGGAGGAGGGAGGTGGGGTGAGGGATGATGTGTCAATAAAAAAGGGCACCAAAGGGATACTTGTCCACCCAAGAAACCAACATGCAACCACTCAAACCTTACATGCACGAGATGGGGATACAACCTAAGTTGGGTCTCAACCACTTGGGTCACCCAACATATGGTCTCAGACGTGACACACTAAGGACACACCACATGGTTGTGACAAAGCACCAAAACATCACCTGGATGAGACAAAAGGATCACCACAAACACTAGGTCGAGACACTTAACTAGAAGACAATTGTCTCGACCCAAGACAAACCAAGAACATCACAGTCCAGACAACAACACCTAGAGAGGTGTCTCAATCGATACACTCACAAGACACCCTCTCAAGGTTGAGACAAAGGCCATCACCTTCAACAAGGTACACACGGTCAAGACACCCAAAATCCTAGGAACCCTAATCACCTCTAGTGATGCCACCACTCAACAAAGGCTCAACCAAGGCAACCCAAAGCATCATATTCTCTCTCATGAAGACAAGAGAGATAAGGAATACTCTAGGGGTGAAAAATTGCAAGGTTGCCCTCACAAATGGGTAAATTGCAATTTGACACAAAACAAGCACAAAAAGAACAAACATCATCCAAATAAGTTCAAACTGGAGACTTAAGTTCTCCACAACCTCTAAAATCAACTCAAAGGATTAGTACAAGGTTCTAAGCACATAATCAAGTCAAATAAAACATGGTTAACCAAAAACATAGGTGATGGGTCTTACACCTTCACTCTGATAGTGAAACCATCAAATCCCTAACTTATAAAGAAAAACCATTGAGTTGGGGTACATGGTGAGAAACCCTAGGTCTCAACCCTAAGTTAGAAAACAACTCACATCTGATGGTGTATCTATGTTCTCAATGGTGAAACTATAAAAAGTATGTTAATATATTTTATGATGCAAATCACTCATGTGTAAATTACAGTTAAAACCCTAGATATGGGAATTGCATAAAAGTCCATATAAGCACATAAATTGCAAAACTTAATCAAACAATGTACAAAGTGGACGAAATGTAAAACATAGCTCAGTCACCTGATATAAAATCATAGATTAGGGTTTGATTAAGGTTTTAAGAACCCAATTAAGATTAGCAATCATGTTTCACCATAAACCTTGATCAGGGGTCTTACAACCATAAACCCCTAATAGGGATTTCGCCCCCAAAATCCTACACAAACAATGATGGGTACTTCCTACGTATCTCATCCTATAACCCCAATGTGGCTTCCTCCACACCTCGATGATCCCAAAAAACCTTCACTAAAGGTATGTACTTCTTCCTCATCTTCTTCACATGCCTATCTAGGATCAACATGGAACCCTAAACATAAGAAACATCCTCATCTGACTCAACTTCCACTGGATATATTGTCTGTTTTGTATCAGGGTGTCACTTCATCAACATAGAAACATGTGAGACATTGTGAAACCTGTACAACTCTAGAGGTAACTCCAACTTGTACACCACCTTTCCAACTCATGCCAAGATATGGTAAGGTCACATAAAGCTAGGATCCAATTTACCCTTCTTACCAAACCTCAACACACATTTCTAAGGGGAAACCTTGTGATACATGCGGTCTTCAACTTAGAACTCTAGCTTTCTACAATGATTATCAATATACAACTTCTATCTGTCCTAAGCTGCCTTCAACTATTGCTATATTACCTTGATCTTATCTGTAGTCTATTGTACTGACTCAGGACCCAAATGTTGATATTCACTTACTTCATACCAACAAAGGGGTGATTGACAATGCGTTCCGTATAAAGTTCCATATGGTGCCATGTCTATGCTTCTCTGATATTTTTTTTGTAAGAAAACTCAATCAAATCTAGATGAACATCCCAATTGCCAAGAAATTGAAGAACACACACTCTCAAAAGATCTTCTCACAGAATAGTTCTTTCTGACTGGCATATGTCTATGGGTGAAAAGTTGTGCTAAACCTTAGATGTGTCCATAAAGTTGTATGTAGACGTTCCTAAAACCTACTCATAAACTAAGGACCTCTATCAAACACTATGGTGACTGGTATGCCATGTAGACAAACTATCTCATCAATGTAGATCTGAGTGAACTTCTATGACATATAAGGTGTCTTGATTTGACAAAAAGTTAGCTGACTTAGTCAACCAATCAACTATCACCCAAATGCAATCATGACCTTTGGTTGTCCTTTGAAGACTGACCATAATGTCAATGGTTATATGATCCCATTTCCATTGTGGTACTGACAAAGGTTGCAATGTCCCTGTAGGCTTGAGATGCTCTGACTTGACTTGCTAGCAAACTGGACACTTGGAAACAAACTCTGCTACATCATGCTTTAGACATGGTTACCAATACTAATCCCATAGCTTATGATACATCTCCATACTATTGGGATGCATCACATATATCAAGGAATGACCCTTCTCAAGTACCATATCCCTCAAATCACTAGTGTTAAGAACCACTGTTCTATTGAGAAAGCACATTGTCCCATCATCTGACTCATGGAAACCATCATGTTTTCCATTGCCAAACTCTAATCTTATGTTTTGTATCGCGATATTATTCTTCGATACATATTTGATCTATTGTATCAATCTCAGCTTGACCTACAACTGTGTCAACAATCCTTCCAACAAGGAAACCTCCAACTGTACATTCATCTACCAAAGTGATATTAACATGTCCCACTTGTGACACACTGTGGAGTATAACTATGCTTTATCTACAGATGCTGACAAAGATGACTTCCCACTTAATGGATCAGTTGTCCCATTTGCCTTCTCTGGATGATAGTCTATCATGAAATCACAGTCTTTGATCATCTCCATCCATCTTCTCTTCCTCATGTTCATCTCCTGCTTTGAGAAGATATATTATAGGTTCTTGTGATCTATGAAGATCTGACACTTCTACCCATACATATGGTGTCTCCAAATCTTCAGGGCAAGAAATATAGCGACTATCTCCAGGTCATGAGTTGGATAGTTCTCCTTGTGTCTCTTAAGTTGTTGTGAATCAAAAGAAATCACATCATTGTCCTGCATCAATGAGCATCCCAAACCATTCTTTGAAGCATCACAAAAAATGATGTAGCATTTCCCTTGCTCTGGTAACACTAACACTGGAGAACTTATCAAGTTCTCCTTCAAAAACCAAAAAGAACGTTGACACTTATCATCCTAGATAAAAGGAACACCATTCCTAGTCAACTTGGTCAAAGGTAATGCTACAACAATAAAGTTCTTTATGAATCTTCTATAGTAGCCAGCTAGACCTAGGAAGCTTCAGACCTCTATCGATGTCTTGGGTTGCTCCCACTTTAGCACTGACTCAACCTTCTTTGGGTCTACACAAACACCCCTCGTAGATATGACATGATCAAGAAAAGACACCTCGGTCAACCAAAACTCACACTTGATGAGATTGGCATACAACTAGTGCTTCCCAACAACTCTAATTCTTGGCAAAGATGCTATTAATGTTGATGAATGTCCCTAGAGTATATCAAGATATCATATGTGAATACAACTATGAATTGGTCAAGATATGGTTTGAACACTCTATTCACCAAGTCCATAAATGTTGTTGATGCACTGGTTAACTCAAACAGAATAACCACAAATTGATAATGACCATACCTAGTCCTAAAAGTAGCGTTAGGTATGTCATCCATCTTGATCCTCAACTGGTGATATCCTGACCTCAAGTCTATCTTAGAAAACATTGTTCACCTCTCAATTGATAAAAAAATCATCAATCATCGATAGTGGGTACTTATTTTTCACGGTGACCTTGTTCAACTAGCAGTGATCTATGCAAAGACTCATAAAAGAACCATCCTTATTCTTCACAAATAGGACTGGAGCACCCAAGGGGAGGTGCTCCGGCATATAAAGCCCTTCTCCAACAACTCTTGCAACTATTATTCAACTTCTTCATCTCAATTGATGGAAAATAAGGTATCTGAGCTATGGGTTGTGTTCCAAGAACTAGATTAAACTCAAAATCAACCTCTCTAGGGGATGGAACACCTGGAAACGCACTTAGAAAGACATCCTCAAACTCACACGCCATAGGTACCTTTTGAATACTAGGACTCCTCACCTTGGTATGCACAATATGCGCTAAGAAAGCCTCACACCCTTGTCTCATCAGCTTCTCTTCTATCACGGATGATACCAAACACGTAGGAAGAATCTTCTTGATTCCTTAGAAAGTTGATGAATGCATATTCATCCTAATTTTAGCTACATTATTAGTCTAGTTAAGCATTCATATAGCTTAGTTTTCATCACGAATAGCTTTGTTTTGATCTAATTAGATTTTTACGTTAATTTGTTGAATTGATACTTTTCTTGACTCCCTTTGTAGGTTTTAAATTTTATCGCTCTGCAACAAGTTTGCCTTAGGGGTAGCACCCCCAAAAAAATGGATTTTGAGCACTTTCAGTAGGCATATCGATACACAAATTTTGTGTCTAAGGACAATTTTGACATGTCAATCGACATACCAATAGACATTAAAATCGGTGAAGAAATCAAAACATACAAGAGGTCGACAGCCTTATCGACCTCCCAACTCAGTACTTTGGTTGATACTCAACTGCTCGACAGCCTTATCGACCCCCTTGGTCAATATTCATGAAGAACGACACTCAAAATCATTGATAATTAAGGTCGAAAGCTTTGTCGACCCCCTGCTCGACATCATGATCGGCCAACCAATCAACAAGAAACTAAGTCATCGACACAATGTTGATGACATTCTCATCGACAACCACAAATTCAATCGACAGTCATGTTGACCCTCAAGGTCAACAATCCTATCGATCTCTAAGACCGACGATAGGAAGTCCAAGCATCAACACCTATTAGTCATCAGTCCCGTCGACTAATGCACCCATCGGTCGACATCGATAGGGAATGCAAGAGGTCGACAACCTCGACTCTATAAATAGGCCCCCAAAAAAGACGTACAACTCATCTCATATTTTCTAGAGATAGAAATTCTGAAATTTTACCGTTGAGATCAGAGTAAGGACGAGACTTGTCAACCAAGCTAGTTGTATCAACCTAGTTGATCGACACCTATCGACCTCTAGCATAGGTCGACAGATCTCCATCAACATCAAGTCCAAGCCACTGATCTCTCTCTCCGAGCAATGGATATCATCCCCGAGATGTTGTTCCTCCACCTGCTTCTGCTGCAAGTCAGGGTTAATACTTGGAGGAGAAAGAAGGAAAGAAGTCCACCGTCGCACACCATAGCAATCCTCTTTCGCCACCATCATGATCGTGATGGTGTCCTCCTCATGTCGAGGGAGTAGTCTTTTCAATGGGGTGTGGGGACTAGACTCAATAGCCATTTTTTGCAATTTCATTCATGTCCCAATTCTTATATGAACTCATATAACTCATAGCTAATTGCTTATTACATGTCTTGTGGATTGATCACCCGCTTTACGTGATTTATCATAATCTTTTACCGTGAGAACTTCAACATTTAAGACTTCAATATCGATTAGTTTTGGTTAACGCCCTGATAAGAACTTCTAAAAGAAAGTCTCCAGAGTAGTGGATAGAGGATCTATAAGTAACAAGACATCTGGCTTACATGAATATCTACTCATACAAGTTTCTGATTCTGCAATGGGAAACTTTCATAACTCCAATTATATCTTCATACAAGTTTGGATTTGAATGATTGTGCATATTTGAGTAGTGGCGGTGAAACCCTATTCCACCCTAGTGTTTCCAACCATTGACAACTAAAACTTTAATCTAGCTCTTTATATTCTTATATACTTATATTAATGAAACCAATCTCAACTTTTATGATCAATACTAGTTCTTGATAAGTTACTCTGATTAGATAGTTCTTAAAAAGGTTGTCCCTTGGGATTTGATCCTTAACTATATTGCAAAAGATATGTCCTCTTGTGGGTTGCATTATTACATTTTGGTTTTGGTAAACTCTAAGAATTTCTTTCCTCGTGAATTTGCAGTGCGATAATAATCCATGTCAAAAGTCTAGGAGATATCCCCATCACAAAAGATTGCAATCTTGGAACTATAGTCCAAAACAACCATGTACTTGTCCAAGGTATCCATCCCTACGATCACATCAAATTCATGCATATAAAGTTGCTTGAGATCCACTTGAATGTTGCATTTTGATAAAGAAAGAACGCAATGTGGACTCACCTCCCGCAACACAACATAACCAACTAAAGGGGTTTCTAGCAAGAGGCTATCAAATCTACTACAAATAGGAAGTTTACAACTATTTATCATCTCTCATGTGATAAATGAGTGTGTGTTCACCCAAATTAACTAAAACAAATATGAAAGAAGAAGCTAGATAAGTCAGAATGAAAAAGTTCCATCTGACCTGTCAAGACAGGTGAGTTGACCACTCCTTTCGGATGACTCATGGCATAGAATCTCATCATCACCTGCTGTCGTCCTTGACCTCTACTAGCTGGTCTTGATGACCTTGCCTATGATTCCTAGTCACATCCTTTATCGCCACCACTATTGTACTACTGCTACTGTGAGCCTCGTTGACTCTACCATAGATGATGTGTCACTTCCTCATCCTTCATAGGGCATAACCATCTCACATTCCTGACGTGTCCACACTTGGAAGATGTCCTTGTACCGTACTGTGGCCTAGACAGTCCTGTCATTAACATTGAGGATGAACTATTCTCCCCTGTTGGTAGAAAGTTGTGCCCTATTTCTTCCCTAGGGGACCATTGTGACTATACTCGTGCTCTTGGCTCAAAAAAAGTTGATCTCTGTTGTGACTGTTGGTATTGTGGTGAAGGGAACCTCAAATTCTTACATCTACTAGATGATTTTCCTTGGAACTGAGTTGGCTTCTTCCTAGAGTTAGCTTCTCACTTCTCAATAGTAGACCTCTCTATCCTCCTCATAGACTCTACAAATGTAGAAAACTTCTCCCGATTCTCCAAATCCGATGTAGTTGTAGACAACTCAGAGTTCAGACCTTTCTCAAACATTCAGATTCTCTCCTTCTCTAGTTGTTGCCAAGTGAGGATAGAACCTCAACAACTCCATAAACCTCTCTTCATAGTTTTGGATAGATGGAAAACCTTGGCACAACCATTTGAACTGGGCTCTCTTCTCATCCAGGTACATCTCTAGGAAGTAGCGGATCACAAACTCTCATTGGAACTCCTCAAAGCTAACCACAACTCCTGCACTCTTCTCCTCTTTTATGGACCACCGATGGCCATCACATCCTTTCAAAAGGTAAATGACATGCTTTACCTTTTCCTCATATGGGATGTTTGGGATCGTAAATGCCTTCCCAAAATCTATTAACCACATATCAACATGTGTCGATTCTACTATATCTGCATACTTAGTGACTTCCATGTGCTTCATCCTCTCAAAGGTCTTCATTCAACCCTGAGATTCTACACTAGGGACGAGTTCCCTAGGTTGAGGTACATGCACCCTATCCACTAACTGCGTAATCATCACCATAAGTTGTCCAAACATGGATTGGAACTTTGGAAGGTTGGATTAGCCATGGCTAAAGGGTCACATGGAGGTGGTGCAGGCTGTTCTGGACCCATATCAAGTGATCTTTCTTTAGGTATCGACCTCCTATCACCACCTCTTCACACCACATATCTACTCTCAACATGATCTTCATGTTCTCCAGACATTTGAATAACCATGAGCTGTGATAAGATATGTTGGATTATGGAAGAACAAACCCAAAGGCTATGTCATATGTCTGCATAGACTCAACAAACCCTAAAATCTAATACCACCAAATGTGGCAACCCTCTATGCTAAATGAGATTTCTCAAAAACAAAAACACGATCGATAATAATCAACCATATCACTAAAAAGGTGCATTATTAAAACCAAATAGGCTTCTTAAGCATGTTCACAAAGATTTACATATAGGTCCAACATCCTATGTAAAAGTATGTATCATAATAGGTATTTATTCAACCATCTAGTAATCTATGCCACAACTTGTATACAAAAGGCATTGTCCACATATACACATTATATACAACATCAACATATTGCCAAAAATGCGAGTCGATATACATCATCTAGAAAACATCCCCGCCTGAACATGAGAGTACAAGGATGACTCTAGGACACACTACAACTATCCAACCCTATTTCTCTACTAATCTCCAAGCTGCTCCTCCTCACTACCACAAGCCTAAAGACACTACTGCCGATCACCTAAAATGATGTGGTGACCCATGAGGTGAGACCCATGTCCCAGTAAGAGATATAACTCTTAGAAATGTTTATTTCTAAAAATAGATGGTGCAATTAAATAGATAAAGTAGATAACATTATAGGATTTTATGGATTAATATAAACAGAGGAACATAAAAGGCTAACACCATGTGTTCATTTGATTTCTCTTACAACATTATACATCATCAAAATATTAAAAGAAGAAAATCAAGGGTTATCATCTAATGTGAGTGGCTATTTTAGCCCTAACAGATATGCTACATGGATGTATTATATCTTTTATTAAGCCCTACAGAGTTTAAGCCATACCAATCAAACATCCAACTAACCATTGTGATGTTGCAATTAGTTTCATACAAGATCTAGGGAGATGGATGTAGGGAAATTGAGGTGACACATAAGGCAATGGAAACAAGAGTTTAAAGCTTGATTCCCCATAATAGTAAGATTACGTCAACAAAAATGTATATGGAAAGGAAAGTAACAAGAGTTATACCTAGTCCTAGAGCAAGTCCAATGACACCTCTTCATGCAATATCGTGCTTCTTTTTCAGCAACACTCAAACAGTTATCAACAATGACCTCCTAGTTTGGTACCATGGACAACGGTTGATGGCATTCTCCTACTGACAGACAAGGGCCTCCCACTTCTATAGTATCCCATGTGAACCATAGGGAACTCCACGTTGTTCTACCAGAGCCAACATGAAGGAGTTGTTCTTTTGAAACGTCAACCCACTAGAGTTGATTCTCTCTCCCACAATTGTCTCACCCTTGCTATCCCTCCCTTTATTAGGTAGGATTTTCTCAGGATGTCGATTGGTTACTACAACCTGAGATGACAACAATTGTCATAGTTACTGTTGTGTCTGGGAAGCCCCCAATGCCCCTATACACAAATTTTCTAGAAACTTCAAGAAGTGAACTGGTTGGTTTGCGCACCCAACCGATCGGTTCACATAGTGAATCAGTTGGTTTGTGCAGTTTCCTGTTCTAAATCGAATTGATAATCAATTTTTTTATTAATGCTATACATGACATCAACATCAATCCCTATTCCAATCAAATTGTCCACTGAACTAGGCGATGCATATTGCAAACTGATCAGTTCACATAGTGAAATGTTCATTTCACTTTGTGAAATAGTCCTTTCACAAGTGAAATGGTCATTTCACATGTCCAATGCAGGCAAAGTTCAACCAATATTGATTCCAATTGGCAGACACTCAAAACGATCAATTCACCACTTGAATAAGGTGGTTGAGAGTGCAATCAGTAAATTTTGAACCTCAGTTGTTTAATTGAATACCTAAACACCTTTAATAATCAATTCAAACATCATTCATGAATATACTCCTTTCATCTAAGTATATCCTATTTGTGTGACCCTATAGGGCTAGAATTACATTGGTAGTGAATGTCCATAACCAATGACATCACAAGAAAAGAGTGACATCTAGAAACACATCATTTCTACCCAAGTAATTTAGATAGTTGGAGAACAAATTCAACCTACAACAAATAATCAGTGTTATTGTGATCGTATAGTTCCTTTTTTACTGACATCAGAATTGAAATTAAGGCATGGAATTGTTATCCTCTCAATGTTCAATCCATGTTCCTAGAACTAGAGAAGACTATATGAGATGCACGTGAGCTCACATGTCACATATTGAGTCGCATGAGTATGCATGGCCATACATTTCTCAATCTCGCTTATCAAGAGGCCCTAGATATCAATCTCTTATAGGAGGGAAAAATCCCATCTACATCACTGACACTAAATCCCCATGTCTCACAATGCATCCTAGAAACACCATTATGGCAACCCTTATTCAGGATCACAGTGGATGATGTCAAAGTACATGAATGACATGTGATGAATGTAGTGACTTTAGGTCTAAGAACCACAATCATCACTATCACTATGAGAGATGATTGTGACTACCATTTCATGGTATCCATGTATCACTCTCATAGTTGGTCTATCTGATACACAGTTCTCTAACATGTATATGTGTGCTTGACTTGATATCATATATCATGACTAATGGGACTCTATCATCAATCAACACACACTCTAGTCTTATGTATTACTGTATTCTTTTTTGCTTCCATAGTAATAACCGACTAGGGACATAAAAAGAGTGATGTAGTCTTGTCATACATATGATCTCATTATTTAGGTCCTCAACCTGAAGAAGTATGTCATCAAGTAACATCATTCTTTAGACATCTACTATGTCCGTGTCATCATCTCATGCTAGGAAAAACGTAATACACAAATTACCTTTATAATTATCAAATCAAGTATCGACTACCCCATCACAATCATGATATGATTGGCTCTCAGGCATACATACCAACAAACTCCCACTTGCACTTAGAGCCAATCACTCAAAAATATTATTCCAAGTGATCTTAAACATGTCCATCATGTTTTTAATGTGTTGGTGCTTTTATGGTGGGTTAGAAACATTTGCTTCAAGTCAGTACTTCCAAGTTTCACATCTCCTTATTTTACTTCCTTTTGTATGAGTTGGAAGTGTTATATTATGCCATCTGAGATTCCTAGCCTAACTAGTAGCTCCATTATTGTCACAATATTTCTATTGTGTCATAAATGGTTTGGAACCTCCCACAAGTTCATCTATATGAACTTATAGATTCATACATTATCCTTTATTGTTCTCATAACACCAGGATACTCGACTTCTATTCTAGAATTTAAACATCTGTCTTTATCTTGGAATAGTTTCCATCTTATACTTCTCATTTTAAGGTTAAATACAAATTTAGATTGCGATAATTAATTTTATTTGTCATTTCAGAAGCTTGCATCGGTGTAACTCTTTACACCCAAATATTCCTTATTACCATAACCAAGGAACTAATCCTATTAGTGATTCTCAAATACTTAGGGATGTTCTTATGGCATTCTAGTGACCTTCACTAGGATCTGATAGATATCCACTCCTCATGTCCAATATATACGAGATAACTGGATGATTTCATATGCTCTTCTCATGCCAATACATATGAGATAACAAGATGAGTACATGACATGCATGATAGATTCAAATGTGAATGCATATGGTATCTATCCATGTGTTCCTATTCTTCATAAGAACTAAGACACTATGCTCCTGAGAGACTACCTCCATGAAACATGAACAAGTTTCTCTCATTGGGTCTTGCATGCTGAACACTTTTAGCATCTTGCCCATGTATGTTCTCTTAGGTCAAAAAGATTTCTCGATCTATCTCTACAGATATTAATTCATATCACATGTTATGCTTCACCTCAATATCTTCACAGACAAGGTACTTTCCCGTCTAGGTTTTAATATTTATTGGATAAGGATGTTATTCCCCATCATTATGTGGAATATAAATATGCTCCCACTTAATCTTTTGTAATCACAGATTCCATCATCATTTTGACTCAAGTCAAACCCTTTTACTATCTTGTCAAATAGAAAATTCCACATCTGAGATGGTTGCTTCAATCCACATATTGACCTTCGTATCTTATAAACTTTATTTGCAATATTACATTCATAAAAACCTTTAGGTTGTGTCACCTACACATCCTCATAATTATTCCATTTAAGAAATGTAGTTTTAATATCCATATGCCAAATCTCAGTCATAATAAGATGTAAAAGCAAGCATGATCCTGATGGATTCAACCATGGCAACTGCTGAAAATATTTCATCATGTTTAATACCTTGAACTTATTTGAAACTCTATGCAACCAATCTACCCTTCCATGTTGGTCTTCTTCTTGAAGACACAATTGCACCCTATGGGTTTTACCCCTTCAAGCAGATCCACCAAGGTCCTACCTTGTTGGTTTACATGGAATCCATCTTTGACCCCATGGCCTTAACCCATTTCTTAGATTGTGGTTCCTCAATTGCTTCTAGGTAGGTTTTTGACTCATCATTTATGATCAATTCACTACGTTTTGAGATATAAGGTATCATAATCTTTCAAGCTCAAGGTGTATTTTACTAGAACAATGAGTTATTGTGTTACATTAGGAAGTTGAGATTCCACAATAACTTGTGATTATCCTCATTCCTAATGTAACTCTTTTGGTTCAATGTTTTCTTATTTGTCTTGAACATTTTGAGTTCGACTTTTACTCCCACTGATTCCTTTGGAACTAAGTTCCTCTTCAGGAATGCAACTATTCTGGAAACAAACACTTTGTTATCAGATTGGAATCAAAGTAGTATTCAACAAATAACACTGACATGATTTTTGGAGCAAAATTTTCAAGAAACTCTTTTATTACATAAGCTTTCAACCCTAATCATTATAGAATACATATCAGGACACCTCCCAAGCCATATCTCATATGGTGTCTGTTGAACTATTTTAGACGATACATTGTTTTAGTGTAAAGCAAGTGTCCAAAAGAAATTGGAAGATCAACTAGATTTTGTTGATAATCACACCATGACTAATGAGGTGTGATTCCTTCTTTCTGATACACTTCCATGATACACTAACATTGTGTTTCAGGTGGAGTTCATCATGATACATTATCCTGATCTCCTAGAAGGTGCTCAGACTCTTGGTTTAAAATATTTCAACTTCAATCATATCGAAGTGTCTTAACATTTTTATCAAGTCAATTACGTACATCATTAATGATATCCTTTAACATTTCAAGAGATTCATACTTGTATTTCATTGAATACAAATTTCCAGATCTATTGATAGCATCAATAAATATAATGAGGTACATGTAACTACATTTAGAATTTATTCTAAAAGGTATATATACATCAATATATGTGGGCTCTGATCTCCAAACCATGACATAAACACGATTAAAACTTAGCAGAAGTGAATCGGTAATCAGCGGAAGACAAAAATCACGGAAAATTAAAGCTTTTCGAGACAAGAGCTTGGATCCATAAAAGCTTCTTTCATAAAGTGAGGTAAACTGTTTACATCTCAGGATAATTACTTCTTGAGTAATTATATACATCAAGATACAAAATCTCAAGATCACTAAACAAAAGACTCCAAGACCTGAGAGTACAGAGGACACATAGGACTGACTCTAACTACACCACATGGCAGGACAAATCTCCACCTGAGATTACTGCTGCCCCTGGTGCTGCTGCTGCTGAGACTGGTCACCTGTAGGCTGGTTCCTTCGTCTCCGACGTCCACCTAAAAAGTTGAAGCCTACGGGGTGAGACAATTATACATAATTATCCCAGCGAGAGTTATAACTCTTCGCCAGAAGCTTTATTATAACATCAAAGATTATTTTAAACAGTAAAGCCTTCAAAGCATCCTATAACAGTTGCAGGTATAACAAGATCTCTACAATTTAGGAGATATGGAGAATATCAACATTAATGCAATGTAACATCAATCAACTAACTTGGAGTCATCTCTAACAAGTTATACTACATGGTTGATTATGTTTTACAAACAACATTATGCCCTGTGGAGATGAGGCTTACCACTCATACTCCAACTGATCGCTGAGAAGCCGCATCAGTATCATACATAGGTCATTAAGAGAGCCGGATTCTCATGACCTTCACCTTCCTCAGTCAGTAAGAGGATCACTTGTAGGACATCTCGTGTCTCTACTACTATAGCTCACCAGGGTAAACTGGTCCTTTGCTATTCTAGAGTCACAGTGGCATTCTGTACTCTCTTCGTCATCAGGAGGTTTCATATTTACCTACCACTGATACGGATATCTGTGCTTTCTTCGTCATCAGGAGGTTTCATGTTTACCTACCACTGATACGGTATGGAACTATAGTGAAGGATGGATGGATTCCACATCTACATCACTTTCCTACCCTAGGATGTAAGGTTCTACACATCCATGTACCCCACATACTCAAAAGTATGTGCTCTAGGAGTTCCCTAAGGAAAACCTGTTTCACCATCACTTAATTTCTGACAATGATGGATCTATGATCAGGGCTCTACATTATACTTGATTAGTTAGGTACATTCAGTATTCTTTAACAGCATACATTGTTCTGCAAACAATAACAATAGCATAGCAGCCATAAAAGAAGAATACTAAATGTAACAGGCCTAACTCATATCAATCATTATTTCTTATTATCCTCATCACAAGTCATCTCTAAGGCATGACCTTGATGGTATTCATGGCTCTCATAGCCCATTATCAGCATAGGATGCCACTGGCAAGGCATCAGATTACTTTACTTATTCATAAGGCTAACAACATGCCTTTAATGAATATAACATCAACATCCATTCCTGGATATGATTACCTTCATATCAGTTGCTGCATGGTTAATACATCTGATAAAGGTAATACAACAATAAGGAATGTGCTTCCTACTCTTGTGATAAGAGTTAAATCTTTAATTCAAATCAAATAGAGTTTAATACTCAAAAGCATGCCATTACCCTTGAATTAGGGTTTACTATTCACATTACATGTCACCACCCTTGAATTAGGGTTTACTATTCACATTACATGTCATCACCCTTGAATTAGGGTTTACTATTCACATCCAGGTGAATTAAACTCATAACATCATCATGTATGAGTAACATCTTCATTGATTCTCTTGGATTAATTAAAGGTTCATCATTTATCATAATTAGGGTTTCTATGACCTCACCCGGATGGACCATACCCTAATTATGCTCACTTATGTTCATTGGAGATGCTTTACTTGAGTTTCCACTTAAACAGAGTACTTTCTCTCTCTAGAAGTACTTTCTCTCTCTAGAAGTACTTTCTCTCTCATCATAATGTTAGGTGATGTCAACATCACTCTAAAACAGGTTGGATTGAGGCATCATAGGCTAACATAGTCAAAAACATCATCATTATGTGATTAGAGTTACTTTCTCTCTCTAGGGTACTTTCTCTCTCTAGAGTACTCTCTCTTTCATCATACTAATGGTTGATGGTAACATTAGACTAGACCAAGTTGGATAGATTCATTATGACTAAACACATCATTCTCATGTAATTAAGGTTTGAATTGAGCAAGGTATAACTTAATTGACCCTTCAGGGGTATATTGGTAATTCACCCCATTGATCATCATTATGGTCAAAACCTTAGTCAAATAACCCCTTAATATCCTAGGTTGTCATTAGGGTTTGATTTGAGCAACATTGAACCATTTACATCATCAAATGATTGAATGTGGTCAATCTTGAATCACATTGATTAATTTCAATCATTAATCATTAATTGAATTGAGATCGGTTGAAAGTGTTGACCGTTTGCCCACTTTGACTTTCCAAGACCACGAGCCTCCTTCTAGCTCCAAGACCGCGAGCCCCCTTTAAGGGTTCAAGACCGCGTAGCCTCCCATTGGTTCAAGTTAATGTTGAGACCGCGAAGACCAATTTGAGTTGAGACCGCGAGGGTCATGAAGGCCGTTTGCCCTTCTTTGACCTCAGGACCGCGAGGCCCTTCGCGGTCTTGAGACTGCGAGCCTCCTCTCGGTCTTGAGACCGTGAGCCCCCTCACGGTCTTGAGACCGCGAGCCCTCTCACGGTCTTGAGACCGCGAGGCTCTCATGGTCTCAGCCGCTTGGTCCTTCAACAAGGCTCAAAGGTGCAACCACTAATGTCAAACGATGTTGAAGCCTTCAAAAAGTCCACTCTATGTTGACCACCTATGGTCTGGGTGAATCAAGATTATTCTTGACCAATTGTTCAACCAATTGACCCTCAATTGTTGACCAAGTAGGATTGAAATCGATTCAATTAGGGTCTATCAATGTTCACCCATCAACACTCAACAATGTGCATCAATACAAGGTTGAACTCTTCAATTGAGCTCCAATTGGGCCCAAACTTGGCCCAAACGGTCTTGAGGTCATGTGGGTGGACCCCACATGGTCTTAAGACCGTTTGCCCAAGATTTCATCAAAGTCTAAGGTGATTTGATAGGGGTTGAACCATGATTGAACCACAAAACAGAATTTTGATTAAATTGATAACTTATTTGCAATTCGGTCCTCAATTGGTCAAATTACTCAACCCTAGACCTTCAAACGGTCTTGGGTGATTGTCCTCTCGGTCTTGAGACCGTTTGGATGAGTTCCAAACGGTCTTGAGACCGTTTGCCCATCCAATTTTTGGATTCTAGTGGAAATTCATGAAGGTTGAACAAATTGAGTTGATGATTATATCAATATTTAATTGCAATGTAAATTGGTGTAAAAGTACCTTCAATTGGTCAACAAATCTTGACCCCAGACCTCCAAACGGTCTTGGTTGATTGCCCTCGCGGTCTTGAGACCGTTTGGTGACCCCCAAACGGTCTTGAGACCGTTTAGGTCAATCAACCCTAAAAACCCTAATTAGGTCACCATAATTTCAGTACTGATTTCACCTAGGGTTATCCCTAGTAATCACCCTTCAACTCTTAGCCCGTTTGGAATTAGACCATCAAACTTGGTGAGTTGTTCATTAACATAATTTTGAACAGTAATCTCATACGCTTAAAGCTTAGTCAACGACCTTACACGGTCTTGAGACCGTTTTCCCAAAAAGGAAATTTCAGACCGTTTGAAAATCAGGAATTAATTCATTTAAAGTTGTGACTTAAAAAGGTCATATCTCCCGATTCCTTTGGAGTTAGTCTCCCAAATTTTGAGGGTAATTATCTTATATAATTAGGAACAGATTTCTTATACGGTCCACGCTCGGTCAATGGGGCCAAACGGTCTTGAGACCGTTTGCCCTGTCGCGGTCTCGAGACCGTTTGCTCACCTCGCGGTCTTGAGTCCGAGAGAGCAAACTGTTAGGACCGTTTAAGGAAAAGAAAAGCGGTGGGATTTTCTTGGAAATCACGCCTTCATCTCCTAGCTCAAGAACAGTACGAATATCCCATGGGTTTGCTTGTAAAATAGCAAAGAACAGTAAGGAACATGAAGGACTATCATCTAACCGCATATAAAGGATGCATATAGTAAAGCATGGGTTTAGAGTTATAAAACCCGCCTAAAGCTTGCTTCTTGAGCTCCAAGCTTTAATGGCGTCCTTGAGTTCCCACAGGTTGGCCAAGGTGAAAACTCCAAGGAAGGATGAAAAAGAGACGGCTAGAAAGGTAGGGTTTCAAGAGTTAGCCATGAAGATGACCTTGAATTCGAATTCTAACCATGGAATTAGGCAAGAAGAAGATCCCAAACCTACCTTGCACCCTTGGTCGTTCCTCTTGAGCTCCAAGATAGTCCTTAGTCGGCCAAGCAAAGAGGAAACAGTGATATTGTGGGCTCTGATCTCCAAACCATAACATAAACATGATTAAAACTTAGCGGAAGCGAATCGGTAATCAACGGAAGAAAAAAATCACAGGAAATTAAAACTTTTCGTGACAAGAGCTTGAATCCATAAAAGCTTCTTTCATAAAGAGAGATAAACTGTTTACATCTCAGGATAATTACTTCTCGAGTAATTATATACATCAAGATACAAAATCTCAAGATCACTATACAAAAGACTCCAAGACCTGAGAGTACAGAGGACACATAGGACTGACTCTAACTACACCACATGGCAGGACAAATCTCCACCTGAGATTACTGCTGCCCCTGGTGCTGCTGCTGCTGAGACTGGTCACCTGTAGGCTGGTTCCTTCGTCTCCGACGTCCACCTAAAAAGTTGAAGCCTACGGGGTGAGACAATTATACATAATTGTCCCAGCGAGAGTTATAACTCTTCGCCAGAAGCTTTATTATAACATCAAAGATTATTTTAAACAGTAAAGCCTTCAAAGCATTCTATAACAGTTGCAGGTATAACAAGATCTCTACAATTTAGGAGATATGCAAAATATCAACATTATTGCAATGTAACATCAACCAACTAACTTGGAGTCATCTCTAACAAGTTATACTACATGGTTGATTATGTTTTAAAAACAACATTATGCCCTGTGGAGATGAGGCTTACCACTCATACTCCAACTGATCGCTGAGAAGCCGCATCAGTATCATACATAGGTCATTAAGAGAGCCGGATTCTCATGACCTTCACCTTCCTCAGTCAGTAAGAGGATCACTTGTAGGACATCTCGTGTCTCTACTTAATATAGCTTACCAGGGTAAACTGGTCTTTCGCTATTCTAGAGTCACAGTGGCGTTCTGTACTCTCTTCGTCATCAGGAGGTTTTATATTTACCTACCACTGATACGGATATCTGTGCTTTCTTCATCATCAGGAGGTTTCATGTTTACCTACCACTGATACGGTATGAAACTATAGTGAAGGATGGATGGATTACACATCTACATCACTTTCCTACACTAGGATGTAAGGTTCTACACATCCATGTACCCCACATACTCAAAAGTATGTGCTCCAGGAGTTCCCTGAGGAAAACCTGTTTCACCATCACTTAATTTTTGACAATGATGGATCTATGATCAGGGCTCTACATTATACTTGATTAGTTAGGTACATTCAGTATTCTTTAACAGCATACATTGTTCTTCAAACAATAACAGTAGCATAGCAGCTATAAAAGAAGAATACTAAATGTAACAGGACTAACTCATATCAATCATCATTTCTCATTATCATCATCACAAGTCATCTCTAAGGCATGACCTTGATGGTATTCATGGCCCTCATAGCCCATTATCAGCATAGGATGCCACTGGCAAGGCATTAGATTACTTTACTTATTCATAAGGCTAACATTATGCCTTTAATGAATATAACATCAACATCCATACCTGGATATGATTACCTTTATATCAGAACCTGCATGGTTAATACATCTGATAAAGGTAATACAACAATAAGGAATGTACTTCCTACTCTTGTCATAAGAGTTAAATCTTTAACTCAAATTAAATAGAGTTTAATACTCAAAAGCATGCCATTACCCTTGAATTAGGGTTTACTATTCACATCACATGTCATCACCCTTGAATTAGGGTTTACTATTCACATCAAGGTGAATTAAACTCATAACATCATCATGTATGAGTAACATCTTCATTGATGCTCTTGGTTTAGTTAAAGGTTCATCATTTATCATAATTAGGGTTTCTATGATCTCACACAGGTGGATCATACCCTAATTATGCTCATTTCTGTGTATTGGGGATGCTTCAATTGAGTTTGCACTTAAAAAGGGTACTTTCTCTCTCTAGAATTACTTTCTCTCTCTAGAAGTACTTTCTCTCTCATCATAAAGTTAGGTGATGTCAACATCACTCTAAAACAGGTTGGATTGAGTCATCATAGGCTAACATAGCCTAAAACATCATCATTATGTGATTAGAGTTACTTTCTCTCTCTAGGGTACTTTCTCTCTCTAGAGTACTCTCTCTTTCATCATACTAATGGTTGATGATAACATTAGACTAGATCAAGTTAGATAGAGTCATTATGACTAAAAACATCATTCTCATGTAATTAGGGTTTGAATTGAGCAAGGTACAACTCAATTGACCCTTCAGGGGTATATTGGTAATTTACTCCATTGATCATCATTATGGTCAAAACCTTAGTCAAATAACCCCTTAATATCCTAGGTTGTCATTATGGTTTGATTAGGGCAACATTGAACCATTTATATCATCATTTGATTTAATAAAGTCAACCTTGAATCACATTGATTGATTTCAATCATTAATCATCAATTGAATTGAGATCGGTTGAAAGTGTTGACCGTTTGCCCACTTTGACTTTCCAAGACCGCGAGCCTCCTTCTAACCTCAAGACCGCGAGCCCCCTTAGGCTTCAAGACCGCGATCCTCTTCAAGGGTTTAAGACCGCGAAGCCTTCCATTAGTTCAAGTTAATGTTGAGACCGCGAAGATCAATTTGATGTTGAGTCCGCGAAGAGGTGTTGACCGTTTAGCTAGTTTGACCTCAGGACCGCGAGGCCCTTCACGGTCTTGAGACCGCGAGCCTCCTCTCGGTCTTGAGACCGTGAGCCCCCTCATGGTCTTGAGACTATGAGCCCTCTCACGGTCTTGAGACCGCGAGGCTCACATGGTCTCAGCCGCTTGGTCCATCAACAAAATCAACAAAGCAATCGATGATGTCAACCGATGTTGAAGCCCTCAAAAGGTCAAATATATGTTGACCACTTATGTATTGAGTCAATTAAGATTATTCTTGATCACTTGGTCATTCAATTGACCCATAATGGTTGACCAATTAGGGTTGAAGTCGATTCAATTAGGGTCTATCAATGTTCACCCATCAACACTCAACAAAGTGACTCAACACAAGGTTGAACCTTTCAATTGAGCTCCAATTGGGCCTAAACTTGGCACAAACGGTCTTGAGGTCATGTGGGTGGACCCCACATGGTCTTGAGACCGTTTTCCCAAGATTTCATTAAAATCTAAGGTGATTTGATAGAGATTGAACTATGATTGGGTTACAAAATCAGTATTTTAATCAATTGATAACTTATTTGCAATTGGGTCCTCAATTGGTCAAAATACTTAACCCTAGACCTTCAAACGGTCTTGGGTGATTGTCCTCTCGGTCTTGAGACCGTTTGGATGAGTTGCAAACGGTCTTGAGACCGTTTGCCCATCCAATTTTGGATTCTAGTGCAAATTCATCAAGGTCTGACCCATTGAGTTGATGATCATGTCAATATTTAATTGCAATGTAATTTGGTGTAATTGTACCTTCAATTGGTCAACTATCCTTGACCCCAGACCTCCAAACGGTCTTGGTTGATTTCCCTCGCGGTCTTGAGACCGTTTGGGGGACCCCTAAACGGTCTTGAGACCGTTTAGGTCAATCAACCCTAAAAACCCTAATTAGGTCACCATAATTTCAGTACTGATTTCATCTAGGGTTAGCCCTAGTATTCACCCTTCAACTCTTTGCCCGTTTGTAATTAGACCATCAAACTTGGTGAGTTGTTAATTAACATAATTTTGAACAGTAATCTCATACGGTCAACGCTTAGTCAACGACCTTAAACGGTCTTGAGACCGTTTGCCCAAAAAGGCAATTTCAGCCCGTTTGAAAATCAGCAATTAATTCATTTAAAGTTGTGACTTAAAAAGGTCATATCTCCCGATTTCTTTGGAGTTAGTCTCCCAAATTTTGAGGGTAATTAGCCTATATAATTAGGAACAGATTTCTTATACGGTCCACGCTCGGTCAACGGGGCCAAACGGTCTTGAGACCGTTTGCCCTGTCGCGGTCTCGAGACCGTTTGCTCACCTCGTGGTCTTGAGTCCGAGAGAGCAAACTTTTGAGACCGTTTAAGGAAGTGAAAAGCGGTAGGTTTTTCTTGGAAATCACGCCTCCATCTCCTAGCTCAAGAACAGTACGAATATCCCATGGGTTTGCTTGCAAAATAGCAGGGAAAAGTAGGGAAACACTAAGAGCTATCATCAAAACGCATATAAAGATGCACATAGTAAAGCATGGGTTTAGAGTTATAAAACCCGCCTAAAGCTTGCTTCTTGAGCTCCAAGCTTTCAAGCTCCGAGCTTTAATGGCGTCCTTGAGTTCCCACAGGTTGGCCAAGGTGAAAACTCCAAGGAAGGATGAAAAAGAGACGGCTAGAAAGGTAGGGTTTCAAGAGTTAGCCATGAAGATGACCTTGAATTCGAATTCTAACCATGGAATTAGGCAAGAAGAAGATCCCAAACCTACCTTGCACCCTTGGTCGTTCCTCTTGAGCTCCAAGATAGTCCTTAGTCGGCCAAGCAAAGAGGAAACAGTGATATGCACGAAGGAAAGATTTCTTTGCTTGAGAGGTAGAGTGTATATATACTAGGGGTATGATTCTCAACATTAGTTCATAAGTTTCCCTTAATTCCAACTAAGTCCTTCCTTTATTACTTGCTCGTCCCTTCCTCTTTATTCTAAGGGCAAACCTTATCTTAAGTAATAGAAAAGAAGGCAAGGAAGAACAATCTAATAATAAAGTTCATACTTAAAGGGATATTGCACATATACCCTGATTATTCAATCACAAAGCCTATTTCTTAACTTGATAACTCAATTGAGGTGAATTCCTCAACATTTCTTCTCTAAATGATGGCAAGAGTCTAAAAAGATACTTTAGATGACATTATTTACAAATTGCATCCCTTAATTTGGGTAAATTGCATTTTACCCCAAATTAGGGTTTCAAGCCCTGGGATTGCTTCCACAGCTGCACCTTGGTGCTCTAGCTTGGGAAATCCCTCAAACTTTGCCAAAGAGATTCTCATGATGTCTCAACATCAAAGGAACATCTCATCATGTGCAAATTGCAAGCTAACCCTTTCAACTGGGTAAATTGCACATAGGTCCCTGTATATCAAAACAATGCTACAACTTTAAATAAAAAGGAGAAAATACTGAAATATACGTTTCTGGGAAACTTAATTACATGCTCAGAGTTAATCACAAAGATTTGATTACATATTTAGGCAAAACACCTAGGGTTGACTCATAACCCAGGTCAGGGATGTTACAAATTATCCACCCCTTACAAGGATTTCGTCCCCGAAATCGATAAAACATACTACGAGAAAAGGGCAGGATACTTCCTTCTCATCTCATCCTGTAACTCCCAAGTGGCTTCTTCAACACCACGATGGTTCCAGAGGACTTTCACAAGACTTATATCTTTCTTCTTTAACTTTTTAATTCGTTTATCAAGGATTGACACTGGTCCCTCCTCATAGGATATGTCATCATTCAATTCTACTTCCATGGATTGTAGAACTGACTCGGTGTCTGGGTGACATTTCTTCAACATAGAAATGTGAAACACAGGATGTAACCTCTGTAATTCTGGGGGAAGCTCTAGTTTATATGCTATCTTTCCAATCCGTTCAATGATTGGATAAGGCCCCATATATCTAGGAGCTAACTTCCCCTTCCTTCCAAAACGAAGGACCCCTTTCCAAGGTGAGATCTTGAGATACACTCTGTCTCCAACCTGGAACTCTAAAGGTCTACGACATTTATCATCATAAGATTTCTGCCTATCCTGAGCAGTCTTAATCTTATGTTGTATTAATTTAATCTTTTCTGTGGTTTTCTGCACAAGGTCAGGACCTAACAACTGATGCTCACCAGTTTCAAACCAACACAAAGGTGATCTACAACGTCTACCATATAAGGCTTCATAAGGTGCCATATCAATACTATGCTGATAGCTATTGTTATAGGCAAACTCTATCAAGCTTAGGTGTAGATCCCAACTTCCGGTGAACTGGAGAACACATGCTCGCAACAGGTCTTCTAAGGTTTGTATGGTCCTTTCCGACTGTCCATCAGTCTGTGGATGAAAGGCCGTACTAAACCTCAGCTTAGTGCCTAAGGCTCTGTGCAACTGTTCCCAAAAACGACTGGTAAACTGAGGACCTCTGTCAGAAACTATTGTGACAGGAACTCTGTGCAAACGCACTATCTCTTTAACATACAACTCTGATAACCTTTCAGCAGAATAGGTTGTTTTGACAGGTAAGAAATGTGCTGTCTTAGTCAACCTATCAACAATTACCCAAATGGAATCATGTCCTTTGCTTGTCCTGGGTAGGCCAACAACAAAGTCCATGGTCACATGGTCCCACTTCCACTGTGATATGGGTAAAGGTTGCATTGTTCCTGCAGGCTTTTGGTGTTCATCTTTAACTTGCTGACACACAGGACACCTCAGAACAAACTCTGCAATGTCCTTCTTCATCCCAGACCACCAATACAGATCTTTCAAATTCCGATACATCTTGGTGCTCCCTGGATGCATAGCATACATGGAAGAATGGGCTTCTTCCAGGACTAACTTCCTCAAGTTGTCCACATCCGACACTGTCATTCTTCCATTATAACAAGCTACTTGATCTTTTGAGTCATGAAAACCATCTAGCTTCTCATTTCCATACTCAGATCTTATATGTTGAACTGCAGCATCACCTAGCTGTGCCTCTTTAATTTGCTCCCTTAGAGTAGGTTTAATCTGCATCTCAGCTAACAAACCGGTTAGCAATGACACCTTCAACTGTACATTGTCTTGCCTTAAAGAGATAAGCATATCTCTCCTAGAGCATACTAAAGAGTTTAGTTGTGCTCTATTCATGGTTGATGTTGCTGATTTCCTACTCAAGGCATCTGCAACAACATTGGCCTTTCCTGGATGGTAATCAATTGTACAGTCGTAGTCCTTGATTAACTCCATCCAGCGACGTTGCCTCATGTTGAGCTCATGCTGAGAGAAGATATACTTAAGGTTTTTGTGGTCTGTGAAAATATGGAATGTCTCTCCGTAGAGATAATGCCTCCAGATCTTCAAAGCATGAACCACAGCAGCTAACTCCAGATCGTGTGTTGGATAATTCTCCTCATGTTTCTTAAGCTGTCGGGAAGCAAAAGAAATCACTTGTTTATCCTGCATCAACAAACATCCTAGTCCATTTTTGGAAGCATCACAGAAAACTATATACCCTTTTCCTTGTTCAGGTAGCACTAGCACAGGTGCACTTGTCAACCTCTCCTTCAGCAGCTGGAAAGATTGTTGACACTTATCACTCCAAGAAAAAGAAACATCTTTCCGGGTTAACTTGGTCAAAGGTAAAGCTATAGAACTAAAGTTCTTAATGAACCTTCGATAATAGCCAGCTAACCCCAAGAAACATCGAATCTCCGTCGGTGTTTTCGGTTGTTCCCATTGTAGAATAGATTCTACCTTTGTAGGGTCAACACGAATTCCCGAGGCGGATATTACATGTCCAAGAAAAGATACCTCCGGCAGCCAGAACTCACACTTGCTAAACTTGGCGTACAGCTTATGTTCTCTTAGCAAGGTCAAAACTTGGCGAAGATGTTGCTCATGCTGTTGGGCATCCTTACTATAAATCAGTATGTCATCTATGAAGACGACAACACAGTGATCAAGGAAAGGTCGAAAAACTCTATTCATGAGTTCCATGAATGCAGCTGGTGCATTGGTTAGTCCAAACGACATAACCGTGAACTCATAGTGACCATATCTTGTCCTAAAGGCAGACTTGGATATGTCACTATCCTTAATGCGGAGTTGGTGATATCCAGACCTCAAGTCTATTTTTGAAAAGATTGTTGCACCACGCAACTGGTCAAAGAGATCATCAATCCTCGGCAGAGGATACTTATTCTTTATTGTTACTTTATTGAGTTGTCTATAGTCGATGCACAACCGCATTGACCCATCTTTCTTTTTAACAAACAAGACCGGAGCACCCCAAGGTGAAGTACTCGGTCGGATAAAACCTCTCTCAAGTAGCTCTTGAAGCTGTTTCTTGAGTTCTGCCATCTCGGAAGGCGCCATCCTATACGGAGTTTGAGCTATGGGTTTCGTATCTGGGATCAGATTGATTTCAAAATCAATCTCCCGAGGTGGTGGTATACCAGGAAGTTCTTCAGGAAACACATCTTTGAATTCCCTGACTATAGGAACTTCAGCAGGATTAGAACTTTCCTTGGTAACATCTAGCACATGGGCTAAGAATGCATAACATCCTTGCCTCAACAGCTTATCAGCAACCATAGCTGATACAAGACAGGTGGGCAGAATCTTTCTTTCACCTTGAAAGATCCATGTGTTGCTTTCATCAGCAAACACAACCAACTTGGACTCACAATCCAAGACAACTCTATACCTTTCTAAGGTATCCATCCCGAGGATTATATCAAATCCCTGCATATCAAGTGGTATAAGATCCACTTGAATGCGATGGTCAGAAAAGAAGAGGATGCAGGGAGAACATATCTCCTGCAAAACGGCAGACCCACTTATCGGAGTCTCTAACAACAAACTATCCATCCTATGACTAACAGTCATATTGCAGTTACGAATCACTTCACGAGTGATGAAAGAGTGCGTAGCACCCGGATCAATCAGAACAGATACATCACAGGATATAGACATATCAGAATATAAAAGTTTCATCTGACCTGCCACTACCCCTGGATTGACCACTGCCTCAGGTGGGTTCCTAGCATAGAACCTCGCAGTCGCCTGGTGTTGAGGTGGTGCTGATGATCCAGCTTGAGACGCTTGTCCACATCCTCGAGCTACTCCTTGATGTTGTCTATTCTGAGATCCCTGTTGATTCTGTCTCGGGGGTTGTTGTGTCACACCGACAGACCTAGAACGGCAATCCTTCATCAAGTGTCCCACCTTACCACAGTTGTAGCAACTCTTCTCCTGTTGCTGTGGTCTGGGTGGTCCAGTAACTGACACTGATGCAGAACTGTGCGTCCCTTGAAGCGGTTGACTTCGTCCTCTACCTCTGCTTGGTGTCCATTGAGTTTGAAAACTCGATCTGGGTGGTGGAGGGTTAGGTACAGAGAATCTAGGTCTCTTGGAATCCCTAGATGAAGAACCCTGGAACTGTGGATATCTTTTATGGGTTTGTCTTTTCTCAACCACAGATCTCTCTATCCTTCGGACTGACTCAACGAAGGTAGAGAATCTCTCTCTATTTTCTAAGGCAGACACAGGGGTTGACATATCAGAATTCAAACCCTTTTCGAATCTTCTGATTCTTTCTTCATCCGTAGCAGCCATGTGCGGACAGAACCGCAACAACTCCATGAACTTAGCTTCATACTAACTAATGTTCATCATACCCTGCCTTAGTTTCTCAAACTGAGAGATCTTCTCATCTAGGAAGGTCTTTGGAAAATATCTATTGATAAATTCCCGACGAAACTCTTCTCATGAGAACTCTACTCCAGGTCTCTTCTGCTCTTCCATGTTCCACCAGTGACCAGCACTGCCTTTGAGAAGATAGACATCATGTCTAACCTTCTCAGTTTCCGGAATCATAAGAATCCTGAAAGCCTTCTCCAACTCTGTCAACCATAAGTCAGCATCTGCAGGGTCGGCAGTTCCGAAGTACTCGGTAGCTCCGACACGACAAAGTCGTTCGAATGTCTTACCAATACCTTGTGCTTCAGGCTGGGCAGGTGCCCTAGGTGCAGGAATGGGCATCCTATCGGTTATATGTGTCATGGCAGTCATGAACTGCCCGAACATCGTCTGTACAGCTGGATCACTCATGTCAGCTGGGTCGAACTGGGGTGGCTCTCTTGGCGACTCAGGTGCAGGTTGTTCTATTCTCGGAACTCTTGCACCGCCTCGAGGCGCACTAGCACTACTCTCTGCCACGTGCTCTTCACGATTTTCTGACATTCTTATGTATATTCTTCTCCTGAGGAGCAGAAGATTCTATTAGATGAGGAAGGAGTACTAAAGGTAGACTCGACATCCTAAGTCCTATGCCTCTGTAGACTCGACTGAACCTGGAGCTCTGATACCACTAGTTGTGGGCTCTGATATCCAAACCATAACATAAACACGATTAAAACTTAGCGGAAGCGAATCGGTAATCAGCGGAAGACAAAAATCACGGGAAATTAAAACTTTTCGTGACAAGAGCTTGAATCCATAAAAGCTTCTTTCATAAAGAGAGATAAACTGTTTACATCTCAGGATAATTACTTCTCGAGTAATTATATACATCAAGATACAAAATCTCAAGATCACTATACAAAAGACTCCAAGACCTGAGAGTACAGAGGACACATAGGACTGACTCTAACTACACCACATGGCAGGACAAATCTCCACCTGAGATTACTGCTGCCCCTGGTGCTGCTGCTGCTGAGACTGGTCACCTGTAGGCTGGTTCCTTCGTCTCCGACGTCCACCTAAAAAGTTGAAGCCTACGGGGTGAGACAATTATACATAATTGTCCTAGCGAGAGTTATAACTCTTCGCTAGAAGCTTTATTATAACATCAAAGATTATTTTAAACAGTAAAGCCTTCAAAGCATTCTATAACAGTTGCAGGTATAACAAGATCTCTACAATTTAGGAGATATGGAGAATATCAACATTATTGCAATGTAACATCAACCAACTAACTTGGAGTCATCTCTAACAAGTTATACTACATGGTTGATTATGTTTTACAAACAACATTATGCCCTGTGGAGATGAGGCTTACCACTCATACTCCAACTGATCGCTGAGAAGCCGCATCAGTATCATACATAGGTCATTAAGAGAGCCAGATTCTCATGACCTTCACCTTCCTCAGTCAGTAAGAGGATCACTTGTAGGACATCTCGTGTCTCTACTTAATATAGCTTACCAGGGTAAACTGGTCTTTCGCTATTCTAGAGTCACAGTGGCGTTCTGTACTCTCTTCGTCATCAGGAGGTTTTATATTTACCTACCACTGATACGGATATCTGTGCTTTCTTCGTCATCAGGAGGTTTCATGTTTACCTACCACTGATACGGTATGAAACTATAGTGAAGGATGGATGGATTACACATCTACATCACTTTCCTACACTAGGATGTAAGGTTCTACACATCCATGTACCCTACATACTCAAAAGTATGTGCTCCAGGAGTTCCCTGAGGAAAACCTGTTTCACCATCACTTAATTTTTGACAATGATGGATCTATGATCAGGGCTCTACATTATACTTGATTAGTTAGGTACATTCAGTATTCTTTAACAGCATACATTGTTCTTCAAACAATAACAGTAGCATAGCAGCTATAAAAGAAGAATACTAAATGTAACAGGCCTAACTCATATCAATCATCATTTCTCATTATCCTCATCACAAGTTATCTCTAAGGCATGACCTTGATGGTATTCATGGCCCTCATAGCCCATTATCAGCATAGGATGCCACTGGCAAGGCATTAGATTACTTTACTTATTCATAAGGCTAACATTATGCCTTTAATGAATATAACATCAACATCCATACCTGGATATGATTACCTTTATATCAGAACCTGCATGGTTAATACATCTGATAAAGGTAATACAACAATAAGGAATGTACTTCCTACTCTTGTCATAAGAGTTAAATCTTTAACTCAAATCAAATAGAGTTTAATACTCAAAAGCATGCCATTACCCTTGAATTAGGGTTTACTATTCACATCACATGTCATCACCCTTGAATTAGGGTTTACTATTCACATCAAGGTGAATTAAACTCATAACATCATCATGTATGAGTAACATCTTCATTGATGCTCTTGGTTTAGTTAAAGGTTCATCATTTATCATAATTAGGGTTTCTATGATCTCACACAGGTGGATCATACCCTAATTATGCTCATTTCTGTGTATTGGGGATGCTTCAATTGAGTTTCCACTTAAAAAGGGTACTTTCTCTCTCTAGAAGTACTTTCTCTCTCTAGAAGTACTTTCTCTCTCATCATAAAGTTAGGTGATGTCAACATCACTCTAAAATAGGTTGGATTGAGTCATCATAGGCTAACATAGCCTAAAACATCATCATTATGTGATTAGAGTTACTTTCTCTCTCTAGGGTACTTTCTCTCTCTAGAGTACTCTCTCTTTCATCATACTAATGGTTGATGATAACATTAGACTAGATCAAGTTAGATAGAGTCATTATGACTAAAAACATCATTCTCATGTAATTAGGGTTTGAATTGAGCAAGGTACAACTCAATTGACCCTTCAGGGGTATATTGGTAATTTACTCCATTGATCATCATTATGGTCAAAACCTTAGTCAAATAACCCCTTAATATCCTAGGTTGTCATTAGGGTTTGATTAGGGCAACATTGAACCATTTATATCATCATTTGATTTAATAAAGTCAACCTTGAATCAAATTGATTGATTTGAATCATTAATCATCAATTGAATTGAGATCGGTTGAAAGTGTTGACCGTTTGCCCACTTTGACTTTCCAAGACCGCGAGCCTCCTTCTAACCTCAAGACCGCGAGCCCCCTTAGGCTTCAAGACCGCGAGCCTCTTCAAGGGTTTAAGACCGCGAAGCCTTCCATTGGTTCAAGTTAATGTTGAGACCGCGAAGATCAATTTGATGTTGAGTCCGCGAAGAGGTGTTGACCGTTTAGCTAGTTTGACCTCAGGACCGCGAGGCCCTTCGCGGTCTTGAGATCGCAAGCCTCCTCTCGGTCTTGAGACCATGAGCCCCCTCACGGTCTTGAGACCGTGAGCCCTCTCACGGTCTTGAGACCGCGAGGCTCACATGGTCTCAGCCGCTTGGTCCATCAACAAAATCAACAAAGCAATCGATGATGTCAACCGATGTTGAAGCCCTCAAAAGGTCAAATCTATGTTGACCACTTATGGATTGAGTCAATTAAGATTATGCTTGATCACTTGGTCATTCAATTGACCCATAATGGTTGACCAATTAGGGTTGAAGTCGATTAAATTAGGGTCTATCAATGTTCACCCATCAACACTCAACAAAGTGACTCAACACAAGGTTGAACCTTTCAATTGAGCTCCAATTGGGCCTAAACTTGTCCCAAACGGTCTTGAGACCAATTGGACCCCACATGGTCTTGAGACCGTTTTCCCAAGATTTCATTAAAATCTAAGGTGATTTGATAGAGATTGAACCATGATTGGGTTACTAAATCAGTATTTTAATCAATTGATAACTTATTTGCAATTGGGTCCTCAATTGGTCAAAATACTTAACCCTAGACCTTCAAACGGTCTTGGGTGATTGTCCTCTCAGTCTTGAGACCGTTTGGATGAGTTCCAAACGGTCTTGAGACCGTTTGCCCATCCAATTTTGGATTCTAGTGCAAATTCATCAAGGTCTGACCCATTGAGTTGATGATCATGTCAATATTTAATTGCAATGTAATTTGGTGTAATTGTACCTTCAATTGGTCAACTATCCTTGACCCCAGACCTCCAAACGGTCGTGGTTGATTGCCCTCGCGGTCTTGAGACCGTTTGGGGGACCCCTAAACGGTCTTGAGACCGTTTAGGTCAATCAACCCTAAAAACCCTAATTAGGTCACCATAATTTCAGTACTGATTTCATCTAGGGTTAGCCCTAGTATTCACCCTTCAACTCTTAGCCCGTTTGGAATTAGACCATCAAACTTGGTGAGTTGTTAATTAACATAATTTTGAACAGTAATCTCATACGGTCAATGCTTAGTCAACGACCTTACACGGTCTTGAGACTGTGTGCCCAAAAAGGCAATTTCAGCCCGTTTGAAAATCAGCAATTAATTCATTTAAAGTTGTGACTTAAAAAGGTCATATCTCCCGATTCCTTTGGAGTTAGTCTCCCAAATGTTGAGGGTAATTAGCCTATATAATTAGGAACAGATTTCTTATACGGTCCACGCTCGGTCAACGGGGCCAAACGGTCTTGAGACCATTTGCCCTGTCGCGGTCTCGAGACCGTTTGCTCACCTCGCGGTCTTGAGTCCGAGAGAGCAAACTTTTGAGACCGTTTAAGGAAGTGAAAAGCGGTGGGTTTTTCTTGGAAATCACGCCTTCATCTCCTAGATCAAGAACAGTACGAATATCCCATGGGTTTGCTTGCAAAATAGCAGGGAAAAGTAGGGAAACACTAAGAGCTATCATCAAAACGCATATAAAGATGCACATAGTAAAGCATGGGTTTAGAGTTATAAAACCCGCCTAAAGCTTGCTTCTTGAGCTCCAAGCTTTCAGGATCCGAGCTTTAATGGCGTCCTTGAGTTCCCACAGGTTGGCCAAGGTGAAAACTCCAAGGAAGGATGAAAAAGAGACGGCTAGAAAGGTAGGGTTTCAAGAGTTAGCCATGAAGATGACCTTGAATTCGAATTCTAACCATGGAATTAGGCAAGAAGAAGATCCCAAACCTACCTTGCACCCTTGGTCATTCCTCTTGAGCTCCAAGATAGTCCTTAGTCGGCCAAGCAAAGAGGAAACAGTGATATGCACGAAGGAAAGATTTCTTTGCTTGAGAGGTAGAGTGTATATATACTAGGGGTATGATTCTCAACATTAGTTCATAAGTTTCCCTTAATTCCAACTAAGTCCTTCCTTTATTACATGCTCGTCCCTTCCTCTTTATTCTAAGGGCAAACCTTATCTTAAGTTATATAAAAGAAGGCAAGGAAGAACAATCTAATAATAAAGTTCATACTTAAAGGGATATTGCACATATACCCTGATTATTCAATCACAAAGCCTATTTCATAACTTGATAACTCAATTTAGGTGAATTCCTCAACATTTCTTCTCTAAATGATGGCAAGAGTCTAAAAAGATACTTTAGATGACAATCTTTACAAATTGCATCCCTTTATTTGGGTAAATTGCATTTTACCCCAAATTAGGGTTTCAAGCCCTGGGATTGCTTCCACAGCTGCACCTTGGTGCTCTAGCTTGGGAAATCCCTCAAACTTTGCCAAAGAGATTCTCATGATGTCTCAACATCAAAGGAACATCTCATCATGTGAAAATTGCAAGCTAACCCTTTCAACTGGGTAAATTGCACATAGGTCCATGTATATCAAAACAATGCTACAACTTTAAATAAAAAGGAGCAAATACTGAAATATACGTTTCTGAGAAACTTAATTACATGCTCAGAGTTAATCACAAAGATTTAATTACATATTTAGGCAAAACACATAGGGTTGACTCATAACCCAGGTCAGGGATGTTACAGATATGCACGAAGGAAAGATTTCTTTGCTTGAGAGGTAGAGTGTATATATACTAGGGGTATGATTCTCAACATTAGTTCATAAGTTTCCCTTAATTCCAACTAAGTCCTTCCTTTATTACTTGCTCGTCCCTTACTCTTTATTCTAAGGACAAACTTTATCTTAAGTTATAGAAAAGAAGGCAAGGAAGAACAATCTAATAATAAAGTTCATACTTAAAGGGATATTGCACATATACTCTGATTATTCAATCACAAAGCCTATTTCTTAACTTGATAACTCAATTGAGGTGAATTCCTCATCATTTCTTCTCTAAATGATGGCAAGAGTCTAAAAAGATACTTTAGATGACATTCTTTACAAATTGCATCCCTTTATTTGGGTAAATTGCATTTTACCCCAAATTAGGGTTTCAAGCCCTGGGATTGCTTCCACAGCTGCACCTTGGTGCTCTAGCTTGGGAAATCCCTCAAACTTTGCCAAAGAGATTCTCATGATGTCTCAACATCAGAGGAACATCTCATCATGTGCAAATTTCAAGCTAACCCTTTCAACTGGGTAAATTGCACATAGGTCCCTGTATATCAAAACAATGCTACAACTTTAAATAAAAAGGAGCAAATACTGAAATATACGTTTCTGAGAAACTTAATTACATGCTCAGAGTTAATCACAAAGATTTAATTACATATTTAGGCAAAACACCTAGGGTTAACTCATAACCCAGGTCAGGAATGTTACAATATGTATGAGCCCTAATAAAATAACCACTCTCCCACTACATCTAGTGAAGATGCTTTTGTCTTATTCCCCAATAAATAAGACTTGCATGTCTCTATTAGTTCAATAAACAAAAGAGTCTAGATAACAATCATTATGGATTCTAGAAATGCATTCCTCATTTACGTGTTTTAGATGACAATGCAATAGGTATTCATTGTTTGAGTCATCAAGTCATTCACTATATGTGTCACACACATATTTGTCTTTAGGACTATCAGGTATAGTTTGTGAAACATAGGGAATTTACATGAAACATAGATTCTAGTCCACACAAGATACATGATGGTTTCATCAATGACAGGTACATAATAGCAATTCACTAATTCTATTACAGGCCCATGGATGTCCAACTATAGTGGCAACAACTATTTCTCCACACAGTTTCTATTGACCTAGAGGTTATACATTACCTATATTTTGATAATAACTTAACCATTCCATTCATATGTATCTAATATGTGTGTTTAATATTATTTGCAGGAATTAGGTACATGAAAGGGATCATATATACAAAGCCCTAGAATGGGCCAAGTGCAAGCCAAAATGGCTACAAGTGTGCAATTTAGGATTTCTATGTAAACGACCTTAGAACATCCATGTAATCACTTGTAATGATGAATTGGCTTGTAACTTAGAAGAGAAAAATGTTTGGGACAAAATTCACCAAGTGTTTATCACTTTTATTGCAAATTAGAAAATCAATTTCAGGCACATGGTCGGTCGAGTTTCCCTAGCCTGAAACTCGACCGATCAACTTTGGTTGATTTCCTGAAGATTGCATCGGTCGAGTTGTGCACCCACAGAACTCGACCGATTGGGTAGTAGGCCATTTCCAGTTGAGATGGTCAGTCAAGTTTCCTTATAACAAACTCGACCGATCATTTGAACATCGGATTGCCTGCTACTTGATCGGTCGAGTTACACCCATTGAAACTCGACCGATTGCACTGTACGGAATTTGCAGAAAAAGTAATATGACCGTTGGTGAATTGTTTTGGGCAAAAATAGAGCCGTTTTCTTGAAAAAAAAATGACTACTTTTGCATCCAAGTGTCCCACAACTTAAAGGGCAACCCTCAACTATAAATAGAACCCCTTGGAGTTCATTCCAAGCTGCTCTTCCATTGCAAACTTGGTTCTAGCTTAGTTGAGAGTGTTCCAAGCCCTTGAGCCCCTTTCTCTCTCTACCTTCAAAACAATTTCGTGAGAGTGAGTTAGGTCCCTGTGTATGAGAGCTATCCTTTGTGTTATGTAAATCTCTCCTTTCTCTCTTCCTACCTCCAAATCCCATTGAAGATTGATTGAAGCTACTTCTCCAAGTGAAAGAGGAGTTGCTGCTGTTCTTCTCCGAGTGAAGGGGAAGATGTGTTGCTGATCTTCAAGAGTGAAGGTAACTCATTGCTCCAGGTCCCTTGGTGAAGGGAAAACGTGGAGAAGCTCTCCAAGTGAAGGAGAGGTGCAAGGCAAAGCTCAAGTAAGATAGGTAAATCCTGCAAGGCTGAAGACAAAGGTAAGATTGGGTAAGTCCTTTGAAGAAGGCTGAAGAATCTTGCTTTGTGGGTAAGTCCTTGGATAGGTAGAAGATATTAGCTTGAGAAATTAAGTCCTTGGTTGTGTGGTTTATGTATCTTGTAATATTATTGTGATATATAAGAGAACCAAGTTGCAAATCCTAGAGTCTAACCAACTCTAGGTAGTGGACTGACATCACTCCTAAGTTTAGGACGTGGAACCACTGTAAACCACCTGTCCAAGTGCTTTCTATTCATTGTCTCTTATCCTTGCTTTGTATGCTAGATTAGGACATCAAATTGTTGCTTGATTTAGCTTTTGCACTACAATTAAATTGGTGGTCTAATTGTTTTTGTGAAGTGTGTGTAGCCCTATTCACTCCCCCTCTAGAGCCCATTGATCCAACAAGTCGTATCAAAGCAGGTCTTCTCCAAGCTACTTCAACAAGTAGGAGAAGATGGGCGATTCGGCTCTTGGGTCACTCAACCTTGAAGGAAGCTTCTCAATGAGACCCCCAGTCTTTGACTACACAAACTTCCTATATTGGAAGAGGAGAATGCAATTCTACCTCCAAGGGGTGAGCTACGAAATGTGGAAGATTATCCATCTCAAGTATGAAGATCCAAAAGGGGACATCACCACATGCACGGAAGATGAGATGAAGCATTCTCAACTCAACGCCAAAGCCGTGAGCATCATCTACGCCACCCTTACTCCATTTGAGTTCAACCGGATCTCTTCTTGGGACACGACGCATGAGATATGGAACAAGTTGTGTGTCACCTATGAAGGGACCGAGCAAGTCAAGGAGGCCAAAGTCTACATGCTTGGTGGTCTTCTTGAGAACTTCAAGATGGGGAAGAATGAAAGAGTAGCTGACATGTACACAAGGATAAATGTCATCTTGATCAGCCTTGCATCCCTTGGGAGTGTCATGGATAGAGGTACAATCAATGCCAAAATCTTGAGATCTCTTCCAAAGAGATGGGAGCCAAAGGTCACTTCAATTGAAGAAGTTTACAAGCTAAGCGAGTTGTCAACTGAGGAGCTGGTTGGTAACCTCCAAACCCATGAACCTAGGCTCGACAAGCAAGAAGAAGAGGAGAAAAGAGAAGAGAAAGAATCAAAGAAGATAAAGGACACAACCTTCAAAGCTCAAATTGAAGAAATGGTCTGACAACAACAACTTGCCATGAAGTCTCCCTGCCCTTCCTCAAGTGAAGATGAATGTGTCAATGATCATGAAGCTAACTACTCAAAAGGGAAACACTTCAAGAGCAAGCCCTCCTCCTCAACTCCTAGGTGCTACGAGTGTGGTCAAAAAGGCCACTACAAGAGTGATTGCCCAAAGGCCAAGAAGAGCCATCATAAGAGTAGCCACAAGAAGGATGACAAGTACAAAAGAGAAGCAAAGTACAAGAGGAAAGACAAGAAGGAGAGAAGATCCAAAGATGCAGCTCATGCGGCATGGGAGGAGTCTTCTTCAAGCTCCTCAAGCTTAGAAGATGGAGAATGTCATCTTTCCCTCATGGACTCTACTAGTGAAGATGTAATTGAGGTAAGTGAGGTAAGCAAGGTAAGTGGTGTTAATTTACATGAGCTATCCAAGGAAACTCTCATTGATATTCTAAATGAATGCCAATCATCTTTTTCTAAATGTAAATCTAAGAAGAAAAGATTAGGAAAAATAGTTGATGATCTTTATGCAAAAATTGACATTCTTGATGAAAATGAAAAATTGCATCTTGATAGTATAGAATCCTTGCAAGGGAAATTTCTTGACCATGAACTTCAATACAATGGAGTAGAGGTTGAGAATGGTGTATATCTTAAAAACATTGAAAATCTTAAGATAGAAAACCAAAATTGCCTAGATGAGCTTGATACTCTTAAAACTGAAAATGTAGAACTCAAGCTTATTGATGATGCTAGGAGAAAAGAAGTCTATTCTTATCAAAGAGAAATAGTTGTGCTTAAATCTGAAAATGCAAAATTGCTTGCTCAAATTAATGATTTATCTTCTAGACCGGTTTTGGCTAGAAATGAAGTTGCTAGCTTAACTCTAGAAAAAGATTCTCTTCTTACTAATGCCCTCTATCTTGAGGTCGACCTTTTGCATGCTAGAGAAGATCTTGAAAATATTTCTACTACTGTTATAAACCATAGTGATGATAATGCTAAATTAAGATCTACTTTGCAAAGGTTTCTCTCGGGAAAGAAATCCCTCAATGATGTCCTAGAACACTCTACCAAACATGTTGGTACTAGTGGTTTGGGATATGATGGGACTACTCCCAAAAGTAAGAAAAAGAGCAAGAACAAAGGTTAGAAGAAGAGTGTGGAACCTCCAATTTTCAATGGAGAGACTTCCGGCTCTAAAACTCATATGGTTTGTATTCATTGCAAATGTGATGACCATTATTCCACCTATTGTCCTTACAAGCCAAAGGGGACCAACCCAAAGATGAAATGGGTCCCCAAGCTAAGCCCAGACCCCAAATTTTGAGTTGGGTTCCGACATCCTCTTTTCTTGCAGGTGAAAAAGAAATGGATTGTTGATAGTGGCTACTCTAAGCATATGACTGGAGAAATCAACCATTTCAACAAATTTGTGTAAAAGAAAGGAGGATCGGTAACCTTCGGGGACAACAAGAAGGGTAAGGTTATAGGTTAGGGTGATGTAGGCAATGAATTATGTATTAAAAATGTATTGCTTGTTGATGGCCTGCATCACAATTTAATTAGTGTTAGCCAATTATGTGATAATGGTTATCTTGTGTTATTTACTGCTTTAGAATGCTTGCTTCTAGATTCCCTCTCCTACAATGTTATTTATAAGGGAACTAGAAATGGTAATCTTTATGTTATTGTTCTTGATGCTCTAAAGCCCATACTAAATAGATGCTTGGTTGTGGATAAAAACGATCTTTCTCTTTGGCATTGTCGTTTGGGTCATGTGAATTTGCATCAAATGAAGAAGTTGAACAAAAAGGACTTGGTTTGAGGACTTCCTATATTGGATTTTGATAAGGATGAGGAATGCCAACCTTGTACACAAGGGCAACAAACCAAATCCTCCTTCAAATCCAAAGGAGTCATGAGTACCAAGAGAGTTCTTCAACTTCTTCATATTGATCTATTCGGACCAATGAGAACGCAAACGCTTCGTGGTTCCAAGTATTGTCTTGTTATTGTCGATGATTTTTCTCGATATACTTGGACCTTCTTTCTCATTTCCAAAAGTGATACTCTTGATGTTTTCTCGAGCTTTTGCAAACGGGTTGAAAATGAAGCTTCTTGCCATATTGTTTCTATCCGTAGTGATCATGGGGGAGAGTTTGAAAATGATCTTTTTGAGCGTTTTTGTGAAAAATCGGGTTATTTGCACAATTTATCTTCTCCTCGCACACCTTAAAAAAATGGGGTTGTTGAGAGGAAGAATAGGTCACTACAAGAGATGGCTAGGACCATGATTCTTGAGTTTGACACTCCTAAGAAGTTTTGGGCTGAAGCCGTTAGCACGTCATGTTTTGTGCAAAACCGAGTTTTCACACATCCGACTTTTAAGAAAACCCCCTATGAACTATGGCGTGGTAGGAAGCCGTCTATTGATTTCTTTCATGTTTTCGGATGTCCTTGCTTTGTTTTAAACACGAAGGATTCTCTCGACAAGTTTGATCTGAAATCCTATAAGGCTTTCTTCCTAGGCTATAGTACTACTAGCAGGGCATATAGACTATTTAACATTGAATTGTCTAAAATTGAAGAATCTATCAATGTTAAGTTTATTGAAACTAACCCTGTTGTTGGCAAGCATATTGGTGATGATGATGTTGCAGATGAAATAATTCCTATCTTAAAAGACCTCAACATCAAAGACAAAGGCAAGAAGGTGATTGAAGAAGAAAAAGAAGAAGAAAAGAAGGGTCCCACTCCCCGCTTTGCAAAGAAACCCCAAGGAGTTGATCATTGGAAACCCATTTGAGAGAGTGAGGACACGAGCTACTCACAACAAAGAACAAGCAGATAGTGCCTTCATCTCCCAACTTGAGCCAAAGAACATCACAGAAGCCCTTGGTGATGATGAGTGGATCCTTGCCACGCAAGAAGAGCTAGAACAATTCGAGAAGAATCGAGTGTGGACCTTAGTGCCAAGACCAAGTGATAGAAAAATCATTGGCACCAAATGGGTCTACCACAACAAGCTAGACGAGCATGGAGAAGTGGTAAGAAACAAAGCAAGGTTAGTAGCACAAGGATACAACCAACAGGAAGGTATTGATTTTGATGAAACTTATACTCCTGTTGCTAGATTAGAATCTATTCGTATGCTACTTGCCTTTGCTAGCTATAAAAATTTCTTGTTATATCAAATGGATGTTAAAAGTGCATTTTTGAATGGTACAATCGAGGAGGAAGTATTTGTTGCTCAACCTCCGAGCTTTGAAAATGACAAATTACCCAATCATGTTTATTTGTTGCAAAAAGCTCTCTATGGACTCAAACAAGCACCTCGAGCTTGGTATGAGAAACTAAAGAATTTTTTGTTAGATAATGGGTATGTCATGGGCAAAGTTGATTCTACCTTGTTTCTAAAACACACTTCTAACCATTTTCTTATAATTCAAATATATGTTGATGATATCATTTTTGGCGGGACTGATCTTGATCTTTGCAAGGAGTTTAGTTCTCTTATGCAGAGTGAATTTGAAATGAGCATGATGGGTGAGTTGACCTTCTTCCTCAGCTTTCAAATCAAGCAAACAAAAGAAGGAAACTTCATCTACCAAGGCAAATACACAACTGAACTACTCAAGCGCTTTGGGATGGAGAATATGAAGCCGATGGATACACCCATGTCAAACACCGCCAAAATTGACAAAGATGAAGAAGGTGAAAAGGTAGATGAGAAGCTCTATAGAGGTATGATTGGAAGTTTACTTTATTTAACTGCCTCTAGACCTGATATTATGTTTAGTGTTGGCTTGTGCGCTCGCTTTCAATCTTGCCCTAAGAAATCGTATCTTATTGCTGTTAAGAGGATTTTGAGGTACTTAGCCAAAACTCAAAATTTTGGTCTATGGTATCCTAAATCAAGGGATTTTACTCTTAGAGCCTATAGTGATGCGGATTATGCAGGGTGTTTGGTTGATAAAAAGTGCACAAGTGGCACTTGCTTCCTCCAAGGACCATGCTTAGTGTCTTGGTTCTCCAAGAAACAAAGCATAGTGGCATTATCAACTACCAAAGCTGAATACATTGCAGCCGGGAGTTGTTGTGCATAGGTCCTATGGATGAAGCAAATGCTCCAAGACTTTAACATATTTTTTGATGCTTCTCCTATTTTTTGTGACAATACTAGTGCAATTAATCTATCTTACAATCCTATATTGCATAGTAGAGCCAAGCATATAGAGGTTCGCCATCATTTTCTTCGTGACCACATTGCAAAGAAAGACATCTATATCACACATGTGGATACGGAAAATCAGTTGGCGGACATTTTTACAAAACCTCTAGCTAGAGATCAATTTAATTTTATTTGATCTAAACTGCACATTGTTGATTTAAATGATATTGCTATGTGATCTAGCTAGTGGTCTCTCTCCTATATGCTTGCTCATGTCAATCTTCACCTTATGTTTCTCATATACATGCTTGTTTGTGCTTAAACTGCCTATCAACATGCTTAGTTTTTTCTTATTTTTGGGTTTTATCGAATTTCGCGTTTTATCGCTAAATAGTGCCCAATGATGAGCTAAATGTGGCTAGGTATGTTAATTATGCATAATAGAATAGAAAAATAATTTTAATCGACATGTATATGGCTAGAATCTAAGATTTGGACTGCTAGGTCAGGTTGACCTTTGGTCGAGTTTCCACCCTGGAAAACTCGACCGATCAGGAGCCGAGAGCTGTCTTCAGTGGACCGTTCGGTCGAGTTTGTCACCCTCAGAACTCGACCGATCGACGGGCTGTGCCAACTTAAAAGTTAGGATCGGCTGACTATTTTCCCTTGCAACTAGAAAATAGTCGACCGATTCCTCATCTCCTAGCCCGTGCTCTCAACCCAAGCCCTAAACCTCCCCCGTTCCTAACCCTAGGGCGACTTAGCAACCTGTTCTTGACCTTCCCGGGCGTCTATGGTGTGTCTTCTTTGACTTTTGAGGTTTGATCTTGCTTGTGAGTACGTTTTTCTCTTTGTTTTCGTTTCCATGGCTTCCCATAGACGAAAATGAGCTGCTCCTAGCAATTCTCCAGCCTCCTCCTCCGTTACTCGCTTGATTCCTTTTGATAACACCTCTTTTGTGTCTATTGAGGCGGTAAATCGGTATAAGGATCTTCTTACACGATCTCCTTTTCCTTTTCGCCCCTTAGTTGATGCAAATCATTTTCAAGAGTATATCACCTCTGTTTCGAGGCTTCATGCCCAACACCACTTGTCCGCCCTAGAAATCGAACGTGACTGCTTCAATAATCAGCTATCTAGCACAAAAGCAGTTCACGAGTTCTATGAAAATCTGCGTTGGAACTACGATTCGCTTGTTCCCCCGCCGAATACCGAAGTAGTCCTAACATCGATGATCGTCGGTCGTCGTTTTCAAATCTCCGAGGAAACTTTCAATTACTATCTTGCTGAAGACGAAGAAAACACTACTTGGCGTAAGGACTATGATGCGTATTTCGATCTTCTTGACCCGGAAGGTTTCTATAAACACCATGAATTGATGCTACCAGATATTCATCATTTTTTAAAGAAACCTGACATGGCTTATAAGAAGCGGTCAACCCTACCCTCCTCCTCCCTTGACCTCCAGAGGCGCATCTTGTCCCTTGTGATTAACTGCAATATCCATCCCAAGCGTAATCAAACGGACATTGCGGAAAACACAGCGGTCCTGATGTATTGTTTGTTAAACAATATAGGTGTCAAGTGGGCTCGTTACATCTTACATCATATGACCTGTTTTGACACCGGTAAGAACACCAAGGGCACCCACCATCCCTACCCAGCCTTGATCTGTGGTCTTTTCCAGTTCGCCACTAATAAATCACTCTTTTTTGACTTCCATTACCCGGTTGCTAGAAAGGGAGTGTGCATTAGTGAAACGACTCTTCCAAAGGTTGTACCTGTTCCTACCCCTGCCCCTGGTGATTCTGGATCTGCCTCAGCCTCAACCTCTGCTTCTAGTGTCCCTCCCACCTCCACCCATGCTCCACCCCCGCATCCACATCCCCGTCCTAGCCATGCGTCATTCCGTGCATCCAATGAAACCCTTCTGGGATATATGATGCATGAACAGGCGTATAACCGTCAGGTTCAGGACCACCTCCACCAGGATTTGTGTTCGATCATGTCCACTATGAACCTATCTTGTGCTTCACCCTACCCTGTCTACCAGCCATACCCAGGTAGTGCCTATGCTTCTTATGCTTATGAGCAATACTTCCCTGCTCCACCACCATATGCTTCCGAGCCTTCCACTACTGCTCCACCTCAGTATCCCTCTGGTAGCTCCACTCTTGCATATCTGCTGCTACCTGCTGGCCCCCTGGCCTCTCTGCTCGCATCCTTGGGGGACTCTACTCTGACCTTTCTGTAGGCCAAGGAGCTTCTTGCTCTTGGTATGTCGTGGGCCGAGCAGAATGCCCGTTGGCCTGGTCTCTCTTTTGGTCCTGACGACGAGGAGATGCCCGACCAGGCTGAGGATGCAGACAATGATGTTGATGCTGATGCTGATGCTGATGCTGATGATGGTGACACTGAGGATGCTTTAGACGAGGATGGTGATGATGGTGCTGGTTCTACTGCTGGCACAGTTGCCCCGCCTTCGGATGGTGATGAGGACTACAACCCAGGCGATGACAAAGAAGCAGTTGACATAGATAGCTTAGATGTCTAGGAGGTTGTCTTAGATCATAGTCTAGCATGTCTATTATATATATCTTTCTAGACTCTTTTTTATAAGAAACATCCTGGCACATTATTGTGAGTTGTACTATTTTCTTATTCCCTATTTTCTCGCTTTTATGGTTGTAGTTGCTTATGAGAACATCTTTCTGAGTTGGAATATCATTGCCATGCACTTTGGCTATTTACTATGTGTTATCTTATGCTTGGTGCTTGTTGAGCTATATTTTGATTCTGACTTGGATTGTGTGTTCTCCTTCATGGTTGTATGATATATGCTTTTACATTGCTTATTACTTTGCATATATGTGTCGTTGAGTCTTGGAGAAGACCTAGTTTTTGCTCTTCTACCCCCTACCTTTTTGATAATGTCAAAAGGGGGAGAAATATCTCATGGTTTGAGACTCAATCATATTGTTTCTTGTTGTTATACTATTGCTTTCTTGCCTAGGTGATCCTTTTCTTGTTAATTTGTTTTTGATCATGTGACATGCAAAGGATTACATATTACACGAATATTGGTTTTGCCATGTATAGAAAACCTAACATGCAGGTGAGAGGAAGCATAGTTTGAGGGGGAGCAAATTCCAATTGTTCTTATCATGAATCCCACTAATTAACAAGGCAAAGGTATAACTTTCTTATCCTTTTCAATATGTCTGAGGAATGGTTTGTCATTGTTAAAAAGGGGGAGAATATTGACCTAGAGGTTATATATTACCTATATTTTGATAATGACTTAACCATTCCATTCATATGTATTTAATATGTGCGTTTAAGATTATTTGCAGGCATTAGGTACATGAAAAGGATCATATATACAAAGCCCTAGAATGGGCCAAGTGCAAGTTAAAATGGCTACAAGTGTGCAATTTAGGATTTCTATGGAAACGACCTTAGAACATCCATGCAATCACTTGTAATGATGAATTGGCTTGTAACTTAGAAGAGAAAAATGTTTGGGACAAAATTCACCAAGTGTTTATCACTTTTATTGCAAATTAGAAAATCAATTTCAGGCACTTGGTCGGTCGACTTTCCCTAGCCTGAAACTCGACCGATCAACCTTGGTTGATTTCCTGAAGATTGCATCGGTCGAGTTGTGCACCCACAGAACTCGACCAATTGGGTAGTAGGCCATTTCTAGTTGAGATGGTCGGTCGAGTTTCCTCAGAACAAACTCGACCGATCATTTGAACATCGGATTGCCTACTACTTGATCTGTCGAGTTACACCCATTGAAACTCGACTGATTGCACTGTATGAAATTTGCAGAAAAAGTAATATGACCATTGGTGAATTGTTTTAGGCAAAAATAGAGTTGTTTTCTTGAACAAAAAATGACTACTTTTGCATCCAAGTGTCCCACAACTTAAAGGGCAACCCTCAACTATAAATAGAACCCCTTGGAGTTCATTCCAAGCTGCTCTTCCATTGCAAACTTGGTTCTAGCTTAGTTGAGAGTGTTCCAAGCCCTTGAGCCCATTTCTCTCTCTACCTTCAAGACAATTTTGTGAGAGTGAGTTAGGTCCCTGTGTATGAGAGCTATCCTTTGTTTTATGTAAAGCTCTCCTTTCTCTCTTCCTACCTCCAAATCCCATTGAAGATTGATTGAAGCTACTTCTCCAAGTGAAAGAGGAGTTACTATTGTTATTCTCCGAGTGAAGGGGAAGATGTGTTGCTGATCTTCAAGAGTGAAGGTAGATCGTTGCTCCAGGTCCCTTGGTGAAGGGAAAACGTGGAGAAGCTCTCCAAGTGAAGGAGAGGTGCAAGGCAAAGCTCAAGTAAGATAGGTAAATCCTGCAAGGCTGAAGACAAAGGTAGGATTGGGTAAGTCCTTTGAAGAAGGCTGAAGAATCTTGCTTTGTGGGTAAGTCCTTGGATAGGTAGAAGATCTTAGCTTGAGAAATTAAGTCCTTGGTTGTGTGGTTTATGTATCTTGTAATCTTATTGTGATATATAAGAGAACCAAGTTGCAAATCCTAGAGTCTAACCAACTCTAGGTAGTGTACTGACATCGCTCCTAAGTTTAGGACGTGGAACCACTCTAAACCACCTGTCCAAGTGCTTGCTATTCATTGTCTCTTATCCTTGCTTTGTATGCTAGATTAGGACATCAAATTGTTGCTTGCTTTAGCTTTTGCACTACAATTAAATTGGTGGTGTAATTGTTTTTGTGAAGTGTGTGTAGCTCTATTCACCCCCCTCTAGAGCCCATTGATCCAACAGTTTCTAGCTTACTTCATCTCAGGTCCTGAAGTGGAGATCTCTATCTCCTTCTTATTCCTAAGATCCTCAATAAAGAGGCTATTTCCTATCCAATGTCCACACAGGTGACTATGGTGGCACTTTCTTTCCTTAATCCTTTAAGTGAAAAGGACAAATTCCTTTTCACTTACCCTTCTCCTTATCTTGAGTGCAGAAGACTTTGACTAGAGCTAAGCCTCAAAACTCTTCTTGGCCTTGCCTTTTCCCTTGGGCTCACTTCCGCTGATCACCATCACCTATTTTTCCTTCTTCATCAACATGCCAAGCATTTGATAAACTGGATATATGATTCATAAAATGATTGTAGAATCATATATGTGGTGAACTCTTGACTAAAAAGAAATTTCAATGAATCTACTGGATCTCCCTTTGTCAGTTTGCACTCAAACTGCACTTTGGATACATTATACCTTACTTGCTTTACATGATTCTTAAGATGTTTTACCATCTCGAGAATGTCCATGTTTTTCATGTTGTTCATGCAACTCATGGTTCATACATCATAGCATAAGGTCTTTGATGTCCACGACATCATTAGCATGCTTCAAGTAAGCATCCATTTTAGTCTTAGACGCATTTGGAGTGGGTTCGTCTGGCTCTGGACTTTCAAGGACATAGATCTTTCACTCATTGGTGAGAATGCTTCTCAAAATCCAGAACAAGGTGTGCAAGTTAATGCCGTTTAATTTTGTCTTTCTCAATGAATAATTGCAATAATACTTCTTATTAAATTCTACAAAGAAATATTGCAACTTTTCAACAACATTTTCTATTTGTTTGATTTGATAAGTTAGCGATATTAATTAGGCCTTAAATTAATTATCAATCCCACTATTTTGTTCAAATTGATAACCCTCATGTATCAATTTGGAAGATTGCAACATACACTTTTTTAGTGAGCCAATATGCAAAACAATTAATTCAATACCCAACCAATATTGGTGCTCATGACCAATTATTAAGGTAGGCAACATTTCCCAATTACATCTCAAGCAACTCTTGGATAGATAGTATACAGAACTCCTTGCCATATTCCATCTGTATGCTTCAAGGCACTTAATCCTATTAAAGTCACCTCGTTAAACCTGGCCCAAAAGCCAACACGATAGAATATGCACCCTGCGAGGATAGACCCACATATCTACCATCACACTTCCACAATATAGATGCCACACCATAGTAGGGTGTCCCCACACTTGGTAGATCAAGATTTTCATGTGTGTTGCTTATGGAAAGCATATAAGACTTAGCATTATATTGAGGGATTTTTATATATAAATACATATACATATCCAATCACCACATACTTATGGTATGCATCATATAAATGCTATAACCACGAATGAGAACATGCAATATAAAATATACGAGAAATGATTATGGTCATACTATTGTAATTCCTTGGAGCTAAAAGGAATTACTACCACATAAGATCCACATCATATGCAACATGTTGTTGATGTAGATTTGTGCTTGAACCAATCTAGATTGATCAATTCAACTTTTGAACTGGTCAGCTCGCGTCTTGGTAGCTAAATTGGGCACTTGAAATGGTCATTTGATCTTCAGGTTCAAGCAATGTGTGGACTCCTCCAATCGGTTGGTTGGGCCACCAATCAATCAGTTCATACTCCTGTTGTCTGGCCTCCTTGGTCCTCCAATCGATCGGTTAGTCTCACGAACCAATCATTTTGTCTTGTGCATGATGTCTCTCATGATGAAACATAAATTAAAATTATGCTATTTATTAATACATTAAATAATAGAAAACCTCAAGTAACATTTGAGGGGAAATAGGAAGAAGAGCATTAATTTACATTTGAAAAGGAAAGAGAGGATTGGTATGTAAACCAAGATATAAGTATTAATAGACAACCACAACCATGCACACACAGATCTAGGGTTATTGGCCATAACCATGCTAACATCCACCATCAAAATACTTTTAGGGAAGCACGTATAGATTGCATATATATATACATACATACATATATATATATATATATTTGTGTGTGTATGTAGGATGTTCATTCATTGCCTGGCGGGTAGCCTGGATTTTCTCTACCTGAGCATCCCAAAAAGTAACCATATGGCCAGAAAAGTAACTTTCTGGATAAAAAGGTAACTATGTTGATAAAAAAGTAACTATATGACTAAAAAGTAAAATGGGCATAATACACAACAAATATATATGTAATTGTATATTTTTTATAGTTATTACAAATGTAATCGTTATCATGAAAAGTAATTGTTTGCAAGCTAAAGTAACCCTCTACATGTGTAAAGTAAGAAACTCCAAAAAAAAGTTACCAAAAGATGGGGTGGGTGGCTACCGGAAGGAGTATTGAATATGGACATATCTGTACATATATAGATTCATATATATATATATATATATATATATATATATATATATATATATATATATATATATATATATATAGAGTCAGACTAGAATACACTCGAGTGTATCCGGAGCGGAATACACTCAAGTAGTTTTTCATGATGTAGTATTTTTTTTTTAAATCTAATCTATTGATCTTATTAAACATCTTGTGAACAACTCATATGCAAAATTTGAGCACATTTGGGTATGTATAGCTCATGTTATGAAGACCGCAAAAATTATACATTTCAAATTAGTTTCACGTGTCGATTTTTTTGCCCTTGGATGAGTGACTTACACTCATCCAAATGGGCTAAAAATTTGTATGTAGCCTAGTTATAGTATGACGGTGAAGATCAACGGTTTACATTTTGCAAAAAATGGTCTTGGTATGCAAACACACTTGAGTGTATTCGTGCGATCCGTACACTCGAGTGTATTCTTGCCTGACTCTATATATATATATATATATATATACATATATATACATATATGTATATATATGTATGTATGTATATATGTATACACACATATGTATATAGATATATGTTTGTGAATCATATGTTGTAATTGATTAGATATGCACATTAACCAGTTTAATATTCAAACCGTATGCAATAAAGGTAAATCTGATCATATCAATTCAAATCCAAATACATCGTAAATTGATGTGGATCTGATACCACGACAGGGAAATCAGGGCGACAGATAAGGCAATGAAAAAAATTCAAAGCATGATTCCCTTTAAAGATCGCATAAAAATAATGTATCTAGGAAGGAAAGTAACAAGAGTTGTACCTGGTCCTGGAGCAAGTCTAACAATAACTCTTGATGTAGTACCATCCTTCTTCTCCAAACAACAACTTTCTTCTTCTTCAACAACACTCAAACAATCGTCAGCAATGGCCTCCTGATCTGGTACCACATTTGATAGAGTCTTCAGTGGCAGTCAATGGCCTCCCACCTCTAGAGTATTCCATGCAGACCACCGAGAACTCCATTTTGAGCTACTAGAGCTAATGAGAAGGAGTTGTACCTTTTGAACGTCAACCTATTAGAGTTGATTCACTCTCCCAAGATTTTCTCTCCCTTACAATCCCTCCCTTTATATGGTAGGACTATAACGAGAGAGGACAACAACAATCACAGTGAATGTTGTGTTTGGGAAGCCCCCAGTACCCCTCTATTTATGGGAGAGGCTAGGGTGGGGTTTCCCATTTTGTATGGGAGTCAAAAAGACAAATTTACAATTTTTTTGGAAACTTTGAGTGGTTAACCGGTCAGTTCACACACCCAACTAGTCGGTTCGCATAGTGAACTAGTCAGTTTGTGCAGTTTATTATTCATAATCAAATTGATAATCGATTACTAATTAATGTTGTACATGACATCAAAGTCAATTCCTATTCCAATAAAATTGGCCACTGAACTAGGTGACCTAGATTGCAAACCGATCAGTTCACATAGTGAAACGGTCATTTCACTTTTTGAAATGGTTGTTTCAAAAGTGAAATGGTCATTTCACATGTCGAGTTCAGGAAAAGTTCAACTAATATTGATTCCAATTGACCTGACACTCCAACTGATCGATTCAACACTTGAAGTGATCAATTCAGAGTCTAATCAGTCAATTTTGAATCTCAGTTTTTTAATTGAATACCTAAACATCTTTAGAAATTAATCTAAAGATCATTCATGAATATACTCCTTTAATGCAAATGTATCTAGTGTGTGTGACCCTATATGTCTAGAATTAAATTTCCAGTGAATGTCCATAACCAACTTATGACATAACAAGCAAGAAGCGACTTCTAGAAACACATCATTGATACCCAAGTAATTTAGAATGTTGGAGAACAAATTCAACCTACAATCAATGATCAATGTTATTGTGATTGTATAGTTCCTTAATCACTAATATCCGAATTGAACTTGAGGCATGGAATCGTCATCCTCTCAATGTTCAATCCCTATTCCTTGAACTAGAGCATACTATTTGTGTGGTGACCGTCTCGCAGAAACAAGATTAATTAGCAGCAAAATTACTGAAAATCACTTAAAATTTAAAACTTTTGCATTGAGGTCCACAAACTGTAGAACTCTTCCTTAAAGAACCAAAGTAAGTTAATTACAAGCTGATTCAATAATACATCTTTATATCATCACATCTCAAGAGTCATAAACATTGACTTCCCTGTTAAACTGTACATGAGCAATATACAAAATCTCAAGGCATTAAGCCAAAAATCTCAGATCTAAAACAAACCATCTACTGACTCCTAGGACCTGAGAGTACAGAGATGACACACAAGACTCTCTATATACAGAACCTAACAGACATCGTCTCCAGCTAAAGATCACTATTGTCCTTGTTGTTACTGTTGTTGATGCTGTTGTGGCTGTTGTTGTTGCTGCTCACCCACTAAAGGGTTTCTTCTTCCTCGTCGTCTACCTAAAAGGTTGAATCCCACAGGGGTGAGACAATTGAAAAAATTGTCCCAGCGAGAGATATAACTCTCCGCCAGAAACATTGTTATTGCAGATAGAGTAATAACACTGAACAGTAGAATTATAAATATTCAACAGTAGGTAATTCATTGAATAAACTAAGTAGAGCAGTAATCTCTATACAGTTCATTTCAGTTATAACTTGATAAAGAAGCAAGTCATTTATTCAATAAGAAATATGAAGAACATGTATATCATTTATCCATTTAGGACATAATAAACAATGTATCATCAAACATTGTTTCTCGTAGTTCAACCCTAAACAAATATGCTACACGGCTGATTACATTTTACAAACATACTTTATGCCCTGAGGAGATGGGGTATACCGCTCATACTCCAACCGACCACTACAAAGTTGAAATTGGTACCATACATAGGTCACTAGAAGAGCCGGATTTCTATGACCTCATCCTCCTCAGTTAGTGTGAGGAACAACATGCATGACATCTTGTGTCTCTGTCATAATAGCTTTCCAGGGTATGCTGGCAACTTCACTATTAGAGTTACAGTGGCATGATGTACTCTCTTCACAATCGAGGGATTTCTTGTTTATCTCGCATCGATTCAGCATTATCATCATCATCGGGAGATTTGTGATACATCATCCCGGCATATACATATAATGAAGGATTGAGAGATTTGATGTTTATCTCACATCAATTCCTCCATTAGGAAGTAAGGATATTCGCGTTCATAACACCCACATACTCAAAAGTATGCTCTACAGGAATTCCCTTAGGAAAACCTATTTCACCATCACCCAACTTCTAACGATGATGGATCTATGGTTAGGGCTCTACATGATATCATTTCACTTGATTATTTAAGTACATTACAACAATATTTTAGCATCAGGCATGTTTACATACATAAGCCATCATAATAAATAACTGTAAGGAAAAGGTACTATTTATCAAGTTCATTTCATAGCTTTATTGACATTAGGAATTCAATCCCTTATCATCTCATCCTCATGATTCAAGAATATGGGTGTTAAAACCCTTAGATAAACAAAACTCTTGATACCACTTAAACAGGTATCTTATTGTCATCAAGACATCTGACAGGGTAAATGTGATAATAGCAGTGCAGGTATTTCACAAGCCTCATATAGCCTATCAATCTCTTTTGTTACCTCTCACTAGGCAACATAACATACCATTGCTTACAAGGCTCATTAAGTACTTTCAATAAACAAAGCATCATAGCTATTACCTGGCTATGTTCAATATCACATAAAACATGCATGATTAATATAGATGATAACAGATACATCTATTTCATATCAGCTCAATGCAAAACAATGATAACATCACTATTCAAGGGTTTCCCTACTATGCCCTTACTAAGGTTAGGGCTTTCCCTCTTCAATTCAAATAGGGTTAATCATTCCATTAACTCAAATAGGATTGACTCCTCATTTTATTATCCAATCTTAGAGCTTCATGCTTTAAAGCATAACCCAAAATTAGGGTTTCACACTTCCATTTACTTTACTTGGAATTAGGGTTTACTATTCATATTACATCAGCTTGGTTTTAGGGTTTATGTTCAATAAACCACAATTAGGGTTTACTATTCACCCCAAGTAGGAGTGATCATCAAAGTACCTTGAATTAAGGTTTATCATTCCATCCCTATGAATTAATATCATACCATCATCATGTATTAGGATTATTTCCAATAATACCCTCAATTAGGGCTACAATTCATTTAACCTTCGTAATTAGGGTTTCATGATCTCACCATCATGGATCATACCCTAATTAGACATCTTATTCATAATAAGAGTCCATTACATAATTAACATTTATGTAGGAAGTCCTTTCTCTCTCATCCTTTATAGGATGATATTTGCATCAGATTTGATTAAGCTAAGTCAGGTCAATCATGAAAGACAATTGACATCATGGGTTATGTCCTCATCACAATGATTATTAATGATTGATTATTTAAAGGGTACTAATCATCCTATCTTATTAGGATACAAACACTATAATCACCTTTAATTAGATCATGTGTTAGTTAATTGATCAACTTGTCCTTTGACCACTTTAAATACCCATGCAGTTTTAGTCAACTATCCACCAAACGGTCTTGAACATATAGACCCCAAACGGTCTTGCACAAACCTCTGAAACCGTTTAGTAAAGTTGCACACTTGAGACCATTTATTAAGGTAGGTGGTGTAGACCGTTTGCCAAAGTTTACTTCTGAGATCATTTGCTAAAGGTGGTCACATGAAACCATTTACTAAAGTAGACCCCCCAAAACTGTTTGCTAAAGTAGACTTTTGAAAATGCATGAACCCAAACGGTGTGGGATCGTTTGGTCCCAAACGGTCTTGAGACCGTTTGGACTCAAACGGTCTTGATACCATTTGGACCAAACCCCTCAAAACCGCAAGGACCAAAAAGGGTCTAAACCACTTCAAATCGGTTTAGGGTTTCCATTGTTGATTCCTTCAACCATTGATTCTATTGAACTACTCTCCAATTGGACCTATCACCACACTTCAATTGAGTTAATTAGGTCATCAATCAACTGATTTGACCCTCAATTGACCCTCAATTGGTCATCAATTAGGGATTGATTCAATTGAATTAGGGTTTGAAATTGATGACCCTTCAACATTAATCAATGTGAGTCTTATTGATTTGGAATCATCGAACCATTATCCAATTTGGACATGACCTGACCCCAAACGGTCTTGGGATTGTTTGGATGACCCCCAAATGGTCTTGAGACCGTTTTCCCAAGTCATCATCAAAAACCAAGTCAACCAATTAGGTTTTAGCTCATTGGGTTGATCACTAAGTCAAGAATTAGTTGCTCTTCAACTTAGTACCTTCTGATATTCAAACATTTAACCATAGTCAACCCTAGACCTCCAAACGGTCTTGGGATCGTTCGGATATTCTCCAAATGGTCTTGATACTGTTTTCCCATCATATCATCATTAAATATGTCATTCATTTAGGGTTTGGATCCTAGGATTTGTCACCACATCAGCAATTCATTATACATCAACTTGATACCTTTGGATCTTCAATTGGTCAACCATGCTTAACCGTAGACCTCCAAACGGTCTTGAGACCATTTGGGTGATCCCCAAACAGTTTTGAAACCGTTTGGGTCACTCAACCCAAGTTTCTAACTCATCCAATTATCAAATCAACACCTAACCCGATTAGGGTTTTAGTGATTGTTGGACCTTCAACTAGTGGACCAATTGAAGTTAATTAATAATTATTGATGGAGAATTGTCCTACATTATTCTCAACAGGTCTCCAAATGGTCAACGCTTGGTCAAAGCCACCAAACGGTCTTGGACCATTTGCTTCTATGCAGTTTAGTGAAACCGTTTGCATTCAAACGGTTTGAAACAGTTTTCTCCCAAACGGTTTGGGAAACCGTTTGAGCAAAAAAAGCAAACCGTTTGGTAAAGTATTTTTTTTGGATATTTATCTAGGATGATGTCACCTTCGTCTTCCTCTATTCTACCAAGAACTATTGTTGTTCTTCACAGAAGTTATAGCAAGAACTCACAAGAGTATCAAAGGAAGAAAAGTAACCAACAATTATAAAAGGAATGGATGCATTAGCAATGCTTAAGGGTTAGAATTATAAAAAACGCCTCTAGAACTGATCCCAAGCTCCAAGCTCCACGTATCTAATGGTGGATAGAGCTCCAGTAGTTGTCCAAGGTCCGTCCTTCAACTTTTGGATTAACAAGATGGCTAGAAATGAAAATCATGTGAAGAAAACCATTAATCCATCCTTGTTTTAGGGTTTCCACCATGAATCCGAGGTAGATGATGATCCAAACTTACCAACAGGTTTGGTCATCCTTCCTCTGCTCTAGAGCTCTCCTTTGGTTGGCCAAATCAAGGTGAAAAGAGAAAGAAACTAAGGAAACGGTTCTCATGTGTATTGCAAATGATATACATAAGAGATATGTATATGGGTTTTTAAGAAAATAGAAAAAGAGAGTTATCTTCTTTAATTCCAACTAGTTTCCACTAAATCCTCCTCCACTTCTTAGCCATGAGGCCACCTTATATTTCATGAAAAACCTCTCCATTATCCAAGGATTAATGGAAAAGGAACTAAGCATCTTAATTAGTTTTATATTAATATCCATCCCTTTATTGGATATTGCTTTATATTATATTAATGTGAATGGCTTCAACTCAACCAAGATCTTTTTGTGCCCAATCATGGCACAAGCTCATCCAACACTATTGGAAACACATCCTTCAACTTTTGGTTGAAGGGATCTTTGATTAATTTATTTCTTTTTGCATTAAGTTATATTAAAGAGCCATTTGTGCTTAAATCTTGATTATTTTAATATCAAGATTCTCTCTCCTCCAAGATCATTCAAATGAGGCGTCCCTCTCATTTTATTTGCTCTACTTGATGCCAAGAAACATGAGAGACCCTCTAGAGGTGATATTTTGCATATTGAACTTGAGATTTTGGGTAAATTACTCATTATACCAAAACTAGGTTTTAATGCACAAGGATTGCTCTATAAGCTTTATCTTGGTGCCCAAGCTTGTGGAAACCATATCACTACATCATATTTATTCTTACAATGTCTCAACATCAGAGGAACATCTTATCATCTGCAATTTGCAAGTTAACCACTCTACTTGGGTAATTTGCACTTTAGTCCAAAATTAACAAAACAAAGTTTCAACATTATTCAAAAAGGACTGATATTGCAATATAAGTTCCTCAAAAGCCTTAATTACATTTCAAAAGATAAGAGCAAGCATATAATCAACTTTATTAGGAAAAACACCTAGGGTTAGTACTAACCTAGGTCAGGGATGTTACAAATTATCCACCCCTTACAAGGATTTCGTCCCCGAAATCATTAACAAAACATTTTAAGAGAAAAGAGTAGGGTATTTCCTCCTCATCTCTTCCTCTAGTTCCCACGTAGCTTCTTCAATGCCACGGTGATTCCAGAAGACTTTTACAAGACTTATATCTTTCTTTTTCAGCTTCTTGATTCTTCTATCAAGAATACATAGGTCCTTTGACTTAGGATATATCATCGTTCAATTCTACTTCCATAGGTTGTAGAACTAATTCTGTGTCAGGATGACATTTCCTTAACAAGGAAATGTGGAACATTGGGTGTAACTTTTGCATCTCAGGTGGTAACTCCAGCTTATAAGCTACCTTTCCAACCCGTTCAATGATTGGATAAGGCCCCATAAATCTAGGAGCTAACTTTCCTTTCCTTCCAAATCTAAGAACTCCCTTCTAAGGTGAGACCTTGAGGTACACTCTGTCTCCAACCTGGAATTCTAAAGGTCTATGACGCTTATCCGCGTAAGATTTCTGCCTATCCAGTGCAGTCTTTAACTGTTGTTGTATTATTTTAAGCTTCTCAGTGGTCTACTGCACAAGATCAGGACCCAAAAGTTGATATTCACCAGTTTCATACCAACACAAGGGAGATCTACAATGTCTACCATACAAAGCTTCATAAGGTGCCATATCAATACTGTGTTGATAGCTATTGTTATAGGCAAACTCTATCAAGCTTAGATGTAGATCCCAACTTCCTATAAACTGGAGAACGCATGCTATAAGCAAGTCCTCCAAGGTTTATATAGTCCTTTCTGAATGTCCATCTGTCTGAGGATGAAAGGTTGTACTAAACCTTAACTGTGTGCCTAAGGCTTTATGAAGTCGCTCCCAAAAACGACTTGTAAACTGGGGACCTTTGTCAGAAACAATGGTAACTGGGACCCCATGCAGCCGCACTATGTCATCTACATATAACTGTGCCAGCTTCTCAGCAGAATAGGTTGTTTTGACAGGTAAGAAATGTGTTGTCTTTGTCAACCTATCAACTATTACCCAAATGGAATCATGACTTTTGGCTGTTCTGGGTAAACCAACCACAAAGTCCATGGTTACATGATCCCACTTCCACTGTGGTTGGGTAAAGGTTGCATTGTTCCTGTGGGCTTCTGGTGTTCAGCTTTAACTTGCTGACACACTAGACACTGCATAACAAACTCAGCAACGTCCTTCTTCAAACCAGGCCACCAATACATATCTTTCAAGTTATGATACATCTTGGTGCTTCCCGGATGCATAGCATACATTGAAGAATGAGCTTCTTCCAGGACTAATTTCCTCAAGTTTTCCACATCAGGCACTATCATTCTACCATGATAATAGGCTACCTAATCATCTGAATCATGGAAACCTTCTCATTTCTCGCTACCATATTCTGACCTAATCTGCTGAACTATAGCATTAACTTGTTGTGCCTCCTTAATCTGTTGTCTTAGAGTAGGCTTTATGTGCATCTCAGCTAACAACCCAGATAATAATGATACTTTAAGCTGTACATTGTCTTGCCTCAAAGAGATAAGCATATCCCTCCTAGAGCAAACCAAGGAATTCAGCTGTGCTCTATCTAAGGCTGGTGTTGTTGACTTCCTACTTAAAGCATCATCAACCACATTGGCTTTCCCTAGATGATAATCAATCATACAGTCATAGTCCTTGATTAACTCCATCCAGCGGCGTTGCCTCATGTTTAGCTCATGCTGAGAGAAGATATACTTCAAGTTCTTATGGTCTGTGAAAATCTGGAATGTCTCTACATAGAGATAATGTCTCCAGATCTTCAAGGCATGCACTACAATAGCTAGTTCTAGATTGTGTGTTGGATAATTTTCCTCGTGTTTCTTAATATGTCGAGAGGCAAAAAAATCACTTGTTTACCCTGCATTAACACACATCTTAGTCCATTCTTAGAAGCATCACAGAAAACTATATATCCTTTCCCTTGTTCGGGTAACACTAGCACTGGTGTACTTGTCAACCTCTCCTTCAACAACTAGAAAGATTGCTGACACTTGTCATTCCAGACAAAAGGAACATCCTTCCTAGACAACTTAGTCAAGGGTAAGGCTATAGAACTGAAGTTCTTAATGAACCTCCTATAATAGCCTACTAACCCTAAGAAATTGTGAATCTCTATCGGAGTCTTCGACTGCTCCCATTACAGGACAAATTCTACCTTTTTAGGGTCAACACAAATACCTGAGGCAGATATTATGTGTCCAAGAAAAAAACTTCTGGTAACCAAAACTCACACTTGCTAAACTTAGTATATAACTTATGCTCTCTTAGCAAAGTTAGAGCCTGTTGAAGATGTTGTTCATGTTGTTGAGCATATCTACTGTAGATCAGGATGTCATCTATGAAGACAACAACACATTGATCAAGAAAAGGTCGAAAGATTCTATTCATGAGTTCCATAAATGCAGTTGGTGCATTAGTTAGTCCAAACGACATAACTGTGAACTCGTAGTGACCATACTTTGTCCTAAAGGATGACTTAGGTATGTCACCCTCTTTAATACACAACTGATGATATCTCGACCTCAGATCTATCTTTGAGAAGACTGTTGCACCACGCAATTGGTCAAAGAGATCATCAATCCTCGGCAAAGGATACTTATTCTTTATTGTTACTTTATTTAATTTTCTATAATCAATGCAGAACCACATTGATCCATCCTTCTTCTTAACAAAGAGGATCGGAGCACCCCAGGGTGAAGTACTTAGTCGGATAAAACCCTTCTCAAGCAACTCTTGCAGTTGTTTCTTGAGTTCTGCCATCTCAGCAGGTGCCATCCTATATGGTGTTTGTGCTATAGGTTGCGTTCCCGAAATTAGATTAATCTCGAAATCAATCTCTCAGGGCGGAGGTACACCTGGAAGTTCTTTAGGAAATAGATCTTCAAATTCCCTAACTACAAGAACTTCAACATGATTAGAACTCTCCATGGTAGTATCTACCACATGGGCCATGAATGCAAAACATCCTTGCCTCAACAGTTTCTCAGCAACCATAGATGAGACAAGACATGTTGGAAGAATCTTTCTATCTCCTTGAAAGATCCATGTGTCACTATCGTCTGTGAACACAGCTTGCTTGGACTCACAATCCAAGACAACCTTATATCGTTATAAGGTATCCATCCCAAGGATTATATCAAACCCATGCATCTCAAGTGGTATAAGATCCATTTGAATGCGCTGTTAAGAAAAGAAAAGAATGCAGGGAGAACACACCTCCCGCAACACAGAAGATCCCTTCAAAGGAGTTTCTAACTACAAACTCTCTTCCCTATGACTAACTGTCATATTGCAGTCAAGAATCACTCTTCGAGTGATAAAGGAGTGTGTAGCACCCGGATCAATTAAAACAGATACGACGCAGGATGTAGACATATTAGAATAAAACAACTCCATCTGACATGTCACAACCCTAGGGTTGATCACTGCATCAGGTGGATTCATCGCATAGAATCTCGTCGTTGCCTGTGGTTGATTCGATGCTCATTGACTATGTGCTGATGATCCGGCTTGGGACGCTAGTCCACGTCCTCTAACGCCACCTAGAAACTGTCTCCTTTGGGAACCTTGTTGACTCTGCCTCTGGGGTTGAGTCACACTTGCCTCTCTAGCTCTACAATCCTTCATTAGATGCCCCACTTTTCCACATATGAAACAACTTCTAATCCCTTGTTGTGGTCTGGATGGTCCTGTGACTGACACAGATGCTGAGTTGTAAACTCCTTCTAGTGGTAAACTTCTTCCTCTACCCCTATTTGACGTCCACTGCATCTGGGCACTAAATCTAGGTGGTGGTATAGGCATGGAAAACCTTGGTTTCTTGAAACCTTTGGATGAGGATCCTTGGAACTGGGGGTACACCTTCTTGTTCTTGGTCTGTCGCTTCTCCATCACATACCTCTCTATCCTTCTGACAGATTCCACGAAAGTAGAAAACCTTTCCCTATTCTCCAGAGCAGACACATGGGTGGTCAACTCAACATTTAATCCCTTCTCAAAATGCCTAATCCGCTCTTCATCGGTGGTTGCCATATGCGGACAGAACTGTAACAGCTCCATGAACTTAGCCTCGTACTCGCTAATGTTCATAGGTCCTTGTCTTAACCTCTCAAACTGAGAGATTTTCTCATCCAAGAACGTATTAGAAAAGTATCTGTTGACAAATTCTCGTCGAAATACTTCCCATCTGATCTCCACACCTGGCCTTTTTCCTTCCTCTATGGTCCACCAGTGACCAACACTTCCTTTAAGAAGGTACACAGCATGTCTAACCTTCTCAGCTTCTGGGATGTTCAGGATTCTAAAGGCCTTCTCTAACTCAGTTAGCCACATGTCAGCATCTGCTGGGTCAGATGTTACCGCATATTCCGTGGCTCCAACCCGGCGTAGTCATTCAAACGTCTTGCCATCTCCTTGTCCTTCTTTATGGGTAGGTGCCCTAGGTGCATGTATAGGCATCCTATCAGTCATATGTGTCATGGCAGTTATGAATTGCCCAAACATGGTTTGGAAGGCTGGATTCCCCATGTCAGCTAGATTAAGCTGGGGTGGTTTAGGCACACGTTCCTCCCTTCTTTGGTCTCTTGCACCTCCTCTGAGTGCAGCAACACTACTCTCTGCAACATGTTCCTCATGTGATCCAGACATCTTTAGTTTTCTCTTCTCCTCCTATATTAGCATAAGACACTATTAGATAGACTGGAAGGCACTAGGACAGACTCAACAACCCTAGTCCTATGTCTCTGTAGACTCAGCGAACCTAGAGCTCTGATACCACTAAATTGTGGCGACCGTCTCGTGGAAACAAGATTAATTAGCAGCGGAATTACTGAAAATCACTGAAAATTTAAAACTTTTGCATTGAGGTCCACAAACTGTAGAACTCTTCCTTAAAGAACCAAAGTAAGTTAATTATAAGATGATTCAACAGTACATCTCTGTATCATCACATCTCGAGAGTCATAAACATTGACTGCCCTGTTAAACTATACATGAGCAGTATACAAAATCTCGAGGCATTAAGCCAAAAATCTCAAATCTAAAACAAACCATCTACTAACTCCTAGGACCTGAGAGTATAGAGATGACACATAGGACTCTCTATATACAGAACCTAACAGACATCGTCTCCACCTGAAGATCACTGTTGTCCTTGTTGTTACTGCTGTTGCTGCTGTGGTTGTTGTTGCTGCTGCTCACCCATTGAAGGGTTTCTTCTTCCTCGACATCTACCTAAGAAGTTGAATCCCACGGGGGTGAGACAATTGAAAAAAATGTCCCAGCGAGAGATATAACTCTCTGGAAGAAATAGTGTTATTGCAGATAGAGGAATAACACTAAATAGTAGAATTGTAAATATTCAACAACAGGTAATTCATTGAATAAACTAAGTAGAGAAGTAATCTCTATACAGTTCATTTCAATTATAACTTGATAAAGCAGCAAGTCATTTATTCAATAATAAATATGAAGAACATGTATATCATTTATCCATTTAGGACATAATACACAATGTATCATCAATCATTCTTTATTTTAGTTCAACCCTAAGCAAATATGCTAAACGGTTGATTACATTTTACAAACATACTTGATGCCATGAGGAGATGAGGTATACCACTCATACTCCAACCGACCACTATGAAGTCAAAATCGGTACCATACATAGGTCACTAGAAGAGCCGGATTTCTATGACCTCATCCTCCTCAGTCAGTGTGAGGAACAACATGCAGGACATCTTATGTCTCTTCCATAATAGCTTTCCAGGGTATGCTAGCAACTTATGTATTAGAGGTATAGTGGCATGATGTACTCTCTTCGCAATTGAGGGATTTCTTATTTATCTCACATCGATTCAGCATTATCATCATCATCGAGAGATTTGTGATACATCATCCCGGCAAATACATATAATGAAGGATTGAGAGATTTGATGTTTATCTCACATCAATTCCTCCATTAGGACGGAAGGATATTCGCGTCCATAACCCCCACATACTCAAAAGTATGCTCTCTAGGAATTCCCTTAGGAAAACCTATTTCACCATCATCCAACTTCTAACGATGATGGAACTATGGTCAGGGCTCTACATGATATCATTTCAATTGATTATTTAAGTACATTACAATAGTCTTTTAGCATCAGGCATGTTTACATACATAAGACATTATAACAAATAACTGTAAGGAAAAGGTACTATTTATCAAGTTCATTTCATAGCTTTATTAACATTGGGAATTCAATCCTTTATCATCTCATCATCATGATTCAAGAATATGGGTGTTAAAACCCTTAGATCAACAAAACTCTTGATACCACTTAAACAGGTATCTTATTGTCATCAAGTCATCTGAAAGTGTAAACGTGATAATAGCAGTGTAGGTATTTCACAAGGCTCATACAGCCTGTCAATCTCTTTTGTCACCTCTCACTAGGCAACATAACATACCATTGCTTACAAGGCTCATTAATTACTTTCAATAAACAAAGCATCATAGCTCTTACCTGGCTATGTTCAATATCACATAAAACATGCATGATTATAACAGATGATAACAGATACATCTATTTCATATCAACTCAATGCAAAACAATGATAACATCACTATTCAAGGGTTGCCCTACTGTGTCCTTACTAAGGTTAGGGTTTTCCCTCTTCAATTCAAATAGGGTTAATCATTCCCTTAACTCAAATAGGATTGACTCCTCATTTTATTATCCAATCATAGAGCTTCATGATTTAAAGCATAACCCAAAATTAGGGTTTTACACATCCATTTACTTTACTTGGAATTAGGGTTTAATATTCATATTACATCAGCTTGGTTTTAGGGTTTATGTTCAATAAACCACAATTAGGGTTTATTATTCACCCCAAGTAGGAGTGATCATCAAAGTACCTTGAATTAAGATTTATCATGCCATCCCTATGAATTAAGATCATACCATCATCATTTATTAGGATTACTTCCAATAATACCCTCAATTAGGGTTACAATTCATTTAACCTTCGTAATTAGGGTTTCATGATCTCACCATCATGGATCATACCCTAATTAGACATCTTATTCACAATAAGAGTCCATTACATAATTAACATTTATGTAGGAAGTCCTTTCTCTCTCATCCTTTATAGGATGATACTTGCATCAACTTTCATTAAGCTAAGTCAGGTCAATCATGAAAGAGAATTGACATCATGGGTTATGTCCTCATCACCATGATCATTAATGCTTGATTATTTAAAGGGTACTAATCATACTATATTATTAGGATACAAACATTATAATCACCTTTAATTAGATCATGTGCTAGTTAATTGATCAACTTGTCCTTTGACCACTTTAAATACCCATGCGGTTTTAGTCAACTATCCACCAAACGGTCTTGAACAAATAGACCCCAAATGGTCTTTCACAAACCTTTGAAACCATTTAGTAAAGTTGCACACTTGAGACCGTTTGGTAAGGTAGGTGGTGTAGACCGTTTGCCAAAGTTGACTTATGAGATTGTTTGCTAAAGGTGGTTACATGAAACCATTTACTAAAGTAGACCACCCAAAACTGTTTGCTAAAGTAGACTTTTGAAAACACATGAACCCAAACGGTTTGGGATCATTTGGTCCCAAACGGTCTTGAGACTGTTTGGACTCAAATGGTCTTGATACCGTTTGGTCCAAACCCCCTCAAAATCGCAAGGACCAAAAAGGGTCTCAACCACTTCAAATCGATTTAGGGTTTCCATTGTTGATTCCTTCAACCATTGATTCTATGGAACTACTCTCCAAATGGACCTATCACCACACTTCAATTGAGTTAATTAGGTCATCAATAAACTGATTTGACCCTCAATTGACCCTCAATTGGTCATCAATTAGGGATTGATTCAATTGAATTAGGGTTTGAAATCGATGACCCTTCAACATTAATCAATGTGAGTCTAATTGATTTGGAATCATCGAACCATTATCCAATTTGGACATGACCTGACCCCAAACGGTCTTGGGATCGTTTGGATGACCTCCAAATGGTCTTGAGACCGTTTTCCCAAGTCATCATCAAAACCAAGTCAACCAATTAGGTTTTAGCTCATTGGGTTGATCACCAAGTCAAGAATTAGTTTCTCTTCAACTTAGAACCTTCTGATATTCAAACATTTAACCATAGTCAACCCTAGACATACAAACGGTCTTGGGTTACCCCCAAACGGTCTTGGGATCATTTGGATATTCTCCAAATGGTCTTGAGACCATTTTCCCATCATATCATCATTAACTATGTAATTCATTTAGGGTTTGGATCCTAGGATTGGTCACCAAATCAGCAATTGATTATACATCAACTTGATACCTTTGGATCTTCAATTGGTCAACCATGCTTAACCCTAGACCTCCAAACGGTCTTGAGACCATTTGGGTGATCCCCAAACAGTTTTGAAACTATTTGGGTCACTCAACCCAAATTTCTAACTCATCCAATTATCAAATCAGCACCTAACCCGATTAGGGTTTTGGTGATTGTTGGACCTTCAACTAGTGGACCAATTGAAGTTAATTAATATTTATTGATGGAGAATTGACCTACATTATTCTCAACAGGTTTCCAAATGGTCAACGCTTGGTAAAAGCCACCAAACGGTCTTGGACCATTTGCTTCTATGTGGTTTAGTGAAACTATTTGCATTCAAATGGTTTGAAACTGTTTGCTCCCAAACGGTTTGGGAAACCATTTGAGCAACAAAAGCAAATAGTTTGGTAAAGTAATTTTTTTGGATATTTATCTAGGATGATGTCACCTTCGTCTTCCTTTGTTCTACCAAGAACTACTGCTATTCATCACGGAAGTTATAGCAAGAATTCACAAGAGTATCAAAGGAAGAAAAGTAACCAACAATTATTAAAGGAATGGATGCATTACCAATGCTTAAGGGTTAGAGTTATAAAACCCACCTATAGAACTGATCCCAAGCTCCAAGCTCCACGGATCTAATGGTGGATGGAGCTCCTGTAGTTGTCCAAGGTTTGTCCTTCAACTTTTGGATGAACAAGATGGCTAGAAATGAAAATCGTGTGAAGAAAACCATTAATCAAGCCTTGTTTTAGGGTTTCCACCATGAATCTGAGGTAGATGATGATCCAAACTTACCAACAGGTTTGGTCATCCTTCCTCTGATCCAGAGCTCTCCTTTGGTTGGCCAAAGCAAGGTGAAAAGAGAAAGAAACTAAGGAAACGGTTCTCATGTGTATTGCAAAAGATATACATAAGAGATATGTATATGGGTTTTTAAGAAAATACAAAAAGAGAGTTATCTTCTTTAATTCCAACTAGTTTCCACTAAATCCTCCTCCACGTCTTGGCCATGAGGCAACCTTCTATTTCATGAAAAACCTCTCCATTATCCAAGGATTAATGGAAAAGGAACTAAGCACCTTAATTAGTTTTATATTAATATCCATCCCTTTATTGGATATTGCTTTATATTATATTAAAGTGAATGGCTTCAACTCAACCAAGATCTTTTTGTGCCTAATCATGGCACAAGATCATACAAAACTATTGCAAAAACATCCTTCAACTTTTCTTTGAAGGGCTCTTTGATTAATTTATTTCTTTTTGCATTAAGTTTTATTAAAGAGCCATTTGTGCCTAAATCTTGATTATTTTAATATCAAGATTCTCTCTCCTCCAAGATCATTTAAATGAGGCACCCCTCTTATTTTATTTGCTCTACTTGATGACAAGAAACATGACAGACCCTCTAGAGGTGATATTTTGCATATTGAACTCTAGATTTTGGGTAAATTACTCATTACACCAAAACTAGGTTTTAATGCACAAGGATTGCTCTACAAGCTTTATCTTGGTGCCCAAGCTTGTGGAAACCATATCACTACATCATATTTATTCTTACAATGTCTCAACATCGGAGGAACATCTTATCATGTGCAATTTGCAAGTTAACCCCTCTACTTGGGTAATTTGCACTTTAGTCCAAAATTAACAAAACAAAGTTTCAACATTATTAAAAAAGGACTGATATTGCAATATAAGTTCCTCAAAAGCCTTCATTACATTTCAAAAGATAAGAGCAAGCATATAATCAACTTTATTAGGCAAAACACCTAGGGTTAGTACATAACCCAGGTCAGGGATGTTATAGTTTGAGATGTGTGTGAGCTCACATATCACATATTGAATAACATGAGTACGGACATACATTTCTCAGTCTTGCTTATGAAGAGGCCATGAATATCAATCTCCTTAAGGAGGGGAAATCCCATCTACTTCACTCACACTCAATTCTCATGTGTCACAATGCACCCAATCACCACATTTATGGCAATCCTTATTCAAGATCACAGTGGATGATGTCAAAGTACATGAATGACATGTGATGAATGTAGTGACTTCAGGTCTAACAACCACAATCACCACTGTCACTATGAGAGATGATTCTGACTACCATTCCATGGTATCCATGTATATGGTGGGTCTGTTTGACACACTGTTGTCTAACATGTATCTATATTCTTGACTTGATATCATATATCATGACTAATGAAACTATATCATCAATCACCAAACTATTGGTATGTATGCCCTAAGAGCCAGTCATGGGATAATCGGTGGGATACATTAAGATTGATTTCATAAACATCAAAGGCAAGCTTCCAATTCTTTCTAGTTCAGTCATATGAGATAATGATAGAACAAATTGAATGTCTAGAGAATGACAATACTTAATGACGTATGCTTTCAGGTTGAGGACCTGAACAATGAGATCATACGGATGCTAAGAGTTTGTACATTCTTATTATGTCCCTAATCGGATGTCATTATGGAAGGTAGATAGACAACAATGACACACAAGACTAGATTGTGGTGTTGGTTGATGACAGAATCTTGTTATTAATGATATGGAGATATCAAACCAAACACATAGGTACTTGTTAGAGAACAAGTGTACCGGACATACCCACTGTGAGTTTGACACATGGAGCCATGACATGGTAGTCACACTCACACTCACAGTGATGGTGGTGAGTGTGATTCTTTGACCTGAAATCACTACACTCAACACATGTCATTGGGTACACTTTGACATCATCAAACGCAGTCCGGAAACATGGGTTGTTATAAAGGTAATGATTGGGTGCTTTGACACATGGGGCTTTTGAGGGGTGAGTGATAGATATGGGATTTGTCCCTCCTGAGGGACTTTGATATCCATGGCCACTTGATGAGTAGGATTGAGATAGGCATGCGCACACATGAGTGAATCAGTATGTGATATGGATGTCATACATATCTCCTCCAATCTACTCTGAGATCAAGAAAGTGAATGAACATTGACAGGAGGATTTTTCCATGCTTTGAGTTCATTCAGGATATCAGTGACAAAGGAATTATACATTCACTATAACACCATTCATGAATTGTAGGATTGAAAGTTGTTCTCCAACTTTCCTTTTCACTTGGGTAGAACTGATGTGCAACTAGGCACCACTCTTTGCTTGTGAAGTCATAAGTGTTATGGACTTTCACTGCCAACGTGAAATGGGCCATAGGGTCACACACATGATTTAACCTGGAAGAGGAGTTTATCCACAAATGATGTTTAGATTGATTACTAAAGGAGTTTAGTAGTTCAATTAAGCACTCAATCAATTGATAGCTCAATATCATAGTGTTCAAGGTGTTGGACCGATTGATTAGAGTATCTGATTGATTGAAATTACAGTTATTTGATTTTGCACAGTCTGCACTCCCAACCGATCGGCTCATATGATGAACCGATCGTCTCAACTTGGTGAACCAATCGAATCAGTTGGTGAGTCGACCGACTCAGGTCACTGAACTGATTGGTTCACTGAACTGATTGGTTGAACACCTTGAGGCATGGAGGTGATCATGGCAAGGAGTTGCACATGACATCTTTCAAGAGTTTCATACGATGCAATTGGCAAAAGTTGCCTACCTAGAAGATCTAAGTTGTGGGTGACAACCCTAGCTGGTCCATGACTCTGAGAATTTCAGGATCTTAACCCACTAGAAGGTTGTAAGCTGCAATCTTCCGAATTGATGGTAAGGGCTATCAATTTGAACAAAAATAGTGGGAGAAATAATTAATTAAAGTCCTAATTATATCATCAACCTTTTAAATCAATCAAATAAGTCAAAATTGAGTTTTGGACTAAACTGCATATATTTCATTTGTAGTAAAAATGACAACAAACAACAATCACTTTTCGTTGTGATCGGTCCTTGAAAAGGACAAGATGAATGGGACTAACTTCCATGACTGGTTTAGGACATTGAGAATTGTTCTCACTCAAGAGTGAAAGCTCTATGTCCTGGATACTCCAGCTCCAGAGGAACCTGCTCTTATGGCACCAAAGGCAGAAAGGGATGCTTATAAAAAGCATTCTGAAGATGCCATTGATGCAAAGTGCTTGATGTTGTGCTCCATGAACCATGAGTTGCGGAGACAACATGAGAACATGGGTGTCATTGAGATGATTCAGCATCTCAAGAATGTGTATGACGATCAAGAACGGCAAGAGAGATATGATATCTCTAGGGCGTTGTTCAAGTGTGTCATGACAGAAGGAGATCCAGTTGGTCCTCACATGCTCAAAATGATTGGGTATGTGGAGAACCTGACAAGATTGGGATTTCCCCTGAGCTAAGAGTTGGCTACTTATGTGATACTGCAATCATTTCTAGAATCCGACAGTCAAGTTGTTGGGCATGTTGACGACAGTCGAGGCACAAATGAAGAAGGACAAGCCTAAATCTGTGATGATGATCAGCAACAAGAAAGACAAGTCCAAGCACAAGGGGAAGGGCAAGGCTAAGAATGGTATGATGCTAGCCAGCAGCCCAAGTCATCTTCAACTCTCAAAGCCAAGGGAGGCATTACCAAGAGAGGCAATTGTCACCATTGTCAAAAGCCAAGACATTGGAAAAGGAATTGTCCTCTCTATCTGGAAGAACTAAAGAAGAAGGAGGCGACGAACGTATCCTCCTGAAGGTGTCATTAAATAAACTTGTAACATTTTTGAGGTATATGATACCAAGATATAAAGTGTAAAGCACCCAAAAATGGGGCAAATGTTGCCGCCATAGATAGCAGTACTTTAGTTTATTTTTAGCCTTGAAGGTATGTAATAGAGTTATGAACTGCTATTTCATACTTACCAATGGATAGAAACACCTTAATTTTTTGCATATTGTATGACAATGATGGCAATTAATAAAGTTGATGTTTCAATCTTTGTGGAAATGCCTTGTTTATCTTGTGGTACTTGGTATGCATAAGATAAAGTGAGGCCTAAAAGTTATTGATAACTCAAACAATCAAATTAGCCTAAATCATGAGAAATTCATTTCTAGTTTCCATATGATGGATAAGTCTAGACTCTTTTTGGTTAGAGAACCAGTAAGAGACATGAATCTCTTGGACATGATCAATCTTCGCAAGTCATAGTAGGAGATTGATTATCCTATTAGGTCTAATACATGTGATGTATTTACATACCTATTGGACTTAATGCTAGTACTTCAAATGGTGTTTAGAGAAATACCAATATGAATATCTTGAAGTGTTCAAGAATATCATAGATGAAGTGTGAATTCGGTAAAGTGCTAATTCTTGATGAGATTAATGAATAAAATACTTGAACTAAGTGTTTGAGATCCTTATGAGTGATTATGATAGTGTATCATAGTGAGCTCATGATTAAGGCATGGTGATGTCTAACTCAAAAGGAGTCATACTCTAAGGAGTTAGAGGATGATTATGAAATAACTAATTTCTTCTTAAATAAAGAATACCCCACACTAATAAAGGACATTAAGAATCACAAGGAGTTGTGAGTTCTTATATCCTTGACAGATGCACCTCGATTATCTATGTGATGAGTTGGCCATGTGATGAATCAACTATCTAGATGAATTAGAGGAACCAGATTTTGAGTTATGGTTTATGACCATTACATCCTAAATGACTTATATGTGAACCATAAGGTATGACCTTGATGGTAGCACCCATTGGTTTGAAATCCATAAGTGTGAATGAGTCTTAAGCATTAAGACACATGGATAACATTTTGAGAAGGATGATGCTTGTTGATTTCAACTTAATGACTAAGAGATTTGTCATAGAGATACTAAAACTGCATTCCTATGAGGAATAAAACAAGGATGTGTACATGACACAACCTATAAGGTTTATGAATCCATTAATGCAAATGAGGTCTATAAGTTACAATGGACTAATCAATGTGATTGATTAGGTACAAGCAACTCAGAGTTGGATCTTTACTTTAATGATATAGTCAAAGGGTTTGACTAATATGTCAAAGATAAAGAAGGGATCTGTGATTTAGTAGGAGCATATTCACATTCCACATGTTGATGTGAAATGAAAATGTTCTAGAATGGAAATCCAAAGTGGATATTATCTTTAGGGAAGATAGAGACGTTTCCTATGGAATAGGAATAGAGATATATAGAGATAGTTCTCAAAAACCTCTTGACTTGAAAAGAGAAAGCATACATTGGCAATCTATACTGAAGGGTTCAGTGTGCACAAATTGAGTGGGAGAAAACTTATCCATGTTACATGGAGTTAGTATCCTAGATCCAAGTGTCTCAATTCTTAAGAAGAATGGGAACACTAAGAATAGATATGGATCTATCATGTATGTAATCATCCCATCATCTTGCATGTATGGACATGGAAAGAATAAAATGCATTTATCATCTTGTATGTAGGACATGACAATATGATATGCTCATCTTGATAACTCGTATGTAGAACATGACGAGTGGATGTTTGTCTAGTTCCAGTAAGGGTAACTTGAATACCATAAGAACTTGATAAGTAATTGAGAAGTACTAGTTCTATGGAAATAAGGAAGGGTTCACTGTAAAGAGTTACAATGATGCAAACTTCCGAAAAGGATAGAAAATTAATTGCAAAATATATATGGGATATATAAAAGTGAATGTTTGTTGATAAATGGAAACATTTCAATAAAGTTGTGTAAAAGGAAAAGCCGAGTATCCATGTGTTAGAGAACATTAGTGGATACTATATGGATCTGGAAGTTCATAGAGATGAACTTATAGATATTTTGGTCATTGATGACAAGTTAGGAGTGCTTGGTCATGCAATGTGGCTAAAGGTTAGCAAAGGAATAGTAGATTGCATATTACGACAACTCCATCTCATACGTGTGATGTACAGTGAAGAGATGAGAGACATGCAGTTAATACTGACTTTGGCAAGGTGTTTCCATAACTCACTGTGTAAGCAATAGAGCATAGTAACTTGTGGGACATGTTTGAAGATCACTAAGAATATGATTCAAGGGTGATTGGCTAGCAGTGCAAGTGGGAGTCTGTTGGTATGTATGCCCTGAGAGCCAATCATGGGATGAGTGGTGGGATACATTAAGATTGATTTGATAAACATCAAAGGCAAGCTTCCAATTCTTTCTAGTTCAGTCATATGACATAATGATAGAACATATTGAATGTGTAGAGAATGACAATACTCAATGACGTATGCTTTCAGGTTGAGGACCTGAACGATGAGATCATACAGATGCTAAGAGTTTGTACATTCTTATTATGTCCCTAATCGGATGTCATTATGGAAGGTAGATAGACAGCAATGACACACAAGACTAGATTGTGGTGTTGGTTGATGACAGAATCTCGTTAGTCATTATATGGAGATATCAAACCAAACACATAGGTACTCATTAGAGAACTACTGGACAGACCCACCGTGAGTTTGACACATGGAACCATGACATGGTAGTCACAGTCACACTCACAGTGATGGCGGTGAGTGTGATTCTTTGACCTAAAATCACTACACTCAACACATGTCGTGGGGTACTCTTTGACATCATCAAACATAGTCCTAAAACATGGGTTGTTATAAAGGTGATGATTGGGTGGCTTTGACACATGGGGCTTTTGAGGGGTGAGTGATAGATATGGGATTTGTCCCTCCTGAGGGAGTTTGATATCCATGGCCAATTGATGAGTAGGATTGAGATATGTGTGTGCACGCATGTGTGAATCAGTATGTGATATTGATGCCATACATATCTCCTCCAATCTACTCTGAGATCAAGAAAGTGAATGAACGTTGACAGGATGACTGTTCCGTGCCTTGAGTTCATTCGGGATATTAGTGACAAAGGAATTATACATTCACTATAACACCGTTCACGAATTGTAGGATTGAAAGTTGTTCTCCAACTTTCCTTTTCACTTGGGTAGCACTGATGTATGACTAGGCACCGCTCTTTTCTTGTGAAGTCATAAGTGTTATGGACTTTCATTTCCAACGTGAAATGGCCCTACAGGGTCACACACATAGGATTTAACCTGGAAGAGGAGTTTATCCACAAATGATGTTTAGATTGATTACTAAAGGATTTTAGTAGTTCAATTAAGGACTCAATCAATTGATAGCTCAATATCATAGTGTTCAAGGTGTTGGACCGATTGATTAGAGTATCAGATTGATTGAAATAGCAGTTGACTAATTTTTCACAGTCTACACTCCCAACCGATCAGCTCATATGATGAACCGATCAGCTCAGCTTGGTGAACCGATCGGCTCAGTTGGTGAGTCGACCGGCTCAGGTCAATGAACTGATTGGTTCAAGGTGTTGAATCAATCGGCTCGATTGACCAACCGAGCAAGTTGGGAAAGTTAGGTTGGTGAGAAATTTCTCTTTGTTTCACTTGTCCAATTTGATTGGAATAAGGATTGGTATTTGGATCAATTCGAAACAAAAGAGGAAAAGTCAATCGGGAACTGACCAGGGTAGTGAACCGACCGGCTCAGGTGTCCCAACCATTCGGTTCAGGTGTGAATCGATCGACTCCGGTCCCAAACTGACTGGTTCATGCATGAAACGATCGGTTCAGCTAGCGTAGGTGGTTCTTTTGTGGAAAATATTGAACCCTTCTACTCCTGCTTTAATCACGCATTGCTCGGGGTAGAGAACCATGTCCCATGACCCTCCTATATATAGGGGTATTGAGGGCTTCTCAAGTAAAACTCAGAACACAAGTTGCTCTACAAAATTGTAGTTCTCTCTGGTTGTGGTAACCTGGAGAGCCCGAGCAAGTGCTACCCGACAAGGGTGGCACAATAAGGGAAAGACAACTACATAAAGGTGACTGGTGGTAGGAAAGTTTGTTGTAGACTAGTACGCCGACAGGAGGGTACGACTCCTTCTGGTGCCTTATGCGACAAGACAATTGGAGTTCCAGGCAATCCATGTGGACGACTGTAGAAGTGGGAGACTTCTTCCGCTCGGAGGACAACTGTCAATCCCGACAGTCCCAGTGAGACCAGGAGTTGCACAGACACCGTCCAAGATTGGAGGTGAAAACCGTGCAAGCCGTGAGGTAACGTCTCCGAGCAAACTTCGTGATAAAGTATATCTCTACAAACCATCCTTCATATTGTATAGATGTTGATGTGATTCCTTCATTATGGGTTTTGGAAGAAATTTTGAGTTTTTTCCACTACCTTCTCTGCCTCCCTTAAAACCCAACAGTGGTATCAGAGCCACACCAACTACTTTATACTTTAGAATTATCGATGTGATTGATTTTGTTTTGTCTCCTTTATTTGTTGCATACGATGCGAACAAAATTGTCTTTATACATGTCCAATCCTAAATCCACAAATCCCAATATACATATATGATATGTAATGCAAATGCACTCGATACACATCACCCTTAAATGAGTTTTGTGGTGGATGTATAGTGTGGTTATGGCCAATAAACCCTATGTGTGTATGGTTGAATGTGGTTTCTTACATCTTGGTCTGCACACCGATTCCTTACCTCCTTTTCTTGATGTAACTCGAGATAACTCGAGATTTCTTTCGTACCTCTACTCCCCCCGAATGTAACTCGGGGTTTCTAAATTCAAATGTAAAATAGGATAGATCTTTTATTTCATGTTATGTCAAAGAATGGTAGACAACCTAACGACGACTGAGACGATCGGTTCAAGGTATGAGTCGATCAGTTGGCATTCCAGACGACCGGTTTGAGGAACGAGACGAGCGGGTGGTGGCCCTGAGAAGATGCATGACGACCAGTGAACCGATCGGCTGGAGGCGCCAGTCGATCGAGTGGTGGCACCCAACCGATCGGCCTTATGGCAAGCCGATCAATCATGGAGATGAGTTGATCAAACCCAGAACGGAAAAGCATAGAGTTCATCTGGTACATGTTGCATGTAATACAGACCTAGATGACCATGATTCCCCTTGGCTTGAGGAATCACATTAGGATGTCCATAATCATCACTTTTATCTTTTCACATGTTTTCTGTGGGACATAGCATGTATATGATACGTACTATATATTGTGGTGATTGGATATGTATATGTACCTATAAAACTAAAACCCTCATTAAATATTAAAGTTTTAGGTGCCTTTCAAATGTGACACATGTGAAAAGCTTGATCGACCAAGTGTAGGCATGCCCTAGCATGGTGCATTGTCTATCTCGTGGAAGCGTGAAGGATGGATATGTGGGTCTGCCCTAGGAGGGTGCATATTCATCGTATTGGCTTTGGGTCGGACTTAACAAGGTGACCTAGATAGGATCTAGCACCTTGAGGCATGGAGGTGATCATGGCAAGGAGTTGCACATGACATCTTTCAAGAGTTGCATATGATGCAACTGGCAAAAGTTGCCTACCTGGAAGATCTAAGTTGTGGGTGACAGCCCTAGCTGGTCCATGACTCAGAGTATTTCAGGATCTTGACCCACTAGAAGGTTGTACGCTGCAATCTTCCAAATTGATGGTGAGGGCTATCAATTTAAACAAAAATAGTGGGAGCGATAATTAATTAAAGTCCTAATTATATCGTCAACCTTTCAAATCAATCAAATAAGTCAAAATTGAGTTTTGGACTCAATTCCATATATTTCCTTTGTAGTACAAATGACAACAAACAACAATCACTTTTCATTGCGATCGGTCCTTGAAAAGGACAAGCTGAATGGAACTAACTTCCACGACTGGTTTAGGACATTGAGAATTGTTCTCACTCAAGAGCGAAAGCTCTATGTCCTGGATACTCCATCTCCAGAGGAACCTGCTCTTACCGCACCAATGGCAGAAAGGGATGCTTATAAAAAAGCATTCTGAAGATGCCATTGATGCAAAGTGCTTGATGTTGTGCTCCATGAACCACGAGTTGCAGAGACAACATGAGAACATGGGTGTCATTGAGATGATTCAGTATCTCAAGAACATGTATGAAGATCAAGCACGATAAGACAAATATGATGTCTCCAGGGCGTTGTTCAAGTGTGTCATGAAAGAAGGAGATCCAGTTGGTCCTCACACGCTCAAAATGATTGGGTATGTGGAGAACCTGACAAGACTGGGAGTTCCCCTAAGCTAAGAGTTGGCTATAGATGTGATACTGCAATCATTGCTAGAATCCTACAGTCAGTTTGTGATGAACTACAACATGAACAACTTTGACAAGCCATTGACAGAGTTGTTGGGCATGTTGAGGACAGCCGAGGCACAAATGAAGAAGGACAAGCCTAAATCTGTGATGATGATCAGCAACAAGAAAGGCAAGTCCAAGCGCAAGGGCAAGGGCAAGGCTAAGAATGGTTCTGATGCTAGCTAGCAGCCCAAGTATTCTTCAACTCTCAAAGCCAAGGGAGGTGTGACCAAGAGAGGCAATTGTCACCATTGTCAAAAGCCAGGACATTGGAAAAGGAATTGTCCTCTCTATCTGGAAGAACTAAAGAAGAATTAGGCGATGGAAGTCTCCACCTAAAGGTGTCATGAAACAAACTTGTAACATTTTTTAGGTATATGATACCAAGATATAAAGTGTAAAGAACCCAAAAATGTGGCAAATGTTTCCGCCATAGATAGGAGTACTTTAGTTTATTTTCAGCCTTGAAGGCATGTAATAGAGTTATGAACTGCTATTTCATACTTGCCAATGGATAGAAACACCTTAATTTTTTGCATATTGTATGACAATGATGGAAATTAATAAAGTTGATGTTTCAATCTTTGTGGAAATGCCTTGTTTATCTTGTGTTACTTGGTAAGCATAAGATAAAGTGATACCTAAAATTTATTGATAACTCAAACAATCAAATTAGCATAAATCATGAGAAATTCATTTCTAGTTTCCATATGATGGATATGTCTAGACTCTTTTTGGTTAGAGAACCAGTAAAAGACATGAATGTCTTGGCCACGATCAATCTTCACTAGTCATAGTGGGAGATTGATTATCCTATTAGGTATAATACATGTGATGTATTTACATACCTATTGGACTTAATGCTAGTACTTCAAATGGTGTTTAGAGAAATACCAATATGAATATCTTGAAGTGTTCAAGAATATCATAGATGAAGTGCGAATTTGGTAAAGTGCTAATTCTTGATGAGATCAATGAATAAAATACTTGAACCAAGTGTTTGAGATCCTTACGAGGGATTATGATAGTGTATCATAGTGAGCTCGTGATTAAGGTATGGTGATGTCAAATAACTAATTTATTCTTAAATAAAGAATACCCCACACTAATAAAGGACATTAAGAATCACAAGGAGTTGTGAGTTCTTATATCCTTAACAGATACACCTCGATTATCTATGTGATGAGTTGGTCATGTGATGAATCAACTATCTAGATGAATATGAGGAACCAGATTTTGAGTTATGGTTTATGACCATTACATCCTAAATGACTTCCATGGGAACCATAAGGTATGACCTTGATGGTAGCACCCATTGGGATGAAATCCATAAGTGTGAAGGAGTCTTAAGCGTTAATACACATGGATAACATTTTGAGAAGGATGATGCTTGTTGATTGCAACTTAATTACTAAGAGATTTGGCATACATATACTAAAACCGCATTCTTATGAGGAATAAAACAAGGATGTGTACGTGACACAACCTATAAGGTTTATGAATCCATTAATGGAAATGAGGTCTATAAGTTACGATGGAATAATCAATGTGATTGATTATGTACAAGCAACTCAGAGTTGGATCTTTACTTTGATGATATAGTTAAAGGGTTTGAGTGATATGTCAAGGATAAAGAAGGGATCTGTGATTTAGTAGGAGCATATTCACATTCCACATGTTGATGTGAAATGGAAATGTTCTAGAATGGAAATCCAAAGTGGATGTTATCTTTAGGGAAGATAGAGACGTTTCCTATGTAATCCAAAGTGGAAATCCAAAGTGCATATTCACATTCAATCTTTGTGGCAATGCCTTGTTTATATTGTGGTACTTGGTATGCATAAGATAAATTTATACCTAAAAGTTATTGATAACTCAAACAATCAAACTAGCATAAATCATGAGAAATTCATTTCTAGTTTCCATATGATGGATAAGTCTAGACTCTTTTTGGTTAGATAACCACTAAGAGACATGCATCTCTTGGACATGATCAATCTTCACTAGTCATAGTGGGAGATTCATTATCCTATTAGGTATAATACATGTGATGCATTTACATACCTATTGGACTTAATGCTAGTACTTCAAATGGTGTTTAGAGAAATACCAATATGAATATCTTGAAGTGTTTAAGAATATCATAGATGAAGTGCGAATTTGGTAAAGTGCTAATTCTTGATGAGATCAATGAATAAAATACTTGAACCAAGTGTTTGAGATCCTTACGAGTGATTATGATAGTGTATCATAGTGAGCACGTGATTAAGGCATGGTGATGTCTAAATCAAAAGGAGTCATACTCTAAGGAGTTAGAGGATGATTATCAAATAACTAGTTTCTTATTAAATAAAGAATACCCCACACTAATAAAGGACATTAAGAATCACAAGAAGATGTGAGTTATTATATCCTTGACAGATACACCTCAATTATCTATGTGATGAGTTGGTCATGTGATGAATCAACTATCTAGATGAATATGAGGAACCAGATTTTGAGTTATGGTTTATGACCATTACATCCCAAATGACTTCCATGTGAACCATAAGGTATGACCTTGATGGTAGCACCCATTAGGATGAAATCCATAAGTGTGAATGAGTCTTAAACGTTAAGACACATGGATAACATTTTGAGAAGGATGATGCTTGTTGATTGCAACTTAATGACTAAGAGATTTGGCATACGGATACTAAAACTGCATTCCTATGAGGAATAAAACAAGGATGTGTACGTGACACAACCTATAATGTTTATGAATCCATTAATGCAAATGAGGTCTATAAGTTACGATGGACTAATCAATGTGATTGATTAGGTACAAGCAACTCAGTGCTAGATCTTTACTTTGATGATATAGTCAAAGGGTTGGACTAATATGTCAAAGATAAAGAAGGGATCTGTGATTTAGTGGGAGCATATTCACATTCCACATGTTGAATGGAAATGTTCTAGAATGGAAATCCAAAGTGGATATTATCTTTAGGGAAGATAGAGACGTTTCCTATGTAATAGGAATAATGATCTATAGAGATAGTTTTCAAAAACCTCTTGACCTGAAAAGAGAAAGCATACATTGGCAATCTATACTAAAGGGTTCAGTGTGCACATATTTAGTGGGAGAAAACTTATCCATGTTAAATCCCATAGCCAAGTGTCTCAATTCTTATGAAGAATGGGAACACTAAGAATATATATGGATCTATCATGTATGTAATCATCCCATCATCTTGCATGTATGGACATGGCAAGAACAAAATGCATTTATCATCTTGTATGTAGGACATGAAAATATGATATGCTCATCTTGATAACTCATATGTAGAACTTGACGAGTGGATGTTCGCCTAGTTCCAGTAAGTGTAATTGGAATACCATAAGAACTTGATAAGTACTAGTTCTATGGAAATAAGGAAGGGTTCACTCAATGACGTATGCTTTTAGGTTGAAAACCTGAACGATGAGATCATATGAATGCTTATTATGTCCCTAATCAGATGTCATTATAGAAGGTAGATAGACAACAATGACACACAAGACTAGATTGTGGTGTTGGTTGCTGACAGAATCTCGTTAGTCATGATATGGAGATATTAAACCAAACACATAGGTACTTGTTAGAGAACAAGTGTACCAGACAAACCCACTGTGAGTTTGACACATGGAACCATGACATGGTAGTCACAGTCACACTCATAGTGATGGTGGTGAGTGTGATTCTTTGACCTAAAATCACTACACTCGACACATGTCGTTGGATACACTTTGACATCATCAAACGCAATGGGTTGTTATAAAGGTGATGATCAGGTGGCTTTAACACATGGGGCTTTTGAGGGGTTGGTGATAGATATGGGATTTGTCCCTCCTGAGGGAGTTTGATATCCATGGCCACATGATGAGTAGGATTGAGATAGGTGTGCGCACACATGTGTGAATCAGTATGTGATATTGATGTCATACATATCTCCTCTAATCTACTCTGAGATCAAGAAAGTGAATGAACGTTGACAGGATGACTGTTCCATGCCTTGAGTTCATTCGAGATATCAGTGACAAGGGAATTATACATTCACTGTAACACCATTCATGGATTGTAGGATTGAAAGTTGTTCTCAAACTTTCCTTTTCACTTGGGTAGCACTGATGTGCGACTAGGCACCACTCTTTGCTTGTGAAGTCATAAGTGTTATGGACTTTCACTACCAACGTGAAATGGGCCTACAAGGTCACACACATAGGATTTAACCTGGAAGAGGAGTTTATCCACAAATGATGTTTATATTGATTACTAAAGGAGTTTAGTAGTCCAATTATGCACTCAATCAATTGATAGCTCAATATCATAGTGTTCAAGGCGTTGGACTGATTCATTAGAGTATCAGATTGATTGAAATTATAGTTGACTGATTTTGCACAGTCTGCACTCCCAACCGATCGGTTCATATGATGAACTGATCGACTCAACTTGGTGAATCGATCGGCTCAGTTGGTGAGTCAACCGGCTCAGGTCACTGAACTGATTGGTTCAAGGTGTTGAATTGATCGGCTCGATTGACCAACCAAAAAAGTTGGGAAAGTCAGGTTGGTGAGAAATTTCTCTTCATTTCACTTGTCCAATTTGATTGGAACAAGGATTGGTATTTGAATCAATTTGAAACAAAAGAGGAAAAGTCAATCGGGAACTGACCAGGGTAGTGAACCGACCAGTTTAGAAGTGAACCGATCGACTCAGGTGTCCCAACCGATCGGTTCAAGTGTGAACCGATCGGCTCAGGTCCCCAATCGACTGGTTCATGCATGAAACGATCGGTTCAGCTGGCGCAGGTGGTTGTTTTCTAGAAAATCTCAAACCCTTCTACTCCTACTTTAATCCTGCATTGCCCGAGGTAGAGAACCCTATCCCATGACCCTCCTATATATATAGGGGTATTGGGGGCTTCTCAAGTACAACTCAGAACACTAGTTTCTCTACAAAGTTGTGGTTCTCTCTGGTTGAGGTAACCAGGAAAGCCCGAGCAAGTGCTACCCGACAAGGGAGGCACAGCAAGGGAAAGACAACTACAAAAAGGCAACTAGTAGCAGGAGAGTGTGTCAGTGACTAGTACACTGATAGGAGGGTACGACTCCTTCTGGTGCCTTGTGTGACAAGGCGATCAGAGTTCCAGGCAGTCCGTGTGGATGAATGCAGAGGCAGGAGACTTCTACCGCTCGGAGGATAGCTGTCAATCCTGATAGTCCCGGTGAGACTAGGAGCTGCCCAAACACTGTCCAAGACTGGAGGTGAAGACCGCGCAAGCCGTGAGGTATTGTCGTCGAGCAAGCCTCAGGACAAGGTATATCTCTACAAACCATCCTTCCTACTATATAGACGTTGATGCGATTTCTTCATTCTGGGTTGTGGGAGAATTTTATTTTGTTTTTGCTTCCTTCTCTGCCTCCATTAAAACCCAACACAAACACTCTATTCTTATGTATTACTATTGTCTATTTTTCTTCCATAGTAATAGCCGAATAGGGACATAACAAGAATGTATGCACTCTTATCATACATATGATCTCATTGTTTAGGTCCTCAACCCAAAGACATATGTCATCGAGTAACATCATTCTTTATACATATACTAAGTATGTGTCATCATCTCATACTGAGACTAACATCATAGATGGAATTACCTTTGCAATTATCAAATCAAGAATCTATTGCCCCATTGCAATTTTCATATGATTGGCTCTTTGGACATACATACCGACAATGGAATCCTAGGATCTCTTCCCCTTGGTCATTAAGAGTCCACTACAATGACATATTAATCAAGCTGCAATCAGCTTAATCTGCCCTTAGTGCACATGCCACGATAGTTGAAACTAGGGCATTCAACCCTATCATCCGAGGTACAACCATATATGTTTGAAATCATGTCACATATACATATTCATATTCATATTCATCTGAGATACAACCTCAACCATTCTCTAAAAGCTTAGAATCCAGATGGTAGGGATATATCCTCCCTGCACCTGCATATACCCAACACTATATGAATTTGAGTTACCATTCTCAAATTATTCATTTTACTATCCAACAACTCTTGACACTAGAATAGTTCTTCGGCACAGGGCACTACATGATTACAATTTCACGTGATCAGTTAATCCAATTGGTTTATTTTGGATTGCATCAATCAAGTCACATATAAACCCTAAATGATTTCTACAAATACATAGGTATATGACAATTGCAGAAGTTATAAATTGTATGAGATGTATTCCTTATCACAACATCACAAAGTACACATCTTGTGTCAATCATGAAGATGATTACACCTCCACTATGTTCAAGTCATGCCCAAATGCCATTTAGACCATTCACAATACATCCTAAAAGAACATCATTATCTTTTAATGCTTTTGTACATGATTCTACAAATAATCAACATTCTTACTATATATAGATTTAGCATAATTAATCAGACATAAGAGCTACGACATTCTCAAAGTAAGATAGTAGGGTTACCGTTAACATTATGTAAGTCTTCCTCCATTATTACAACAATAGAGGAATGTAGATATATTAAACCATCATCACTTACTCATTTAACTAAGATTCAACAACATAGATTGGATTGGTATCAAAAATCACTACACATAGGACATCCATTGGTTCATACACACACGTAAGCAAAAGCAAGAGCCTCAGATCATTTGAATATTTATCCAAAATCAAAACCATCGAATCATGGTCGCTAGCAAGACTATCGATTCCTTTGATATACTATGAAAAAACATTGAATATTGTACCTAGTGAAGCCATCATTTCTTCATCTTAGTTGGATAATAATCTCATAGAGTAGAGCCATCGGTTGTAAGCAATAGACAAACCATCAATTTTTGTACAATAGACAAACCATCAATTGTGAACATAGGCAAGCTATCGATTGTGACCATCGGCAATCCATCATATGTCAATACTTGGTGAAATCAGTTCTTCTTCACTAAATACAAACCATAATTTTAAGATTTAATGAAACCATTGATTCATTTACTTGATGAGAGCATCAACTTAGGCATCAAACATGACCATTGATTCTTATATGGTGTAACCATCGATTATCAAGATAAACAAAACCATCATTTCACTTACTAGTGAAGTCGTCGATTGTAATACACAATGAAAACCATCAAATCAACAACTAAGTTTAAACCATCAAATCTCATGAGGAGTCAAAACATCAATCCATGATTCAAGACGGGAATATATTCATTATACTTAAGGAGAAACCGTTCTTTCTACACTCAAGGAAATCATCAATTAGTATTCTTGCAAGGTTTACATAGCTTACTTCAAGGATGAGCATACGCAAGATCAAGGGGTACTTTACCTACAAAAAAACTACTACATATGCTGAAACTTAACCCAAAGGATCATCTTTCTACATTTTACTACATTTTAGGGTAAGATCTACATATAGAAAGTTAAGAGTAAGCATGAAATGGGATGAAAGTTATATAACTCCACTCAAGGAGGAGGATGAGCATCCTAGAAGCAAGGTAGCTTGAAAGAGAGAAGAGAAACCCTATCGTTAGAACTCCAAATGTTCCAAGATAGCTACTTCCTTTAAGAATAAGGAAGGCCCAGGGTCAAATAGAGGAAAGAAGATATTCTTCATCCATATGCTCGAACTTCTTCCAAGAACACCAAGGTTTTCTCCACAAAAGAAGAGAGAAGAAGGAGGGAAACAAGGAAAATAGAGGTAAGGAAGATGACCTTACTTGTTTAGGGCAAGAAACTAGGTTGGGAAGCTCCAAATGATCCTAGAGAGGGAAGATCCAAACCCTAGAGCAACATGGAACCAAGCTTGACCAATCTTCTTCCTCAAGAGATCTTCTTCTCCAACTGAGAAAGAAGGTTGGACCTCTCAAGCAAAAAGAAGGAGATGAAGGAGTGTGAAAGAGCTCATTTGGGAGAGAGAAGAGGAGTATATAAGGATAGGATGAGAGAGGAAGGTGGGTTGAAGGTTGAAAGCATGCATGCCATGTGTCTAAAGGTCAAAGCCTCCCATACACGCAAAAAAAAACTACCATCAGTTGCCAACCTAGGAGAGCCATTGGTTGGAAGCCTAGGTGAATCATCGAGTTCTATCATTACATGAGCCATCTGATCATTCCCTCACTTAGCCACATATGCAACCCTGATCCACCATCGGTTGGTGCTCACTACATGAAAAACCACTGACTGTTGTGACTCAAGAGGAAACCATCAAATATGATGCAACACAAGAAGACCATCAGATTATTTATTCTAATAGAAAAACCATTATATCCCTAACTTATATAGAAAAACCACCAAGTTGGGGTACTTAGGTGAGAAACCTAGGTCTCGACCCTAAGTTAGAAAACACCCCATATCCAATGGTGTATCTAGGTGCTCAATGGTGAAACCATATAAATTATATTAATATCTTTTATGAGGGACATAACACATGTGAAAATTACATATAAAACCCTAAATATGGGAAATTTTCATAAAAAGTCCATTTAAGCACATAAATGCAATACTTAATCAAACAATGCCCAAACTAGACCAAAGTTGAAACTTAGCTCATTCACTTGATATCAAATCATAAATTAGGGTTTCATTAAGGTTCTAAACACCCAATTAAGATAAGAAAGCATGTTTAACCATAAATCTAGGTCAAGGGTCTTACAGTGGATGACACCAAAACTCATCAAAAATATGCTGAAGAAACCAAGGAAAAAGTATGTGTTGACACCATATTCAGTAACATCGAGTTTCATATCAGCTAGCTCTAGATATTTGTAAGAAAGCTACAATAAAACTTTAGTGGCACAAACTATGCACTTAGTAGCACTATGAACTAGGGAAAATTCTATTACAGCTACAACAACTCTGCCCTAGTATCTCCAATTCCTACTTTGTGACACCTAAATAATGACAATTTCGATAAGAAAACTTATAGAAAAAAGTTAGTGGAACAAACCTAGTGTTTGATACCATAAAATTTGACCAGAATCTTGATTAATGATAAATGACCCAAAGGCCATGCAGACACCAGTCTAACAACTACAATGGACGATTTGTGGGTATCCCACCATGCATCAGTACCAACCAACGTCTTATCGATACCACCAACTCGGGGAGTTGTAGGTCAATACCTCATTGGACCAAATCTGTTAGTATCAATGGATGATGAGAAGAGCACATGGATCCTCCATGTCGGTATCATAGACTCTACACTCAGGAAACTTTTGACTATAAAAGGAGAAGGTGTAGTTTCTCATTCTTCAAACCAACAAAATCCTCTTCTAACACTCATCTTTGAGAATATCAAAGCAGTCATATCTGACGTATGGGTTGTGCTACTTCATTGAGATTCCTCTCCAAAATCTCTCTAATATCCTTTATGACAACAAATGCATGTGCCTAACAAGGAGGAGGATCTTCATTCATGATAGTGTCTCACCAACTCATCCTAAGTAAACACAATTTGTCCATGGAAACTATGAGCACGTGAAGCACTATGCCAATCTAAAACAACACATGCTCGAGGTGACGTGATATCACAATCAAACCTTCCTCAACAACATAGGATTCACCAAAAATATGAAGAAGGTGAGTGAAGAACCTAACATGATGGGTGACCACACCTTCTTTGGGGATTGGACAAATCAGCCAGAGATCACCCTACATTGTTTTCTACTCTTGAGGTGTGTTACCTCAAGAACCACACTAGCTTGAGGTTTGTTACCTCGAGCACCATCTATTTAACATCATCCACCACCTCAAACTTGTACAATTCAATGTGATATATGGGTGTTCCTGCCCACGATGCAACCTCAATAACTTCAACCACTCTCTTCCTTAATGCCACATAATGCCTTTTCTTGATGACACCAACATCAATTGGCACCTTTTATGATGGTCTGTATTTTGGCTTAATTTTGAGGATATAATTTCTTTTATGGTGTGTGGGATGTGATAGAGTGAACATTTGAAGTATGTGAATACCTAATTAGATAACTGGATCCATGTGTTTGAGTTATTTTGAAGAGTTCCAAGTGATTTGATAAAATATGGATGATTAGTTTTTTTGACACCATGTTTAAGATCCCTAAGTTCATGCCCTTTTGAAGTACATAATTGATTGGTCAAATAGTTGAGTTTTGGAACCAAAATTGGATGGGAGGTATATTACATGATAATAAAGCTATAGTAAAAGTTGCATTAGGTTTTGATACTCCTAGAGAGAGATATTTAGGTTCGGTCTTTGTGAAATAATGGACATATTGATTGTTGATAGAACAAAGTTTAATATCCTACCCTAGGTTGGTTGTGTTATGTTCCCACGGGACCTTGGTGTGGTGTGTGGCTGTATAGTGACCTTATTTCCTTAATCATGTGGCCATGGTTGGGAAAAGGAGAGGCCACGGATTAGTCCTAGTAGAGGAGAGACTCTAACCCTTGGGTGATCGACGGGTCTCATGTTATATCCTATCTTGTAGTTATAGCAATGTAGTGGGGAAAAGTTGTCCCTGCAACCTCCCACCACTCAACATTGTGGTCGTGGTTTAAAGGAGAAACACTAACCAAATGGTTGTATTATAGATGTCATAAGGAGTATCCTGACCCCTCACTCAGAGTTATTGGTTCAATATATCGATAGAGCAAGGCCTTCGTCCCTTGCTTCTTCTCGACTGTGGTGAGCAAGTGATGGCTAGAAGCTGAAGACGAGACTTGAGGGCTTTTAAAAGAGAAGAAAGAAGGGAAAAGGAAGCTATAGTCCAAGGGAATCCAACCTCATTGCTGCCATGAACTTGTGCGGCCTGTTTTGGTAGTGGACCAACTTTAATTTGTTGAGGGAGAAGGTAAAGCTTGGAGACTTGTGCGTTGAGCTCCTCGCTGTAAATTAGGGATAGAAATGAGTTTGTGGAGGTGTTTTGAAGTGTTCAAGAATTTTAGATTCTCATGAGGATGATTGGAGGTGTTTACCCCATTTTGCTTCACCGCAGCCAGAACCAAGTGGCGACGACCTTGTGGAGAATGAGCTCCATAGTCACATCCTAGAGTAATAGCAACCGTGGAGTTCCGTATGAACTTATTAAAGCTGATGGCAGTCTTAGAGGTAGAAAAGGAGCTTTGTCATGTTTTTGGTTGCTTGCCGAAGACCTGTCTATGCGGAGACTTCTGTTTCAGAAGAACAGAGTCAGGCTGCAGATTGCGTGAGAAAATGAGAGTGAGAGGAGAGTTGGACTTGGTTCTCTTATCTGTGAACCAACCAAATCAATTGAACCAGGCAGCCAAACCAATGAAGTACCGACCAACTCCAAGCAAAGAAGCATACCCTGTATGGATATGTGGAGCGTTCTATTGGCTCAAAAAAGGTGAATATCTCAATAAATGTTTAGTTCATATATAATTCATAGAAATTAGCTCGTTTATCAGAAAATTACAAACAAGGTATCGAAATGTTTAGAAAAATGAGTAGAAAAGCACAAAAGCATAATATCAATATTTTGATGCTTAAATAAAAGTGATATCATGTAATATTTATAATGCTTATTTCATGGGTAATAAATATCAAAAGATGACCTACAATTATGATAATTTACCAATAACTCCAGACATGATATAGAATCGATGTGATGTCAAATATTATAATTGGGATGTACGAAATCAAGTAATTTTATTTGTGTGGATAATTAGGGATAATAACCCTAATTAATGTGCAATAATTACAAGTATGTTCAACAATTCTTTGAAACTCTAGAATATATTCATAAATGTATATGGAACACAATGTGAAACTAACATATCAATATTATACACATAATTCATGATAATATGGTGATGACTCATGATTAATGGTTTGAAAACCCTATTTATGTTAATGCATGTAACCTAAGGTTTATATATTCACATAATAATGTGAAACACAATTATTAGTAAAAGAACTATAATACATAATACGACATCAGTAAGATAATTCTAAGACAAGATTGTAAGTAATGATGGAAATGTCCTAATGATCTAAGTCAAACCCTAATAAATCATAACTAGGGTTGAGATGATGAGAACTTGATGAGGTATATGATCTTGTCTTGATCAGGGTTGGCCAAGGTTACAATTGACCTAAAGGATATGTGATGATTAGGATTATCTCTTGATCAAGGTACGCCCTTACCTCCTACTTGGCCTACTATATAGTATGGTTGCATTATATGTGTAATAAAATACTTGGCATATGATATTGGATGAAATGATTGTTCGTGTATGATATATTGCTTGATTTTCCATACATATGGCTATGAACACATGAAACATAATGTCTTTGTTCCATTATATCCAAGCATTTCAACTCTTTGGTAGTAAAGTGCGGGAAAGTAAAGTACTTCAACTATTTGGTAGTTAAGTACTTGGAAGTGATCCAACTCTTTGGTAGTAGATCACATTGTGAAATGATCCAACTCTTTGGTAGTATATCATAAAGGCTTTAATGCATTCAACTATCAGGTAGTAAAAGCATGGATGGTATAATGGAAAATGTGCCTAAAATATGTGTTCTCTTTTGTTAATAAACATTCTTGTTCAAGTATGCTTTTGTTATATTCTTCTGTTACTACCAAGTATTAGTTTTATCTAATTTCCAAGTCTTAGTAATGAGAGATATATAAAAATAAATGTAGGAATACTCAGTACAATATTCTAGAATATTGTGCTGACGTGTACCACATGTCATCTTTGATTTCAGTGATGTTGACATGAATTTAAAGGACATGGATAGTTGTGAGTTGTGTGGCGAACTGATTTATAGGTGGACCTGTTGTCTCAAGATCCTACTATTTAGTGGTAGTGCATGCATATGTAAAATTTTACTCTTCAATGTGTAATATCAAATGTTATGACAATTCTTTATGTAAGTATACATTGAATGGTGTGCTTGTGTTGTTGTTGTGGTTTGTTTATTGTTCATATGCATATGCTACTGTTGTTTCCTTTTGACTTCCTCTAATTTTCTTCTTCTTAGCCTAGTTTGCGGTGTTTAAATTGGGATACTTTCTAAGGTGTTGTTTCAATTTAGATGTCACACATTAGAATAAGTTTTAGAAAATTTGGGGACGTCACATGTGGTATCAGAGCATGAACAATAGCAAATCTTGATATTTACTCACTATGCAACTCAAAACTAAAGAACCTTAAACTTTAAAAATCTATTAGGGTTATATTAGTCATTTTTTAGAGACTAGATCTGAGCTATCCTCCAGGTTAACCCCTAGATGTTTGAGAACTAGGTCTAGATTAGTGCTTGTTGTATAGCAAGTCTTTAGGTGTCATTCTTTCCTTATAGTGCAGAGGTAATGGATGTCGTATTATTTGGAGATGATGTGCATCAAGGAAAGAGAAACCCTAGACATATGACACTCATTCTCTCGAGTAGATACACTAGTCTACACCCAGTTCTCATCCGTTTCACAAGTTTTTATGACACTAAACTCTCAACTATGTGTGGGACACTTGGTTTTGTGATTTGGTTTTGATTCCAATAGGATCGAGACCTGATAGTTTTCTCTAACACATGTTTTATCAGAGGAAAACTGTATAATATTTTATTATATATGTAAGTATTACAAAAATGTATCCCCACACACGTACAAGTAGGAGGTAATCATAAAACCTAAGTGAAGGTGAGTGGAATCAGTCTAGAAGAGAAATAATTCTAGATTAGATGTCTAGAGCCTTGTTAGAATATATGATAGATGGAATAGATGAAATAATTTTGATGATATGATGTAGGTCTTGTATAGATGATGTAAGATGGTGTATGATGATCAATGTTGTTTTTAAGGATTAAGGTTTAGATTAGAGGATTTGAGATAAGTTTTGATGATGAAAGTATGTGTAATTTACTAAGTTAAGATAGGCTAAGTTAAGACAAGGTTGTGTGTCATCATGAACCTCAAGCTCTTACAAATGAGGACCTCAAGTGTAAGGACCAGTTATAGGGTTAACTCCAAAGAGAGTGAGACCTAGAGAGAGAAGGTCAGATAATATAAACTCCAAGATATGAGAATTATGTGATATGATATGTCCTAAACTAGAATACTCCTGAGTTATTGAGATGAGTTACTTTATGCATGATTCCTATATTCATGTTGAACCTTAGATGTCCTTGAGAGGGCCAAACCCTAGAGTTAGAGAGAGGTTGTCTATATATGAACATGTGTACATGAATATGAGTACATGCCATCTGGGTGAGGGAGAGAGAGTCCCAAGATCCTGGAGGAGGTAACTATGTGTTAGTTTATGTAAAGCCTCAAGTTTGGGTTGATGGTACATTGTAGGAATCTAGTGGTTGCATATATAAGAGAGTTATGGTTAAGCATGTCTCGTTGGTAGAGAACCTATGAAAAGAGTGTCATGTTTTGGTTTGGTTTGTGCTTATGTGGCTAGAGGTCATAAAGAAATCAACTAGTTCAAATGAGGCACACCTGAGAACCGTAGACTAAAGAGGGAAGTATAGTTTGTGCATATGAGATACTCATAGGGTTGAGTGAGCTCAGAGAGATTGAGCATGACAATACCCTCAGGTTATGGGTTAGGAGAACCTCAATTGGACTAGATAAATCTTTGGTATATGTTTGACAAGACACTTGTATACATTTATTTAGTGCAATCATGATACAATATGCATACAAATATGATCTAATCTTGAGACCTAATGATGGTTAAAAACTCTTTATGTATAGATTGTTGACCATATTCATGAATACTGATGACATAATGGTTGGTGAATCTAAGGATGAAGTCACTAACAAATTCTGTAACCAAATATGATAGTCAAATGAAAGCATATTAATGACATATGACATGCAAGGTTTAAAACATAATGTTGAATATAGTGTGAAAAATTGGTACAACATAATGTTGATGACAACTTGACATAATGGGCTAACTTTAGTTAACTCCTTTTGAACATGATAATATGACGTGGGAACCCTAATGCATGGGTAAAGATAAGGATGCAACCCTAAAATATGAGATATTTCATGACATAACTAGAATTTGCAAACCCTTGTTTTGATCTCATGAGGTGATATTTCCCCCTAGATTCTCAAAAAAAATCTTCGTAGGAGGGGTATATATATGTTGTAGATATCTTGTTTGTGAGAATGTTACACCCAAAGAGGTTTTGTACATATGAATGAAGACATGCTTAGTTTTTCCTTGGAGTCTGTGTATGGTTTAATTTCGAGGATGATATTTCTTTTAAGATGTATAGGATGTGATGGACTAGATTTTTGGCTTAATTTTGAGGATGATATTTCTTTTAAGGTGTGTATGATATGATGGAGTGACCTTTTGAAGTATGTGAATACCTGGTGAGATAATTGGATCCATGTGTTTGTGTTATTTTGAAGAGTTCCAAGTGCTTTGATAAAATATGGATGATTAGTTATTTTGACACCATGTTTAAGATCCCTAAGTTCATGCCCTTTTAAATTACATAATTTATTGGTCAAATAGTTGAGTTTTGGCACCAAATTGGGTGGGAGGTAGCTTAGATGATAATAAATCTGTGGTCAAAGTTGCATTAGGTTTTGATACTACTAGAGAGAGATATTTAGGTTTGATCTTTGTGAAATAATGGGCATTATTGATGGTTGATGGAACAAAGTTTAATATCATACCCTAGGCTAGTTGTGTTATATGCCCACGAGACCTTGGTGTGGTGAGTGGCTGTATAGTGACCTTATATTCTTAATCCTATGTCCATGTATAGGAAAAGGAGAGGCCACAAATCAGTCCCAGTGGAGTAGAGACTCTGACCCTTGGATGTCTGATCGAGAGATCTCATGTTATCTCCTACAATGCAGTTATAGCAAGTTAGTAGGGAAAAGTTGTCCCCACAACCTCCCCACTAACTCAACACCATGGTCGTGGTTCAAAGGAGAAAAATTGACCAAACAATTGCATTTTGGATGTTGTAAGGAGTATCTGGACCCCTCACTCAGAGTTATTAGTTCAGTATACCGATAGAGCACGACCTTCATCAATCACTTCTTCTCCACTATGGTGATCATGTGGTGGCTAGAAGGTGAAGACAAGAAATGATGGCTTTCAAGGGAGAAGAAAGAAGGGAAAATGAAGCTTGGGCCTATGGGAATCCAACCCCATCATTGGCATGAACTTCCATGTCAGTTTTGGTAGTGGACCAACTTCATTTTGCTGAGGGAGAAGGAAAAGCTCAGAGACTTGTGCGCTGAGCTCCTCGCTATAAATAAGGGATATATATGAGTTTGTGGAGGTGTTTCAAAGTGTTCAGTAGCTTTATATTTGCATAAGGATGATTGGAGGCATTTACCCCCTTTTACTCCACCGCAGCCAGATCCAAGCAACAACGACCTTGTGGAGATTGAGCTCCATAGCCACATACTAGAATAATAGCAACAATGGAGGTCGGTATGAACTAGTTGAAGCTAATGGTGGTCTTAGAGGCAAAAAAGGAGCATTGTCATGATGTAGGTTGCTTGCCAGATACATGTCTGTGCGGTAGCTTCTGTTTCAAAAGAATAGAGTCGGGCTACAGATCGCGTGAGAAAATGAGAATGAGAGGAGAGATGCACTGGGTTCTCTCATCTGTGAATCATCCGAATCAACTGAACCTGGCAGACAAACCAATGAAGAACTGACTGACTCCAAGAAAAGAAGCATGTCGTGGATGGACACACGGTGGCATGTGATTGGCTCAAAAAAAGGTGAATATATTAGTAAATGTTTATTTCTTAGATAATTCATAGAAATTTTCTCGTTTATCACAAAATTACCAACAAGGTATCAAATTTTAAGAAAAATGAGTAGAACAAAATGAAAGCATAATACCAATCTTTTGATGCCTAAATATTAGTGATATCATGTAATATGTATATTTCTTATTTCATGGGTAATAAATATCAAATGATGACCTAAAATTATGATAATTTACCAGCAACTTTATAACATGATATAGAATTGATATGATGTCAAATATTATAATTGGGATGCATGAAATCATGTAATTTGCTTAGTGTGGCTAATTAGGGATAATAACCCTAATTAATGTGCAATAATTATAAGTATGCTAAATAAATCTTGGAAACTCAAGAATATATTCATAACAGTATATGGAACACATGTGAAACTAACATATCAATATTATGCACATAATTCATGATAATATGGTGATGAATCATGATTAATGGTTTGAAACCCTAATTTAGGTTAATGCATGTAACCTAAGGTTACATAATAATGTGAAACACAATTTTCAGTAAATGAACTATAATACAAAATACGACATAAGTAAGATAATTCTAAGACAATAATGGAAGTAATGATGGAACTGTCCTAATGATCTAAGTCAAACCCGTATAAATCATAACTAGGGTTGATAGGATGAGAACCTAATGATGGTATATGATGTTGTATTGATCAGGGTTGACCAAGGTTATAGTTAACATCAGGGATATGTGATGATTAGGAATATCTCTTGATCAAGGTACGCCCTTACCTCTTACTTGACCTACTATTTAGTATGGTTGCATTATATGTGTAGTAAAATACTTGGCATATTATATTGGATGAAATGATTATTCTTGTATGATATCTTTCTTGATTTTCCATACTTATGGCTATGAATACATGAAACATAATGCATCTGTTCCATTATATTCAAGCACTTCAACTATTTGGCAGTAAAGTGTTGGAAAGTAAAGCACTTCAACTTTTTGGTAGTAAAGTACTTTGAAGTGATCCATCTCTTTGGTAGTAGATCACATTGTGAAATGATCCAAATCTTTGGTAGTAGATCATAAAGGCCTTAATGAATTCAACTATCAAGTAGTAAATGCCTAGATAATATAATGGAAAATGTGCCTAAAATATGTGTTTTCTTTTGTTAATAAACATTCTTGTTCAAGTATTCTTTTGTTATATTCTCATGTTACTGCCAAGTATTAGTTTTATCTTATTGCCAAGTCTTATTAATGGGAGGTATATAAAAAGTCACCTAGTTGTACTCAGTACAATATTTTAGAATATTGTACTAATGTTTACCGCATATAATCTTTTGTTTAGGTGATGTGGACATATGATCTTGAAGGACCTGGATAGTTGTGAGTTGTGTGGTGAGCTGATGTACTGGTGGACTTGTTCTCTTAAGATCCTATTTTTAGTGGTAATTCATACATATGTAAAAGTTTGTTGTTCAATGTGTAATATCAAATGTTATAACTATTCATTATGTAATTATACATTGAATGGTGAGTTTGTGTTATTGTTGTGGTTTGTTTATTGTTCATGTTCATGTGCTACTGTTGTTTCCTTTTGACTTCCTCTGATTTTGTATTTCTTAGCCTAGTGTGGGTGTTTAAATTTGGATTCTTACTTAGGTGAGGTTTTAATTTAGATGTCACACATTAGATTAAGTTTTAGAAAATGTAGGGATGTCACACCTTTCTTTTCTCACTAACACAAGTCACCCTTTTCCTGCCTCCAGGTCAACTCAGGGGTAAGGAAATGTTGTATGATGAATTTTATGTCTACTCACCAAGGAAAATGAGCAGGTCAACATGCGTGTACTGTTGGATCAATGGGCTCTAGAAGGGGGGGTTGAATAGAGCTTCACAAACTACTCTTGCTCTAGTCTTCGGCCTTGCAGGAATTACCCATCTTGCTTGAGCTTTGCCTTGCACCTCTCCTTCACTTGGAGAGCTTTAGCACCTTCCTCCTTCACTCGGAGGCCTGGAGCAGCTAGCCTTCTTCTCCTTCACTTGGGGAAGAACAGCAACCTTCTTCTCTTTCACTCGGAGAAGAAACTTCAATCAATCTTCATAGAGAATGGAGATGGGAGAAGTGGAAAGGAGAGCTTTACAAGATTACAAATGATAGCTCTCATACATGGGATCCTAACTCACTCATACTCACGAATTTGCTTTGAAGGTAGAGAGAGAAAGGGGCTCAAAGGATTAGAAACCACTCAACTAAGGCTAGGACCAAGCATATGTGAATGAGCAACCTTGGAATGAAGTCCAAGAGGTCCTATTTATAGTTGAGGGTGTCCCTTTGAGGTTGGGTGAGTTAAGTGGCACAAACTAGCCGTTTTACAACTTGCAACGGATCTATTTTGAGTCCCACCAACTCCTCCAACGGTTGGAATTGCTTTTTCTGCATTCCAGTACAGTCCGATCGGCCGAGTTTCAATAAAGGCAACTCGGCCGACACACTAGGTGACAAAACCAACAGGGAATCTGTCGGCCGAGTTTCCAGGGGGAAACTCGACCGATCAGTCTTCCTTTGGTTTTGACTGACCAGTGGATCGGCCGAGTTTCCTGGCATTGAAACTCGGCCGACAGCCCAGAAAATTCCTCAATACATGGATCGGCCGAGTTTGTAATTCGGCCGACAAAATCCCTGTTAAGGGGTATTTTGGAATTTCCAAAAACTGTATAAATGATGGATTTTTGAGTTCCAATCATTTTATCCATCTTAGATACAATGCAAAACATGAATTTAAGTGATTACAAAAATTGCTCTAAGCCTCTAAGGGCTATATTACAAAGCGGGTGAAAGTCACATGTTTTGCATGTGCCGGGAGAGTAGCTTTGAGTGAATTTTGATTCTTTTCTTGTATCTAATGTCTGCAATGATCTCAATTAGAAATGTTAGATACATATGAGTGGAATGGTTAAGTCATTATCAAAATATGGGCAATATGCGACACCTAGGTCAACATTCTCCCCCTTTTTGACAATGACAAACCATTCCTCAACATATTGAAAAGAATATGAAAAATTATACCTTTGCTTAGAGAATTGCAAGGGGATGCAAATATGATCAGTCTTGTAATGCTCCCCCTCAATTCATGCTTACTCATCCCTGCATTGTTAGTTAACACACAAACAGCCATAGCATATATATATTGTATGATTCTAGCCAAGTCAAGATATATAAGTTTTAAAGACAAGAAAAGAACCATACAAGCACTAAAAGCAATATGATGGCAATATGATTGAGGTATATTTCTCCCCCTTTGTCATCTCAAAAAGGCAGGGGGGTAGAAGAGCATACAAACCAGGTCTTCTCCAAAACACTCAATCAAACATAGCATATTAAGACAGAGAAGCACAAAGATAATTCATGAAAACAACCAACTGTCATTCATCAAAATATGGATTACATGATAAGATAAGTCATACAAAATGTATCCAAAACATAAAACCAAAAGCTACAAGGACAAGCGGAAAAGCCATAGTACATCTCAGATAATGTGCCTAATATAGATGATACAAACATAGTCCCTAAAGAAAATGACATGGTCATGCGAGACTACACTAGACACATCTACTCTAAGCTATACTAATCTATGTCGACGTCATCAACAGCAGCATCCATGTCCTCATCGGGCTGGTAGTCCTCGTCTCCATCAGAAGGAGGGGCATCAGCCGGTGTAGCCTGTTCATCAGCAGCATCATCATCGTCAGCATCCGTATCAGCATCTGTCGCAGTCGCCTCATCTGACTCGGCATCGTCCTGATCTGGCATATCCTCGTCTGTAGGACCAAAAGCCCGTCCAGGCCATCTCGCGCTCTGCTCAGCCCAAGACATGCCCAGAGCATGGAGCTCATAAGCTATCTCAATGGGAGGAGCAGTCGAGGTGTACTGGGCCAGTAGCTCGGACAAGCGTCCACCTGGAAGCGCCAACACCGGGGAAGGGTGAGAGTATCCACCTGCAGAGTGGTCAGCGGAAGCAGAGGGTGGTGGAGGTGGATAGAACTGACTATACGCATAAGAAGCGTAGTCGTCACCGGGGTAGGGCTGGTAGGTGGGGTAGGGCTGCGGGCAGGAGAGAGACATGGATGACATGACATGACAGAGATCCTCATGAAGATGGTGTTGGACCTGCATGTTGTAGGCTTGCTGGTGCATGAGATACCCCATGAGGGCCTCATTGGAAACATGAAAATCGGCAAAAGCCGGGTGTGGAGGAGGTTGGAAAGATGGCTCAGGAGGTGGTGGTGCAGCTGATGATGGTGGAGGAGGAGGTGCATCCGATGATGATGGAGGTTGTGGTGGTGGTGGAGCAGAAGAAGATGATGCACCAGATGTAGGGACACTCTTCTGGAGAGTGGTCTCACTGATGTAAACCCCTTTTCGATCAGGTCGGTAGAGATAATCGGTGAAAAGAGATTTACCAGTGGCAAACTGGAAAAGTCCACAGATTAGGGCAGGATAAGGAAGATGGGTGCCCTTCGTGTTCTTTCCAGAATCAAAACATGTCATATGGTGCAGGATATACCGTGCCCATTTGACTCCATGATTGTTCAAGAGGAGATACATCATCATGGCAGTGTTCTCGGCTATGTCCGTTTGGTTTTTCTTTGGGTGAACATTGCAACTAAGAACAAACGCCAACACACGGCGAGGGGAGGACAGAGCAGAAGAAGGCAGGGTGCCCTTCTTTCTATAAGGAAACTCGGGAAGCTTGAGGAATTTGTGAATATCCGACAAGTCTATCTCGAGTGCCTTATAGATATCCTCGGGACGCAAAAGATCGAAATAATCGGGATATGAGGTGGTCCAAGAGGCCGTGCCGACGTTGCCATTTAGGTAAAGATTAAAGGATCGCTCGGTGATATGAAACGGTTGTCCGGCGATCATAGAGGTTAAGACAATCGAGGTATCCGAGGGAGGAACCAAAGTGTCGTAATTCCACCGCAAGTTTGCGTAGAATTCGCGGACAGCCTTGGTGCTATACTTGAGATTGTGAAATTTTGGATCCTCGATGCTAAAGGCGTCAAGATGGTGTGTGCGAAACACTTGACTCGCCTCAAAGAGATCGGCGTGAAAACAATGCGGTTGATAAAGAGCACGAAAAGGAAAAGGAGATCGAGGGAGAAGCTCTTTATACCGTGCAACCGCGGTATTGTCCACGAAAGAGAGGTTGTCAAAGGACATATACCTCGGAGCTAGAGGAACCGAACGAGCAGGAGCGGGAACAGCGCGTTTCCGTCGTTGCGACCTCATCGGAGAAGAAACGGAGAGAAGGGCGCCGATCCACACGGAGAAAAACGTAGCAACGGAACCGTACAAGCAGCTAGGGCACACAAGGGGGCCGTTTTGGGGGCAAGAACGGCCGGAGAGAGGGAGGAAAAGACCAGGAGAGGAGGAGTCGGGCTTGGGCGGCTAGGGTTCGGTCGGCTTTGCTCTAGTTGAGAGGGAGCAAGTCGGCCGAATCCTATATATATAAAACCCGTCTGCCGTCGATCGGCCGAGTTCCAGGGTGGGGAAACTCGGCCGACAGAGTGTACAGACACCCTGCGCCCGACCGATCGGCCGAGTTTCCAACTCGGCCGACAAAAACCCTGATGTGAGAAATCCTAAAATCTAGTCCTAGCCTCATACGACCTAGGGCAATTTTTCTGAGGGATCTAGGATGTATTTTAAACACATTTAGGCACATTCTCATCATCATAGTGTACTATTTGTCGATAAAAACTCGTTTTGCGAAAAATACCCGAAAAAGAGATAAAACCAATAGAGATATTTATCAAAAACAAGCATTTTAAGCAAACAAGGCATTTATAAGCATGAGCAACACACATAACATGTAACCAGCTAATTAGAGAGCAATTCAACATCATCAAGAGAGGTTATTAGCAATTTTGACCTAATGAAATTAAATTGATCTCTAGCAAGCGGTTTAGTGAAAATGTCAGCCAACTGATTTTCCGTATCCACATGTGTGATATAAATATCCTTTTTGACAATGTGATCACGGAGAAAATGATGGCGGACTTCTATGTGTTTAGCTCTACTATGCAATATTGGATTATATGAAAGATTAATTGCACTAGTATTATCACAGAAAATAGGAGAAGCATCAAAATGAATGTTAAAGTCTTGGAGCATTTGCTTCATCCATAGGACCTGGGCACAACAACTTCCGGCTGCAATGTATTCAGCTTCGGTAGTTGATAATGCCACTGTGCTCTGTTTCTTGGAGAACCAAGACACCAAGCATGGTCCCAAGAGGAAGCAAGTGCCACTTGTGCACTTTCTATCAATTAAGCAACCTGCGTAGTCAGCATCACTATATGCCACAAGAGTAAAGTCCCTTGACTTAGGGTACCATAGTCCAAAATTTGGAGTTTTGGCTAGATACCTCAAAATCCTCTTGACGGCAATAAGATGTGATTTCCTAGGGCTTGATTGAAAGCGGGCACACAAGCCAACACTAAACATTATATCAGGTCTAGAGGCAGTTAAATAAAGTAAACTTCCAATCATACCTCTATAGAGCTTCTCATCTACCTTCTCACCTTCCTCATCCCTGTCAAGTTTGGCAGTGTTTGACATGGGCGTGTCCATCTGCTTCATGTTCTCCATCCCAAAGCGTTTTAGAAGCTCAAGCGTGTATTTGCCTTGGTTGATGAAGTTACCATTCTTGGTCTGCTTGATTTGGAAGCCTAGGAAGAAGGTCAGCTCACCCATCATACTCATCTCAAATTCACTCTGCATAAGAGAACCAAACTCTTTGCAAAGATCAAGGTCAGTTCCGCCAAATATAATATCATCAACATATATTTGAATGATGAGAAAATGGGTAGAAGTGTGTTTTAGAAACAAGGTACAATCAACTTTGCCCATGATATACCCATTATCTAACAAAAAGTTCTTTAGTTTCTCATACCAAGCTCGAGGTGCTTGTTTGAGACCATAGAGAGCTTTTTGCAAGAGATAAACATGATTGGGTAACTTATCATTTTCAAAGCCCGGAGGTTGAGCAACATATACTTCCTCCTCAATTGTACCATTCAAAAACGCACTTTTAACATCCATTTGATAAAGCAGGAAATTTTTATAACTAGCAAAGGCAAGTAGCATGCGAATAGATTCTAATCTAGCAACAGGCGCATAGGTTTCATCAAAATCAATACCTTCTTGTTGATTATAACCTTGAGCTACTAACCTTGCTTTGTTTCTTACCACTTTTCCTTGCTCATCAAGCTTGTTGCGGTAGACCCATTTGGTGCCAATGATCTTTCTATTGTTTGGTCTTGGCACTAAGGTCCACACTCGGCTCTTCTCGAACTGCTCAAGCTCTTCTTGCATGGCAAGGATCCACTCATCATCACCAAGGGCCTCCTTGATGTTCTTCGGCTCCATTTGAGAGATGAAGGCGCTGTCTGCTTGTTCTTTGTTGTGTGCAGCCCGTGTCCTTACTCTTTCAAATGGATTGCCTATGATCAACTCCTTGGGGTGATCTTTGGCGAAGCGGGGAGTGGGATCCTTCCTTTCTTCTTCTTTCTCTTCTTCTTCTTGATCTTCTTCTTGAACCTGCTTACCTTTATCTTTGATGTTGAGATCTTTGAGGATAGGAATGATTTCATCTGCAACATCATTATCACCAATAGGCTTGCCAACAACAGGGTTAGTTTCAATAAATTTAACATTTATGGATTCTTCTATTTTAGATAGTTCTATGTTAAATACTCTAAAAGCCCTGCTAGTAGTGCTATAGCCTAGGAAGAAAGCCTTGTAAGATTTCGGATCAAACTTGTCGAGAGAGTCCTTGGTGTTCAAAACAAAACAAGGGCATCCAAACACATGGAAGAAATCAATCGACGGCTTCCTACCACGCCATAGTTCATAGGGGGTTTTCTTAAACGTCGGATGAGTGAAAACTCGGTTTTGCACAAAACATGCGGTGCTAACGGCTTCAGCCCAAAACTTCTTAGGAGTATCATACTCAAGAAGCATGGTCCTAGCCATTTCCTGTAGCGATCTATTCTTCCTCTCAACAACTCCATTTTGTTGGGGTGTGCGAGGAGAAGAGAAATTGTGCGAATAACCCGATTTTTCACAAAAACGTTCAAAAAGATCATTTTCAAACTCTCCCCCATGATCACTACGGATGGAAACAACATGACAAGAAGCTTCGTTTTCGACTCGTTTGCAAAAGCTCGAGAAAACGTCAAGGGTGTCGCTTTTGGAAACAAGAAAGAAAGTCCAAGTATATCTAGAAAAATCATCGACGATAACAAGACAATACTTGGAGCCGCGAAGCGTTTGTGTTCTCATAGGTCCGAAGAGATCAATATGAAGAAGCTCTAGAACTCTCTTGGTACTCATGACCCCTTTGGACTTGAAAGAGGATTTGGTTTGTTTCCCTTGGGTACAAGGTTGACATTCCTCATCCTTTTCAAAATCCAATTTGGGAAGTCCTCGAACCAAGTCCTTTTTGTCTAGTTTCTTCATTTGATGCAAGTTCACATGACCCAAGCGTCGATGCCAAAGCGAAAGATCGTTTTTATCCACGACTAAGCATCTATTTAGTATGGGCTTTAAAGCATCAAGAACAATCACATATAGATTACCATTTCTAGTTCCCTTATATATGACATTATAGGACAGGGAATCTAGAAGCAAGCATTCTAAGGAAGTAAAGAGCACAAGATAACCATTATCACATAATTGGCTCACACTAATCAAGTTGTGATGTAGGCCATCAACAAGCAAAACATTTTTAATGCACAAATCATTACCTACATCACCCTCACCTATAACCTTACCCTTTTTGTTGTCCCCAAAGGTTACCGATCCTCCTTTCTTCTTCACAAATTTGTTGAAATGGCTGATTTCTCCAGTCATGTGCTTAGAGCAGCCACTATCAACAATCCATTTCTTTGTGACCTGCAAGAAAAGAGGATGTCGGAACCCAACTCAAACTTTGGGGTCCGGGGTTAGCTTGGGGACCCATTTCATATTTGGGTTGGTCCCCTTAGGCTTGTAAGGACAATAGGTAGAATAATGATCATCACATTTGCAATGCATACATACCATGGGATTTTTAGAGCCGGAAGACTCTCCATTGAGAATTGGAGTTTCCACACTCTTTTTCTTACCTTTCTTCTTCTTCTTACCTTTTGGGATACTCTCATCGTATCCTAGACCACTAGTACCAATTTGTTTGGTAGAGTGCTCTAGAACATCATTTAGAGACTTTTTACCGGAAAGAAACCTTTGCAAGGTAGATCTTAATTTAGCATTATCATCACTAAGATTTTTAATAGTAGTAGATAAACTATCAAGATCTTCTCTAGCATGCAACAGGTCGGCCTCAAGACAGAGGGCTTTAGTAAGAAGAGAATCTTTTTCAATAGTTAAGTTAGCAACTTCATTCCTAGGCAAGATAGGTCTAGAGGATAGATCATTTGTTTGAGCAAGCAATCTAGCATTTTCAGATTTAAGCATAGCAATTTCTTTTTGATAACAATGAACTTCCTCTCTCCTAGCATCATCAATGAGTTTTAGTTCAACATTTTCAGTTTTTAGAACATCTAACTCATCTAGGCAATTTTGGTTCTCGATCTTAAGACTTTCAATAGTTTTAAGATAAGCACCATTCTCAACCTCTACTCCATTGTATTGAAGTTCAAGGTCTTGAAGTTGCTCTTGCAAAGAATCTATACTATCAAGGTGTAACTTTTCATTTTCATCAAGAATGTCAATCTTGGCATATAGATCATCTATTATCTTTCCTAATCTCTTTCTTTTAGCTTTACATTTAGCAAGAGATGATTGACATTCACTAAGCATTTCAATGATAGATTCTTTAGATAATTCAAGTAAAGCTTCATCACTTACATTGCTTACCTCACTTACCTCCATTACCTCTTCACTAGTAGATGCCATAAGTGCAAGATGACATTCTCCATCCTCGGAACAAGATGAACTTGAAGTAGAAGACTCCTCCCATGCCGCATGAGCTGCATCTTTGGATCGTCTTTCCTTCTTGTCCTTCTTCTTGTACTTGGATTCTCTCTTGTATTTGTCATCCTTCTTGTGACTGCCCTTATGATAGCCCTTCTTGACTTTTGGGCAATCATTCTTGTAGTGGCCCTTTTGGCCACACTCATAGCACCTAGGAGTGGAGGAGGATTGCTTTCCCTTGAAGTGTCTTCCTTTGGAGTAATTGGCTTCATGGTCATTAGCACCTTCGTCTTCGCTTGAGGAGGGGCAAGGAGACTTCATGGCAAGCTGTTGTTGCCTCATCATTTCTTCGACATGAGCTTGAAGGCCGTGTCCTTCATCTTTCTTGTCTCCTTCTCTTCCCTTTTCTCCTCTTCCTCTTGCTTGTCGAGCCTTGGTTCGTGAGCTTGTAGGTTACCAACCAGCTCCTCGGTTGACAACTCGCTAAGCTTGTAGACTTCTTCAATTGAAGTCACCTTCGGCTCCCATCTCTTTGGAAGAGACCTCAAGATCTTGGCGTTGATGGTGCCTCGATCCATGACACTCCCAAGGGCTGCAAGGCTGTTGAGGATGACGTTGAGCCTTGTGTACATGTCCGCAACCCTTTCATTCTTCCCCATCTTGAAATTTTCAAGTAGGCCTCCGAGCATGTAGATCTTGGCCTCCTTGACCTGCTCCGTCCCTTCATAGGTGACACATAACTTGTGCCAAATCTCATGAGCGGTGTCCCATGAAGAGATGCGGTTGAATTCCGATGGAGAGAGGGCAGCGTAGATGATGCTAATGGCTTTAGCATTTAGTTGAGCACGCTTCATCTCTTCGTCCGTCCATGTTGTGATGTTCCCCTTCGGCTCGTCGTACTTGAGGTGGACTATCTTCCACATCTCGTAGCTAACTCCTTGGATGTAGAACTGCATCCTTCTCTTCCAATATAGGAAGTTTGTGCCGTCGAAGACCGGGGGTCTTGTGGAGTAGCTTCCCTCAAGGTTGAGTGAACCGAGAGCCGAATCGCCCATCTTCTCCTATTTGTTGAAGTAGCTTGGAGAAGACCCGCTCTGATACCACTTGTTGGATCAATGGGCTCTAGAAGGGGGGGTTGAATAGAGCTTCACAAACTACTCTTGCTCTAGTCTTCGGCCTTGCAGGAATTACCCATCTTGCTTGAGCTTTGCCTTGCACCTCTCCTTCACTTGGAGAGCTTTAGCACCTTCCTCCTTCACTCGGAGGCCTGGAGCAGCTAGCCTTCTTCTCCTTCACTTGGGGAAGAACAGCAACCTTCTTCTCTTTCACTCGGAGAAGAAACTTCAATCAATCTTCATAGAGAATGGAGATGGGAGAAGTGGAAAGGAGAGCTTTACAAGATTACAAATGATAGCTCTCATACATGGGATCCTAACTCACTCATACTCACGAATTTGCTTTGAAGGTAGAGAGAGAAAGGGGCTCAAAGGATTAGAAACCACTCAACTAAGGCTAGGACCAAGCATATGTGAATGAGCAACCTTGGAATGAAGTCCAAGAGGTCCTATTTATAGTTGAGGGTGTCCCTTTGAGGTTGGGTGAGTTAAGTGGCACAAACTAGCCGTTTTACAACTTGCAACGGATCTATTTTGAGTCCCACCAACTCCTCCAACGGTTGGAATTGCTTTTTCTGCATTCCAGTACAGTCCGATCGGCCGAGTTTCAATAAAGGCAACTCGGCCGACACACTAGGTGACAAAACCAACAGGGAATCTGTCGGCCGAGTTTCCAGGGGGAAACTCGACCGATCAGTCTTCCTTTGGTTTTGACTGACCAGTGGATCGGCCGAGTTTCCTGGCATTGAAACTCGGCCGACAGCCCAGAAAATTCCTCAATACATGGATCGGCCGAGTTTGTAATTCGGCCGACAAAATCCCTGTTAAGGGGTATTTTGGAATTTCCAAAAACTGTATAAATGATGGATTTTTGAGTTCCAATCATTTTATCCATCTTAGATACAATGCAAAACATGAATTTAAGTGATTACAAAAATTGCTCTAAGCCTCTAAGGGCTATATTACAAAGCGGGTGAAAGTCACATGTTTTGCATGTGCCGGGAGAGTAGCTTTGAGTGAATTTTGATTCTTTTCTTGTATCTAATGTCTGCAATGATCTCAATTAGAAATGTTAGATACATATGAGTGGAATGGTTAAGTCATTATCAAAATATGGGCAATATGCGACACCTAGGTCAACATGTACTCTTTCTTACCAATGCTTACTAGGTCTCCATGAGTGAGAAAAGGAATCTTCACATTCACTTTGAGGTCCTGGTAATACCTATGGCAGATTATCTCTGACTCAACCTCTCCAGGATCCAACCTCTCAAGTCCAAGGTGATATTGAATGTCACAAGCATCCTCAATGCAAAGATATTTACCAACCATCGCCAGAGGGTGTACTCCTTGTAAGAGTGAGCGTGCACTCTCAAATCCAATTTTCAACCTTCATGACATTTGTCAACTCCATTGTCCTACTAATGGTTTGGAAGAGGCAGTGTTGAATGAAGCTACAATAGTTACGACAAGAGGGTGTCTACACCACACTGGGATATATGTGTCACTTATTCTTTGACATCTTTTCAAGAGGCACTAGAATACCAATATTCCATATAACATTCTCATGTCAATTGGGAAGGATCAACACCAAAAATAAACATTAATGACTCAATTCCAAGGCTATCAACAACATATCATACACAACCAGGGGGAGATTGTCACTCACCTACATGCCACATTCAACAATGAGAACCTACATCCTTTAAACTTGGAGCACATTCATACTCGTTGTAATGTGTGGAGCAATAAACTCAAGCTCACTTTGATCACTACAAAGGCCATAGAAATTTTGGGGTTTATCCACATCTACAAACACCTACGTCGTACAACCCAACTTTATTAGAACACTCTTTCCTAGGGATCCACAATTAATAGTGATAAATTTTACACTACCACCATGAGCTACAGTTACACATGTTCCACCTCAATTTTGGGTTATTGAATTGAGGACAATGTCGAATCCAACCTTAGAAGGGTATGGAATGACATCTTCTACCTTGCATCTCTATCTTTATGTTCTATTTTTCTATGTTTCTTTTCTACCTTAGTTTATTGGTTTGTTATATATATGATGAAAAAGCAATTAAAAATCACAAACTAGGTAGGAAATACTTGTATGACATGGTTAGTTTTCTTAGATTGTGCTCTCACTTATACCTCATAGGCTATTATGTAGATCTAAGTGTGGAAATGAAATGACCCCCTCCCTTGTTATCCCCTATTCAAGCAGACCAAGAGGGCAAGGGCCATTATCATATTTACAAGTTCGAGGTCTAGCAATTAACAAAAAATAATTATAAATTTCACTAAAAAGGAAAAGAGTTTGGTAACAACATGAAATAAAAACTCTCTACTAAGGAGTTACATGGTATGAAAATCTATTATTTGCAATAGGAAATAAAATTGTATATCTAAATCCTCCAGAAGAATTTTAGGTCTTTTCTTTTAGTACCTTCTTCTCTGGATGTCCATTTTGCATATTATTATCAGTTTGACCTAAAATGCCAAAAAAAATAAAACAATGGTCAGTATATCAAGATATACTAGTATGTGGGGAAAACAAAATATTTGCATGTAGGTGTAATGACATAATCAACCATAGCAACAATTATTATTACAAAATAAAACATGCATTTTCTTAATCACTCAATCTCTATGGTACACTCCCTCATTGGAAGACTCATTGCGGGGTACCCTATGACTAGGGTTTAGTCCCTACAGTGGAATTCTCATAACCTTCCTAGTCCTGTGATTGGTTTACCATGACCTTCCTTTCCCAGCTTGGCCTCATAATGACCATTATGTCCCAACTTAGCCTCATAAGACCATCCTATCGTGGCTTGGTCTTATTGGTGATCTTCCTATCCTAGCTTGATCACCCATCATCATAATGAAATTTCATACATCCCACATGTATCACTTATATCCACCAGAGATAGTTGAGCAAGATATACTTATATAAACTTATACTCAAGAAGGCTGTATAGATTGTAGGAATTAAATAAACAACCACGGTTTATTTGCAATCAATTTGGGAAATCTTTGAAAACCACAAAAGCCATTTAAGGTAAGCAGTCATAGGCATATCCACATACCTTTCTCAGATATGATCAAAAGTCCAAGTAAATATGTGTAGTTGTAATCAAGTAAGCAATCACCCTAAAATTATTGCACAACATCTAAGTATTACTATTTTGTCCATAAACTATCATGAAGACTGACCTGGGTTCAAAGTTGGGGTTTTAGGGTCAAATTAGGGTTTCATTAGGGTTTTGGCTTCCTAAACCCTAATCACCACATTTAATGTCTTTTTAACTTACAAACCCAAAATTTGATGTTATATGTATTCTTAATCTCAAATTAAGTCCAAGATGTCATTTTTCTCCAAAAAGACTAAGCTTTATCCATAAAAGTAATTTAAGAAAGTTATTATCATTAAAACCAAGAAATTAGGGTTTCCATGCTTTTATTACATTAACATTAGTAACTTTAGAAACTTTTAGAATTCGAGGCAAAGTTATATATTGAAATTACTTTTATTGAATTCCTTGTATTTTTCTTATCAATTTTCATATATTACTTCCCATATTTGTATATCCTATGGTGTACTATGATTTAGAAGTTAATTAGTTTTCTAGCCAATCATAGGCCACCACCTCAACATATGATGAGATAATGCCAACATGGTGTGGGGCCACGGTTGAGCCAATCATCTCACGCTAGGTTAGGGTCCACGCTCACATGGCTTGGTCAAGAAACGTAGATAAAAAAGTAAGGAAAGATGGAAGAAACCCTAACCTCAATGAAAGAGTGTCGTGGCAGAGGGGTAAATTCACCATATGTTATCTTCAACCTCAGATCATCTCTCACACATGAGTAGTTGATCACCTCAATAGTTAACCTTGAGATCCTGAATCCTTGAGTGACTATCAAGGTTACCAATACCTTCGTCATGCCTCAATGAACTTACCAAGGGATTCAACTGCCCAGAAGAGGATCAGAGTAGATAGCACAGTGAAAAGGAATCTTCGGTGATATTCAGAGAGGGCTAATGGTGGAGGATGGGGCTAGAAGAAGAATTGGAGGTAGGGATTTGTTCAAGGAGTTTTGAAAAGTCTTGTGGATGTGTTGGTGATCTTGCAAGAGGATCACATGCCTTTATATAGCCTTGAATATGGTAGTAGGGTTACCATTGAGGTGGGGAATTGGGCAAATCCATAATTTCCTAGAATGTAAGTGAAACCTAGGGTACTTTCGGCTCAAAATCCCCTTCTGCATTCATTGAAATAGTTTCCAGATTTGCTCGTGCATTGATGAGGGAAAGAAGAGTGGAAATATTTGTCGAGATACTATTCCAATTTACCTTTCTCAAGTGAGGTAGACTTTGACTCAGTCATCGTTCATCTTGATCATGTGGTTTTCAGGCCATGTGAATATGGTATTCCTATTTTAATTAAATTTGTGACATTTTATTTATATTCCTTTTAAACCATCACTTTAGGGAAAACCATTTAATTCATTTCTCTCTCTCTACTTTTATCCTTTTAATCCCATATTTTAAAGGAAAGTCTTAATCACTTATATATAGGCGTGGACGAGATCTGAGACCAAAATACACAAGTTAAAATTGCTTTTTTTGTCTCCAAGTCTCCCTCTTAATTTTTTAACTAAAGGCATCAAATTACTACTTTTTTCTTCCTAACTTTGGCTATATTTATTGTTTCAATAACTTTTCTCATTAAAAACAATATGGAACTGAAACAAAACCATTAGTTCCCTTTAACATCACTTTTTCTAGAAAAATCCATATAATTCCATACTAATTATCCATTACTTTCATTAGTGCACTTATTATCAAATTTTCCCTCTTTCTTTTCCCCATACTCATTATTCAAAATAGTAAATCATGAAAACGATTGCAAAGGAGGATTTGCAAATTAAATCCATACTTTAGAAACAAGGCACACTAAGTTTCTAATATACCTTATTAATCAAATACTTGCATTTAAAATATGTAAAACATCTGAAAAATCATGTTATAACAGGACATAAAACCATTATACAATACATTGAAAAGAAATAAATATGCATGTTGTAATTTGAACAATAATCAAATGAAGTAAATTGTAATTGCATTTGGATAATATAAGGTGTATAAGAATTATTTTGCATGACACCTCAATGAATCAAGAAAAACCTTATTATTAATACTACTACCTTTTTAATAGTGAAATACCCTAGCAAACAACTTTATGTTCTAAAGAGGGTATACTTCAGAAAAAAAAGAAATTTTGACAAATGAAAATAACAAGGAAAAGGATACTACAAGGAATGTCACATCTCTACAAGTCCTTGAAAACAAGGGTGACACTCAGTTACATATATATATATATATATATATATATATATATATATATATATATATATATATATCTGTGTGTGTGTATGTGTGTGTGTATATACATATATATATATGAGAAAACCTTCTACATCATTTGATTGCATTCATCATACGACCATAAAAATAAAGTAGTTAATAGGAGGAATAACATTTATAATTCATATAGTCATATCATTTCATTGTTTGGCATAATAACCTGATTTAAAAGTTGCATTTCTTATTCCAAGCCACCCACTCTGTCCACCTGTTGTTCTTTTTGGTAGGCCATGACCATGAAAACCCCTCATATGTATTATATGGGTACTACTTCCATTGTAGATATTTTAAATCTTATAAGAGAAATGTATGATAGGGAGAATTTGTGATACACTAAGCTGATATCAAAATTACCATTATGTTTCATCTTATGCTAGTGATTGATATATTTATTAATCAGTATACAAATATTTCTAATTTAATTATGTCTAGTAGTTGGTATAGAATCTACTTCTATGTGGTCAGAAGGACCTGGTTGTGTCTTTAAAGTGGAGGGATGTTAGGCTATTGGATCCAATCAAGGTTGTTTCCCAACTGTGGCTTTCTATCAAATCTAAGGATAGTGTTGCTTGATGATGAACCATATTCAAGCGTAGGGTGTTTTGATGCACATATTTCATTGACTATTTTGGGTGATTTTATATGGTGATTTCTCTCATTATATATATATATATACATATATATATATATATATTTGTGTGTGTGTATGTATGTATATTCACAAAGAATGTATCAAGCTTTCCTATAAGGTATTATGTATCAATATTTCTTATTTTACATGCATTTTGCAAGAAATATCAATTTATATCTCGACCTAATGCATTTCTTGTGCACTTTAAGGTAATTTCGAAATCTATAGACAAAGTCAGTACCACGAAGATCTTTCTTAGTATCACTGATGTTGTACCCAAAATGGATAGGAAGTTCACAAGAGAAGCTCTAGACCATTGACTATTCTAGTGCCATTGAGATTCCTACTGGGTACTACTGGCATATTTATATATGGTACAACCCAATGTCTAGAACCACATGAGAATATCATCAAGAAATCTCAAACCACCGACTCTACTATCGATGGTTCTGATCTATTCTCACAACACAAAGAAAAGATAGATTTGGTATCCCCAACTCCAAAATAGTGCCACCAAATTTGTTTCTTGGTGAATTGGAGTATAATGATATAGTCCAAAGTCCATGTTATTTCTAATTACTTGGGGTCCTATATCAAATATGTGAATCTAGATGTCAAGGATACCTCACTTTTGGCATGGAAACCAAGGATAGGAGACAAATGTGAAGAGGATGAAAAGTGTTTGTTTGAGCTACTTTGAGGGGTGTTTGGCAGACAAAATGTTGTTTGTTCACTCTCATCTTTAGATGGATCTTCATTAATCATAGTTCTAGGATCCTTTCCATTTAGTTTCATGTTTTTCATTACTCTGGAATGTTATTTTGTTGCCATGTGGGATAATCATATTTTTGTCTAGGATCCAGGTGAACCCTTTATATATTGGTACTGAACAATACATAATTAGAGATGGATTTTGTTACCTAGAATCATAATGAAAATTTAATTTCAAACTAGAATGTTCATGATTAATTTCCATAACCTTGTTTTATTTAGTTAATAGCTTCAAAAGAAGTGTTAATATTTAGATGAGATTTCATTAACACAAATGATAACACAGAGAGGTCACAATTGTGAGGATGAGGATCCTAAGAGATAATCTAGTTGTAACATACTAAGTTTTGACTATCTTGAATCTAGAAACCATAATTCAAAGATTGAAAGGTTAATATTCTTGGTTCTTCAATTTTGACCAAACAAGAATAGAGTTATGCCCTAATACAATTGTTTGTAACCTTAACAAAAATAGTTAATAGTTAATTCCTAAAACATGAATGAATTTAAAGGAACCTTAACATGGATAGGCTTTAAAACATATATAAATATATCAAGTGACTTTAGGTGTTAATTGTTGGCTAAATGGACATCTATAAATCCCTTTGTTTTGATTATGACAAACATTTCATTCTTATTGATCTAACGAGCTACTTGAGTGTGCAGGAACAAGGCGGATGACAAAGTACTAGGGAAATCCATATGCTTCCTTATTTATATTTTCATGCAATGTAATCGCCTTGTAAAAGCTTGTACAAATATATAATGTACAAGTACTTAGATTGCATGTAAATCAAGCGTTAGATCTTCCCTAGCTAAACACCACATTTAGATAAGTCATCCCCTTCAAATAGGATCACATCTGCTCACTCATACATATAATTAGTGCCTAAATTGAAACATTGAAACAAGATCAATCTCGGTCAATCAACTCCTCGACCGAGACACTCTCGGTCGACAATCTTCTCGACCGAGAAAGATCCAAAGTAGCCGTTAGACACAACTGACAAGGTAGTTGGCAGTTGGAGATAGACGTTGCAAATCACTTGATCCAGAGATCCTGTCGGTCGACAAAACTTCGACCGAGTAGGTATCTCGGTCGACCATTCCTCGACCGAGATGAACTCTGACAGCAACTGCAGAGTAAATTAATTAGCCGTTGCTAAAGCAACAAACTTGTACCTAACGGCTAGTTAAGCACTTAGAAACCCCTAGAAGTTGTCTAGAACGTCCTTAAGCATCCTTAGACCATTGCTATAAATAGGACAAGCCATAGGACACTCAAATATACTTGTTACACTTGAGAAATCCTTGAGCATACTTTGAGCAATCAGTTTGTGAGCAATTTGAGCATTGTGACAATTGGACACTTCCTTCCTTAGCTCAAAATTTGTGTCCTATAGGCTAGTATCTCCTACCCACTGCAATCACAAGTCCATACACTTGGTTAGGAGATCTATACGCTTGATCTAGGCAAATCAAGCCTTGGGCTACAAAAGTTAAGTTGTAATTTCCTTTTTCCTTTCTTGTTCTCTATTACTGTTTGTACTCTCCTTGCTACTCCTAGGTTGGAGGCGCGGATTGGAGAGGGTGGAGATCTTCTTGGTGAAGAAGGCGACCTTGAGCTACTTCAGAAGGCTGGTGCAACGGGAGGTTACTTCTAGAGAGGAAGGCTACTTCAAGGGGGAGCTTGGAGTTACTTCAAGAAGGCTACCTCAAGTTGGTGCACCTACTTCAAGTGAAGGTTGTTCAAGGGGTGTAAAGGAAAGTATTTTATTTTGTATAAATCCTTGAGAAGGTAATAAAATAAATACTTTCAAAATCCCGGTTGGGTAAGCAACCGGGTAGTGGACTGACAACTTTAGTATTTGCTAAAGTTGGAACCACTCTAAACACCTGTCTCCTTCTTCTAATCTCAATTGTGGTTGTTTGAGTTAAATAATTGTTAAAATTGTTTAAAACTCTATTCACCCCCCTCTAGTGTTTTTTCAATTGGTATCAGAGCCGGCTTCAAGGAACCCTAACAAGGTCTTGAAGAAATGGGTGACGGAGTGCTCAACAACCTTAACCTTGAAGGGACACTTGTTGCTAGGCCTCCAGCATTCGATGGAACAAACTACCAATATTGGAAGAGAAGGATGCAGTTCTACTTCCAAGGCATCAATTGGGACTTATGGAGAATGGTGTCAACCCCATATGAGCTCCCTCAAACTCAATTTGCAGAATGGGATGCAAATACGGTAAAGCTGGCTCAAATGAATGCAAAAGCTGTAAGCATTTTATATTGTTCTATTTCGGTAGGAGAATTTAATATAATATCTAATTGTGACACAGCCTATGATATTTGGCATAGACTGTCCATAACCTATGAAGGTACAGTCCAAGTCAAAAATTCCAAAATTAGCATGTTTAAACAAAAGTTTGAACACTTTCGTATGGATCCTGATGAATCTATTAGTGAAATGTTTGCAAAATTCTCTACTATTGTTACTGGTTTAAGTGTCCTAGGAAAACCTGTCCTTGAAGAAGATCAGGTATCAAAAATCCTTCGATCACTTCCTCCAAAATATAAGCCAAAGGTGACAGCCATTGAAGAAGCAAACGACCTCACTCGACTGAAAATGGAGCAACTTATTGGCAACCTAGAAGCTCATGAAGCAACCCTAGAAGAGGAAGAAAGAAGAGCACGTAAACTTCAGCAAGGAAAGAAGAAGGATGTGGCTCTAAAAGCTTCAAAGGTCGTCACACAAGAAAGTGAGGAGTCAAGTGAAGAAGAAGGAGAAGAAGCCTTGATCATCAACGGTAAGAAATACAAAAGATTTAAATCTAACAAAATTTCCAATTCTTCTTCTACCCCTCCTAGGTGCTTTGAATGTGGGAAGAAAGGGCATCTCAAAAATGAATGTCCTAAAGCAAAGAAAGGAAAAAAAAAGCTCACACAAGAAGAAGGGAGAAAAAGCCTATAAAGCTGCATGGGACGAGTCAAGTGACAATGAAAGCGGAGAAGAAAAGGTGGAATGTCTAATGGCAAGGGAAGATGATGAAGACTCTCAAGAGGTAAGCCTACTTGATCTTCCTAAAGAAGAGTTAGTTACTAGTCTACAAGAAATTCATGATAAGTATGTTGATGTCAAGAAGAAACTAAAGAAGGTTATCAAATCAAATGATGAGCTAATTGCTAAATTAGATAATCTCTCTTCCGAAAAGAACAACATTGATCTTGAGAATTTATCTTTAAAAACATCTTTAGATGATTGCACTAGAAAGCTACTCACTTTAGAAACAAATGTTGATCTTCTTTCTAAAGAAAAGACTGAATTGTTAGCTAAACTAAAAGATTTTCAGACTCAACCTATTTTGTGTAACCATCTGGACTATGATAATGTTGTAAAAGAAAGAGATTCATTGTTATCTGATTTAGATCAAGCAAGAAAAGATCTACACAAGAAGATGAATGACATTGCTCAGCTGCAAAGAGAACTTTATGAGTTAAGAAGAAAAGATATACTTGATAACATTCTAAGCGTTGGTACTATTTTCAACGGAAGAAAAGGTTTGGGATATGCTCCAAAGAAAAATCAACCCAAAAGAACTCAAACTATGTTTGTACCCAAGAACACAATGGCTAGAAAGAGAAATGAAGTTGATTTTATTACTTGCCATTTTTGTTTACGTCTTGGACACTATTCCTTTTCATGCCCTTATAAGACTAAGGATTCCGACTTATTTTGGGTCCCAAAACCCCAAACTTAGTAGAGTCAAATGGAATTTAGTTGAGATATGGCCAGACGCTCCATTTTGCTATTTATATTGTCTTATCTCAACTAAACAAAAGATTTCATGCATATTGTTAATTCTCTGCACTGTTGTACTGAAACAGTAACTTAGTCGGTTGAAGTATTGTCGACCGAACCCTTAATCGGTCGAAGTATTGTCGACCGACCGGATGTCTGTAACAAATCAAAATCTACATCAACTAAACAGCAATTATTTCGGTCGAAAATTGGTCAACCGAGCTAAATTTCTGTGTTTCTTTGTTTGTAATACAATAATCTTCTCGATCGACAATTAGTCGACCGAGACAGATGTCGGTCGAACAACTGTCGACCGACTGGATTTCTGAATCAGAACTTTTATACAAGTCTGTACTTAAATGATTCTAACCATATCGGACCATCACATGGGTACCAAAATCTACATTTTAATGCAGGAATGGGTGGTTGACAGTGGATGCTCCAAACATATGACCGGGAACAAGGATGCATTTCAAACCTTTGAAGAAAAGAAAAGTGGAACGGTCACCTTTGGAGACAATGGTAAGGGCAAAATCGTTGGAATAGGTAATGTTGGTACAAACCTCGAAATAAAGAATGTTCTACTCATTGATGGTTTCCACCATAATTTGATAAGTGTTAGTCAATTATGTGATAGTGGTTATGATGTGTTATTTAACAAAACCTGCTGCAAGTTATTGATAGAAAACACTACAAATGTTGTTTATGAAGGAAATAGAGTTGGAAATCTTTATATCCTTAAACCTAACTCTATGAAATCAGTAGTGGGAAAATGCTTGCTTGCAAATGAAAATACCTTACAACTATGGTATAAAAAGCTAGGACATGCTAGTTCACATGTTATTAAAAAGTTAGTGAAATATGATCTTATTCGTAGATTGCCTACTTTATCTTTTGATCAAGTTGAAAACTGTGAACCATGCACAATGGGAAAGCAAACCAAAACCTCTTTTAAACCAAAACATGTACATAGCACCAGTAGATCCTTAGAATTAATTCATATGGAATTATTTGGACCCATGAGGACACAATCTATTGGTGGTAAAAGATATTGTTTTGTTATTGTTGATGATTATAGTAGATACACATGGTTACACTTTATTGCAACTAAAGATGATACTATTCATGTTTTTATACAATTTTGTTCCAAGATTGAAAATCTATTACAAAGAAAAATATGTACCATTAGAAGTGATCATGGTGGAGAATTTGAAAATCATACATTTGAGGAATTTTGTACATCTCAAGGGTACACTCATAATTTTTCTGCTCCACGCACCCCACAACAAAATGGTATAGTCGAAAGGAAAAATCGATCACTACAAGAAATGGCTAGAACTATGATGCTCGAACATAACACACCCAAAACCTTTTGGGCTGAAGCTGTAAACACTGCATGCTATGTGTTAAATAGAGTAACTATTCACTCTCATTTGAAAAAAAACTCCATATGAAATAATACATTCTAAGAAACCTAGAGTTGACTATTTTCATACCTTTGGCTCCACATGCTATATTTTAAATACCAAAGATGATAGAGATAAGTTTGACTCTAAATCACACAAAGCATTCTTTTTGGGATATTCCACTTCTAGCAAAGCTTTTAGAGTATATAACACTATCTCTAGAAAAGTTGAGGAATCTATTCATGTTTCTTTTCATGAAGAGTCCAAATCTGAAAATCTAGAAATCATATATCTCACTAATCAATTCGAAAATTTAAACATACCAAATGATAGTGAGAAAGTTACTACAAACAATCACCAAGCTGAACCACAACCTACACCTAGGCTTATTAAGGATCATCCTCAAGAACTAATTATTGGAGATCCTAATGATAAAGTCAAAACTCGGTCTTCCTTCAAAGATGTTGCAAACATGGCTTTTGTTTCTATCATTGAACCTAAGAAGATATCTGAAGCTCTTAAAGATGATTATTGGATAATAGCCATGCAAGAAGAATTGAATCAATTCACTAAAAATGATGTATGGGATTTAGTTCCTAAACCACAAGATAAAACCATCATAGGAACTAAATGGGTTTTTAGGAATAAGCTAAATGAGGCAGGAGAAGTAATAAGGAATAAAGCTCGGTTAGTAGCATAAGGATATAATCAACAAGAAGGAATAGATTTTGATGAAACGTATGCACCGGTAGCTAGACTTGAAGCTATTAGAATGTTACTAGCTATTACTGCACATAAAAACATCAAACTCTACCAAATGGATGTAAAAAGTGCATTTCTAAATGGCATCATTCAAGAAGAAGTATATGTTGCCCAACCACCTGGTTTTGAAATACCGAAAAAAGGTGACTATGTTTATAAACTTAAGAAAGCACTTTATGGTTTAAAACAAGCACCTAGGAATTGGTATGAAAGGCTCAAGACATATCTTTTTGATAATGGTTTTTCTATTGGAAATTCAGATTCTACTTTATTTTTCAAAACATATACATCTGATTTCCTAGTTGTGCAAATATATGTTGATGACATTATTTTTGGAGCTTCTAATGATTCATTGTGCACACAATTCAGTGACATTATGCAAAAAGAATTTGAAATGAGCCTCATGGGTGAACTAACTTTCTTTCTTGGCTTTCAAATTAAGCAAACACCTGCCGGAATATTCATAAGCCAAGAAAAATATACTAAAGAACTCTTAAAACGTTTTGGGATGGATCAGTGCAAACATGCTACTACTCCTATGGCTACTTCTATTAAAATTGATAAGGATGAAAATGGGGAACCTATTGATGATTCCTTATATAGAGCCATGATTGGTAGTTTGCTTTACTTAACTGCTTCTAGACCGGACATTATGTTTTCCGTTGGTCTTTGTGCTTGATTTCAATCACAACCTATGCACTCTCATTTTCTAGCAGTTAAACGAATTCTTCGTTACCTAGCCGGCACTACTTGTTTTGGTTTATGGTATCCAAAAGGACAATCCTTGGATTTTAAAGCTTATACTGATGCGGATTATGCTGGTTGTCGACTTGATCGCAAGAGTACTAGTGGTGGCTGTTTCTTGTTAGGGAGAGCTTTAGTATCTTGGTTTAGCAAGAAACAAAATACGGTTTCCCTATCTACAACTGAAGCTGAATATATGGCAGCCGGGTCTTGTTGTTCTCAAGTGCTTTATATGCAACAAGTGTTAAACGATTATGGTTTTACTCGTTCATCTACGCCTATTTTTTGTGACAACACGGGTGCTATAAACTTAGCACACAATCCTATTTTACACAGCCGAGCTAAACATATTGAAATCCGTCATCACTTTTTAAGGGATCATATCTCCAAGAATCATGTTTCCCTTCATCATGTTGATACGGAAGATCAATTGGCTGATATTTTTACAAAACCACTTCCACTAGATCAATTTAACAAAATTAGGAAGCAACTGCTTATCACTCCTTTGGAAGATGTTTTCTTTGATATTTGTGCTTCTTAACAAAAACTTTTAATGGACATCTTTTTCATTAGATTTGATGGGACATCTAATTAAGGGGGAGTTTTTTATTCTTAACGGATATCTTTTTGAAATGACAAAGGGGGAGAAATAAATATAAAACTAAAACTTAGTTATTATGAAAAACTCAATCAATGAGTTTCATAAATAAACTCTTGGCTTTACATTGAAAGTTGCTATATTCCCTAGTGAATTGGATTTCATGTTCCATAATTCATGGGGAATAATAAGCACACATTTTATAAACAAGAGGAAAAGTTACAAAAGGTAATCTAAAGGTATGAAACTCATATGTTTTATATTTCCTTCATTTATATTTTGGAAATGTTTGTCATCTTCAAAAAGGGGGAGATTGTTGGCTAAATGGACATCTATAATTCCCTTTGTTTTGATTATGACAAACATTTCATTCTTATTGATCTAACGAGCTACTTGAGTGTGCAGGAACAAGGCAGATGACAAAGTACTAGGGAAATCCATATGCTTCCATATTTATATTTTCATGCAATGTAATCGCCTTGTAAAAGTTTGTACAAATATATAATGTACAAGTACTTAGATTGCATGTAAATCAAGCGTTAGATCTTCCCTAGATAAACACCACATTTAGATAAGTCATCCCCTTCAAATAGGATCACATCTGCTCACTCATACATATAATTAGTGCCTAAATTGAAACATTGAAACAAGATCAATCTCGGTCGATCAACTCCTCGACCGAGACACTCTCGGTTGACAATCTTCTCGACCGAGAAAGATCCAAAGTAGCCGTTAGACACAACTGACAAGGTAGTTGGCAGTTGGAGATAGATGTTGCAAATCACTTGATCCAGAGAGCCTGTCGGTCGACAAAACTTCGACCGAGTAGGTATCTCGGTCGACCATTCCTCGACCGAGATGAACTCTGACAGCAATTGCAGAGTAAATTAATTAGTTGTTGCTAAAGCAACAAACTTGTACCTAACGGCTAGTTAAGCACTTAGAAACCCCTAGAATTTGTCTAGAACGTCCTTAAGCATCCTTAGACCATTGCTATAAATAGGACAAGCCATAGGACACTCAAATATACTTGTTACACTTGAGAAATCCTTGAGCATACTTTGAGCAATCAGTTTGTGAGCAATTTGAGCATTGTGACAATTAGACACTTCCTTCCTTAGCTCAAAATTCGTGTCCTATAGGCTAGTATCTCCTACCCACTGCAATCACAAGTCCATACAATTGGTTAGGAGATCTATACGCTTGATCTAGGCAAATCAAGCCTTGGGCTACAAAGGATAAGTTGTAATTTCATTTTTCCTTTCTTGTTCTCTATTACTGTTTGTACTCTCCTTGCTACTCCTAGGTTGGAGGCTGCGGATTGGAGAGGGTGGAGATCTTCTTGGTGAAGAAGGCGACCTTGAGCTACTTCAGAAGGCTGGTGCAACGGGAGGTTACTTCTAGAGAGGAAGGCTACTTCAAGGGGGAGCTTGGAGTTACTTCAAGAAGGCTACCTCAAGTTGGTGCACCTACTTCAAGTGAAGGCTGTTGAAGGGGTGTAAATGAAAGTATTTTATTTTGTATAAATCCTTGAGAAGGTAATAAAATAAATACTTTCAAAATCCCGGTTGGGTAAGCAACCGGGTAGTGGACTGACAACTTTAGTATTTGCTAAAGTTGGAACCACTCTAAACACCTGTCTCCTTCTTCTAATCTCAATTGTGGTTGTTTGAGTTAAATAATTGTTAAAATTGTTTAAAACTCTATTCACCCCCCCTCTAGTGTTTTTTCATTAATATCACATCACATATCATGATACACTCATATTTACCTAATAAACTAATTATGTGCTAACATTTAGTTGACTTCATTAAATATGTCACATATGTTTCATTTACATATTAATACACATGTAATGTATAGAAGATCCTTAATATACATAAAGGACAAATAATTGGACCTTAGATGTGAACATGAAAATCCAAAGGGCTTGTATAAGTGAATTTTGAATTAAGGAACATAATTAATTAATTAATTGACTAATTTCAGCCAAGATAATATCATGAAGCTCAAGTTTTAGTGAGATAATGTAATAGGATCTTAAATCCTAAATATTGAGGATAACATGAATACGCAATGATAAATTCTGAGAGAATTGTGTAAAACTAAATTTAAGTTCATAATCAAATTGTTTGGGTCCTAATTACTCTAGGCACAAAGTTTCAACTAAATTGAATAATGCCTACTATCCTAATTTACTTGAAGAAGATAATTCAGAATTATATAATCCTGAAATGAATCAGACTATGCTCTATTCAGTTTAAATCTCAATTTCCAGTCAATCTTAGGATTTCCCAAATTTTCCTAATGTTTTTGTGTCACACAGGGTGTTTTATTTTTTATCAAGCTTCATCTGAATCATTGGATGGACATCACACGATATGCAGTTTTTCTTATTCTTAGGGTCCTTGTTGCTCTAGACTCTATGGTCTTGCGATGTCCTTCCTACTCCTCTTTTGTCAATCCCTCCTCTCTCCACCTCTATTCCATGTCAACCTCCCCTTGCATTCCTTACGATGGGATGAGCGGATTGGTCCCTAACTCGATGAAGACTTGTTTTCTGAACACCCTAGTCCACATATGGGTTCTTCACATCCACTATTTCCTCCTCCATCCTAGTTTTTAGTCACGCCACTACTATTCTATATATATGTGACATCACGAGGTATTTGTGCAACCCACGTTGACATATTCTCATCATAATCGGGTCATGAATCACCTTGCACCTGTCTCCCTTCACTCCGACATCATGTGCTTTCCTTAGACTTCATCACTACTTTGGAGGGTGCTGAGGACCTTATAGATTGATCAAAGCACTTTAGGGAGTCCACTCAGAAGTGAATACATCCTCAATTTCATATATCTCATTGTAAGAACTATTTCCCCCCTTTTTGAATATCGGTCCTATATTTTTTGAACCAACAATGGATTCTCACTGTTTTTCCACAGTTTCCTTTACTTCTCTTCATCGTCGACCTATGTTGGATATGGAGACCCTGTTGCATGACTAATTTTCTTCATAGTTCAATTTATCCCTCGATTGCAACTTCCCACTTGACCCTTACGAAGACGAGGTGAGAGGGATCCCTACCACCTTGGGGTTCCTTTTGGGTTCATGAATCCTCCATACTCTAGTGGATCTTTCGGTCAGTGTGGTGGTCTAATTTTTGACATAGGATCACAAATTTCCTTTAGGATTTGAGATTTAAGAAGCTCTATGTTTTCATGATGGTTCAACATGTGAACTAGGAAAGACAACAAACAAACATTTAATGTTTAGCCTCATTCAAGTTTAATATATGTCATACATATATGGGTATTTATGTCATTTTGTCCATTACTAGATTCGTGATGGCACATGGGTTTGATTTTGGGTGAATAACCTACAATTCCCTATCGCACATCGATATGTGATGTGCAAAGAGAGGGTATTCTAGTCTTTTGGTCTTACTTATTTCTCATCAATTGCAGTAAATCCTACAATCTTAGAAAATTCACAACCAATTATGTACACATTGGAAAATTATAAGTAAATACTCGCTGGAAAATTGAAACTTGTCAACTTGTATAAGTTTCATAACCTAATTTCATTGTAATAAAAATTCAAAGTTTTAGGATTTATAATATACATCTTAATCAATGAGTTACATACAATGTAATTGTAGGTGAATAAATACCCTAACCAGAACTAGGGTTTTTTCTGTGACTATTCATAGTCAAGTTTAAGGTAAGTTGCATTTCTTTTGAGTCTATGTTGAACAATTGTTATATTTTATCTCTCTTTTGAACTAATTGGAGGATCTATGTAAAAATTATCCTTTGATATCTACTTGAGTTCTTTTGAGTCTCAAATATGGAAATTGCTTATATGTTGACACTGCTCAGTTGATAGTGTACTTTGGCATGTAAGATTTGTAATCTTGTTCATTCTATTTTTAGTTGAACCCTAATTTTTGGATTTGTTCTATATTGTGCTGCTTGTAAAGTGAAACCCTAATTCTTTCATGATGAAAGTTTATGATCAGATGTCCCACCTCTTGTTGGAAAATATTATTTAATCAATACCATGACTAGATTTCTCTTGCCTCTACATTGCATGCTTTTTGATTTAGTAGTATTAGGGTTATATAATAAGCTTTGGTCTTTGGGTTACGGGCCCTTTATGTTTTTGGGATGGAGGTCATGTTCCCTATACCTAGGTTTTCTTCCCACCTTTATATATTTGGGAGCTTGGTCATGTGCCCATCCTCTATTTGGTTTTTTGGTTATGTTCTCTAACTACCATTATTTTATTATATTTCACTTTAATATTCTTATCTCACTTGGACATCGATTCTTTATTTTTGGCGGGTCATGTTCCCTAATTGCTCTGCATATTCTCTTAAGGCATACTTTATTTTAATTCATGGAAAGTACATCTATTTATTTTCATCTTATTGCAATGTTTTCTTTTGAAGTCCACTTGGATGGTGCTTCCTTTTGTATGGGAATCCTTGTTATATTGTTGTCCTTTTTTCCATAAAATTGCTCAATCTCCATTTATATGCACGTACATGTATTTTATTGTGACAACGCACACCTTGTCTTCTCTTATGGGGTATGATTCCAACCCTTTAGGTAGAGAGAAAGGTGGTGTGGACCAAATTTGACTAGGACTTATCAATGTGTAGCTGATCTTTCTTGAGAGGTCGATTGAAGTAGTTGGTTTACCCTCGGTGGATTATTTCCTATAGTATTGTTTATATACACCCTTGTTGATGAAGAAGAATGCTAGACATAGATGTTGTAATATTTAGATCCTTTTTATCTTCTACTGCTACATTTTTGGTGAATGATAGATCACCTTCTTGAATTTTAGTCTATCAACTTTTGTGAAAAAAATTATTGACATGTTTAGCATTGGATGGTTTTTTGTTATTCCCCAAATGTAAGTGAATGGCTCCCCTATAAAGTCCCACTCCTTACAAATATGGTATCAGAGCCAAGGTAGTCAATTAATATGACTATTTCAATATTATATCCCTTTAGTTATTTACCTTTCCCAAGGTTATTTACCTTCCCATTGTTTGCTTATACCATATCCCCTTGCCTTGTGTAGGATGATGTATAAGGCTAGAGATAAGTCATGTATCAATTACCTAGCTAGTTTTGAGACACCCAAAAACCCAAAGTATGGAATGCCAATCATGGATCCTCCTTTCATTCCTCCAGTACCGCATGCTCATGCAACAACAAGTGGCCAACATGTAGTGAACCAACCTATTTTCACACCAGCTACCACCTACTCGAGTTTAGGAATATCTCCTAATCAAGAGTTGTCCTTTCTATAAAAGTTTCTTTCCACAACCCTAGAAGGGAATAATAACTAAATTTATTCCCTGGAGAAAGCCACAGAGTTAAGGAAGATGCACCCCACGTATTTCAAAGGTGACAACAAGCTCACTATGGTGGATAAGGCTTACGACTGGGTGCTTGCCATGGAGCATACTTTTCTGGGTATGGCATGCCCTAAGCACCATAAACTTAGGTTTTCCACCTATGTACTTGATGGACCTACTCTTCATTGATGGAAAAGTGTTGCAAGGAGTTGAACCACTCATATATGTATCGAGTACAATTCCTCATGATCTTCCACTAGAGGTGCATCTCATCTACAACACTATCAAAGAAGGAAGCAGAGTTTAATAACCTAAACCATCACTCTATGTCTGTGGTGGAGTATGTGTAGAATTTCACCCTACTGGAAAGGTATGCCAAGGGTTTGGTTGAGGAGAGGTGTGCTAACATGTTACTTAAAGGACTCAGCTACAATATCAGTCGTTCCCTAATGCCTCAACTTCCTATGACTTTTCAAAAATTGATGGACAAAGTTAGGGTGATTGATGCTTACCCAAAGGTATGCCAAGGGTTTGGTTGAGGAGAGGCATGCTAACATGATCCTTGAAGGACTCAATGAAAATATTCATTGCACCCTAGTGCCTCAACTTCCTATGACATTTCAACAATTGGTGGACAAAGCTATGGTGATTGAGGCTTACCCATGATGTCAACCCCAATTTCATGACAAGAAGAGGAAGTTCTTCGGTGAATATCAAAAGGAAAGTGTGTCAAGTGTCATGGGTACCATCCTCTTGGGAATTGTCCCTCTATAGGGAATCTAGCTGTTTCACAATCAGATATTTGGATTACATATCATCATTGTGGGTAGCTTGGGCATATACGACCTAGATATCCTCAACTTCATGATTGCCACATAGCAACATACCGACAACAACCTCAAGCTCCTCCTTGAAACAATGGACACAATGGTAATGGAGGAAATCCCACTGAGAAGCATGGAGGACATGTCTTTGCTCTAAACGGACATGAAGTATATGAGCAAAAACATGTTGAAGGTAACATTTATTCTCTTAGTTATCTTATTTAGTTATATGTTTACCTTTACATGATAGTGTTTAGATATATTTATCTTAGTGCTTTTAGTCTTGTATGACTAATTAGGTTACACCTTTTAAGGGGTGGAGTGTAGTAGCTTGCTAGCCTATGGGTCTGTTGGTTTTGAGGACTAAAACCTTATATAGAGAAGGGTATTGTAACATATTGAGTTTTGCTTATCCTGACTCCAGAAACTCTAATCCCATGATTGAGAGTCTAGTATGCTTTGTTCTTTAGTTTTGACCAAACAAGAATAGAGTTATGCCATTATATAGTTGTTTGTAACCCTAGTGAATATAGTTAATGCTTGTAACATGAGTGAATCAAAAGTAACACTAACATTAATAGGCTTTAAAACATATATAAATACATTAAGTGACTTTAGATTCTAAAGTGATATGACATATAATGATGCACTCATATTTATCTAATAACCTAATTATGTGATAACATGTAATTGAGTTCATTAAATATGTCACATATGCTTCATTTTATTATTAATACACAAGTACCATATTTCAGGTCCTTAATATACATAAGGACAAATAAGTGGATCCTATATGTGAATATGAAAATCTAATGAGTTTCTATAAGTGAATTTTGTATTAAGGAACATAATTAATAACTGATAAATTCCATGCAATATAATAGAATGAAACTCAACTTTTAGTGAGATGATATTAATAAGACCCTAAATCCTAAATATCGAGGATAGTGTTAATATGTAATGATAATATTGAGATAATGGTGTTAAACCATAATTGTACTAAAACTCGTGAAAAATAATCTTAAAACCTAAATCTAGGTTAATAATCAAGTTCTTTGGATCCTAATTAGTCTTGGTGCAAAGTTTCAACTAGATAAAATAATGATATCTATTCTAATTTGTTTGGAGAAGATAACTTTGAATTATATAATCATAAGATGAATTAGTCTACACTCTATCTGAATCAAAACTTGATTTTTGGTCACACTTTGGATTTCCTAAATTTTCCTAATGTTGTTGTTTCACACTAGGTCTTTGATTTGGTTTATTTCTAGGACGACATCTAAACTGCTAGATGGAAATATGTATTCCTCCCACTTCCTTGGGTCCTCATCACTCGGGACTCTATAGTCCCATGACATCATGTCTGCTCCTCTTCCCTTCGTCTCTCTTCTCTCCACCTCTACTTGATCTCACTGTCCTCTTCCATTCCTTGCAACATGTCAAGAAGGTCGATCCCTAACTTGAGCGGACTCATTTTCTCAACATCCCAGTCGATAGAGGGCTTCTTCAGATCCCTTCTATCTTCCTACAACCTGATCCCTACCCACGACATTGGTGGCCTATATATGTGTGACACCTAAAAGAGTAACCCACATTGACATAGTTTGATCATAATTAGGTCATCAATCACCCTACACCTATCTCCATTCACCCTGACATTTTGCATGGGCTCCTTACATTTCTTCACTACTATAGAAGGTGTTGAGGGCTCTATATATTGATCAGAGCACCTAGGGAGTACAATCAGGAATGAATCCACCCTAAATTCAAAAAATCTCATTGTAAGAACTATTTTCCCCCTATTTGGCTACTACTATATTTTTCAAACTGATGATGGATTCTCACTATTTGGCCACAGTTTCATCTACTTTTCTTCATTGTCAATTTGTGTTGGATGTGGTGACCTTGTTTCATGATGGGTTTTGCCCATAGTTTGGATTCTCCCTGGGTTGCACCTTCTTTCTTGCACCCTGACAGCAAAAGGTGATGTGGGAGGAATCTCTACTGCCTTAGGGTTCCTTTAGGGTTTGCAAGTCTCCATACTCTATTGTATCTTTTTGGTGGTGTGGTGGTTGACTTTTCGAGTTGGTATCGTGAATTTTCTCTTGGATTTGAGCTTCAAGAAGATCTATTTTCACAATGGTTCAAAGAGTGAACTAGAAAAGATGACACATGCATTTTATCTTTTTACCCTTGTTCAAATTTAATACATGCCACACATATATGAGCATTTATGTCTTTTCGTCCATTACTGGATTCATGATCATGTGTGTGTTTGATTTCGGGTAAATCACCAAGAGTACCCTATTATGCATGAATATGTGATGTGTGATGCAAGGGTATTCTAGTATTTTGGTTTTATTTACTTTAAGAGATTAGTAATGATACGATCCTATAAAATTCATAGCTAATTTTCTATGCATCAAAAAATTATAAATAAATATTATTAGAATAAAAAAAAGAAAACTAGGGATGTACTAAGGTTCATAACCTAATTTCAATGTAATAAGAAGTCAAAATTTTAGGGTTTATAATATACATCTTAATTAATGAGTTACATCTAATGTAATTAGAGGTGAAGAAATACCCTATCCAAAAATAGGGTTTTGGTCGAGACTGTTCATAGTCAATTTTGAGGTATGTTGCATCCCCTTTGAGTCTGTGTTGATCCATTGTTCTATTTTCTCTCTTTTTTGACCGTATTGAAAGATCTATATAAAATTTATTCTTTGAGGTCTATTTGAGTTCTTTTTAGTCTTGAATATGGATATTCCTTATATGTTGGCACTACTCCATTGATAATGCACTTTGGCATCTAAGATTTGTAATCTTTTTCATTTTGTTTTTAGTTGAACCCTAATTGTCAAATTTGATGTATATTATGCTATTTGTGACCTAAAACCCTAATAGTTTCATAATGGACGTTTATGATTTGATGACCCAACTTTTGTTGGACAATTATATTTAATCAATACCATGACTAAGCTTTACTTACCTCTACATTGCATGCTTGTTGATTAATTAGTAATAGGATTTTATAATACTTATTTTTGGTTTATGTGCCCTTTATGTTTTTGGGATGGAGGTCATGTGTCCCATACACTGTTTTTGACCCACCTTTATGTATTTGGGAGATTGGTCAAGTGCCATGCTCTATCGAGTATTAGGGTTATGTTTTCTAACAACCATTGCTTTATAATATTTCTCTAGTACTATGTTTATATCACCTACATGTTGATTACTGATGTGCCCTAATTTCTCTGTACATGCCCGTGAGGCATACTTAATTTTAATTGATGGCAAGTACATCTATTTATTTTCATATTATTGGAATCGTTTATTTTAATATCTAGTTGGGATGGTGCTTTCTCTTTTCTGGGAAGACTTGTTATATTTGTTGTCCTCTTTTTCCTATAAAGTTGCCCAATGTCTATTAATATGTAGAACTGACATTTTATGCTAATAACATCCATTTTATCTTCTCTTGTGGGGTATTGATGTGGTTTTTGAATGCACTAACAAATTCACCCGGGGCTGAAATCCCCGAGCTTTTACCAAAACCAAGTGCAACAATACCACCCACAAGCGGACGAGTCTTATCGCAGTATAGTTGAGGATCGAACCCAAAGGACAACGTTTTTAAGAATCCTTGTCAGTTAGATCTAGCTCTAGTAAAACTAATATTTAGAACAATAGTTTGATTTGGGTTGTTTAAACTAAATGCAGGAAAGTAAAAGCTGAATTAAAAGATGGGTTTGGATCAATGATATGGAATCGCTGGGATGGTACCGGGTTTGACCACCGCTACACACACAAACATACTCCTCTACAAACAATCCAGGCAAGAAACAACACTTCAAATAGAGCTACTGCAGGACCCCCCATACGGGCGTCAGGTCCGCGTAAGCATCACCATAGGCATCAGATGTCTCGTCACCATCCGGATCACATGTCTTACGGCTCTGAAGATACAACATCCAACTAAGGATGTGAACCCCCCATACGGGCGTCAGGCGCATAGAAGCATCACCGAAGGCTAGATGGCTCGTCCCCTCGCGGATCATACACTTACGACCTCAAGGAATCCCATCAAAAGTTCTTGTCAAGGAGTCAACCGCGTCAACCGTTAAGCAAATAAGCGATTATAATACGAGTAAACATCGACGAATAGCAAGAAGATACAAAATCCAACTACGGCTTTGAACCCCCCCATACGGGCGTCAGGCGCACAGAAGCGTCACCGAAGGCTAGATGGCTCGTCCCCTTGCAGATCATACACTTACGACCTCAAGAAATCCTATCAGAAGTTCTCGTCAAGGAGTCTAACATGCTAAACGACGTTCATACCCATGCATTGAAGTTCTCGCAACATAGGGAGCACAAAGGTGGAAACCAGCACATAACCAACCTACAAGCTTAACGATAAATGAAAAAATGAAGAGTTATATACATTGCCATGGAAAGTTTAACAAAAGAATAGGGTTTGCATGGGCAGCGGGGCTAGTCCCCGCGCCCCAGCGAAAAAGGACTACTCGCTCATGATGCGAGATACAAGAAGGATAGGAGAGAAAGATAGATCTGCCATGAGCTCGGTGCAGAGGGTGGACGCAGCCCGATGAAGAAGATGCACTCCTTGCTCCATCTTCTTTCTCTTCTTGCCCTCCTTGGATGCAACACCAGCAGTAGATGGAGTGGAACTTGATCGGGGTGGTGCTCTGGCAGCCTATCGGCGTCCGGATCCGATGCCCCCAAATGGGGGCCCTGGGGGTCTATTTATAGGTTCTGATCTGATCCCAAACGGTTTGGATAAGTTGCTGGAAATATCTTCTCCAAATGGTTTGGAGACCGTTTGGGCGTCAAATGGTTTGGAGACCGTTTGGGCGTTAAACGGTCTTGAGACCGTTTGGGCACCAAACGGTCTCCAAACGGTTTGGATAAGTTTCTGTAAATATCTTCTCCTAATGGTTTGGAGACCGTTTGGGCGTCAAATGGTTTGGAGACCGTTTGGGCACTAAACGGTCTTGAGACCGTTTGGGCACCAAACGGTTTGGAGACCGTTTGGGCACCAAACGGTTTGTTTCGATCGGTCCTGGCCTTGGCGTGGGCGTGCGACTTTAGTTCTTTAATCGATCCTTGCGCTTGCGTCGAACGATCTTGGGACCGCATGGGACCAAACGGTCTTGGGACCGCATGGGACCAAACGGTCTTGGGACCACATGGGACCAAACAGTCTTGAGACCGCATGGGACCAAACGGTCTTGGGACCGCATGGGATCAAATGGTCTTGGGACCGCATGGTATCAAACGGTCTTGGGACCGCATGGGACCAAACGGTCTTGAGACCGCATGGCACCAAACGGTCTTGAGACCGCATGGGACCAAATGGTCTTGAGACCGCATGGGACCAAACGGTCTTGAGACTGCATGGCTTTCTTTGGCAGCCGGTTTCGTCATTTGTTCTTTGTGTATTCCACCAAACGGTCTTGGGACCGCGTGGACCCAAACGGTCTTGAGGCCACAAGGATCCAAACGGTCTTGAGACCGTATGCATGGAGTTGCTTGATTTTCCTGCATTAAATGAAAGATATTTAGTTAAAACCTTGATTATTGAATCAACCAAGTAGTTTTACACATTATGATTCATATTTGGTTAAAAGGGTGAATTGGAGTTGACTTTGTTCCAAAAAAAAGTAGTTGAATTCCATGATGAGTATGCACTCATCAAAACACCCCAAACTTAAATCGTTGATCGTCCTCGACTAACATAAAGTTTGAAACTGTTGCCTAATGAAATACTTTCGATCCGTGTGATTTCTTCATCTTCACATCACAAATGTTTTCTTTCTGCTCAGTATGAATGAGTACCTTAACTTCCTAGGACCACTAAACACGTCTTTCCATATCTTCGTTCCTGAGTTCGTTTCCCAACAACGCTTCCTCCCCACCTTTTCCAACACCAAGCATGTCAAAGAGTTTTGTAGGAGTTCAGAGATACCCGCAGAATCAACAAGTATGCATTTGATCTGACACTGGTGTAGTTCAGGATGGTGGGGCATGTATTGTGCCCTTAGGCTGTGTTTGGTACATGGTGAATCATGGTGATAGGGAATGATGGTGAAACAAAAATGTTGTTTGGTACGCATGGTGATAGTGATAGGGAATTTTTTCGTGGTGAATCCATGGTGAATTCTGCCCTATTTTTGTCCCCATAGAAAAGCATGGTGAATGACGGTGAATGATGGTGAAAAAAGTTATTTTTAAGTCACCATTAATATATGGATATATGTGCAAAAAAATGATACTATATTTTCCTTCTCTCCACGTGCCATATGCTTCCCTCCAAGATTCTTTCCCGCCAACAAATTTTAACTTCCGGCCAAAATATTTTTCTCTCCAAGATAATGTTTTCTTCACACATATTTCTTTCCAAGATAAAGTTTCCACTAGATTTTTTTCTTGCAAAATAATTTTTTTCGTCAGATCTTTTTCCCTTCAAAAAAAATTTCCCACCACTCATTTTTCCTCCAAGATTTTTTTGCCTCCAAGACAACGTTTCCCTCACGCCATTTTTCCTCGATGATTAAATTTTCTATTAATTTTTTTCCTATAAGACAAAATTTTCCGTCAAAACTTTATCCCCTCCAAATTTTTTACGCCACAACTATTTTGCAAGATAATTTTTCTTCAAGATAATGTTTTCCGTCAAATCTTTTTTCCTTCATGAAAAACTTTTCCACAATACCTTTTTCTGCCATGATACTTTCTTCCTCCAAGACAACATTTTCCGCCACTCATTTTTTCCTCCAAGATAATGTTTCCCACTAAAATTTTTCCCTCCAAAAAAAAAGATTCCCGCCACACCTTTTCCTCAAAGATATTCTTTTACTCCAAGATAATGTTTTCCGCCACACCATTTTCCCCTCATCAAGATATAATGTCATTAAAAAAAAATTCTGCAAGACAAAGTTTCAAGTCAAATCTTTTTCTAGTTGAACATCCAAATATGATGATGGCCTTCTTTTGTTGCCCACGACATGAACGACATCAAGTCATATGTAATATGATTGAGAAAAACTGATCATATTGTATTTCTCAAGAAAGTATTTATGATAAAATATTTTTATTTTCTTATTTTTTCAATGAAGTATTTCTCTGCAATGATTATTAAGAAATATAACTCACATATGAAAAAAGTCTCCTTGGTATTTTTTAAATTAAATAGCTCATATACATACTAAAATTTGATGATAAATATTTGTATTATTAATGTCATAATTTTTTTATGTATGAGGTGTTTAATAAATAGAATTTATGTTTTTACGAGGTGTTTTATATAAAATTGGTTCACTATCACCGTCACCGTAACTATGTAACAAACAACACATTTTAAAAATTTCTCCATCCCTTTCACCATCACCATGCATGTGTTACCAAACAACAATTTTTAACAATTTCACCACCACCGTCACTATCACCGTCACCGTCACTATCACCGTCACCGTCACCGTGCATTTTGTCACCACGTAGCAAACGCAGCCTTAAGGTCACGTCCCGCACGACACTTTTGACGCAGAGGTATAACAACAACATGTATGTAAGAAACGTTACCCCTACCGCCGCCAGAAGGTGAAACCCTAACAAGTGAAACAGGTCGAGGAAGAAACACCCCCACCACCCTAGCACAGCATTATTGTCAGAGCATAGCAGTAATACTGTGGCATACATCCCTACAAATGGCGTTAGCAAAATCTCGCCCTGCTCCCTGCTTCTCCTGTTTCGATCCTCTGCGATGACTTGAGAATCGTGGCTGCTTCTACTACCAATGCCGGCCTCAGTTCACCCGACGCCGTTCCCCAATTTCCGACTCGTCCTCCAACTGCTTCGCCATCGGCGCAGTCCCGCCTCTCGTCGTGGATCCGGTCACGTACTGGCGATATGAGAAACGAGCTCCACGGCATAGGTCCCAAAAGGCGGTGGCGGCGGCGCTACGACACGCCTTGCAACTATTCATCCGGGGGCGGGTCATCGGGGTTCCAATATGATCCCGCGAGCTACGCCCTCAACTTCGACGGCGGCAAGGAAGTCTATGACGAGGCGCCATCCCCGCTTGCGACGAAAATTGAGGCGCCGGGCAGTAGATGAGGGGCCTATTCATCCTATCGGTCTCGGTTCCAACGCGACCAACGCTCCAGACGACGTTTTCCCAGTAGGCGGCGGACACTAAGGATGTTGTCATGAAACACTCATCAACGTAGGCAGCGCGAATTTCCTTCTTCTACACCCTCCCATTCGATCGCTCTTTTGTAAATTCTCTCGAAGATTTAACTGCAATCACGGCGCGGCGCGCGGGATATGATGGGATCCACTTTAGTATATTGGTAGCACTCACCCACGCTTGGTAGAATTCGGTTATTAGAGGCGAGTTCGGATTCTGATTGCAGAATTTGCAGAGAAACTGTAGGAAGACGCCGGCGCGCACCTATATACTGTTGGTGGACGCGGAAACCAGATGATAACTACATCCGACCATTAGTAAGATAGTATAGAGCATTTCAGCATGGGTTTAAGTCGTGCTTGTGGCACAACTTTTGTTCAACTAGGATGATCTTTTGCATGAAGCAACATATTCCAACCCCCTAATTCAAGACAAACGAATTTTTGGGGTCGTGTTTTCTTCAGTATACATTCTTAAAAGGTTTATCTTCCTTTTTTTTCTTCCTCTTATGGTTTTTGTAGAGCTATGCAAAGAAACGTTTCTACTGTGCATCTCACATATTTTCGTTTTTAGTATTGAAGCAGGGGTGTGTTAGGCTGAATCTCCTGGTCTCAAGTTTTTCCATTCTCCTCTTTGAAACAGGTCGTATGAGCTTGAGCTGGACTTTGCTTTGATTCTTTTTAACTACATCCGGCCTCCGTTTGCGAATACATCTAAATTTACATGTTGGATGTTTGGAAACTTGTGTAATTTAGTCCAATTATGTTTGGGTGCCAAGTTTCTGATCTCAGGTATTTTGATTTTCATTGAAATATGTTGTTTGAACTTGAACTAGAGTTTGCCTGGGCTCCTTTTAACAACGTCTAGCCTCCGTTTCAGAAAAAATCTCGATTGAAGAACCCAGATTTGCCATGCTGGGTCAGTGAGAAGTCAATATAGTTCTTGTCGAGATGTTATAGGTGCCGAATTGCGTAGGTCTGGGCCTAGCTTGGACTAGATTAAAGTGTAGGCCGACGACTGAGTTTCTCACACCCCCATCCTGCAGCCATAATTATGTTATGAAATTAGGACAAGACCCTAACATCAAGAAAAATTAGTCTTTCGCCCTATAATATCTTTTTCCTTTTTAAAAATATTAGTATAATAATAATAACCACAATGAACCAATCACATGAACAACCACGTCAGATTTTGTATTAACTCAGTCAAACAAAATAGTTCACTTACATTTTTTTTGAAGGTGTCGTGCCCATCTATATTTAAACGGCCAAATCGGCCTGAGCTAGTCTTACAATACTGCTAGGAAAGTTTGTACAAGAAGAAAAAGAATCAAGAGAGCCTCTACGGGTATTCCATGCTATAGCATCTGCAACCTTATTACAATTACGGCTAATGTACTGAAAGAAAATGAAACTAAAACTTCTGTTGAGGTCGCTGATGTCCTCTAAAACACTGCCGAGATAGTCCCTTCTTTGCCTTTTACTAGTGACGACATTGGCTATGATTTGTGAGTATGTTTCAATCTCTATCCTTTCATATCCGCATCTCCTCGCCCACTGTAAAGCTTCCGCAATGCTTTGCGCCTCAGCTATGTTCTTGCCCTGAACATAAGTCTACTTCCTCCCCGCCATGGCTAGAATCGATCCCAAGCTGTCCCTTATCACCATGCCAGTTGCAACCGTTCCATCCTCCCCGACCGACGCATCTACATTCAGCTTGATGTTTCCTTCCACCGACACTGTCCATCTAGCTTCGCTTCTTTGCCTTTCCTCCGCTGTCATCCTCCCCATGCTACTAGTCCTCCCTTTTTGGTGGTCGCATATTGAAAAACCACTAGAGGGGGGTGAATAGGGTTTTATGATATTTTAAAGTGATTTAACTCAAAGCAAGCAACCACAAAGATATTGGACAAGGGGACAAGGATTTAGAGTGGTTTCAACCTTAGCAAATACTAAGGCAGTCAATCCACTACCCGGTTGCTTACCCAACTGCGATTTTGAAAGAATTAAATTTGCAAGGATATTACATAAAATTATAATTCTTTCACCAAACCATTCGGACAGCCTTCACTTAGAAGTAGTCTCACCAACCTCGAAGAAGCCTTCCTTGAAGTAACCTCAAGCTCCCCTTGAAGTAGTCTTTCTCTTGAAGTAGCTTCCCGTTGAGACAACCTTCTTGAAATAGTCCAAAGTCTACCTTTTCCACCGAGAAGACCCTTCTCCTCCTGAGAAGTCAAACCCTCTCCAATCCGTAGCCTCCAACCCTGGGAGTAGCAAGGAGAGTACAAAAGATACAAAGGAACAAGAAGGAAAAATAGAAATTACAATACCGTTGTAGCACAAGGCTTGATTTTCTATATCAAGCATTTTGATCTCCTAACCAATGTATATGAAAGTGTAAGTGTTGTGGGTAGGAGATGCTAGCCTATAGGATACGAAATTAGAGCAATGGAAATGTATAGCCAATGTTAGAATTGCTCAATTGCTCACAAGAATGAATTGCCAATGCAAGTATGAATGCTCAAGTGTAGCACAAGTATATTTTAGGTGTCCTATGGCTTGTCCTATTTCTAGGAATGGCCTATGAATGCTTAAAGACGTTCTAGACACTTTCTAGGGGGTTCTTAGTGCTCAACTAGCCGTTAGATAACCATTAGTTGCTTTAACAACGGCTAGTTAATTAATCCTGAAAATTGCAGACAAAGAAATTCTCGGTCGAAGACTTGTCGACGGAGAGTCCTTCTCGGTCGAAGTCTTGTCGACCGAGGGACTGTCTGGAGCAAGTGTGTATAATGTTCTGATTCAACTCCCAACTACCTTGTCTGTTGTGTCTAACGACTACTTGGGTCTTTCTCGGTTGAAGAGTTTGTCGACCGAGAGTGTCTCGGTCGAGAAGTTTGTCGATCGAGATTGACCCTAGTTCAATGTTTTAAACTAACTACTGAGTGTGTGTATGAGTGTGCAATTATGACACTATTGTAGGGGATGACCTATCTAAGTGTTGTGATTTGTTAGGGAAGATCTAACGCTTGATTTACATAATATCTAAATACTTGTACATTATATCTTGTACACGATTTTACATTTGATTACAATCATGAATTAAAGCAATTTTTGAGCATATAGATCTTCCAAATAGTTTGTCATCCACCTAATTCCTGCAACACTCAAGTAGCACGTTAGTTTCACAAGAATGAAATGTTTGTGTAAGGAGTGGAACCCAAAAGGGGATCCACTCAAATGATATAATACAAGAGCCATGTAATAATAAAGCAGCGGAAACAAAACTATTACAAAGTTACTTCATAATTCATTAATACAATTGTTCCTCACCATAAAAGGTGATTTTACAAAAACTTGAACTAAGTACAACTAAAGCCAGTAGCAGAGGGTAACCCAGCCATTCCAAGCCATCCTTAAGTTCATATCGTGTTAGTGATCTTTTTGAGCTCTTATCTTCCAAAGTACCTAAACCTGGGTGGAAGGGAACATCACCCAGAAACATAGGAAACAACAAAGAGGTCAGCAAAGGCTGAGTATGTACACATAATAAACTTTGGGCATTATATTGGGGTAAAAGTGCAAAAAGAAACATTCCCACAAGAAGGGGGCTATTTGTAATTAGGTATGTTCAGAAAGGAATATAACAAAAGAATGAAGCAAAAGAAATGAGGCATATTAAATTCTTATTACAAGCATGATAATAAAAGTGTGTCTTGCCATAACAATCATCCACAGATTCATATTAAAATAACAAACGTTTGCATGCATAACAATGTAGACTAAATATACCTAAAACAGGGCCATAACACCATTGGATCATGGCCTAAAAATAAACAAGGGTGGAAACGCACACCCCGGGCGGAATACACACGCCCTATATAAATATAGTTGTACATAAGTACCGCTATTCTAGATATTCTAGTCAAACATGTAGCATGCCTAAAATAGAGTGACAAGACTGGCATTTTAGTCAATTTCAAATAAAAAGACAATATAGCAGAAGGGGTCCAAAAACCCATTATAACAAGGTATCACAATAACCAATTGAATATCATGAATTGAGAGAAGGAAAAATAATAAAAGTCCAAGTGAGTGATTTTCAAGTAGAATAACAGTTCAAGAGATGCCCCATTAAAAGAATGTAGATTTCAGTCAAATAATGCCCAAAATAAAATAGAGGATGTACATACCTTATATTCGCGACTAACCCTATTTCTAGGGGTGAAATTCACCATCCAAATGTCTCCAAGGTTTGTTGATGAATGAGCTACGCAGTAGAATAATATTTGTCACTATTTGGCTTGTAATCCAAAGTTGTTCAATTCATGTTATTTAAATTTTCTATATAGGTTTATTGTTCCATTTCTGTTAGCATCACAATACCTTATATTTCCATCTAGGTCATATTGTGATTAAGGTTACATATCTAGGTATATGATCATCTTGTACCGATTAGATCCCCAATTGTCATACTCTCTATAAGACAATATATTTCTATTTAGATAGTAATATTGAAGATTTATATTGTAAGATATATATATATATATATATATATATATATATATATATATTAAATGTGAAAGCACCCTTAATAGGAAAATCTAGGGTTCAAATCCAACCATTGCATATGTGAGTAAGTTTGTAGGAATACAAATCCACCCGTAGTTATATTTGTGATGTTAGTATTCTTTATATTTATTCTTTCTGTATATTGGACTATTAGAATTGTACCAATCTGGATAACTATATCCCCTATATCCATGTTGCATTTTTAGTTGTCATTATATGTATACACATACCTAGTGTTTAAGAATCCATGTTTGAATCATAATCTTATACTAAATTCTTCTTTCTAGTGACCCCAAGATTTACTGAATCTCCACTTAACCCCTGACCCATAAACATATGAATACTAATATGAAAAATACTCAAGAATATAGGTCAATTAGGTTAGATCATTATAACACTCATCTATTGAACATGCTTTATAACATTTAAATTGTTGAACGATACAAATTCTATCATCCTACATACATTATATATTGCATGTTTGCTATTGTTAATACATGATGTGACTTGTATGTGCATTCACTGATATGATGTATCTGTATGCATATGGGTTCTAGACTAGTTGATTGAGTCTACTAAAGTGACCAATTTTATACTCCTCAATCATTCATATTCATATATTCTGAATTCCAAGAGAAGAAAATGACCTGTTGCAGCTCTGAATGATCAGTATGTGGATGAACTTCTACGAATCTCTGTGAACCAGGCTGCTAGGCTATTGTTGATTGGCTGGATGTTGGTTAGGTGTCGGTTGGAATAAATACTTGTGTGCAGGTGTGAGGAGACCATGGGTTCATGGAGGAATTCAAGAGATCGATGGAGTGATGAGGCCACAGCTAATGAGGTCATAGTCTTCAATTACAGATTGTAGGTGATGCGGAAGGAGGAGAAGATGATGGTGGTGTTGGTAGATATTGCGACAGGTGACGTTGGAGGAAATGGAGAAGAGGAGAGGAAGATGAATGTAGATAGAAAGAGGATGTCAGCATCTCTTTTGGAGGTTTTAGTCGATGAGGGTCTGGCAACAATAGCTCTGTGCTGCGTTGCAGCTTGACAGCAATCTTGGTGCAGCATGTTGTGGTGATGTCGCCCTTGTAGGTCGTTGCTTGCTCTCTGGCTTGTTGCAGGGACCGCCGGTGCCAGTATGAGGAGTGCTGACGGTTGTGCTTGTAGACGACAGGATGGTGATGACGGGCCACCGGTAGTGGAGGTGACCACAGTTGTAGGACCTATTGCAGGTTGGATCAAATGGGATGCAGAGACAGATCTGGCAGTGGCTCAAACCGGAGAAGGAGAGGAGGTCGAGATCTCAGGGAGTGTGTTGCGTTGGGTCTGACAGAGGCGATGACATGTATTTGTAGGTCGATAAATCACCGGCGGCACCGAGAAGGAGGAGTCTACCAAGGTTTGTGGGCATCGGGTCGGTGATGGCGGCAGGTTGCAAGCTCTTCGCTGTTTCTGTAGGTCTAGATAGGTGGGAGGCCGCTAGGAGTTTATGGAGAGAAGAGGAGATGCCGCGAAATGCCATCTGTTACCACGGCCGCAGGCATCGCGATGGAGAAACCCACGGAGGTGCGGGCGTTGCAGGTTTATAATGCAACTGCTGGGCACAGGTGGAGGAAGAGCAAACGGAGGAAGGGCGGGGGAGAAATAGAAGAAGAGGAAAGCAAAGAAAAGGAGGAAGAGGAGTCGCGGGTTGAGGAAGAGAAGAGGGAATACAGATCCGCTGTCTGCGGCATCTGTTGTGAAGAGGAAGGAGTCGTAGAGGACTAAGCCGCATGACCGGGTTTTGGGGGAGAAGCAACGGATGGCAATAAATTTAATAATTGACTTGGCAATCAAACTTAGGATATGTAGAATATGTCTCTTCTAAATTATATTGGAGGAGTAAATAAAGTTTGATTGGCATGAAATTTTGTAGATAGATTAAATAAGACACGAGAAATCCCATTTTAGAGTCAGATTCTCCTTTTAAAAATGTTTAGTATTTTATCTCTTCCTTGTGTGTTAATTAATCAATTATGCATTTATTGTCTTTCTTAATTTATTTATACATCATTTTATATTTTGTTTTCACCAACTACACTTAGTAAGGTTTTATAGTGTCAAAGTAATTTCAAGACTCATAAATTGGTAAATTTTCACCTCAAACCCTAGTAGTGAATTTATTTAAGTATTTCATCTTAATACATTTAAATTTTTGGGGGAAAACTACTAGATAATAACACATTAGAAAATGGCCTAGAAAAGAAGTGGGTCTAGGTTATGAGACTAGGTTCGAGTATGTTACAACACTCCACTCCTTAAAGAGGATTTCATCCCCGAAATCCATCCTCCGCTAGACCTGAGTGCTAGTTTGTTCTACAGATCCTCATCTTCCATCAGTTAAGCATGAATAACCAATCTTCATTTACAAATTTCCCAATAGAACCATTCAGATTGTGACCGCTAAATTGGTGAACTACTTTTGCGTATAAGCATCAATCTCAAGAACAATGATTCCTATCATTATTACTACTAAGGAGAATTTCCTTCTCAACGTTATCATTATCATTATCATCACCGTCAGTGTCATCGTCCTCATCATCCACATCATCATGGTCACCATCTTCTCATCTACTCATTATCATCATCATCATCATTATCATCATCATCATCATCATAATTAACAACAACATCATCACCATTAATATCATCGACATCATCACCTACTCCTCGTCATCATCATAAACATCATCAACATCTTATTATCTAAAAGGGTCACAAGGGAAAAGCTCAGAAATTACACCATACTGAGTATGTTCACCCTAGCATATACTATATAGTCATCCTTACCATTTAATTATTAGTGGTTTGGCGTATAGAATATTAATTTGAGCTTTGAAGTGAAGTTTTACTTTTACCTACATCTATTAAGGATAACTCAAGATAAAATCTTAAAATCTATATTAATTGTTGAGGTAATTTTTATGATGGTATGATTAACAAGGCTTGTCTGGAATTCTCAATTTGGTAGCCTCTACATATGTTTGACATTAATACTAGGAGTTGTCCAGGTTTTACTTGTTGTAACCGTTATTAATCATGGTTCTTTCTTAAGTTAGTTTGATTCCTAATGAATAAACTGTATGAAACTCCGCCCCTTAAAAGGTTTAAACTATATCTTAGTGCATAACCTAGAGGGGGAAAAGGGTGGATTCTCTAGGTCTGATATATATATTTGAAACTAACTACGTTGGTCTTAGGACTAGGGTATTAGGGTTGAACATGCTAAACAAGGTACTTCACTAAAGAGATTCTCTGCTACTTAACTTTCTTGTGGTGGCGACTTGGTTCCAAAAACCATCGATAAAATCCGAAAACTTTTCTTTTGTACATATAGATTAATAATGAAAATAAATTTGACGATGCAAAACTTGCAGTGAAAAATCCAAAATTGGCGCCAAAATCAAACAGAGAACCAATTCAACCACCACATACTATTATTTATCATCACATCCTTTTGCTTAAAGGGTCTAATCCTTTAGATACCACATAGGACATTTGACTACACCTCAACTATGTTTTTACATGGAAGGGAGAAGGGTTTCCTATTACGTGTGGTCACATTCATTGATGCGATGATTTTGAGTTGCATTTAGAGACCTATTTCATATGTGTTTTGTGCCTTAATTACTCATTTTCATGGATATTATTGCATAATTCACTTTATTTGGTCTTTGCCATCATTTTATATCAAATCCCCTTTGTTTTACTATTTTGAGCATTATTTATCATCTTATTATAAATTGTGTGGATTTACTTGGGCCTGTTGTGAAATTTCAGGAAGAACAAGTATCTGCTTCCGTCGATACCATCGACGAAAGTCGATACCATCGACCAAGCCACAGGTTGTCAGCCGAGAAGAGCAATACAGTGTCGATACCATCGACCCAAGTCGATGCCATCGACACAAGGAGAGCTACAGCGTCGCTAAATGACAACAACCGACGCTAAAGGAGTCGATACCATCGACACACAAGTCGATGGTATCGAGATCACCACAGGCGCTCAGAATAAAAGAAAGGAAAGCTGCCGCTAATCCGCTGGGTCGATACCATCGACCCGCGTCGATGGTATCGACGCCGGCAGATATGCGTTGGATTTGTTTTGATTTCGATCGGACGGCTGTTGTTATTTGACGACCTAATTAGGGACTTATACCTAATGACGGCCGCCCAGACGTGAAAATCATCTCATTTTGGATTGCACGAGTGCCAAGGAGGAGAGAAAGGAGAACGGAGGCCGAGAAGCTCATCCCGGGTTATTCGGACGCTGCCAAAGACGATTTCCACCACCGACAGGCGGGGAAGCTCGTGTTTTACACCAAGGATCCACCGGTTTTTCTCCGTTCAGGGGTTTTCCCATTTATTTCCCGTTTTTCTTATGAATTCCCCAATTTCTACCATGTACTCGTGTGAGATGAACATGAGAGGCTAAAACCTTCAATCTTTAGGACCGGGAGTAGCCCGGGAATGCATTGTATGATATTTTTATATCAATAATTCATATTTTTCTCTCAAATCCGTGGTATAGATTCGTTTTCTCCATTTCTATTGTTATGCTTGATCACCATAATAATAACTTAATGCCCTTAATCACTTCGACAGAAGGATTAACGGTTGAAAAGAGACGAATTCTACATTAATTAATAAAACCCTTGACAAAGGAGTTGTAAAATTAATGGTGGGAACTGAGAGACCGTTTATAATGCACTTAGTTTAGGGGAATGATTACTACGACAGTGGAATCAACCTAAATCTAAGTAGTGAATTACACCACGACAGTGGGTAATTCTGTTTTCAGGCCACTACCCGGATAGAGAGAGAAGCGTGAAGAATGATATGAAACTTAATACAATGTTGACCCGCGGTGAAACCGCCATCCTAAAGATATACCTTTTAATTGATTAAATTAACCTTTAATCGATTGTTTTCTTTGTTTGATTTTTATTTTCTTTTAATTTGAACAACAAAACCCTACTTTGTTAATCGGTCTAGCTGATTGCGATTAGTTAGTAGAAGTCTCCAATAATTCACGTATCCCTGAGTTCGACTCGGGCCTCACAAGGCCTATATTACTCGACGCATACACTTGCGTTTTTAGCACGTAGTAAAATACACGTCAAGTTTTTGGCGCCGTTGCCGGGGATACGGCGAATTATTGGCACTTTGAGTGCTAAGAGCGGCCATTCTAGGCCACATTTTTTTATTTATTTTTAGAACAATTTCAAAAAATTCCTTTATTTCTCTATAATAGTGTTGACTCGTTCAAGGCATTGTACTGAACCACTACTTCCAAATTTCAGGTACTTTGTATGGTGCACACACGTAGTCGAGACTACGTGAATCGCACACCTGAGGTTCCATCTGCGGGACCAGAGGACGAGGACTACTACGAGGAGGAACACCACAGTGATATACATTCTGAATCTGAGCAAGAACAAGAAGAAGTAATGGCTGAAGCACAGACAATATGGGAGAAGATCAAGGCGTCTTCTTCCTCGGCATCAAAGGGGCCTATAAAGAAACAGGGGCTAAACATACCTACATACAAGATCGACCCAGCACTGATTAACTTGGTCAAATCCAATGCATTTCACGGACTGAAAAATGAAGATCCAGTGGCACACATTAGTCAGTTTGTGGAGAACTGCGATATGGTGAAGATAGATCGATTTCCGCAGGATGTGCTCTATCTCAAGTTATTCCCGAGTTCCTTGGCTGGAGTGGCAAGAGAGTGGCTTCATAACCTCAACGACAAGTTTGTTGAATCATGGGATCACATGGTGGAGGTTTTCTTCGAGAGGTTCTTTCCTCCTGAGAAGACCAATGATATGATCCGGAAGATCCAAAATTTCACCCAACAGGCGGGTGAAACCTATTCTGAGACTTGGGAGCGATTTCAAGTCATGTTGAGGAGATGTCCACACCATGGACTGGACAAGGAAACCCAAGTGAAGATCTTCTACTTTGCTCTCTCCGAGCATGATAGAAGCAATTTGGACTCGGATGGCTCCGGATTTTTCTTAAATAACACTGATACAAGATGCTGGGAAATACTGAAGAATATGGCACGAAAGCAATCTTGGGGAGAAAGAGAAAGAGGCCCAGTTGAGCAAGCAAGAGTTGCCAGTGAGTCAAAGGCAATGAGAGAGCTGAATGAGAAGATGGATCTTCTTGCAAAGAAGTTGTTGCAGAAGGAAGACAATGAGTCCGAGGATGAGGCTCAGGTCAAGTACATGAGGCAACAGCAGGGGTACAGGAATAACGATTATTCATGGCGGAAAGACAAGAAATTTTCATGGAAGGATCCAAATAACTTTCTGCAGGATCCGGACGCCAAACCTGCACCGGTCACGGAGGACAAGAGCACGGAGTTGCTCAATCAAGTCATAAAGCAAAATCAAGAGTTGATGAACACTTTTGGGCAGCAAATAAAGCAGCAGGGTGAATTTATGAACCAGTTCGGGCAGACTTTGCAGAGCCACGGGGCTCAAATGAGAACTATAGAGACTTCCATGGCACAGATGGCAGCCGAGATTGCAAGCTTGAAGAAGTCGGCACATCCGGGTTTTCCGGGAAACACCAATGTTCCCGGGGGAAACCAACAGGCCAAGGCCATCTTATTGAGGAGCGGTAAGAAAGTGTTAAATCCAAGGGCGGATGACACAAGCACACTGCAGGACACAGTTGAAGAAGAAACAGTCAGAGAGCAGCCCCCACCTGTCATAGAGCAAACTGAGGACATAGCTGAAGATAGTAAGGAAGAACAAGCCACTGAGGAGGAACCACAGAAATTAACTCCCTATGTGCCACCTCATCAAAGGGCACATACCGTTCCGGTTCCCTATCCCAATAGTGCAAAAGCAAGAAAGGTGGATGCACAATTTAAGAAATTTCTGGACAGCTTTAGGAAGTTATCAGTGAATATTCCTTTGCTAGAGGCGATCGAACAAATCCCGTATTATGGGAAGTTTCTCAAAGATGTAATCACCAAGAAGAGAAAGATACCCGACACTGAGGTCGTAGTATTGAAGGAGCAAGTGAGTGCTTTTATTATGGGCACTTTGCCACCAAAGAGACAGGATCCCGGTTGTTTCAATATTTCTTGCTTTATCGGGAAGTTCAAATTTGGCGAAGCACTTTGTGATTCTGGGGCAAGCATCAATCTGATGCCCCTTTCTACGTTCAAGAAACTTGGATTGAAGGAGTCGAGACCAAGTAACATGACCATCCAATTGGCCGATAATTTTGTGGTGAAACCGTATGGAATCTGTGAGGATGTTTTGGTAAAGGTAGACCGCTTTGTTTTTCCGGCTGATTTTGTCGTTATGGAAATGCAGGACGAGCACGGTAATGAGTTACTACTTGGTCGCCCATTCCAAGCTACAGCTGATATGATCTTGGAGATGGGGAGAGGTCGCTTGACCTTGGGCATTGCGGATGATCGCTTTGAGATGGTCATGCCAAATGGTAATGCATCTAATAAAGCAAAAGCACATTGCAATATGGTGAAGCATGTGGAACAAAATATCTCACTTTGTCTTGGGAAGCCATTTTTGGATATGGCTCATGTTATGAGTAGGTTAGATAATGGGACCCTAGCAGTGGACCTTATGGAGCAAACTAAAGTTGTCTCTTTATGCAAGGCTGTTGGGTTTCCAAATGATGAGAATGAGGACATTCCACCTCCATGGGAGGATGATGTGATTATTACTTCCGTCTTTGATGCATATCCGGAATTGCCTTTGGAGGCGTGTTTGTTAAATGTCACTTATGATTGGATGCGGAGTACTTCACTCAAGGAGTGCGCCAAAATGCTTCAAATGCTTCCATGTTTCTACACGAGGCACTATGAGGATTTGGGTACACTTCCCCCACCGCTACAATCATCTCTTATTTGCCCACCTGATCTGGAGTTGAAGCCATTGCCCCCGCATTTGAAGTACGTCTTTCTAGCTGAGGAGGACAAGTTACCAGTGATTGTTTCTGCATACTTGAGTGCGGATGAGGAGGAGCAACTATTGATAGTGCTCAAGAACCACCGTGGAGCTTTTGGGTGGTCTGTGGCGGACATCAAGGGGATCTCCCCTACACTTTTCCAACACAAGATTCGGCTTGAGGAGGGAGCCAAGCCAGTCATACAGCCTCAAAGACGTCTAAATCCAAGCATGATGGAGGTTGTCAAGAAGGAAGTCATAAAGCTTCTTGCTGCAGGGATCATTTATGCCATATCCGATTCAACGTGGGTGAGTCCCACACAGGTAGTCCCTAAAAAGGGGGGAATCACTGTCACTACTAATCTTTTGAATGAACCTGTCACTACCCGATTGGTAACCGGGTGGCGTGTTTGCATTGACTACCGCCGATTGAATAACGCAACTCTTAAAGATCATTTTCCATTGCCATTTATCGATCAGATTTTGGAACGTCTAGCTGGTCGGTCGCATTTTTGTTTTCTAGATGGCTATTCGGGGTACAACCAGATTTCTATTGATCCTTTGGATCAAGAGAAGTCTACGTTTACATGTCCCTATGGGACGTTTGCTTACCGTCGTATGCCGTTCGGTTTATGCAATGCGCCAGCGACTTTTCAACGCTGCATGCTCGCCATATTCTCTGACATGGTAGAGCGGTGTCTTGAAGTTTTCATGGACGACTTCTCGGTGTATGGAGCGTCTTTTGATGAATGCCTTTTTAACTTAGATAAGGTGTTGCAGCGGTGCGAGGACACACACTTAGTCCTCAATTGGGAGAAATGTCACATGATGGTGACGGAAGGAATTGTGCTAGGACACAAGGTGTCTAGCAAGGGTCTTGAGGTAGACCCCGTAAAAATTGAGGTGATTTCTAAGTTACCCCCACCAAATTCTGTAAAAGGGGTGAGAAGTTTTTTAGGACACGCCGGGTTTTATCGGCGATTTATTAAGGATTTTTCGAAAATCGCAAAGCCATTATCGGAATTGTTGGAAAAAGATGCAATTTTTTATTTCAATGAGAAATGTCTTCACGCATTCGAGGTCTTGAAGGAGAAGTTGATTTCAGCTCCGGTTGTTCAAACGCCGGATTGGGCAAAGCCATTCGAGTTGATGTGTGATGCGTCCGATTATGCTGTGGGAGCTGTTTTGGGGCAAAGGGTAGATAACAAGCCTGCTGTGATTTTCTACGCCTCAAAAACGCTTAATGATGCTCAATTGAACTACACAACTACGGAAAAGGAGTTACTGGCCGTCGTGTTCGCCTTTGAAAAATTTCGGCAGTACTTAGTGGGTTCTAAGGTGGTTGTGTGGACTGATCACGCTGCAATAAAGTATTTGATGGAGAAGAAGGATGTGAAGCCTAGACTAATTAGGTGGATTTTGCTCCTACAAGAATTCGATATTGAAATTAAGGACAAGTCGGGAATTGAAAATGTGGTGGCTGACCACTTGTCTAGGTTAGAGTGGGTTGATGAACAAGGTTTGCACATACCCATTACCGAGACCTTTCCCGATGAGCAACTTTTAAAAATTGATTCTAAAGAACCATGGTTTGCGGAAATTGTGAATTATTTGGCTTGCGGGATCATCCCAGAGGATTGGTCCTATCAAGATAAGAAGAAATTCTTTCATTCATTGAGATATTATTTTTGGGATGACCTGATTCTCTTGAAGTAGTGCAGGGATGGTATTCTTCGCAGGTGCGTGCCGGAGGTGGAGTACGAGAGTGTTCTCCACCACTGTCATGCGTTGCCTACAGGAGGACACCATGCTAGCTCATGGACAGCAGCTAAGGTGTTGGAGAGCGGCCTTTATTGGCCCACTTTGTTCCGGGATGCCTATGATTTTGTTAGGCAATGTGACCCGTGCCAGTGCACAGGTAACATCTCAAGGAGACAGGAAATGCCCCTGAATGTATTTCAGGAAGTTGAGGTATTTGATTTATGGGGCATTGACTTCATGGGACCCTTTGTGTCCTCAAATTCAAATCTTTACATCTTACTTGCTGTAGATTATGTGTCGAAGTGGGTGGAGGCAATCCCCACAAGAACTAATGATTCGAACGTAGTGTGCAGGTTTGTCAAAGAGAACATTTTCTGCAGGTTCGGGATTCCCCGAATGATCATAAGTGACGGAGGCACACATTTTCGAAATCAGAAATTCGCGACACTTTTAAAGAAATATGGGGTCAAGCACAACATCGGCACCCCATATCATCCACAGACGCAAGGACAAGTGGAGGTATCAAATAGAGAAATCAAGAAGATTTTAGAAAGGACCGTAGCATCCACAAGGAAGAATTGGAGTGTATTGCTACCGGACGCACTTTGGGCTTATCGAACGGCGTACAAAACACCTATAGGCACCATGCCTTTTAGGTTGGCGTACGGCCGGGCTTGCCATCTTCCGGTGGAATTAGAGCACAAGGCCCATTGGGCGCTAAGAAGGCTGAACTTGCGCTATGATGAGGCCGGGAGAAAAAGGATGTTTGAATTGAATGAATTGGATGAGCTACGCATGACGGCATATGAGAATGCCCACATCTACAAAGAGCGCACAAAGCTGATACACGATCGCCATATTGAGATGCGCACGTTCAAGAAGGGAGACAACGTTCTATTGTTTAACTCCCGTCTCAAACTGCATCCCGGGAAGCTGAAATCCCGGTGGAGTGGACCCTTCATTGTGGAGGAGGTGAAACCGCACGGAGCGATTCTCGTGCGTGATGGAGATGCCACGTTCTTGGTGAACGGGCAACGCTTAAAGCTGTATTTTGGTGAGAACTACAAGAGGAAAGTGAATGAGGTCAAACTCATTTCACTTGTGCAAGAATGAGATGGAGGGAAGACGTCTAGCCTAAGACGCTAAACAAGGGCGCTTGTTGGGAGGCAACCCAACCATCGGTACACTAGGATAGTTTAATTTTAGTCATAGATTGCTTTTATTTCGTTTGAATTTTAGTTTAAAAATGATACCTTGATCCGTTTGTTGAATGTGCAGGCACAGGCAGGGTCAATACCATCGACACATCCGTCGATGGTATCGACATGGGTTCAGGTTGACACCAGCAGAAATCGCACTGCGTCGATACTATCGACACCCCCGTCGATGGTATCGACATGGTCACAGACAGGTTGCAATAAAAGTGTCGATGGTATCGACACCCCAGTCGATACCATCGAGATCTCTGGAGATATTCAGACAGATTTTGCTTAGTCAACTCGATACCATCGACGGCCTCGTCGATGGTATCGACATCATCACAGGTTGAATGCAACACAACGGTGGTGTCACAATAAAAGCAAGTCAATACCATCGACATCTGTCGATGGTATTGACGGACATGTCACCGATCCGCATACAGACATCGACGACGATCGCAACAGCCACGTCAGCGATCCGGGTGCTGCGTCGATACCATCGACTTCTGTCGATGGTATCGACACGTCAGCAATCCGGGTTTTTCGATCCAGCAAACGTCAGCCGTCGATACTCGCGAGGGAGGCGGATACCCGGGAGATGTGTCGATACCATCGACCCTCGTCGATGGTATCGACGGGCCAACAGGGGCGCCGATCAAGCCTATTTAAGGGGACTTGCAACGTCACTTGACGTCACACCTTCAGAGCAAGTATCTTCCTTTGCGCCGAGCACTCCCCCGAGCCTTCCAAGACTGCAGAGAAGCGTCATCGAGCGGAGAATTCTCTTCTCCATCTTCACCGAGCTCTGTTCTTCTAATCCTTTCTTTTCTCGCAACCATGGTGCACACCGCCAGAGCGTCGTCCTCAAGCGCTCATCCTATGGAGATCGAGGAGTTTGTTCCTCCCCCACCCGCTTCCATCCCTCGTCCACGCCTCATTCATGCCAACATGGATGTGAGGAAGGTCTACAAGGATATTATGAAGTGGAAGTTCGAGCCCACCCAGTATGTGGACCGGGGAATGATCCAGGAGCTGGGGTTCGAGGCCAACTTGGCCTATGTGTTGGCCGGGCAAGCGCGGCACACCAATCGCCTTTATGAGATCGACTGTCATGCGGATGGGCAACCGTTTTTCGGCGAATGGCCCACATACAAGGAACTGGTGGCCGAGTTCATGGCGTCTCTTGATATCTGCGTCGTACCAAATGACGTGGTACCATCGGACCAGACGTGGATCCGGGGAAGGGTGTCCTTCCGACTCTTCAACAACAATTACAACATCACGTTGAAGCAGTTCAACGACATCTTCAACTGGAATCACAGCCGCAACGATCACCGACGCCCCGACGCCCGCACCGACTACGACAAAATCTTCGCCGAGCTAGTTACAGTGCCGGCAGGGAAGACTGTGAGCTACCATAATGCAGCGGTAGCGGATTTTGAGCACCTGTTCGTCCGGGTCCTGCACAGGATGTTGAGCTTGACTTTCTTCGCTCGAAGCGATCTTGCTTTGAGCAAGTTTCAGGAGAGTGACCTGTTCTTTCTCTACGCACTCCTGAAACGTCAAGAGTGCAACTGGGGGGCGTTCTGGCTATAGCGCGTCCTGGCGGTGAAGAGGAGCACAAGGAAGACTCCAATCCATTTTGGTGGTCTTGTCACCAAGTTGGCGCTTTACTTGGGGATGAACCTTCAGTCCATGACTCCGATCTTTACAAGGAGCAAGGTGAACGTGCAACATTTGCACCGTTCAAACCTTATTCTTCTACGGGACGGGTTGGCGTATGCTCATTGCCACGTCAACCAAGCTTATCAAGAGAGCTCCCTACCGGACGACGTCTTCAACATTGAGGGCAAGCAGCACTTCCGGTGGCCAATCATAGCCATCGAGTCCTCCGAGGAAGACGACGGTGGTGACGAGCAAGAAGGCGAGGCTGCAGAGGAAGAGGAGGCTTTCACACCTCTTCGAGCACGTGTGGCACCACGGAAGCGTCCTAGGATGCATCCATGTGCATCTTCATCATCTCAGCCCCCGCCGCCATCACCACAGTACGAGCAGCCAGCTGCGGATCCCTATTCCATGCAGGGGATGTACACCATGCTGCAGGACATACAGTAGACTTAGCTGCAGCACATGGGTATGTATACCGGCATTCATGACACTACGAGTCGGGTACTTGACAACCAACGGGCTATGTTCGAGAACGAGCGGCTCATCCTCGCCAACCAAGAGCAAATGCACACCCGGTTGCAGCGGATAGAGACGCAACAGGAGCCCTTCTTTGACCATTACTGGAGTCAAGACTACTTTGGAGGCTATCCACAGCCTCCGCCGAGGACCCAATATGATCCAAGCTTCCAGGGGGAGTACCCGTCTTGGGATCCTACGGCACCACAATACCCACCACCGCCTCCGCAAGATTGATCAGGGTATCACTATTCCACCCTTAAGTTAGTTTTTGACTATGAGGCCATAGTCGGATTCAAGCTTAGGGGGGTGGCTGGAACAGCTCTATCTTTTATCTTTTCTTTAGTTGTTTTTAGTTTCTTCTTTGTTATTGGTTCTTGCAATTTTAGTGTTTGTTTAGGATCCACATCTATCTAGTGTAATCGTGGATGTCTTAAGAAAAAATTGTCATCTCGCTTTTTCATGGGACATTTAAGGGAATTTCAAAAAAATTCTGGGTCTTTTGGATAGCTTAACTTGGTTGTCCTTGGGAAACTTGTCCTATGAAAATGATTGATTATGTCAACTTTGAAGCAATATGTCACACTCACACCCCCATTGACTCATGAAAAGTGGATAGTAACGGTTGTTTGAGCCTAACCTAATCAAATAGTAATGAGACCTTAATTGGGTATACGAGAAAGAACCCTTTGAACTACTACACATGTCAGTAAGGAGGGACACATGATATTTTTCTAAGGTTCAGTAACTTAATCTTGTGATCATTCCACTTCATATGTTTCCATAATCCACCCAAGAATTGGAAGTAAAGTACAGTTTTAACTTCTTTTGCGTGCATAGCATGTAGATAGGATTTGCATTGTTATTTTCATATTTTTGCATAAAATGAAAAAAAAATGAAAAAAAAATGTATAGTGATTCATGCACATTACCTTTAGGTGCATGTCATGTAGTTGCACTCATAACTTTCATGATTTTCATGCATAAGTACACCATGTACCTCAGTTTGTCTTGAAAAGTGATCTAAATTGTCCCATACCCTCGAAATAGTACAAAGATTTCCAATCATGAAGAAAAATAGCCTAACACATGTATCTCTAAGCAATTATGGATATATGGGCTAAGAGGAAAAGAAAAAAAAAAGAGAAGAGAATTTAGAAGGAAATGGAATAAGAGGGAGAAAGGAACATAATATCACTTGCATAACAAGGAAACTGAGTACATGATGTGGCTTAATTAGATTTCTATCTCTTTTTGAGGTGGAAGGTTAGTGCATGCATCATTCCACCCAATTTTAAGCATTAGGGCATTTTCAATGTGCATTGGCATCAATTAGGGCATTTTGTTGTATGCATTTTGAAACTGTGTAATACTTCCAAATTCTTCCATGAACCACCCATTCCATCCACCCGTTGCTCAGATTGGTAGGCCACCGTGATTTTCTCCTCACTCATGTTTATCAGGAGAACTGCTTCCATGTAGATGGTAGTTAGGGCGAGCAACGTAGTGTAGGCGATCACAAGATGCACTAATGCTGAATCGGCAAATTTTATTATGTTAACTGACTTATGTGATAGTGCTCATCGGTTTGAAGGATAATTTCTTTTATTGATAATTATTGTCGCCTGTAGGGTAATTACTGTTCTGTGATAAGGAAAGGCCGGTTTGAGAATGTCCAGTGGGAGTAATGTGGGATGTGGGGTGATGTGTTGATTGTTAGTTGACATCTGCAATTCTATTCTAAGGGTTAGTTGCTCGAGGGCGAGCAATGTTTAAGCTTAGGGGAGTTTGATGCGATGATTTTGAGTCGCATTTAGAGACCTATTTCATATGTGTTTTGTGCCTTAATTACTCATTTTCATGGATATTATTGCATAATTCACTTTATTTGGTCTTTGCCATCATTTTATATCAAATCCCCTTTGTTTTACTATTTTGAGCATTATTTATCATCTTATTATAAATTGTGTGGATTTACTTGGGCCTGTTGTGAAATTTCAGGAAGAACAAGTATTTGCTTCCGTCGATACCATCGAAGGAAGTCGATACCATCGACCAAGCCACAGGTTGTCAGCCGAGAAGAGCAATACAGTGTCGATACCATCGACCCAAGTCGATGCCATCGACACAAGGAGAGCTACAGCGTCGCTAAACGACAACAACCGATGCTAAAGGAGTCGATACCATCGACACACAAGTCGATGGTATCGAGATCACCACAGGCGCTTAGAATAAAAGAAAGGAAAGCTGCCGCTAATCCGCTGGGTCGATACCATCGACCCGCGTCGATGGTATCGACGCCGGCAGATATGCGTTGGATTTGTTTTGATTTCGATCGGACGGCTGTTGTTATTTGACGACCTAATTAGGGACTTATACCTAATGACGGCCGCCCAGACGTGAAAATCATCTCATTTTGGATTGCACAAGTGCCAAGGAGGAGAGAAAGGAGAACGGAGGCCGAGAAGCTCATCCCGGGTGATTCGGACGCTGCCAAAGACGATTTCCACCACCGACAGGCGGGGAAGCTCGTGTTTTACGCCAAGGATCCACCGGTTCTTCTCCGTTCAGGGGTTTTCCCATTTATTTCCCGTTTTTCTTATGAATTCCCCAATTTCTACCATGTACTCGTGTGAGATGAACATGAGAGGCTAAAACCTTCAATCTTTAGGACCGGGAGTAGCCCGAGAATGCATTGTATGATATTTTTATATCAATAATTCATATTTTTCTCTCAAATCCGTGGTATAGATTCGTTTTCTCCATTTCTATTGTTATGCTTGATCACCATAATAATAACTTAATGCCCTTAATCACTTCGACAGAAGGATTAACGGTTGAAAAGAGACGAATTCTACATTAATTAATAAAACCCTTGACAAAGGAGTTGTAAAATTAATGGTGGGAACTGAGAGACCGTTTATAATGCACTTAGTTTAGGGGAATGATTACTACGACGGTGGAATCAACCTAAATCTAAGTAGTGAATTACACCACGACAGTGGGTAATTCTGTTTTCAGGCCACTACCCGGATAGAGAGAGAAGCGTGAAGAATGATATGAAACTTAATACAATGTTGACCCGCGGTGAAACCGCCATCCTAAAGATATCCCTTTTAATTGATTAAATTAACCTTTAATCGATTGTTTTCTTTGTTTGATTTTTATTTTCTTTTAATTTGAACAACAAAACCCTACTTTGTTAATCGGTCTAGCTGATTGCGATTAGTTAGTAGAAGTCTCCAATAATTCACGTATCCCTGAGTTCGACTCGGGCCTCACAAGGCCTATATTACTCGACGCGTACACTTGCGTTTTTAGCGCGTAGTAAAATACACGTCATTCATCAAACCTGAATGAGGTAAGACATCTGCCATTCCCCATGTGTCACTCTTAATCATAATTGACACAGCCTCATCACAAGGTCTAAGGGAGTCATAAGATCATCTAACCATTATAGTAAGGTATATGTGTTCCTTCTACACTTGACGATTTATTACCATAATCCCATCACAATGAACTATATAGTAAATTTACCAATAACATCATTCATTGGGTAATCTATTTGCACCAAGGAGGCGAGAGAGGAAAACTCCTAAGAATATTATACAAAACTTAATAGCTTCCACTCACTAAACCTCATGTATGAGGCATAAAAGCTAATCAAACGTGGTATCCAAACCTTAGATGAGTGGTCTTGGGACATACCAATGTTGTGATTCTTCACATTGAAGGCAAGGTATGCCTAATAATAACTAAGCTCGTTCATAACATCACTTAGTAACAAGGGAAACATATAAATTCCTAAGATTTACATCGGAAATTTTATATTTGTAGTTCATGCGTTCTCAGCACCCCCATAGTAGGTGTATGCAAGGCGTGCTAGAGAATAACAAAGGTAAAGGGATTTAAGGTGAGAACTAGAATATGCCTATGTATGACTATTTAAGTCAATCTGCACTTCATAGCTCTTAGACAAATATCCTAGAAAATTATGAGATGTAAACCAAACACTATAAGAGTCAATTCAATGTGACTTCATCCCACTTCCATAAAGAGGGTGTGGTGTTAAAGATTACTAACGACTAACTCACGTTCACATAGGTGGGTCAAGTAGTGCAAGTGACCAAATTAGTCAAGGTTTGTAAACCCGAATTGGTATTGACTACTAGGAAATAGGTCTATCAATAACCTCCAAGGGTCACCTATCTAATTAAAGGTCAACCAAGGATAACTTGAAAGAGTCAAGTTACCGACTGCTTAGGCTCTGATACCATTTTGTAAGGAGTGGAACCCAAAAGGGGATCCACTCAAATGATATAATACAAGAGCCATGTAATAATAAAGCAGCGTAAATAAAACTATTACAAAGTTACTTCATAATTCATTAATACAATTGTTCCTCACCATAAAAGGTGATTTTACAAAAACGTGAACTAAGTACAACTAAAGCCAGTAGCAGAAGGTAACCCAGCCATTCCAATCCATCCTTAAGTTCATATCATGTTAGTGATATTTTTGAGCTCTTATGTTCCAAAGTACCTAAACCTGGGTGGAAGGGAACATCACCCAGAAACATAGGAAACAACAAAGAGGTCAGCAAAGGCTGAGTATGTACACATAATAAACTTTGGGCATTATATTGGGGTAAAAGTACAAAAAGAAACGTTCCCACAAGAAGGGGGCTATTTGCAATTAGGTATGTTCAGAAAGGAATATAACAAAAGAATGAAGCAAAAGAAATGAGGCATATTAAATTCTTATTACAAGCATGATAATAAAAGTGTGTCTTGCTATAACAATCATCCACAGATTCATATTAAAACAACAAACATTTGCATGCATAACAATGTAGACTAAATATACCTAAAACAGGGCCATAACACCATAGGATCATGGCCTAAAAATAAACAAGGGTGGAAACGCACACCCCGGGCGGAATACACACGCCCTATATAAATATGGTTGTACATAAGTACCGCTATTCTAGATATTCTAGTCAAACATGTAGCATGCCTAAAATAGAGTGACAAGACTGGCATTTTAGTCAATTTCAAATAAAAAGACAATATAGCAGAAGGGGTCCAAAAATCCATTATAACAAGGTATCACAATAACCAATTGAATATCATGAATTGAGAGAAGGAAAAATAATAAATGTCCAAGCGAGTGATTTTCAAGTAGAATAACAGTTCAAGAGATGCCTCATTAAAAGAATGTAGATTTTAGTCAAATAATGCCCAAAATAAAATAGAGGATGTACATACCTTATATTCGCGACTAACCCTATTTCTAGGGGTGAAATTCACCATCCAAATGTCTCCAAGGTTTGTTGATGAATGAGCTACATAGTAGAATAATATTTGTCACTATTTGGCTTGTAATCCAAAGTTGTTTAATTCATGTTATTTAAATTTTCTATATAGGTTTATTGTTCCATTTTTGTTAGCATCACAGTACCTTATATTTCCATCTAGGTCATATTGTGATCAAGGTTACATATCTAGGTATATGATCATCTTGTACCGACTAGATCCCCAATTGTCATACTCTCTATAAGACAATATAATTCTATTTAGATAGTAATATTGAAGATTTATATTGTAAGATATATATATATATATATATATATATTCAATGTGAAAGCACCCTTAATAGGAAAATCTAGGGTTCAAATCCAACCATTCCATATGTGAGTAAGTTTGTAGGAATACAAATCCACCCATAGTTATATTTGTGATGTTAGTATTCTTTATATTTATTCTTTCTGTATATTGGACTATTAGAATTGTACCAATCTGGATAACTATATCCCCTATATCCATGTTGCATTTTTAGTTGCCATTATATGTATACACATACCTAGTGTTTAAGAATCCATGTTTGAATCATAATCTTATACTAAATTCTTCTTTCTAGTGACCCCAAGATTTACTGAATCTCCACTTAACCCCTGACCCATAAACATATGAATACTAATATGAAAAATACTCAAGAATATAGGTCAATTAGGTTAGATCATTATAACACTCATCTATTGAACATGCTTTATAACATTTAAATTGTTGAACGATACAAATTCTATCATCCTACATACATTATATATTGCATGTTTGCTATTGTTAATACATGATGTGACTTGTATGTGCATTCACTGATATGATGTATCTGTATGCATATGGGTTCTAGACTAGTTGATTGAGTCTACTGAAGTGACCAATTTTATACTCCTCAATCATTCATATTCATATATTCTGAATTCCAAGAGAAGAAAATGACCTGTTGCAGCTCTGAATGATCAGTATGTGGATGAACTTCTACGAATCTCTGTGAACCAGGCTGCTAGGCTATTGTTGATTGGCTGGATGTTGGTTAGGTGTTGGTTGGAATAAATACTTGTGTGCAGGTGTGAGGAGACCATGGGTTCATGGAGGAATTCAAGAGATCGATGGAGTGATGAGGCCACAGCTAATGAGGTCATAGTCTTCAATTACATATTGTAGGTGATGCGGAAGGAGGAGAAGATGATGGTAGTGTTGGTAGATATTGCGGCAGGTGACGTTGGAGGAAATGGAGAAGAGGAGAGGAAGATGAATGTAGATAAAAAGAGGATGTCAGCATCTCTTTTGGAGGTTTTAGTCGATGAGGGTCTGGCAACAATAGCTATGTGCTGCGTTGCAGCTTGACGGCAATCTTGGTGCAGCATGTTGTGGTGATGTCGCCCTTGTAGGTCGTTGCTTGCTCTCTGGCTTGTTGCAGGGACCGCCAGTTCCAGTATGAGGAGTGCTGACGGTTGTGCTTGCAGTCGACAGGATGGTGATGACGGGCCACCGGTAGTGGAGGTGACCACAGTTGTAGGACCTGTTGCAGGTCGGATCAAATGGGATGCAGAGACAGATCTGGCAGCGGCTCAAACCGGAGAAGGAGAGGAGGTCGAGATCTCAGGGAGTGTGTTGCGTTGGGTCTGACAGAGGCGATGACATGTATTTGTAGGTCGATAAATCACCGGCGGCACCGAGAAGGAGGAGTCTACCAAGGTTTGTGGGCATCGGGTCGGTGATGGCGGCAGGTTGCAAGCTCTTCACTGTTTCTGTAGGTCTAGATAGGTGGGAGGCTGCTAGGAGTTTATGGAGAGAAGAGGAGATGCCGTGAAACGCCAGCCGTTACCACGGCCGCAGGCGTCGTGATGGAGAAACCCACGGAGGTGCGGGCGTTGCAGGTTTATAATGCAGCTGCTGGGCACAGGTGGAGGAAGAGAAAACGGAGGAAGGGCGGGGGAGAAATAGAAGAAGAGGAAAGCAAAGAAAAGGAGGAAGAGGAGTCGCGGGTTGAGGAAGAGAAGAGGGAATAAAGATCCGCTGTCTGTGGCGTCTGTTGTGAAGAGGAAGGAGTCGTGAAGGACTAAGTTGTGTGACCGGGTTTTGGGGGAGAAGGAACGGATGGCAATAAATGTAATAATTGACTTGGCAATCAAACTTAGGATATGTAGAATATGTCTCTTTTAAATTATATTGGAGGAGTAAATAAAGTTTGATTGGCATGAAATTTTGTAGGTAGATTAAATAAGACACGAGAAATCCCATTTTAGAGTCAGATTCTCCTTTTAAAAAATGTTTAGTATTTTATCTCTTCCTTGTGTGTTAATTAATCAATTATGCATTTATTGTCTTTCTTAATTTATTTATACATCATTTTATATTTTGTTTTCACCAACTACACTTAGTAAGGTTTTATATTGTCAAAGTAATTTCAAGACTCATAAATTGGTAAATTTTCACCTCAAACCCTAGTAGTGAATTTATTTAAGTATTTCATCTTAATACATTTAAATTTTTGGGGGAAAACTACTAGATAATAACACATTAGAAAATATCATAGAAAAGAAGTGGGTCTAGGTTATGAGACTAGGTTCGAATATTTTACAGTTTGTCATCATCCAAACAAAGGGATTATACTAATGTCAATTTAGCCAACAATCTCCTCCTTTTTGAAGATGACAAACATTTCCTAAATATAAAATAAATATAAATCATATGAGTTTCATACCTGAAGTTTACCTTTTGTAGCCATTCTTGTTTTGCAAGTGTGTGCTAGCCGATATATTATGAAACTCATTTTATTTTATGTTTTTGAGTTTATATTATTTCTCCCCCTTTGTCATTTCAAAAAGATATCCAAGATAATCATTTAGTATGACTTTTTATTTCTCCCCCTTAATTTGATAATTAGATGCTCCCCCTTAATAAGATATTCAATTTTAAAAACAAGGGATGCAAACCACTTATTGTCAAATTTAGCCACAATTTATTTCTCAATCATTTGCAAAAGAATGTTAAGCCTTGAAATGATAAATATACAAAAGAAAATATAGTATAGGAGGAGTCAGTCCGCAACCTAGCGGCGATCTCCCGTGCGATCTAGGTTTAGCGGTGGTGCCCTAGGCTTGGGGGGGTGGGGGCGGCGGCCGCGGCCAGTGGTCTCTTCCCCTACTCCCCCAGAGCCTCTTCCTACCTCGCCTCGTCTCCACCAAGCTGCCGTCGAACCCGTTCGGCTGGTTCTTGCCTCTCGCCGTTCTTGTGCGGCGGGTCCTCTGGGTGGCGCTGCGGCCACCGTGAGCGAGCTCCAGGATAGCTTCTCGCCTGGTGGAGGCTTATCCATCTCGCCCAGGGTGGTGCCGCTGCCTTTGCAGGCACTTGCCGAGTCAGGGGGAAACGGTGCGGTTGTGAGGGGTTGAGGTGCCCGTTTCTTCCTTTCTGGTTTTGCTCTGTTTTCCTTTCTGTGGTCTGTGGCAGCTTCAATCTGCCCTTTTAGTCGCCGTTCATCGGCATTTGTTTCTAGTCGCTACTGGTTAGCCTTCTGCTCGCTGCTTGTCAGCGTTTGTTTACCAGCTGCTTGTCAGCGTTTAGTTTTCCTTGTGTCTTGCTGTGGCTTGTTTGTGAGACGATGATGCATCGGAACACCGCACAGATCCAGGGCCTTTATCACTACTACACGCTCAAGTCGAAGGAATTCTTCGTGGAAAGCTGCTTAAGACAGCAACAAGGAAGAAGAATCAATACGGAAGCGTTCTATTCTCGTTCCGATATGAGTTGTAGTGATGTTAACTTGATCTTTGTTTGCTCCTGCTGTATTTTTGACTCCAATTGTAGATGCCGTATGTCTTATAAGTAATGAATAGAGCCATCTTGCCCTCAAAAAAAAATATGAGATTCCCTTAAGTTTATGGCATATGTGTATTGATTTCTCATCCATTTTACAAGGTATTGTTAAGCCATGAAAATGAAGTGAGAATCCTTTAAGCTTATACATGTATGTATCTCTAATCAAATACACAGGATGTTAAGCCTTAATTTGTTTAGAGAATTCCATTAAGAACAAGATATATGTCATATTCATGAATATTGTAGATTTCTTTGTTTTCCTAACCAAAACTACTTTTAAGGATACTAAGGTCATAACAAACTTCAAATGATGTTTACAAAATTTTGTAAGCTTCTTAATCTTATAATCAATATAGTTTGTGTGAGCTCCCCCTTAATCTTATAGTCAAGACAATTTAAGGATTCTAAGGTCACAATCAATATTAGATAATAAGTTGACCTTTTATGAGAGTTATGTACTAAAACTATGTTTTCAATATGATAAACACATTTAGAATCAAGATACTAAGATTAAGTGAGTAAAATGATGTACAAATAAGCATTTTTTCAAGCTTATTTTAGGTCGACCTTGACTTCGACCATAGTGCCTCTTGGTCAAACTTGATTTCAACCAAGAGGCAATTTCTATAGATTTCCAATTTGAACACTTATATGTGAAGTATAATTTCTATAGATTTTCAATTTAAAATGCATTTGTGCCATGAAGTTTTACTGTTTATGCAAAATGACATCTTCACATGAGCTGAATCACAATGATCAAAAACAATATCCATTCATGGTTTGTATATATGGATCAAAGATGATTGTAGACAAACCAATGAAAACATAATGATTATGGCACAATAATTATGATAGAACAGTAGAAGTATATCCACAATACAATGATCAAGATGGAAGTATGTAACTTCTTAAAATACAATGATTATGACAATTTAATTTTTAATACACATGGTTCCTACATAGATAGACCAAGGAATACTTAGGAAAACCATGTGGACTGTGATAAAATAGTAATTTCCTTGATTATACTAATCATGGTTCATATTTTCCGTTTTAAGCCTAACCATATAGAGAATAAACCAAAATAATCTCATTCAGATTCATAAGTTTTCAATTTTAAGACAAACCATGTAACTGAACATGCTTAATAAACTTTTTCAATCAATGAATAAGGTTTGTTCAAAATCAGTCTTCATATAACATTTTTGCAATATGTTTAAGGATTTCATATTCATAATGTTATACCTTAATTCATGATGCAAAAAGATAAATATGTGTTGTTTCAAAGATGGCCTCCAAGATTTATTCTTGATTTGCATATTAAATCAATCATTAATAACAAATTGATAGCAAACTAGATTAATTAAAACAGGTTCAGATTTATTGCAAACTTGAAAACAGGAACCTGCTCGGTCGACTATTTCTCGACCGACAGTGTTCTCGGTTGAAAAGTTTCTCAACCGAGAATGTTTCTGTACTGTTTTTCAGTAATTGTTTACAAGTAAATCATAGGTCATTTTCAATTCAATTATACAATTTGAAAACTCAGTTTAGTTGAGATAAAACATATGAATATCGAAGTAATATTTAGATCAAATCTCAACTAATCATATTTAAATCTTTAGGTTTTGGGGACCCTAATTAAGACAAATTTTCAAAGATGTGTCTCTACAGATTTGTTTAAAATGTATATTTTCAAGCTAGAAATTTTAATTATTTGAATCAATTTGTTATCTCATTATGTTAAGTTGAGATAGACATAGAGATATACAACTTAGAGTCTTTGGTCATATCTCAACTTAATTTTGTTCATTTAGTTTGGGGGTTTTGGAACCCATATTAACTCAACATCCTTTTTCTTGTAGGGACATGAGAAAGAATAATGTCCAAGACGTAAACAATAATGACAACATATGGAATCAACCTCATATCTCTTTCTATGATTTTGTTCTAGGTTGTTCTTGGGTACATATGTATATGTGCCTTTAGGTGTATACAAAGATTGATTTTCTAGTGCTTGTGTATTTCTCCAACTAGGTTTTTGATAAGATTTTCTTTTAGGATTGTAACCTAGTCCTCTCATTTCAATTTGACGATAAGAATCATTTAAAATTTTATCAAGGATATCATTGTTACTCAAACTACTAAATTCTTGTTGTAGCTTAACAATCTCATCCATTCTCTTATTGATGTCTAACTTTTCTTGATCTAGATTAGATAACAAGGAATATCTTTCTTTCACAATAATATCACAATCTAGATGTGTACACAAAATAGGCTATTTTTGAAGATCATTTAACTTTGCAAGTAATCCAACCTTTTCTTGAGATAGAAGATCGTAATTTGTTTCTAGAGTAAAAATCTTCACATTACAATCATTTAGAGATGATTTCAAATTATGATTTTCAGAAATAACGCTATCCTTTTCAAATCCAAGATCATTTAATTTTGCATACAAATCTTCATTTTCAGATGTGATAGCAAGAAGTTTAGCATGTAACTCATCATTTGCTTTATTAGATTTCTTCAATTTCTTCTTGCAATCAATATACTTATTATGTGTTTCTTCAAGACTAGCAATTAGCTCTTCTTTTGATAAATCAAGAAGGCTTACCTCTTCTTCTTCTTCATTGGTTGTAGCAATGAGGCAATTTTGTGCGCCTCTTCCTTCTTTTCTCTCCATGGACAACTAAGTGTTGTGTGGCTTGTTCCTAAGCACCAACTGCAACTTGTTGAAGATTGGTCCATACTTTTCCTTTGCTTGCGGTTGTAGACACCATCACCCTTCATTCTTCAAGACTCGATTAGAGCTCCTTGAAGCTTGCTCTGATACCAATTGAAAAACCAGTAGAGGGGGGGCGTGAATAGGGTTTTATGATATTTTAAAGTGATTTAACTCAAAGCAAGCAACCACAAAGATATTGGACAAGGGGACAAGGATTTAGAGTGGTTCCAACCTTAGCAAATACTAAGGCAGTCAATCCACTACCCGGTTGCTTACCCAATTGGGATTTTGAAAGAATTAAATTTTATTACCTCATAAGGATATTACATAAAATTACAATTCTTTCACCAAACCCTTCGGACAACTTTCACTTAGAAGTAGTCTCACCAACCTCGAAGCAGCCTTCCTTGAAGTAACCTCAGGCTCCCCTTGAAGTAGCCTTCCTCTTGAAGTAGCTTCCCGTTGAGACAACCTACTTGAAGTCGTCCAAAGTCCACCTTCTCCACCGAGAAGACCCTTCTCCACCTGAGAAGTCAAACCCTCTCCAATCCACACCCTCCAACCCTGGGAGTAGCAAGGAGAGTACAAAAGATACAAAGGAACAAGAAGGAAAAATAGAAATTACAATACCGTTGTAGCACAAGGCTTGATTTCCTATATCAAGCATTTTGATCTCCTAACCAATGTATATGAAAGTGTAAGTGTTGTGGGTAGGAGATGCTAGCCTATAGGACACAAAATTGGAGCAATGGAAATGTATAGCCAATGTTAGAATTGCTCAATTGCTCACAAGAATGAATTGCCAATGCAAGTATGAATGCTCAAGTGTAGCACAAGTGTATTTTAGGTGTCCTATGGCTTGTCCTATTTATAGGAATGGACTATGAATGCTTAAGGACATTCTAGACACTTTCTAGGGGGTTCTTAGTGCTCAACTAGCCATTAGATAACCATTAGTTGCTTTAACAACAACTAGTTAATTAATCCTGAAAATTGCAGACAGAGACATTCTCGGTTGAAGACTTGTCGACCGAGAGTCCTTCTCGATTAAAGTCTTGTCGACCGAGGGACTGTCTGGAGAAAGTGTGTATAACGTTCTGATTCAACTCCCAACTACCTTGTCTGTTGTGTCTAATGGCTACTTGGGTCTTTCTCGGTCGAAGAGTTTGTCGACCGAGAGTGTCTTGATCGAGAAGTTTGTCGACCGAGATTGACCCTGGTTCAATGTTTTAAACTAAGTACTGAGTGTGTGTATGAGTGTGCAATTATGACACTATTGTAGGGGATGACCTATCTAAGTGTTGTTATTTGTTAGGGAAGATCTAACGCTTGATTTACATGATGTCTAAGTACTTGTACATTGTATCTTGTACAAGATTTTACATTTGATTACAATCATGAATTAAAGCAATTTTTGAGCATATAGATCTTCCAAGTAGTTTGTCATCCACCTAATTCCTGCAACACTCAAGTAGCACGTTAGTTTCACAAGAATGAAATGTTTGTCATCATCGAAACAAAGGGATTATACTAATGTCAATTTAGCCAACACATATAAGAGCAAGTAGCGTATATTTCTTCACGCTTCCACCTATGTTATGCTTCCCATACAACATATTATTTCTTATGGACCAAGCCACCTACATCGTCGCCACCATGTCCTCCCTCTCTGTTTTGTTTTCCACCTCCAGAATGATGTTTAAAGCCTCCCCCACCAGTAGGTCCTTTATCTCCTCCATTTTATTCCTCACCATCTGTGAGGAATTCTCCCATACTTCCTGAGCGCTCGGGCATCTGAACAACATATGGGGTATTGTCTCCATTTCCGAGAAGCAAAGATGGCATCTACCATCCATAACACAATGTCTATCAAATAGTCTTCCCATAGTTGCCAACCCCCGTGCAGCTACCCTCCATAAGAAATGGGCCACTTTTGGTGCACCATCCCTCCCTCCATATATATTTCCATAGCCGGTCTCCCACATTTGAAAGGTAGGCTCTCACATATATTTTTCCAAGAAACCCCAACCAATAAGCTGACCACACCATAAAGTCCCCACCCACCGCAGGCCACCAACACAACGAATCCTTGGGTGCTCTCAGGCTAAGAGGTATGGCTAAAATTTTTGCAGCTATGTTCGTCGAGAACAGTCCGCCTACCATCTTAGCGTTCCACTCCCATCCCCCCTCCTTCATGAGCTCGTGCACCTTCCTGACTTGGGCCTTTTCCTCGTCCATGTGGCTTCCCAGCGTGTCCATCTGTCCCGGTATCCAAATATCCTCCCATATGTTGACATCTATCCCGTTTCCAACCCTCCACTCCAAACCCTCCATGAGTAAAGCTTTTGCACCCCACATACTCCTCCATGTGTATCTAGAATTGTACCCTCTCCTGGCTGTCCATAACCTAATTTTTGGAAAATACTTAGCTTTGAGAACCTTTGAGACCATGACGTCCAGTTTTAGATGTAACCTCCACAGTTTCTTTACCAGAAGTGCTTGGTTGAAAATGTTTATATTACTGAAGCCCATCCCTCCTTGTTTTTTTGGAAGACACATATTTTCCCAGCTCATCCAAGCAAGCTTCCTTTCATCACCTTTTTCCTCCCACCACCACCTCGCGATCATGCTTTGTATCCCATCAATCAGTCATGCTGGTAGTTGGAAAATGCTTGACATGCTTGAGCCGTGCGTTAAACGCAAGTGCATGTATCGAAGTAATATAGGCCTTGTGAGGCCCGAGTCGAACTCAAGGAAATGTAACTTTCAGTAGACTACTACCAACTGGTTGCGATCAGCTAGACCGATTGGAAAAGATGATTGTTGATTTTGAAACAAAATAAAAATAAAATACAGAGAAAACAAAAATGAGCGATGATTAAATGTTAAATTTAATCAAATGGAATGGGAATCCTTAGGATTACGGTTTCACCGCAAGGTCTCATTGCATGCAATTCTACATAATTAACATAATTTATGCCTTATCCCTGATTATGGCCTGTAGTTAAAATTGCTTGCTTCTGGAATACAATTCACTACCTAGTTCTAGGTCAGTTGCATGCCAGTAGTAACTTATACCCTAGATCTAAGTGCTTTAATGAATTCTTTGGGTATCCACCATTAACTGTACATTAACTTGTCTAAGGAATTTATTAGTTAATGTATTAATCGTGCCTTTTCAACCACTAATTCTCCATCGAGAGAAATTAACAATATTAGAAATTAACTATGGGGATCAGGCATAGCAAATTGCGATAGAAACACGATAACATATCAGGGATATTGAGACAAATTATGATAATCAATGTAAAATTGTCATACAACGATTCCCCAGACTACTCCCTGTAAGGACCCTGACCTCCGTTTTGGTCTTATCCTATTTTTATTGCCTAAACCCTATGCTTAGTTGCTTGCTAATCACCTTTAGTGGTGATTAGGGTTTGCTTGTGTTTTGTTGAGAGTTGGAGGTGGTACTTGCAAAATAACCTATGTTAGGGTTGAAGAGCAAGTTTGTCACCTTGAGAGATGTCTTTTTCTCTCTTTACTTCCTCTAGAGTTGAGAGGAAGGTTTGGGCTCGTGCCTTGAGTTGTCTTGGGCTTGGTTGAGCTTTGTTGGGCCTTGTTTTCCCTTGTTTGGGCCTTTCCTTGCTTTGAGGAGCCCTGTATCAGGCAAGGAGCACCTTGTGTCGGCCATGGGGGTGTCGCCCTTGGGTGTGTCAGCCAAGGTGGTGGTGGTTTGAAGTGTGTTGGCCTTTGACCTTGTTGACCCTGTTTCTTTGGTTGTGTCACCCTAGCTTGGACATGTGGCCGATCCTTAGTTGAGTGGTGGCATGGCTTGTGCATGTGTTTTGTAAGGTGGAAAATGTGTGGACATGTGTCCCTTAGTAAGGTGACACCTTGCCTTGGTTCCCCTTTGATCCTCATCTATATATGCCTTGCCTTTGACTTCCTTAGGAACCCTTTAGCTCTTTGTTGCCCTTCTCTTCTTTGGTGCACGATACACCTCTCCCTTGCAACCTTGGTGGCCGATACCCTTGGAGGAGCTAAGGTTGGTGGCCGATCCCTTTGAAGGAGTTTTCTTCTTCCTCCTCTAGCTTGGTGGCCGAACCCTAGGTGGACCTTATTTCCTTGGTAAGCATCTTCCCTCTCCCCTTAGCATCTTCTTCTCCATCTTGCCTACTCTTCGGCCATGGTGGTTATGATTCTTGTTCCTTTCCTTGAGGTGGCCGAAAGTGGTGTGCTTGGAGCTAGGAGCTAGAAGCTTGGAGCTTTGGAGCTTGAGGAGTTTGCTTAAGGTGGGTTACATAACTTCTAACCCTAGCTATACTACCTTCTTTATGTTACATGTTCATATATGTGGATGATCGGCCATTGGAAGTTATGTTTCTTGCTCTAGGACATGTTGTTGATCTTATGGATATAGTAAGCATGATGTTGTTGATGGTTTACATACCTTTGGATCTAGTTGGCCGAACTATAGTTTGGGGTTTTCTTGTTGGGCAATACCCCTTTCTCTCCTTGGTTTTTTTTAGGAGTGAGTTTGAGCTCTAGTGATGTGGGCAATACCCCTCTCTCATTTAATTTGAGAGGTGAGTCTACATTCTAGTTGCTTAGGCAATACCCTCCTCTCACCATGGTTTTGAAGGTGAGTTCTTAGATATGTGATGACCTAAGTTGAGGTTAATCTTTGTGGTTGCCCGATTTGTGATAGAGGTTGTGAAAAACCCCTCTCTCTTGGGTGTTGAGAGGTGAGATGATCTTCTTGATCATTTAGGGTTTGGTTCCCTTGTACTTCAGGTTGAAGATGACCTTGTAGAGATATACTCATGGATGTTGCTTTATACTTGATAGCATGATAATCTTGTTAATCCATGATGGCTTCAGTTATCTCTATGGATGTGTATACTAACCATGCAAGTATTTTTATGTGGATTCATAGCCTGGTAAGAGCTATGAGATGTATGTGCTTGAGTAGCACTATGTGGTAATGAGATAACAAGTTGATAGGTCTGAGGACCTGATATAAGAATGAGTGTGTAGTTGAGGTGTTATCCTTTGATGATGAGATAAGGGATGCATTCCCAGAATGTTGATGCATGATTACGATGCCTTGAGAGGCAGTGGTTGGTAATATGAGGGATTGAGGTCCCAGGACAATATGATGATGTCAATAATGATGTAATTCTATAAGGCTATGTTTATGCTTTGGTTGCCTCAATAATTGGCTTAAAATAAACTAATGAATTATAGATGAACATATCATGTAGTTTTCCCTGGCCATAGATCCATCATCGTTAGTATCATGGTGATGGTGAAATAGGTGTATCCTGCGGGATTTTCCTGGAGCGCATATTGTTGAATGTGTGAGGTTTTCCCCTAGCCTAAAATAGGAGGAATCTGAGTACCACTGTGAATATATGGAGCATGGTGAACAGACCCATGGATCAGGGTATGTGATGATGAGCATGATGTGTTCATGGCTTAGATGTATGTACTAGCACATGTGTCAAGGTGAGCTAGAGATATGGGTAACTTGCGGAGCTGACCCTGAGGCTGAGGCTGAGGCCATATAAGCATGAGACTGCGGTCCTGCTTTGGTTTTCATGCACTGACCATGAGGAGGTGAGGTCATGGAGTCTGACTCTCACATTGACCTTGTATGGCACCGGTGTTTGGGCTTCGTAGCCAAAGGTTGGATTTGAGTAGGGACAACTCACTTCCTCAGGGCATAATAAAACGTAAACCAGGCAAATAGTATATCTTGCTTAGAGAAAAACACAAAACATTGATTGAGGCCTTGCTTATATAGCTGATCTAGTTAAACCTTGTAGTTATGTGTACGATCCTTATATTTTGTGATAAGTTCTTATAAAGCTTATCTTGTCAATCATGTTCCATAAAGAAATACTTGGTTATATACCTCCTGGATATCTTAGTAAGAATGATAGGGATAATGGTCTGGCTCAGTATACTGCTCTTGTTATACATTTTATTAGTTATCTAATCTTATTACTTTAATCTTTTGAGGTTTTATAGTTTCGGTGAGGAGCTATGTTTCTCGTTGGGATTGTGTGTCTCACCCTGCTAGTTTACACCCTTTTTAGGTGATCGTTCTAGACGTGGTGTTGGTCGTGAGGTTGCGGCCGAGCAGCAAGAAGAGCAGTAGAAGGCAAGAGATGGACATGCTGCTGTTTTGGTGGTTTTGTAGTAGAGTCCTAGAGTCGTCCCTGTACTCTCAGGTCCTCATAGGTGTTTGATGACATTTCACGATGACTCGATATTGTAATTTTGTAATCCTACTGCTGGTCGTACATGGCCCGTTATGTATGTATAAATAGGTAATGAACTCTGGTGCTGACAGTACAGCTAGCTCCGATAAGCTGTGGACATATATCAAAGCTTGTAATATTTATATAACACGTTTCTCTGCAGGATCTAGATGCAAAAGTTCTCTTATGTATGCTTTCTAAAATCAGTTTTAATTAACTCGTGTTTTCGGTAATATGTGGTTCCACACGTTTTCGCGTGTCATCTTGCTATTTGTGTGATGGAGGGGTGGCACACTCCCAGTCCTAAGGACAATGGGGATTAGCCCCACATATTCATCTCAATGATACACATGGAGAAGAAAGATGAAAACATGAGGAAACAAATGAGAATATGTGTAACCCCTAAAATGGAGAAGGTCTGAATGATCCTTGATGCGAGATGCACATTCTGCAACCTTCCCACGGTAGAATTGTCCGTCTGTGGCTCTAGAATCTCCTGGGGTGTCGCTCTGGGCTCCGTTCTTTGCTCTGCTTTCTTCAGGACTTGTGCAGCTGAGTGCAACCTCCCCCTTCAGTCTGCGCCATCTTTTTTTAGGTATAGGTATGACTTACGGCCGCCAAAAGATCGCGGCCGCTCGATCGTGGCAATTCCGGGAAAAATCCTGATCCGACGACGTCGATACCATCGACGGGGTGTCGATGGTATCGACACCTTAGGGTGCACTTCCATCACTAAAAACTGGGATCAACCTGGATGCTTTTCAATACTATCAACCAGATCATCGATAGTATCAACGGGCCGATTTACTTTCTGCTAAACTGATCTCGAGGCCATCGATAGTTTGGTCGATGGTATCGACTTGGATGATTTCCCTTAGGCTTGGTTACTGTTTCCATGTCGATAGTATCAACAGACCTGTCGATGGTATCGACAGGTTCTGGAATACAAAGTACCTAAATCAAGTAGAAAAACACAAGTCAAATAATGGAATTTCGTAATTCACTCAAAATAGGATAAAATAAGATAGATTTGATGCATACAATGATTATAGGCTAAAGGAAATGAATTATGTCATTATAGTCACCAAGATGACACTTGAACGCATAAAACAAGTACAAAAATAGCCTATAAATGTGACTCAAAAAACCTGCATCAAACTCCCCTAAGCTTGTATCATGCTCGTCCTCGAACACAAAACTATAAAATCTGATTGAGAGGGTCAACTAAAGAACATAATCACATAAATGATATCTGAGTATGATTCCCACCTGTAAAACACATACTTGCCTTTACCAACCATGGAACGATAACTACCCTTTAGGCAAAAATAATCATTCATGAAAGATGTCCATCCCAAGATCACGAACACTATCAAGTAAAATAGTTAATATAATAAAATCCTCAGGTTCAGGCTTGGTGCATCTTGTGATCTCCTATCTACGTTGCTCATTTTCTCTAACTACCATCTAAATGGAAGCATCTCTCCTGATGTACATGAATGAGGAGAAAATCATGGGTGGCCTACCACTTAGAGAAACAGGTGGATGTCGAAGAAATGGAGGTACAGTACAATAGATCATGCAAAAAACAAAAATGACCTATCATGATGTGAATGCAGATGAAAATGTCCTAATGCTACATTTTTGGTGGAATGGTGCATGTACTATCATTTCATCTCAAAGTGAGGTGGAATATCTAAGAACACTACACCATGTGCTTGTTCTTCTAATATGCGGGTGAGAACACATTCCTTTCTCCCTCTTATTCATACCTACTTCTCAATCTTGTTTTTTCCTTTCTCTCTTTTTTTTATTTTTTTCAAACCCTCATTTTCATAAATGGTGAGGGATTATTTGTTGGGCTTCCTTCTTTTTACATAACTTGTACATTTGATGCAATCTATTCAGAGAGTATGGAACAAGTTCACCACCTTTAATGCTTCAGAAGAAAATAAGACACATGATGTTCTATATGCTCAAAAGTTGCGAATGCAACTACATAATGACAATTATGCAACTACTATGACATGCACCTAAGGGTGAAGTGCATGTATGCTACTCTATCTATTTTTTTCATTTCATGCAAAAATATGCGAGAAAAATTGTAATGCAAGACCTATCTACATGGGATGCAATCAAAGTGTAAAAGACAGTAATGTGCTCCCAGTTCTTATGGTGGACTGGAAATGAAATTGCGGTGGATCATATCACAAGACTAATTGATAAAAACTTAATAAAGAATTATATGTCCCTCCTTACTGACTCATGTACCAATTAATCAAGGGATTTCTCTCTCTTGCTTCAAATTAAAGTCACATTAACGTTTGTTTGGTTTAGGCTCAACATCCATATCAATCCTCATAACATGAACCATGAGGATACACAATCATGTTCATATGTTTTAAAGTTGACCTACCCAATCAGTTTCACAAGTGATGTCCTCAAGTTCTCACAAGACAAGCTTACAATTTCTTAAAGATTTTTCATTAAAAATCATCCTCTCACAAACCCCCAAGTGAAAACATCGAGATGACATGCAATTAAATTTGACTCCACTGATTACACTAGATAGATAGTGGATCCTAGAAAATAGTGAATCTAGCAATTAAGAAAACTAAGATAAAGAAGTATGAAAATTGCAAAGACAAACAAAAGATGAAATAAAATAAAGAAAAACTAGATAGATGTTGTTCCAGCACCCCCTAAGCTTGAACTCGACTGTGGCCTCATAGTTAAAATCCAGACTGAAGAGGTGGAACAACGATACCCCTTTACTTCTCTGGTGGTGGGTGTGTTGGGTACTAGTGGCCGCTGGGATCCCAAATAGGATAATGCCCCTAGAATGACATGTCAGATGTGGGGCATCAGTGGTGGTTGTGGGTATCCTCCAAAATAATTATGACTCTAGTAATGGTCATAAAACGGCTGTTGCTGCATCTCCATCCTATGCAACCTATTGTGGCTGTTTTCTTGGTTGGCGAAGAGGAGGCACTCATTCTCATAGATGGCTTGCTTATTCTTGAACATCATGTTCATTATCTCCTGAATTCCTGCAAAAGAAGCGGTGTGCTGATGCTGCATCTACTGAATGTCCTGGAGCATTGTATACATACCCTACATCGAATAGACATACTCTCCTCCTTGAGAGGGTTGTGGTGGCGGTGGCTGGGAAGAAGATGAGGCTCCAAAGTGTCATGGTCGCTTCTGTGGAGAAACTCATCTTCGAAGGGGGATGGTAGCTTCCTCCTCTTCTTCATCATTGCCGCCTTCTGGTACTTCTACTTCAGCTTGTTGTTGTTCTTCATATTGATCAATATCAATGATGGGACACCTGTAGTCTTGGCCAGGCCTGAGTTTGAAGGCAAGCTCGGGCAGTTCCCTCCTTTGAAAAACACCTCCCACATGGCAAGTGACATGAACAGTGCTGTAGCGGACTTCGAGGAGGCCCACATTTACAAAGTGGCTCAGATTGAGTGTATTCTTGCATTCTAGCTTGGGTAGCCCTGATAGATCTAGGCCAAGGTACATGGCGATCAGAGTGATTAGACCCCCAAAATAAATTGGGCCCCTGCGAGATGTGTTCCTCTTGACTGCCATGACGCGTGTGAGGAAGAAAGCTCCAAAGTTGATACATTTCCTCTCCAGCAGACTATAGAGGAAGAACATATCTATTTCCTGAATTTTTCTTTGAGACAATTTAGATCTTGCAAAGAAGGTGTTGTATAAAATCCGATGCAAAACCTTTACAAATGGATGCTCAAAATCAGCTATAAAGGCATGGTGCCAGCTGATCGAGTACCCCTCTGGTGCAGTTCTAACGTTGAATACATGGCGTCATAATCTGCATTGTGCGGTGGCTGGCGCAGGTCGCTATGCCCATGAGACCACCCATAAATCCCATTGAACTCACGAAGGGACATGGTGTAATCTCTATTGTAGAGGCGGAAAGAAACTCGCCCCTCTTTCCATTCAGTCTGTGCCGGTATAAGCTCATTAGGGACAACATAGATATCTAGAGGCGCCATAAACTCTATGACAATCTCCTTGTAAGTTGTCCACCCATTGAAAAACAGATGACCTTCTTCATGGTCACAACACAACATTGGGGACTCACTCAATTTCCCCTGAAGCACATAGGCCATGTTGGCCTCAAATCCCATGTCCTTGATTAATTGCCAGTCTCCATACCGAGTAGGCTCGATGGAGCGCTTCTACAACTCTTTGTACACCTTTTTGACCTCCGGTGATGGGTGGACTAGCCGTGGGTGAGGGACTAGTCCTTGTGACGGGGCAGGTAGGGTAGGTGGGGCATCCCTAGACGATGAAGTGTCGGATCTCACCATTGTTGCAAAGGGCAACAGGTGAGAGAGAAAGAGAATGAGACAGGATCTCGGAGAAGATGGTCGGTGATGATCGAGGAAGATGGAGATCTGTGAAGTCGATTGAGATGCTCGGGGAAGACCATAGGTGAAGATCACTGTAGCTCCTGGGTGCTCGGAGATGCTAGGGCTAAGAGGTCAAAGATATGAACTAAAGGTGTGAGGTTTGATTTAAGAAATACATCCCTTTTTATAAGGGCTGGTCACCGCTACTGTTGGCATGTCGATACCATCGATGAGATGTTGATAGTATCAATAGATGGAAGAATCCATTGCTCACTACTATCGACGGCTCGTGACGGTTGGATGTTGGGGACCCGGATTGTCTGTTTGTCGATGGTAGCGATGTGGTGTCGATACCATCGACGGTGTCCACAGATCGACATTGTGGACCGCTCGATGGAGATGCACGGATCGTTGACGTGGCGTGTCGATACCATCGATGGGGTGTCGATAGTATTGACACCTGTGTATACCCTTGATCCTCGTGAGGTGGTGGCGTTGGTATCGCATTGTTGGTGTGTCGATACCATCAACCAGGGTGTCGATAGTATCGAATTTACTGAGACAAACCATTCTGAAAGTTTGCAGACATCTCGCAACCATCGACGATATGGTCGATACTATCGACCTTGTCCAGTCTCAATCCTCTTTTGCTCTGTTCACTTGTCGATACTATCGACGAGGCCGTCGATAGTATTGATAGAATGAAATTTCTATAGTTGCTTCGCTATTTCAAACTCGATACCAGCGACAGATGTATCGATGGTATCGACATAATTCCAGTCCTACACACTCAACAAATACATTTGGGTATCATTTTTATAAACTAAGTACACAATTAATGAAAACTATTTAGGAAAATGAAAAATAAAGAACTTAAACATGCACTCTACTAAGGTTGGGTTGCCTCCCAACAAGCACCCTTCTTTAACGTCTTAGGCTAGATGCAGTCATGCTCATTCTTCATCAAGTGCAATGAGGTTTACCTCATGCTCCTTTTTTGTGAAATCCTCTCCATAATAGTGCTTAAGATGATGGCCATTCACCAAGAACGTCCTTTCACCATCTCTCACCATCACAACTCCATGTGGATGCACTTACTCCACAACTAATGGTCTACTCCATCGAGACTTCAACTTCCCAAGATGTAGCTTTAGCTGTGAATTGAATAGAAATACACTCTCACCTTTTGATAAAACCCTCCTTTGAATGTGGCGATCATGTAATTGCTTCGTCTGTTCCTTGTAAATCTGGGAATTCTCATAAGTGTTCATTCTCAACTCATCTAACTCATTGAGCTCTAGCAACCTTCGCTTCCCAACATCATAAATGTTCACATTTAACTTCCTAAGCGCCCAATGGGTCTTGTGCTCCAGCTCCACCGGCAAGTGGCATGCACACCCATAAGCCAACCTAAATGGCGTAGTGCCTATAGGAGTCTTAAAGGCAATCTGATACGCCCAAAGTGCATCTGGTAGGAGCATGCTCCAGTTCTTCCTTGATGCGTTGACAGTACATTCCAGAATTTTCTTTATCTCCCTATTGGAAATTTCTACTTGACCCTATGTCTGCGGATGGTATGGGGTGCCCACACTGTGCTTTACCCCATACTTGCTCAAAAGTGTTGCAAACTTCTTGTTTGTGAAATGCGTGCCTCCATCACTGATGATCATGTGGGGCACTCCAAACCTACAGAAGATGTATTCCTTTACGAACCTACACACTACCACAACATCATCAGTCCTAGTGGGTATCACTTCTACCCACTTTGAAACATAATCAACAACAAGTAAAATATACAAGTTGGAATTTGAGGACACAAAGGGTCCCATGAAATCTATACCCCACAAGTCAAAGACTTCAACCTCTTGAAACACATTTAGGGGTATTCTTGTCTTTTTGAGATATTTCCTGCCCACTGACATGAATCACATTTTCTTACAAACTCATAGGCATATCTAAAAAGTGTGGGCCAATACAGGACGCTCTCCAACACTTTCGCAGCCATCCTCGAGATTAGCATGATGGCCATCGGTGGGCATTGTATGACAATGGTGGAGCACGCTGTCATATTCAAACTCTGACACACACATGCAGAGAACACCATCCCTGCACTGTCTCAAAAGAATAGGGTCATCCCAAAAATAAAATCTCAAGGAATGGAAAAACCGCTTCTTCTCTTGATAATTCCAATCCTCAAGTAATTCTTTGCATGCAAGATAATTCACTATGTGTGAAAACCACAGATCTATGTATTTAGTTAAAAGAATCTGTTCATTTGGAAAAGTCCCAGTAATGGGTATATTAGTATCCTTCTTATCTACCCTCTCAAGGTGAGACAAATGGTCCGCAACCACATTTTCAATGCCCACCTTATCCTTAACCTCAATGTGAAGTTCTTGTAAAAGAAGTATCTACCTAATGAGTCTAGGTTTCGCTTCATTCTTTTCCATTAAATATTTTATTGTAGCATGATCCATCCATACCACCACTTTAGATCCCACCAAGTACTGCCTAAATTTCTCAAAATCGAAAACCATGGCAAGTAATTATTTTTTGGTGGTGGTATAATTTAATTGTGCATCATTCAATGTTTTTGACGCTAATAGATGACGGTGGGTTTGTTCTCAAGGCGTTTCCCAAGAACGGCCCCACGGAAAAATCAGATGCGTCGCACATGAGCTCAAATGGTCAACTCCAATCTGGAGTCAGCACAATCGGTGCGGTAATCAAGTGTTGCTTGAGGATCTCAAAAGTGTTTATACATTTTTCATTAAAATAAAAAACCGCATCCTTTTCAAGAAACTCAGAAAGTGGCTTAGCGATTTTGGAGAAATCCTTAATAAATCGGGAATAAAATCCCGCGTGACCAAGGAAACTTGTAACTCCCTTCACCGGGTTTGGTGGAGGCAATTTGGAAATAACCTCAATTTTTACTAGATCCACCTCCAGTCCTTTACTAGACACCTTGTGTCCTAGCACGATCCACTCACTAACCATCATGTGGAATTTTTCCCAATTAAGGACCAAATGAGTGTCCTCACATCTTTGCAAAACTTTATCAAGATTAAAAATACATTCATCAAAAGATACACCATAGACAGAAAAATCATCCATAAACACCTCTAAACAACGTTCAACCATGTCAGACAAAATGGCAAGCATACAACGTTGAAAATTGGTCGGTGCATTGCACAGTCCAAAAGGCATCCGGCGATAAGCAAAAGTACTGTAAGGGCACGTGAAAGTAGATTTCTCTTAATCCTTAGGTTCAATCGAAATTTGGTTGTAGCCGGAATATCTGTCTAGAAAACAAAAATGAGAGCGACCAGCCAGTCGCTCTAAAATCTGATCAATGAAGGGTAAAGGAAAATGATCCTTTAGCATTGCAGTGTTCAATCTACGGTAATCTATACAAACCCACACCCAGTAACGAACTGGGTGGTGACTGGCTCATTTAAAAAAAAATTAGTTACCGCAATTCCCCCCTTTTAGGGACTACCTATGTCGGGCTTACCCACGTAGAGTCTGAGATGGCGTAGATAATTCCCATTCAAAGAAACTTGATCACCTCCTTCTTGGCAACCTCCATCATGGTAGGCTTTAGGCAGCATTGGGGCTAAATCACAGGTTTTGCTCCTTCAACAAGTCAGATCTTGTGTTGGTATAGAGTAGGGGAAATCCCTTTGATGTCGGAGACTGACCACCCGAAAGCACCACGGTGGTTCTTCAACACGACCATCAATTGTTATTCTTTGGTGACACTCAGATATGCCGAGATAATGACTGGTAGCTTTTCATCCACTGCTAAAAATGCATACTTCAAATGAGGGGGAAGCGACTTTAGCTCCAACTCCGACGGATTCACCAATGAAGGCTACAATGAGGAAGGTAGTGGTCCCAAATCTTCAAAGTGCCTAAAATAGTAGCAGGGCAAAACTTGAAGCATCTTCACACATTCCTATAGTGATGTGCTCCTCATCCATTCATCAATAATATTGAACAGGCAAGCTTCAATAGGAAATTGAGGATAAGATTCTTGAATTGATATCTCCACATCATTATCCTCAACGGACTAACAAACTTCTTCGTCTTCTTCATTTGGATATCTTACTGCCTTAACAAGAGAAAATACCTTGATTTGCTCCATGATATCCACAACAAGTGTCCCCCTGTCTATCTTGGTCATAACATGTGCCATGTCGAGAAAAGGTTTCCCAAGACAAATGGAAACATTGTGATCAAAGTGTATGACTTTATTACAATTGTCCTTGCTCTTGTGATAATTTCAGGTTAGTTGGCATTTTTATTTCAAACCTGTCATCAGCTATTCCCATGGTTAGACGACCTTTACCCATTTCCAAAATCATGTCAGCTATAGCCTGGAAGGGTCTTCCTAGAAGTGGCTCATTCCCTTTCTCATCTTGCATCTCCATCATGACGAAATCTACTAGAAAAACAAATCTATCCACCTTTACTAGAACATCCTCGCAAATCGCATAAGGCCTTACGACTGAATTATCTACAAGTTGGATCATCATGTTTCTCCTCGGGGATTCTCTAAGACCAAGCTTCTTGAAGGTGGAGAGAGGCATCAAGTTGATGCTCGCTCCTGAGTCACAAAGGGCTTCTCCAAATTACATCTTTCCAATGTAGCAGGAGATATTGAAACACCCTGGATCCTGTCTCTTAGGTGGCAATGTCTCTAGAATGAATGCGCTCACCTGTTCTTTGAGCACCACCACTTCTGTATCTGGAATCTTCCTCTTCTTGGTAATAATGTCCTTCAGAAACTTACCATAAGAAGGTATCTGCTTGATTGTGTCGGGTAGTGGGATATTGACAGATAATTTTCTAAAACTGTCCAAGAACTTTTTAAATTGTTGATCCACCTTCTTCGATTTAAGGATATTCAGATAGGGAACCAAGACTGTCTGTGCTCTCTGGTGTGGCGACATGTATGTCATCCTTTTCTCTACGTATTTCTCCATAATGGGTTCCTCCACAGCAATCTCTACACTGTTCTCAGCAATTGGTGTGACTTCGGCTTCCTCTAAGGCCTCAGCTATAACTTCTGGCTGTGATGTGTTTGGTTCATCGGCCTTAGAGTTTAAAATTTTCTTTCCACTCCTCAGCAAGATAGCCTTGGCTTGATTGTTCTTTCTGGGAACATCAGTATTTCCTAGAAAATAGTGTTGTGTCGGCTTCTTTAAACTTGCAATTTCAACTGCCATCTGTGCTAAGGACATTTCAAGCGTCTTCATCTGTGCCCCATGGCTTTGTAGAGTCTGACCAAATTGGTTCATAAATTCCCCTTGTGCCTTGATTTGATTGCCGAATGTGCTCATCAACTCTTGATTTTGCTTTATTACTTGATTGAGTAACTCATTGCTCTTGTCCTCTGCACTTGGCTGTGGCTTCTGATTCAGATCCTATAGAAAATTGTTTGGATCCTTCCTTGAAAATTTCTTGTCTTTCCTCCATGAATAGTCATTGTTCCTGTAGCCCTATTGTTGGCGCATGAACTTAGCCTGTGCCTCATCATTTGACCCTTCATTATCTTTTGCTAGAAGTCTCTTTGATATCAAGTCCATTTTCTCATTTAATTTTTTAATGGACTTTGCATCCCCTGCAACTTTGACCTATTCTAGTGCATCTCTTTCACCCCAAGACTGCTTCTTAGCCATATTCTTTAAAATCTTTTAACACTTGGAACCTTTGTTGTTTATAAAGAACCATGTTCCAACTAAGTCTAGATTGCTCCTATCATGTTCGTTAAGAGAAAAATAAAAAATCTTTGCCTGGGTTTCTAAATCCAACCCATGATGTGGACATTTCCACGACATGATATTAAATCGCTCCCATGTCTCTGACTATGTCTCGCCATCTTGCTGTTTGAAGTTGTGTATCCTCCTCACAAGATCATTTGTTTTTTTGGGCAAAAAATACCTCTCAAAGAACACTTCAATCATCATGTCCCATGATTCAACATATTTATCATCCAGATTGTAGAGCCACTCCCTTGCATTTCCAACTAGAGATGATGGAAATAATTTTAGATAAATGGCTTCTTGTGGAAACCTGTCCACCTTCACCATGTCACAGTTCTCCACAAATGTGCTGATGTGGGCCACTAGGTCCTCATTTTTAAGTCCATGGAAAGCCTATGACTTGACCAACTGAATAAGCCCTGATCAATCTTATAAATAGGTATATTGATAGATTGTTTCTTAATTGGCCCCTTTTGTGTAGAAGAAGAAGAAGCCATAATCTTCTCCCAAATGGTCTATTCCTCGGCCATTATGAAAACCTCAAGTTCTTGTTCAAAGTCTTTAGGTGGTGTATTTATTCGCTCATTTGCAAATCCCGATGGTAGAATCTCAGGTGTCGATTGTGCGTAGTACGTACTTCGTGTCTTCACCATGCACTAGTACCTGAAATATGATTAATCAAGTAAGTACAATGCTGGAACGAACAAAGAATCTGAAAGATAGACAATTAAGCTTTAAAATGAAAATTGAAATAAAAAGTGGCCTAGAGTGGCCGCTTGCAGCACTCGTAGTGCTGAAATTTTCCATTTCCCCGACAATGGTGCCAAAAACTTGACACGCTTGAGCCGTGCGTTAAACGCAAGTGCACATATCAAAGTAATATAGGCCTTGTGAGGCCCGAGTCGAACTCAGGAAAATGTAAATTTCAGTAGACTACTACTAACTGGTCACGATCAGCTAGACCGATTGGAAAAGATGATTGTTGGTTTTGAAACAAAATAAAAATAAAATAAAGACAAAACAAAAATGAGCAATGATTAAATGTTAAGTTTAATCAAATGGAATGGGACTCCTTAGGATTACAGTTTCACCGCACGGTCTCATTGCATGCAATTCTACATAATTAACATAATTTATTCCTTATCCCTGATTATGGCTTGTAGTTAAAATTGATTGCTTCCATAATACAATTCACTACCTAGTTCTAGGTCAGTTCCACACCAGTAGTAACTTATACCCTATATCTAAGTGCTTTAATGAATTCTCTGGGTATCCTCCATTAACTATACATTACCTTGTCTAAGGAATTTATTAGTTAATGTGTTAATCGTGCCTTTTCAACCACTAATTCTCCATTGAGAGCAATTAACAGTATTAGAAATTAACTATGGTGATCAAGAATAGCAAATTGTGATAGAAACACGATAACATATCAGGGAGATTGAGACAAATTATGATAATCAATGTAAAATTGTCATACAACGATTTCCCGGGCTACTCCCGGTCCTAAGGACAATGGGGATTAGCCCCGCATATTCATCTCAATGATACACATGGAGAAGAAAGAGGAAAACATGGGGAAATGAATGAGAATACGATGTAACCCCTGAAACAGAGAAGGTTCGGATGATCCTTGATGTGAGATGCACATTCTACAACCTTCTGGCAGTAGAATCATTTTTCTGTAGGTCTGGAATCTCCCGGCGCATTGTTGTGGGCTCCGTTCTTCGCTCTCCTTTCTCCGGGACTTGTGCGGCTGAGTGCAACCACCCCCTTTAGTCTGTCCTGTCTTTTTTTAGGTATAGGTATGACTTACATCTGCCAAAAGATCGCGGCCGCTCGATCGTGGAAATTCTGGGAAAAATACTAATCCGACGATGTCAATACCATCGACAGGGTGTCGATGGTATCGACACCTTAGGGTGCACTTCTGTCACTAAAAACTAGGTTCAACCTGGATGCTTTTCGATACTATCGACCATATCGTCGATAGTATTGATGAACCGATTTTCTTTCTACTGAACTGATCTTGAGGACATTGACAGTTTGGTCGATGGTATCGACTTGGATGATTTCCCTCCGACTTGGTTACTGTTGCCATGTTGATAGTATCAACGGACCTGTCGATGGTATCGACATGTTCTGGAATACAAAGTACCTGAATCAAGTAGAAAAACACAAGTCAATCAATGGAATTTCATAATTCACACAAAATAGGATAAAATAAGACAGATTTGATGCATACAATGATTATAGGCTAAAGGAAATGAATCATGCCATTATAGTCACCAAGATGACAATTGAACGCATAAAACAAGTACAATAATAGCCTATAAATGTGACTCAAAAAGCCTGTATCAATGCTCATGACATATGTTGGAATAGCCTATGCCACTGCCTTTATAAGAACTTCCTTGCCTAGTTTGGATAACAACTTTTCTGCCCAACCTTGAAGTTTCCCCCAGATTCATTCTTTTATATAGCTGAAAACTTGTTTCTTTGACCTCCCTATCGTTGTAGGCAACCCCAGATATCAGGCATGCCTATCTACCTCCTTTACTTGCAACATCTATTTTATCTCCTCCCTCTTCATGTAGCTCATACATTTGCTGAAAACAACCTCTGTCTTTGAGTAGTTTAATTTCTGTCCGGACGCCTGTTCATATTGGTTGATAAATTTAGCAACTTTCAAGCATTCTACGGTGGTTGCCCTTGCAAGCAGTATGCTGTCTTCTACAAAAAAATGTAAGAAATACTCGATGTCGTTCTACTAACTTTAATCTCGTGGATGAGATTATCATTAGCAGTGGCCCTGAGTAGGGTAGAAAAAGCATCAGCACAAAGGATAAAGAGGTAGGGTGAAAGTGGGTCTCCTTGTCTAAGGTCACAGGTAGGCTTGATCCTTCTGGTTCATTCTCCGTTGATGGCAAAGGCATGGCTGACTGTCGAGATGAAATCATAAACCTGATCTCTCCACTTCTCCCCAAATCCCAAACACCTCATAACATGCAACAAGAAATCCCACTCCACTCTATCATAAGCCTTTGGCATGTCCAACTTCAGAGCAATGTAGTACTTTCCCCCATTTTTTTTTGCTTCATCTTATAAAAAACTTCATAGGCAATGAGGGCATTATCAGTTATAACCTTCTCAGGATAAAAGCACTTTGATTTTCCAAAATAATGCAGTCCATGTGCGGTTTCATCCTGTTTGACACCACTTTGGAAGCTATTTTATATATGAAATAGCAAAGGCTAATGGGTCTGAAATCCCCCATCACCGTCAGCTTCTCAAACTTCAGAATAAGGACTACCAAAGTGTTACTTACTTCACCCAAACTCCTTTGTCCCCACCACCAACCCTTGATATAGTTGGCCACCTCCTTCCCAATGATATGCCAGTATTTTTGGAAGAAGAGAGCTTTCATCCCATCCGGCTCTGGTGCTTTATTCGGGTGCATCAGATTTATAGCTGTGTAGATTTCTGCCTCAGTAATGTATGCCTCAAGTTGTCTTGCCACGTCACTATTAATCTTCTTCCCAAGGCCCTTTGTTGCTGCCTCAAAATTTCTTAGGTTACCAGATTTGAAAAGACCAGTAAGAAATTCAATCACCACCTTCTAAATTTCATCTTCCTTTGTTCTCCAAATTCTGTTCCCATCCTTTAAACCTTCAATTTTTTTCTCTTTTTTCTATTTGAAGCTTTTTGGTGAAAGTAAGTTGTGTTCCTATCCCCATCTCTCATCTCGTATGCTCTTGCTCTTGCGTACTAGTATGATTCATTCTGTTTCAGCCAGTATTGGAGTTCATTTGGAAGTTGTTTTGCCCTCTCTAGCATCCTATGATCGGGGGGTTGAGCTTGGACTTCCATGAGCTCCTTTTCCAGCTCACTGATTTTCCTCCTTCTGTTTATAAATTTTTTTATCAGTCCACTCCTTCATATTTGTCCCACATCTGTTCAATTTCCCTACCAGATCATCTGTTAGGTAGTAACTCCATGCTTTTTTGATAGTACCATGGCATTCCTCCAAAACTACCCAGGCTGGTTCAAAAGCAAAATATTCAATCTTTTTCTTTCTCTTTTTTACCTGTCTTCTGTCAGCTATGATGATGAGAGGAGCATGGTCCGACTCATAGATGGGAAGATGTAAAACTTTGCAAAAAATGAATTTACCCCTCCACTCCAGATCCGCCAGGGCTCTATCCAACCTTTCCTGTATCAGCGTCTCCATAGATAAGCCATTGTGCCAAGTGTAAATGCTGCTCGAGTAGCCCAAATGAACAAAGCTTGCAGTCATCAATAGCATCTCTGAATCCTTGCATGACTCTTTCCTCTTTTGGTGTCCCCCCTAGCTTTTCAAAATTTGACACAATCTCATTGAAGTCCCCAAAGAACAGTACCAGTACATCCGATTCACTTTTCAATCTTCTCATAAGGTCCCACGTCTTCAATTTACTTGGTTGATAAGCCCATCCATAAATACCGATAGCCTTCCACATTCCAACTCTTCCTTCATCCACCATACATTCCACATATCTTTGTGAATAGCTCAGAATTTCCACCTCAGCGTCCTTCAACCAGCGTCCAATCCCCCCGCTCGTCCACTGCTAGAAAGACAAATCCCGTTAACAAAACCACACCTCCTTTTTACATCCTCCGAGTTTGTGTTTTCCATCATAGTTTCTATAATGAAAAGTAGTTTTGGGCTTTCCCTCCAACACCATGCCCGAAGAGTAGACACCTTGTCAGGGTCGCCCATTCCCTGACAATTCCAACTTATGATTTTCATTGTCCTTCGAGGGGCTTTGGTTAGCTTTGGTTGGCAGGTTGCTAACGGACTGAGAGTTGGGAAGGAAACCAGGGAAGTGGCAGGGAGGGATCGTCTGAGAGCTGGGACTCATGGCTGAAGGAAGACAACACAAGGAAAATTATATGCCATGTCTGTTAACAACCTTCCAACCAAAGCCAGTTCAACATGAACGTTCCCCTCATCATCCACTTCCTCCTATAATTCTATCAGAGCTTCCTCCTCCTCTGTTAATTGCATTCTCGTGTACCTTTGTGTTAGTTCCTTTGCCATCACAGATCTCAGACTAGCAACACTCAAGCCTTCCTTGTACCTGAAAACCTCTAGAGGGGGGGTGAATAGAGTTTTATAGAGATTTTAAAATAATTTAAACTCAAGCAACCACAAAGAAAGATTGGACAAAGAGACACAAGGGTTTAGAGTGGTTCCTAGCCTTAGCAAATACTAAGGTAGTCAGTCCACTACCCGGTTGCTTACCCAACCGGGATTTGAAAAGAAATTATTTTATTACCTCACAAGGATTTTACATAAAATACATTTCTTTTCCCTAAACCCTTCAAGCAGCCTTCACCTAGAAGTAATCGCCCAACTCGAAGCAGCCTTCCCTTGAGGTAGATGCACCAACACCCGTTGCACCAGCCTACTGAAGTAGCTTCCCGTGCGATAGCCTTCTTGAAGTAGCTTGAAGTCCCCTTCTCCACCTGAGAAGTCCACTCTCTCCAATCCGCAGCCTCCAACCCTAGGAGTAGCAAGGAGAGTACACGGAATAAATAGGAACAAGAAAGAAATACAGAAATTACAATACCGTTGTAAGAACAAGGGTTGATTTTCCTATATCAAGCGTTTGGATCTCCCAACCAAGATATATATCAATGTGATTATTATGTGTAGGAGATCCTAGTCTATAGGACACGAAATGGTAGCAATGTGAATGTATAACAAGTGTGGGAATTTCACAATTGCTCTAAACAGATTGCCAATGTAGTGTATGCTCAAAGATTGCACAATTGAGTATGTGTAAGTAAGTACTAGTGTCCTATAGCTTGTCCTATTTATAGGAATGGCCTAAGTATGCTTAAGAACGTTCTAGACAACTTCTAGGGGGTTCCTAGTGCTTAACTAGCCGTTAGGAATAAGTTAGGCGTATTAGCAACGGCTAGTTAATTAATTCTGCAGTTGCTGTCAGAGACCATCTCGGTCGAGGACTTGTCGACCGAGATGCCCGGTCGGTCGAGGATTGTTCGACCGACAGGCTCTCTGGATTAACGTTTATTTGCAACTGTCAACTGCTGTGTCTAACGACTACTTTTGGTCAATCTCGGTCGAGAAGTTTGTCGACCGAGAGTGTATCGGTCGAGGAGTGTGGTCGACCGAGATTGACTCTGTTTTCAATCTTTCAATTAAGATACTAAGTGAGTGCATGAGTGTGCATTATGTGATCCTATTAGAAGGAGATGACCTAACTAAGTGTAGCGGGAGATCTAACGCTTGATTTACATTAAGTCTAAGTACTTGTACATTATATGTTTGTACAAGTTTACATATGATTACATTGCATGATATTTATAAACATTCAAGCGTAAGGATTTCCTAGCACTTTGTCATCACCTTGTTCCTGGACACTTAAGTAGCTCGTTAGATTAATAAGAATGAAATGTTTGTCATCATCGAAACAAAAGGGATTTATCATAATATCCAATTTATCCAACAATCTCCCCCTTTTTGAAGATGACAAACATTTCCTAAATATGAAATAAGGAAATATAAAGTATATGAGTTTCATACCTGAAAATTTACCTTTTGTAGCCATTTATGTTTTTCAAGTAAGTACTGGCCAAGATGTGATGAAATTCTTTTATATTTTTCTTTTATATTTTTATATTCTTTCTCCCCCTTTGTCATTTCAAAATGATATCCAAAGTTGAATGTTGTATATTTCTTCTCCCCCTTAATATAATGCTCCCCCTTAATTAGATATCCTATTAGGAACATTGATTTTTATCTAATTTATCCATAATTTGTTTCTCAATCATTCGCAAAGGATGTGAGGCCTTGAAATGAAATGAGATACCTTTAAGCCTATGATGAAATGTATATGGATTTCTCATATATCAAAGGATGTTAAGCCCTAGATTAAATGAGAATCCTCTAAGCTTAGAGTACCTAAAAAAAATGTCTCCATCAAGGGATTTTAAGCCCCATTTTGGATAGAGAGTTCCTTCAAGTACAAGATACCAATTTCAATAAATTCATAACTTTCTTGAAAATATTCAGTTACACATAGTGATTACAAAGTTTTTGTAAGCTTCTTTTAAACAATGATCAAAATGTTAATGATCTCCCCCTTTTTCTTATGTTTTGCTCCCCCTTCGATAGATATCTCAAACGAAAGTTTGAATACTGAGCAAATATATAAAATGTCCAAGATTTTAACAAAGATGTATGCAATTATGTCAATCTGTAAAAACAGAAACCCAGTCGGTCGACAGTTGCTCGACCGACAATGTTCTCGGTCGACTAGTAGCTCGACCGAGAATGTTTCTGGAGACCTATTTTGTATTTTAATTTTAATTTGTAATAGTTGCCTGTCTTAATTATTATTATTCCCTTATTTGTTATGCTCTACAATAATGAACGTATAATGCATATTTGAAGAAGTCTCATATGCCAAACAAATATCCATGTGAATCAAATAAAAATGGCAAATTTCATTCAATGGCATGAAGAAGATTACAATCATATAGAATACAACTATTACAACTCCAACACTTCACAGGAAAGATTTAAGAATTACATCAATGTCCGGATCTTTCCCAAGAAATGGCTCGGCTCCATAGTATTGGACCAGAGTTTTCCAATCCAAAGCACCAGTTGTAGTCAACGCATATGCTTCCAGGAAAGTGGGAACTCGGTCAAAACGGAAGTGAGCAGCTATGTCTTGCAATTGTATGGAAGAAAATTGAGTATGTGCAAGATCCATTGATGGTGAAGGTGGAGGTTGATAGTAGTTGTATGAGGGGTTAAATGGGTTGAGCATGCCAGGGTTTAAAGAATGCGGATATTCATCGGTTTGGCCAGGAGAAAGGTTTTGCATTCTTTGATTTAAATATGTCATGGCATGGTGATTGTAGTTTAATTGTTTACTAAGGTGGTATTGGGAGCCAGCAATATAAGTAAGGGTATTTTGGATGGGATCAATGGAAAGGTTAGTAGAAGGAGGGGGTGGTATATCCTGATGTGATGACTCTCCTTCTACTCTTGCCTTTTTATGGCCAAAGTCAATCCCCATCTTCTCTACGGTGTTCTTACTTATCTTTGGTGGTCTACGCTCCCATATATATCCCATATCTTCAATGTTTACCTTAAGACAATGTTGAGTAATCTGGCATACAAAATCGGCATATGGTGGATTGCCAGAAAACTCAAGCATATTTTTAAGTACTATGCGAATGAAGTTGATGGGAATTTCTTTTATGATAGCATAAATGAGACACATACGGAAAATGGGAACCTCGGATTTATTGGCTCGTGGATGTATGTTGGTGGAAACAATGAGATTTACTATTCTACATGCTGGTTTTAGGTTTATAGCATAATAGGTTCCCCTATCTTCATGACAAGTGGTATTGGCTTGAAATATGGCTCTTTTGATATCACTTAGGCTAGTGGTGTGGTCATCATGGGAAAATAAATTTATTGGATTGCTGGTGGTAAGGTCAAGGAAATCTTGATATTCATCTATATCAATTTCAAGCATGTCAAGAATATCCCCTTCGGAAAACTTAAAACTATGCCCATTGACCATGGTGTAGAAGAAAGTGGTGTCATTTTCGGTGTGAGATAGAAGATTGGCATAGAATTCGTTTACTACCTTAATGGAGTAGGAAGGAAAGGATGGATTGATGAAATCCTTCAGCTTTTGTATTCCAAAGAGATGCTCCAGGTCGACTATGTTGATGAAGTCCATCACTTCGACCGGACGTCGGGGAAGAGGAGCTTTAGAGGAAAGCCGAAAGTATCTATCTCCAGCATCTCCGTCGACGAAAGCTATGTCATTGATGATCGTCAGTGGCGGAGTGGCTTCCCTCTCTTCTCTTCTTTTTCTTCCAGCAACTTTCTTCTTCCCTCGGACAGTTGATGATGAGGCCATTGTGTTTTTTTTTTTTTGAGAGTGAAGAAGCAAGGAAGATTTGAGAGTAAGAGTGCCGAAGGATTGCACGAAATTGCACTAGAGATGGACTATGGAAGCAAGGAAATGCAAGTGTGAGTAAGTGGCTCGTTTTTGCACTTATTTATAGAATTCCAGCGACCCGGTCGGTCGACGGCTCGTCGACCGAGCGTCCGCAACGGTCGAGTTGCAGACGCGCCACTTGGTCCTCCAACGGTAAAGAAAACGGTCATAACGGTCGGGTCGCAACGGTCATATCCAACGGCTATTTCTCGGTCGAGCGCTTGTCGACCGACATTGTCTCGGTCGAGCACTCGTCGACCGACTGTTTGTCTGATACTGAGTCTGTTTAGAATTTGTCGGTCGAGTGAGGTGGGCTGACCGAGTGGTTCTCGGTCGAGCATTGGTCGACCGACTAACTTACTGAGTTTAATTTCTGGCTGAATTTTAATGCAAATCATAGAACATTTTTGTAGAGCATATGTATATTCCAAGGGAGTAGTAATATTTAAGGCTTCTAATTACCACAAATGATTTGACGTTTTGATTTAAAAATATGCTAAGATTAAGTTCAATAAAATAATGTTCAAATAAACAATTTTTATCAAAGTTTATTTTAGGTCGCCCTTGATTACGACCATAGCGCCCCTTGGTCAAATTTTATTTTAACCAAGAGGCATAGTCTGCAGGTTTCCAGTATGAATCATTCATATGCGAAGTATGAGTTCTGCAGATAGCTTGCAAATATCAATTTGAGACACATTAAAGTGTACTAATTATGAGAGCTTAAAAAGGACATCAAATATGGTGAAGCATATTCAAGAATAATATCCATTCATGAATTTAAGATTACTTTGGATAGACTTAGACTAAAATATAAAAGCACACAAAAATTTGTTTGAAACATTTTATTCATTGTAAGTATTTCTGAAAAATGTGCAATAAAAGAATGATTAAATAGAATCTTTCAAGAATAATTTTCACATACAATGTAAAGATTTACAGCAGTTTGAGATAAACGTATGTGTATCAAGATGCTATTAAATCTTTTTAATTTTTGATTTTGCTCTGATACCAATTGAAAACCTCTAGAGGGGGGGTGAATAGAGTTTTATAGAGATTTTAAAATAATTTAAACTCAAGCAACCACAAAGAAAGATTGGACAAGGAGACACAAGGGTTTAGAGTGGTTCCTAGCCTTAGCAAATACTAAGGTAGTCAGTCCACTACCCGGTTGCTTACCCAACCGGGATTTGAAAAGAAATCTATTTTATTACCTCACAAGGACTTTACATAAAATACAATTTCTTTTCCCAAACCCTTCAAGCAGCCTTCACCTAGAAGTAATCGCCCAACCTTGAAGCAGCCTTCCCTTGAAGTAGATGCACCAACACCCGTTGCACCAGCCTTCTAAAGTAGCTTCCCGTGCGATAGCCTTCTTGAAGTAGCTTGAAGTCCCCTTCTCCACCTGAGAAGTCAACCCTCTCCAATCCGCAGCCTCCAACCCTAGGAGTAGCAAGGAGAGTACAAAAGATAACAAGGAATAAGAAAGAAAACGGAAATTACAACTTATCCTTTTAGCACAAGGCTTGATTTGCCTATATCAAACGTGTAGATCTCCTAACCAATTTGTATGACAATGTGATTGTAGTGGATAGGAGATACTAGCCTATAGGACACGAAATGGGAGCAATAGGAATGAATGGCAAGTGTTGGAATTGCTCTATTGCTCTAAAACAGATTGCAAGTGTGTATTCAAGCTCAAGTATAGCACTAGTATATCTTGGATGTCCTTTGGTGACCTAAGGCATGTCCTATTTATAGGAATGACCTATGTATGCTTAAGGACGTTCTAGACAACTTCTAGGGGGTTCCTAGTGCTTAACTAGCCGTTAGGAATAAGTTAGGCGCATTAGCAACGGCTAGTTAATTAATTCTGCAGTTGCTGTCAGAGACCATCTCGGTCGAGGACTCGTCGACCGAGATGCCCAGTCGGTCGAGGATTCGTCGACCGACAGGCTCTCTGGATTAACGTTTATTTGCAACTGTCAACTGCTGTGTCTAACGGCTACTTTTGGTCAATCTCGGTCGAGAAGTTTGTCGACCGAGAGTGTCTCGGTCGAGGAGTGTGGTCGACCGAGATTGACTCTGTTTCAATCTTTTAATTAAACCACTAAGTGTGTTTATGAGTGTGCATAATGTGATCCTTTTGGAAGGGATGACTTGTCTAACTATGGTGTGTAGCTAGGGAAGATCTAACGCTTGATTTACATGCAATCTAAGTACTTGTACATTATATAACTGTACAAGTTTTTACAATAGTGATTACATTGCATGAAAGTAAATATGTAAGCTCGTGATTTCCCTAGTTGCTTTGTCATCCACCATAATCCTGCACACTCAAGTAGCTCGTTAGAATAATAAGAATGAAATGTTTGTCATCATCGAAACAAAGGGATTTATCATAATGTCCAATTTATCCAACAATCTCCCCCTTTTTGAAGATGACAAACATTTCCTAAAATATGAAATAAGGAAATATAAAGCATGTGAGTTTCATACCTGAAGATTACCTTTTGTAGCCATTCTTGTTTTACAAGTGTGAGTGCTGGCAATCAGGATGAAACTCATATATATTTATATTTTTGATTTTATATTCTTTCTCCCCCTTTGTCATTTCAAAAAGATATCCAATTTGAATATTTTATTTTCTTTTCCCTTTTAATTTTATATTTTGCTCCCCCTTAAATAGATATCCTTTTAGAAACATGGATTTGTGTCTAATTTATCCACTATTTGTTTCTCAATCATTTGCAAAGGATATTAAGCCTTGAAATGATATGAGATCATGTTAGGTTCATGGCATATGTATATAGATTTCTCACCCATTTTACAAGGGATGTTAAGCCCTGAAAATGATATGAGATTCCCTTAAGCTCATGACAAATGTATATTTATCTCTCATCTATCCCTAAATTAAATGAGATTCCTTTAAGCTTAGAGTACATAAAAATGTCTCCAACCAAATGCAAGGGATGTTAAGCCCTGATTTGTTTAGAGAGTTCCTTTAAGTTCAAGATATATCAATTTTATAAATTTCTTCATAACCAAGAGTAAAAATACTAAGGTCGTATCAGGCAATCAAATTCGTTTTTATGCGCTCCCCCTTAATCTTATAATTTAGGCAATTTAATGCTTCTAAGGTCACAAATAATTTTAAATGTTGATTTTGACCTTTATCATAAGTATACTAAGATTAAGTGCAATAAAATGATGTCCAAATAAGCATTTTGTCAAAGCTTATTTTAGGTCGCCCTTGACTACGACCGTAGCGCCCCTTGGCTAAATGTCGTTTTAACCAAGAGGCAAATTCTGCAGATTTCCAAGATAAATATTCATATGTGAAGTATAAATTCTGCAGATAGCTATAAATATCAATTTGAAGCATATTAAGATATACCCTTTATAGTATTATAGTGAATTCTTTGACCTAGATTTTTCTAGAATGCATTTCCATTTATTGTAAATAATGCTATGGGTACATAAATATCAAATTTCTGCTTATACCCTTATAATAAGATTCTTTAGAAACATATATTTTGAAAGCAAGATTAACATCTTAAAGTCAAGATTTTTGCTTTTGATTTCTTAGACCAAGCAAATAGATAAAAACATTAAAATTTTGTTCCAAGAAATACCGTTTGGCTTGTCATAGCAACATCATTATTACAAGTTGTGTCTACAAGCATTATCTATTATGTCAAGACACTTTTATGCTAATGACATTTGCAATTATATGAATTACAATGATCATTCATGGTTTGCATATATGACAAAGCTTATTTTAAACCAATGAGTCCATAATGATCATGTTAAATGATTCTCAATATGAAGACATTTTCTTAAGAATGAAAGCATGATTAATGTCTCAATTTCTTATAGATACCTATTGAGAAAATCTCTATGTATAAGCAATAAATCACCAATAAAACATTTTCTTGCTATTTTTCATCAAGAAGTCATGTATACAATAATCATTTTCCATTTGTTCTATGTACCATAGCACCATTTTTATGAGTTGAATGATAAAATAGTGAAAGCATATCCATGATGCAATGATAGAACCATACATTAATTGTAATCATTTAAACTAAATGTCATAACACATGATTTCTATCTAGATAGATGCTTTAAAGAATATCATGTAAACATTATAAAATAGGGATTTCTAAACTTGATTTTCAATTGAGAAAATGATATCATTTATATTCAAAAAGATCTTCAACTTATTATGTAAAATAGTCATTAACAACAATTAGATAGCCACTAATCAATCAATTATTCAGCAATTTTACTGCAGACTGAAAAACAGTGACATGCTCGGTCGACCATTTCTCGACCGGGTTTTCACTCGGTCGACAAATCTTCGACCGACCCAATTTCTGGAAAGTGTTCAGAATTCTATTTCAAGTACAATATAGACTGTATCTAATTTAATTATTTCAAAGATCAGTTTGATATAAACATATGAATACCAAAGTAACATTTAGATTATATCTCAACTTAATCATATTCAAATCTTTTAAGTTTTGATTAATCCTTAATTGATATAAATTTGTTATCCCTATATGTTAAGTTGAGATAGTCATAAAGATATGCAAATTAAAGTCTTTGGTCATATCTCAACTTAGTCTAATCGAATCAATTTGGGGATTTTGGAACCCATACCATCTCATTATTCTTTTTCTTGTATGGGCATGAGAAGGAGTAATGTCCAATACGTGAACAATAGTGGCAACATATAGAATCAACCTCATATCTCTTTCTATGATTTTGGTCTAGGTTGTTCTTTGGTACAAAAGTATATTTGCCTCTATGTACATTCATGGATTGTCTTGCTTGTGTCCTTCTCCAACTAGGTTGTTGATAGGATTTCTCCTTAGGCTTATAACCTAGTCCTCTTCTCCCTATTTGATGATAGGAATTTTCTAATATTTTATCAAGGATTCCATTGTTGCTTAACTTACTAACTTCTTGTTGCAACTTAACGATCTCATCCATTCTTTTCTTGATATCTAATTTTGCTTGATCTAGATTGGATGATAGCATATTTCTTTCTTTCACTATATTGTCATAATCTACATGGGTGCACAATATAGGTTATTTTTTAATATCATTTAACTTTGCAAGCAATTCAGTCTTTTCTTGACATAGAAGATCATAGTTAGTCTCTAGAGTGAAAATTTTCACTTCACTATTACTTAGAGATGATTTCAAAGTACGATTGTCAGGCATAATGCTATCTTTTTCAAAACCAAGAGTATTCAATTTAGCATATAAATCATCATTTTCGGATGTAAGCTCAAGAAGTCTAGCATTTAGATCATCATTTTCTTTATTTGATTTCTTTAATTTCTTTTTGTATTCAACATATTTGTTATGTGTTTCTTCAATAATAGCAACTAACTCCTCCTTGGGTAAATCAAGCAAACTTACCTCTTCTTCTTCTTCCTCACTTATTGTAGCAACGAAACACTCTTTATGTGCATCTCCTTTCTTTGACCTCCATGGACATTTAGACGTAGAGTGCTTTGTTCCTAAGCACCAATTGCAACTTGTCGAACTTTGGTCCATGCTCCTTTTCTTGTGGTTGTAGTCACCTCCTCCCTTTATCTCTTCAAGACCTTGTTAGGGCTCCTTGAAGCCTGCTCTGATACCAATTGAAAACCTCTAGAGGGGGGGTGAATAGAGTTTTATAGAGATTTTAAAATAATTTAAACTCAAGCAACCACAAAGAAAGATTGGACAAAGAGACACAAGGGTTTAGAGTGGTTCCTAGCCTTAGCAAATACTAAGGTAGTCAGTCCACTACCCGGTTGCTTACCCAACCGGGATTTGAAAAGAAATTATTTTATTACCTCACAAGGATTTTACATAAAATACATTTCTTTTCCCTAAACCCTTCAAGCAGCCTTCACCTAGAAGTAATCGCCCAACTCGAAGCAGCCTTCCCTTGAGGTAGATGCACCAACACCCGTTGCACCAGCCTACTGAAGTAGCTTCCCATGCGATAGCCTTCTTGAAGTAGCTTGAAGTCCCCTTCTCCACCTGAGAATTCCACTCTCTCCAATCCGCAGCCTCCAACCCTAGGAGTAGCAAGGAGAGTACACGGAATAAATAGGAACAAGAAAGAAATACAGAAATTACAATACCGTTGTAAGCACAAGGCTTGATTTTCCTATATCAAGCGTTTGGATCTCCCAACCAAGATATATATCAATGTGATTATTATGTGTAGGAGATCCTAGTCTATAGGACACGAAATGGTAGCAATGTGAATGTATAACAAGTGTGGGAATTTCACAATTGCTCTAAACAGATTGCCAATGTAGTGTATGCTCAAAGATTGCACAATTGAGTATGTGTAAGTAAGTACTAGTGTCCTATAGCTTGTCCTATTTATAGGAATGGCCTAAGTATGCTTAAGAACGTTCTAGACAACTTCTAGGGGGTTCCTAGTGCTTAACTAGCCGTTAGGAATAAGTTAGGCGTATTAGCAACGGCTAGTTAATTAATTCTGCAGTTGCTGTCAGAGACCATCTCGGTCGAGGACTTGTCGACCGAGATGCCCGGTCGGTCGAGGATTGTTCGACCGACAGGCTCTCTGGATTAACGTTTATTTGCAACTGTCAACTGCTGTGTCTAACGACTACTTTTGGTCAATCTCGGTCGAGAAGTTTGTCGACCGAGAGTGTATCGGTCGAGGAGTGTGGTCGACCGAGATTGACTCTGTTTTCAATCTTTCAATTAAGATACTAAGTGAGTGCATGAGTGTGCATTATGTGATCCTATTAGAAGGAGATGACCTAACTAAGTGTAGCGGGAGATCTAACGCTTGATTTACATTAAGTCTAAGTACTTGTACATTATATGTTTGTACAAGTTTACATATGATTACATTGCATGATATTTATAAACATTCAAGCGTAAGGATTTCCTAGCACTTTGTCATCACCTTGTTCCTGCACACTTAAGTAGCTCGTTAGATTAATAAGAATGAAATGTTTGTCATCATCGAAACAAAAGGGATTTATCATAATATCCAATTTATCCAACAGTACCTACAAGAGAGAGAGACCCTAGAGAGGAAATAGTTCACTTACATCATCACGTGCATATTTACATTATACATCGCTCTCAGAAGAAAAAAAACATGATACCAACAATATTTTATTATTAACTAACACACTTGTTTATGAATTAAAATTACCACAAACATGAAATAAAATTACCACACTTGTTCATGTAAAATATTCTATATATATATATTTTTGGAAGATATTCAAAGGAATTGTACATACATGAATTTCTTAAATGATGAACTTAAAGGGAGAACTTCCATGTTGCATAATATATCAGTCAAGTGCATAAACTCTAAGCAAACCTAACGGGTGAGCTACAACTTCCGTGAGTAAGTATTTCTATATATCAGTCTAGTGAATTCAAATAAACTATATAGTAGTGAAGCACTAAAATATGGAAACAAAACACAAACAATTTAGTGAAGTTATATTACAATTAGGAAAGATGTCAAAACTTTTGCGGTTTGGATTAAGAATCAAATATGGAAATATATTTCATTTTCCTTTGATATACACTCATTAACTAGTTGTGGTTGACCATATGAGAGCCATTATTGTGTGACTTGCCATGCAAGACTTGAGATAAAACTTGCAGTTATTGAGTCTACGAACTTAACTAGAATTAGGTCTATCATAACTAGTCATGTATGCATGATGGTGACTAGATTCCATCTTATAACTTCATCCTTGCATCTTGGGTGGAGAAGAGATATGCATTATCTAAAAGAAAATCCACAAAAGTTGACATGATAAAGGCGTAAAATAAAAAGAAACTAGTATCGTTGGTGATTGATCGATGGTGTTAGGTACTCAATATTTAATGGAAGAAAAACGTTGGAACTAGTTCTCCATTACTAGTTTTTGCTCCAGGTTATTTTTCCATTAAGAACCATCAACCACATTATTCGCACTTGACTAATTAACTGAAATCACTGTGATACACCACAATTTAGGGTTTCTTGAAGATAATTCATGTCTAGCGTGTCTAATGTGCATCTATCAAAATAGAAATCCTAACTGATGAATAAATTATATGTATTGATCATTCATAACTTAACCAATAAATATTTATTAAAGAAAAAAATCATCATCTAAATGAAACTAATTGTATCATAGCTCACGTTCACCCTAAAAACCTAATTTTCAACATTGTCCCAAAATGTCAAATAAATCATTCGATGTTCTGTAGTACCAAAAGCACTCTATTTCCACATCATGAACTTTGAACTAATTGAAGCCTCAAATTTGAATTTCAAATTATATATAATAATAGAAAATAGAATAGAGAACCACATTTAGTGATTTTTAACCACCTGAGGAAGCATGATCAGAAATTTTCTTATTAAAATGCAACGTACTAATATTAAAAATACCCAATTGAGTTCCAATCCACTCAAGAACTAATTTGGGTCTAGAGATTAACTTTAAAATTGAATCCACCAAAATTAGCTCAAAAGTTGGCCTATAGAAGCAAAGACAAAGTGTGTTCTTGACCTTCTCCAACAAGAATTAAATGAACACTAAGACTTAAGAGAGTGGATAGAGTAAATCAATTGGTTCTCTATTGTTGGACATAGAAAAGTCCAAAGGAATTAACCATTAACATCAATTCTAAACCTAGGTACGAAAACAAGTTGACCTTTAGATATCAATTGCCAGGGAAATCACCTCATATCTCCCTTAATATTTCCCCTAGTTGTTTCCTATGGGTTAAAATAGTTAGAAAATGTTACTTGTGAGTTGGGCATCAAGTTAGGTGTATAAAATTGATACATTGTTAGCTATCACACATTAACATCCTCTACTCTATAGCCTTCATGACACAATAGAAAAGTCAGTAGACTACCTGAACAATCAGTTGACTAATGTAAGTTAGCCAATTGAGAGAAAGTTGGATCAATTGGCCATCACTTCTCATGGCACCAACTAGTTAGTGATTTGTGTAACTCGACCTGACTTTTGGCCAGTTCATGAAAAACTTAGAAATCATAATTTGAGTGACTCACTAGAAGTCCCCTAACAAGTTACATTGACTTCTTAATAGGTCAGATGACATCTCAATGTCAGCATTGACTTTGACGGATTATTGTGTGCTTGTTTCCCCTAAATGTTTCATAGGTCAATCACTATTTCTATATGTCAAATGACTTCTAATTCAACCTCAAATCAGGTTGCCCTAAATATTTCTAGAAGTTGGGACATGATACAACACAACCGAGGCCACCCAACATACCCTCGTCTACTTGGATATTGACAAAACAATTTGATATCTTGAGGTGATGTCAAATATTACTGTGGCAGAGTTGATAAGTTATGAAAAGATACAATATACAATCTATAGGTTGATTTTGATGTAATATGATACATCTAATTCCTATTTTAATTACATGTCAAAGTCCCACCACATCACCAATAGTAAAACTATCAACAACTAAGGAACAACTAATCACCATATGAAAAGTAGTCATGATTGATCCCACTTCCTCTATCACACCCAACCTCAATGAAGCCACCATGACAATAGAAGAAGTGGAGAATGTGAGGAAAAAGAATTATCATCCTTAGAAAAAAGTCCCACATGACATTGGACAATAAAACGGAAACTCTCAAAGTAACCATGAATCGGATGATGAAGATGATGATGATGATGATATCCTTGTAGAGCTGTATGAGAACTATACCAAAGTGCAATAATCTTCATATAGACATATCTATCTCAGGATACCCAACTTTAAAAGATGATTTTTAGGAACCTCTAGGACCACGACCACTATAACATCCTATATCTTTTGGGATTTGCAACCCAAAATTGTCAAAACTAATCAATAGTTCTCATGATAATGAAACCATACATGATGATTGTGGAATGGATTTCATATATATGCTTCTTTCAGTGAAAGGTGATTTATATCTTAAGGTAGTTTCAAGTGATGCATGCTTATGAAATTATGTTGGTGAATGTCCATGAAGAGATTTTTCACTAATCAATTAGGCATATTTAAGCATGATTTAGTTATAAAACTTCACTTCAAGTCTTGTTTGAGTTTTAGGAGTTCATTTTTCTTTAGAAGTTATTATGAGTTCAATTATTGAACAATTTAGTAACACGATTTCATGTTTTTCTAAGTAATCTGATTTAATTTAATATTAGATAAAAATGATCACAAACTAATTTAAGGCGTGTATATTTATAATTCTAGATCTATGACTAAGGAATTAATAATTTAGAGCATGCTTGATTATTCACTTTAGGACCAAAGCTCTCTTTAGAGGCATTAATGAAAGTTGGTGAAGTGTTAAACAATAGTTTCAAGTGTTTTAGATTGACCATGGACACGATTAAATGATAATGAATGGCTCATGTAAATGTGGAGGATTTGGAATAAGTAGATTGGAGATATTTATTTTGAGTTTGATTTTGTGATTATGTAAAGAACCTGAGAGAGATGAGACTAGTTATGGAATTAAGTTAAAATGTTAAATGGTTGAGAATTTTTTCAACATTAAGTTTTAAAAATAATGGGAGAATGGTATAGGCTACAAGTTTATTTGAATGTAGGATCTGATATGAAGAAGGTACTTTTAAAAATAAGGTTTTGTATATGTCGAAACCCATTTTTGCCCACTCGGTAGAAAAATCATGATTAAGGTTAATATTCTAACAATGATGGATTTTGTTCCATATTCCATATGTTTTCCATATTTCTCTTTTTCTCCATAATTTCCCACATTTTTTGTTTATTTAATTCGACCATTTACACCCATTTTCACCAAGTTTGGGGGTTTTTGTAAAAATCCTTCCTTTTGGACCAAAAGTGCAATTTTCTCATCCATTCTACTTTTTACAAGATTTTTTCCATAAATTTTACATTCTGATCATCCAAAATAAAAATATTCCTTTTTCCCAGAGATATTCAATTTTTTCTTAAATAAATCTGAGAGATAATCCCAAATTATCTTTCTTTGTAATTTTCTTTGATGTTCTCTGGAACATTCTTGAAATTACTGGAAATCAAGAAGCTGGATTTCAACCAACCAGGACACATGGCGGAACTAAGACATCCGCCGCATACCATGTGGCAATTGCCTCAATATGTCTACCCTTCATGTGTGGCGTATTAGGGTGATCTGCCACCTATTCTAGAAGGTTCTTTCCACAACCCTGAACCTTAATATCCATATAGAAATATCCCTCCCTATATCATTTGTATTTTAGACCACTTTTAAACCTTTTGATGCCAGAGTATCAAACTACCTCCCTCTTTTATTTCTACATTGCTCGTGATCAGAGGATCCTTCCTCTGACACTTCCTACCTTGTTAGCATCTTTATAAATGGTAAGCTTTCATAACTTATGGACCTAAACTGTTATGATTTTTGCACCTAAACTATTATAATCGTTGCACCTAGAGTGATATAGTAGATGCATCTGATCTGTTTAACAACTACATCTTAAATGTTTAGCTATTACAACTGCTCTACTCTACTAATGTTATATTGAGTTGTTACTCATTACCTTTGAAAAATTAGATCCCACCATTAACTTAAATATTCTAATCACCTTCTAGTACTATGCATCAGTCCTAATCATTCTTGATGAATGTTTGCCTTGAAAGGTCCTTAGGTGCTTACCAATCCACCTATAAATAAGAATTTCAGGGCAATGATGGGAAGGACACGAGCATATCCAACCATAAAATCTAGCCCACCAATAAAAATCATCTTTTTTTTGACGTCCTAAATCTGTCTTTTCTTCACAACACAAAAGGTGGCTTGATACATGTTTATTAGGGGAAAAGGGTGCAATAATCGTTTACCACTCCTAACAAGATTGTCGTATCTAATTTTGCACTTAGTTTTTATTCATGCTCTTTTTTATATCTAGATGACAACTAAGATTTCACTATGTCTTCAAGGATTTAGCTTGTTTCTTTTCATTTTTATATAAAATGTGGTTGCAATTCCAAACCCACATCTTTTATATTTCATGGGACCACAAAATAAAGTTTCATTACCCAAAGGATATGATTTTCTTTGTATATCCTCTCCTTTCTTTTATGGGAAAGGTGTGACTTACTGGAAACTCTATTGGTGATGCCAAGACAATCTGATTCAAACTCCTTCTATTATGTTATGAAGATTGCCCATCTTTAGGGAAGTTACATTTTACCCTTTTACTATATGAATTTGTTGTTTTTGTTGTTCTTCATATTCTTTCAAATTTCTAGTTATCTAGGGGCAAGCTAGGCGCATCCCTCTGATCAACTAACACTTGGCTCACAGATCTAGGTGATCCCCCCGACCCTACTCGTTCTCTTTATTTCTAGATTAGTTCTATTAGTTTTGTCCTATTCCTTTTTTTATTCCAATTCCATTATTGATTTAGAGTTTCGAACACACTTCCCTTATAGAGTTTCATGCCACCTTCCCTCACTTTTTTGTTTTCTTTCAAAAACATAAAAAAATGGAAAAGGGATGAATACAAGATGTAGGTAGGAAATAAGGTCTGGTTATTATATGGACATGCTACTATTGTTCTTTATAATTGATAACTGATTTTCATGCTTCACATTCTTTCTTCCAAAAATGCTAAGAACCCGTAAACTGTACTATGCCTTCCTACAAGCCAATCTGTCATGATATAGGTGCTAACCACATGTTGGATCCTTAGAAATGACATGAGATGTCAGTAAAGGTGTTGGCACAACATTAAGTTGGATGTCAAAAGGCCTTGAAAGCGTCCCACTCTCCTACCACTCATAATTGATTATGGCCATTGTTGTCACGAGGTTTATTGGGAGTAGTACCCTTATTTGTTGAACTTAGGTAACCCCTCGCTAAGTGCAATCTACCCATAGAGAGGATAAGGACTCACCTATCCTTTATAGGTCATGTTTGAGTGAGGACGTAATATAGACCTAAATTCATGGGATAAAAGGAGAGGGTCATTTACTCCCTATCCACATATCCTATTATGTCTGTTGAGAATGTTTCAGATTGTTTACAACCCTATCCTTGTGCAAATCCTAAATATTCTATTATAAGGATTAACCATCTCAAAGAGAACAGTCTATTTAAAGATAAACAATCTGAAACTAAACAATCTTTTTAAACATTTACACTCTCAAACCAAACAAATTTTTAAAGATCAAAAATCTCAAGTCAAACAACCCTTTTAATAATGAAAAATCTCATATCAAACAACTTTTTTAATGATTACGAATAATCTATTTAAATATTAACGACCCCATATAAAACAATCTTTTTAAAGATTAACAAACTGAAACCAGACAAGCTTTTCAAATATTAACGATTGTTTCAAAATTTAAATAATATTTTTAAAGATTAACAATCTCAAACCAAACAATCTTTTCATAGACTAAAAATCCTTTTCAAATTCCAATCATCTTTTTAATTTAACAATTCTTCAAAAATCAAACAACCTTATCAAATGGATCAACTAATTTTTAGTAATCAATAACCCACTAACAGGATGGGAGCCTTTCAAGAGTTGGACAGGCCTTGCTAAATTGCCTCTAGAAAGAATTAACACTTTTCTTTTTTCCAAAAAAGGGGACCCTATCCTCAAAACTAAGTTGAGTGGGGGATCCCTTCCATTCGAGAGATGTCACTTTCCAATATCGGGTCTTCGCGCATCTACAATCTTGTAATATGGCCTAAAACTAAGCTTCTTAGCTCCTTTCAAGATCACATTTACAGTCTTGGACTGTGACCTTAAACTAGACCATATTGTGCTTTTTATGCTCACATAAGTGGTCTTGCACTATTACCATAACCTAGATCATCTTGTGATTTCCATGCCCAGATGTATAGTCCTCGACTATGATCTAAAACTAGACCTCAACCCATACAAACTCTGTAGTTGATAAGGAGAAGACAAGTCGATTCTCCCTCCTTTTTGACTGCTCATTGCAGCCAAGGGGCAAGAACCCTCACGAGAAACTCCTCAAACTAGGAGGAATCTAGGGTGTGATGGACACTACCATACGTTTATGTTTGGGGAACCCTCTAGATGAGGATTCCTAGAAAATAAAAGCAATTGATTGAGTACAGTCACATGCCCAGTGAGGGATACCTGTTGATCAACCACTTGAATCCCCACCTTCCATCCTCTTTTGAACATTTTTTTAGGATGCTTCCCTAAGGAACATAATGTCCACCATCTTTTTATTATCCTCCATGGAATTGGAGAGAACATCTTAGACCCAGTGTAAGCAAACTCTTGTACCTCCCCCGGGCTAGGGGTAGGTACGATCACCCAAAAGAGGATTGAAAAAATGATCGAAAAAGGAGAAACATTGCAGGTGTCTATCATTGTGAGAAGGCTTTAAGAAATTGAGGAACACTCCTTTCATGCACTTCCCGAACAAATGGGGAAGTCTTTCTAATTTCTTGCTTAATATAACATGTGTGAAGGGACCCATCCCCAAACACAAATTACCTTCTGATATATTATTACACCCTACTTTTGAATCTAGCTCATGTGAATTTTAGGACATCGTGGGAAGGGAAAGAAGCCCGTACTTAACTCAGACCCACCAGTGATCAACATCGATGGCCAGGAACAACAGTGCATATCATCAATCTGGTAGTCACACCATGGAAAATGTTGTCCCCAACAAGCAAGACAAACCGGTAGGAGGAAAAACACAAAGAAGATGTGGGGGTGCCTGAGGTATCTGCCTCTCAAGAGGGCCCTTCAAACTAGACACTGGAGCAGCCAACTAATGTACCTTTACACATCCACCATGCTAAGGACATACAAGACTTTGACACCATCTACGATTTCTAGGAAAGAAGTTACATGTACTAGTTTGTCCATGCCATTCTTCCTTGATGGCAGGTGGGGTTCCCACCTTCCTCATCCAGAACTATTCCGGGAAGGGCCTTACCATGGCCCACCATTTATGAAAATAGGGGCAACCCAATAAATCAGGAGGCAATGAAATCCGTTTGGGCCTCAAAGGAGAAACTGAAGGGAGAAAGATATTGGAGGAAGCATGTGTTGTAAAAGAAGATCCTCAGGAGGCTGAGAAGGCTTGTAGTGTTGTGAAGATTCAAGCACAACACCTAAATGGTTCAGGACCACTTCCTAACATGTGCTCTTTGTATCCACCACTCTGCTCCTGGTACAACCTATATAAAAGAGGAGGGTATGGATTCCCACCACCCGTACACAGGGATCCAACGATAATCAACTTTCAAGTTATACCAGTGGTGGATGCATGCTAGGAGGATGCTGAAAAAGAGAAAGCTACTATAGGCCCCTTACTACTTGAGATTTTATAGAAGATAAAATAATTAAAGGGGAAGAAATATAGAGGGAAAACATTCAGTGACTTTTGTCACTTCATAGAAGCCAAGTTGTCTGACAATTTCAACATGCCAAAATTCCATGAGTAATCTGGAAAAGGGGACCCTATGGATCTTGTCCAGGCATACTTCCTAGACATGGGAGAAGTCTAAGATGACTACCAGGTATTGATTAGTTGCTTTGCACAAACCCTAGGATTGGAAAAGATGGCTGAGAAGTTCCTTGATCAATATCCTTGGAATCTATACCAAGTCCCCACCAAGGAAGACCTAGAGGTGCTACAACAAATGGCAAAAGAAATCTTCTTTGAGTTTGTAGGACGATGGTGAGAGATAGACACACAGATAGAGTTTAAGCCCACTGATAAAGAAGTGTTGGACATGGTGATCAAAACCACCATGCCAGATGTCACTTATCTTTTAAATTTACAAAGGTACAGACATCAAGAACTTGCTAAAGTTCCCAATCATAAGGGGTCATTTGAATTCTCTTTCAAAGAGATATTGTGCCAACACCTTTTTTTACTTTCATCAAGATTAAGGGCACAAGAATAATTTATGCATCATGCTCAAGCATGCCTTATAGGTCTTGATAGAATTTGATGAGGTCAACACTATCACATTAGAGTAAATGTCTTCATCTTCTGACATAGTGGTTGTCATCTCATCACTAGAGGACTCATCATGTAGGATTATCCTTCTTTTGGACCAAGCAGTCAAGAATTGGACTCAAAGCACTCAGATCATCATTTTAGTCCAAGAAAAGAAGATAATAGTCCTATTAAGCACCAGAAGGCTGGTCAATGTACTAGAATCTCACCAAAGGAAGAAAGTATAACCATTCAACATACCACAAGCATGCCAAGGTGAAAAAGTACAAAAGATCTAGGTCCATAAGGCACCAGTCCCAGGGAAAGACCAATATGCTATGACTCAATACCCCGTGGTAATGTTACAAGCTGTAATATCTACACCAGTATTGGCAAAGGCAGATTAACACCCTATTCTACTGGAAGTTCCCTCACCCCTCCATAAGGGTAAGGAGAAGATAGCCACATATTTAGGAGTCCCTACCAGAATAATATAAGAGGATACATGCAATGTATTCATTCCAACCATTCATACCAAAAAGGTACCATTGATGCCTGAGCTTTGCAAAAAAAAAAAAACAACTCGAAAGGCTTGGATACAATCCAATTTCTAAATAAACTACAAGGGGAAGTGTAGTTGCTGAAGTGATGCAAAATTCCCTAGAACATTAGGAAGCAATCATGATGACTTTAGGAGGGCTTACATCTCTAAGGAAATGAGGCAAGAATCTCTCACAACCACCATTAGGTTGGTCACGACTCCACACCTGATCTCATTCTCTAAAGATGAGATACCAATCAAAAGAAGTCACAACATGCCCCTATTAATCATAGTATATACCACAGTCTTGAGATACCATATGTTTTGTTAACTATGATGCATGTGTCAATGTATGTCCCTTAATGACACTCGTGAACCTGGGGAAGGATGCCTTTGACCTAAACTCAACAACAAAGAAAGCAACATCCTTTGACAGAGTAATCAAAGACAATCTAGGAGATTTAACTCAGGAGCTACAAATTGGGCCACACACATTCATAGTCCCATTCGTGGTCATGGATTTGAGTCTTTACTTCAACCTTCTTATAGAAAGGACAGGGATTCATTATAGCTAGGTGATATCCTCATCACTACATCAGCAAATTGAAGTATTGACTAGGACATGTTATTATTACTGTTCAGCCCTGTAACAGTGGCACCATAGCTTTCATCGAGTATGATGATCTTCTATTTCACTTCAATATGCTTCATATCACCAATATCAAATGGATGCCCCACTAAGAAGGAATCACAATCTCTTACATAGTCCTATGGTGTTTTCACAACAATTACAAGAGATGCACAACCAACTAGATTGAGGATTAGAATCCAGGCATCAAAAGTGTACATATATCATCCATATTCCTCCAATAGAGAAAGGGTTTTGGCTTAGCGTTCAATGTCCTATCCTACATGCTGTCTCAGATCACTAGGTGGATGCCATATTGGAAGCTTACAAAATTGTGGCCTACAACGAGGGACCTAAGCTGAAGCGGCTACTTCAACTGTATACTGCTAACTCGAGACTTGAGATAGGAGGCTTGACACATCCAGGTAGATAAGGTGCATCTAATCAGGGTACTGCATTGGTGGGACTTTAGCCCTTAGCATAAGGGTGCCCATCTCTAGTTTTCCTTCATTTTGGCCATCATTGAAGATAATATTGGCACTACCAAAGTTTTCTTCTCTGTGATGCTACCTTGCTTTGTGTAAGAGGTCGACTATGATGACTAGGACAACTACCCTAGGATCATAGATGGAATCAGGGAAATCAAACTCATCACTGAAGAAACAAAGGCATCCCGATCACCTAGAACAACCGATAATCTAGAGATAAGATGATACCTCTAAATGGGGAAGCAATCAAACACATGCATACTCCTACAACCAACCAATTATTCCCTAATCACCCTAAGGAAGGAGAAAACATCATATATCACCACGATGATTACATTGACTAGAAGGAAACTATTGACCCAACACTTGAAGTGGTGGAGGTGCCACCCAAAACAGCCATAAATGATCCACTTTAGATTTACCCTGGCTGGCCCAAACAAAATGATTTTGAGACTGTAGACCCCATGGTCACAGAGGATGACTATGATGTTACATAAAATTAATACGAAAGAACCAATGACATGATTGAGGATAGGATGTTAATGCGAGAGGCCTTGGAAGACCCACAAACCCTCATCCATCATGTCTTGAACAATAAAGAAGCCCATAATCGATGTGTAGATGATCGCACCACCATGAGGACTAGGTCCTGTGACCCACCCAAATAATACACATTTGAGGAACGACATCCTGATGTAGTAGAGGTACAAGAGTGGATATTTAGCCATGCCTTAACACATCCCTATTCACCCCAGTAAAATCCAAAAATTGCAAAAATCTACAAAAACCCATTATCTAAAGATTAGCAGGGTATCTAGGTTTTTGTTATCTATTTCACTGAAGTAGTGTATTATAATTAAAAAGATGTTGAGTTGAAATATATCCCTATCCTGGAGCATATGACAAAGGAGCATCAATTTTTTGTACCAAATATGAGACAAAGATGGTGAATCTCAACTCAAGCAAAACAAATTCAAAATAGGGGAACGTTTACCATAAAATATCAAAAAATGCCTGATTGCCATTTTGTGCCACTACATCTACGTGTTTGCATGGAGATACACCATAATTCCTGGGATAGATGAGGTGATCATTGTTCATAGACTGCCTATTGTCCCTATTATTTTCCTCAATAAAAGGATAGACTGTTGCGGCCAGAATAGAGCCTCAAGATAATGTAAGAAGTTCAAAATCAATAAATGTTGGTTTCTTAGAGCCACTTAACCATCCTACATAGCTCAACAACATTGTTCTAGTACCAAATTGGGATCACAAGGTACGAATGTGTGTGTATTATTGGGACATCAACAAAGCATCTCCAAAAGCTGACTTTCCGCTTCAAAAAATAGATGAACTTGTCAAAAAAACAACCGACCAAGAACTATTTAGTTTCATGGATGTATTCTCCTTCTACAACCAAATAAAGATGGTAAAAGAAAGATAAAGAAAAGATAGCCTTCATCACAAATTAGGGAGTATTATGTTATTGGATCATGCCCTTTCAAATAAAAAAACATTGGAGCTACATATCAAAGGGAAATGGTTATCATCTTTTATAAAAGGATGCATAAGGAGGTGGAGGTTTACGTGGATTTTATGGTTTCGAAATCTAAAAATCCATATGACCACATCACCAATCTTGAAAAACTATTTCAATGGCTCTGACGTTTTCCCTATGCTTGAATCTAACCAAATGTTCCTTTGGGTTTACATCATGTAAGTTACTTGGGTACATTGTCAGTCAAAGAGGAATCCAAGTCAAACCTGGGAAGGATCAAGCTATCTGAGACATGCCCTTTCTTAGAATTGTGAAGGAGATACAAGGCCTACTCAATCATCTCCATTACATCAGATGCTTCATCACCAAACTCACATCTATCTGTGAACTATTCTTTAAGATAAGAAGAAGAACTCTGACTCAAGATGGAATGAGAAATGCAAAGAAGTGCTTCAAAAGCTTAAAGACTACCTTGCCAATCCCCCAATATTGAGGCCAATTAAGCCCATATACCCTTTGCAAAAACTTGACCTACCTCCCACAATAGCCTCCTACATTATGAACTCTATCACAACTGGAGAAACAATTATCGTGTGGAATGCAAGAAGTACTGCTCCATTTAAGATAAGTAGAGGGATATGTCAGGGAGATCCACTATATCCTTACTTATTATTCCTGTGCATTGAAAGGCTCATCCAAATGATAGAGAACCTTGTGGTGGATGGTAATCAGAAAGTTATTACTCTCAGTAGAAGAGATATATGGGTATCCCATTTATGTTTTTCCATTGACTTGATCTTGTTCCATTAAGCTACAAGCGAGAAAATGTGAACTATCCTACAATGTTTGAAAGTCTTTAAGAGGGCCTTGAGCCAAGCTATTTCAGTGAGGAAGACACAAATATTCTACGCTGCAAGTGTTCCTCACAACATCATAAGAAACAACAATCATTTCTATAAATTTAAAGAAACTTCTAACCTAACCATTCAATACCAAACGTGATAATATTTTTTACAAAGATTAATAATTTACAATCCTAGTATGTATTATATCATTCACCAAAATGTAGCAACATTATATAAAAAGGATCTAACTAATACAATATGTAAGTCTAGCATTGTTCTTCACCATGCAGGGTGTATATAAAATAAATTATAAGAAATAAGTCATAGAGAGTAAACCAACTACTTCAATCCACCTCACAAGAAAGATCATCTACACTTGAACAAGTCATGGTCAAATTTGTTCCACACCACCTATCTCTCTACCTAAGGGGTTGGAAGCATAGCTGATGAGTGCATACTCATCATGGAATTCAACTGCTTTTTTTTGGAACAAAGTCAACTCCAATTCACCCTTTTAACCAAATATGAATCATAATGTGTAAAACTACTTGGTTGATTCAATAATCAAGGTTTTAACTAAATATCTTTCATTTAATGCAGGAAAATCAAGCAACTCCATGCATACGGTCTCAAGACCGTTTGGATCCTTGCGGCCTCAAGACTGTTTGGGTCCACGCGGTCCCAAGACCATTTGGTGGAATACACAAATAACAAATGACAAAATCGGCTGCCAAAGAAAGCCATGCGGTCTCAAGACCGTTTGGTCCCATGCGGTCTCAAGACCGTTTGGTCCCATGCGGTCCCAAGACCGTTTGATCCCATGCGGTCCCAAGACCGTTTGATCCCATGCGGTCCCAAGACCGTTTGGTCCCATGTGGTCTCAAGACTGTTTGGTCCCATGCGGTCCCAAGACCGTTTGGTCCCATGCGGTCCCAAGACCGTTTGGTCCCATGCGGTCCCAAGATCGTTCGACGCAAGCGCAAGGATCGATTAAAGAACTAAAGCCGCACGCCCACGCCAAGTCCAGGACCGATCGAAACAAACCGTTTGGTGCCCAAACGGTCCTCAAGACCGTTTGGCGCCCAAACGGTCTCCAAACCGTTTGGTGCCGAAACGGTCTCAAGACCGTTTAGCGCCCAAACGGTCTCCAAACCGTTTGACGCCCAAACAGTCTCCAAACCATTTGGAGAAGATATTTCCAGCAACTTATCCAAACCGTTTGGGATCAGATCGGAACCTATAAATAGACCCCCAGGGTCCCCATTTGGGGGCATCGGATCCGGACGCCGATAGGCTGCCAGAGCACCACCCCGATCAAGTTCCACTCCATCTACTGCTGGTGTTGCATCCAAGGAGGCCAAGAAGAGAAAGAAGACGGAGCAAGGAGTGCATCTTCTTCACCGGGCTGCGTCCACCCTCTGCACCGAGCTCATGGAAGATCTATGTTTCTCTCCTATCCTTCTTGTATCTCGCATCATGAGCGAGTAGTCCTTTTTCGCTGGGGCACGGGGACTAGCCCCGCTGCCCATGCAAACCCTATTCTTTTGTTAAACTTTCCATGGCAATGTATATAACTCTTCATTTTGTCATTTATCGTTAAGCTTGTATGTTGGTTATGTGATGGTTTCCACCTTTGTGCTCCCTATGTTGGGAGAACTTCAATGCATGGGTATGAACGTCGTTTAGCATGTTAGACTCCTTGACGAGAACTTCTGATGGGATTTCTTGAGGTCGTAAGTGTATGATCCACAAGGGGACGAGCCATCTAGCCTTCGGTGACGCTTCTGTGCGCTTGACGCCCGTATGGGGGGGTTCAAAGCCTTAGTTGGATTTTGTATCTTCTTTCTATTCGTCGATGTTTACCGTATTATAATCGCTTATGTGCTTAACGGTTGACGCGGTTGACTCCTTGACGAGAACTTCCGATGGGATTCCTTGAGCTCGTAAGTGTATGATTCGCAAGGGGATGAGCCATCTAGCCTTCGGTGACGCTTCTGTGCGCCTGACGCCCGTATGGGGGGTTCGCAGCCTTAGTTGGATGTTGTATCTTCAGAGTCGTAAGACATGTGATCCGGATGGTGACGAGACATCTGATGCCTATGGTGATGCTTACGCGGATCTGACGCCCGTATGGGGGGTTCTGCAGCAGCTCTATTTGAAGTGTTGTTTCTTGCCTGGATTGTTTGCAGAGGAGTATGTTTGTGTGTGTAGCGGTGGTCAAACCCGGTACCATCCCAGCGATTCCATATCATTGATCCAAACCCATCTTTTAATTCAGCTTTTACTTTCCTGCATTTAGTTTAAACAACCCAAATCAAACTATTGTTCTAAATATTAGTTTTACTAGAGCTAGATCTAACTGACAAGGATTCTTAAAAACGTTGTCCTTTGGGTTCGATCCTCAACTATACTGTGATAAGACTCGTCCGCTTGCGGGTGGTATTGTTGCACTTGGTTTTGGTAAAAGCTCGGGGATTTCAGCCCCGGGTGAATTTGTTAGTGCATTCAAAAACCACATCAAATTTTGGCACCGTTGCCGGGGACAACAGAATCAGTCAGTCTAATCTAGTTCTTTTAAGACTAATCTAGGATTTTGTTTTCCTTTTTGAAACTATCGCTTATCTACTTGATCTTTATTCTACTTTGTGGATCTCATTTTTAAATCCTCCTAATTTTCAGGTGCTCTCCAATGCATAGTGCATGCACCGATCAGACAGTCCTGGACTCACAGCAAGCTTCGATCCTGAAATAGATAGAACCTTCCATCGTCAGATCAGGGAAAATCAGGCAAGGATGGTGCAAGAAGAAGAAGTAGCCCGCAGAGTGGCTCAAGCCATCAATGCGCAAAGAGAGAGGCTCATGCAAGAAGCTAGAGCTGCGGTTCATCAAGAGATCTTAGCAGCACAGGAAGCAGCGCAAGCAGCGGAACTTCAGAAAGACCTTAGAGAGTTCTCTATCCCAAAAGCTGCAAATGTCTATCATCCGGTGCAGCCTCCTCCCATCGAAGCTGCCAACTTTGAGATTAGAGCACATTGGATAACTTTGCTTCAGAACAACCCCTTCTACGGCAAACAAGCTGAAGATAGCCAAGGTCATCTTCTCAGATTCATCGACCTTTGTGCTATGACGAAGCAAAATGGAGTCACTGATGATGCCATTCGACTCCGTCTTTTCAAGTATTCTCTTGCCGATAGGGCCATCAGTTGGTACAATTCACTGCAGAGTGAAGTACCTATTACTACCTGGGAGCAGCTCCAAAATGCTTTTCTGGAAAAGTTCTACCCCCCATCGCTTACATATGAAATCAGGGGACGAATCACAAATTTCACTCAAGTCCCTGGAGAAACCCTTGCCGAAGCTTGGGATAGGTACAAGGAGCTCCTACGTAAATGCCCACACCATGGAATTCCTAAGAACCAGCGTATAGAGATATTCTATAGGGGTGTGGAAGATGACGTAAAGATGTTCCTTGACTCCTCGTCTGGAGGGAACTTCATGCGGAAAAGTTACGATAGCGCATGGAGAGTCGTCACCTTGGGAGCAGAAAATCAAGCCAATTGGGGCAGATCTGTTGGCAAAGGAGTCTTAAAGGTAGCCATGGCTGAAGCTATCCCAGAATACAAATCTATAACTGAAACTTTGAAGGTCTTAGTTGCAAAGCAAGATCACATAGAATCATCCCTTGCTGCGATTGGAAGAGGACATTCTCCTACTAGGCAACCAGAACAAGTCAAGTCCACTTCTTTGTTTTGTGAAGCATGCAAAGGCACTGATCATTCCACACTGTCATGCAATGTTCTCTACGATGTTGTTTTAAGCAATGCCTGTGGACAAGGAGATAATTGCCAGATGGAAAATCTTAATGCTATTAATACCATCCCTGGGCAGAACTATTACAATCCAATTCAAAATATGAATCACCCAGGCTTCCAATACAGAAACCCTTCAGGAGCTATGAACTCACATCAATTCAGTCTGAACAATCAACCAAGAGGCCCATCAGGGTACCAGTTTAACCAACAACAAAACTTTGGGAATCAAGGAAACTTCAACGAAAGCTTTCAGAACAGAAACTACAATAATTATCAGAACCTCAATCAACAACAAGGACAGGTAGGATCCATCCCTTCTGATGACAATCTATCTACCATTGAAAAGTTGTTGCAAACACAACAAACAATGATAGCCAACCAACAAGCCCAACAGAAGGCTATTGAAACTCAACTGGCTCAACTTGCTGCTAGTATTAAGCCACCAGCTGGAGTTTTTGTTGGACAACCTGAGAACAATCCGAAACATCTTGAGCAGCTGAAGGTTGTCACCACAAGATCAGGGAAAGGTTATTCGGATCCCCCAACGAACACGACTGTGGTTATCCCTGACGAGAGTGAACCTGTGACAGTCCAAAACTTGACAACACCAGAATTGCAACCAGAGGAAAACGATATTGATGAGGAAAATTCTGAAAAGGTTGCTGATGAAGGAACTGAGACACCAGAGCCAGATATTCCTGTATATAAGCCTCGTATTCCTTTCCCATCCCGTCTGAGGCAAACCAAGCTTGATACTAGATTCATCAAATTTAAAGAGGCTATGAAGAAACTCCATGTTGATATACCGTTCTTGGATGCTCTTGCTGAGATACCAGCTTGGACCAAGTATCTAAACTCGCTTCTCACTAAGAAGTACATCACTAAAGAGTATGAAACTGTAAAACTGGCTACGACCACATCATATATCATACTCAGCAAGATGCCAAAGAAACAAAAAGATCCAGGATCCTTTGGAATCTCTTGTCACATTGGTGACTCATCGTGCAAAAAGGGACAGGCAGATCTTGGCGCAAGTATTTCTATTATGCCATTCAGTTTATGCAAGAGATTAGGGTTCGCAGAATTGCTTCCAACAACTATGACCATTCAACTTGCGGACAATTCGATCAAAAGACCGTTAGGAATTCTCGAAGACATCCCGGTCAAGGTAGGCAAGGACGCATATGTTCCATGTGATTTTGTCATCATGGACATCAAAGAAGACACCAGATACCCTCTTATCTTCGGTCGTCCTTTCCTCGCAACTGCAAGAGCCCTTATTGATGTCAAAGCGGGAACCTTACTGCTAAGGTTAGGCAAAGAGACTCTCGAATTTAAAGTTTTTGAAAGTATGAGAAGACCAAGTATACAGGAGGAAGTCTATCTGATAGATTGTGTTGAGAAAATGTCACAACTAACTCAAGAATATCACGAATCATGTGATCCCTCGGAAACTTCTCTATCTGACCTTTTTAGTGAAGAACCTATTGACCAACAAGCTAAGGATTGCATCGAATCTCCCAACTCTGCTAAAAAAAATGCTGAAGCTACTTACGAAGAATTAAAGACTACCGAAACTTCAGAAGGAATCATTGAAAAACCAGAACATCCTGAAATGAAGCCCCTACCTGAAGGGCTAAAGTATATGTTTTTAAACGATCTCAACGCTTGCCCAGTGATCATAAACTCTGATCTAACAACTAAACAAGAAGAGAAACTTCTAGAGGTATTAAGGGAGAGGAAGAAAGCCATAGGCTATAAGATGAGTGACCTCACAGGGATCAGTCAAGCCTTGTGCATGCACAAGATCCCCATGATGGAAGGCCACAAGCCAACCATCGAGCATCAACGAAAATTGAACCCGAATATGAAGGAAGTGGTCCGCCGCGAGATCATCAAACTTCTTGCAGCTGGGATAATATACCTGATATCGGACTCACCATGGGTGAGCCCAATTCATGTGGTACCCAAGAAAGGAGGGACTACTGTTATAAGAAATGAAAACAATGAGCTCATCCCCACTCGAACAGTCACTGGGTGGCGGATGTGTATTGATTATAGAAAATTAAACAAGGCCACTCGAAAGGATCATTTTCCTATGCCCTTCCTCGATCAAGTTTTAGAAAAATTGGCCCTTCAAGAATATTTCTGTTACCTGGACGGTTACTCTGGATTCTATCAGATTCCCATATATCCAGATGATCAAGAAAAAACGACTTTCACCTGTCCCTTCGGGACGTATGCTTTTAAAAGGATGCTGTTTGGTCTGTGTAATGCCCCCGCAACCTTTCAACGTTGCATGGCTGCTATTTTTGAGGGGCTTACTGAAACTGTCATGGAGGTCTTCATGGATGATTTTTCTGTATATGGGGACTCCTTTGATTCCTGTCTTAAGAATCTCTCCATTGTTCTCAAACGTTGTGAAGAAGCACATCTGGTGCTAAATTGGGAGAAATGTCACTTTATGGTAAAGGAAGGCATTGTCCTCGGTCATAGGGTTAGCAACAGAGGAATTGAAGTTGATAAAGCCAAGATAGAAGTCATATCCAAATTGGCTATTCCCACAAATGTAAAAGAAGTTCGCGCTTTCCTTGGTCACGCTGGATTCTATAGAAGGTTTATACGGGATTTTTCCAAGATAACAAAGCCGATGACCAACCTACTTCTAAAAGATGCTGATTTCAATTTCAATGAAGAATGCGTCAAAAGTTTTGATACGCTGAAGAAAGCCCTTACAACTACCCCCCATCATTAGAGCTCCTGATTGGAACCACCCCTTTGAAATTATGTGTGATGTTAGTGATTACGCAGTAGGTGCAGTTTTAGGGCAATACATAGAGAGGAAACATTATGTGATCTATTATGCGTCAAAAACCCTCGACGAAGCTCAAAGGAATTACGCTACTACTGAAAAGGAACTTCTGGCAGTCATCTATTCCTTCGATAAATTCAGATCCTACCTTATTGGCTCGAAGGTTATTGTTTACACAGACCATGCTGCCATCTGTTACCTTATGACAAAGAAGGATGCTAAGCCAAGGCTGATCAGATGGATACTCCTTCTACAAGAATTTGACTTGGAAATAAGAGATAAAAAACGGACGGAGAATGTCGTGGCAGATCACCTCAGTCGCATCCACACTCTGGATGCTGAAGGGATTCCGATAAATGACTCCCTACCAGATGATCAGCTTATGAGGGTCTCAAGATTTGAACCATGGTATTCCGACTTTGTAAACTACCTTGCCGCCGGAGTCATCCATCCCCGATACACCGGGAACGCTCTGAAGAAATTTATGCATGATGTGAAGCATTACTATTGGGATGAACCATATCTTTTTAAACTCTGCGCAGATGGATTGTATAGACGTTGTGTCGCCAAAGAAGAAGCCCATTCTATTTTAGAACAATGCCACTCAGGACCTGTAGGCGGCCACATGAGCTCAAAGAAGACAGCTTTAAAAGTTTTGCAATGTGGTTTCTTCTGGCCGACTTTATCCAAAGATTCCTATGATTTTGTCCAATCCTGTGATAATTGTCAAAGGGTCGGCAATATAACCAAAAGAGATGAAATGCCACTGAACATATGGCAAGAAGTGGAGATATTTGATGTTTGGGGAGTGGATTACATGGGTCCATTCCCCTCTTCCAATGGATTCTCTTACATCTTAGTGGCGGTGGACTACGTTTCCAAATGGGTTGAAGCCATACCAACAGTTACTAGTAATTCAAAACCCGTCATCAAATTATTCAAAGATATCATCTTCCCACGGTTTGGAGTACCGCGAATCGTGATATCTGACGGGGGCTCCCACTTCATTGGAAGAAGCTTTGAAGCTCTTCTGAGAAAATATGGAGTCTCGCATAAGGTGGCTTCACCTTACCATTCACAAACCAGTGGACAGGTATAGGTCTCTAACCGACAACTAAAGGCTATCCTTGAGAAAACCGTTGGACGTAATCGAAAAGATTGGTCGACAAAAATCAACGACGCCTTATGGGCTTATCGTACTGCTTATAAAACTCCCCTTGGGACTACTCCTTTTCGATTGATATATGGAAAAGCTTGTCACCTGCCGGTCAAACATAAGGCATGGTGGGCAATTAAACATTTGAACTTCAATATGAAAGAAGCAGGGCAAGCCAGGATTCTGCAACTCAACGAGCTGGATGAACTAAGAATGACAGCCTATGAAAATGCACGAATCTACAAGGAACATACAAAACTTTGGCATGATGGACATCTGAAATGAAAGGACATACAAGTAGGAGACCAAGTGCTGGTTTTTAGCTCGAGATTAAGGATATTCCCAGGAAAACTTTTCTCACGCTGGTCCAGATCGTACATTGTCAAAAGCATCTCTCCTCATGGCACTTTCTCTTTATGGAGTGCAGAGTCAGGAGAATTCATAACCAATGGCCACCGACTGAAGAGATATTTCACCACAACAGACATAGACACCAAATCAGTGCTAGAACTCACCGATCCAAAGGATCCCACATGAAGACAAAGGACTTTGTCGAGGCATCGACGTAAAACAAAGGTGCTCGTTGGGAGGCTACCCGATCAATAAATCTGTTTTACTTCTCCTTTTCAAATTTTGTTTCTTACCTTATAGTTAAATTGTCCTTAAATAAAATTTTCCTTATGAGATAGTTTTCCTTACAGAACACGAGATCGGAGTGGCGCTGATCATAACGAAATCTTTCTCGGCAGTCATACCTGGTGTTACCTTTCCCCTCCATCTTGAATTTAGGGTTTTCTCGAGGACGAGCAAATTTCTAAGTTCGGGGTGGAGGGTGGGTGGTACGTACTCCACTTCCACATACACACTATCTTTTCATACTCAATCTATCTCTATCATAAAATTTTCAAAATTTTTGAACAGATATTTGATGATTTTTTGACACTTGTTGATAATATGTAACTAACCTTTTTGCTATGCATCTTCAATCATAACATCCTCCTTATTCAAAGTGAATCCTCTAGAGGACTGACTTTTGAAACTTTCCTTTTGCCTGAAACCATCCTGTGAAGCTTATGATTCCTAACATCATAATACTTTTTACAAAATGATAAGTATCTATCAAACTGATAGGGATCAAACACGTCGTGCTTCCTAACTGACTAGTGGAACAATGGCTCAGAATCCCCACCGTATCCGCATCAAGTCATTATTTGAGCAGAGTATGACAAAGAGAATAACCTGATTTTGAATTGTAAATCAAGTTGCATTTTGATCTGAACTCTCTTCTACACTTCTTCTATCATCTTCGTATCCCTCCATCCATCAATACCAACAAAATAGCCAAATTTGTGCCAAACCCTAAGTTCGGGGTAGCACACCTCTTCCCCCGTCTCCACTTCTTCCATACCCCTTCCAATAAATAGGGGCGTACCACCAAAAATGCAATCTCGAGTCGAATAGAGGAGAGATCTGCAATAAAAGATGCCAAAGTGCACACAAAAAGAAATGCAATCTTCAGTCGAATAGAGGAGAGATCTGCAATAAAAGATGCCATAGTGCACACAAAAAAATATGCAATAAATGAAATTGCAAAACAAATAAAAATCTCGAGTCGAATAGAGGAGAGATTTACTTCTTCTTTCCATACCACCTTTCACTCCTTTTTCTACCTAAGGCTGCGTTTGGTACGTGGTGACAAAACGCATGGTGACGGTGACGGTGATAGTGACGGTGACGGTGATAGTGACGGTGGTGGTGAAATTGTTAAAAATTGTTGTTTGGTAACACATGCATGGTGATGGTGAAAGGGATGGGGAAATTTTTAAAATGTGTTGTTTGTTACATAGTTACGGTGACGGTGATAGTGAACCAATTTTATATAAAACACCTCGTAAAAACATAAATTCTATTTATTAAACACCTCATACATAAAAAAATTATGACATTAATAATACAAATATTTATCATCAAATTTTAGTATGTATATGAGCTATTTAATTTAAAAAATACCAAGGAGACTTTTTTCATATGTGAGTTATATTTCTTAATAATCATTGCAGAGAAATACTTCATTGAAAAAATAAGAAAATAAAAATATTTTATCATAAATACTTTCTTGAGAAATACAATATGATCAGTTTTTCTCAATCATATTACATATGACTTGATGTCGTTCATGTCGTGGGCAACAAAAGAAGGCCATCATCATATTTGGATGTTCAACTAGAAAAAGATTTGACTTGAAACTTTGTCTTGCAGAATTTTTTTTTTAATGACATTATATCTTGATGAGGGGAAAATGGTGTGGCGGAAAACATTATCTTGGAGTAAAAGAATATCTTTGAGGAAAAGGTGTGGCGGGAATCTTTTTTTTTTGGAGGGAAAAATTTTAGTGGGAAACATTATCTTGGAGGAAAAAATGAGTGGCGGAAAATGTTGTCTTGGAGGAAGAAAGTATCATGGCAGAAAAAGGTGTTGTGGAAAAGTTTTTCATGAAGGAAAAAAGATTTGACGGAAAACATTATCTTGAAGAAAAATTATCTTGCAAAATAGTTGTGGCGTAAAAATTTTGGAGGAGATAAAGTTTTGACGGAAAATTTTGTCTTATAGGAAAAAAATTAATAGAAAATTTAATCATCGAGGAAAAATGGCGTGAGGGAAACGTTGTCTTGGAGGCAAAAAAAATCTTGGAGGAAAAATGAGTGGCGGGAAATTTTTTTTGGAGGGAAAAAGATCTGACGAAAAAAATTATTTTGCAAGAAAAAAATCTAGTGGAAACTTTATCTTGGAAAGAAATATGTGTGAAGAAAACATTATCTTGGAGAGAAAAATATTTTGGCCGGAAGTTAAAATTTGTTGGCGGGAAAGAATCTTGGAGGGAAGCATATGGCACGAGGAGAGAAGGAAAATATAGTATCATTTTTTTGCACATATATCCATATATTAATGGTGACTTAAAAATAACTTTTTTCACCATCATTCACCGTCATTCACCATGCTTTTCTATGGGGACAAAAATAGGCCAGAATTCACCATGGATTCACCACGAAAAAATTCCCTATCACTATCACCATGCGTACCAAACAACATTTTTGTTTCACCATCATTCCCTATCACCATGATTCACCATGTACCAAACACAACCTAAATGTCGGGCTTATTAGAAACGGTAAAATCCTTCAAATTGCTCGTTTCCGCAGTCCTACCCATGACGAGCCTGGAAATTTTCAGTTACATGATTCATCGTCCTAGACAGCTAGACTTCCTATTAATTTCAACCAATTTACGTCTTTAGCTACTACTAATAAACACACTTGTGATATACAAATGCATGTGACAAACAATATATTTTCATACGTTATTATTATAGATTATTAATTATTTTAAATGCATACAATTCTTTTTTCAATGGCTCTCCATGTTCTTATTTTTTACTTTGAAGAATGAATGTCATATCGGCCTTCTTTCTTTCTTTCTTCTCGATGATGACACCCTCATTGGTGACACTTTCGAAGTATCCAGGCCGCTATCTATCATCCAAGAACGAGACTCAGACTTTGGTCTTCATATCAATATTAAGAAGAAGAAAATATTTTGGCCTCCATATAATCCAAGACTAGCCCCAAAGTTTGGTATGTTCCCTACTAACATATTGCGTCATATGGGTGGAGTGAAGATTTAGGAGGTCTGGTTCTCATAGATCCATATTTTGTCTTGGAACTTCTCAAGGAACATGTGGTTAAAACTATTGACATGATGGATCACTTGGCTTTGCTTCATTACCCATAATGTGAGCTTCTTCTCCGATCATTTGTTGGGGTGCCCAAGCTATTATTTACTCTTCGTACGACACCCTCAATATTTATCGGTTCTGCATTGGATAATTTTGATCATGGACTTTGTCAATGTCTAGTATGTATTATGGTTGGCGATGGTCCAGGCTTCAGTGATCTAGTGTGGTGCTTGGACATGCTTCTTATGCACCTCGGAGGGTGAGGCATCAAATCATTCCATGATGTCAGCAAGTATGCTTATGTTTCCTCCGCATCCACACCCAGGAGCTCCAAGACCACATCATGTTAGAGGTTAGATATGTGCCTACAAGAACCTCTTTTGTTACCGCACATGACACTATCTGTAAGATCTTACCATCTTTTTTCTGGTCCCGATTATCACGTATGCCTTCTTCAACTCCAAAGACCCAAACTATTTTAGCAGACGCTTGCTACAAAACGGTTGTCCTACAATTTATTGCAAGTGGTCTCTCTCAGTGACAACTAGCTATCCTCACCTCTCTACAAGTCGACCATGCACAAGACTTCCTATTTTCATTCAAATTGATGGGATTTCTTTATCAATGTCCCCTATTGAGTATCAAGCTATCCTTTGTTATTGACCTATGATTCCCATGTACCCAGGTGATAAACATTACCCGCTTTGTAACACCCTTGACATTGATGTCTTCAGTGATCATGTTTTTCATCGCCACACATGACATAGATATAAGTATCGACATAACTTAGTTTGTGATGCTCTTTTTGACCTTGCCTCTTCAGATGGGTTAAAAGTCCTTAAACAAGCTCATGTGTCCTTTCTTGGTACACGACCTAATGGTATTCACTCTCCATGTCTTTCTGATATCTTGTTATTTGATTGGACAGATGAAAAACACACATGTATTGACCTCACCAGAGTCTCTCTTCTATCAGGTGTTCTTTCAAGTAATTTAAAAGTAGGTCAGGCGGCTGACAATGCCACTACACAAAAAGTACAAAAGCAAGATACAACTTGTATGACAAATCACCATCATTTTTTTCTTTTTATTTTTAATACATTTGGAGTTGTTGTTGATGATGTGATCTCTCTTATGTTGCACCTTCAATATGTCACCAATAGAAAATTCATGCTACCATCTTCTTCTTTGTGTAATTTTGTTTTTAGATCTATAGGACTCGCCATCCAGAAATGTCTAGCAGCTAATTTGTTATTCATGCTTCTATGAAGGCTTTTTTGTATTTTTTGTTTTTGATAAATTTATGATGAATTAGGGTTTTTTTAAAGATTCTACATTTATGTATTGATCATATTTTCTTTTTATATATTATATTGATAGATACATGTTTATCTGGTGCAATGGGAGTAGGAAAAGAAAAAATGATATGAAAATATAATGAAGAGAGAGAAAGAGAAAAAGATAGATGGATAGGGAGTTGGGATTACTTCATAACTATTTACTAACTTGTTGAATTGGTCTTATGGAAGTGAGATGTCTAAAGATAACATGAACATAGTAGATATGGAAGGGCTCAAGTTGAATAGTAACTTTAACATGAAGAATGGGGAGAGTTAATGTAATGCCCACTATCTAAGACTCTAGTACTGTTTTAGGAATAATGATTGGCCGCACAGATCACCACTAGCCTTAACTCCATTCTTTGTTCTCACTAACATGCAAGTCAGGATAAACTTCTCGATTGGTCACCATCCTAGTACTTTTCTAGGTTGAGCACGCTTAACTACAAAGTTCTTTAGTGATGGGCTCCCTAAAAAGGTTAGTGATGGGCTCCCTAAAAAGGAGGTGCACCTTGGTGATACGGGTAGTCCAACAATTCCTTTTAAGATCATTCTATTAGAGGCCTCAAATCCTAGGATGTTACAATCTCCCCCACTTAGACTTTTGACGTCCTCATCAAGGCTCAAGAATATGGCCTCATAACTTTCCCCATTTTAGTGTAGATCCATATGGACCATGTACACCCAACTCCTTATCATGGCTACCTGGGCATGGGTGGCTCCAACAACTCGGATAACCCTTTCTAACATGCCTAGACACTAGCATCACAAGGGTGGCTCCATCAAATCATATAGCCCTTTCCAACATGTCTAGACCGCACGGCTCAATGACTGGTATACCACAGGCCCATGTGGGCCTCATCTACCGAAGGGGAATTGAATCTAATACCACTTTTAATGATCGAGCCCACTTTCGAAGGATCTAGTACAGTTTCAAGAATGATGATTGAACCCATAGAGCACCACTAGTCTTAAATGCATGCTTAGTCCTCATTCACGCACAAGCCTGGATAAACTTCCCCACTGGTCACCTATCCTAGTACTACTCTGGGTTGAGCATGTTTAACCATTGAGTTCTTTAGTGATGGGCTCCCTAAAAAGAAGGTGCACCTTGGTGATATGGGTAGTCCAATAATTCCTTTTAAGATCATTTTTGTGATGATTGCTATTAAACTGACAGCGACATTGCACTAAACTATGCAGAAATAACCATTAATAGTGGGTTACCAAAAATCACTAAAAATTAAAACCTTTTTACCAAGAGATCCACTACCAGGAACTCTTTATAGAAGAACCAAATCCATATATATATCATGGTTCATTTCATACATACATCGTTCCATCACATCGCAAGGATATGAAATATCAGTTGCTTCACCAAAACATATACAAAAGCAACCTTATACATCGAGACGTTCTAGCCAAAATCTCAAATTGATTATAAAACCATTTACACACTATCTCCCATGGACCTGAGAGTACAGGGATGACACGTAGGACTCTATTTCTATAAGATACATAACTACACACTCAACCTGAGCGGTTACTACTGTCCTTGTTGCAGTTGCCCGCTCTTTGCTACACAATCTCTACCTTCTCATGCACGTCCACATAAAAAGTGTGGAAACCCACAGGATGAGATCCATATCTCAACGGGAGATATAACCCACCGTAAACCATCTTATTATCACATATATATTGTTATTAGAACAAAAAGCAAAGGTGCACTATATTAAACAAATCTGATCACATATTATGATCATGGTAGAATATTACATAACTGAGCAGTTTAGATAACTATGACTGAATAGTAGATCAAGTAATTACTTTAGAAGGAGTATGAACAATATGTATGACAACTACCTATTATGTCATACGAATACTATTGCATCCTCGTTCAATATTTTTGTATTTCAATCTCAAGAGAAATATGCTACACAGATAACTAAATCTTTCAATTATCGATCTCATGATTAGGCACACACTTATGCACACAATGCCCAAGCTTATGATGCAGAGTAGAGAAATATCATCATTTAAGTAGTTCAAATATCTATGACTGAGTAATAGATCATCTAATCACTTTTAAAAGGAATATGAAGAACATGTATAACATTTATCAAGCATAACATATAGAAGCAATTGCAGCCTCATTTAATGTTTCCGCATTCAACGTACACTATAGGGTTGGTTACATTTTTTTCAACATTCAATCTTATGCCCTAAGGAGATGATGTATACCACTCATACTCCAACCAACCTAAATTAGGTAGCATTAGTTCCATATAAGGTCCATGGAAGAGTCAGACTCCACAACCTCTCCTTTCTCCGTCATTATGAGATTATTGGTAGTAACGTTATGTGTCAAACTACAATAAGCTAGCCAGGGTATATAGGTTCATCGCTAGAGAGATATAGCTCATAGTTTTTCCCTCATTAGGGTATGACATGTAGTCAATCCTGATTGTATCAGGGTATGGTTTGTAACCAATGTTGATTGTATATTAAATCATGGCCAATAACTGCACGCTTGTTAGGGTATGTCCCAAAGCCAATCCTAATGTTTAGGGTATGGCCCACATCCAATATTGTGAGTTAAGGATACAAGGAGATACCTCAACTTGCACCCCACATATTCAACAATATGCGCTCTGAATTTTCCTCAGAAATTGCTCGTTTCACCATTTAGCAGATTCCGACACTGAATGGATCTATGTCCAAGGCAAACTACATTTTTAGTTTCACTTGATAAGTTAAGTGCATTACAATATCTTTTAGCATCAATCAAGTTACAAACATGAATTATAGATAAATTCTATAAAGAATGGTGTAATACATTTTCCAATGAATCTTGTATCAATTGGAACACATCTTGTTACACCCATCCTGGGATTTCAATCCCTTGAACATATTATTGGAAATCTCATCCGTTCAACATTTTCATTATCATGATCACATGTTTTGGGTATCAGAACCTCAATTCAACATTGAACTGTGTCACCTCTTACCAGGAAACAATCAACTCTAGGTCATCAAACCCATATATATATCATACTTGTTGAACAAGTATATTACATGGCTCACAAGGTATATTTAATATGTAATATGCTAAAACTATCCAGGATATTAATGAAGCTCTGTCTTGTGCTCAGATGAGTGTCGGAGGAAGGAAATCTAAAGGAAGCGGGTCAAAAATGAAATGGAAGTGTTTAGAACTGTACATAATACCTCAGGAGAACAGAAGGCGCAATGCATGCAGACATGATCCAGGAATATCATCTACTGTACCACCGGATAAGGAAGGAGACAAGGCCACCAGCCAAGAAAGCACTGACACTTTGACTGTGGAGGTTAGTCTCAAGGAGGACAAAGAGAATGTGAATCCAGAGGGTAACACTAGTGGCAAGGAACCCCCCATTCTACTTAATGATGTTGGACATCCTTTGTTGGAATATTCGGGGAGTAGGTAAGAAGGAAACACAGTTGAATCTTAAAGAGTTAATGTCTGTGTACAAATTGAAGATCGTTACCTTAGTGGAACCTTGGCTAAGTGGTGCTAGAGCTATGAGTACTATCAAGAAGCTGGGGTTTGATCGTTCTTTCAAATTGGAAGCTCAAGGCTTCACAGGAGGAATATGGGTCTGTTGGTACGGAGCAGGATTGTAAGGTGCAAATCCTCAATTGCCATAGACAGTTCGTAACCAATTCTATGAACCATTCCACGCTCATAACTTTTTTCTATGCCAATCCGCACATCAATGTTAGAAAACTCTTAAGGAAGCATATCATTAAGATGGGAGAGTCTTACGATCGACCATGGTTAGTGCTAGGAGATTTCAACACTGCCTGTTATCCATATGAGAAGATGGGTAGTAAACATTACAACCATGGTGAAGCGGCCATTTTCCAAGAAACTTTGATTTCTGCTGGGCTTAGTGACCTTGGGTTCTCAGGTCCTAAGTTCACCTTTAAAAGGGGGACCCTCCAACAGAGATTGGATAGAGATGTTGCCAACAATGAGTTTATACAGAAGTATCAGAATTTTTATGTTGAACATCTTCCTAGACTCCAATCGGATCACAATCCCCTATTGGTGAAAAGCAATGGTCTCTCTCCGAGACCAAGGCAATTCATTGCTAAAGCCAGCTGGGCGAGAGATGTGAGCTTCAAGACGATGCTTGCTAAGAAGTGGAAAGACGAGAAGGATTTCTATGAAGCCCTGGAGATATCCAAAAAAGATATGTCTAACTGGGATAGGATCCATGCCAACACCCAAAGGAAAACCAAGGCTAAAATTCTGCGGAATATAAATAAGCTTGAAAAGGAGCTTGTTGAGACTTACAACCCAATAACGGATGGTATTTGCATTGACATGAAGGCCACTTTAGATAGAATTCTAAAGGAGGAAGAGGAAGAATGGAGACTCAAGAGTCATATTGATTGGCTGCATAGTGGAGACTGTAACTCTAAATTTTATAGTCCTTATGTCAAACAAAGACGCAGGTCCAATACCATTTCCATGCTCAAGAACAACGAAGGTAACTGGATCCATGAGGAGGCTGACTTAGTTGATATGGTGTGCAATCATTTTAAAAACCTACTTTCCACAACAGGCAGATTCGAAAGTGTGGCGATGAGCCAAATTCCAACAGATTTCAGGAAACTCTCACAGTCTCAATCGTATCTGGTTGCGAGAGAACCGACTGAAGAGGAATGCCACATGATAGTGAAAGATATGAATCCTTATAAAGCAAATGGTCCCGAAGGAATTAATGGTTTATTTGTTCTGAATCAATGGGATACTATCAAGAATTTAGTTGTTACCACAGCAAAGAGGTCACTAGCTGGAGCCCCTCTTAGTAACGAAATGTGAAATTCCACCATCGTACTTATCCCAAAGGTACATAACCCTATAAGCTATGACCAGCTGAGGCCGATTTCTTTGAATAATTTTTGCCTAAAGATGATATCCAAAGTTGTTGTCGAGAGACTGAAGAAACACTTACCCAAATGGGTTTCTGGTGCGCAAAGCGCGTTCGTACCTGGACGCTGCATCACAGATAATATTGTAGTAGCTCAGGAAGTCATCTTTATTATGAGAAAGAAGTTCACAGCCAAAACAATGGCAATCAAAATAGACCTTTCCAAGGCATATGACAGAATATATTGGGACTTTATTGCAGATACGCTTCTGAAGATTGATTTACCTTCTAGCATTACAGCCTACATCATGAACTCTATTTGTACAGGAGAGTGCTCTATCATGTGGAATGGGAAAGCTATAGAGTCGTTTAAACCTAGCCGCCGGCTCAGGCAAGGCGATCCTCTGTCGCCTTATATTTTTGTGTTGTGCATCGAACGGCTCAGCCAACTGATTCAGAGGTATGTCGCTGAGGGCCAGTGGAAGCCTTTCAAACTAGGGCAGAATGGAAGGAATATTTCCCATCTTTGTTTTGCAGATGACCTGATCCTTTTTGGTGAAGCGACGAGGAACCAGATGAGGAACATCAAATAGTGCTTCAGCTTGTTCGAGAGAGCCTCAGGACAGACGATCTCTATATCCAAAACTCAAGTGTTTTATGCGACTAGTGTTCCTCAGTGTATCAAGCAGAGTATAAACTATATAGGAAAGTTCAAAGAAATTGATGATCTTGGAAGGTACCTAGGAGTACCGATCATCCACAAGAGGATTGCAAAGGAAATCTATTCCGACATCCTACAGAGAATTGACACTAGAGTTAATGGATGGGCTGCAAAATGTTTATCCTTAGCTGGAAGAAGTTGTCTTGCCATGTCAGTTCTGGAAGCCATTCCTACTTGTACTATGTAGACTGTGGCTCTGCTACTAGGTTTGTGCGATCGTATTGATGGGTGCATTAGGAGATTTCTATGGGGAGGGGGACATAAAGATAACCCTACGTCGTTGGTTGCCTGGAACAAAGTCACCTATCAAAAAGACAATGGAGGCCTCATCCTTAAATCTATGAGAGACTAGAACATTGCCCTGATAGCCAAGAATGCTTGGGATATTGTTTCCAACAAAAATTCCATCTGGAGTGATTTCATGAGAGATAAGTAAAAAAAATATAACGGAGGGAAGATCACTAACTTATCCAAACTAGCCACTGCTACCCTTAAATGTAAAGCTCTGATCAGTGAGAACCCAGTTATGATAACTTTGAATGGGCATAGCACCCTTTTCTGGGATGAGGAATGGGTGGAGCCTAAGCTGAAGCTGATTGATCTTGCAAGGCGGGAAGTGCCTGATGCAATTAAAGATATAATAGTTGGGAGTGTAGTGCCAGATAATGGGAGTTGGGATATAGAGTTCCTCGAGTTTTGGCTTCCCACTCAGGTGGTCAGGAAAATTCTAAAAATTGAACCCCCAAATGCATGCTTAGGACCAGACGTGAGAATCTGGACAGGTACCCCACATGGAAAGTTCTCAACCAAATCTACCTATAACCTCGTAAGGAGAGACAGAGAAATACATGTAGACAAAGAATGGGATATGTTGTGGAAGACAAACCTGCCAGCAAAATTCAGAAACTTTAGTTGGATCCTCATGCACGATGCTCTATTAACAAATAGCAGAAGGTACAAAAAAAAGATGTGCCCGACTGCAACCTGTAGTAGATGCCAAGTCCACGATGAAACCATTTTCCATGCGCTCAAAGACTGTGATCAAGCAAAGGCGATATGGACAAGCATTCTGAACAGAGAAGAGTTAGATGAGTTCGGTCAGATGGAGGACAGTTCATGGGTGAACAAGTAGATGAAAAAAGAATCTAATGCGAGGAGACGATTCTTGATTATCAGTTGGTTCATATGGAGGGGGCGTAACCAACAAGTGTTTGAAAACCAGGTTATCCCGGTGGATAGGCAAGTGCAGATGATTAAAAAAGAGATGTTGCTGATTGATAAGGCTTGGAGCATGAATACTGAACATCGGACGAGGAAGAAAGAAGATCATTGGAAGTGTCACATGCAAGGTTGTATCAAAATCAACACGGACACAACTTGGAAACCCAGCAAATCAACAATGGCCATCGTAGCTAGAGACTGTATTGGTAAATGGATAGATGGACATGTCAGAAGTGTTATAGCTAGCTCTACATTTCATGCAGAGATTCAGGGCGTGGATATTGTTGTGGCGCTGGCTAGCAGAAAAAATATATCGGGTCTCATTTTAGAGACCGATTTCAATGTGCTGGTGGATATGCTTCAGTCAGACGAGGAGGAGTATCAAAGACATTCAAGATGTATCTTTCGGATCAGGCAAGCCATTAGGGAGCATAGACTTTGGAGCATATAATTCATCTCGAGGAACTGCAATCATATGACTGATAGATTGGCTAAGGAATTCCAAAAACATAAGGAAGGGTGTTTCAATTTACCTAGACCTCCCGAATGTATTAAAGATATAGTAGTCAGTGAGAAATGTAATGGAGGTAGTACCTCCAAGTTTAATTCTCGAAGTAACTTAGAAGGTTGTACCTTATTCCCATATTGGCTTGAAAGAGGAGGGCAAGATGAATAAAATAGCCTCCTGGCTTCCATAATATATATATATATATATATATATATATATATATATATATATATATGCTAAATCATCATAACGCATACCTGATTATGCTCATCAATTCATAATACTTGCATGTTAGGATTTCATGGTAAAAGAAATATCTAGTAAATATTATCACCATGCCATAAAGAGAATCATTTAAATTGCAACCCTATCATAATTAGGGTTAGGGTTTCCCCTTGTAGCTAATTAGGATTTTCAAGTTTATGTTTATCAACCAAACCCTAATTCACATCATAAGAGTTTATTTTATTGCCATAAGTATTCAAGCATACTTAATTACTCTCATCAATTATCATCAATTGATTATCAACATGAGAAGGAGTATAATTTTCTTTCTCATCCTTACTAGGATATTGATTTTAACATACTTATTACATTGGATTGACCCTCTTTAGGGTTTATAAGCCTACAATTTTCAAAGTGTATCCATGTCATTACGCCATAGTGTATCAATTGATTATATTCATCACGTATTGATGTACACTCATCAAGGTGTATCGGTCTACACACTAACCCTTGTGTCGGCCTAGATACATTCGCTTATGTCAGCCTAGACACTCTCACTTGTGTCAGCCTAGACACTTGTATCAACCATGACACTTTCACTTGTGTTGGCCTAAGCATATTCCTTTGTGTCACTCTAAGGCATCTCACTTGTATCACCATATGTATATACACTTGTGTCGCCCTTGACACTTATCACTTGTGTCGTCCATGGCACATCAAAGTTATATTGATTTAGAGGTGCTTAGGGTGATATCAGTTTTGAGGTGCTTAAGGTGATATCAGTTTTGAATCATATCTTGGTGTCACCTTCACCATACCTTGGTCCATCACCTTCTATATGATTTAGGATAATATTTTCACCTTACTTAAGCATAACATCTTGACCTCATTTTAGGGTATCGGCCGCCCTATCACTTTGTGTATCATCTGCCGTGTCACTTTGTGTGTCGGACATAGTATACTCTAGGGTATCGAACTCACTATCATATAGTGTTTTGGCCTAGATATTACCAAGTGATATCAGCCTCTAAGGTTTTGACACATATCAGATTCTAGGGTTTTGGATTCTATCAGGTTCGCCCTCATCAAATCCCTTATATACTTTCACCTATCAAGTTACTGGCCTTACCACTACTTGGTGTGTCGGCCATGACTTCAATGAGTGTTTTCCCACACCTTTCTCATGGTGTGTTAGCCAAGATGTGTCGCCCTTAATACTTGTGTCGGGCTAGAGGTGTGTGAGGTTGCTAGGGTTAAGGCATATATGGTTGACTACATATCTTCACTCAACTTCAAGATATCGTCCTTCCCCCCATCTTTAGCCTTAGGTGACATGATAGAAAAATTTTAGAACGATAGTCTTTCACATGTTGCAAACCGGTAATGGGTTAGGAACTCAAGTATATCGCTTTTCACTTCATATATCCTGGTCTTGAGTTAGGTTTCTCAAACCAATATCGGTTAGTGCATGGTAGATTCCATCATCTTCAAGCTTCAAACTTTCATCCATTAACATTCTAGTTCATGGACAACAACCCCATATATCCATTAGATCTCATAGAATCATCATTCAATCAATGAAAGTTGAAATTGAAAAGGAATCATCAAGTATTTCATGATTGAAGGTGAATAATAATAAAGTTGATTTAAAGTTGTATAACCTGCCTCAAGATCACCAATAGAGCTTCAAGCATCAAAGCTCCACATCCCCAAGGTTGAATATGACCTATTAAAAGGTCCAAGATTCAGATATAGCTTCACCTCCATCAAGAAGAAGATATCATAGCTAGAAACTTGGTGAAGTAGAAAAGAAAGAAAGAATTATGATATGAGATACATAATTCTCCAAGGTTGAAGATGGTCATGGAATCACCTTAGACAATATGCTCAAACTTCCTCTTGATACTTGAGCTCCTAGGGTCCTCCACTAAGAAGGAGGTGGTAAACGAGTCTAGAGGTTTACTTTCTTGTGAAAAGAGGGGCTTATATAGTTGAGTTTCAAGAGAGAGAGTATATGTGAGGTGTCATAACCATATGTAACTAGGTGACACATGTCCATGCATGTTGAATCCATGCATACAAGATTATCTCAACATGAAAAACTCTTATAGGTAATTCAAGGATTAGATATCAACCATTGAGTATCTTGATTGAAAAGATATCACAACCCAATATCACTTGATGTGCAAACTGATACAACTTTTGCAAGGAACATCTAAATTGATAAGATTCACCTACTTGAGGTTCCTAGACCGATATGAATACTTCCAAAAAGTTACTAAACTGATATGGGACTTCCTCTATGGTATCTAAATCGATAGGCACTCCCATATACTCTTCATAACTTGACACAACCTTATCTAGGGTTCAAGATACTCAACATTCTTTGGTTCTTTCACCACCAAGAGTGTTATCACTCAACCAAGACTCAAAAAAGGTGTCCCTCCTTTCTGTCTCTTTTAGATGATGATAAGAGAGAGAAGGGACACTCTGGAGGTGATAAATTACACATCAACCCCACATTTTGGGTAAATTACAATTTGCACCAAAACTGTCATATATAACACAAACATTCTTCAAATAGGATCAAACTTGAAACATGAGCTCTCCTTATGTCTTAATTACTTTTCAGAAGATTAAGATAAGGTTCTAATCATCTTACTTAGGCAAAACATCTATGGATACTATTGTGTGATTTATATATCACCTTTTCACATGCTATCACACACAAATTTGGTTCATTTTGATATAATTCAGTGTCTTTTCATATTACTTTTGCCATCTTTTTGTTATTCTACTTATTTCATAACTTGCATTGCAGATTTGCCACAAAAAGAACTAAATTCGGAGTTAATTTTGCTGAAACAGCAGAATGGACGATGTGCAGGACATACGCCCGACGTGCACCTTTCCAAAGAAAAATTGGTTCGTTCAGCCAGAAGAACGCACGACGTCCACGGAGAAAACGCATAACATGCGAGTTTCCAAAAGTGCACAGAAAGCCAAACGCACGACATGCATACCGATGCACGACGTGCACCTGGAACGTAAACAACCAAAGAAAGTCCTGGAAAGTCGCACGGCGTGCAGATCCTCAGCGCACATCGTGCGCAGTTCATCCCGATGCAAACAGCACTGCAGGTGCACGACGTGCACCCCAGATGCACGGCGTGCACCCCAGATGCACGACGTGCACCTGGCAGTTTCAGAAATATGAAAATTCAGAATACAATTTTAAAACAAGGAGGGAAGGCAAGGGACGGTTATGTTCGGTCATTTGAAGAGTTTTCTCTCGTCCCAGAGCTGGAGGAGACCAGAGGAGGGCGATTTTGGAGAGATCCAAGGTGGTTTCTTGCATAAGGAGACCATTTCTTCTTCTCTACTTCTCCATTGTCTTCTCTGAGGTGCAGCCAAGCTTCCCCAACTTTGAGCAGCTTCTTGGGAAAGGATCTAGTCTGTCATAGAGCAGATAAAGAAGGAGAATTTCATCCTCAAGTCAGAATTCTTCCTTCTTATGGTTACATCTTTAGTTCTCTTTGTCTTTTCCCTTCTAAATCATGTTTAGAACTGAAATTTCTGTAACAAATCTACAAGGCATGGCTATGGACGAGTAATTCTTCTTTTCTTAGGCATGGGAGAGTAGCTCCCATGTCATAGCATGTATGGAACAAGTAATTTCGTACTAAATACTATGTTTCTTATTTCTTTACCATGTAAGTACCGGTTTACTCTTTTCTTGCATGTATTGTTGGCCACTTTATGTGTATGTTTTCTGCCTTCTTGCTTAATCTGAGAAGATAAGTAGGAATGTATGGAGGTGCTCTTCTTGGCAACTCTTCCTCTTCTATGAGAGTAGAGAGGAATGAGTTGAGGAATAGGTTGTGATCAAAAGTGAAATTCATACACGAGAGTGTTGTTTTAAGTTGCGATCGTTGCATTTACACCGGGAGGTGAAATGTAACACATCTTTTCCTTGAAATAAGAACTTATGTATGTTTAAATTATTTTGTTCCTTTGATTGCTATGATGTGTGAATGAAATCCTAATGTCCAAGATTCCCTATATTTCTGAAATCAAACTTCTTTTAGTGGTCCTTACTTGCTAGTTAAACTCTAAACTTTCTACTGTTAAAATCTGAATTCTCTGCATTTATACAAACATTTTCATTTCCTTAAAATCGATCTAGATTGTTGAACTTTAGTGTTGTTGCACTCAATTAAATTAGTTAAGCTCCTTGTGTTTGACCTCGACTATACTACCTATGTATACTTGCGGAGATTGGTTAAGTTGTGTAAACTATCCTTTGTTTGGATTGAAACTCGTTAGCCTAAATAGCCAACAAGTTTTTGGCACCGTTGCCGGGGAGCTATGGTAATTTAATTGGAGTAATAAGTACTAATTAGTATTCGAGACTAGATCATCACTCATATTTTTCGAATTTTTATATACCTCTTAGTTGTGTTCTTAATTCCTCTTGTTAATTTTCAGGTTGTATGTGTCGCTCACAATGAGGTCTCCAAACATCCGCTTTGTTAGACCTCGAAATAGAGCGAACTCCTTCAAGTTTGAGAAGAGCAAGAAGAGTAGAACAGTCACTACTAGGAGGTACTCCGCCATCACCATCATCACTACCACCATCTTCCTCACCTTCTGTGGTTGCTACACCAAGCAATCCAGCCATGGAAGATGACCGTCCTTTAAAAGATTTTGCAATGTCGTTCGCCACAAACATCTATGGGGCCATTGACTTGCCTATTGTAGAAGAAAATAACTTCTCAATTTCTCCTTCTATGATGCAAATGATATAGCAGAATCATTTTGGAGGTATAGCCAATGAAGACCCAAGTCTTCATGTTGTCGAGTTCTTGGAATATCTGAATACCTTCAAGATTAACGGAGTGTCTATTGATGGAATTAGACTCATGTTATTTCCCTTCACCTTAAGAGATAGAGCCAAGGTGTGGCTTTTGTCTCTTCCAAAGAAGTCAATTAAAAGTTGGGACCAGCTCCTTAATGCTTTCCTTGTAAAGTATTTTCTACCAAGCAAGACAGCCCATTTGAGGAACCAGCTCACCAATTTCTCTCAGAGTGAAGGAGAAACTCTATATGATACATGGGAACGGTTCAAAGATCTTCAATTCTTTTGCCCACACCATGGTTTGACAAACTTGCTTCTACTTTAAACTTTCCATAATGGACTGTTTTACAATACTCGGTTGACTTTAGATGCCGCAGCTGGTGGTGCATTAGTGACTAAGTTTTATAGAGAGGCTTATGATATTATTGAAGATATATCAGGAAACCACTACCAGTGGGGTGGAGATAGAGGAGCAAAGTCAACCTCTACAGCAAGTTCTTCAACCGGAAAACAAGGAGGAAAATACATTGTTGATGTCGTTGACCTTATTGCTGCCAAGCTAGATGTGCTTACACAGAAATTTGAAAAGATGACCACTTTTCCAATTCAATCCGCTGAAGAAACATGTGAAGCTTGTGGTAATCCAGGACATACTTCTTCTTCATGTTTTGCCCCTAATGTAATGGAAGGAAACTTTGAACATGTCAAGGTTGTTGGGATGCAAGGGGATAAGCAATATAATCCCTATTCCAACCAATACAATCTGGGATGGAGAGATCATCCTAATTTTTCCTACTGGAATACAAGCAACACTCAAAACTTCCAGCAAGGACAACAGCAACCGAAACAACAACATGCCAACCGTCAAGGAAATCTGTCGGGTTTCAACAGCAGGGGTTATCAACAGCCACAACAACCCCAAGGTTCTTCTCTAGAAGCTATGATGGAAAAATTCATATCTACACAAATGCAACAGAATGAGGAACTCCGAGGGAATGACAACCTTTTAAAAGATGCTATTGCTCAACTTTCAGCAAAGGTGGATGGAATTTCCACTCACACCAAGATGTTAGAAAACCAAATAGCACAACAAGCTCTAAACCAACAAAGGAATCCTCAATTTGGTTCTCTTCCAAGACAACCGGAAGTGAACCCACGGCAACAAGCCCATGCAATTATCCTAAGAAGTGGAGCTGAGATTGAAAGACCTTCTCCATCCAAGGAGAAGAACATGAAGGTAACTGATGAAGAGGGGTCCAACACTCTTAATTGCAGCAAGGAGAAAGGTAAAGCTGAAGCACCACCTTCCTTCAAAGCCACTACACCTTTTCCTCAAAGGTTAGCCAATAAGAAGGAAGACTAGAAATTCAGGAAGTTTATGGACATAATCAACAAATTGCATGTCAATCTTCCTTTTGCTGAAGTTATTGTTGAGATGCCTTCTTATGCTAAATTCCTTAAAGATATTTTGACTAAAAGAAGAAAAGTAGATCAAGTAGAAATAATAATGCTTTCATAATGAGTGAGTTCTATTATTCAAAATCGTCTTCCACAAAAGCTTGATGATTTAGGAGCATTTACACTGCCATGCAAGATCAATGATACCACTTTTGGTAAAGGTCTAGTAGATCTCGGTGCCAGTATTAGTCTCATTCCATTTACCTTATGGCAAGAACTAGATCTTGGGGATTTGAAGCCCACAAGGATGGCTATTGAATTAGCTGATTATTCTATTAAATACCCTAAAGGTATAGTGGAAGATGTACTTGTACAAATCGGGAAATTCTATATACCCTGTGATTTTGTTATTCTTGACATGGCGGAAGCTCTTTCCAACCCCATTCTTTTTGGAAGGCCATTCTTGAGGACTGTCAGATGTCTTGTTGATGTTCGGGAAGGAAAGATCACTCTATGTGTTGGGGAAGAGGCTATGGAATTCTCTGTTTATGAAGCCATGAAGGCACCCACACATGTTGAAGAAACATGTTTGCTAGATGTTTTTTATCTTATTGAGAATGATAATGAAGATGATGCTGATTTGATGATTAATCTTTATGATGATCATGTAACTGAACTCAACAATTCTGAAATTTCTGGAGCATTATCTATTTCTAAAGCAACAGCTATCAATGAAGATGCTCCACTTGTTCAAGATAAAGTTGATGAATGTATAGTAGGAAAAAAGGTAGAACTAAAAGCCCTTCCACCCGGGCTAAGGTATGCATTTCTTGACCCAAAATATACATCTCTTGTTATAATAAATAATGAATTAACCAATGACCAAGAAAGTAAATTGTTTTCCGAATTGCGTTTGTATAAAGACGTCATTGGTTATTCCATTGAAGATTTAAAAGGCACTCATCCTTCAATTTGTATGCATAGAATAAATATGGAAGATGATGCCAAACCAACAGTCAAACCACCTAGACACCTAAATCAAAATATGCTTGAAGTGGTAAAGAAAGAAATTTTCATGTTAATTGATGCTAGAATCATTTATCCCATAAGTGACAGCCCCTGGGTTACTGCCATTCACGTGGTACCTAAAAAGGGGGGTGAAACTGTCATTAAAGGAGACAATGACGAGTTAATACAAACACACATGGTTACCGGCTGGCGTATGTGTATTGACTACCGGTGTTTGAATAAGGCAACCCACAAAGATCATTTTCCGTTGCCTTTCATTGATTTGATGCTTGAACGTCTTGCCAAGCACTTTTATTTTTGTTTGTTGGATGGGTATTCTGGATTTTTTTAGATTCCTATCTATCCTCCCGACCAAGAGAAAACCACTTTCACTTGTACTTATGGAACATATGCTTATCGCCGTATGTCATTTGGTCTTTGCAACGCTCCCACTACTTTTCAGCGGTGTATGATGGCCATATTCTCTGATTTTATTGAAAATATAATGGAGATTTTTATGGATGATTTTAGTGTGTACGGTGACTCTTTTGATCAATGTTTATTGAACCTGTCTCTAGTCTTATCCCACTGTAAAAAGGTTAACCTAGTGCTAAACTGGGAGAAATGCCATTTCATGGTACAATCCGGTGTAGTGCTAGGACATGTTGTATCTAATAAGGGTATTGAAGTGAACAGGACAAAAGTTCGAAGCAATTGAGAAGATGTCTACTCCATCTTTAGTTAAAGGCATCCGTAGTTTTTTAGGACATGCAGGTTTTTATAGAAGATTCATTGAAGATTTCTCCAAAATTGCAAATCTGTTGTGTTCCCTACTTGCAAAGGATGCAGAATTTGTGTTTGATGATGATTGCCATGCAGCCTTTTCCAAGCTTAAAGAGGCCCTCATTTCAGCCCCAATTATTCAACCTCCAGACTGGGATTCCCCTTTTGAGCTAATGTGCGATGCAAGCGATTATGCAGTGGGAGCTATTTTAGGACAGCGGAGAGACAAGAAACTCCATGTCATCTATTATGCTAGTAAAACTCTCGATGAAGCACAAATCAACTATACAACCATGGAGAAAGAAATGCTTGCAATTGTATATGCATTTGACAAGTTTCGACAGTATTTGGTAGAATCAAGGGTGATTGTATATATTAATCATGCTGCCATAAAAATATTTGTTGAATAAAAAAGATGCCAAACCATGCCTTATTCACTGGATACTACTTCTACAAGAGTTTGATCTTGAAATCCGAGACAAGAAAGGTACAGAAAATAGTGTTGCCGATCACCTTTCTAGACCGACCACAGTGGCTGGAGATCTATTTCCAATTGAGGATCATTTGCCTATTGAAAAGCTCTACGCACTGTCATCCACTCAAGCACCATGGTTTGCAGACATCGCTAATTTTCTTGCTACTGGACAACTGCCACCGGACTTGACATATCAACAAAAGAAGAAATTCTTTCATGATGTAAAATTCTATTACTGGGATGACCCATTGCTATTCAAGCATGGAAGTGATGGACTAATCCGGAGGTGTGTTGTTGAGGAGGAGGTCCCAAACATCATTGTTTAATGCCATGCCTCTCCTTATGGAGGACATTTTGGAGGAGAAAAGACTGCTGCCAAAATACTTCAAGCTGGTTTCTATTGGCCTACATTATTCAAAGATGTCAATCTATTTGTCAAATCTTGTGATAGATGCCAAAGGACAGGAGGCATATCCTTCCATGATGACATGCCACTCAACTCTATCTTTGAGGTTGAAGTTTTCGATGTATGGGGAGTGGACTATATGGGACCATTCCCATCTTCCTGCGGGTATCAATACATTCTTGTTGCTTGTGAATATGTGTCTAAATGGGTTGAAGCCATTCCAACCCAAGCACCAGACGCAAAATCTATAATTAAGCTTTTTCAAAAGATTATTTTCCCTAGGTTTGGAGTTCCACGTGCTATAATTTCTGATGGAGGCACACACTTTGCTAAAAAAAATTCAACAAATCCAAGTATGGTGTGACTCATAAGATCTCTACGCCCTATCACCCTCAAACATCCAGGCAAGTAGAGGTTTCAAATAGGCAACTGAAGAATATTCTTGAAAAGACTATCTCTAATTCAAGGAAAGATTGGGCACTAAAGATAGATGACACACTATGGGCATATCGCACAGCCTACAAAACCATCATCAGGACTACTCCATTCAAGCTGATCTATGGCAAATCATGTCACCTTCGCTTGAGTTGGAGCACCGTGCTTTGTGGGCAATTAAGTTCTTGAATTTCGATATGAAGAGGGTAGGAGAAAATTGTCTATTGCAGCTGTAGGAACTTGAAGAACTTCGTCTCGATGCTTATGAGAATGCAAAGTTGTACAAAGAATGAACAAAGGCTTGGCATGATAAAAGAATTCATAGGAAAGACTTCCAAGAAGGAGATAGAGTATTGTTATTCAATTCTAGATTAAAACTATATCCAAGAAAGCTGAAATCAAAGTGGTCCAGCCCATTCCTAGTGCTAAAGATTTTTCCATATGGAGTTGTAGAACTCCAAGGCAAGAATGAAACTTTCAAAGTAAATGGACAACGCTGCAAACGCTACTCGTGTGGGGATGAAGTGGAGAAAGGAGCTTCTTGCTCCCTTCAAAATGCTTGAAGAATTAGAAGAGTCTTACTCCAGACACTAAATGGAGGACCTTGTGGGAGTTGACCCCACGTTAGGATAGATTTCTTTTCCATTTTACGAGTCAAAAACACTCTTTAATTTCATTAATAAGCCTGTCACGGATGAATGTAATAATCTAGACTTGATTTCCACCCTATCCGTCTTTGTTTACTACTGACTGACTGCAATTTTCTGTAGAAATCGCAAAGTGCACGACGTGTCTTTTGAAGACACGACGTGCACCTCAGTAAAAAATGCAACATAAGATGTTTTGGAAACTGACATGGCATGCATATCCTCAGTGCACGCCGTGCATCTGGGAATTTGAGATTCTAGAAACTTCCTGGAAATGGACATGGCGTGCGCTACCAATATGCACAACATGCACTTGGAAGCTGGAAATTTTGGCAACTCTTTGGAAACTTGCACGGTGTGCATTCCATATATGCACGCTGTGTACCTGGTAATCGAAAACTGTAGCAAAATTTCTAGAAACTTACACGGCGTGCATATCCTCAGCGTATGTCGTGCACCTGGTCATAAAGGAGAATTCAAAAATGAAAATTTGGAGTAGTACACATCATGCACCCCAAGTGCACGCCGTGCACTTTCTCGTAAAGTTTAGATAAAAGGGTCTGGAGTGCACAACCTAAGTTCTCTCCATACCAGCAGCCATACACTCCAACCCTAGCAGCCATGCGAGCCGTCGTCCACCAGAGCCCTAGTAAACACATGTTGTTCTGCCACTCAGACGACCATGCACCTTGGTCGTTTTCTTTTTCCTCTGGCTACCAGCATCCTCGATCAGCCGTTCTTCACCAACTGGCACCGTAGCAGCTTTGAATCCAGCCGTGCACCTGTCATGCACCTCACACCAGCAGCGCCTGCATACAGCCATCTCACTGCCATCTTCACTGGTTCTTCTTACACCTTGCCGCCGTGCAGCCCTCGTCGCTACCTCCTTTCTTCTCTAACGCACAAGCAAGCTACAGCCCAGCCGTCACCCCAGGCACCGCCCTCTGTAACCAAGCACCAACCAGTCGACGCTCTTCTCCAGCACGCTAGTGACAGCGGCAGCAGTGGCACGACCAATCAATCTTGTCATATCACCTCTAGAAACACAGCCGTCGGAGGAGATTTGAATCTACCATAGATCTCCAGGTGCACACCGTGCACCAGATTTGCACCCTGTGCGTCAGCTAGTCTGAAGAAGAAGAACAATGCAATTTGCACGGTGTGAACGCCAGATACATGCCGTGCACTTGTCGTGCACTAGTTGCTAATCTAATGGCACCAATAAAGCACAAAGCAGGCTAACGCCATGGAGTAGCTTCTTCATCCTCCGCCACTCCCGTCGCTGATGCACCACCTTCCGCGGAAGCACCTGCAGCTTTTGTACCATCTAAACAGTTCAGGGTCAGACCCAAGGAGGATGCCGACTACCAGTTCCTCATCACCAGGCATGTTCTGCCCTCCTGCTACATGTGCGAGGAAACCCTTAACAAATTGGGTTTCAAGAATGAGGTAGTAGACCATTTAACGTTTTTGGGTTTGCACTACCTTTGCACCAGAGTTGCTAAAACTTATCCCCGCCTAGTCTATGAGTTTCTCACAACTTTCAAGGCCAAGAATGACCCACAAAACTGCAGTGCACCTTATCCGAAAATCAGTTTTCGACTTTTGAACAAATCATTTTCTATGGATCTTCAACGGTTTTGTGTTTTGCTTAAATGCAATTATGGCGTCTACAATGATTATCCTCCATCCTTCCATAGTGACTCTTTCTGGTCCAAAATCACTTGTGAAATGGTGCATAGAGCAAGGAACGTTCGAGATTTAGAAATCCATAATCCAGTTTTCCGAGTTATGCATCATCTTCTTAGCACAGGGCCTTTCTCTAAAAATGAAACTCAAGGTGTAGTAGGAAAGACTGATCTAGTTTTCTTATGGTGCTTGGTGAACAATGAGCAAATGAATATTGGCTACTACATTGTTAATAAGCTTCTTGACTCAAAAAAGAGGAAGAAAAGGGAGGCTGGTGACATTATGTGTGGAGGGCTGATAAGTATTCTAGCAATGCAATTGGGATTAGATGTGGGTGATTTAGAACCTGCATCAGGAAAGAACCTTGTTGATATCAACTATCTCATCTCTTGTGGTCTGATCTCAATACATGGAAATAGTACATCTAAATTCAAGGTTTTTATCACCAAGAAGCAGTTCATAACCATTCCCTATGCAGCTCGAAACGACATCAAGAATAAGGCCACCTGGAAGGTGGAATTACAGCCATAGGCACATGAGGAGACACCCACTCGAGGTGCCAGTAGCTCTACACCTGTGCCTACACCAGCAACCCCTACTCCTCTTCCACCGTCCACTAGTACTCAGATAGAGTACAGTTGGACGATGCCAGACGTGCATCACCTTTACGACTACATGCAACAGAGATTTGACCACATCGACACCCACCTTGACCAGATGGGCGCACAATATGACACCCGGTTCGACCACTTGAGTGCGCAGTACACTACCATGTACGACATGGTCAACAGGATGGATGTGTGGCACATCTCTCAGGGCCACTACCCTGCACCACAGACTTTCCAGACTCCTCTCTGACAGTAGACCGAAGTTCCAGAAGTTCCACAGCATGATTTTTCCCAGCACCAACTATGGCCTACAGATCACCAGCCACATCAGTTCCAGGAGCAGCCGCCCAACTCATCCACCCAACCGATGGACATTCCTGATATCGTCAGTCAGTTCTTCCCTGACCAGGGGAGCGGTGGATCCTTTTTCTGATTCCATTCACGATAGGTATCCAGTTGTAAACTCCATATGTTTGATTGATGCAGTGATGACACTACTGAGTTCAAGCTTAGGGGGGCACAACCAGCCAGTAGTGGTAGTTTTCATTCAGCATTTCCTTTTTCGAGTCAGTTGTGTCAGTTGTTTTTCCATTTTTCCATTTTATTCCATGTTCTTTTCCATGATGGCAAAATCTATATGATTTGAGACTATCTTATTAAGAATGAACCCCCTCTAGCATGCTCAAATTTTCTGTCCTCTATATGTTTTGGCTATATTTAAGAGAGAAAAATTAAGAGCATGTTTGAATGAAATGGAAGTTGAAAATTCCCATGTACTTTGATGTGATTTGTGTTTGTGGTTTGATATCTCAAATTTTTACATCTTGGACTACTCAATACATGTAATGGTTTAAAATTTTTGCGGAATAATCAACTTGCAATACTTTTTAGAATACGGGACACTCTTCCCAAATTTTTAGTCCATTTGCAAATCGACTTTTTAGTGAAATATTTTCAAAAGAATGATCAAAATCTTGCTAACTTTAACATTCTTGTTGACTCTTTGGTGTTGCACCATAAATAGTTTATCTTTACCCAATAAAAGATGGCATATGGCCCACATATTATGCTAGCCTAGTGTGAGTCCGATCTGGCAATGATGGTTAGGTGATATGAAAATCAAAAGAGGGTAAAAACAACACCCCAACCGGCATTCCTTGTGAGCATAAGCCTAAATCAGCAGTCGAATGTCGGAAACCTAAAAATTTCATTATCACATCCTTATGAAAAAGAGTGCAACTAAGTTTTGTTAATGTTAACATCGGTTTGATCATCTTATATCCATACTAGCTGAAAACTTGTAATGTACATGCACTGACTGTTTTGTTTGATTATCCAAATTCTATTTAGTGTTGTTTAGTTGAGCTTTTCATTTAATTTGAAACCAACCATGCTGAACTTAATGTATCTATCTTGGATGTTGAAAAATTTGAGATGTTAACAATGAATACAAGCACAAAGTACATAGTTGACTGAGTTGATTGCATATCTTCTTTTCATTTCATCCATGCATGAAATATATTTTTTTTCTCCTTGAAAACAGCCATGTTCCTTTTTGCTTGAGGACAAGCAATAATTCAAGCTTAGGGGGATTTGTTGTGTGATTTATATATCATCTTTTCACATGCTATCACAGACAAATTTGGTTCATTCTGATATAATTCAGTCTCTTTTCATATTACTTTTGCCATCTTTTTTTTATTCTACTTATTTCATAACTTGCATTGCATATTTGCCACAAAAAGAACTAAACTCAGAGTTAATTTTGTTGAAACAGCAAAATGCACGGCGTGCAGGACAGACGGACGGCTTGCACCTTTCCAGAGAAAAATTGGTTCGTTCAGCCAAAAGAACACACGGCGTGCACGGAGAAAACGTAGGGCGTGTGAGTTTCCAGAAGTGCACAGAAAGCCAAACGCACATCATGCATACCGATGCATGACGTGCACCTGGAACGTAAACAGTCAAAGAAAGTTCTGGAAAGTCACACGACGTGCAGATCCTCAATGCACGTCATGCACAGTTTAGCCCGATGCAAACTACACTGCAGGTGCACGGCGTGCACCCCAGATACACGGCGTGCACCTAGCAGTTTCAGAAATATGAAAATTCAGAATTCAATTTTAAAACAAGGAGGGAAGGCAATGGACGATTATGTTCGGTCATTTGAAGAGTTTTCTCTCGTCCCAGAGCTAGAGGAGACCATAGGAGGGCAATTTTGGAGAGATCCAAGGTGTTTTCTTGCATAAGGAGACAATTTCTTCTTCTCTACTTCTCCATTTTCTTCTCTAAGGTGCATCCAAGATTCCCCAACTTTGAGCAGCTTCTTGGGAAAGGAGCTAGTCCATCTTGGAGCAGCTAAAGAAGGAGAATTTCGTCCTCAAGCCGGAATTCTTCCTTCTTGTGGTTACATCTTTAGTTCTCTTTGTCTTTTCCCTTCTAAATCATGTTTAGAACTGAAATTTTTGTAACAAATCTACAAGGCATGGCTATGGACGAGTAATTCTTCTTTTCTTGGGCATGGGAGAGTAGCTCCCATGTCATAGCATGTATGGAACAAGTAATTTCATACTAAATACTATGTTTCTTATTTCTTTACCATGAAAGTACCAGTTTACTCTTTTCTTGCATGTATTGATGGCCACTTTATGTGCATGTTTTCTGCCTTCTTGCTTAATCTAAGAAGATAAGTAGGAATGTATGGAGGTTCTCTTCTTGGAAACTCTTCGTCTTCTACGAGAGTAGAGAGGAATGAGTTGAGGAACATGTTGTGATCAAAAGTGAAATTCATACACGAGAGTGTTGTTTTAAGTTGCGATCGTTGCATTTACACCGGGAGGTGAAATGTAACACAGCTTTTCCTTGAAATAAGAACTTATGTATGTTTAAATTATTGTGTTCCTTTCATTGCTATGATGTGTGAACAAAATCCTAATGTCTAAGATTCCCTATATTTCTGAAATCAAACTTCTTTTAGTAGTCCTTACTTGCTAGTTAAAATCTACATTTTCTGTTGTTAAAATCTGAATTCTATGCATTTAGACAAACATTTTCGTTTCCCTAAAATCAATCTAGATTGTTGAACTTTGGTGTTGTTGTGCTCAATTAAATTAGTTAAGCTCCTTGTGTTCGACCTCGACTATACTACCTCTGTATACTTGCAGAGATTGGTTATGTTGGGTAAACTATCCTTTGTTTGGATTGAAACTCGTTAGCCTAAATAGCCAACAGTTACCTCATAACCCAGGTCAAGGGTGCTACAAATTATCTATCTCTAACAAGGATTTCGTCCCCTAAATCTCAAGAGAAAAGAGAAAGGTACTTCCTCTTTTAATTCTTCATTAAACTTTTATGAATATCAAAATTGTAAACTTACTTATGACTAAGCAATATTCTTACATTAAACATCTTATATATCACAGTGATGTCATGGAACTTTATCCACGATTAATACAAGATTTATCACATAGGATACACCCTTAGTTAACTCTACTACTTATGACTTGTAGAGTAAACATTATGTCAAGTCATACTTTCTCAACATAGAAACATTATATGTACTTTGTAAAACTCATATGGCAACCCTAACTTTTAAACCACCTTCACAACTTCTAACATTACAAGAGGAGGTTCACAGACCTGGGAGTTATAATATTTATCTGAGGGCAAAGGTAAGACCATAATTCAAGGGTATTAACCATCGAAATCTCATTTTGAATCTTTTTCTTGATCTCACATACCACTGGCACCTCTTGGATACTAGGATTCCTTAACTTGATATTCATCACATATGCCAAAATGCATCAAATTCATGTTCATTCAGCTTCTCAATTGTCTCTTTAGATTCCAAACTTGTCGGAAGAATCTTCCTATTATCTTGGAGGATGCACAAAACATCATTATTCATAGATGTTACCATCTTGGTACCAAAGTCCAAGCCCCAAATGATAGTTTTCAAGTATCCTTCTCAAGGTCACCTCAAAACCATGCATATCAAGTGATATGAGACTCAATTGGACATCACATCCCTGGAAAGAAAGTTCATAAACAAAACATACTTGTCCTTATCACCACAACACTATCCACGAATTGCTAATAGGGAGAAGGAGATTACAAACTTTCTTTGGTTATTATACGAGTTATCACTACTCATGTGTCATTCAATTCAGTTTCATCTTGGTTTCCTTGTCATTGGCATATGAACTGTAAAGATGATTGCATGTCATTACTCCTTTTATTTTTTTCTCTTCATGTTCATGAACATTTACTTTTTTCACCACATTTTTCATCTTTACATCATGGTAAGGATCATTATTCTATACATATTCTTTATTGAGTCGGGATCATCTTCCTTGTACTCTTTCATATATCATGAGGATTACACTTTATACTTTTTTATAATTATAGGTTGGTATGAGATTAACTCAGGTTCCACCTTATCACAATTAGATTGTGGTAGCAATTTCTACGTTACATTTCCCATTTCATTATTCTCATTATATTGCATCAAAATGAATACTTGATCAAAGTAATCATAAAGATAGCAATTTAAGAGTTCCATACTTACTTTTTTCTTAAGTAATTGAATACCTAGATACGGTATTCAAGAACTAGGATTAGGTAGTATGTTGTTTGTTTTATATCATGTTTCTTACCTTAAACATCTCTTTTATGTTCTAAGACTTAGTATCTCTGGTTCTCTCTAGGTGTCTCTTTCACACCTCTTCCACTTTTACATGAATAGAAGAAATCATAAAACATTTTTGAGAATACTTGATAGAATATAAATTCTAGTCCTCTTCCTCTCTTCCCTAATGTCCCCAAAGGACTAACCAAAGGAAACTTAACAACAACTATTCTTCTTATGATTAATAGGAAAAATAAAGAGAGATAAGTTAGAATGAAAAAGGTCTATCTGACCTGTTACCTATTACAACTTATCTAGTGTCTCAGGTTGACTCAACGCATAGAGTCTATCCTTCACCTATTGTCACCCTCATCCTCTATGACCTAAAGTAGATGGATCATCCTATGATGCTTGTCCTCATCCTCATCCTTCTATTCCACTAAATTGCGGTCCTTGTGAGCCCTACAAATTCTGCCTTGACTATTGGGTTACTTCATTATTTCTTCTTAGACACTGCCACCTCAGTTGCCCTATATGTCCACACTTGTGGCAAGCTCAGGTTTCTTGTTGTGGCCTAGGTGGCCCTATCACTGACATTGATGTTGGACTATGGGCTCCAACAGGCGGAAAACTATGGACTCTACCTTTACTTGACATCCGTTGTGTCTAAGCGTTGAACCTATGTGGTGCTAACGGTGTAAGAAACCTTGGTTTCTTATAAATTTCGGACTCTATCCTTGGAACTGGGTAGGTCCATTCCTAAAGTTGGCCTTACATTTCTTGGTTATTGACCTTTCTATCCTAGTTATCAATTCCATGAATGTGGAAAATCTCTCTCATCTTTCCAAAGCAGCTTGTGAGGTAGATATCTCAACATTCAATCTTCTCAAAATGCCAGATCCTCTCAAACTATGAGATCTTTTCGTCTAATTACGTCTATGGAAAGTACTTACTAATGAATATTTGACAAAATTCCTCCTATCCAGCCTCTTCATCATTTCTTTTTACCTCTTCTATGGCCCACGAATGGCCATCACTACCCTTCAAAAGGTGTACAACATGCTTGACTTTGTCAGCATCTAGGATACTAAGGATCTTGAAAGCCTTTTCTAACTCAGTGAGTCACATATCACCATCTGTTGGGTCATATGTTCCAGCATATTCTATAGCTCCTACACAGTGTAGCCATTCAAAGGTCTTACCAGAACCCAAAAATTCTATATTGTGGGATGGTGTCCTAGGTTGTATTGCTAGTGTCTGGTCCACTATATGCATTAGCGTTGTCATAACATGCCCAATGAGAGCATGAAAAGTAGGGTTTTCTAGCATGACTGGATCGGGTTGGGGATTCTTAGGCACTCGTTCTTCTCTTGCCTGATCCCTCACACCTTCTCCTGGTGCAACAATATTGCTTTCAACAATATGTTCATCATGTTCTCCAGACATCTTTAAGTTTTATGCTTTCTTTAGCATGAGAAAAAGTCACTATTAGACATAGTGGAGGACACTATAATAGACTCAACAACCTTGGTCCTATGTCCCTATAGACTCAGTGAACCTATGGCTCTGATACCAATAGTCGTGACGACTGCTAACAAACCGATAGTGACATACCACAAAACTACGCAGAAATAACCATCAACAACAGATTACCTAAAATCACTACAAATTAAAACCTTTTTACCAAGATATCCACTGTAACGACCCACACTTTGAGGCCTCAAATCTTGGGATGTTACATCCACTACCAGGAAACTCTTTACATAAGAACCAAAAATTCATATATAGATCATGGTTCACTTCATACATACATCAATCCACCACATTGCAAAGACATGAGATATCAGTTGCTTTACCAAAACATATACAAAAGCAACCTTATACATCGAGACATTCTAGGCAAAATCTTAGATTGATTATAAAACTATTTATGCACTCTCTCCTAAAGACATGAGAGTACAGGAATGACACATAGGACTCTATTTCTATCAGACACATAATAGCACACTCAACCTGAGTTGTTACCATTATCCTTGTTGTTGATGCCTTCTCTCTATTGCACGCTCTCTACCTCCTCGTACATATCCACCTAAAAAGTGTGAAAATCCACAAGGTGAGATCCATATCTTAATGGGAGATATAACCCTCCACCAACAATATTATTATAATAGATATATTGTTATTAGAACAAAAAGTAAAGCTACACTATACTAAATAGATTTGATCATATATTATGAGCATGGTAGATTATTATCATAACTGAGTAGGTCAGATAGCTATGACTGAAGAGTAGATCATGTAATTACTTTAGAAGGAGTATGAACAACATGTATGACAACTACCGATTATGTCACACAAAGACAATTGCATCCCTATTCAATATTTATGTATTTCAATCTCAAGAGAAATATGCTACATAGATAAATGAATCTTTCAATAATCAATCTCATGATATGCACACACTCATGCACTAAATGCCCAAGATTATGATGTAGAGTAGAGCAATAACATCATTTAAGTAGTTCAGATATCTATGACTGAGAAATAGATCATCTAATCACTTTTAAAAGGAATATGAAGAACATGTATAACATCTATCAACTATAACATATAGAAGTAATTTCAGCCTCAATCAATGTTTCTGTATTCAATCCTTAAGAAAATACACTACACGACTGATTACATTTTTCAACAATTTATATTATGCCCTAAGGATATGAGGTATACCGCTCATACACCAACCAACCTAAATTAGGTAGCATCAGTGCCATGCATGGTCCATGGAAGAGCCGGACTCCATGACCTCTCCTTTCTCGGTAAGTATGAGATTATTAGCAGTGACATTATGAGTCATACTATAATTAGCTAGCCAGGGTATATAGGCTCATTTCTAGAGAGATACAGTTTGTAGTTGTTCCCTCATTAGGGTATGACCTGTAGTCAATCCTGATTGTATCAGGGTATGCTCTATAACCAATCTTGATTGTATATTGAGTCACGGCCTACAACTGCACTCTTATTAGGGTATGGCCCAAAGACAATCCTAACGTACAGGGTATGACACACAACCAATCCCATGAGTTAAGGATAAAAGGAGATACCTCAACTTGCACCCCGCATATTCAACAATATGCACTCCGAGTTTCCCATAGGAATTGCTCATTTCACCATTCAACAAGTTCTGACACTGAATGGATCTATGGACAGGGAAAACTACATTTTTAGTTTCTCTTTAAAATTTAAGTGCATTACAACATCTTTTAGCATCAATCAAGTTACAAACATGAATTATAGATAAATTCTATAAGGAAAGGTGTAATATATTTTCTAAGGAATCTTGTATCAATTGGAACACATCTTGTTACACCCATCCTGGGATCTCAATCCCTTGAACATATTACTGGGTATCTCATCCCTTCAACATTTTCATTATCATGATCACATGTTTGGGTATCAAAACCTTAGTTCATCATTGAACAGTGTCACCTCTTACCAGGAAACAATCATCTCTCGGTCATCAGACCCATATATAGACCATACTTGTTGTACAAGTATATCACATGGCTCATAAGGCCTATTTAATCTGTATCATGCTAAATCATCAAAGCTCATACCTAGCTATGCTCATCATCTCATAATACCTGCATGGTTAGGATTTCATGGTAAAAGAAATATCAAGTAAATATTATCACCATGCCATAAAGAGAATCATTCAAATTGCAACCCTCTCATAATTAGGGTTAGGGTTTCCCCTTGTAGATGATTAGGGTTTTCAAGTTTATATTTATCAACCGAATCCTAATTCACATCATAAGAGCTTACTTTTTTTTTCCATAAGTATTCTAGCATACTTAATTACTCTCATCAACTATCATCAATTGATTATCAACATGAGGTATTACCTTTCTCATATGAGTAGTATACGTTTCTCTCTCATCCTTACTAGGATATTGATTTTAACATACTTATTACATTGGCTTGACCCTCTTTATGATTTATCAGTCTACACTTATCAAAGTGTATCCATCTCATCACTTCATAGTGTATCAATTGATTATTTTCATCATGTATTGACCTACACTCATCAAGGTGTATCAGCCTACACACTAACCCTTGTGTCAGCTGAGACACGTTCACTTATGTCGGCCTAGACACTCTTACTTGTGTCGGCGTAGAAACTTGTATCGGCCATGACACTTTCACTTGTGTCGAACTAAGCATCTTCCTTTGTGTCCCCCTAAGGCATCTCACTTGTATCACCATATGTATATACACTTGTGTCGCCCATGACACTTATCACTTGTGTCTCCCATGGCACATCAAAGTGATATCAGTTTAGAGGTGCTTAGGGTGATATCAGTTTTGAGGTGCTTAAGGTGATACCAGTTTTGAATCATATCTTGGTGTATCACCTTCACCATACCTTGGTGCATCACCTTCTTCATACTTTAGCATAATATTTTCACCTTACTTAAGCATAACATCTTGACCTCACTTTGGGGTATCGTCCACCCTATTACTTGGTGTATCGGCCGCGCTATCACTTTGTGTGTCGGCCATAGTATACTCTATGATATCGGCCTCACTATCATCTAGTGTATCGGCCTAGCTAACACCAAGTGATATTGATCTCTAGGGTTTCGATACATATCAGATTCTAGGGTTTGGATTGTATTGGGTTAGCCCTCATCAACACTCTTATACACTTTCACCTATCAAGGTACCAGCCTCACCACTACTTGGTGTGTTAGCCATGACTTCAGGGAGTGTGTCACCCACACTTTTCACATGGTGTGTCGGCCAAGGTGTGTCGACCGTCATAATTGTGTCGGGCTAGAGGTGTGTCAGATTGCTAGGGTTAAGGTATATCCGGTTGACTACATATCTTCACTCAACTTCAAGATATCGACATGCACCCATCTTTAGCCTTAGGTGACATGGTAGACAACTATAAGAATGATAGTCTTTCACATCTAGAAAATTTATAACAGGTTAGGAACTCATTTACATTGGGTTTCCCTTCATATATCCTTGTATCGGGTTAGGGTTTCTCAAACCAATATCGATTAGTGCATGCGAGATTCCATCATCTTCAAACTTCAACCCTTCATCCATTAACATTCTAGTTCATGGAAAACAGTCTCATATATCCATTTTTTTTAATTAAGCTAGGGGACCATCTATTCACCCCACTCCCCTCGTGTGGGCACAATCAAAAGCAAACATACATCTCCTGCAGAAACGCAGGTAAAACCCCACATATCACACCAACACACATCACACAAAATATTAGACTGCACAACCGGACCCAAAACCCCTCTTATCTCTCTCTCCGCAACACAACATAAGGCGTCTTGTGTTTCTCAAGAAGCACCATGCCCCTAATCCTGCTAGGAACAACCCTCATATCAGAAACAACAAGCGGCTCAGTCAAATGCATACCCCATCTCCCTATCTCCTTCGGGATCGAATTGATAACTTTATGCACTAACGATCCAGTGATGTCCCTCTCCGTAATGATCTCCTTCACCTCTTTAACCAAATTTACGATCTTCCACGGTGCAACATCATCACCCCACAACATACCATAGACCGAACGATCATCAATCTCCACACTAGAAACGTGTGAAAACTGATCTTCCGCAAGCTTAACACCAACAGCGCACGCCTGAACAAGCGCCATCTGGTAACAATCAGCCATCAACCAAGATCTAGAAATCTGACAAACAGCAGCATGATGGTTCCTAACAATCCCAGCCATCCACCATCTATTACGTCCATAGATATCACGGTTCTGCCCAACCGCAATGTTCAGCTTCAGATTATAAATGTCAGGATTCATCCACCTCACCAGACTAATCTCCTTCAACCTGTACATAGGATCCTCCACCCCATAGGCCTTAATCCTGTTATGAAAAGAAGAATCAGCTATGCGGTTGAATCTTTTCTGCTTCAGCAAGGCGTTAATCTGGTAAATCAACCAATCCACCTCCCTGTTCCAGATAATCTTCCTATTATCATATCTAGCCGCACACCTCATCCGCCAAATACAATAAGGAATAATGGTGGCCATGCACGCCACAAGCCACAGCTGCAGATCGCCAGAACTACCATAAGAACAAGCATCAATCAAAGACATCAGATCCGTGGGAGCAGGATAATCCGTAATCTCAGTGAACCTGGTCCAGAAAGATGCGGCAATCTGACTATGAAACATAAGATGATCAACGTCTTCCACACTTGGCTCATCACAACAATCACACCGTGACGCAAGAGCAATACAACAACTGGCCACGTTCTCATCAGTAGGAACAGCATTCTTCATCATCTTCCAGATGAAAGCACACGCCTTAGGTGAATTTACGTGCCAAATCTTGTGCAGCCCATGCGGTCCATCATAACTTGAACTCCCCAAAATCGTCTTAACAGAGCGGACGGAGAACTGTCCTCTCAAATCCGGTATCCAAATGGGATAATCATCCGTGTCTGATACCTGTTGACCCGCCTTCCTAATAAGCTCCACTCCATGCTCGTCGAAATCCCAACCACTACCATTAATCCAGAAATCACGCACCAAAAAAGGTTGGTTGCGGTCACTGTTAAACCTTGCGTGACCAAACAACCTCTCATCACACCACAAGAAGTCCCAAAATGGAAAATCACCCTTTCCAACAATCCAGCGGAAGTGAGGATATATGTTCGGGAACATGTTCCAAACTTTCTTCCAGTAAGGAGACGCAGTCGACCTATACTTCAGATGATGGGGATATAAAGATGAACGACCAGGCGCTCTATTTGCATACTTGGCGCTGTAGAACTTGGCCCAAACAGTGTCTCCAACAATCATCTCCCAACACGCCTTGGCCACAAAGGCGTTGTTGATGCTGCGAGTAGTAGACAACCCAAGACCACCTTGTTTCATAGAAACCGCCACTCTGTCCCAGCTGACCCAAGCCTTCCTGTGGATGTTTGCACGGTCCGCCCAAAGGAATTTAGAGAACATGGCATCAAGACGAGAAGCAATACCATCAGGAATACCAATAGAAGTCGCCGTATACACCATAGTAGAAGATAACACATGTGCAATCAAAAGCTTCCTGCCTGCAAAAGATAAAAGCCTGGACTTCCATGAAGCAATCTTATGAGATACCTTCTGAATAAGATAATCAAAGTCAGAAATCAGATTCCTTCCAGCTCTAATCGGCACTCCCAAGTATACAAAATGATCAACCACATTATCCATCTGAATAGCTGCGCCAATACCCATCTTAGTAACCAGGTCTTTGCTGCCCACCACACAAGAAGACTTCAACCTGTTAATCCTCTGAGCCGACGCATTCTCATACATAGAAAGAAGCACCTGAATCTCATCCATCGTGTTAAGAGTAGCATTCACACAGATCATAATATCATCATCATAACTCAGAAAAAGAGGAGGGATCCCATTTCCCCTAGTACAAAACCTCGCCACTCTCCTTAAGTCCCCCATAAGCGCAATCCTTCTGCATAAGATTTCTTCAAACAGAATGAACAGAAAGGGAGAGATGGCATTACCTTGTTTCAGCCCCCTAAGCAAAGGAAAAAAATCGGAGGACTCTTCCCCAATCGTAACCGTTGCCCAGGAATTAGAGAAGAAACTGAGACATAACTCGATGAACTCCTTGACAAAACTGAACCTCGCCATAATCCGCTCCAGGACATCCCATTTAATCTGATCATACGCCTTGGACATATCAAGATTTATCATGATGTTCGACCTCTCACCCCCATAGTAAATGTCATGCATCAGCTCCTTCACCAAACGGACATGGTGAGTGATCTCCCTCCCTCTAATGAACGCCGCCTGCTCCTCAGAAATCAAAGCTGGCATCAAAGAAACCATCTTGTTACTAATAACACGTGCAAGAATTCTCAACGCCACATTCTCTACAGAAATCGGGCGGAAATCCTTCTCCAGGATCGTCGGATCGTCCTTCTTTGGAATAAGCACAATACGACAACAAAACAAACTACGGTGGCAATTCTGTCTAAGGAAGAAAGCTTCAGCGAGTCTCATAAAATCATCTTTAATATACTCCCATGCAGCCATATAAAAAGGAATAGTAAAACCATCAGGACCAGGAGCAGAGAACTTGTCCATTTGGCTCATAGTATCAAACACCTCGGTCTTACTAGGAACAACAGTAAGAGACATATTATCATCCATAGACACAGCCTCCGGAATACAAGCTAGAAAATCCTCCAGAACATCATCATCATGAGGTACCATCTCGCTGTAAGCATTCCTATAGAAATCAGCAGCACACGACGCAATCTCCTGCGGGTCAGTCACCCTGTCCCCCGATGGTAGAATGATGCATCTAACTCTCTTATTCTTTCTACGGGACTTCACAACAGCATGGTAAAATCTAGAATTGCGCTCACCGTCATTCAACCATTGGATCCGGGACTTCCCTTTCCATACATTCTCCTGCACATCTAAAACCTCTTGAAGCTCAAACTCCGCAATCCTCAAAGCAGTCTCATTGGCCGTGCAAGGGTACTCATCAAAGGCAGATTGGGTAACGTGGACCACATCCTCTAGATCTAGGATCTTTTGGATTACGTCCCCAAAAGTCTTCCTGCTCCAAGACTTTAGAGCCACTCGCATTCTCTTAAGCTTATAATAAAAAACATTTGACGGGTGCCCCTCTCTGGAATCATCCCAAGTATCCGCAATGATCTTCATACACTCCTCATGCTGCAACCACGTCTTCATGAAAGCAAAAAAACTCTTCTTTCTGACGGAAGCCAAATTTCCAGACTTGTACAAAATCGGGCAATGATCCGACACTCTATAACGAGTAAGATGACTCGTACAGGAATCCGGTCGCAGAGCTGCCCAAGTATCATTCAGCAAAATTCTATCAAGTCTTTCCCATATAGTAGGTGTATTGTACTGCTTATTGACCCACGTGAACATGCTGCCCTCAAACTACATCTCCTTAAAATAACCGCTCTGGATAAAAGCATTGAAATCAACAATTTCCTGAAAGCTCCTGTTGTTGCCCCCTCTCTTATCCTGATCACTTCTAATGATATTAAAATCACCTGCAAGAAGCCAACTACTATCACCAATGATACCCGACATCTCAAGAACATCATCCCAAAGAAGCCGCTTGCACACGTAGCTACAACTTGCGTAGACCGCAGTAACAAAAAAGGTATTACTCCTCTCATCAGTACATCTCATCGTCACATGCTGCCTATGACATTTCACAACCTCCGGCTTGAGAGTGCTATCCGCATAGCACCAAATTTTACCCCCTTCAGCTTCATTATCAGTCGTCCAATCCAGATTAACAATGTCTAGAAGTTCCTCCGCCACCCGAGCATGTAAGAAAGGCTCAAAAATACACACAATCCTGGGTTTATGCCTCCTGCATAACCTACCCAAGACTCTTCTCGTCTTATTATTCGCCGCTCCCCTAATATTCCAGAAAAGGTAGTTTGAGTCCATGGACTAAACAACCGACAACAAACACTGCCTCCTTCAGAAATTCCTATCTCTGTCCTCCCGAACCTCATAAGCAAACGGAAGCTCACCCTCAGATAACCTTCTTCTATGAACAACTCTGTGTGAATTACCCATACGTCCTCGCTATCCCATACGCTCCTCACGGCCAAAATCTTCACGATAACTACCATCTTCCTCATTGCCTATGTGTATGTAATCACGCAGGCTTCTATCATGCAGCATCTTCCTTGCACCATCTTCATCAAACACAATCCTACGTGGGCCAACCTGCTGTATAGAACACTCAGCTTCCTCACCGCATGGATCAGATTGTGGCGGCATCTGCTGTTCCTTCTCATGTTGCAGATCCTCATCATCTCCCCTTTCATGCACTATCATCATCTGTCCCTCATCAGAAGCACATCCCGCTACGCCTCCATTCCGATTAACAGCCAACGCATGCAAAGGAATGTCAAGGTCATGACCAACTTCCGTCAGCGAGAAAAGGCTTGAACCAGGTTCCCCCCGAGCTACCATCTACAAGTGCACGCTAGACCTTCTGTTCCCATATGTCAAAGTGACATATTGAGGTACATCTTCATTGAAAGCTTCAACTAACACCAGTATACCAGCAATGTCATCAGGTCCTCTCATCCATCCAGAAGCCACTACCAACCTCCCAAAGCTGTTCACAATGTCATCTATCGCCTTGTCATCCCGACATACAATAGGTAAATCTTCAATCCAGATTATATAGCCTCCTTTCTAGTGCATCTCTCACCTTCCTCCATGCTATGCAAGCTAATATCAAAACCTTTGAACCCCAACATCTTTGAATTGGCAGCATCCTGTGCTTCCTTCACACTGCCGAAAAAATGACTGCCTTACGCTTAGAAAATCTGTAAAGATCAATGGCATGCTTCCACACATTCTTCAGAAAAGGAGAGAGCTCCGTCCAAGACACCTGGGGTGGCCAGCGTATCTCCACTGCCTTGCGCAAAGCTTGATCCTTTCTTTTACGTTCATCATCATCCGGCCCTATATCAACAGCTATTCTCTTCGGGACATGCTGAGGTGCACCACGAGCCGGTATACCCACGTGCAAGGGTGGGAACACAGTCCTTGACGTGATATCCGGGGGGGAAGGATGACGAAAGCTTGAATCAGCAGTACATCTCCGAGCAAGGTGACCCGGCCTGTGGCACTTGTAGCATAATTTCTCGCGATTGCATTGTGACTGCCAGTGACCTTTCTCCAAACATCTGTAGCACGTGTCCCAAGGGACACCACTCATCTGCGTGCGCCTATCATCAAAGAATTCCTTTCTCATTGTCGGTCGATCATCTTCAACCCTCCGATTAGGGTTTAACGTGAGGCTTCTGTTGTCCATAGCATTGCTGCCCCTTCCGTAGTATTGCCGCTCCTCGTCCACGCGTGGGACGCGGACAATAGATGCCAGTCTATGTTGTTGCGTCGTGTGATTCTCCATCTGCACTCGCACCGATGGATTAGGAGGTGTACACATCTGCCTTGGCGTGCTCGCATCCCTCCGCAGTTGCACCTGCGCCTCTCCACGAGAATCTGAACGCTCTCCACGCTCCACCATGTTGATCGCCGATGGCCTCGACTCGGCTTGCATCAGCACCCTGACGTCCGGAAGGATGTCGTCGACTTGAACTTCCTGCGCCGCCAACACAGCTCTTCTCCCAGCGATGGCCTCCCGATCTCTGCTACTTCCCCGAGACTCTTGGCTCCCGCACCCAGGACGGGCGCCGCTCATCTCCCCCGTGTCACAGACAATTTGGACCACCGGGGGTGGAGTGCCGCACCGGTGATTGGGTGCGACGACGCCGATGCCTGATCGCCTCCCGATCGCCTACCCTATCGCCCGCCGCCCCGCCAAAAAAATAAAAATACCAAATCCGTCGAGTTAATAAAAAATAATTAAAGAAAACATACTAGTTGAGAAATGGAAGATGCGTTTGCCGAGGTTATATCCATTAGATCTCATAGAAACATCATTCAATCAAGGAAAGTTGAAATTGAAAAGGAATCATCAAGTATAGTATGATTGAAGGTGAATAATAATAGAGTTGAATTCTAGTTATATAACCTACCTCAAGATCACCACTAGAACTTTAAGCATCAAAGCTCCACATCCCCAAGGTTGAAGATGACCAATTAAAAGGTCCACGATTCAGCTATAGCTTCACCTCCATCAAGAAGAAGATATCATATTTTGAAACTTGGTGAAGTAGAAAACAAAGAAAGAATTATGATCCGAGATACACAATTCTCCAAGGTTGAAGATGGTCATTGTATCAGCTTAGACAAGATGCTCGACCTTCCTCTTATTCCTTGAGCTCCTAGGGTCACCCACCAAGAAGGAGGTGGTAAAAGAATCTACCGGTTTACTTGGTTGTGAAAAGAGGGCCTTATATAGTTGAGTTTTAAGAGAGAGAGTATATGTAAGGTGTCTAATAACACCCAATTTTATGTATTTATGTTGAGCATTTATTTATGGTTTTGTGTCACTATAGCCTTAATATGCCCAAAATATCCCATGTTTCTTATCACTACAACAAATATTAGATTTCCCGGCATGATGACATGCTGTAAAAACTGCATAACTATGCCAGTATTGTATTTATTCGACATTTTTCAATATGTTGGAAAAATGTCGTTGAAAAGCGTCCCCCCAAAAGTTTGACGAAATATTAAGAGTTGCCATAAATAGTATCAAAATCGGCATTATGCCCATGTCGGGGATAAATGGTTATCACCGGAAAATGATGCCAAACCCGACATTCTAATATGTCGGAAATATAATAAAGTGTCAACACACATGAATACTCATGCAAGGCATGAATGTCACATGTACATCTACAACTGGGAAAATATAGGTGTTGGTGGGCACACGAGTTTGCAAGAGTGGCATGTGTCGGGCGTGGGTTGGGCCAAGCAAACAATTCTAGTTTGGCGGAAACAGGAGCATCCTCCAGCAAGCCATGTGCACAAGCCATAACAAAAGAATTTTACTTTATACACACATATATATACATTATATATGTATATATATGTATATATATCGCGAAGACATTGTATAGAACCACATTAGAATAACACAATAATAAACTTTTAAATATGAAATCATATATAATTGATTTTATTCTGGTACACAAAACTTGTCTAAACCATCATGTTCTTCACCATTACACATACATTACGTACAACTTACATGTGTTCATCATTTAATAGAAAGACATTGATGTAGCTAAAATATACATAGCAGCAATTAGCTTTTAGCTATTGAAACAACATTTAATTTAGATACAAGTTTGATGGAGCCACCAAGATCATCACTTTTTATCTTTAAAGGTTGGCTGATTAGCTTTATCTTGGCCGATTAGCTTTATCTCGTTACAATGGATGTATACATCCATCCTTTTATGTCTTCAAAATAAAAGGGAAATATGTAATACTACCACGGAACCCATCAACTTGCTCCCTAGGTCATAGTCGATCTGCTTCTTGGCGAACTCCATCAGCCGTTGCGGCTCCACGGCCTGCGTCCCGCAGAAGACCTTCTGGTGGTTCTTGATCAGCATATCGTCGTAGATGCTCAGTAGCAGCGACGTGCCGGTGACGTACTGGGTGTTGGCGCCATCTCGGAGATGGATCAAGCCTCCTGTGCATGGAGAAGTAATGCAGAACGTCATTGAACCTCATGATCAATGACTCTAGTAGGAGTATTTAACAAAAAATTATATGATTTTTTAGAAAATCAATGTCGTCCGTATTGTTGTAGTACCCATAGTGAGGTAGACTTAGTGGAAAGGGTTATCTGGCAAAATCACGCAGACGTAGTTGTCGGCCTGGTTCTTAAAGTTGTCCATGCCTTTCTCACCAGAGAAATGGAGCTGTAGGAAGCAGATCAGGAGTCAGGCAACGTGATCTTGCAATTCATTAGATTAATAAGACACTTAATTAAATCCCCTGAATAGGCGATTCTCACCCCTGCAAACAGGACTTGTGCTCCGGCATACTTGAGATCCCAATTGAATTCTGTGACACTGTTGTTGATGGCCTCCTCGGTGATATATAAGTGGTACTTAGGGTCCTTGATAGCTATGTACATCCATGTAGCCGCCCACAAAAGCTCGTCCTGATCACATTAATTGTTAATTACCCCACATAATTAAACCATTATGACCATTCTATAGAAATCGGAGCAACGAAGGACATGAGAGTTATTGCATTACATGGTAGCCGGAATAAGAACAATAGAATGGGCACTCCCCATCGTAGGTTCCTTTGTGGCCGTCAGTAAACTCGAACAGCTGCACATAAAGAAGAGCAACGTAAGAAAAGAACAAAGAAATCTAGAATTAAGATGTAACATCAATTATGAAATTCCTCCTGTAATTCTATACTGCTACATGGTATCTATACTGAATTTTTAGCTAGAAAACTCAAATCCATCAATAACTGGAGTTAAGATCAAGAAATTACAGTCTAGGACAGGGCAGTTATTGGTGGTAGAAGTTTTTGGAAGTGGATTGAATCAGCAGTTGATGTAGTGTACTCCAAAAAATATGCCATTAGAAGTTCTTGGAAAATGCTTCTTTCTTTTTATCTGAACCTGAGGTTTCTTTCAATACTTGTATAGAAACTGAGTATATGCTTATCTGTAGCAGCATATTATGTACTGGATGCACTAGAGTGTTTAGTATTTCCATTGAGTTAAAGAGCACAAAGATTATGTAAGTGTTGCTGCACTAAATTGTTTTCTTAGGTTCATCCATGACTGAGAGTATACATGCATAATTGTTAACCTTACATATAATTTCCAGAAAGCAATGTCACATGGCAGCCATACCATACTATCGGCTGGTCGATGGGCTGACAGCTTGACAAACATAAGTGTTGGGGAATTACTATCAGAAGCTTCTCGAGATGCATTTTGTTTCCGGAATGGCCCTGTTGATAGTGCTGCCCATCTTCTTACTAAAACGTCAATGAGTAGTGATTCATTTGATGTTGTTATATCTTCACACTTGCAAGGTTTCTGAAACCAGCAAAGTACCCTGCCCACCGACTCCCATCAATCTATTTGGGATGTTGAAGAAACTTGTGATGGATTTTCATTTTCCTTGCTTCGTTCTCATAATGTTGATGTACCTGGAAATCCTGCCATGGGAAGTCCTAGACGTGCTAACAGTGCTGATTCAACTGGTTACCCTGGTCTGCCAGAGGTTTTTCGATCTTACTTTTTGTCATGAATATTGATTGTAATTGTACCCTGGTCCTTCAAAGGTTTGTAATCCTTTAATTGTGCTGATATTGGTCACGGAGTAGTATATTGCTAAATTTTGCATTTTGCAGAACATTGAACCTACAGATGGCAATCAAAGTGATGGTGATGAAGAATTGAAAGACATTTCTCAAAGAAATTTATGTAAATATTCTAGACCTGAGGAATAATGTATGTTCCCAAAGAAATTCTACCCTTGAGGAACAAAGAAATCAGTCATTGCACCATGAACAAGATCTGACCATGATGTCCAAAGGGTTGAGGAGCTAATTTTCTAGATTAGAATTCCACACTCCAAAAAAAACATGAAAGCCCCAGCTGCCCTGCAGAACAGGTGGTCAGGGACTAGACTGAAGCTTCGAGTGACACTATGAAGTATCTGCTATGTGATTGCGTCTAGTAGATCATAAACTTGCAAGAATCACTGAGGTTGAGACTGTATTATTGACACTAGGAAGATAGTGACTTGGTGTTCACTTCATATATGACTGTTATCTAGAGTGAACAAAAGGGACTGAATGATTAAGCACGGAGATTTTGGAGTTGAATGAACACTCCTTGATGCAACCCAGGGGTGTATCCAAATGTTATAATATGTTCATGCCTGCCATACATAGAATTGATGAAAAAAATATTGATCCATAAACCCCAAGTAGGCAAAGAATAAGTAGCTCTTTAAGACCTAAATTAGTTTATTAGATGCATTCGTCTAGGGGAAATTTCATTTGACCTGCAATTGTCGGCTACTCCTTGTCAGCAAGAGACAAAATATATCGGCTGCTAAGCAAATTGCAGTTGCTAGGAAATTCACAGTTGCTGGGAAAATCTCGGTAGGTTGCTATGCTCACAATTACTGACCCTCGACACTATTTTCTTGTGTTTTAAGCATTAATAATACATAACAATATATTAAAGAGTAGGTGCACATCTAAGGAAGGATATCACTAAAAGTCCTCAAGACGGTTTTGGAGAAAAGAAATTTCTAGCAATCACCAAAAAGTGATATTGTCAATATTAGGAAGTACTTCTATGGTTCACAATGCGAATGCAGTTTGCCTACATGTGATACTGAAGGGGGTCATACCTTTTATAGGCTCTCAAAAATGTAAGACTCAATCATAATCCAAATGTTTTCCTAAATTTGCAATCATCCCCTCCACAAGAAGCAAACTCGTACTTCTAGGAAAACAAAAAAATGAGTGTAACAATTAACTTGATAATGGAAGGAGGAGGTACATTGACACATATATAAAATGTATAGCTCACCTAGATGATCTTTAGTTGGATTATCTCTGTTTTTAGTTTACATATGAGAAGCTACAGAAACTCCATGTAGCAATACATCTGTAGTCCGACAAAGCAGCAATGAGCATCGCCAAACTGATGAGAAATGTCGTGATTAAATGTTGGATAAAGATGAGTTTGCTGATGAAAAATACAAGAAACACTAGTCTTCAACGAAATACAAAGGGCGAGGGAGAATTATATGTTTCAATAAAAAATGAACAAATCGTATTGCCTGGTAAGTCAAAACTAATAGGAAAGACTCACTAGCTGAATATTTGCCTTGCTGGCCGTGGATGTTTTTGAGGACTCCATGCTTGAAAAAGATGGAGAATCATTTGCAAGACTTGATAGAGCTCTTCGTTGTTCACACCAACTTGCATAATTATGAATCCTACAAAAGACACAACTAGAATATAGCTGAATAATAAAACATTTACTACTTGATTCCAAATATATAAAACATAACCAGCCACACCATGCACTCATTCCGATCATACATAATACCTAATTCTACAAACTAGTTTGTGAGATATTTTCCAAATCAAAACCAAAGCCCAACAAACCAAGGACCAATGCACTTCTTTATAAATGCCTAAGCTTGATGGATGAAACAACAAGACTATATATATATTTAAAAGACTGATCCTAAATTAGTCATCTAAAAGACTGATTAACATCCTCTTAATTTCAAATACTAGAAGTTTTGTCTTAACTACAAAGAAGTAGTCAGGTAATACACTACCAATCTTAAATTAAAAACATTTATATATTATCGAAAAATAAAAAAATAGAAAAAAAATGATGATCTATGAGGTCTAATGCTTGATTGTGTCATCTAAACAATGAGTTCCATAAGTCCATGAGTAATAGGGACTCCAATCCTACTCCAAAACCTGTAAAGAAATTGTGTTAATGATATGATCTATGATTAGATATGTATTATTAAATTTATGAAATACATCATCATTAGGGTTTTCAATATTCATGACATCTATAATCCTGCTAGACTTTATTACATTGAATAACTCTCTGATGTAAGTGTGAGCATTTTCATCTTTCTGATCAGCCTATTCAGCTCTAGCTCTAGCATCTGTTGCAACTTTTTCTGCTTGTTCAACTCTAACTCGTGCATCATTTGCTTGTTGCTTATATTTTTCAATCTCCTTCAGATACATAGGATTTCTATAGCGAGAATGACCTGTAACTGTACTTCCCTGCATGCGTACATGGCCTAATCTTTCAGGTCCAAAGACCTTCAAGCATATCTCATCATCGCTAATTTCAATTGTTCCATGTTCACGTTGAGACACCAGATTTGTGATTTGTGCCTAAACAACAAATTAACTTGTTAGAATTTTCATTTTGAATTTTTTTTGGAATTTATGTCAACCTATTATCCTATTTACCATCTTTTCTTCAACAACAACATCTACAAGCTTTTTGTCTTTTCTCATTCGAGTCTTTTCAAACATCCTCACTCAACTTGGCACGACTCCATTATTATTGATAGTCTGTAATTTGATAATAATAGATTATGTCATATGAAGTACAAACTTATACTAAAAAAATGATATCAATAAGAATAAATTTCACACTTCTTCATGTTCTATAACACTAAATCGAGTCCTTCCAGTGCAGTGAAGCATTCCTTGTTTAGAACGACTGATCTTGTTACGAGCACTGACAACCTTGAAAATAAATATAAAACAAGATCAATGGATACAAATATAAATCAAGTTCAAATATTGATACAACAAATATCCATAATAAAGAGAGTAGATCATTGCTGGACTCACAAATTTATTTCATATTTACCTACAAATAGTCACTTTTCCAGTATTTTTTCACAAGAAACTCCCAATCAGATTTTGTTACATTTGGAGGACAATTTCTTAGAGCTTCATCATCAGTGGCGTATGTTAGATAAAGAGCATACAACTCAGTCTTGAATTCACACCAAGCCTTATTCAATGATCGATAAATTGAATGTGTTCGAAGATCATTTTCCTCAGGTAATAACTCATTACTATGAATGATAAAATCATCCTACGTAAAAGTTAAGAAAATATTAGAAATGTACATTTATTAGTCAATGAAGTAACACTTAGAAACTAATTGAAACCTGAATCAATTGGAGCATCTTCTCCTTCTTTTCACTAGGCATGCGACTCCACCTTGTATAACTAAGAGGAGCATTTATAGAACTGCGAACAATAACTCCAACTCGACTGGCCATAAGAGCTTGACTTTTACTTATTGGATTACCTTCAGAATTAAATTATATCTTTATTTTAGCTCCACCACCATTTTTGAATGACCAGAAACTTATATTTTTTGTTTTCCCTCTAACCCTCTTTCTCTTCGGTTGATCTAAGACATGAAAAAAAATAATGAATACCTTATTCATTTTTTTTTATCGGAAAAGCGTGGGACCCTCTTTATATATTTTCTTCTGAATATGTAAAGAACAGAGCAAAGCTCAAAACAAAACAAAGATGCAGAAACAAAACTAAACAAGAATATCTATATCTTTCTTCAACTTCCTCCATCTTCTATCTGCACACATCTTACTGTCATTGAATACTCTATGATTTCTGTAAAGAGGCGAGATCACCTCTTTACAAAAATTTAAAGGAAATACAAACATCCACAATTTTAACAAGAATTTAGAGACTTTGATGATGATTGCATAATATTCCAAGTAAATAAGCATGATTCCAGATACATAATAAAATGTCAATAGTAGCGGAAAGAAAGAAATAACAAGCATGTGCATGGCTTTATTGTTTATTATATAACTGATTTCTAAAAGAAAAGATAAGATAAGAGGATCTAGCTATAGCAACCTAGCCATCCTTCTCGAAAAGCTAACGATCAACTGCGGAGGAATCTTTCTTCAAGCTCGTCCTTCACCTTGCACAGCACCAACACCTGGGTGGTTGGGAAGTCACCCAGCAAGAGGGAAAAGAGAGAAAAGTATGTATTACAAGAATATTCTAAAAGTGGCAATGAAAGTTGTAATAAGTAAATTAGGCTAGATATTTGGTGTAAAGAGAGGCATCAAAGAGTATGAGGCTTTTTATAATGAAACTTGCCAATAACAAAATAAATAAGGGTTTTGCATGTAAATTAATATGACTACCTAACTAAGTAGGGTTGAGGCACCTACCGGGCCTCTAACCTTAGGTGAGGGGAGAATAAGACATTCCCAGTCACCTACAATATATTATGGGGAGAATTATAAACATTCCCCTAGGGCAATTATATAATGCCCTCTATGGGTGGTTGTACATAAGTACCACTACTTTAATATTAAATAGAATATTTAATTACATGCTAACAAAGGAGTCATGGCAAGATTAAGCAAAAGAATATGTAACATGGCAGTGGGGTATGAATACCCAATCAAGATAATACTACAACTACTTTTGAGGCAATAAGCAATTTAGGTTTCAAGAATCAAGGATTTAGATCAAATTAAACCTCATAAGAAATTATCGGTAATGGCATAATGTTTTCCCAACTGAAGAGTAGATGCACAAACAAAGCACATACCTTAGCCTCAAGTGTTCTAGAATCCCTCTTTCCAACCCTTCACATGAATTTAGAACCCACTTTCCCTAATTCATCATTAGATTTATAAATTAGAATTGTATGCATTCTTTAAAGGTTGAAAAACCCTAATATTACTAACTTTTTGTACAAACCATCGGTTTAGACTCCAAAAACCTCATCATCATCTTAGTTAGGATTTCTTGATCAAAATAACATATAATATTGTATGTTTTGAAAATATGGACTTTTAGGGTTTATTTTAGTGATTTTAAGTTCATTAAATCATTCTAAAATTACGTTTTCACAAACATAAAAATCAAAACTCAAAATTATTTTTAATGAATAGGTCTCGTCTTCCTGATTTCAAAACACTGTCTACTTTTAATTTTTGGCCAACGGAATAATTTATAGAAATTATTTTGTCTCGACCAATCGTAGTCTGCCACGTAGGCAAGCCCAACCAAGCCGAGCGGTCGCGAGCGCTTGGGAGCGGTGACCCGCGCCTCAGAGATGCCCGCAGCCGGTCGAGCGGCTGGGCCAAAGTAGGGAAAAAGGCACGATTGCCCTGAGCGAAGAAAAGAAAAGAAAAGACGAGCGGGGGCAGAACGGTAAAATGACGTGTCATCATCTTCCTCACGCCCGATCCTCCTCGCGCAAGAGCAGCGGCAACTGCTTGCGGTGGATTGGGGAAAAACACCATAGGCGACGAGAAACCACACACAAGTAGTTGAATCGAAGCACACGCGAAGCCGAACTAGGTGGTACATGTCGATTGGACGGAGAAGAAGCAACTGGAGAAGGAGGGGCGCCACAAGTCAGAGATCTTCGGAGGCCAGTTGGGAGTCAGTTCGTCCACGAAATTCCAAATTGGAGGCACGAGCAGGTTGGTAAGGCGATGGCGGTCATTGGGGTTGGGATATATATAGGCAAGGTACCCTAGGCTAGGGTTTAGGTAGGAACAAGGAGAGGAGGTCGGCGGCCAGTTTAGGCGTTTCACAAATATTCATCAAATCCCAAAAACTTTGAGTTTAAACAGTGTGCAATCCGATGAGGAATCCAACGCAACAAAATTTAGCAAAAACTATTAAGTAACTCACTGGATATATCAATTTGAAAAAAATCAAAAACAAAGAACTTGTTGCCTTATTCGGCTAGAGGAGGAAGACGACCGCGGGTCATCAGATTGGTGGACCCGGGTCTACCAAGGACTCTGGGCCGTCCGATCTCGCGCATGAGATTAGGAATCGATTCTTAATAAAATTCGATCAAAACTCATTTAATTCTTAAATGTTTTTCTCTCTCTTCGTTTGGAGGCTCAAACGTTGTCCAAAAATTACCAAATTTTATATTCTGACTTATTTTGACACGGAGAATCCAAATATGGAGTTAGTTTTGCCTTTTGAGAAAGTTTGATATGTAAAATAATTAAAATGTCATTTTCTCTTTCCTCCTTCAAAAGAGGTGTTAACATTATCTAAATTTTGTGTAACTTCACCCATAAGTCTCCTTAAGGGATTGGAATACGATTTTGCAATTATCTTCACCAAATGAGATTATTTATTTATTTATTAAAATAATAGAATATCCTACACACTTTCTCTTCCTATTTTACTCATTATTCACACATTATCCAAATTAGTTGCAAATTTGCACAGAGGCTTATTTTTATGTTTAGAATACGAATTTGGAGTTATTTTTCTGATTTGAGAACATTAAGTATTTTATTTCACTTGATTGGCATATTTCTTATTTTCTTTTGATAATGTCATTAATATTTAGATTTACGTTCCACTTTAAATGATACTTCGCCCTTAAGTTACTTTTTGCTCAAGGAAACAAATTTAAGTGTCAAATTATCTCAATGGTTTCAAATTATAACATTTGGTGCAAAAATCTTTCCAATTATCTTCTTTACCCATTATTTCTCATATTACCTTTAATTATTGCATTTATCTCCTCCCTTATATAAATTTCGGATTTTCTCTTATTCTAGGAAGTGCTAGAAAGTTCCAGGACAAAACATTTTATTCTTTTTATTGCTTAATGTAAAATTTGCATTTTAGACCCATTATCTAAATCTAACTGAGGTATTTGTGCATACAACCCTGTATTAAGAATATATGGGAATCATTTATCCAATAACCATCATAATTCCACTAAATCAAGTCCAAAGACATATGGAACGAAAATGAAGAACAAAACTTATAGAAAAGGGTACAAAGAGGTACATAGGGGATTTCAGTATGTTACAATTTCTTTCCTCCCAAAGACCATGAAAGATGACCAGGATAGTGATCCTCTCCTTCTTTACAAACGAGCAAGCATCAGTTAAAGAATTAGGGCATCTAACCATATAACCTTCACCAGCAGCAACTTCCCAAACCTGCAAAGAATACTCACACCTAAACAAGATGTGAATCAGATCCTCTGCATCATTCTCACATAACACACACCTGGAGGGGAATTGAAACCCCCTACTCTTCATATGATCCAAAGTAAACAGCTTGTCCAAGAAGCATTTCCAGCCATGCGTCTTGTGCCTCATAGCAGCTTTTGAATTCCATAACTAGCTTGACCACATCTGTACAGGTGTAGATAATCTAACAGCCTCCCATGTATCCCTAACTCTCGTAGTAATCTTCCCTTTCAGCATAATCACATCTTCCTTCTCAGAGATTGACAAATCAGCACTACGAATAACATCCACAATAGCATTCACATGTCTAGACCTGGAAACAATCCATCTGCCATTTGACATGAGGCAGCTAACACTAGCAAACCTACCTGTGCCGCTTCTCATGACACAGCCAGAAGCCAACTTCTCCTCCAAATACCCCCCTAAAAACCAGGGGTCTCTCCATAGTTTAATACCTTTTCCGTTCCCCACAGAGAAAATATATGATCACTAATAATCTCTTTATGATAAAGACATTGTTTCCAGACCCATGAAGCATTAGAGGCAACCTTGCATCTCCAAATAGAGTCTCCTTTCAAGTACATACCATGCACCCAACGGACCCACAGCCTGTCCTTCTTAACAGCAACATTCCAAAGATTCATAATAATGGAAGCGTTCACAATATCTCTTGATCTTTTCAAACCCAAACCTCCTTCTTCTTTAGGCAAGCACACTTGGTTCCAAGAAACAAGATGAGTCTTCTTCTCAAGTTCAGGTCCTCCCCACAAGAAGTCTCTGCACAGTCTGTCAATATCCTCTGTAACAGCAACAGGTAAAGAGAAAGACGAAGCCCAATATAGTTGAAAAGAAGATAAGGTGGACCTTATAAGCTCCAGTCTCCCTGCAAAAGATAAATGTCTTGCCTTCCACCCTTCAAGACGACTCTTAATCTTATCAATAATAGGAGCACATAAGGATCTCGATAATCTTCCTACAAACAAAGGCAGACCAAGATACTTAACAGGAAGAACATCATATTTAATATTCAAAGCCTTTTCAATCATCTCTATGTCCACCACCTTATTAGCAAAGAAAGTAGACTTCTGACTACTGAGCTTCAATCCAGAAATAGTGCCAAAGGCCTCAATAATCCTAGTAACAGCCCTCACGGACTCCTCATTTCCATCATAAAATAAGACCACATCATCAGCAAACACCATATGAGAAACCCTCATGTCATTACCATTCTTCAAAGGCTGAAAAAGATTGTTTCTAACAGCACTAGCCAACATAGCAGACAACCCCTCCATCACAATGACAAATAGATAAGGTGCAAGAGGATCTCCTTGCCGTATGCCATTAGATGGGAAGAAAGAATTTGAGGGCTGCCCATTGATAAGAATTTGAAAGCTAGTAGAATGGAGAATTTCAGAAATCCAACCTATCAAACAGCTAGGAAAACCCATCTCTGACAGAACAAAGTGCAAGTACTGCCATTTGACTGAATCGTAAGCCTTCATAAGGTCTTCCTTAATATAGATTTTGGGCGAGGAGCTCTTCATAATCATATTCAGAAGCTCATTCAGTAGCATGGTAGCATCAACAATAGACATGCCTTTTATGAAAGCGCACTGAGCTTTATCAATGATCTCATGTAAAATCGGATGAAGCATGTTAGCCAAAACCTTTGATATAATCTTGTAAATCGAATTACATAATGAGATAGGTCTCCAATCTCTAACATCAACATCATTAGAACACTTTGGGATAAGGGTAATAAAAGTTTTATTTACCTCCCTCAACATACGACCACTTCTAAAGAAATTCTGAACAGCTCTCACAACATCCTCACCAATCACACTCCAACAAGCTTTATAAAACGTGAAATTAAAACCATCAGGCCCTGGGGCCTTCTCCCCATCACTTCCCATGACAACCTTCTCAATTTCCTCACTCGTAACAATTTTACTCAAATCTTCAATATGAGTTGTAGATAAATGGGGCAACTTCCAATCCTCATCCCAGTTCACCATATCTCCACCTTCAGAATTAAACAGACCCCTATAGAATGAAACAAACTCATCATGTATAACCTGCTCCTCTGAGATACACGTACCATTCACATTAACACTCCTAATGGAGTTCCTCATTCTTCTAGTGTTAATCGATGAATAAAAGAACTTAGAGTTCTTGTCACCCAACTTCAGCCAATTGACCTGAGACTTTTGTTTAAGAAAAGATTCTTCAGCATTGTAAGCTTCCAAAGCTTCCTTTCTTTTAGTAGCAGCATTTTGGATACCCAAATCATCACTAGGATTGAGATCAGCATAGTTCTGAGCCACACAAGCCTCATACTCGTTCATATGTCTATTCTCAGTAAGATCACCCACTTTAGACTTGTTCCACTTCGAAAGCATATACCTTATTCATAATTAAGGTAGAACTAATTAAGTATTACCATGATGACTATTCATCTCTTCCATAACTTGATTTGGATCAGTATCTGGTTGTGAGTGATTGTCTAAAGTCTGGGACCTCAAAACCCTATTACTAACATTAGCCTTCCTTATGGGTACATCATCATCATTCACTGAACACTCAAGAGCTTTATCTGTGACCATATCCTCCTCTTCAGGTTGAGCTGCCAAATATTAGGAATCTAATCAGTAAAACATATTTGTAAGACAAATGAACACATATAAAAAAATAAATTTACCACGATCCATTCTATCGCGCACAATAGGAGATGGTACACATGTCATTTTATGTAGATAGTTTCCTTCTCCACTATATGACCCTCTTGTATCTTTCCCAACATCAACATTTTTAGATTGACGTGTATTAAAAGTTTTGCTACCAAAATTTACTGCATTTAATAAAAACTAATGTTAAAATATGGTCTATGTAGAAGCTTTTTTGCATTACTTATGTACAAACAAGGTCTAGTTCTCACCAATATTCTTTTTGGTCAAATTTTGAAGTGGATCAATAGCTTGGTCAGTGTAATTATTAACGTATTGATCCCTCAAGATCCTCTTGCCAGTGTTTGTTCGCCTTACTGAAACATCATCATCCTCTATGTGACCTTCAGGAACATCATCCATGGTGAATCCTCCATCTTCACAGTGAAGTTGAATACACTCAAATCTATAACAATATATATAGACACATAGGACAAGCAAACAATACTTGAATATTTAAAATTTGATAGTTACTCTGAACTCTTCTAGCATGTGCAATGGGAGGTGTTTCACGTTGCTTCGCATTTAAAGAAACACCCTCATTGTTCCGTTCACCTCTTTTTTGTTTTGCAACTCCAAAATGTTCAAGTTGATGTGAAGGCTTACATGCTTTGAGTTTGTGGATAAATTTTACTACATGTCCTTCCTCTACACATTGAACAACCATACATTAGGAACTATCAATATATACATATGTAGGATAAACATACACATATAACAAATATTGAAATTCTAATATTACCTTGATCATTTCTAGCATGTACATTAGGAGGATCTTTGCAATTCTTGTCGTGTAGAGAGAAACCATTCCTATTCAGTACCCCTTTTTTGTCTTTTAAAACACCAAAATGTGTTAAGCATTACGTATACATAGGAAATATATTCTACATGTAAAGATACAAAGTCAAATTATCACCAGAGTTATTCTTGATCAGATTTCGAGTTGGTTCAGCAGTCTGCCTAGCATTTGAGACTTTAGAGAACTGTTGCCAGTATTTTTCTGCCTAACCACAAATTCATCTTTGTTCATGTAATCTTCTCTAAGATTATTCATGGCCAATCCCTCATCTTCATATTGAACTGATATACATTCTTAACTTTATCAATATTCACAAAAATATATGATATATACATACATATAAAAATGCAGATTTAATGTTACCTTGAGCTTTTGTAGCATGCACATTTATAGGAGCTTTGCACTGCTTGTCATGTAAAGATGACCCTATCTTTTCATTCGAAACACCAGAACATTCATGTTGATGCATATTACAATTTTTTGGGCTATTGTTGACTGCATTTTATACAAGTATTGCTAAAACATAATGCTCAAAAGGTATTATGTATTAATTGTAAACATATAAAGTCAAATTATCACCAGTATTCTGAGTGGATAGATTTCTTGGACTAGACATCAACATATGTGAATGTTTTTGCAAATTGTCAAGGGCTAGTGTTTCTAAAAGAAAAGAGAAAGAAGAAGTTAGCATAAAGAACACATACTTCTTCCTTAAAATTAAAATATAGAAGTCAACAACTAATAGACCTTCACTCATCTTTCTCATCAAAAATTCCTTATAGGTTTAAATCTATTGAAGAAAACCATCATGTGGGGCATCTACATTCTTGTCTTGAGAAATTTGAATGGGACTTGCTCCCATGTGAGGAAGGGATGGTGCCCCATTTTTTTCTTTTGCAAGATCAAAATCTTCAACTTGACGATGGTTTTGAATATTGTTGCTAGATTTAACTACATTTCATGAACATAATTTTATACTACTGTATGCATAGAGAAATATATATTAATTTATTTAAAAACTATACTTGGATTGTTGCTGGATGAATTCCATGGACCAGCCATCAACATGCATGCACGTTTTTGTCCAATCTCATCAATAGATTTTTCTGCAAAGATGAATTTATTAAGTGGAAAAAATTATGGATAAATCTCTATTTTTTTAACTTATTTGCATAATTAAAATTTAGCAAGCTACACATGAGATTCAATTGAAACATTTAAAAAATATAGAATACATTACTTACTTTGGGTCATGCTACAATGGCCAGCCATTAGAATCTCATAATTACCTGCAAGTTGGTTGTGGGTACTAGACAGATTGACCATATTTCCTACATGTATCTCATCCGATTATTTAAAAGGATAATGATCCAAAAAAATATCAAAAGAAGCAATCAAAGGCAACGTTTATAAGTATTTTCTAATTAAAATCACAAAATGGTAGATAACACAAAGGAAATGACATCCATCAATGTTCACAAAGAAATTAGTAAAATTAACCAAAGTCTATAAAGAAAATACAAATTAAAAAAATATAGATTCAGTTCATTGTCTCCCATGTATGGTCTCCATCTTTTTCCAGCCATCCTTTTTTCTTTGCGGATTTCATGGACAAAGACTTCACTACACCATGCCTCTTCAAATTTGAAACATCAAATGCATCCGAGGGGAATGATGAAGATGTAGATAAATTTGATGTGTTTTCTTGAAATGCACTTTCATCATCAATAATAGCTTCATCTCCATGTGTCATGTTGTACAAGTCACGTGGTGGTGATTCAGTAGCAACGATCCAATTACTTTTGGAAAGGTCACGGGCATGAAAGTATTATTCTACTTGGCATGCTAGTATAAACAGTTCATTGGTTCTCAACTTGCATTTTGTATTTAAACTAACAAGAGCGTATTTGTTTTGCTCAAATCCTCTTCCTTCATTATGCATGTCCCACCACTCACACCTAAAAATATGAGCTCGCCTTCCACCTTTGTATCTCAACTCTAAAATTTCAGTCAAAACACCATAATAGATAAATGGTCCGTTGGTGGAGTCGACTTTAACAAGAACACCACTATTTGTGTTGTTAACCTATCATCATGATCTTCAGTATGGAATCGGAATCCATTTAGGTCTAGACCTCTAAAAGTTAACACCTCTTTATCAGGACCACGAACTAAACTTAGAAGTTCATCGTCCACTCTGCCTTGTGTATGTAATTGAACCACCTATCATAATAAATAAAAACACATTAACCACAATGGTATTTTTTTAGTTTAAATTAGTTTAGAGTAATTTAAAAGCTTACCCGACTCTCCAACCACTCAAAGAAGAACTTTTTATGGTGCACCTCAATATTGTGTACACCCATATCTTGGATTAGTTGTTTGTGCTCACTAAAAAAATATTTATTTTAAAATTGGAAAACTTAACATCAAGTCAAGTAAAAATGTAGCTAAATAAATATAAGTTACCTTATAAACGGTAATATTACATCTGAATTTTCAAGAACATACTTATGAGCTTGCTGCCATTCATTAACACTAAGGCTAATGGTTGTGCCTACAGATAATGTTTTCCTGATATATTTGAAAATTGTATATTGAGATGAAATTTTTGTCTCTCTAGTGTCATGGTATGGTGGCTGATTAAATATAGTGTCATTCTCCTTCATGTATATTGAGCAAAAATCCAAGCATTCATTGGTGATATACTTCTCAACTATTGAACCTTCTGCTCGGTTTTTATTCCGCACATATGACTTTAATGTTCAAATAAACCTACGAAACCAAGGAAAATTTAAAATATAGAATTTTTTTTAAAAAATAATTATGTAAAACATAATCACCTCTCAATTGGATACATCCATCTATATTGCACAGGGCCTCCAAGAATTGCTTGGTTTGCTAGGTGAACGGGAAGGTGTACCATTACATCGAAGAATGATGGTATAAATATCTGCTCCATTTTACATAGTGTAACAACAATATGATTTTCTAACCTCTTCAGATCTTCTAACGTTAAAACTTTAGAGCACAATTGCTTAAATGATATAATAAGCTCGGTCAATGTCTCAGATACATCCTTTGGAAAGATTCCACGCGTTGCAAGAGGAAGGATTTTTTGTAAAAATACATGAAAATTATGAGATTTCAACCCAAAAATTTTACGCTCATCAACATTCATATATCTAGAAATATTTTAGCACAACCCATCTGGAAATTTAATTTCTTTTAAGAATTCACAAAACCTCTTTTTTTCCTCAAATGATAAAGTAAAACATGGAATAGAGACTTCTAACTTTCCATTCACAATATATGGGAGAAGCTCCTGCCTTATATTCATATCTTTTAAGTCTTTGTGAGATTTTGAATTATCCTTAGTCTTCTCATCAATATCCAAAATCATTCCAATTAAACTATGACAAACATTCTTCTCAATATGCATTACATCAAGATTATGACGAACACGAAGACTCTTCCAATAAGGAAGTTAAAAAAAATACTTTTTTTCTTTCAAGCATGAGAAGGTTTTTCTTTTGAACTTCTTTTCTTTCTCTTTCCCAGGTTTCTTGCAAAGATGTCATGTAGTTGAGTCAAAGCTTCTTCTCCAGATAGTTCTTGAGGACGAGGTCATGGTTCTTTTTTCCCATCAAACGCGTGGTCATTCCGCCGCCATCTATGATTTTGTGGTAAGAATCTACGATGCCCCATATCACAAAATTTTCCCCCATGTTTCAATCTGAGAGACCAAGTATCCTTGTGACAAGAAGGGCATGCTAACTCACCTTGGGAGGACCATCCAGACAAATATCCATAAGCAGGAAAATCATTAATTGTCCATAATAGAGCTGCATGCATTTCAAAATTCTGTTTTGACACAGCATCATAAGTTTCAACTCCTACATCCCACAACTCCTTTAACTCCTCGATGAATGGTTGTAAATAAACATCAATCTTGTAGGTAGGAGACTTTGGCCCAGTAATGATCATGGATAAAATAAGATAATCTTGTTTCATACAAAACCATGGAGGTAAATTATATGGAATAAGGATAACGGGCCATATGTTATAAGAATTACTCATGTTCCCGTGTGGATTAAATCCATCAGAAGCCAATCCAAGCCTAACATTGCGAGGGTCTCTAGAAAAAGATGGATTCATCTCATCAAATCCTTTCCACTCTTCAGCATCAGCTGGGTGTCTTAGTTTACCATCATTTATGCACTTTTCTTGATGCCATCTCATCTCTGAAGCTGTTTGATAGAACATGTACAGTCATTTTAATCTTGGTATTAGTGGAAAGTACCATAGAGTCTTAACAGAAACCTTTTTGACTAACTTAATTTTATTCCTTTTTTTAGTCTTGTCTTTGGTTGTGTTGTCAAGAGAGGTATACTTCCACCTGCTAGCGCCACATTTTGAACATACATCTTCTTTCTTTTGATCCTTCCAAAACAACATGCAATGTTTTTCACAAACATCTATCTTTATGTAGTAAAGTCCCAGGTCAGTAATATACTTTCTTGCTTCATAGAAAGATTTAGGCAACCGACAACCCTTGAACGCCTTTGATAACAACACAATTAGACTATTAAAGAGATTATTGCTCATTCCATGAAAACCCTTTAGCTGTAGTAATTTCATGGTGAATGATAACTTGCAGTATTCATCACAACCATCATAAAGTGGTTCCTTCGCATCTTTCACTAGCCTACAAAATTTAGCAAGTTCATCACTCAACTCATCAATTTCATAGTCTCCATCCATTTCATCAAAGTTTGGAACATGGTTATCAGGAAATCCTAGCCCATCCCTTATCATTCCCTCAACATCATCAGCCTCATCTGCAACGTCATAAGCCTCATCCTCAATGTCATCACTATCATTTGGATAATTGACATGACCTGATTCACCATGGGCTACCCAGCATGTGTAGCTCTCAATTATGCCATACACTATCAGATCAGCTGACACATCATCCTTTGTCTTGCAACTTCCGTTGTTACATTTAATGCAAGGGCAAGGTATTAAGCCATCAACTTCTACATTTCTAGATGAAAATTGAATAAATTTTTCAATGCCATTTTTGTATTCTGGTGATAACCTATTTTTATTTTTCATCCAGCTCTTATCTATTCCAGACATTGAATCCTACAAAGAAAAGAGCTACAATTAATTCTAGATTTTAAGAAAATCATTTAAATTGGTTACTCAATAATTTTTGTGTCAATATTACATAAATATCAAACAATGTTAGCATAACACTCAGAAAAATAAATTTGGAGTACATATAAACATGCTATGTATAAGTTAAGTAAGTATACAACAACAAGTTATCTAAACTTTGATATGTAAATAGACATAAAAAATTTAGATAACACTCACTCAATTCCATGGGTTGAATAGAGCTCCTTTTCATTATAAACCACCCAATGCTTAAAAATCAAAATCGCAATACACTGTATTGAGTGGGAGAATTGTTATTAGATAACAAATTTAAAATATACAACCAATCATATATTGTATATTTCAGCAAATATGAAGATCAAATATTATGGTGCAAACTACCATTAGAATCCCTCAAACATTTTATAAAGATAGACAACTTGTTAGTCAGGTGTAATATCGGTAAAGCATTTATGATTTGCCATTTTGGACTTCCTTTTCACCTACAACATGTTCCAAGATATGTAAAAGGACATTCAAAAAGATCTAAAATATTGGAGTGTGTGACAGAGAAACAATGTCTAAATTTTAGCATAAACTCCTATCTATAGTACATGATATTGAAATGGGGGAGGTACAAAATAGACTACAAAGTTATACAATATGACTAATGGCATCCAATACTAATTTTAACGTATTACACATCTATCCTCTAGAAAATTATTCCTATATACAAGCATTTTTGAAATTGATGTTCTTTCAAACTAATCATCCATCATATATAAAATGCGCTCAAGCATTGTCTATTCTATTTAATTTTTCTTTTGAAATTCTTCTTTCTAAAGTTTAAATCATTTTCAAGAGATAGACATGTGATACAAGTGTCTTGGAATGTCGAACAATCCCAACATGATAGATTTAAGACAAGACAAAGCACTACAACCAGAAAGAGTCCATTGTTGATAATAATATAGGAAATCAAAGATAATTACAAATGCATCATATGTCTCAGTTAAAGGCTTTTTTTTAGGCAAACTGCTTCCAAAACCACTATAAATGGACATGAAATATATAGGTGCTATATCACCCAAATATGTTGTAGACTAGTATAGTTACAATCATTAAAATTTTCAAAATGCAACTTTTCTTTAGATATTTCTAACAGCTCCCCCCCTCTTCAAGCTATATATTGAAATTCATAGCAATTTTCAGAGATATGGCATAGCTTATTGTTTAGTTTGAATCTACCAATAACCTCATCAAGTAAGGTTGGAATTCATGGGCCATACCCTGATTATGCTATATGAAGCACTAATTTTCAATCTATTCTAGAAAACTAGTTCATATCGAACAATACTTGAAAACTCCACCAGAAAATCAAATTATAATGTGGTTGGTTAATGATGAATACAAAATGGAAAATTCAAGCATGATGGATCACTAGAGAGATCAAACACAAAGCTACTAGCAGTGGGTTTTTATGTAATATGAAGGTGTTCCATAGTAAAAACTCCTAAAAGTAAAGTTGTTCACTCAGTTGCAATAAGAAACATGTGGGATAAGCATAGACTTGATAGTTGTAATGACTTATTAAATGGATGCAAGAACCTATGTTTATGGAGAAGCCACCAATATTTCAGATCCAATTTATCTTTTTATGTGAGAGACAAAACCATTAACAAATACAAGCACCTAGGCCTTGGTTACATAGAGATAGTACATTTTTATTTTAACTATGCCATTAGATGCAATATATTGACAACTCGTGTTTCTTCAAGACTTATTTGGATGCAATATTGTTGATCATGTTTGCTCCTAATCAAGACTATATTTGCCTCCTTCTATGTTGATGATATTGTTAGCACATAAAATTGTATGAATCTTGTAGATTCCTTCATAACCGTCCTAAGAAACACATGTTCTTCGCAAGACATAATTATTATGCCAATTATCCATGGATTCAGATTCATTGCAATACTTTTACTCTTCTTTTGAATCAATATAGATAAGCAAAATAGGTAGTTAACAAGAAAAAATGGAATACTACCCAATTCTATGCATGTTCATAAGAATTTTAATATGTTCAACTTTTGATGGTCCTTGTTCTGATCCAAAATTTAGAGGAACCCAGTTGAAAATCCATAATAATGTAATTTTTCTTTATCTTAGTTTTATTTACCCCCTTGTTATCTTGTGCTCTTCCTACTATTTTTTGTAGTTATGGTTCACATATGTTGTACATCTACCTAGACTACATATTTTATGGAGGTGTGAGGTCATGTTCTACTAAAAATGACTTGCAATTGATTTCAATACATAACAAAAGGATTCAATCATACAATTTTTCATCCACATTCCTTATCAATACACATGGCACATCTTACAACAAGGTTCCTATCATCTAATTTATATATGTACAAAGATGTATACCCCATTTGAAATCTTCAAAGTATTCTTACAGAAAAAAATAAAGTCACTACAGAAAAATTACATTCCATCTCCATTCCTCACTATTTTGTGTCAAAAAACAATATAAAACTCTTAATGAGATTGAAGGAATTTTATATACAAGGAATGATTGAGTATTAGGGGACTAAAATTTTCACCATTACCTTTCTCTAAATATGAAAATACATATAAGCAATGTTTTTGTTAATAGGATTTTGATGAATCATTATTCAGTAATCAAGGTATCAAAAAAGCATCATGTTTCTTTCATTGATTAATCCATTGGTGTCGTCCATCAAATGACATGTGCAAGGGTTTAGTGCAAGTTTTAGCCTTGTCTAGTTGAATACGTTTGAAAAGTCATTGCTGAGGAACAATAATAAATTTGGCTCCCACTTTAGACCTTGTTGGTGAATAATTTTCTGTCAAAAAAAATGAATCTTTCATTGTATATGATTTGATTAGGTGTGCAATCAACTATAGTGGAAAGGGTTTTAATTTAAAGGTGTAGGAAAGGTCAAAAGAGAAGAATTCAATATTTTTAATATGGTTAGATCAGGAAGCTTATTGTGCAAACTATGTGCGTATGTGAAGTTTCAATAAAAGGGTTATAAGAGGAACCGTCAAAGATAAAGTTGATGGGTTGTCTTTTTACATCTGTAGTGTGGGGATTTATGAGAAGTTAATATTGTTCTAAGTAGTGACAACCAAACTAATATGACACTACATTTTTTTTTCTATCACATAAATGTTACTCTTTAATTAAGCTTCATTATTCCAACCCCTAAGTGGTGAATCATAAAGATAGGACTTTCAGTATTTTTGTAACTATACAAATTAGAAATGGTATGCGAGAATGATATTTTTTTAGAAAGTTGGTTATGTTGTTAAATTCATGGACTACAAGATTAGTACTTCTGTCTAGTGTGGCTAGACAGGCTAGAGAAAACCATATTTTTATTGACTATTTAGGAACTCTGAACAATTGTGTGATACAAAGGGGCATTGGCATTTAAATGTACATGTTGTGCTTTATCCAATCAACACTAGTCTCCTTTTGTTATGTTTTGTCTAACTAAAAATAACGTACATAGGGTCCCCACTTCATTTTTTCCACATGGAAAATAAATATATTATCACAATGATAATGAACATAGAAAAACTCAAAATGAGTTTACTATTTAACATATTTTAATAGATGTCTTCCTAATGGGTTGAAAGGTTATCACTCTTTCATCCTTCTTAAAAAAATTGGTCATATTATTTTAGCAAGCAGTGCAGAAGTACCCATTAAGCATTCAATATTGTTGGTTAAGTATATGTTTGTGTTTGTGTAGAAGTAAAATTTTATGGATTGACTATGAATACTTTCTTCCTTTGTTTAAAAAATAATTATACAACATGATTCTTCTATATAGACAATGTTGTATATTTGATTCTTTTGTTCTTAAAGCTTGTTGTTTTGAACATAGTACGAATGTTAAACTTGTATTATATTTGAAATGGTCTATCAATATTAGTTCGTGAGTTCCACCTCCATGGCTGACCCTCTACTTCATTTGTAACGACCCCGCCTCCTGATAACCCCCAATTAAGGGAGACCAAAAGGTCGGTGCCGTTATTTAACTAACAGGATCAAAGGTTCGACAAATAATCAATAACAATTATGAAATTCTACTAACTAACTAGAATTTGGTATAAAATTAAAACTTTGCTTACCTTTGAAAACTTGGAAATCTATCTATCCAGAGCTTGAATTGTTCTATCTAATCCTCCTTGCCCTTTATTTCTCATTTCCACAATGTGTCATTTTACTGTTTGTTCTTTCAGTTGTTGTTCCTAAAACACCGACAAACAAAACGTCGGTCAGTATATTGAAATATACTGGTATGTGGGAACAACCAAAATCTTGCAAATATGGCTAACAATTTAATAATCACAATCAAATTAATTAACAAGCCAGTTTACACTTTTCAGTATGACATTCTCCACCGCTTTTGCCCTAACCCTGGCATACCCACCTTAGGGTGCCCTTTTCCAATGACTTAAGGCCACCTTCTCAATCCCGAGCTTGGTGCCTGGGGGTCACCACTCATGGTTCCCACTAGTCATGCAATATCATAGGCCACCTTCTTGGTGCCTGGGGTCACCACTCAAGGTGTCTATTGGTCTACCCATCTGGGCCTGACCTTTGGCATCATCCATCATGGTGGCATGTTGGTGCGAGAATACATACTTCTATTTTTTTTAATGTGATAATCATAGTGACTTTATGATTTGCAAGTATGAACATCCAACAGATAATTTTCATCCAATACGATTAACAATCCGGAAAATCCTCGGGAAACTAAGGTGGTTATCCATAATTAACCACATACCTGATTTGGAAGCCTCAAGGATTGTAAGCAGAATATCCAATTAATCAAACAGCCAACCAAGTCAGGCAACCAATCACCCCAATCAAACAGGCACAACAATAAACCTGGAAAACATGTGCAATTTAATTACTCATATGTTCATCATGCTCTTACTTTATTGAATTGGAATTCCCTCCTAGGGTGTGCCTAAGTTGTATTAGGGTTTTTCCTTAACGTTCTTTACATTCGTTTCTTAACCTTTACCTTTTAGATCAACTAAACCCTAAAACACTATTTCCATGTTCCAAAACCATAATTACTCAGTCATTCATATCTAAGCTTCTTTATTACCAATCTGTCTTACGATTAGTTATAACTTCATCTTATACATAAGATTTCAAAACATAGCTTATTAAAGTCATAAACACCTAGATTAGGGTTTCTAGGTTTTCAAGTATATCTTCACTCACATGAGACTTTAAAACACCCTTTTTACATATTAAAACTTTATCTCTTTAAGTTACCTATTCTGAGGCTTCTTTATTAAACTTCATATCAATATATCTCTGTTTAAGATATTCATATTCTTGAAATAGAAGTCATTAAAGTCATATTACTCAACATTAGGGCTTTCAGGCCCATTATTGTACTTTCTTAGTCATAGCACCCTAATTAAGCAAAACATGGGTTTTTAACTCAAATTGGATTCACATTATCCATTTTATTCCAAAAGGGTAAATGTTGATTTATAATACCAACTTAAGTAATAGAACTCTTCCCTAAAATCATTTAGGGTTTTGATTACACCTATAGCATTAAAGTTACTAACTTTATATAGTTTTCAAACTAGAAGAAAAACTAATCTGTAAAAGTATTTTTATTGGATTCCTTATACTTTTCTGTGCAACTTTCATGTATAACTTTTTATCATAAGAGTTATAAATAAATAACTACAATTTCTGTAAGGTTATATACCTTTTGGACCAATCATGAAGCGCCACTTGTCCTGTTCTTTCTCTTTTTCCTTTATGCCTATCCTCCTCTGGCTCGCGGATCTCAGCGATGGATCCATCGCCTCTTTGACCCGGTGACCGGTCTCTCGACCATCTCTGCGCTGAATGCCCGTGTGCGGCTCTGTTTCTACAGGGGAAGCAGAGTACCTGTTGCGCCGCCCGACTGAGGGAGTTGGGGAGGCCAATGTCCACGAGAAGCTCCTAGAGCAACCGTAGAGCCCCGACTAGGTCCCCTGGACCCCCATTTCCGTCAAAGGTGACCTTCCAGTGCAGCCATGATGCTGCCATGAAGAGTGTGGAACCAGCAAGGATGCATCGCAGGTTGATCCCTAGGGCAACTGGAAGCAGTAGGGGGGATATTCGTCGAGTTTGCATGGTCTCGTTGCATCTCTCCACCCATCGTGAGGAGGGGGCAGAGCCCCTTTTATAGGTGTGGCTCATAGGTCCGCAGACATGGAGTTTGAGTCCATTGGGACTTTGGGGAAACCTCAATTGCTCTCTAAAACTAACCAAACTCAGGCTTGTTCTACTTGGAAAGGGATCCAAATCACAATGGGAGAGGTCACATTGGTGTTGGATTATTGATTAGCGAGGAAATTAGTCCCAAAATTATGTGAGTCTGTTCCCCTTTCCTTATTTTAGGTGAAGTGCAGCCACTGTTGGATCCAGATCCAATGGCTGTCATCCACGCGCCAAGAACACTTTGTCTGATATATTGGAAAATCGTTACATTTAATAATTTCCTTCACACTTTAGGAGATTTTGTAAAAATCATATCTCCTAAACCGTTTATCCATTTGCAACCAAATTTTGGGGGAAAGTTAATAATGACTTAATCTACCTCTCTACCAAAATTGGGATCATTATATAAAATAAAACGTGCCTTTTCTTTAGGTGCAAGATATTATTCAATTATATATATTTCTCACCTATTTTCTCTTTCCCTTGCTATTAAATTATTATTTTGAGTTCCTTGAACCTCAAGGAACCTTAATGGCTCGAAATCCCATCTTGGGAATATTTCTTTAGCCTCTTTCTTATCTTTCATCCTTTTTCTTATTTCTTACTTATTTTCTCATTAAAATATCTCTTTTTGAAGATTTCTCTTTATTTCTATTTTACTTTCCTCATTAGTATTCCTATTATCATTAGGAATCCTTGGGGTATGAAATTCCACCAAGGATAACTCAATTATACCTCTTTTCACTTGTTTTCCACATTTTACCATTATTTTCAATTTCTTTGTTAATAAAGAAATACTTAATTGATCTTTTCTTTTCTTATTGCATTCTCTATACAACTTTGGACTCTTTGGAACCCAAGGAACCCAAGAGGCAAGAAATCCCTCTTTGGATTTGCCTTCTAGAGGTTTCCACACTTTTCCTTTTCTCTATTTTCTTATTTACTCGATAATAGTGGAATTTTTTTGTCTTTTCCCTTATTGGGCCCAATAGCCAATAAAGCCCACAAATCAAACAACAAGGCTATTTTAAACGAAATCCATTTATTCACAACATCTTATATCATTATTTGTCCAAATATCTTTAATATGAGAAATTACATTTCTCACCAAAGGAACCCAAAATTTGGGGTTGTAACATCCTTCCCTTCTTATGAGAATTTTGCCCTCAAAATTCCATCAAGCAAGCAAACAGACAGGATAAGTCTTCTTATGTCCATCAGGGATCCCATGTGGCTTCACCCTTTCCATGGTGTTTCCCAAGAACCTTTATCATCTCATATTCTTCCATATGAGTTCTTTCTTACCTTGGTATATCATACCCTCATAGGTGACTCAGGACATTTCAGCCTCTCAAAAGCTGAATAGGTTCAGGGCTCAACACATGGCTTGGATACCTCACATTGTGCTCTAGATCGGACTCATGGAATACATTACACATCATGTTATCCTAAGGGGCAAGGCTAAACACAACCATCTCCACCAATCCATCTCAAATGGACCCATATATCGGGGACTCAGCTTCCTCAGCTGTAGCCTAGAGGGGTCGGATTTTCACATTTCCTACAGTGAACGGCATGTCAGTCTACTTTGCATCAGCTCACGACTCATGTCGTCTCTGGGATCTCTCTCTCAGCCATTACACGATCAAAGCGACTTCATCTGCACACACTGTGGTTCTTTTCTGACCTTTGCGAGGCCTCCTTCACCAACATCATCTTAATGAAGTGGTGATCGACACAACCTCTCTATAAGACTTCTTGCATCCCAATAAAGGTTATGGTGGTGAAGATTACATCTTAAGAACTATCTCTATGCATCACCCTGATTGAGCATACCTTCTCTCATCAGACCCTCTAGTCTGGATCATACTTTCCATTAGTATGGGGTGATAAACTGTACTATCATCGAGTTCTTCATGTATCTACTTCCACCTCATGGAATTAAACCTTGGTCATACCCAAGAACTTTTCAACTCTCATCATGGTGTGGTTGAACCATCTTTCTCTCTTAAGTAGTTCAACTGAATCTGTCCCGTGACAGTACTCTTTCTCTCTCATGTCCTCTAGGTAAGGTGATCTACCATAACCCACATTGCATCTTGACCTTCTTTGGTCTAGGGAAGACTTATCACCTCATCTGTAGTGATGAACTCCCATTCCCTCTCGGGGACTCTCTATCCTCTATGTAAAAGCGCTGGGTTACTAGTGTTCGTCCTTCACCTACTATCATGCATGGCCACAGACCACATGCATCTTCATCTTAAGCATCCAAATTGCTACTATCTCTTACTATCTCTGTAGTATCACGGTGTATGATGATCTTAAAAACATGATCCTCGGTACGTCATGATTCCTCAAGATCAATACATCGGAAACCCTAAACCACTCTCATCAGGGTTTCATCACTTTTCTCTCTAAAGAAGTACATCTGAGGTTCTACAGCCATCCTTTCATTATATCGCGGACTAGGCTGGCTAACCAAACAATCCTCCATTGATACATCTGGGTGTTAGCCAAACTTATCTCTTTTTCTCAATTTAAGGTCATCCTTGCAACCTCAACTTCTTCTAGCTTCTAGCTAAACTAGGCAGCTATTTCTCAACCAGAGCATCCATTGCCACCTATTATCCTTAGGTGTGATGTAATGTCGAAGACATACACCTCCATGTATTATACTTATCATCTCATCTCCAACTCTAAGTTTGTCTTCATCAAGAAACTCTGATCTCATCCTCAGGGTGATCAAACTCAACCTTGGTTAACTTGTAAATTCCACATAGCTCCTGATAAAACATCCTCATAAGCTAACTATATTACTTCTCTTAGTGTTTGTAAACCATCCATGTATCATTCACTCCACCAGGGAATGTTATCATCTCTATCCTCATTCCTTGTAGCAACGTTATGACTCACATCATATTTTATCCTTAGTGTATGGCATGCGTACGGTCCTATCTCTCACTCCCATAACAAGAGGAAATAAGCATTTGGCTGCAGTCCAAATACATAGTTCTTCCTGTTCCAAGAGTAGAGATGGTACAGCCCACCTTGCCAGTACACTTTCAAATCTAAGTTGAAACGTGCCACATATGTCTCTACATCACAACCATCATGATATCAAAATTACTTCCATGGAAAACTGGTCTCGAACTTGGTCCAAGCACAATCCTTGGTCATCTCCTCTAGGTCTATAGGGTGCCGACACTTTTGGGGTCATCCCTTTTCCCTTATGCATCCAGAGAGTGCCCCACTCATCTACCCTTTGGGTCCCATGAGTCCATGAAGGTGATCAATCTCCTAACCCATGGCCCTCAGACAATGATAGCTATTACCTCCCGACCCTATGGTCATGTGCATCTAGGGAATTAGGCAACTCCTCCTTCCATCGGTCTTATCCCTACCTGACCCTAGGATAGACTTAGGATTCTATTATAGTACATGTCCACTTAGAACCTTACCCAATCCTTCATCATCTCTCTTCTTGCATTCATGGGCTCACTTTCATCCTTTCATAAGGGTCATGGCGACTTGCCTACCTTGGTCGAGCCCCATACCGGTTACCTCCATGGTAACACATCCACATGCACATAGAGATGGTTATCTATGGGTCTATAGGTTCAATCTCATGCCATGTACTCTTCACTTAGCTTCTCAAGATCCTACGAAACCTCCTTAGGTTACCTCAAAACCAACCAAACTGGTAAACTCCCTACCAAAGGGTCGCTCTCCCAGGATGGGGGGAAACTACACCAAAGGTCACAAGCATCCTTAGGGTTTACATCCATATGAGCATGCTTAAACCAACAACTACTAAGGCACAAGCGTACCCACAAAACCATGCTAGGTCGTACTTGTTCTCATCCTCAACATTACATCAACTTAGTTGTGAGGGGTTCATCAAACATACCCTTAACGTAAGGGATTTCCTTTACCTCTACACATGAGGAGTACCATGCTCAAAACTATAGATTCAAATCTCATCATGAGCATCAGATACACTGCTTCCTCTCTTACGCCTAGGAACCCTAGGTTCAGTTTTGGTTATCCAACTACATGCTCAACCTCTTAACCATGAATCAAGCATGTCCAAGGTATGTCATGTACTCCCATGATCTTTCTACTCGAGCAACGCTTCGGAGTTGAGTCCTCTTCCAGGTCAACCAACTAGGTATAATGCCTCACAACTGGTTACTTAAACCTCCTCAGGGTCTAAAGCTATCTTTATCTCATCCAGCAGGTAACCACTTATACCATGGGTACTAGAAGCATCGTCCTCTTTCTAGGGTTTGGTTCCTCTAAAGGCAACCAAGATATCATCAACCTCTTAGAATCAAGCATCAGGCAACCACTATCATCCACGTAGGTCGCATCATCCTCAACTCCCCAATATTCCTCAAGTTTTGGGGTTTTAGACTTCCAACCTCCTTGTTGGGGTCCTTCTTCCTCTCTCAAGAGCTAAACCCACCTCCAACCATACCTACTAGAGGTCCCTTCTCCATGAAGGCTCATGCTCTCAAGCAAACCCCTATGTGGTTGAAGCCTATGCTCAACTCATGTTTGGCTCAAGATTATTCATATCTCTTTATGCTTATTTCATAAGCCATCCATCATGCCCTTCTGGCCTGGGTTTCAACCTACTACCGTACCACTGATGTACTATGGGTGCATGCTATACCCTACTTGCACAAGCCCATAGGGTAACTATAGGTTCTCCTCTGACCTCATCCATGAAGGAGCTATCCTTCTCTCTAGCATGCACGACCCTCTCCAGGGTTGATCGCCAAGGTACTAGATCATCTACCCTTTTATGGCATCCCAAAGGCATGTCCAACCAAACACTCAGTCAACCATGACATCTAAATCATCATGTCATCTCTCTCTAACCTTCACTTAGGGTTAGGGTTAACATCATCCTCAAAGGATGTGCTAGGTCTCTACTTTTAATGGAGGTCTCTACCTCCAAGACTAATTCTCTCTACTCATCCTCCAGACAAGGAGGTCTATCCTCAGGTCTCTCCTGAGGGAAAAGACAACTCGTGTCATACGACCTAAGCATGTATCTATTCTTTAGTTTGCGCTTAATCTATTAAGCTTATGTCCATGACATCTTATTTACATGCTTTTTATTAATTTGGGGGAGGATTCCTTAGACCTTATTAACTTTTCCCATAACTCAAGAGGGTGAGGAGAAGAGAGAAAACCCTAATCCTTAAGGTCCTTAACAGAATTTGAGTTGAGAAGGGATGAACAAGATGAGAGAGTCCTAAAGGTATCTTATTTCGAATCATACCCTAAGACTTTGGCCAGGCAGTCACACGGATCTGGGAGTCCTCGTATTTCAACTAGCGGTGTGGAGGAAAATATTACCAGCCCCCGGTCGTGATCCTTTTCTAGACACCTCTGTCTTTTGGATAATCCTCTAATAACTCCCTTGGGTTCTACAGAATTTGTAAAATTTAATAATTATCAAAGATTACTTGAGGAACCTATGCTCTGATACCAATTGTAACGAACGTGCCTCCCGATAACCCCCAATTAAGGGATACCAAAAGGTCGGTACTGTTATCCAACTAACAGGATCAAAGGTTCGACAAATAATCAATAACAATTATGAAATTCTACTAACTAACTGGAATTTGGTATACAATTAAAACTTTGCTTACCTTTGAAAACTTGGAAATCTATCTATCTAGAGCTTGAATTATTCTATCTAATCCTCCTTTCCCTTTATTTCTCATTTCCACAATGTGTCATTTTACTGTTTGTTCTTTCAATTGTTGTTCCTAAAATGCCGACAAACAAAACGTCGGTCAGTATATTGAAATATACTGGTATGTGGGAACAACCAAAATCTTGCAAATATGGCTAACAATTTAATAATCACAATCAAATTAATTAACAAGCCAATTTACACTTTTCAGTATGACATTCTCCACCGCTTTTGCCCTAACCCTGGCATACCCACCTTAGGGTGCCCTTTGCCAATGACTTAAGGCCACCTTCTCAATCCCGAGCTTGGTGCCTGGGGGTCACCACTCATGGTGTCCACTAGTCATGCAATATCATAGGCCACCTTCTTGGTGCCTAGGGTCACCACTCAAGGTGTCCATTAGTCTACCCATCTGGGCCTGACCTTTGGCATCATCCATCAGGGTGGCATGTAGGTGCGAGAATACATACTTCTATTTTTTTTAATGTGATAATCATAGTGACTTTATGATTTGAAAGTATGAACATCCAACAGATAATTTGCATCCAATACGATTAACCATCCAGAAAATCCTCGGGAAACTAAGGCGGTTATCCATAATTAACCACATACCTGATTTGGAAGCCTCAAGGATTGTAAGCAGAATATCCAATTAATCAAACAGCCAACCAAGTCAGGCAACCAATCACCCCAATCAAACAGGCACAACAAGAAACCTGGAAAACATGTGCAATTTAATTACTCATATGTTCATCATGCTCTTGCTTTATTGAATTGGAATTCCCTCCTAGGGTGTGCCTAATTTGTATTAGGGTTTTTCCTTAACATTCTTTACATTCGTTTCTTAACCTTTACCTTTTAGATCAGCTAAACCCTAAAACACTATTTCCATGTTCCAAAACCATAATTACTCAGTCATTCATATCTAAGCTTCTTTATTACCAATCTGTCTTACGATTAGTTATAACTTCATCTTATACATAAGATTTCAAAACATAGCTTATTAAAGTCATAAACACCTAGATTAGGGTTTCTAGGTTTTCAAGTATATCTTCACTCACATGAGACTTTAAAACACCCTTTTTACATATTAAAACTTTATCTCTTTAAGTTACCTATTCTGAGGCTTCTTTATTAAACTTCATATCAATATATCTCTGTTTAATATATTCATATTCTCAAAATAGAAGTCATTAAAGTCATATTACTCAACATTAGGGCTTTCAGGCCCATTATTGTACTTTCTTAGTCATAACACCCTAATTAAGCAAAACATGGGTTTTTAACTCAAATTGGATTCACATTATCCATTTTATTCCAAAAGGGTAAATGTTGATTTATAATACCAACTTAAGTAATATAACTCTTCCCTAAAATCATTTAGGGTTTTGATTACACCTATAGCATTAAAGTTACTAACATTATATAGTTTTCGAACTAGAAGAAAAATTACTCTGTAAAAGTATTTTTATTGGATTCCTTATAGTTTTCTATGCAACTTTCATGTATAACTTTTTCTCATCAGAGTTATAAAAAAATAACTACAATTTTTGTAAGGTTATATACCTTTTGGACCAATCATGAAGCACCATGTGTCCTATTCTTTCTCTTTTTCCTTTACGCCTATCCTCCTCTGGCTCGCGGATCTCAGGGATGGATCCATCACCTATTTGACCCGGTGACCGGTCTCTCGACCCTCTCTGCGCTAAACGCCCGTGCGCGGCTCTGTTTCCGCAGGGGAAACAGAGTACATGCTGCGCCGCCCGGCTGAGGGAGTTGGGGATGCCAATGCCCACGAGAAGCTCCTAGAGCATCCGTAGAGCCCCGACTGGGTCCCCTGGACCCCCATTGCCATCGAAGGTGACCTTCCAGTGCAGCCATGATGCTTCCATGAAGAGTGTCAAACCAGCAGGGATGCATCACCGGTTGATCCCTAGGGCAACTGGAAGCAGTAGGGGGGATATTCGTCGAGTTTGCATGGTCTCGTTGCATCTCTCCACCCATCGTGAGGAGGGGGCAGAGCCCCTTTTATAGGTGTGGCTCACAGGTCCGCAGCCATGGAGTTTGAGTCCATCAGGACTTTGGGGAAACCTCAATCGCTCTCTAAAACTAACGAAACTCAGGCTCGTTCTACTTGGAAAGGGATCCTAATCACAATGGGAGAGGTCCCATTGGTGTTGGATTATTGATTAGCGAGGAAATTAGTCCCAAAATTATGTGAGTCTGTTCCCCTTTCCTTATTTTAGGTGAAGTGCAGCCACTGTTGGATCTAGTGCCAACGGCTGTCATCCATGCGCCAAGAACACTTTGTCTGATATATTGGAAAATCGTTACATTTAATAATTTCCTTCACACTTTAGGAGATGTTGTAAAAATCATATCTCCTAAACCGTTTATCCATTTGCAACCAAATTTTGGGGGAAAGTTAATAATGACTTAATCTACCTCTCTAACAAAATTGGGATCATTATATAAAAGAAAACGTGCCTTTTCTTTAGGTGCAAGATATTATTCAATTATATATATTTCTCACCTATTTTTTCTTTCCCTTGCTATTAAATTATTATTCTGAGTTCCTTGAACCTCAAGGGACCTTAATGGCTCGAAATCCCATCTTGGGAATATTTCTTTAGCCTCTTTCCTTATCTTTCATCCTTTTTCTTATTTCTTACTTATTTTCTCATTAAAATATCTCTTTTTGAAGATTTCTCTTTATTTCTCTTTTACTTTCCTCATTAGTATTCCTTTTATCATTAGGAATCATTGGGGTACGAAATTCCACCAAGGATAACTCAATTATACCTCTTTTCACTTGTTTTCCACATTTTACTATTATTTTCAATTTCTTTCTTAATAAAGAAATACTTAATTGATCTTTTCTTTTCTTATTGCATTCTCTATACAACTTTGGACTCTTTGGAACCCAAGGAACCCAAGAGGCACGAAATCCCTCTTTGGATTTGCCTTCTAGAGGTTTCCACACTTTTCCGTTTCTCTATTTTCTTATTTACTCGATAATAGTGGAATTTCTTTTGTCTTTTCCCTTATTGGGCCCAATAGCCAATAAAGCCCACAAATCAAACAACAAGGCTATTTTAAACGAAATCCATTTATTCACAACATATTATATCATTATTTGTGCAAATATCTTTAATATGAGAAATTACATTTCTCACCAAAGGAACCCAAAATTTGGGGTTGTAACATGATTTGTATGATTTTGCCACTTTTTTCATGTGATATGATACATTGTCATAAATTTGAAAAAGGGGTTCCAGGGTATGGTTTGTACATACTTAGAAAATTTACTTAAAAAAGGTAGGGCATGACTAATTTGGCACACCTAGACTTTTGAATTTTTAATAGGTAGATGAGAACATATTTTACTATGTAAGATCTTATAATTTGATATTCATAATAAATAGAAAAGAAACTATGCTATCTTTTCCATTAGTTGATGTTGTAAGCAATTCATATATGATATCTAACTAAGACAATCATATCATTCAAAGTAAGAAATGGTATTATGTCTTTGTTTTGAAGTACAAAATTCCATAGCAACATCTTGAACAATATATGCAAACGTGGAAACTAATAGGAGTTTATCCATCATTTCCATCTCTTGAGAAACTAGAACTAGAAAACAAGGAATTTTTTTTCTAAAAGTGTTGTCCATCCTCCCTATATCAATAGTTGAAATGTAAAACTCAAATATAAATTGAACGACTTTACCTTTGAATAGATTTATGGACCTGGGCTAGGTGAAAGATATAACTCTCCAGGAATTCTAAATTAAAGATTCACATATAAGAGCCAGTTGACAAAGGAAAATTGAACCAATTTTTATACTGGGCAAGTACTAGATGAAGATGGCTGATTGATGCCTTTAAATTAATATGAAAAGTGATAGCATTTACTTTATAAGAAAGAAGCATACCACTCTCTGAGAGAACAAAGGCATTGCTCTAGCAATTACTAAATGGCCTAAATTATTTGCACAACAATTGGACTATACATTGAGATCTCAAACCTTCTAATATCTTGGTTATGGGTGAGGGTGATGAACAAGGTGTTGTAGAAATAGCTAATTTTGGTCTTGCTAGGATATACTAAGCTCCTCTGAAACCACTCTCTGAGAACGGGGTGGTGGTAACAATTTGGTATCGTTCTCTTGAGATGCTCCTGGGGGCTAAACATTACTTAAGTGTTGTTGATATGTGGGTTGTTGGTTGTATATTTGCAGAGTTGCTGACCTTAAAACCTCTATTTCAAGGAGTAGAAGTGAAAGCTGTCCCAAACCCATTTTAGCTCGACCAACTGGATAAGATCCAACAGTGCAACTGCTGCATCTATGGTGAACCCTAAACCTATTGCTAGACCAGCAATACCTATGGTTGGTGTGCAAAGATTGCCACAAGGCCTACCCGGTGCTTATAATATTCCTCCTTAGGGAAATATGGGTGGCATGAATACCACAGGGATCCCGATGCAGCAAGGCAACGCTGCCCAGGCACATCAACAATAGTTAAGAACAAAAGACCCTGGAAAGGAAATGCAAAATAGTGGATATCCCCCTCCCCAGCAGTAAAGACGTTTCTGAAATCTTTCAGGCCTTCCACATTGATCAGCCTTCTAACTTGGCCTTGTAAATATAGCGCTCAGCAATTGTCCGCCCAATCATTTTGCCAAGTCATGATAGTGGATCTATTTATTAGTTTGCCCGGAAATTTTCTGCCCGATCATTTTTAGCGCCTGTGGAGGGTTTGTATATGAAGGGTTACATTCACTCTATGAAAATTTTGTTATTCTCAGGGTAAAGAAAGTTGTCTGTAAACTAGAAAGAAGCATACCAGTTGTAGAAGCATACCAGTTGTCATTTGATCGTGATGAATCAATCCATATTTCTTTGTGTACACCGCCTCAATGCAAATTAAGTGGAACAACTGTGCGATTAGTTATATATAAGAGAATTCGGTTAGATTTGAATAGAAAAGAACTAGAAATGAGGGTGGGGGGAGAGATTAATTTTTGTTCTTACCCGAACAAAACATATGATTGCCTCACACAAACCTGTATGGAATGAAAGGAGGATTCGATCAAATCAAAATGATCATAGGAGAGAAAGGGACCGCAATAGGGATGGAAATCGCTCTCTATGTCCGGGATAGAAAGGAGAATGTTCCGCCGGAGGGAAGGGGATACGACTCTTGATTTTAACCAACTCTTCGGGATTGGGAAAGGAAATAGGGAAATGGATTTTTTTTCTTTAGTTTTGTGCGTTCCAATTTAGCACTATCTTATTTTCAGGATAGTACCACATGGCGCCTGTAATTAGTTGGATATTTTTCCAGCACCAATTATATAAAATGCCGAAAAAATGTGCCGGTGTTGGTGGCATTTGTTGTAGTGTATCTTTTAGTAATTTATATCTTTTTCATAGATAAAGTTGCTCAAACTAACCAATTTTGGGACTTCCAGGCACCGAACCTTAAAAGACATCTATTCTCCAAGATTTCCCCCCAACATAGTTTTTTTAGTAGCCAGGCTTCCAAATATATCAACTATGACCACGGTGAGCAAGACTGTGGTCGAGGAAAGCAGGACCTCGACTGCGATCTGAAGCAATGCCTCAATCATAGGAATGATCGCGACCGAGGTATCCACCTCGACTGTCATCTGAAGCAACGCCTCGATCACAGAAATGACCGTGACCGTGGATCGAACCTCATATGCAGTGCATCTGTGACCGCAAAGCGACAGCGACCATGAACGTGCACATCGAGACCAAGATCGCGACCATGGGAAAACACCCCTCGACCGAGTCACCTACCGTGACCGCGGATCGAACCTCGACTATGGTGCATCCTAAACTGTGGGGGCTGGCCTCACCTATAAATACCCACTCCTGGCGACCGATCAAGGGGTTTGTGAACGGGGAGTCCTAGGTTCCGATCTAGGAGCCTCCACATCATAGTTCCAACCCCTCTTGGTTCCCAGAGCCTCGTGGGAGAGTTTGAAGGACATGGAAAGGCCTAAGAACTCATCCTACACCTGCCTCTCCAGCAAGCATCCATCCACCATCGCACTTCCACCATCGTTCACCCACTTCCCACCATTTCCAGCCATTTTCCACCTCCACACATCCACCGAGCTGTTGTTTGTGGTGGATCTAGAAAAAAAGGAGACTGAGGAGCCCAGAAGATCAAAGAGGATGACCCAAAGATGAGATCCGGCCCATACGGAGGCTAGGTAGCGAGAGCCACCTCTCCTCCACGGGATAATTCTCTTCTTCTTCTCCTTTCTTCTGTTATTCTCCTTTGTTTCTGTACAAATGATGTTCTTCCATCTTTGTTCAGTGACAACTATGCTTGTTCATGGCTAGTTGAGCTCCTTCTAGGCTATGTAGCCCGTTTTGGGCATGCTTATGTAATTTTACCCTAAGCAAGTAATTTTGTTTCAGATCTAGCACGTTTTATGTTCTATCTCCTCTTTCTGGTTATGATTGTTAGTTTGGTTGATCTCCTTCTTTCTTGAACTGCTATTTCTTCCTATATCGAGAGATTTGTTGTAGAAATAGATAACAGAGGATAGTTTGGATCAGAATCTGAACGGGGGATGGTTCAAGGTCATCTGTACCTAACATCCCAGAGTAATCTAGACCTGAGAAGGTATTTAGGATATTCTAGGATGTTTGTTTGTCATCCTCGAGTGAGGTTTCATATCACCAATGGGTTTTAGTCACACTACACAAGAGCGAGTGGGATGACCCCATAGGAACAAATACCATCATGCATACCAGGTTTGAATGTAGATTGCTTGATGGGGTGTCCGAGGGTTGTATAAGCCCAAGAACAGGTGCATAGACTGCCCAACTTGTGGTTACACTGCCAGGAACTTCTTTCTCTCTAGTTTAGTAGAATCCTACGAACTTCACTTTGTTTTCTTTTCTTTGTTTTGTTTTAATTCATGACAACCTACTAGACTAGTTCTAGCTCCTTACTTTCAGCAACTATCATCTTGGCTTTTCTAACTCAAGAATGAAATCTCAAGCATCCTAAACGTCACCACGTCCCTATGTTCGACCCCATATGTCTACTTTGACCCTGTAATAAAGTTGCATGGGTCTTTGAAGGTTTCAAGTTATAAATCTAAAAGTTTGATTCCTTCTGAGTCTGCCTCCCATCTGGACGTGTGATTTAGGCCGATCAACTTTTTTGCATCATTGTCAGGGACGTGGTTTTCCACATTTACACACCTAAAGGACTTTGTTCTGTCATTTTTAAGCATGTATATATGTGCATGGTTTTTCTTTTATTTTAAACATACTTGTTCATATATATTGAATAACTTTCCTTTTCCATATACTTTTTCAGCCATGGATCTTGCTTCTGCAAGACAAGTCATCCTGTCCACCTATCCTCCTAAATTTTTTCGCAGTTTTGACTGTTGGAAAATAATTGAAAGACATGCCTTACAACTCGTCGAGCTATATTCACCTCCACCATCATCATATGTATACGCTCCTATAATAGAGACTTCCAGTCAACCCTCGACTTATGTGCTATCATGGGATCAAGAACTGATTAAGGTAATGGAGTTGGTCGGGGAAAGTGTTCACACACTCACCCCCTTAGCTCCTCATCTCCAAGAAAATGTCGATCCACTCCAATAGCTACTAGAGAAGCAAGATCACCAACTCTAAGTAGCCACTGAAATTGTAGACCAAAATAGAAGTCTTCTTCAAACTGTTGAGCAAGGATTTATCTAGACACACCAGTTTGAGGCAGTCAGTCTACAATAAGAGTGCAAGACGGAATTAACAGGTCTTGAAGGCATTGCTTCCCAAGTCCAATAGCTTCATGAAAAAGGCATTGCACAAGGCAGGAAGCTTTAAGAACTCATCAATTTTGTTACCACATAGTTGCAAGCGCCATCGCCTTACAATGAAGACTTTAGTCATCCAGACCATTCCATTGGGTCTGAAGCAGAGTATGTCTTACCATATGATTTGGACCCTCAACTAGATTCATCATGATTTTTCTGTGAAGACCAACCCAACTGGGAAATCCCTTCATTCTATCCAAATGACTTAGCTAATCAACCAATGGAAGATACAAGCCACACGCATAAATGGTTTTATGATGACAATGATGAAGATACTTGCCCTCATTTTAATAGCCAAAAAACCTCACAGCCAGAAGGTTGGGTTGAGGAACTTGATTCAAACATTAATCTAGACCAGAGTGATAGATCTCACATTGAGACTTGTCACTTAGCTTTGAGCAGTACACCCATCATGGTTTGGAACAATTTGTTCGATGACAACGACAATGAAAACTTCTCAAATTGGAGCAGTGAATATACTAATGATGACGAGTTGGAGCAACATGAGTTGACACTTACAACCATCCCCTTAAAAGGCTTAGGGGATATCGATGGAGTAGGATGGACAATCCATTACAACATGGTTGTTGAGCATGAAGGCATCCTGGGCCCCATAGAAAGTGACAAGCTTGGGGCGGTAGAACCTTAAACTGATCCTTCTGGGGGTACTTTTTCAGAAGATGATTGGATGACCTAGACTATAAATGAGAATTTTTCTGAGTATCCAACCTCAAGTTCAAATGTGGAGAGAGAAGAGAAGAGTCCTCCAGAAGACATCCAACCTCTACCCTCCGTCTCACCCTGTCTCGACATCCTAGGACCTCCCTATTCAGATTCATATTTTGGAAGATACCTTTAAGATGAGTTGCCAAAGAATTCATCTAGTGCAGTTCAAGTAAATCACAACACAGAGATGACTTCACCGAGTCGCCAGATTTTATTCCTCTTTTCTAGAATTAGAAGGGGTCACCCCTCTGCATATTTTGCCACTACATGGTGAGCCTGAGCAGCGAGATACTGGTAACTCGGACCCCAAAACTATGAATTTGGGATCCAAGTGTAGGAGTTGTAGGGCAGCCACCCTCTACTGCATATACAATTTTTCTTATATCTTTACTTTTCAAATATTATGTAATAAAGTCAATTTAAATTTTATCTTCCCTCTAACTACTAGAAATTTAGTTAACCTTCCATCATCTAGTTTTCTCTTAAATTTACATGCACTTTCATTCTCCTCATTCTAACAGCTGCCTTTGGTCCATATCCTGTAAGAAGTTAACCGACATACCTTGTTCTCCTCCATGGTGTTTGATTCGGATTTTATCCTCTACAAGCTTCCCACCCTCATCCTTCCTTTCATGGTGGAGTTGGGACCGCGACTGCGGTTTGCTAGCTAGATCGCGACTGCGGTCTGAAGGCAAGGACCCCGACCGCAGCCTGCTAGTGCTAGACTGCAACCGCAGGAGGATGAGACCATGACCGCAGATACCCAAGGCCCATGTATGCTTTTTCGGCCTGACAGACCTGCATGTTGGCTTGTCTCTACCTTTTTGACTGACTGTTGCTCTTTTGACCGAATTTTCACCCTTTTTGACCAGGTCTCCAGTGCCTTTTCCAATTTTTTTGCCACTCTGTCTGTGACCTCACGCGATCTGGGACAAGGCCGGGGTTGTACGCCTGGCCTATAAATACCACCGGGCTGAGGTATAACCTCCTCACCCAACCCCCAACTTCCCTCCACCACCCTACCCATTTTTTCTCTTCCCCTTTGTCCCCGTCGTTGGCTAATAGGGAAGGAGTGAGCGCATCAGCCCAATCAAGCAGCAACCATAGATAGACCGTGACCACGACCTTTAAGCAGTGGCAAAGCAACTCTGCCGACTGCACGCTTCAGGCTACACCAAGTCATGTGATATCGGTTGTGGTCAGGACCAGGTCGTGGTTCACCTCAATCACGGTCACCTAGATCACGGTCACCTTGTGCACCTCAGTCGTGGTGTCCAACTTGCCCAGGTCACGGTATCAAAGCCTGCTTCACGACCGCGGTCGCTACCACGATCACAGTCTTAACTGAGGTCACAGTCCAGACCGTGGGTGAGATTTGAGCATCTTGGGGGAGCAACACCAACTTTCACCACAGTCGAGCCAACCAGATCTACATTAAAAGAATCGACACGATGGACACAATAAAAAATAGCTTTAAAAAGCTTAAAAGGTCTATAACACGAAAGAAAGGGGAAGGAAGCTTCACATCACCATCTGAATATGGGAGCCAATACCCACACCACACCACTCGAACCACGAATATGATATATGAAGATGAGGCTATGCTTTATACTCCAGGGTTGGGGTCATAAGAGACTGGTTCAGACTACCACTACATATCCAACACTCCAATGGATACCTACAGTGGTGAATCAGTCCAGGAAGTCTCTAGTGAGAGAATGTGGATAGCACATCATGACGCTAAGCTCCAAACTTTGACAGGACATCAGGAGAGCCTGTTAGTGTTGCATAGAGCTTCAACAGACAGTCAAATGGTTAACATCTTTATGGCGGTCAACTTTGTCACATAATTCAATTCAAGGGAATTGATGCCACCTTACCCTTGACGGTGTCAATCAAAGCTCACTCCCTTCGCCCCTATTTAGAAGTATAAAGAAAAGGTAGAGTTTTGATACTCTGATTAAAGACATGCACAGATTAGTTGGTCGGAGATATGCCAATCCTGGAACACTCATTAGGGTCAGGATACGAGAACATGTCGACAGATATCTTGCAATCATCAGTCTAGATGTCCTCACGTATGCACAGTGCAATGCCTATCATAGACTCACCTGTGATTTTTATGCTACGGTGGGGGTACCAAAGGACCACCACCAGACTGCCTTACATTTTTGCCTATTGAACCAGCCTCGTGAAGTTACTATGGACCAACTCAATAGCTGGTTGTCATGCTCTATTGAAGACTATACTAAGATTTCCAGGGGACAGTTGGGGACATGGTACGTCAACTTTAATGCAACACAAGCATGGAAAATGCTTACAAGGGAAGAAAGATATGTTGCAAGAAGCGCCAAAGCTTTGCACATCCACAACCCGACACTTCGTTATCTGCATTAGGTGATTTCAAATTGCATCTTAGAAAAACAAGACAACTAAGGGGCGCCCAGCGTAGCAGACCTCTACATCTTGTGGTGTGCAGTAGTAGGAAAGAAAGTGAATGTGGGAAATTTCATTATCCTCCACTTTCACAACTCTTTCAAGAAATAGGTCCAATTCATGCCGATGGCAGAAATTGTCACACTTATGGCACGCCATCTTGGGATTGGAGATGAACAATTGACATTTATGTAGGAACAAGCCGAGTGGTCCTAGTTGGACTTGGACCACTTGATCCACTCAAGAGTGGTAATATAGTGAAACACGAGATATCTTTATATATTCGGCTACAACAAGCACATGATACTACTGCCAGCTAATGCAGAGTTTGCATGCCAAATGACATCCATGGACATCTCTCAATTGGATGCCCATGGTAACATCCATCATAGGGGCAGAGCTATAGGAGCTTCTACTTTAGCACCACTAGTGCCAGAGGCTCAGGAGCGTGGACAACAGACAGGGGCAACCTTCTAGGACAGACCATATTAGGGAGGACCCTACAAACGAATACCTACTATAGATTACATGCAACCTCCTTAGTAGGAACAATACACCCCATACCCGAATTCAAGGAACCTTTATGAGTTCATGACTAACTTCAGGGTTGACTCAGGCATACGGTTTGACACACTGGAGGAGGATATGCAGTACCTCAGATAGAGGTTCAACATAGTCTTTCCCCCACCGCATCAACCAAATTTTCAGCATCCATTTCAGCAACCCCTTCGGTCTCTCTACCAACCAGCCTAGGATTTCAGACAGTCATTTCATTTTCAGCAAGATCTAAACCAGAGCTATGAGAACACATCAAGCAGTTAGGTGATCTAGATCATTTTCAAAACAATGACTACTAATAGCATCTGCTTTCCTTACCATCCAAGGCTTGAGATTTTCTCGGGGATGAGCAAATTTTTTTAAGCTTGGGGTGGTAGTCAGGGTGTATCTTTTGCCTTTCCCTTTTATTTTAGCATGAATGCATTATTCCTCTATGTCCCTTGCATTTATCCTCTCTGTCCCTTGCATTTTGCGTAAAATTTAGCGTAAATTTTTAAAACTTCAAGCTTTGTAAGACTTTGTTTCATAATTTGTAGCTTTGCAATTAAGGCTATGCAATGTCAATCTTATAACTGAATGCTTATCCTTACACCTAAATGCACATTTTTCATCTTAAACTACTTGATCTTTTGCTTGACTTGCTCATTGATTCTTTCCTTAAGTTTGGTAATGAATCTAAGTTTATGCACCTTTTTCATAGCTTAAAGCTTTATTCCCCTAATCTATGTTGTGAATGACAAATCCTGGACATAGGACCGTTGAAAAGAAGCTAGAGTGTGATCAAAACTCCAAGCTACATTTTTCACAAACTTACCTCTACTCTAAGGATCCTTGAATCATAATTACTATCTTTTCACACAGGTCTCAAGCGGATAATGATGAGTTTTAAGCTATATTCATGTCAAAGTGTTTTCCTTGATGGACTACGCACGCTCTCACCTTAGATTGAGTCAAAAAGATGAAAAATAAAAAATTTGCAGAAGAGGCTTGGCTGCCCACAAAATCCCAAAGATATCAAAACAATCCTCACTCCGGCCTATAAATTAGAATGCAGTGAATAAAAGCCTGAGAGTGAATAAATGAGCACTTGTTTTCTCTTTCAGGAGAGTTGAGGATGATGCCCAGCCGGTGTATGACTGCGCCCATGAACGCAGGTATGTTGTACCTAGTAGTATCACTCCAGAAGCTCATTAGAGAGTCACTAGGAACCCCTAAGAGACCTATGGGATCATCCCAGTAGCAGGGTTGGTTTGAGCACAGTACGAGGAGTTTGTCTCACTGCTCTGGGCCAATTGGCTCAGACTGTAGGGACTGTTGCTCGTTAAATGGACCAGCCTGACACAGATCGGGACCTTCATAAGTCATTAGAGTATTTTTACTTTGCTTCTTAGGACCTGAATAAGTAAGAGGCATGTGGGCCCTAATTGGTCTACATGGATACATGATGATGGCTCATTACTCATCACTCGCGTGATCATCTATGTAACAATGCTTTGAAGTTGTATAATTATGATATAAACCCTCATGAGTATCGATAGGTTAAAGTGGACTAGATTAATCTTGTCTGGTTTCCCTTTGATCTTACTTTGGCAGGATTGTGCTAGATTGGTGGGGATTTGTTCTGAAACAACATGGATCAGGAGAATTGATGTTTTAACTATTTTTCTTAACCTTAGCATTTATCGCCAAGCTTAATTTGGATGTTATCTTTTTGTTCTTTGAGCGTAGTCTTGCTTGGGGACAAGCAAAGGTTTAAGCTTGGGGTAGTTGATAACACCCAATTTTATGTATTTATGTTGAGCATTTATCTATGGTTTTGTGTCACTATAGCCTTAATATGCCCAAAATATCCCATATTTCTTATATTTTAGTAATTTATATCTTTTTCATAGATAAAGTTTCTCAAACTAGCCAATTTTGGTACTTGTAGGCACCGAACATGAAAAGACATCTATTCTCCAAGATTTCTCCCCAACACATAGTTTTTGCATCAACCAGGCTTCCATATATCTCAACTATGACTGTGGGGAGCAAGACTGTGGTCGAGGTAAGCAGGACCACGACCGAGGTATCCACCTTGAGCATGATCTGAAGTAATGCCTCGATCACATGAATGATCGTGACTGAGGTATCCACCTCGACCACAATCCGAAGCAACACCTCGATCACAGGAATGGCCGTGAGCAAGGTCTACACCACGACCGTGGATCAAACCTTGACCGCAGTGAATCCTCAACCGCAAAGTGACAGCGACCATGAATGTGCACACCTAGACCACGACCATGAGAAAACACCACTCGACTGAGTCACCTACCGCGACCGTGGTGCGTCCTCAACCGCGGGGGCTGGTCTCACCTATAAATACCCACTCCTAGCAACTGTTCAAGGGGTTCATGAATGGGGAGTCCTCGATTTCAATCTAGGAGCCTCCACATTGTAGTTCCAACCCCTCATGGTTCCCAGAGCCCTGTGGGAGAGTTTGAAGGACCTGGAAAGGCCTAAGAACTCGTCGTACACCCACCTCCCTAGCAAGCTTCCATCCACCATCACACTTCCACCATCATTCACCCACTTCCCACCATTTCCAACCATTTTCCACCTCCACACATGCACCGAGTTGTTGTTTGGGGAGGATCTAGAGATAATGCAGGCTAAGGAGCCCAGAAGATCAAGGAGGACGACCCAAAGACAAGATCTGACCCATAAAGAGGCTAGGGAATGAGAGCCACCTCTTCTCCACATGCTAATTCTCTTCTTCTTCTCCTTTCTTCTACTGTTATCCTTTGTTTCTGTACAAATGATGTTCTTCCATCATTGTTCGATGTCAACTATGATTGTCCATAGCTAGTTGAGCTCCTTCTTGGCTATGTAGCCCATTTTGGGCGTGTTTATGTACTTTTACCTTAAGCAAGTAGTTTTATTTCAAATCTAGCACGTTTTATGTTCTATCTCCTCTTTCTAGTTATGATTGCTAGTTTGGTTGATCTCTTTCTTGCTTGAACTGCTATTTCTACCTATATTGAGAGATTCATTGTAGAAATAGACAAGAGAGGATAGTTTGGATCAGAATTTGAAAGGAGGACGGTTCAAGGTCGTCTGTTCCTAATGTCCTAGAGTAATCTAGACCTGAGAAGGTATCTAGGATATTCTAGGATGTTGGTTTGTCATCCTTGAGAGATGTTTCATATCATCGATGGGTTTTAGTCACGCTACGCGAGAGCGAGTGGGATGACCCCACAGGAATAGATACCACTGTGCGTACTAGGTTTGGATGTAGATTGCTTGCTGGGGTGTTCAAGGGCTGTCTAAGCCTGAGAACGGGTGCATAGACTACCCAACTTGTAGTTGCACAACCAAGAAGTTCTTTCTCTCTAGGTTAGTTGAATCTTGTGGACTCCACTTTTTTTTCTTTTCTTTGTTTTGTTTTAATTCGTGACAACCCCCTAGACTACTTCTATCTCCTTACTTTCATTAACTATCGTCTTGGATTTTCTGACTCAAGAATGAAATCTCAAGCATCCTAAACGTCACCACGTCCCTATGTTCAACCCCATATATCTACTTCGATTCCATAATAAAGTTCTGGGGATCTTTGAAGTTTTCAGGTTATATATATAAAAGTTCAATTCCTTTTGAGTCTGCCTCCATTCTGTATGTGCGATTTAGGCCGATCAGTGTCATAACCATATGTAACTAGGTGACACATGTCTATGCATGGTGACTCCAGGCAACCATATTATCTTGACATGCAAAACTCTTGTGGATAATTCAAGGATGAGATATCAACCATTGAGTATCTTTCTTGACAAGATATCACAGCCCAATATCTCTTGATGTGCAAACTGATACAACTTTTGCAAGGAACATCTAAATCGATAGGATTCACCTACTTGAGGTGCTTAGCCCAATATGAATACTTCCAAAAAGTTAATAAACTGATATGTGACCTCCTCTATGGTTTCTAAACTAATAGGCACTCCCATATACTCTTCATAACTTGACACAACCTTATCTAGGGTTCAAGCTACTCGACATTCTTTTGTTCTTTCACCACCAAGAGTGCTATCACTCAACCGAGACTCAAAAAATGTGCCCCCTCCTTTCTCTTTCTTCTAGATGATTCTATGAGAGAGAAGGGACACTCTAGAGGTGATAAATTACACATCAACCCCATATTTTGCATAAATTGCAATTTGCACCAAAACTATCATATATAACACAAATAGTTTTCAAACTGGCTCAAACTTGAAACTTGAGCTCTCCTTAAGTCTTAATTATTTTTTAAGAGATTAAGATAAGGTTCTATTCATCTTATTTAGTCAAAACATACACATTTACCTCGTAACCCAGGTCAGGGGTGTAACGTCCCGAATTTTTTTTGCCTCCACAATTTACTCCTAATCATGGAGATTAAAACCCGAGAGCATTATGGAAGAAGCATCAAGCAATAGATAGCAACCGCACACTTTAATTTAAAGTAACATTTAAGTTTGAGTTACATATGTTCCAACTTAAAAAAAGAAATTACATATGTTCCATGTACAATCTGTTAATATCATTAACATAAGATTACAATATAATCAAAGAGTTGATTAGTCCACATGTCAGAGATTTTATATTGATTCACTCATTTCCTTGGTACTAGATATTTCTTTTATAAAAATTATATGCAGTTAAGTATCATATATTTATCCGACCAAAAAAAGTATCATATATTTATAATGCAACATTAAGGTCTTCAGTGTCCTCTTATAGAATTTGATTACATGTCTTTAAATATAAATACTCAATTGGAATTCACTATCTTACTAAGTCAACCTCAAGAAGCAATTATCTATTATAACAAGTGGTTGTGTCTAAATGAACTCTCGATGAATATGATATCATGAGAATCAATGTTACTATTGTTTCAATTAAAATGATGACTTGTGAAAAGTGAGACTGAAGACATGTTCTACTTCTTCCTTTTATCTTCATTGAGACTTACCCTATTTATACAATGCTTCAACATGATTAATCATATTTGATGAAATGATGAAATGGTTAAAATGATGAGATTGAAATCATGAAAATTGATTTTGAATGAATTTCCTCTTTGTTTAATAAAATTATGATAACTATTGTTGGGATTCCACCACTGAAGAGTTGCTTTCACAGTCCCAGAGCCGGTGAGGTCCGGAAGATCGATATTGATGTGCTATGTTACATGTTATGTTATGTTTGATCCAGATCGTATCCTTGGGATGGATAAGGGAGGAGGAATAGCCTATCCCTTACACCTACCCCACCTTGGATGCAGCCAAAGTACTGCTGGTCTGTGAGATAAATCATCAAAGGTTGTGTATAACAACCGCTGAGGTGGCGGCACCTGCACTAGGCCGCCAGACCATGGAGAGATATGGTTAGAAACTGACCCCACCTCAAGGGCAGAGCACGGGCTGCAGGACTACCCTTTGAGTAAGCATCGAATCAGGGGCCTACAAACCACACTAGCGGTGTGCAGCGAGGGGACAGAGGAAGCTGTAACGGTAGAATTAGCACATGTTTAACGTCGGTATCAATGTGATATGTTTAACGACGGTGTGCGAAGTGAGACCTTAGATGTGGTTGCAGGCCACAAGCTGGATCTAGGATTGGTTAACAATCCCTCTAGACTAAGTGGGGAATGATACAATAAAATAATTTATATGCTATTTGCTCTCTTATTATGTGGTTCACTTTAATACGACATGCTCAAACTTTCATATCATATGATCAATTTCTATGTCTTTCATTTATAATTTTATCTCATGTTATCAAATGTTCCATTATATGTATGATCAGCTTAAATTTTTATGCCTCTCCATACTTAGACATTTGTCTAACTCCTCTTGCTACGGTTCTTGTTCCCTTCCCACCGTAGGTTAAAGAAGACCTCAAGTTTCATCGTGTGGCTTTTCTGACTAGATCCTAGCAGGAGCAGCATCAGGCTAAATGATCAAATTCTTAGTTGATGTTCAAGTGTTTAAAAGATAATCAAGTGAATGTAATATTTGAAACACTATTACAACCTATGTCATGTAATATAGACATTTTGAAGATGTAATAAAGTTTTGTGGTTGCTATCTATTGCTTGATGCTTTTTCCATAACGCCCTCGGGTTTTAATCTCCACGATTAACAGTTAATTATTATATCTCACATGAACATGTTGACCTAATCTTGCATTTCGATATAATTTTGAGTATGTTAGGACCTGTTACATTAGAATCTTATTGAGAAGGAAAAGAAAATGTAAGCGAGAAGCTTCAAGTAGAAATATGTAGAAAGTAATTTTTAAGAGGAGACACTTGACGTAGCTTTTTTAATTCTCAAATACCATGGATAGGTGTTCGGGCACCTGAATAAGTTGATATCAAGCTAGGGTTCTCACCTAATCTAGCTTTGGGTACTCTTACCAAGAATTCATCAGTTGAACTGGAATGAGTAAATACCGAAATAAAGTTACCCTGGGAAAAATAAGTTAGAAGGGAGATACAAGAATATAAAAAAAAATAAAAGAATTTTTTTTAGATGTATGTTTGCTTATTTTATACATTTACAAAAAAAAAAGTTGTGTTAAATAGCCCAAAGAACTATCTAAGGAACTTTGTCCCTCTTCTAAATAAAGGAAACAAGTAAGAATTTACAGAACAAAAGGAAAATAAAACAAGAAATGAATCATGTTCTCGCTATTATATTCTTCAATTTACAAGAATAAAATATGTAAAGATATAAATATTATGAGTTGTGGACTACTATAAAAGAATATAAAAAATATTATAAATTTGTTTGTGCCCAAAATTGATGTTTTCCTAACAAACTCAGTTTCCTTACATTTTTTTTTTTGCAATAAGTACTCATTCACAGAATAAATTCTCCCTCGGCAGGTTCAGCATAAGGAAACAGCTATAAAAGGAAATGTGTGAGACTTGATACTTTCCAAAATGAAAAAAAAATGAATTGGTAGAATAAAAAAAGAGATGAATCGTGTTTCCACAATCATAAAAATACGTAACAATTAATAAAAGGGAAACACACAAAGTAGGGAATAAATAATATGAGTGATGTAAAACACACGGGAATATATAAATTATTTATAGAATAAAGTATTTCATAAGAACCTAATGGTTCATTAAATTTTCCCAACTTAAATTCCTTCCACATTTATTTGTAAACTGACATGTTTACCAATAGTATACATCATTAGAATAAATTAAAGTTTGAGTAAAGTAACGTTGAGGCAATAATTTTCTCCTTCGATTGGTTTAATGAATGTAATACTCTTGGTTCTTGTTGTGATAGGGAAAAAAATATTATTAGCTCGGTGTAGTTCATTACTAAAGAAAATATTTCTAGTAGACATAGATTTTACACACACAATAAAAATATATATGTAGTTCATCATCTATAGTATTCACATTATTACACACATATAAAGAGGCCCATCATTTTGACAATGGTAAATATATGGTTTAATTTTTGAGGACGAAAATTTTTGTTAGGGGTTGATAATGCGACAACCTGTATTTTTATAAAGACTTAATTAGAAAGATCAAAATCCGAATTGATCAGTAATTATAATTAATGCAATAAATTTTAACATCAATTTGAAAAGAAGAAAAAAATCCCAAGTAATACTTTTGTATGAAATGTGTGTGACAAATATAAATGAAATAATTCTTATGAATATAAAATTACTAGATTTAATAAAAAAGAGAAAGTAAATATAACTAACGTTGATCCAAAATATTCTGCATGAAATTGAACTATACGATGAATTAAAAAGTAAATTAATAAAGGCAATGAACAATTTGTATATGATTATAAGAAAATAAATAAGCCCATAAATAATTTCCCCGTATAAATATTAAAAAAAAGGGAGACTTCAATATAAATATAAAATCATAAAGGAAACCTTTTTGGGGTCAAAAGAAAATTAATATGATGATTAATGTTATTGTTATTAGAACATTAATTAATCAATGAGAAAAATAAGATGGTAATCAAAGAGAAACATTGTGGAGAGTAGTTACTTTAAAGAAAGAAATAAAAAAATGTGAAAATTGATGTAAAGGAGAAGACTATATTAATTGGTTAAGTCACAAATAATATAGTAGCCGGTGCATACACAATAGTTAACTTTGTTTAAAAGTACAAGTTTGTATTTTTCTTTTAAATCTGAATACAAGGAACCATTTGTAATAATCAAAATTAAAAATAATATAGCCATACTTTTTCTAGTCGAAATTCAAGAAACTCTAGAGTTTGTTTTTTATTTTTTCATTAATGGCCTACCCCCCATGTTTTACTTGGTCTCATTATCTTTCCCAACCTCTCCTCCTTATCTAAAACACTCTCTCTCCACATTAATATTTCTCTATCCTTGTGATTGGCAGATCTATCAACCACTCCCCTACTCATCCTTCCACCTTCTCGCTAACCCCTTTGGAACGCATCATTATGTGTCTCTCCACCTTTCATTGCCAAATTGACACATGTCTATTGGCCTACCTATTGATAATTGATTGGCTATACTCGTTTTTATTCTCAAGTCACGACTCACTATGCCCGACCCCTCTCCCTCACTACCGCGTGCTTTGTTCGGATTGACAGCGGCAACACATGCTATCTTGTAGCATCGTGCCACATCAAACATCTGACCCCCACTCCTCCTTCCCTCTCTCCTCTTCCCCTTTCCTCCTCGTTCCCTCCTGCACGCGACGAGCGGCCTAGACATCGCCAGCCGTAGAGTTTCTGCGACAGTGGTGGGAATGGATCCCGGGCCTCGACGGCTCATAGGAAGACCAGTTCCTGCACCACCGCAACCAGTCGGAGCCAACCAGAAAGTTTCACCTCCTCCAACCTCCAATCAGCATGCAACTCTCCTTCCCAAGAAGTCGACGCCTACAGTACCAGTTGAACCATTGGCAATCGACTGCGGTGGCTGTAGGGCTGTTCTCACCACGAACCTTAGCGAGCAAGTCTAAACGGTTATTCCAGACACAGGATCGGTTGCAATTGGACAAGATATGACTTGAAACGACTTCTTCCATCCCTGCTTGTATCCATGACAGTGGTACAGAATGTGAACAAGGTGTTTTCAACCACCCTCCCTAGCCACATTAGTACATATCTGACTGTAAAATTTTCTAGAACAAGTTACTAACTCAAGGGCTACATGAGGAACCTCTCATCTCAGCTAATGAATATCCAGGAAGCATCATGTAGTTGTCACAAATCCCTGCATTTCTGAAAAGATAAAAATGACAGACTGAACTCCATCCCTTCTTATCCTCATCTTGGTACAGCTCACCACCTAGAACCTTGCTAGTATCATCTCCCTACACCTATATAAACATCCACCAGGACATTAGACGAGTCATCTTCACATGTAACCCTCCATAGCACTTCTTCTTCTTCCCACGACCTTTTCCTCATCTTAAACTCTGATACGAGGCAGTCTCCTTCACAAGGAAAACAAAGTACATCCTACGTTCTAATCTTTGGTGATTCCATCTTTCCTCATCAAATTTCAACATTTCAACCTAAGTTTGTCTCCTTTCACTTCTCCTACTATCTTTCCAATGTGAAGCTGCGACCCATATGCAAGTTCTTATGTCATGTTGCATCATATTTCCCATGGAACCCCTTCTATTGCTGGATTTGATTCCATTGTGGATAAAGAGCAAAACTACGATTACCAATTTCTTGGCGAGTTCCATAAAGAAAAGAGGGTCAATTGGACTTTGCATGATTGAATTGAAATGGATAAAACTCAAACCAAGGTATGGAGTACCATTTGCTTAGTCATCATATTTCTTCATAAAGTTTGTATGGAGTATCATTTGCTGAGTCATCACCTTATTATCTAATTTGTTGTAGGGAGTAAAACCTCTTTTCCTGAGTCCACACTCAAATCACATTCTTAATGTTGAGTTTTCATTCAAAGTAATTATGGATTTTATCGATATAATGTCCCTAACAAAGAGATCTTTTATCGCATTTCATTGACAAATCTTGTTCGCTTCATCAAATATACCTTTTGTGCAATAGATGTCAATATGTGTCGCTCTCTTTTTATGAAAATTAGTATCACAGTGAAGTTTTGGCATAACTTACGCTTACACCATACAAATCACAATATTGTGAATATCGATGGTTTTCCTCATGTTTTTGTCAAAAATTTGAATATCTACAGTTCATAGAATTGATAAAAAGTTCAATTGCTAAGATTCTTATCATGACACGTCATACTCTTGGTTATGCTATGATTAAAAAAAAAGTTATTGTTGAGATTCCATCACTGAAGAGTGGTCTTACAGTCCCAAAGCCGGTGAGGACCGGAAGATCGATATTGATATGTTATGTTATGTTTGATCCGGATCGTATCCTTGGGATGGATAAGGGAGGAGGAATAGCCTATCCCTTACACCTACCCCACCTTGAGGGCAGTCAAAGTACTGCTGGTCTGTGAGATAAATCATCAAAGGTTGTGTATAATGACCGCTGAGGTGACGGCACCTGCACTAGGCTGCCAGACCATGGAGAGATATGGTTAGAAACCGACCCCACCTCGAGGGCAGAGCAAGGGCTGCAGGACTATCCTTTGAGTAGGCATCGAATCAGGGGCCTACAAACCACACCAGTAGTGTGCAACGGTGGGACAGAGGAAGCTGTAAGGGTAGAATTAGCACATGTTTAACGTCGATATCTATGTGATATGTTTAACGACGGTGTGCGAAGTAAATATATATATATATATATATATATATATATATATATATATATATATATATATATATATTGTTGTTGTTACTCATGGTCTATGTGACCTTAGCTGTGGTTGCAGGCCACGAGCTGGATCTAGGGTTGGTTAACAATCCCTCTGGACTGAGTGGGGAATGATACAATAAAATGATTTATATGCTATTTGCTCTGTTATTATGTGTTTCACTTTAATATAACATGCTCCAACTTTCATATCATATGATCAATTTCTACGTCTTTCATTTATAATTTTATCTCATGTTATCAAATGTTCCATTATGCGTATGATCAGCTTAAATTTTTATGCCTCTCCATACTTAGACATTTGTCTAAATCCTCTTGCTACAGTTCGTGTTCCCTTCCCAATGTAGGTTAAAGAAGACCTCAAGTTTCATCGTGTGGCTTTTCTGACTAGATCCTGGCAGGAGCAGCATCAGGCTAAATGATCAAATTCTTAGTTGATGTTCAAGTGTTTAAAAGCTAATCAAGTGAATGTAATATTTGAAACACTATTACAACCTGTGTCATGTAATATAGACATTTTGAAGATGTAATAAAGGTTTGTGGTTGCCATCTATTTCTTGATGCTTTTTTCCATAACACCCTCGGGTTTTAATCTCCATGATTAAGAGTTAATTGTGGAGGCAAAAATTCGGGACGTTACAGGATGTTAGGACATTATGACATCAATGTGTAACCAAATGAATAGGAAGGCTTATACGGGTAAAGACTAAATGAAAGGTATGGAGTATCATTTGTTGAGTCTTCACCTTGCTACATAATTTGTTGTATGGAGTACCATTTGCTGAGTCATCATCTTCCTTCATAAATTTTGTATGGAGTATCTTCTTTTGAGTCTTTTTGATACATACGTCATTGTATGGAGTATCCTCTTCTGAGTCATCTTGATACATAGATTGTTATATTGTATATCTATACATCATGCATACATTTTTGAAAGGAATCACAATCCTTTTGATGAGTCATCACATCCCATTTATGGGCCTCCCTTAGATGATTTCCATGTACAATCTGTTAATATTATTAACATAAGATTACAATATAATCAAAGAGTTGATTAGTCCACATGTCAGAGATTTTATATTTATTCACTCATTTCCTTGGTACTAGATATTTCTTTTATAAAAATTATATGCAGTTAAGTATCATATATTTATAATGCAACATTAAGGTCTTCAATGTCCTCTTATAGAATTTGATTACATGTCTTTAAAGTTAAATACTCGATTGGAATTCACTATCTTACTAAGTCAACCTCAAGAAGCAATTATCTATTATAACAAGTGGTTGTGTGTAAATGAACTCTCGATGAATATGATATCATGAGAATCAATGTTACTATTGTTTCAATTAAAATGATGACTTGTGAAAAGTGAGATTGAAGACATGTTCTACTTCTTCCTTTTATCTTCATTGAGTCTTATCCTATTATTACAATGCTTCAACATGATTAATCATATTTGATGAAATGATGAAATGGTTAAAATGATGAGATTGAAATCATGAAAATTGATTTTGAATGAATTTACTCTTTTTTTAATAAAATTATGATAACTGTTGTTGGGATTCCACCACTGAAGAGTTGCTTTCACAGTCCCAGAGCCGGTGAGGACCGAAAGATCGAGATTGATGTGCTATGTAACATGTTATGTTATGTTTGATCCGGATCGTATCCTTGGGATGGATAAGGGAGGAGGAATAGCCTATCCCTTACACCCACCCCACCTTGGGGGCAGCCAAAGTACTATTGGTATGTGAGATAAATCATCAAAGGTTGTGTATAACAACTGCTGAGGTGACAGCACCTGCACTAGACCGCCAGACCATGGAGAGATATGGTTAGAAACCGACCCCACCTCGAGGGCAGAGTACGGGCTATAGGACTACCCTTTGAGTAGGCATCAAATCAGGAGCCTACAAACCACACCAACGGTGTGCAGCGGTGGGACATAGGAAGCTGTAAGGGTAGAATTAGCACATGTTTAACGTCGGTATCTATGTGATATGTTTAACGACAGTGTGCGAAGTGATTATATACATTGTTGTTACTTATGGTCTATGTGACCTTAGCTGTGGTTGCAGGCCACGAGATGGATCTAGGGTTGGTTAATAATCCCTCTGGACTGAGTGGGGAATGATACAATAAAATAATTGACATGTTTTCTTACTCTCTTATTATGTGTTTTACTTCAATATTACATGATCCAACTTTATATCATATTCTCAACTTTTATGTCTTTTCAAGGTATAAACTTTTATCTCATGTTCTCAATTGTTTCAGTATTCATATGATCTGCTTAAATTTTATGCCTCTCCATACTTAGACATTTGTCTAACTCCTCTTGCTACGGTTCTTGTTCCCCTCCCACCGTAGGTTAAAGAAGATCTCAAGTTTCATCGTGTGGCTTTTCTGACTGGATCCTGGCGGGAGCAGCATCAGGCTAAATGATCAATTGCTTAGTTGATATTCAAATGTTTAAATGCTAATCAAGTGAATGTAATATTTGAAACATTATTATAACTCATGAATATGTAATAAAGTTTTTTGGTTGCTATCTACTGCTTGATGCTTCTTCCATAACGCACTCGGGTTTTAAGCTCCATGATTAGGAGTTAATTGTGGAGGCAAAAATCTGGGATGTTACAAGGGGTGTTACAAGTTATCAACCCCTAACAAGGATTTTGTCCCCAAAATCTCAAGAAAAAAGAGAAAGGTACTTCCTCTTTTAACTCTTCATTAAACTTTTATGAAACCAATCAAAGGAATCTCAAAATAGTAAACTTACTTATGACTAAGGAAGATTCTTATATTAAACATCTTTTATATCACAATGATGTCATGACTTTATCCAAGATTAATACCAGATTTATCACATAGGATACACCCTTAGTTAACTATACCACTTTTGGCATTTAGAATTAATCTTTTGTCAAGTCATACTTTCTCAACGTAGAAACACTATAGGTACATTGTACAACTCAGATGGCAAACCTAACTTTTAAGCCACCTTCACAACTTGTAGCATTACAAGAGGAGGTTTACAGACCTGGGAGTTATTATATTTATCTGAGGGAAAAGGTAAGACCACAATTTCAAGGGTATTAACCATCAAATTCTCATTATGAATTTTTTCTTGATCTCACATACCACTGACACCTCTTGGATACTAGGATTCCTTACCTAGGTATCCATCACATACAAAAAAATGCATCACATTCATGTTCATTCATCTTCTCAACTGTCATTATAGATTCAAAACATGTTGTAAGAATCTTCCTATCATCTTGGAGGATCCACAAAAAATCATTATTCACGGATATCACCATGTTGTAACCAAATTCCAAGCCCCAATTGATACTTTTCAAGTATCCTTCTCATGGTCACCTCAAAACCATGCAAATTAAGTGACATGAGACTCACTTGAACATCACATCCCTAGAAAGGAAGTTCATAAAGGAAACATACTTTCCCTTATCACCACAACACCATCTAGGGATTGTTAATAGGGAGACGGAGATTACTAACTTTATTTTGTTATTATATGAGTTATCACTACTCATGTGTCATTCAACTCAGTTTCATCTTCATTTCCTTGCCATTGGCATAGGAAATGTAAAGATGATTACATGTCATTACTCCTTCTTTGATTTTTTTCTCTTCATGTTTATGAACATTTCCTTGTTTTACCACATTTTTCATCTTTACATCATGGTAAGGATCTTTGTTCTTTACATATTCTTTATGAAGTAGGGATCATCTTCCTTGTCCCCTTTCATATATCATGAGTATTACACTTTATACTTTCTTATACTCATAGGTTGGTTTGAGATTAACTCAGATTCCACCTTATCACAATTATAATGTGGTAGGAATTCCTATGTTACATTCCCATTTCATTATGCTCATTAGATTGCCTCAAAATGACTACTTGATCAGTGTAATCAGAAAGATAGAAATTGAGGAGTTCCATACTTCCTTTTTTCTTTAGTAATTGAATACCAAGGTAGGGCATTCAAGCACTGAGATTAGGTAGTATGCTCTTTGTTTTATATCATGTTTCTTATCTTCAACATCTCTTTTAAGTTCTAAGACTTAGTATCTCTGGTTCTCTCCAGGTGTCTCTTTTCAACCTCTTCCTCTTTTAAATGAACAAAAGAAACCACAAAACATTTTAGAGAATACTGGATAGAATAAAAATTCTAGTCCTCTTCCTCATGTCCCCAAAGGACTAACTAAAGGAAACTTAACAACAACTATCCTTCTTATGATTAATAGGCAGAATAAAGAGAGATAAGTCAGAATGGAAAATTTCTATCTGACTTGTTACCTATTACAATTTATCTGGTGTCTTAGGTTGACTCAACATATAGATTCTATCTGTAGCCTACTATCTCCCTTGTTCTCTACTAGGTGAAGTAGATGGATCATCCTGTGACGCTTGTCCTCATCCGCATCCTTCTATTCCACTAAGCTGTGGTCCTTGTGAGCCCTGTAGATTCTGCCTTATCTATTAGGTTACTTCATTATTTCTTCTTAGACACTTCCACCTCAGATGTCCTATCTTTCCACACTTGTGGAAAGCTCAGGTTTCTTGCTGTGGCCTAGGTGGACCTATCACTGACATTGATGTTGCACTATGGGCTCCAACAGGCGGAAAACTACGGATCCACATGGGAGATTCCATCATGTTCACGCTTCAACTGTTCATCCATTAACATTCTAGTTAATGAACAACATCCCCATATATCCATTAGATCTCATAGAAACATCATTCAATCAAGGAAAGTTTAAATTGAAAAGGATTCATCAAGTATTACATAATTGAAGGTGAATAATAATAGAGTTGAGTTCAAGTTATATAAGCTGCCTCAAGATCACCACTAGAGATTCTACATCAAAGCTCCATGTCCCCAAGGTTGAAGATGACCTACTAAAAGGTCCAAGGTTTGGCTATAGCTTCACATCCATCAAGAAGAAGATATCATAGTTAGAAACTTGGTGAAGAAAAAAGAAAGAAAGAACTATGATCCGAGATACATAATTCTCCAAGGATGAAGATGGTCATGGCATCACCTCAGAAAATATGCTCGACCTTCCTCTTGCTCCTTGAGCTCCTATGGCTGTCCACTAAGAAGGAGGTGGTAAAAGAGTCAAAAGGTTTACTTGCTTGTGAAAAGGGGGAGTAATATAGTTGAATTTCAAGAGAGAGAGTATATGTGAGGTGTCATAACCATATGTAACTAGGTGACATGTGTCCATGCATGGTGACACCATGCATCCATGATTATATCGACATGAAAAAAATCTGTAGATAATTCAAGTATGATATATTAGCCATTGGGTATCTTGCTTGACAACATACCACAACCCAATATCACTTGATGTGCAAACCGATACAACTTTTACAAGGAACATCTAAATCGATAGGCTTCATCTACTTGAGGTGCTTAGCCCGATATGAATATTTTCAAAAAGTTACTAAACTGATATGGGACCTCCTCTATGGTTTCTAAACCGATAGGCACTCCCATATACTCTTCATAACTTGACACAACTTTATCTAGGGTTCAAGATTCTCAACATTCTTTGGTTCTTTCACCACTAAGATTTCCATCACTCAACCAAGACTCAAACAAGGCACCCTCTCCTTTCTCTCCCTTCTAGATGATGTGAAGAGAGAGAATGGACACTCTAGATGTGATAAATTCCACATAAACCCCATATTTTGGGTAAATTACAATTTGCACCAAAATTATCATATATAACACAAACTGTCTTCAAACCGATTCAAACTTGAAACTTGATCTCACCTTAAGTCTTAATTACTTTTTCAAAAGATTAAGACAAGGTTATACTCATCTTACTTAGGAAAAAACATCTAGGGTTACCTCATAACCCAGGTCAGGGGTGTTACAATTCTATCCGAGGCCTCAAATCCTGAGATGTTATAGTTAAGGGAAAGGGCAGATCTATTGGTAGTTGTGATCTAGACCCCTACCATAAATCTAAATATATTTATCAATACATACATAGTTTTAGAGGACAATAATTCGTAAGAGTGTTGAGGGTAGGTTGATCTGTGTTCATAAAGGTATCTTCATACTAAATAAAGGATAAGAGAGAGTGGTAGTTGAGGGTTCATTGGAAAATGGCTTCTTGATTTTTCCAAACACATAAGTTACCTTACAATCAAATATTGTATCTATTAAAATCATGGTTTACAAGATGACCATTAGTTATCATTTCAAATAGTAATTTGTTGATGTATATTATATATTCTTACAAATGTTTAAACAATAATTAAAATGACGTGTTTAAAAATTAGAATAAAACTTTTCCCATGTGAAAATGTAAATATATAAGAATTAGAAGTCTTGTATAAATGTAGTTATGTGATGCAAACATTATCTAAGAGATGGAAACTGTAACGATCTCACTTTTCAGCAATCTCCAGTTAAGGAAGGCCAAAAAGACGATAGCCATTACCTAAATTTTTCCTAAGGATCTGGATTTAAAAAAAAATAAAGAATAGTAAATAATTTCCATTATTTCAAATGGTGGTTACAAATGCTCTTCCAAGATTGACATGAATTTCTATCATAAATAACTATACATATGAGACTATATGAGAAGAAGTTTCTATCAAATCCACCTTACAAGTTAACTTTCATGTCTTCAAGTAATTTGACGTGTCCATCATTTCTTGATACCATTTTATCTAATATGTACCTAATATGTTGTGAAACAAAATCACATATCAGCATATCAAAATATACTATGAACATGGGGTTCATGCAAAAGGGTGTAAGTAACCTAACAACACATATTCCGTCAAATATTTGCAAATAAGAACTACCATTTTCTTCACATAATCTTTCTTTATGTGATACTCATAGTGGATTTGTAACTGAACAGAATGTGAATAAACATCCAACAGTCTAGTTGTTCAATCTTTGAGAAACACTTGACAAACACCAAAAAACTAATGCGGGTAGTTATATGAGTAACCACATACCTTTTCTAAGACCATGCAGATTATCGAATCATACTTTAAGCATATCATCCAATAAAGAAAGAAAAGCAAAATCCAATCATTTAATCTACATGTTTGTAAATCTTAAAGTGTCACTATCACATTACATATATTAAACCCTACTCGGATCCTAGTCTAGGGTTTTAGGGTTTGGATAAGGAATAAGGGTAGAAACCCAATTTCCGTCACATGTTAACCATTAAGTAAAACTCTAATTACTATATCCAACGCATCTGATAACTTGGATTAGTCTGAGTTCATTAAAGTTATCATCTTTAACTTCAAAACCCTAGTTCTTCATATGCATGGCTATTCACAGCAGGAACCCTAAGTATTATCATTATAGTTGTAATCATGTTAAATCACCATTATATTCCATAATATCAGTTTACAATTCAACGAAACATATTCAACATGATTAATATACAGATCTAGGGTTTATGTAATTTAGTCACCACTTTAGCACATCTTCGCACTAATTTTAGATTTGGAATTAGAATTAGTCATCAAGATGTCCTTTTTATCCAAAAAGGCTAGAGTTTATCCATTAATATCATTTAAATAAGTGAAACCACTGAAATCATGAAACTAGGGTTTCCATGCATTTATTATATTAAAGATTGCATCTTATGAAGTTTTAGAATAATAGAATTATCAAGTCTCAAATATATTTTATTTGTTATCCTCTCATTTTTTGATCAATTTTCTTATATAAATTGTTTTCATCAGAGCATCCTAGAAAGTTCTATATTTTTTGAAAGATAATCATTAGTTGGTCGATCAGAATAGGCCACATCAGAAAAAAGTACCATTATCTTGTTTGGGCCACACAGGCTTGAAGAAGTCAATGGCCTACAACTACCTCAGCTAGGGTTTCCATGTAGGTGGATCTTTCTAAAAGATCCAAAAGACAAAAAGGGGCATTACCTTTTTGTGTAAGACTCGGGACAAATATGTCATTTTAACGATAATTATCTTCAACCTCCTTCCTTCATTCAGCGTGAAATAGCACCAGGGGTCGATTAACAAGTGAGTTGACTCTCACATCTAGTTCTTAGGATGCTCAGGTGAGATCTACATGGCCTTTTCCCTCCTCGTTTGAACTCATAGCACGCCTTCCTATCTTCTTCAGTGATCTTGGTTGGCCTCCCAATGAGTAGCTCCCTAGGTCAAAAGACGGGTGTAAGTGGACCAAGGTGTGACGCCTCCCTTTGTTGCAATGGGTATCTTACATGTGGGTAGGATCTTGAGAAACCTTGGTGAGCATCATGTAAAGCCATTTAGGGTTACTTATAGGTGTGGGTAGTTCAACTAATTCCCATGGAGTTTGAATTCGATAGGGGATTGGACAATGTCCCAATCTCATGCGAAAATAACAGAAGAAAGGTATGGGGTGGTTTGATTTCACCTCCTAAAACCAAAGGATGAGGTCCATATTCAGACCATCGACCAGAGATATGAAATTGGTGTGGGAAAAGATCACATTTACTTTTCTCTTGATTTCCTTTTTCCACCGACGTTGAGTATGACTCAAGAACCATCGATTCCCAATAGAACAGTCTTATGACCACGCATAATATGGAGGAAACGTATTATTGTTCCTGAATCTGAAAATAGTATGTGAAATTTAATACATTTCCCAGAAATACATTTTACTTTTGGAAAACTTTACAAATATGTATTTCTCTCTCCTTTTATCCTTTTAATCCCAAATTTTTATGGAAAGTCGTTAATACTTCTAAGTGTGGGTAAGATTTTAGACCAAAATACACAAGTTAATTTCACTTTTCTTTGCCTTCAAGCAAGGACCTTATTTGATTTATTTAAACCATTAAATAAGTCCTTTTCTCTTACAAATTTGGTAAGATATCTTATTTGGATATATTTTCTCATTAGTCACCACATGGAACCAAAACCAATCCATTAGTTTCCTTCAACATCACTTTTCTAAAAAATTCAACATATATCTATATGTATAATACTAATTATCAATTTCTTTTAGTAAATCCTTTATTATTGGATTCCTCTATTTCTTTATCCAATATCTATTAATGAATTATGAAAACCACAAAACACATGAGATTCCTTTTATTTCTTTAACTTGGGCCACGGGGACTATTTGCAAAGAAAAGTCTCTTGAGCCTTCATATGGGCCATGGGTTGCACCCATGCCACAAAGGTGATTAACATTATTATTCCACCAATTATACCATTGGGGGAATTATTTGTATAAAACATGCTTTATATTTATATCATTCAACTTTACCAAAATTAAGAATATTACATTAACTCCTCCTTAAAAGGAATTTTGTCCCCAAAATTCAAGCCCTAGTAAGGTTCAGGAGAAAGTTAACTCATCATAATTCCAAAACTTAGGGTTATAAACCCCACTTAGATATCTTTTAATCAACTTTTATTGATATGAAAATTCCAAACCTTATTGTTAAGATTGGTACCCTTATTATTTGCATGAAATCATTTCTTGGTGTTTATATTTTAATTCATGATTTCAATTTCACTAGGTGATAACCCCTTCATCAAGGTTTTCAATCTATTATTCATTTATTTCACTCATAAGGGTGAGTTAACACCTCAAACTCTAGATCATGTCATTAAGTTCAAGTTAAGATATTCATCAACATATGTCAATTTTAATCAAACATGTGTCTACCCAATCTCTCTCCCTCATAATGGGGTGAAAATTTGATTTTAGCCCAAAAACAAAGTTCATCCCATTCCAAGAATAGAGACGGCGTACACACATTATCCTAAAATTTCACATTTTAGGTTTAATTATCCTTCACCATAATCCAAACCATGACTACCTTTTTAACCTCATAATATTCTTATATTTCATGAATTCAAGTGTCTTTCTCACTGTTAACTTTGCGTGTTGTTCCTCTTAAGATTTCATTATTGCATGACTTCTTTGTATCTTATATATTTACACCTCAAGTATTATGAGCCTTAGCCACTTCCTTGAGGTTTAGCGGTAATGCACTTTTGGAGCGATCTCATCCTTATGCATCTAGGGAGTACCTCTCACATTTACCCATTGGGCCACATGAACAACACTAAGGTGGACAATCTCCTAAAACATGGGTCTCGGGCGAACGTAGTTGTTACCTCCCAACCAGATGGTCTTGTGCATTGGGGGACAACCAAATCCTAATCCCATTGGTCCATGTACGATTAATACTCCCTACTTGTCCTGAGGATTGACTTAGGGCTCTACTCTTTCCAAGGGTTTATCAAGAGCACATTATTTTTATATGTAATTCTTTTGACCGGATTTCCTCCATCTCTTATGATGCTCATTATTCACTTTATGTCCCCTTTTTGGGATCATGGCGACTTTTATTTCCGGACATGGTCTCATACTGTCAGCCACTTCCATAGTGACTTTTCCTCATGTTCAAAAGAAAAAAATATTGTGTAGGCTATTGTCTAGAGGACCAAGAAGAATCATACTCAACATATGTTCTTTCATATTTTTATACTCATTTTTTACACTTTAGGTGACATTTAAGGTTACCTAAAATTTTAAATTAACTTAGTCAACTTACCTTTATAGGAAAGGTTCTAATCTAGGGCGCCTTCTAGGCTCACAGGAGGAGGTTAGGCTCTCTAGATGCAACCTGGCCCCAAGGTCTTAGGGTTTTTCCTCCCCCATAGGTCCTCTACCCATTGTTAGGTCGGCCCGCCCCAGGTCGGGACACCAATCCTAAAAGTTCTATATTTTCATCTTTAAGAATTTTTTTAATTATAACTTCTCAACTTAATCTTTCAGGTACACTCCCTCTCTGGAGTACTCATGTCAGGAACCTTTTCATTAGGTTTTAGTCCTTGCAATGGACTTCTCATAACCTCTTGTTCTGGGGCTCAGTTGGTATGGCCTTCCTTTCCTAACTAGGCCTCATAATGGCCATCCTATCTTGGCTTGGCCTCATAATGACCATCCTATCCCGTCTTGGTCTTCTTAATGATCATCCTATCCCGATTTGATCATCTGTCACCATAATGACATTTCTTACATCCCACATGTACCACTTAAACCCATCAGAGATAGTTGATTAAGTCATACCCATCTTTTTACGTAACCTAAATAAGCATTTCTTATTTTAACCTTGCCACCAGTATCCTCTTTTCTCAACGGTGTGCCCTCTCTAAGGGGTGCCTTTGTATGGGGAACCCTCTATAAGGGTTTTGGTCCCTACAGTGGACATTTCATACATAGGACTTCTATTCCAGGCATAGCTTGAGGTGATCTTTCATTCCGTGCTTGATCATCAGTCATCCCCTTGATGACTATATTCACTTTATCCTCTTTAAATCACTAGAGATCGATATAGGGTTTGAGCAGGCTACATCCATAAATGCATTATTCATAGGTTGCTTATGTGTCTTAATTTTTTTTCTCATTAATGCCTTGTTCTACACGCACATATGCATGGGAGACTGAGTCACCTATATATATATATATATATATATATATATATATATATATATATATATATATATATATTATAACGTCTAAACCCTTGTTTGCTTAATCTCTGGATACCCTCTCGCTGGGAAGTATTCATACTCACTTTCTAGGAGTATTTCCATGATCTACCCGCTCTCTGGGGGTGATCTCCATCCATCCCCACTCGCTGGGGGTGCCCGTAATATCATACTTTCTCAATGGGAGTATTTCAATCGCATACCCACTCGCTGGGGGTATGTTCAATAACTTACCCACTAATTGGGCATAATATTAATATCTTATCCACTCATTGGGGCACCATACCCATTCAGTGGGGGTACTCTTTATCCATCCATTCCTCCAAAGATAGAATTGGTGTGATGAGAAAGTTATATTCATTTTCATATATAACCTTTGGTTATTTATGTCTCTCATGTATGTTCAAAACCTTTCACATGCATCATACATGAATTTGTCCACATCCATGCATGGCAGGATGGGTCACATAAACCTATTTATATCTCATGTTTCCTCTTACTCTAACTAGGGTTCATATGGGTAGGGTTTCCATTTTACCATTCTACTCCCATTTCCCAGGATTAGGGTTTTAGGTTTGGGTTAGAGACTACACCCTACCTCTTAGGGTTTCTATGTCCCTTGACCCAGTAGGGTTTCCCAAACCAACCCTAGTCCCATCTAGGATTACCCTCATAAGGAAAAACCCATAAAACATTTTTCTTTTCTTTATCATTATTTATATATTACATGTACATTATTATTTCCACATTACATGTACATTATGTTTTCCACATTATTGTTTCCCACATTACATGTACATTAATTGGTAGAGGATTCCTTAGTCCCACTTCTTCTAAAAAAAATCCTAACTTCAAATGAGGAGGGAAGTTCTTTTTAGGGTTTATTAAGCAAAGAGGATGAGAAGTGGACGAATCAAGAAGAAAAGAAAACATAAAGGTATTATACTTTGCGGAGGAAAGTTTTGCAAGTCCTCGGGTCATGGTCCCTTCTAGATACCATTTTCTTTAGAAAATGACGTCATATTTCCCTCACATTTCTATAGATAATTTGAAATTATAAACTATTAAATATTATTTAAAAAATTTGGTGCTTTGATACAAAATGTAACAATCTCATTTTTTAGCAACCCCAAATTATGGAAGGCCAAAAAGATGATAGTATTATCTAAATTTTTCCAATGATCCTGATTTTAACAAACAATAAATAGTAGTAAAAAATTCAGTTATTTCAAAAGGATTACAAAATGCTCTTCTAAGAGTTACATGAATTTCTATCATCGTGAATTATACATATGAGACTATATGAGAAGAAGTATCTATATAATCCTCCATAAAAGTGAACATTAATGTCTATAAGTAATTTGATATATCCATCTTGATGCCATGTTATATAGAATGTACCTAAAACATTGTGAAAGAAAAGCACAAATCAACATATTGAAATATATTGTGTACGTGGGGTGCATGCAAAAGTGTGTAAGTAAACAAGCAACATATATTTTTTCAAATACTTGCAAATAAGAACTTTCACTTTCTTCACATAATCTTTCATTATGTGACACTCATTGTGGCACAATAATTGAATAGAATGTAAATAAACATCTGACAAATTAGTTTTTCAATCTTTAAGAAATGCTCAAAAAACACTGGGAAACTAATGTGGGTGGTCAAAGGCATAGCCACGTACCTTTTGTAGAACCATGCAGATTCTTAAATCATACTTTAAGCATACCATCCAATCAATTAATCAAAGAGCGAATCATTTTATTTTCATGTATGGAAATCCTAAAGTGTCATTATCACATTACACAAATTAAACCCTACTCGGGTCCTAATCTAGGGTTTTAGGGTTTAGATAGGGTATAAGGGTGTAAACCCCATTTCCATTGCATGTTAACCATTAAGTGAAACCCTAATTACTATATCCAACACATCCTTTCATTATGATCACTTGGATCAGTCTGGGTTCATTGAAGTTATCATCTTTAACTCCAAAACCCTAATTCCTCATATGCATGGCTATTCACATTAGGAACCCTAAGTATGATCATTGTGGTTATAATCATGTTAAATCATCATTACATACCACAATATTAGTTTACATTTCAAGGAAACATATTTAACTTGATTAATACACAAATCTAGGGTTTATGTGCTTTAATAACCATTTTAACACATCTTAGCACTACTTTTAGAATTGGGATTAGAATTAGTAATCAACATGCCCTTTTATCCAAAAAGTTTAGACTTTATCCATATCATTTAAACAAGTGATAACCATTAAAATCATGAATCTAGGGTTTCTATGCATTTATTACATTAAAATTTGCATCTTTATGCACTTTTGGAATAGAAAGAATTATCAAGTCTAAGTTATATTTTATTTATGATCCTCTCATTTTTTTGATCAATTTTCATATATAACTTGTTTTCATCAGAGTATCCTACCAATTTTTATAATTTTTGCAAGATAATCATTAGTTAGCCAATCAGAACATGCCACATCAGATAAAGTAGCATTATCTTATTTGGGCCACGCAGGCTCAATGCAGAAAATGGCCTTAAGCCACCTCAGTTAGGCTATTTGTGTGGGTGGCTCTTGCTAAAAGATCAAAAAGAAAAAAGGGCCCTTACCTTTTTGTGCAAGACTTGGGGTAAAGATGTCATTTCAGCGATGATTATCTCCAACCTCCGTCCACCGTTCCTCACAAAATAGCACCAGGGGTTAGTTAATAGGTGAGTTGACTCCTACCTCCAGTGCTTGGTACGCCCAGGTGAGAGCTCCACAAACTCCTCCCTCCTTGTTAGAACTCATAGAACACCTTCATGCCTTCTCTGGTGATCTAGGTTGTCCTCCCTACAAGTAGCTCCCTAGGTCAGGAAACAGGCATAAGTGGACCAGGGTGCGGTGCCTCCCTTCATTGCACTGGTTATCTTAGGTGGGGGTAGGATCTTAAGAAACCTTGGCGAGCATCCTGTGAAGCCCTTCTGGGTTACTTATAGGTGTGGGATCACAGAGAGATTTCTACTGATTCCTATGGAGTTCAGAGCCCACAGGGGATTGGGAAATGTCTTGATCTTGCACAGAAATAACAAACCAAAGGGATGGGGCGGTTTAGTTTCACCTCATCAAACCAAAGGAAGAGGTCCCAATTTAAACCATCTACCAGAGAGAAATAATTAGAGTGGGCAAATATCATAGCTACTCTGCTCTTGGTTTCCTTTTTCCATCAGGGTAGATGATGACTCAAGCACCATTGATTCCCAATAGAACGGTCTTAAGACTGCAAGAAATATTTAGGGACTGGGTTCTTGTTCCAGAAGCTGAAAATAGTATGTGACATTTAATACATTGCCTTGAAATTCATTTCACTTTAGGAATACTTCATAAATTAATATTTCACTCTCCTTTTATCCTTTAAATACCAAATTTGGAAGGAAAGTTTTAAATTCTTTTATGTAAGTGTGGGCAAAATTTAAGACCAAAAGACACAAGTTAATTTCACTTTTCTTTGAATCCAAGAAAGGACCTTATTTGATTTATTTAAAGCATCAAATAGATCCTTTTCTCTTACAAATTTGTCTAGATATATTATTTGGATATATTTTCTCATTAATCACCACATGGAACTGGAACCAATCCATTAGTTTCCTTCAACATCACTTTTCTAAAAAAAATCACATGTTTCGATATGTATAATACTAACTATGAATTTCTTTTAGTAAAACCTTTATTATTGAATTTCCTATCTTTCTTTGTCAAATATCTATTAATGAATTATTACAAACCACAAAACACATGAAATTCCTTTTATTTCTTTAACTAGTGCCACAAGGACTATTTGCAAAGAAAAGTCTCTTGGGCTTGGATATGGATCATGGGTTGCACCCATGCCATAAGGAGGTTAACATTATTATTCCACCAATTATACCATTGCAAAAAATATTTGTTTAAAACATGATTTTTTTTGCCAAAATTGAGGTTATTATGGAAAAATTATCTATGAGATAAGTTGAATATAACTTTTCCCATGTGAAAATATAAATACGTACTGAATTGGAGATGTTACATAAACATAGTTATGTGATGGAAACATTATTTCAACAAAGCATAACCTAAAAATGACTTTCTTCTTCTTCACATTGACATGCTTTTGAAAATATAGCTGGCTACGCACTCCTCAGATTCATGAATGGGTTGGTCAGTTACAACCAAATCAAGATGGATCAGGAAGATAGTGATAAGACAACTTTAATCACAGAGTGGGGAGTATTCTTCTACCAGGTCATGCCATTTGGTCTCAAGAATGCCAGAGCTACATATCAAAGAGTGATGGTTGTTTGCTTTCATGACATGATGCATAAAGAGTTGGAGGTATACGTACACAATAGGATAGCCAAGTTGAGAAGTCTAGAAGACAACATTGTCAATCTAGGGAAGCCATTTGAATATCTAATACGATTCTCTCTATGCCTCAATCCTACCAAGTTCAACTTTGGGGTTACATTTGGAAACCTACTCGAGACATTTTCTATAAGAGGGGAATTGAAGCCAACCTTGGGAAGGCGCGTTCCATCTGGGAAATGCCCCGTTTCCATTATAGAGAAGGAGATAAGAGGTTTTTTTCAGTTCCATTCAATACATCACTCACTTCATTGTAAATCTTACACCTATATGTGAGTCTATTTTCAAGATACCCAAGAAGAACTTCAAGTTTAGATGGAATAAATAGTGCGAAGAAGCACTCTAAATGCTCAAAAGACAACCTTGACAATCCACCAGTACTGAGGGTGGCAGTGTCAGGGTACCTATCACCCTTCAATTATTAGTTTATGAAACATCAATGGAAGGAGATCTTAGTCAATCAATGATCGATGGTGAGCATGACGTCTACTACCTATCCAACAAGTTCAATGATATCGATGCCTCTATAATAAAATTGTAAATTATTGTCTATCCTTGACACATGAAACAAGTATGTTGCATCATTGTTTGATGATGTATCCATTACAGCTGACTTCCAAGCATGACCCTCTCTACTATTTCTATAATTTCCATAACTGTAAAGAGTGAGATCCCTAAGGCGATCCACTCCCAGCTAGAAATAAAAAGGCAACATCCCAAACTGAAGAACAACATAATTTTTTTCTCAAAAAGGGATGATAACCAATTTATTCAGCATGAATGTATCATAAAACCAAAGTAGAAGCGGGGTATGAAGATATACCTAACCATTACAAAGCTTGTTATCATCACTACCCTTCACCACGCAGGGTGAGATAAAAGGAAAAAATAACTAAACATAGATCTATCTAAGGATCACCTAACAACTTCATTAAAGTCTCCCACAACGATCCAATTAAACTTGTTGAGGTCTTGGTCCAACCTGGTTGTTTCCTTCTTGACCTATATCTGGGGTGGGAAGCATACCCCACAAAAGGAAAAGAGAAGATGACATAAGAAAAAAGTTGGTATGTGCATGTTAAATGGAAATTGAGCAATATAATGAGATAAAGGATGTAAAATAAAAGGCTTCCCATAGAAGAGTAAAGGACTACCCAATCAGGCATAAAAGAAATGTACAACAATGAAAGATACAAATAAGAGCAAAGTATAAAAACAAGGCATCCATGTGTTTCACCTATGATAATACTAGACAACATAAACATGTATGTAGGAAACAACACATCTACCAAAAATGTGGGGTGAGAAGGGTCTTGTATACATTTGCTTTAAAATATGGGGTGGCAGGGCTTGCCAACAGCTACCTGGGAGGGAAAAACACATCTGCCTAAAATATTTTCATATGCAGGAATTTTCACATATGCATTCATATGTGGGAATTTTCACATCCACATAAAGAACAAATTTATATTATCCTAGTAGCCACTACATGATGCATAACTAAAGAATAAATAAGAATGAACCAAATAAGAGATAAGAACATCCAACAAATACATAAAGTTGGATCACATGATCGTAATCAACATCCACCTTAAAAGTGGGGAACAGAGAACATATCACCAAAGTATGTTCCACCATGAGTAATGTATAAGGATGAGTCCAAAATAATGTCCAAATAGGATAATATGATCACAAGCATGGTAACAAATAAAAGGTACATCACACCAAGCATATTTTCAAAAGAAAAAAATATTGTGTAGGCTATTGTCTAGAGGACCAAGAGAAATATGAAAATAGTTTATCTCTTACAAGGAATAATAGGGGATGAAAACATACCTCTCAATGTCTAATAGTCCAAGATCACATCTAGATCCAAGTCTAGGTCTCCAAAGAACCTAATAAGCATGTATGTCGATTTTGAGTCAATTTCACGTTGATTATTCAACCCTAAAAATCACCTTTTTCATTTTATATGAATTAGGTTATCAAAACCATTCCATGTTTTATATTATATTTTCCTGAGCTTAAAACATATTTTATTATATTTTTCTGACTTTTAAGTATTTAGTAATGGATTTTGTAAGGTATTACCTATTTAGGAAAATCCATTAAAATCACCTTTTTAAAACATTAGATTCTGGTGAAAAAACTAGTACCATTAGAAAGCACATATTTTTCTGATTTTAGATCATATTTTATTTTATTTTTCTGAGCTAAAAATATTTAGTAATGAATTTTTGAAATTTGACCAATTAGAAACTAGAAAATTCCAAATAAGGTAAGAGAATAGCGAGAAAAGGATAAGAGAGCGGGCCCACCTACTGACTTGGCCCAATCATGGCCGGCCATGTCACGGGTCAAAGGCTTGCCTTTGACTTGCTCAAAGCAAACAAGATACAAGAAAAAAGACACATGACCCTAGATGAGAAAATAAAGAGAAGAGAAACGAGAAGGGACAATAGAATAATATCACACAAGGAATTTTTCTCCCTTGCTTAAGCACCATGAGTGCATGTAGAAGTGCTTCCATATAGCTCAAAATAGAGTGAATCCACGAGACACCATGATTCGAGAAAATAGATGCATGGAAAGAAAAAAGAGAAAGAACCGAACTCACCGCTGGGTTTAATTTGTTTGTAGGTGATGAGGAGATGAGTAACCAACCACCACAAGGTCAGGATGAGGGACTTGATTGTGATGGCTATGCAAGGGGGCTTTGAGAAAATTAGCGTGAGAGAATAATTTCATAGGTTCTTGTGGATCTTAAGGTACCAATATATATAGGTGTGGTTAGGTAATAGGGCTCATAGAGGAGGTATGTTTGAGAAGTCAAAGACTTGATTTGGGAAAATTGCACATTCATAATGAGAGACCATAAGTAATTTCTCTTTACATTGACAGTCTAATTTGTGAAGTGTGAGCAAAAGAAATTGTGGAAAATGATCAACAGAGGAGCGAGAAATCCCAAAATAAAAATCAACCTAGTCGGCGGCCTACTTTCCTTCATGACTGAGGAAGAGGACAACTCCCAAGCCATCTGATCATGGATCAATGATTGAGATCAGCCTGCATATAAGAAAAATAATATTTCATCTGCGTGACACATTAAATGGCTTTCCCAATCGAATTCAATTAAAGTGGAGACGCTTTAATTTCTCTTTTTCTCTTCCTTATTTTGAGGGTGCAAACAAGTACCAAATTAAATGAAACTTGACACCTAGCCTAATTAGGATGTGTAGAATCCGAATATGCAATTAGATTTGAATTTTGAGAACTTTTGATTCATTAATTAAGTCAAATCTTATTTTCTCTTTCGTTGTTCATTAATGACTATAAGAGCTCCAAATCTGATGAAACTTCACCCATAAGAAAACCAAAACATGCGGACAAGAATTGGCCATCAATTTTTCCTTCGAGATTATTTATCACATTTAGTTAATATTTTGGGAATTTACATATTTTCTCTCCCCTAATTTACACATGTACATTAAAGATTATCCAATTTAGATGAAAATTTACCCAAGGCTATTTTAATGTGTGTATTACAAATCTATGATTGTTTTCCACTTTTTGAGTCATTAGATTATCTATCTCATATTTTAAAGGAAAACACCTTTTATTTTCTAAATAAAATAGATGTTATCCTAAATTAGTGAAACTTGGACTCCAAGCCAAAACATATACAAAGAAAATGAATATGAAGTTATTTTTAATCGATTTGTCTTCCTTGTATGTGGTTTACATAATTCAGATTTGTGGCCCATTATTATTTTAGTTAATATATTATTTCATTATTATCACCATCATATTACCCCCAAAAGGATATATGTCTTTTTTGTACACTAAATATTATATATTTATCTTTTTCCTCATTTAGTTTATTAATTCTATATTTATTTGAATATTGTAATATTATTCTCTCAATGATGAACACATATCTCTCCTAAATGTATTTTCTTTCTTTAATCATCATTATCTCATGTGACATATTCTATGTATCCTTTATTGGTCTAAAAACCAATATGAGGGTATTATGTCATATTTGTTTATATTTCTATATGTTAGGGTGATTTATTCATGCATTAACATGTTTAGGGTTTGAACTAGCTACTAATGTGTATATCTTTTATCATTGTTTGTCTAAGCCCAAAAAACCAAGTTGACTATCCTCCAAGACATAAAATTAGGGTCAAGAGGCTAGGTCTCGATTCGTTACAGATTTACACCCCTTAAAAGGATTTCATCCTCAAAGTCTAATCATTCATACTTCATAAACCAACTACTCTCCACCCCTTAAAAGGTTTTACCTAATTAGCCCAACTAAACAACATCTGGGTACTATGGTTACTTTTGCATGTTTTTAGTTGTGAATATTTTAAGTTGTTTATGCAACCAACTAAGAAATCATAACCAACTAAGGTTGAGTTTTAGGTCCTTGTGTCTATAACCTAACAACCCTAATAATTACATTATCCACTGAAAGTCACAAGGTATAAAGGGTATGTCCACTACACTTCTATATTATTCCACATATCCCTAGTCACTTCTTCATAGATAAAAATAAGGTTTAGGGTATCTATGTCAAACTAATTCTCAGCTCTTACCGTCCATACTCCACACATCTCTTAATGGTTACTTAGTTCATGAAAACTTCAATAAAATCTAGATATAAATTCTTTTGCACATATAATTGTATAATGAAAATAATTTGATGATGAAAAGCTTTCCAAGGAAAAACAAACATGCCAGCCAAAAATCAATAAGAAAACCTAGTCAAAATTTTCCATAATAAGATCTCCTTATCCTAACATTACCTCATTATCATAACCTAATTTCATCCTCAAGTAAAACCTCATTGCATAAAAAGATACATATCACCATAATCCTATATGGTAGGGTAAAATTACTTAAAATCACATAAGGGTTCACTAAACATGATTCCAATGTACACCTCATATCACCTTTCATAACTCATGGACAACCTAGAAAATTTTTAGGGAAAGCATCTCACCTAAAGGGTGACTATGTATCGAAAAGTTTCAAACTAGGGAGAAAAGGTTGAAATGGTTAGATAACTGACGACCACTGGATCTGATACCAAGTTGTAAAGAGTGAGATCCTAGAGGGGATCCACTCCCTACTAGAAATAAAAATTCAACATCCCAAACTTAATACCAACATAATTTTTTTCTCAAAAAGGGATGATAACCAATTTATTCAACATGACTGTATCATAACACCAAAGTAGTAGCAAAATATAAAGATGCATCTAACCATTACAAAGCTTGTTATCATCACTACCCTTCACAACTTAGGGTGAGATAAAAGGAAAAACTAACTAAACATAGAGCTAAATGAGGATCACCTAACAACATCAATAAAGTCTCCCACAAAGATCCAATTAAACTTGTTGAGGTCCCAATCCAACCTGGTTGTCTCCTCATTGACCTATATCTAGGGTTGGAAGCATACCCAACAAAAGGAAAAGAGAAGATGACATCAACAAAAAGCTGGTATGTACATGCTAAAAGGAAATTGAGCAATTTAATGAGATAAATTATCTAAAATAAAAGGATTCCCATAGAAGAATAAAGGACTACCAAATTGAGCATAAAAGAAATGAACAAAAATAAAAGAGACAAATAAAAGAAAAGTATAAAAACAAGGAATCTCTGTGTTTCACCTGTGATAATACTACACAACATAAACATGTATGTAGGAAATAACACATCTACCAAAAATGTGGGGTGAGTAGGGTCTTGTATACATCTGCTCTAAAGTATGGGGTGGCAGGGTCTATCAACATCTGCCTAGTCAGGAATAACACATCTGCCTAAAATTATTTTCATATACATGAATTTTCACATATGCATTCATATGTGGGAATTTTCACATCCACATAAAGAGAACATGTACATTATGCTAGTAGTCACCACATGATGCATAACAAATAATAAGCAAGAGTGAACCAAATAAGAGAGATGAGAACATCCAACAAATACATAAAGTGGGATAACAAGATCCTAATCAACATCCACCTTTAAAGTGGGAAAAAGAGAATACATCACCAAAGAATGTTCCATCATGAGTAATGTATAAGGATGAGTCCAAAATAATGTCCAAATAGGATAATACAATCACAAGCATAGTAACAAATAAAATGTACTTCACTTGAAGAATATTTTCAAAAGAAAAAGATATTGTGTAGGCTATTGTCCAAAGGACCAAGAGAAAGATGAAAATAGGTTATTGCTCAAAAAGAATAATAGGGGATGCAAACATATCTCTTGATAGAGTATAATAGTCCAATGTCACTTGTAGATCCAAGTCTAGATCTCCAAAGAACTTAATAAGCATGTATGTAGAATTTGAGTCAATTTCACATTGATTATGCAACCCTAAAAATAACCTTTTTCTTTTTATATAAATTAGGTTATCAATAACATGCCATGTTTTAGATTATACTTTCTTGAGCTAAAACCATAATTTTTATTTTTTGACTTTTAAATATTTAGTTATGAATTTTGCAAGTTATTACCTATTTAGGAAAATTCATTAAAACTAGCTTTTTAAAATATTAGATTCAGGCGATGAAATGAATGGCATTAGAATGCCCCTATTTTTCTAATTTCAGATCATATTTTATTTTATTTTTCTAAGCTATAAATAATTAGATATATGAATTTTTGAAAATCGACCAATTAGAATACCAAAAAATTCCAAATTAGCGAAGAGAATAGCAAGAAAAGGATAAGAGAGCAGTAACAACCCGCTGACTTGGCCCAATCATGGTAGGCCAAGTCACAGGTCAAAGGCTCATCTTTCACTCACTCAAAGCAAATAAGATATAGTCAAAAAGACACTTATGACCCTGGGCGAGAAAACAAAGAGAAGAGATCCACTACTATAGAAATGGCTTATAAAGTCACTTTTCAAGGTGTCGGTTGTATACATAAATGGACACCTAAACTCTACAGTGTCGGTTTATAACATAAACCGACATACAATCTGTGAAGGTCGACTAGACACGGGTCCCGCTTTTATTAAGTGTCAGTTAATTAATAAAAAACCGACACCTAAAATCAACCGCCGAAACCAAAATTCCAGCGAAAAAATTACCTCCAAAATTTGACATATGTCGTCGGTTCATAAATAAATAACCGACGACTAAAGGGTATTCGCGAGACAGGAATAGGTGTCGGTTGACCTTTAGTTAAAAACTGACGACTATAATCTAGTATAGGTGCTGGTTTTTGGAATAGAACCGACACAGTTGGTTTATTTGTCGGTTTATTAGAATAACCGACGCTTATTGTCAACTTAATAGCTCACCAGCGCGAGCTTCTCTTCCCCTTTCCCAGTTTCATTCCCGATTTCAGTTAGGTCTGGTGATTTCTTGCTCGCCCCCGCCGGCCGTTGCTCCTCCGCCACCGCTGTCGTGCTCCTGCTCCTGCCCTCGCCGCTGCTCCGTGCTCACCGGCAGCCGTGCTCCTGCTCCTGCTCCTGCCCTCTGTGCTCACCGACGGCCGTCCGTGCTCCTGCTCCATGCCCTTGCCGCTGCTCTGTGCCCTCACCGCCGCTGCTCTGTGTCCTCGTCGACGCTTCTCCTCTTTTTGTCGCCGCCTCCGCCGGTGGTTGTTGTGCTCCGGCCGCTGGTCTCCTCTGCCCTCAAGGTATGCCCGCCTGCCCTGCCTTCTTCCTTCTTCCTCTGCTCCGGCGGCTGCTTGGGCGGTGCCAAGGCACGCCCAAGCAGCTGCTAGGCGTTTTTTTAAAGTTATTTACTTATTTGTGTTTAGGGTTTAGGTACTGATTTTGTGCTTCTACAGAGTTGAATCCTCTATTGTCTATACAATACATGTAATTTTGATCAAGTGATGATATGTAAATGTAGAAATAAGTTAGTAAGGTATCAATGATAAGTCTGCTGTAATGTGATGCAAAATAGTTATTGTATCATGCATATCTTAATACTTTTTTGTTTTATAGTTGTATAGGGTGTTTTATGTGTGACAAGTCTATTGTTTAATAGTTTAGCTATAATCATTGTTTTATAGTTGTGTTATAAAGTATTTGGGTGTTTAGTATGGTTCCAAAAAGTATAGTATATATATGCATACATGTGCATTTTTTTATAAAATTGTATAGACAATCAAAACCCGTTCTTGGTGAGAATCCTAATCACCCTTCTTGCTTAATGATGAACTGTAATGCACACATGTGACATGCTTGGAATGTAAATGATGAACTTTTCCCTAAATTGCCAATTGTCGCCTACTTGTCCGTCGCCGCTACCGAAAGGTATGCTTCCTCCAGTACTGCTCCGCCACAGTTGTCTAGTTGTGCATACCTGCGAGTTATCAGGAACACCTAAATGAATGTCTAACACCTAAATGAATATCTAGTTGTGTATTTTCCTAGAAACCCATCCAAGATTTACTCATTAGGAGTAATCTTGGATAGTCCCCAGTTTGGGACTGTTCTTGAACACCTAATCTCACTTAGGATGTAAGTGTATAATGTGTATTGGGTTTTCGAGAAACTTTTGGTAGCATTTCCTCGTTTATTCTCTAAGTACATATGTAGACTTATTTTCAAGCTATCATGTCTACCACAATAAAGTTGGTTATGACAAGCAATAAAAGGTTAACTGATGTTATACAACTTTTTCTGAAAATATATAACATCGTTATATGTACTTACACTTTGTTAATACTAATATTGTGCAGTCTCTGTCCACCCATAACAGTCACTATGAACTGGGCCTCTATGTCAATGTTAACATTCCCTATTGAAGAACAATTGGACATCATCCTAGATGATCATTCCTTAAACCAATTGGTCATACCCAAACATTGGCGTTTTCTAAAAGGAAGATACTACATGCCTGGTAAAGTGACCCTAACTTTTGGCAATTATTCACATGTTATCGAGGTTGAGTATGATTTGGCGGGAAATCTTGTATCAAAATCCGGTTGGCGTGATTGGATTGGAGAGATGCATGTGGTCCGTTGCAACAGGCTTTTTCTCCGTCCAGTTGCCCATAATTCCATCAAAGTTTGGATAACCAACAGCAACTGCGAGACCCCCGATCATCTACTGCGGTATGAGCGCACGGCGTCGCATATCAGCTCGGACGAATCTGAATCTAAGGCCCCTGTCAATTCAGATTCATATAAATACAGTGAGGAGCTTCGTGACATAGCTTCATCATCAAAAATACCACGGTAAGTCCAATTAACAAATATAATTGTCAACACAAAAAGACCACGGTAAGCAATCAATACTCATAGCTGCTTTCTATTCTGAACTTCAGGAGAAGATCGCCACAATGATAAGTCCTCGAAGTTACTGATGCGGGACCATGTTGGTGTAGTATTTAGTTGTCTATCTATCTAGACTTGTCTGTATTAATAGTTTTTTAATTATGCGCATGTTTAGGGGTACACCGACCCCTTTGTTTAGTTACTGTTTAGGGGTACACCCCTGTGTGTGGATGTAAAAAGAGATTAATGAATGGAACTGAAAGTTGCTACATGAATGCTTATAACTGAAGTGTGTGTTCCCATGAATGTTCCCATTTGCATGATTACACTACTATTTTCTCATATTGTATAGTCTATTTTAATATGACATACTTACTCATATGGTATATGTTGGGTAAGTTTACTTTACTTATATCTTGCTTAATGATGAACCGTAATGCACACATGTGACATGCTTAGAATGTAAATGATGAACTTTTCCCTAAATTGCCAATCATGCTTTTAAAGACATCAATAATCACCCTAACTTGAAGAACTAGGATTTTAGGTATAAGAATGACAACACATTATTTGTTGGCCTAGAAACCCGTCCAAGATTTACTCATTAGGAGTAAATCTTGGATAGTCCCCGGTTTGGGACTGTTCTTGAACACCTAATCTCGCTTAGGATGTAAGTGTATAATGTGTATTGGGTTTTCAAGAAAATTTCGGCAACATTTCCCCATTTGTTCTCTAAGTACATATGTACTTGGAGAACAGTGGGGAAATGCTGCCAAAATTTTCTTGAAAACCCAATACACATTATACACTTACTAGTGAGATTAGGTGTTCAAGAATGGATAGGTGGTACACATTTATTATATATAATAATGACATCACATGTATTTGTTAACCCTAGACCCTAATCTTGTCCTAATATATACTTGTTTTCTCTTTGATCATAGAATGGATAGATCATGGATGTCCATTCGCAATTGCTGCACCCCAGAGTTTATTTCTGGTCTTGACCAGTTCATTAGATTTGCTGAGGAACATAGGAAACAACCTGGAGATAGGTTCTACTGTCCATGTAGGCATTGCGGTAACAACTTGAAAGTCAACACTGGTGACGAAATCAAAACTCATGTCATGTGCAACGGGATTATACAAGGCTATACAGAATGGCACTGGCATGGAGAGATTTCAAACCCGAAACCAGTGGATGTCGATAGCAGTGCTTGTGTGGAAGAAGAAATTGCCTATGATGACGTAGATTTGAATGAACCAGTTCCAGTAGACATCGTTTTCTGATTTGATGTTTCATTATCTTCTAGTTAATACAAATGCTAAACATTGTGGGAGGGTGCTAAAGAACTATAGGACCAATGGGCTAACCAAATCAGTGTGCTAACTAACTAGGCTATCAGTGATGCTCACCCGAGATTACATACGTGATGCTGAGAATAGGTTCTTGATTGATTCCAATTCTAGACATTGATCAATATTTTACTAACTCTACACTAATAATTTTTGTTTGTATTCTCTTTGAAAAATAAATACAGGAAGAAGGAAGCCACACAACAATGGAACTACTTGGACCCCAAAGACTGGGAGGAGTTTGTTACCCAAAGAAAAACAAATGAATTCAAGGTATTATGCGCCACTCCCAATTTAATTAATATACATTTTTATGTATTCACCTATTCAAGATTAACCTTTATTGTTACTAACCAAATCAATGTGCTAACTAACTAGGCTATCAGCAATGCTCACCCGAGATTACATACGCGATCAATGTTGAGAATAGGTTCTTGATTGATTCCAATTCTAGACATTGATCAGTATTTCACTAACTCTACACTAATAATTTTTGTTTGTATTCTCTTTGACAAATAAATACAGGAAGAAGGAAGCCACACAGCAATGGAACTACTTGGACCCCAAAGACTGGGAGGAGTTTGTTACCCAAAGAAAAACTGATGAATTCAAGGTATTAAGTGCCACTCCCAATTTAATTAATATACGTTTTTATGTATTCACCTATTCAAGATTAACCTTTATTGTTACTAACCAAATCAATGTGCTAACTAACTAGGCTTTCAGCGATGCTCAACGATAACTACATGTTACGACCACACAATGGGTCCAAGAGGATATGCAGGCATTCGCCAAAGACTACAGGCTATGCAGGACGGCCATGACATAGCTATGCAGGATATGCAACATGACAGACTAACACATATATAGTGCATAACAACAGCAGTGCCGAATTTACATACAACACTAGCTTAGTACATATATAGTGGGAGTAAGGTGACGATCCCACCTGCTAAAATAGGTTACCGACAACTACATGTTACGACTGGGAGGTCGTGATTCAGAAACCGTATGCATTAGCAGGTGGATCTATTTGTCCTCCTGCTAATGGATACGGTTGCTGAATCACGACCTCCCAGTCGTAACATGTAGTTGTCGGTAACCTGTTTTACAGGTGGGATCGTCACCTTAGTCCCACTATATATGTACTAAGCTAGTGTTGTATGTAAATTTGATGCTGTTGTTGTTATGTACTATATATGTGTTAGTCTGTCATGTTGTATGGACATCGATTGTATTGCTCAGGTATTATATAGTCTCATTAGATAATATGAAATAAATCAATCTTATTTATAGCTCATTAATTATATATATACATCATTCTCTTTACAGGTGTTTAAAGCTGACCCCATTACAGGAGAGGCCTTACCAGATGTAAATGCTCCCTATATGATGGGAGAATTAAATGAAGTAAGAGAAGATTGGGCAACAACCATACAAATAGTGGGGGCTTTAAAATATAATTGGGATCATGATAGCGAATAATGACTAAACAATGATATTTTGTAAATGAATTTCTAAATTATAATATATGTGTGAATGTTTCTACATGTCTGGATGTTTCTACATGTGTCTAAGTGAAAATGAATGAAAGTGTTGGTTGCTATATGAAGGTTTCTACATGTGTAAATGTGAATGAATGGAACTACAGATTGCTAGCTACATGAATGTTTCTAAATGTGTGAAAATAAAATGGAACTGCAGGTTGTATTGCTAAATGCATGTGTGAATATTTTTGTTGTTAAATTTGCAGGTTTGTGGCCTGTTGTTGGCTGATATCAGTGGCTGTCATAAAACCTGCATTTAACTGCAGGTTTCTCATCCTGCGACCAGCCACAGCAGGTCTGCAGATTGACAGAAAAAAAAAACAATATGCGTCGGTTATGTGTATAACACCGACACACAAAGTTATAGTGTCGGTTTTATATAAATAACTGATGCCTTTTTCCTGTGGCGCGAAGGTATATGGCGTCGGTTTATTATCTAATAACCGACGCTGATAATGGCCAAGATGGCGCCCTTTCTGTGGCGTGAAGGTATATGGCATCGGTTTATTATCTAATAACCGACTCTGATAGAGGTATATGGCGTCGGTTTATTATCTAATAACCGACGTTGATAGTGGCCAAGATGGCGCCCTTTCTGTGGAACGAAGGTATATGATGTCAGTTTCTTATTTAATAACCGACGCCTATACCTTCGCGCCACAGGAAGCAGGCGCGATTTCGGTGGCGCGCGAAGAGTTTGGGCATCGATTTTGGAACCGACACGTAATGCGTGATCTTTTAGTGTCGCCCACATAGGTGTCGCTTAGAAACCGACATTAAAGGCCTTAAATAACCGACACTAAAGGTAGGTTCTGTAGTAGTGAAATGAGAAGGGACAAGAACGCAATATCACATAGGGAATTCATCTCCCTTGCTCAAGTGCCATGAGCATGTGCAACAAAGCTACCATCCAGTTCAGAATAGGGCAAATCCATGAGACACCACAATTCAAGAAAATAGATGCATGGAAAGAAAAAGGACAAAGAAGTGAACTCACCGTCGGGTTTAATTCATTTGGAGGCCACGAGGAGATGAGTAACCAGCCACCTCAAGGTTAGGATGAGGGACTCGATCGCGATGGCTATGTGAGTGGTCTCTGAGTGAATTAGCATGAGAGAAAAATTGCATAGGTTCTTTTGGATTTTGGGGTACAAATATATATAGGTGTGGTTAGGTAATAGGCCTTATAGAGGAGGTACATTCGAGAAGCCAAAAACTCAATTTGGTCAAATCACAAATTCATTATGGAATACCATAAGTAATGTCTCATTAAATTCACAATCTAATTTGCGATGTGTGAGCGAAGAAATTTTGGGAAATGATCAATCGAGGAGCGAGAAATCACAAAATGAAAATCAACCTGATCGGTGGCTTACTTTCCTTCATAGTGTGAGGAAGAAGATGACTCCCATGTCGTCTAATCGTGGATCAATGGCTGAGATTAGATCACATATAAGCAAAATTTAGTTGCGCGACACATTAAATGGTTTTCCTAATCAAATTCGATTAAAGTGGACATGCATTAATTTCTCTTTTTCTCTTTCTTATTTTGAGGGTGCAAACAAATTACAAATTAATTGAAAGTTGACACCTATCCTAATTAGGTTGTGTGGAATTTGAATATGCAATTAGATTTTCCCTTTGAGAACTTTTGATTCATTATTTATTTCAAATCTTATTTTCTCTTTCCTCATTCATTAATGACTCTAAGATTCTTCAAATCTGATGAAATGTCACACAAAAGCAAACTAATACATGTGGAATAAGACTTGGCCAGCAATTTTGTCTTTTGAGATTATTTATCACATTTTTTTAATATTTTGGGCATTTCCATATTCACTCTCTCCTAATCTACACATGTGCATCAAAGATTATCCAATTTAGATGAAACTTACCCAAAGGCTAATTTTAATGTGTATATTACAAATCTAAGATTATTTCCCACTTTTTGTGTCATTAAATTATTTATCTTATATTTTGAAGGAAAATCACTTTTTCTTTTCTAAATAAAATAGATGTTATTATTATCCAAAATTAGTGAAACTTGGCCTCCAAGACAAGACATATACAAAGAAAATGAATCTGAAGCTATTTTTAATCAATTTTTCTTCCTTGTATGAGTTTCACATAATTCACATTAGTGTCCCATCATTATTTCAGTTAATATATTATTTTATTATTATCACTATCATATTACCACTAGAAGGATGTATGCTATTTTTATGCCCGAAATATTATATATTTATGTTTACCTCATTTAGTATATTACTTCTATATTTATTTAAATATTGTAACATTAGTCTCTCAATGATGAACACATAGCTCTCCTAAGCTTATTATCTTTTTTTAATCATCATTATCTCATGTGACATATTCTATGTATCCTTTATTGGTTTAAAAACCAATATGAGGGTATTATGTCATATTTGTTTATATGTTAGGGTGATTTATGCATGCATTAACATGTTTAGGGTTTCAATAAACTACTAATGTGTATATCTTTTATTATTGTTTGGCTAAGCCCAAAGAACCAAGTTGACTATCCTCCAAGACAGAAGATCAGGGTCAAGAGGCTAGGTTTCGGTTCGTTACACTACCCTTACGTGGTGATGCACCAAGTGGAAAGTAATGTTGTTAGAATTTAATTTCACTTACCTATGAATGATGACAGTCAAAGGCTAATCTCTGGCTGATCAACTAGTTGATTTCTTGCTCTAGGAAGAAGCAATACATGAGTATGAATTGCTACATGAAGACATAGGGATGATCAGTCCACCTCACATGGTTAACCATATAGTTCCTACCACGTGGACAATCTTCTTTGAAGGAGAAGTCAATTGTAAGGGGCCGGTATAGGAGTTATCTTTCACAAAACCTAGGTGAACAACTTATGATAGCAAAGTGGTTGAAGTTCAATGTCACTAACAATGTGGAGGAATTTGAAGATTGCATCCTAGGACTCCATCTTACCAAATAGAAAGGGGCAAGTTTCCTATAGGTCTATGGGGACTCCCTTGTCATTACATCTCAAGTCTATAACAAATAGAAGACACATCATCAAAACTTGGTCCCATACCAAGAACACATGTACTGTCTAATTTGAGACTCTGAGCATGTCTCCTTTCACTTTATTAAAACAGAGCCCAATGCATTTGTTGATTCTATGGCAACCCTCACTTCCTAGATTGGCATTTAAGAGGAACAAACCTTCTGTTTTGAATCAGATACACTCTCTCAACTGACCTATTGTAGGGTCATTGACAACACACCAAATAGCAAAGAAAAGTCTTGGTTTCATGAGATCAAGGCATACCTAAAAATACAAGCCATTCTCAAAGGTCTCTCTCAGAGAGATCAACAAATGCTTAAGAGACAATATGTTCAATATGTCCTAGGGGTAGGACATCTGTGTTGCTGGTCCTAAAACTAGACACTCCTTTGATGCATTGAGAAGATTAAAGCATAAACTCTTATGAAGAAAGTTCCTTGAGGGTTAAGTGGTACACATATGAGGAGAGTCATGATAGACAAGAAGATACCTCTATTGCGATATTACTAGAACACTATCGAGTGCACACATGAGTCTTTCAAATCCATGGTGACTTCCATGCACCTTCCAAACAGAAATACAATATGGCCATGCCTTGTCCATTCTCATCCAGAGAATTCTGCATGATACAGAAGATCAATCCTAAAGTGTTGATGCAAATTTCTTCATTTTAGCCGCAATATACTAGTTTACAAAGTGGGTGGAAGTAGTGTCCATACCAACCATCACCTCAACAAGATATCAAGTTCTTCAAGAAAAACATCATAAGATGGCACATGATACGTCACCAAATCATCTCCGACAATTGTATGAACTTAATAGCTAAAATCTTAAAAGAGTATATGAGCTCTTTGGGAATCAAACATCAGTAAACGTCACCCGAGCAACCCCAGATGAATGGAGTTATACAAGCTTCCAACAAGAACCTAATAAAAAATGTGAAGAAGATAACCATCTCTGATGCCAATTGGCATGAAAATCTCCCAATGGCTCTCTGGGGATACTGAAATTCTATCAAAACTTGCACGGGAGCCACATCGTATTTGTTGGTATAATGAATGGAGGAGTTCTTTTTCTAGTCAGATCCATTCTATCTACATACTATAGGAAGTTGTCATTCTCGAGGCAAAGTGGATTCAAGATCAAATCTACTACCTTAACACATTTGAAGAATGAAAAATGGGAGCTTTGCATCATGCACAATGATATCAAGCCCCAACATCTCGAGCATTCGACAAGAAAGTTGACCCCCAAAATTTACATAAGGGAGACCTGGTACTATTTTCCATCTAAGATGATGATTCTAGGGGAAAGTTCAACCCTAAATGGGAAGGGCCCTATGAAATCCACAACATCTACGATTGGTGTGGGTAGTAGCTGAAAGACTTGGGTGGAGATATACATCTTCACCACACGAACAGCATCCTTGTCAAGCACTACTGTTGATGATAGGCAAGCTTCAACAACTGTATACCTATAGAAAATAGCTTTTTAAGGGAGCCAAAAGCTCCCACCCCTCTAAAAAACACCTAAATCTACTTAAGTACCTAGACACATACTCTTGTGTACTCTAAACTAGTAAGGTCAAAGTAGAACCTAAGGCCTAAGAAGAAAGGAGCATGATTGTTATCCTGAGGCCCCAATGGTTCACCAACCTAAACTAACTCCTTAAAAAGTACAACCTTTATAAAACACCACAAAATGTTAGTATTGTTGTGATGGCAAGGTGAAGCCCCATGAATCACTATTAAAATAGGATTGCATAATGTATGAGTCCCCAGAAGTGAGTTATATTTGACATCACAATCAACGATCTCTAACACCTATATCTAGGCAAGATCCCATAAAATTGACAATTGTTAGGGTTGACCTAAAAGGTGAAAACTTTGAGCTATTCTATAGGCTGATCTTCCTATGGCTCTATAATTGATGTTTCTCCTTTCCTATAGGCATCGTTCCCCCAACCATTCATAAAACAATTTGTAATTGGAATTGAACATATTATAATAGAGAATTAATTTATACTTTCAAAAGAAAACATTGCACATCATGAAAAGAAACATTGCAATTTATCATTTCCTTTTATCTTACTTCTATAAGAATACTCAAGTTGTTCAACCAAATGCCTCTTCTCTTTGAACCAAAGTGCCTCTTGAATTGCATCGAAGTTCTTTATATGCTAGGAAGCCCATGATTTGAATTGAAGTGCATTGTATGGTAGGAAAGCCCTAACGAGGATCTTATATAAGGTTCATTCATTATATTTACTCTTACTCTTGAATACTCATTACTCTTGCTCTTAAACATGAATGTGATATGATATAACTATTCTTGAAAGTTGACAGCAAAATGGATTTCATTTTTGAAAGTTGACAGCAAAATGGATTTCATTTATCCATTAATTTTTAACTTTAAAAACTAAAACTATAGCATGAATAATACATTCACATTGTAATGTGTCGATTATACATGAATCATATTAACATCCAATAATTATGTTCAAAGTGCATGAACCAGTTATATATAGTGATTGGAGAAACTCCTAATTGTCTCTTGATGTCATGGATACCCTACCTATCTTATTGAAACAATTAACTTTCATTAATGGGTAATAATAAATTTGATTTCTAGGGATTTAGGGTTCATTGAGGTTTTTTTGGGGGGGAAATGGGTCCAAAACAAGATTTTAATCCATGATTATGTGATTTCTAGTGTTTTTATCTTTTCAGGGAGTATTCATTTATATTTTTCTAACATCAGATGCATTAAATATGGATTTTCTAAATAGGATCAATCATGAGAAGGAAAACTATAATGTGACATTGATTAATTGAAAATAAAATGCCAATGTAAATAAAGGACAAAAAGAGCACAAGACTTAGGCATGCTTCACCCATAAATCAATTAACCATGGCCAAGAGAGTCATTTAAAACTAAATCAAGGCCACGCCTCTAATTGTAACAAAGATGGGGAAAAATCCTAAAATGCCCTTGTGATTAAGTTAGTTAATTCCCATAGTAGTGGTAAAATCATAATGTCGGTTGGCTTCTTGCTCAACACAAAGAGAGGATAAGCTCCTGGTATAGGTTTGCATCTGGAGATCCAAAGGAAATATTGGCATGGTTATAGCAAAAACCAAGGTTCTCCTATCTCCTTTGATGGTCTAGAAACCAAGAAAATGATGCCATGGAGGGTAAGCAGAGGAGGAACTAAAGAGGGTAACACAAACATCAAACTTAAGGTGATATTGTAGAAAGACAGATCAATACCTTGTTCTTAGAGTAGATTTTTGGCATGGGAAACTTCATGGAGACAAAGGAAGCACTTACGAGCACTCTCCAAAGTCTTTTGTGTCCTGGGTCACTGAGACAATGGGCCTAGACGAGAAAAGGCAATGAATATCATGGTTGAGGACAACCAAATCTGGTAAAGCAAGATGAAGGTGGAACAATGTGTATAGATTGATCTTGGGGTTTACTAAAATAGGAGGATGCTCAAAGATAATGAGGCTTGGAGTTTGTGGTTTATACAAGCTTTCAATCACAATGGGACATGGATTCTTGCCGTCTGAGGTGTTTGGGATAGGTACTCTCATGGAATATAGGATGTTTGAACCAACATGAGGAGTAGGGGTGTAAATAGTTAGGGTATTTCCCATTTACTCACCACCCATACCATGTAGGGTAGGGTAAAGGTAAGCATATTTTTTACCCACCACATGTTTACCCTTTACCCTCTTTACCCATATCTAAACATGGTATGATAAGGGAGAATCTTTACCCTACCCACTTTACCCATCTAACCAGTAGTATAAATTTGCATTTATAATTTCAAATTCTAATATATGTACTAATTCCTACTAAAAACCCCAACAAGAAACATGAATACTTTCTTAATTTTTACGACGTTGATTTCCAAAACTCTTGTAAAAATTGGTAGAATGTAACACCTTTATAATCATATATTAGAGAGAAAATTAGATTCATCAATAAGATTTAATATATTTAACAGGTTAGGCTATTTTTCAAAAAACCTATTGGGTTAAACATTACTATTTTTTGTGTATCACCAAAAACATATTTCTTACTATCAAAAACTAGTTTTAATAGTGTCTTGTGTTTGATGTAGGGAATATAATATGAAATTGTTATTGATAATATTATATACATATCTTCATTTTGATTTACCCATTTCACACATTACCCTACCCATTTACCCTGTGGATAGAAGGGTGCAGGCAAGGGTAGGGTAAAGGTTGTAAGGAAAAGTGTAATTGCCCTACCCACTACCCACATCTTTAACGTGGGTAAGGATAAGGGAAAGACTTTATTCTACCTACCCTACCCTTTTATATCCATAGCGAGGAGGAGAATATCTAGGGATTTTGATTTGCACTGCGACCCAATGAGGAGGGATCGAGTCTCAGGTACCATGGAGTCTGTCATAGCTTTGGGATTTTGGGTGAGAGTGATGACTCTCACAAAATGGTTGAGGATCTGAGTTTGAGTTGGCATGTCTCTACAATAGGGCATGTGACTTTCAAGGGGTTAAATAAATTGCCAAAGCAAAGTCTAGTGAAGATTGGATTTTATGTAGAAACATTATTTAGATTTAGGTTATTTCCTTTTGCAAATTAAATTGGAGCATCTAGGAGAGTTCAATATTAGCAAAAACCAGTCTGATACCAAATTTGTATAGAAGGATTCTAAAAATTAAATTGGTTTTTTGTTTGGATACTCTATACTATTCAATATTTTCCAATTAATTTGAACCTTTATTCAATTATCCAAGCCTATCCAAAAAGAGTTGGAGGCTCAAATATTGGATAAACCCTTACACTCATGATTTTAGTCCATGAAAAAAATTACTAGATCAAATTATTTATATTAATAGGGTCAATTTCATTGTACCCCTTACAGATCACGAAAGTGCTAAATCAGGTCGCATTTAGTGAAATTGAGTTTTACTTAAGTTTGATAATGAAATATTTTCCCAGAATTTAGTTTGAATATAGTTTAAATATTCTAATTGGATCTATAAGTCTCATTTGGGGTTTAGATGAGACATCAAGGTTTGAAATTGAAATTAGGATTTTCTAGATATGGGTTATTTATACAATAAAATAAAAATTAGGGTGTTACATAGTCATTCCTAAAACCTTTCTAGAGCCTTGGGATGTGAGCCCAGATGTTTACAAATGGTATCAGAGCCAAAACCCCTCCATGGACGAGGCCCACAAGTGCATTTGGCATACCAGTCTTGGGTTGTGTGGTCCAAGCATGTTGGAAAGAGCTATACATGGTGATGTAGCCACCCTTGCGTTGGTATATGTAATCAGGAGTTGGGGGTACATGGATCAGTCTAGGTCTACACTGAAATGGGGAATGATTATGAGGCCTCATAGTTGACCTGTGATGAGCACAACAAGAGTCTAAGTGGGGGGGTGTAACATACTAGTATTGAGGCCTCTGATAAAATGATCTTAAAAGAAGTGATTGGACTACCAATAACACTGTGATGAACCTTTGTTTGAGGGACCCCACACTAAGAACTTAGTGGTTAAGCATGATCATCCCAGAGTAGAACTAGGACGGATGACCAATCAAGAAGTTGATCCATGCTTATGTGCAAATGAGGACAAAGCATGAAGTTAAGGCTAGAAGTGGCCTATGGGGCCATTTGTCATTATTGAAATCATTCTAGATCCTTGGGAAGTGGGCCCAAGTGATTGAAGGAGTGAAGCCTACCAGGGTGACCTCTATGCATGGTGACTTGGCCTAACTGGGTAGGGAGTTGCCACCGATACACATGTTACTGGGCATAACTTTAGTACCTGGCGTGATACCCTGGTCCAGTAGAGCCTAATTCATCTTCTCCCCAATAATGAAGGACATGTCCATTACAAACATGCTAATACCATCTAGAGTGAATGACCATCTACCACTAGGAGATGATCGGAGTGTAGGCTTAAAAATACTTGGCGTATCAAGTTTTTGTCTTCAAATAGAAAAGTGGGGGAAAAGGAGATGACCCTGAAAATTGTTATTTTCTTTGTGACACTTAAACCATCCTTGATGTGCTAAAAGATTAGATAGGAGGTCTACATTGATATCAATGCTCAATTTGGCAAAAGGAGACTCATAGTGATATGCACCTCAAAAATCAGTGAAGACCTAGTCCAAAGCCATATTTGATACATCATGGAGGGAGTACCCATACCCACTGTTGCGTATCATGGACTAAAAGAAATCTTTATTTCTAGATTAATGTGTTACATAAGTCTTGTCTCCTCATACCAACAAACAAAAAACAAAAATAATAAGAAAACATTCAAATAATAAAGTTCAAAATAAAATATCATTATGGTTATCTAGAAGAATCACAAGCTACTACCGTAAAAGGAGTCAATGTATGACATTCTTAGTGTGAGGGAGAATAGACTCTGCCAATAGGAAGCAAATCATGAGTCATTGTGTGATGAATTAGCCACATCTTAAAAGCAATCATCTCCCAAAATTTTGGGAGTCAATGATCAACTTCTGGAAGAAAGGTGGAAGCACTTCAACCCATTTATACACACTGGCAATGATTGAACTACCATAACACTGATGTTGAGAAGTATATAATCTAGCTCTCTAAACTTGGTAAGATAATCAAACACTAATATCTAGGCATGGAAACTCCAGAATCCGAGATGCTATGACAGAACTCCATCCATCCCAACACACATCCTCTAATGTCAGACCTACAAGACAACTAAGACAAATCACCACACATCCATAAAGTGTTGACGACCTGAATGTGCTTCAAAACATGAACTCTTTCACAATGATGTAGTGAGGACTTGAAGACTCCACCAACTGAGCAGAATCGATGCATTCCAAAGTAAATCTGTAGGACTATGAAAGGCCCACTCATTTTCCTAATTATCTAAGCTTCATCTAAGAACTCATACAACTCAATGAGTATCAAGGGAATGACAATTTCCTTCCTCCCCATGAAAGCAACAACCCCAGAAGTGACAACCATCATATGACAAATAATCTCTTTGCATAATAGTTGATCCAGGATGATCAAGGTGTATGCACACAAACTGGGCATATCTGGAAAACCAACGTCATGTTATGCTTTGGTATTGAATGCCTCCCACATGGGTACCAACTGAATATGAAAACCATCTTAAGTCAACCATTGAGTAGTTTGGGACTTCTTAATGCCTATGAGAATCCCCAATTCAACTGCCCAACTTGAATTTTTAATCATAATGGGCCAACGATCATGAAGGGGAAGTCATGTGTTCTTTGCCATGTCTTATAGGGTGGGAGTCTAAACAACATACCCAATGAAGAAGTACCTGAGAGGATCCCAAAATGGGATCATCACTGACATAATATCTCTTAACTCAGGGACATAAGGTAGATGACAAAGATGATGAGACATGCCAAAGCTTCCTGATTCAACTTCCTTTGTCTTAGAGAGATCATGTATTACAACAATGCACCAATGAAAATTTCTTGGGAGGATGCCTCAAATGCAAGATTTCTCGTATCACCCCCTCACTCATGGATTAGAATCATGAATGATAAGATGATCATAAAATGAAAAGACACCCAACCTTACTTATAGGCTTCAATAATATAGAGCCTCTTTCCAAACACAAAATGACTACTTGTCCTATTCCTCATTAGAATGACACATCTATCACAAATGTCTCCATCATCAATGCTAACATACTTCCCGAGACAACATGACTTTGTGTCCCCCCTAAATAGTGGATTTCAACAATATGCCACCTCAAGATGGCATTTGGATTGATGAAATATTTCAAGCCTACTGAAGATCATATGAAAGACTAGACTCCTAAAATTTGATTCTAAATCAAAGATCAAAAAATCTACCAAGATGGTTTTACTCTAAACTCAAACGTTTATCTCTAAACTAAAAAAGTATTCATAGTTACACAGACAATGTCCAAGATAGTTGTGCATCAATGATGATGAAGAGATGTCACTGGACTTGCTCCAGGAGTAGGTATATCCTCAAAACTATCCTTCTTGGATTATACTTATTGACGCAATCTGCTGATTATGGGGAATAAGGTAGATAATTTTTTTGTTTCCGCTGCCTACTCTGTAGCCTTCTTTCCCTATACAATTATCAGTGGAAGAAGACCCAGAGGATAGATGTTCCCTACTTGAATCAAAATGAATAGCAATGGTGCACTAGCTGTGACCTAAAGTGGATTTACTGGATGGCACCTCCACAACTAAAGCAACATCCCTATGATGAGATGAGCTTGTACCAATGCCCCATGATGATGGATTTGTAGTTTGAACTGGGATTTGAAAAAGAAAGTCATGTGCCCCATTGGATCCCTCAAAAGATGCTGACTATGCCCATGCCCTGGTGGGATGCTCTAGCCTAAGAGTCCACCTGGCTCATCTTCTTGGAGATAGGAAGTCCAACCAAAATTTCCTTGAAAGTTATAAGGAAAGCCAATGTTAGCATGTGCAATTGTAAATATTAGTTAATAAGGTACAACATGTTCCATGACACAATACGTAAATGTGGTATAAGAATTAGAAAAATAAGAAAATTATTAAAATAAAGTGAACCTCTTAATTGAATTTATTAGAAACAATGCTCTATGCAACTCTTGATCTTAACCCATAAGCAACATGTAATCATAAACCCAGATTAATTCATTAGGATTCTATGCCCTAATTATACATAGCCTCTAACTTTGTTAAAATATCAACAAAATAGGTCATATATCATAGAATTTTATCTAGAACTTAAAGATATGATCAAAAATCATATACGGTTTGAATCCATTGGGATTATAAATCAACTAATATGATTTATTGTATATTAGCTTTAAATCACCAAACTAAAATAAGATAAACCGATAAGTTTTTGTACTAAAATTGTGGATCCAATGAAGTGACAAAATTAATATACCCTTTCTTAACCAGATGAATTTTAGCAAAACACTTGGCAACATCGGTCAAAAGGAATCTTTAAAATGATGTGATATTCATATCCAATGTGGTGTGCATATTCCCAAGAATACACATGTATGCATGAAACCTTGATTAATGCCACATGGGCACATGGGTAAAACTCATGCCTAACATCATCCCATGTCTCATGGCATCGATTTACCTCCTTGGGAGCACATACAACTAACATTATTGTTTGGCACAAATTTTCTTCTTTTCATTTAGAAGATTCCAAAAATAGGTGAAACATGTCCCAAGTTATATGGATCCATGGAGCACCACTCCCAAGTTGTCATCATGTTGGATGAATGAGGAAGGAGGAATGAGGAGGGGAGGTAAAATGCAAAAAAACATGTATAGAAGTATAAAACCTATTTGTCAGATTTCCACAAGGAAAAGAATCATTCTTCCATGACAAAGGACAAAATGAATACTACATGTCTCCTCATCCAGGCTTGATATTAATGTTTCTAGTTGATTGGGTAAAAAGTGAAACAAAGTACATACCAACTAGGTGGAGGTTTACTAAGCATATAGAAAGAAAACTCAATAGGAGGATGTTATTGAGGATGTTTGGGTAGGACCATCACCTTTGGCAAGGCAGTCGGGTGTGAGAACAAGATTGAGGTAATTAATGTTGCTTGAAAAAACTGGGAAATGGATGGATGAAATATGAGAAACCTTATTGTGATCTTACTTAGTAAAAGGTGACCAAAGTAGAAAGAATGAAATCAATGCCTTCAAGGTGGAAAACTAGTTGGAAAAGTATAGACTTCCACCGCAAATCGGACAAGGGAGCACCTTGCTTGGATCTGAAATGACCTTACTAGATGAATGTGAGTCCACATGAAGGTTAGTAGCTACATTTGCAAAAAACTACATTGAAAATGAAACCACATGGTTTAGGTGGTTATAAGAGAGAGGGAGAATTAGGGTTTACTCTGGAGCTTTATAGGTTTTGGAGGTTGTTCCAAAACCACCAGAACCCAAATATTGCATCGATTTTTACTAAGATTTGGGTCAACTCCATTAGAATTAGGGAAAAGTTTGTACACGAGTTCTAAGGTTAAAGAGATCCTGTAGACATATATTATTTAGTGTGTTCATCTTTCCCCCATATTTCAATGGCTCACAATTTACTACTTTGCCTCTCTAAAAATATATCAAAATATTTATGTGTATTATCTTACTATAGTTGTTTTTCCAATCTAACAAACTCCAAGAGACCCAACATTATACCAAATAAGATGTATAGATAATGAATATGGCCTCATATTTATGACTTGAATAATAAAACCCTGGATTTTTTTTGTTTGAACTTACAAATTCATAATAAATTTTATAAATATATTTTCTTTGTCAAAATTTCTAACAAAAACACATCTTAATATGAACTTTACGTATTGATTGTTCCCATAGAGTTTTTGTACAATTTACGCCTAATAGTTAAAGTACCATACTAATCTCATGAAGGATACAATGTATGTAATAGTTATTACACATATCTAAAAATGATGATGTGAGAAATGCATTTATTAAATATTTTGTGCACTTTGTTTAGGTTATTTAGAAGTACTAGAGCTCATGTAGAATCATATAAAATAGTGGTTTCTTGTAAGTTTTAAAATGTGCATATATATACATATACATATACATGTACATATCCATTTATCGATAAATGTATACCTATACATATAGATACATATATATATTAATATATACATATACATATGTATATATAATTTCATTATTACATACACATTATATATATATATATAGAGAGAGAGAGAGTCAGGCTAGTGTACACTCGATTGTACCGGAGGCACCATACACCTCAGTCATTTTTAAAGATGCAGTAACTTTTTGAAAATTCTAAACCATTGATCTTCTTAAATATCTTAAGAACATACTATATAATAAATTTTAGCTCATTTGAATACTTATAGGTCGTGCATCTAAAGCAGGCAAGAATCATGCATTTCAAATTAGTTTTGTGCTTCAATTTTGTAGTCTTTGGATGAGTGACTTACACTCATCGAAATGAGCTCAAATTTTGTGTGTGGTCTATTATTATTGTAACCTTAAACATCAATGGATTGGATTTTAGAAATACAAGGTCTAGATAGGCAAACACCATTGTGGTGTACGGCGTAATCTGTACACTTGAGTGTATTCTAGCCTGACTCTCTCTCTCTCTCTCTCTCTCTATATATATATATATATATATATATATATATATATATATACATATTCATATACATATATTAATATTACATTGGATACATGAGTATATCATGAGAAGATAAATAGATTTTTTGATAAGATGAAAAATAAATATCTAAATCAAATATATTTCAAAATGTTCGTTTATATAATTTTATCGTGCATAATGTGGTTGAACATGTCCTTATTTATATAGGTCCATGAAAAAAACAAACACATAATTTGATGAATGTGCCTGATATGAAATACAAAAGGTAACTACGAACATCATTCAGACAACTATGTATTCCATTTGTTCAAGGAATTATTGAATATTTAGAAGACATCCAATTATTATTACCTCTGAAAATGCATGCAAATGTATGATATTAAAGATTATGAAAATAAATAAAGTATATTTAAATGTAATTAATAATATTGTTAATGATTTTTATATCAATGTATAATTAATTTATTTCATAATTCATTGCGTCTTTTGGATATTTGACAAGTTCCTTATAGAAAGTAAAAATTTCTATAAATTAAACATATTATGAATGACTAAATGAATGCAATATTATGTAATGAATATATTTAATAAAGGTATGTAAAATGGAATACATAAAGTTCACTAAGAACTAAAAAATTAGAAGATAGATAACCTTTTCTCCAACAATGATTAATATTGTAAAAAAACCAATAATATTATACAAAAAATGACCCTAATCTACTGGGGTTACCAAGTATTATATGCCAAAATGAAAATATCTAAAAATACAATTAGTTAGTATAATAAGGTCTTATTAAAATTTACTTAAAAATTTTATAGTTTAATTGAATCTTTGATAAGCATAAGGGTTTTTGTGAGATTTTCGGGGTTGGTAGGAATTGGTTGTTAAGCAAGATATATTATGAACGAAAACAATTACACATTATGACCAAATAATATGATCTAAGATATATTTAAAATATTAGTTCGTTGGGTGCGAACCTACATTCTATTGCGCTAGAGAATCAGCAACAACTAAGATACCAATAGTAGGTTTTGTTTCGAGTTGACTATAGTCATGTAATACATTTTTATACTTTGAGTTTCAAACATATATCATATATAAATATATTGAAAGTAATTTTTCTTGGGGGTTGGGGGCGTGCCCCCCACACACCCCTTGTCGATCCACTAAACCTTATATATATTGTATTGGCCATCTATGTGTTATGCAAATGGAAAATCCTATTCTTTTTCAAGAACATATTACTTATCTTCCTTTATTAAATTGACTACCATGGTATTATGCTCTTATAATTAATGTGTTTCTTATTAGACATTATTTTTTTATTATGTTTACTACATTATTTATTGATATATATTTTGTTTGAGTAACTTTACTATAACATTATAGCTATTCTCCATTACCCTTTCCTCATATCTGACTATCTATGTGATTATGTTCTTTCTTATATTCATGATTTAGTGCATTAGTATGTAGCGTACTAAATATGTGGATCGATAGATGTGGTTCTTTGAGACATATCTCCTATTTTACTCTATGTAATATGTTCTCCTCCAATATATATCTCTCTCTTTATCCTCATTTATAAATCTATAGTCCCTACATATCTTCCTTCCATACCATTACGGACATGCAACACACGATTCCCATGTTCTCTGTATTTATTTCTTTCTTCTCTCTCCCATTTATTTAGACCATATCTCTTACCTCGTAAATTACTCTCTTTATTCTCTCCTATTTGTTTACTTCTTCCTTCTCAACTTCTCTCACACATTAATGTTTCATAATTAGTATGTAAATGTGTGTAGAGGGAGTGTCTTACTTTTCCTATTTATACCCAACGTCCACTACCACTTCATGACTTCATAGTAAAAGGGTCATGACCTATATCCATAACCCACTTCGTCTCAATAAGGGTAAAATCAATCTACTAGTGAAGTGGGTCTATCTAAAACAACTGATCTTTACACTTGGAAAAAAGAAGTGATACATCGTCCATGGCTTCCTTCTTTACCTGCTTTGGTGGTGCAGAGGTGAAAGTCAATCCTTCTTCAATTTCCATTGATGGTGACACTTCACAAGTCTCCAATACACCAACATTGCCTCTTCCTCCACCTCCTCCTGCATGGATTGAACCCTTAGTTGATCCCCACATTACAGGATCGTCCAAGCAACATGGTCGTCGGTCCAATGCATCTTCTTGTTGGTCAATGGGAAATGAGGCTCCAAATTTCCATTATAGTCCTGAGAGCTATGCCCTAAACTTTGATAATGGAGACTACAATAAGCCATCCCAACTAGCTCCAAAAGGAAGGCAATCAGGGGCAGCCAATGCTCGAAATTAATGGCCTTTATGCCTGATGATATTTCATTCAACAATCATTATCGTATGAACTTCTACTTCAATCATTTCTTTCTTTTTAATGTTCAATGATATTGAACTTATGTTCATTTTCTTTATGATAATTGAATTCAATATTGCATATAATGAATCCCCTTGATTGGGAGTAGTGGTTTGAGGCAATTTTAAATTCTGATGACATATTACCAGATTACTTCTAGTTATATGATTGCACAATAGTGCATTATGAGCCCCTAGATAAAATCCTTTGTGGAGTAAGAAACAATTGGAAAATTCTTATAATATCACATGTACGATTAGGTACACAATGTGAGTATTAATTAGGTGTAAGCCTTCACCCAAAAACCTCACGTACCAAGTAGATTAATCCATAATATTGACAACAACTAGATGGTACTCACAAGCATAGTCTAATGTAGTAGAAGTTCAAGTTAGTCATCATACCAATGACATATGGAGTTGATATGTAAAAAACATTACATATTTAGGAACGTTATATTTGTTATCAACATGAAGAATGTTATCAAATTCACTATCATTTTTGGTACAATATGTGGATTGTGTTCTAATTCTTTAATGATGTGATATTACATGCTTTATATTCATGAAATAATAATATTTTGATACTCTACTCTAACTCCATTTTTTATTATGTGTAGGTAGGTAATAAATGATACTATAGAAATCAAAGGAAAAGTCGAAAGGACAGAAGTTGTATCATCATGTTTTCAATATAGGCTTTCTGAGGTGGACATATTATGTTGATGATTTTATAATCAAAGTTGTTACATTGGTTTAGAATTTCTTTTATCATGCATTGTAATGAAAGATTGATTGATCTTTGAAAAAGCTACTTGTAATCACACTTTTCATTACAAGGAGATATGATATAAACTTTCTTACTTCTAATATGAAGATAGCAATGAATATTTGAGAATGGGATCTGATTAAATACACATCTAATTATGAAATAGTAAATAATCCACATGTATTTCTAGAATCATAATCCTATATTATAAATGGATGTACATCATATTATGGAAAATCCTTTCTCATTATAAAATGTCAATTAAAAATCAAAATATGATGTTTAAACTAATATATGACCAACTTCATTTGTGGAGAAAATCGTAAAACTAAAAGTCATAACTATTTTAAGAATAAAACTATAACTTTTAAATTCAACCACTTCAAACTCAAATGCAGTGTCATCGGTACTCACTTGAAACAACAGTTTGACATTCCCTGGGAACACAATGAAGATGTGATTCTATACTAAAACACATACTTAAATAAAACAATAACTCTTTTTTAGCAGAATGAGCTATGTGGCATATTCATTGTTAGACACTCGACTTACCTTATGTTTATCCTTCAATAGAAACATGATGAATAATAATTTGTCTCTATCGATTTCCAAAAAGAACAACTCATTGCATTCCAAAATTGAAATACCCCAATTATACTAGAATGACTACAAAACTGTTTTCTAACTAGATTCTAAAATGATTTTATTACAAAAATTATAAAAATGGAATAGTAGACGATCATGGAATACTATTGTACTTATATATGAATAGATGTATATATGTACATCTAAAGAACATTAATCATAAGAATAACTATTACGGTTAGGGGGATCGGTACATAACTTATTGCATAGCTTTAATTAAGGAATATTTGAAGTATCCCTCAACAATATGTATTGACCTAAATATGAGACCCAACCCTAGGATCAATGCAAAAGCACATCATATGGCATAGTTAGCCGCAATTAGGATCCCAAAGCCAAAGAGCCAAAATGATCATATTTACCATCAAATTACAACACACACAAAAAATTAAAAATAAAATTTTACCAACATTCTCAGATGCAAGACTATATAAAGTTTCTTATATTCATTTTTATCGAACATATCTGTTGTTCATTATATATGGTCCTAGTAAATGAATAAATTACAAGATACATCCATATTTTTATTTATAACAAGTACAAATCTATAAAGAAACTAATTCATATATGCATCATCTTATGAAACACTCTACCTAGGACACCATCATACTGGGACAAATGTAAATACCAAAAAAGGTTAGACTCCTTCCTTCCACTCATAGTCTTTCATGGAAGACGACTCCTAACTAGGAAACCCTTAAGATGGGTGAAGAGAGCCTAAAAAGGATGGGAAACCATGACAGTGATAGAAAGTTCCATGGAGAGATGAATCATTTGTAGAAAATTTAAAGTATGCAAGACCTACTAGGTAAAAAAAATTATACATTTCCATGATAAAAAGAAGATTCTATAAAACATGTTGGCATAGTAAATATAGTAAAGTAATATTGAACAAATGCTACATAACTTGTCTACCATTTTGTCACTTATTCCTATAGTGTAGAATGCGCCATCCACACCACTTACTTTTAAACTTCAAAGTTCCCTATCCAGACATATAGGATCTTATGGGTATTCCATCTCAGGAAGATCCAACCAGATCTTAGTTTGTCCATGTATAACAAGTAGGGGTTTTATAACATCAGGTTTGTCCTAAGTTCTCATACCACAACACCTTCCATTTCACATCCATAATACTATCATATAAATATCTTAACACATATTTTCAATAAGACTGGCATGACTTTCATATAATAAAGGATCTATAACCTGAACCAAAGTCACATAATTGAGTGAATTAAGGGTTCAGGGGACCATACATGATATAGATTCTCAATAGCTCATGTATATCCAATATGATATGACTCCAAATACCTTCTCACAATCATTGGGTTGCTACAAGGATACATATTTGTCTTCCTCAACATCCAAACTATGGGAAGTTTTGCGGTCAAAGAGAAAGTATATGATTAGGGTTTCACTAATTAATGAGAAAATTTACTCATCTTTGTAGAACAAGATAATAGAATTTAGAGAACCTATTCAGAATGACATAATTAAGTGTTAAATACAATATACCTAATTCACGTCTAAAAAGCACATGCATAGACCAATTTCTTCTAGATTTGACCATTCATAGCCCATGCCACAATTGTGGATCAAAAGATCCTATCAACATGTACAATGTTATCCCTTAATTAGGAAAATATTTTGTATTGTTTTTGAGAATTCATTAATTTTATCTAAGAATGCTAAAAGTAGTAAAAAGTGCCTAAATTGATAATTTAGGACAATATACATGCAAAAATCATTACTAGTAAAAAGTTCATATTTTATGTAGAATAGAATGATATAAGAGAATGAATTAATCAACCACTTTAGCAAAAAAAACCTTAAAATAAAGGCAAGCAATTTTTAAATAAAGTCTCAATCAATAATCACCTACAAGTATATGGGATCATTTGTAGTTGAGGTAGAACCACAAAGAGCCAGGCTAGTTAGGCACAAAATTACTAACTTTCAACAATCTAAGTTGGATTACAATAGTTGAGTTTTGCTTAAGATCAACTAAGAAGCAAGAACAAGAACTAAATTAAAGGATTTAGATCAGATTTAGAAGATCTTAGGAATAAGAGTTCACTTCCATAGTACTACATAATGTGCAACTATGAAATTAAACATGCTAATTAACTTGCAAGGAAGGCCACCATCATCATGCACCTCCTAGTGGCATGAGATAGTCCTTATCTACACATAGCACTCCCCTGGCTAAGTTCAGATTCGAATGCAACCTTGGATCCTCAACATTCCCAAGCCACTCCCATGTTAAAGAGTTTTTTGCCAATAGATCTACTCCATACTCCCTCATACATTCTCCCAGATTGTATAAAGAAACATAAAATGTACATATTTAATGGCTAGTCGAGCATACAAGCAATAAAACTCCATAGAAACTCTTGGAGAAGAAAATTAACTAATATTATATACAAATTACGAGTTCACATGAGTAATAGGATGGGAACTACTCTCCCATGGCCAAGAAAAATGGTTCTTCTCGCACGTCTGGACAAATATAAGAACATGTCATAATTTTTAGAGTTTTCCATGATTTGAAAGAAGAAAAGCTAAGAGAAACCAAATGGTGAAGTGGAAAGAGTAAAACTATGGCTTGAGGATGAAGTTCCACCCTTGCTACTACTCCAACTTAAACTATCTTGCCTTTGAGAAGCTTTTCCGAAGTTGAGAAGGTTTCTTGCACCTTTGAAGAAGAAAAGTAGAATAAAATGATGAAGAATGGAAGTTCTTTCCCAAGAAACCTCTCCTTCTTCTCCCAATTCATCTCTCTCTTACTCTACAACTTTCTCTGATCATCAAGTGCTCCAAATGATGAGTGGTAACTACCTCATATGGATGGTCTCACCTTTAAAATGAAGGGTGGTTGTTTTCAAAATCTATAGAAACTGATAAAGGCACGACGTGTCTTTTGGAAAATATGGTGTGTCGCTCAATGTAATTGTCGGGCCATTTGCTTTCCACAAAGAGTACACGACATGTTTCTAAAAAGACACACCATGTAGCTATAATTGAAGTCGATTTGGGTTGATGGTACTCACTATGTGCAAATAAACACACACTGTTTACTTTTACAGAACTTTGAATTTTGTTTTTTGAACGTGTGAAAACACTATGTCTTAGTGAACACCACGTCATGTATTTTGTTCTGAGTTATAGATGAAATCCTCTGGGAACTTACATGTCATTCGTTCAATAACACATGATGTGTCTTCTGCTTTGCGTTGAGGAATGCCCTTCCTGGAGAGTTACATGTCGTGTGAAATAAAGACATAGTGTGTCTTCTTCAATTTCTTCATGATCAACTCTATATCAAATATAAATCATTAGAAATCCAACTGAGGTAAGATTTGGGTTGGATTATCCCCATTTTGTCATCTTCATTGTATACCTATGATCAGAATCATGCAATGACTAAAACAACTAAAAGGATGGAAAATTAAGCATGATTAAAGGTCAAATGGAGAGCAAAATGAACTAAATTTGTGTGTGAATATGTGTAAAAGGTAGATATGAAATGTACACATCAAATCCCTCTAATCTTGAACTATTACTTGTCCTAAGGAAAAAAGAGCATAGAAACACAAATGAAGGAATTGTCAAGTTTATGCATAGATCAAATGAAATGAAAGATGAATATGAGACCAAGCTAACCATAATTAGCAAGTTTATACTCATTGCCTTTATTACAACTTAAACACCCAAGAAAGAGATACTTAGTTCAGTAGGGGTGGTCACAAATTAAATGAAACAGTCAACTAGACAACACGAAATGGATTTTGGATGACAAACCCAAACAATTAGTGAATCTACAACTAAAACTCAACTATTAAGGATGCAAATGACGGAATCTTAGTCAATGTTAACAAATTTTTAGCTTCCTCTCCTTATTTCATAAAAGGTATGACAATGGGTTATGGGTTCTGGCACTCGGCTGGTAATGTAGGCTTATGCACATCTGGAGTCCCAGTTGGGGTATTTTACCCTCTTTTATGACATACCACCTAATTATCGTGTCTACATTGGACTTACACTAGGCTAGTATGATATGTGGACCGTTTAGATATCTTTTCATGGGGTAATTAAGTTTAGGTGAACCAAGAGAGATTTTTAGATGAGATTGGGTTTCACTTGTTTTCCCTAAAACATAGGAGAGTTAACTAAAATGCAACATTAGCTAGATTCCATTCATTTGATATGAAAAAATTTCATTGCTAAAGGGTGGTTGAACATGCACTAAGGGTTTGGAAGGGGCATCCCATGTTCTAATTAGTGTTGCAAGTTGATTTATTCATAAAAAATGGTTATCAATACATGTGTTAAGAAATAAAGGATGTGAAAGATGATAGTTTAGGCTAAAATCATAATCTAGAAATTTAACACATGTTGGTGGTCATGAAGTTTCATTATATTTATGCATGCCTTTTACAATTTGCACAAATGGCATGTCTCACGAGGGAGGACTAGATAGTTAAATACAGGATGAAATCAATCCATTATACAAGATAGGCCTTATATCATATTAGATTTTCCCTAAAAAGAATAGAAAATAAAACAAGTACTAAGGAAAAGATGATGAAAAGAAACTAAAGAAACTACAACTATAGTATCGACCGATTGCATCCCCCATAAGCTTGAAATCTATAGTGTACTCACTGCATCGATCAAACTCAAGGTGATAATAACCAACTACCTATCATGGAGGGAATCAAGATGAAGGGACAACACCCTCATGACCAGCTAGAAAGTATTGGTTCAACAAATCATCATTTTCAGGAATCTCTACAGGCCTCAACTTTGGAGGAGTGGGCTCTGACTGAGGCTGGGGTGGTGGAGGTGTAGGCTATGGAGATAGAGGCATGGGATAGTGGCCTTTATAAATGTGCCACATGTCCATACACTGGACCATGCCATGTATAACAGAATATTGCTGACTCATAAGATCAAGGCGACTATCTAGATGGTCAAACCTCTACTGGACATAACCATACTAGTGTTGGACATCATGCATAGACCAATTGTAGTCTATCTATGTGCTTTGGATGGAGGTGACGGAAGAAGAATCAAGTGCATCAGGTGCATCCTCATGCTCATCAGAATCATAAAGAGTCCATTTCCAGTTGTCTTTATTTGTTGGAGTCATTTCTTCCAAATCAGAGATGTCAATATATTGGTCATCAGTGAAATATTGTCTAAATTTGAAACCATGTTTGACAACCTGAACAAGTAGACTGGAATAGATGAGCAGCTGATTGTCCACCAAGTTCCTCCCAATAGTGCCTATGGACCAGTAAAGTCAGCACCCACCTTGTAGACAACATGGGTGATCAAACCCCCACACATGGCATAACCTGATTCTCTTTTCTTGATTTTCTTGATATCAAAGAATCTGGTGAGAATAAAGTATCCCACATTGATCTTGTAGTCATTCACCATTGCCCAAAGAAAGAATAAGTCTTTCTTCTTGCATACCCCTTGAGTTTCCTTCTTAGCAAAAATGCATGTGCTAAGTAACCTGTGGACATATCAGAAAACATGATTATGGATGCTTGTTACCCTGGCTTTCTTATCCTTGTGCAATGTCTCATCGGTGATTTCATTCTAGAACTTGTCACAATTGAAATGAAGAGGGTAAGATAGACCACCCCCATAGTGGCATTGGAGTGCCTCACAGAATTCCTAGAATGTTAATTTGTAACCTAGACCAAAAATACAAAAATGAATAGTATTATAGGGCTCATGACTATTTCATAGGTCATCCTCAAATCTGAGTGTAGTAAGGAATTCATAAGTTATCATGGGATAGGTGTTTCTCACCTTGCAGTAGGCATACCTCAGTCCCAACTCTTCTAGCAGACCAAGGACTTCATCCTTAAACCCCAAAGCTTCCATAATCTATTGACAAGAAAATCTTATAGGAAAAACCCTTCAAGAAATAAAAAATTGGTATGTGGGATCTTCCTCTTCAATGATGCGCAACAGGGTGGTGGAGACATAGGTTGGGTTTGAGGAAGAGTACTCACCATATTGGTGCTTAGATGCCTTCTTGATTGGATCTGTTGGAGGTGAGGTTGAGCTTCATAAATCTGGGACACAGTGTGTCTTTTTCTGCACACAACATGTCTTCCTGTAGATCAGGCTTGAAGGAATTGAACAGCTAGACATGATATGTTTAAAAAAAAACACAACATGTCTGTTGGAGATTGGGCAAAATCAAAGTTGGGGAAGATGAACTTTCACATTGTGTTCTTGCTTGCTCACATCTTGTTCACGCATTGGTGACTGACTCTAGACCGGTGATGGTGGTGGCAGAGGAACTTGTTGAACTCAATGGAGATGGCGTTGGATCTGCGGATGGACTCTGGATGGAAGAGGCTGGTGGAGGAGAAGAGTGGCATGTGGAGGCGAGATGGAGGTCGAATGCCTTGGCTCGGTCCTAACAGTGTGTGTGATAGCACTCGATAGTGTCCTTCGTGTTGTTGTGGACGTCGACAACTGCTTGCTTGGCAATGCCAGGAAGATATGATGGAGAAGAGTAGTGGCACATGGAGGCGACAGTGGTGTGAAGTTGGTTGTTGTCATTGATCGGAGAATGAGCACCGACAGAGAAGATCTGGAGAACACGATTGGAGGCTTACACACGGCTATAAGGTTGCTCGAACACGGCTGGAGGCAAGATTAGAAATGAGACTGGCGACTAGGGATTAAGGTTTAAAACCCGATTTCAAACTTATGAACATGGCGTGTCTTTTATAGAACATGGTGTGTTCCAATTTACAATACATTTGCACCCCTTTGATATTTTTCTTTATTAATGAAGACACACCGTGTATAAATAAAGACACACCATGTAACTTTCCTAAGGGCTATGTTGAAGTTGTAGAACTGATAACAACATGACTTGTACAAACATAGACACGACATGTGTTTAAAAAAAATTGAGGCATACAAATGAACCATTGTACACGTTGTGTTTGATTAAAAACATGTCGTGTAAGATTTCAGTGGACTTGTGATGCTCCCAACCCAATAATGACACGTCGTGTACTAATAAAGACACGACCTGTAGTTTTCCAGAAAAATGTTTGTCTTGTGAATGAATTGTCAGACACGACATGTATTTTGGAGATACAGTGTGTATCTTTCCAGAGAGATCCAAGAAGTTTCCAAAGTGATAAGGAAATGCCATGTACAAATAAATACACAATGTATGTTTTGATAGAAAACTTCAACATTCATTTGAATTGTTAGACATGACGTGTTCAAAATTCTATATGGTGTGTGACTTTCCAGTAACCTACATTTGTAGTTGAACACATCGTATCTTGTAGTAGACATGTCGTGTGTTCAGGAGTCTAGCTTGAATCACTTATCTATGAATCTAGACACACTGTGTGTGTCGAATGACACACCGTGTTTTTGTGAATTTCTATAGGACTTGTCTTTCTTTGTTCACTAATTGCAAAGATGATGATGATGTCTAAGAGGGTCTAAATTATTACATTCATCCATGAAAAATTTATATTGGAAATGAAAAAGTTCTTGAGTAGATACTAATAAAGAAATCTATCCTAATGTGGGGTCAACTCCTACAAGGTCCTCCTTTTAGAGTCTGGAGGGAGACTCTTCAACTTATGAGATCATGCATCTGAGAGGGAGCAAGAGGTTGCCTAGGTAATATTCTCTCCTTCTTTATATAGATTGCATCATTATCTATTGACTTTGAAGGTGGATTGCATGCCTTGCAACACTATTTCTCGATATGGAAAAATCTTGAGGACTAGGAAAGGACCAGACAACTTGGATCTAAGCTTCCCTGGGAAAAGTTTCAGTCTTGAGTTGAACAACAACACTTGATCTCCTTCAATAAAATCTCTCTTTCTAATCTTCTTATAATGCCATGCCTTTGTCCGCTCTTTCTAGATCTTTGCATTCTTGTATGCACCTGGTCTGAGTTCCTTGAGCTCCTAGAGTTGCAATAACTGTTTCTCACCTTCTTTCTTCATATCAAAATTTAGGAATTTGATTTCCCATAACACTTTATGCTCCAATTTCAAGGGAAGATGGCAAGACTTTCCATAGATAAGTTGGAATGGTGTAGTCCCAATTGCAATCTTGTAGGCTGTACAGAATGCCCAAAGAGCATCATCTAGCTTGAGTGCTCAGTCCTTTTTTTTAAAAAAATTGGCCATTCTATTCATCCTGTGGCCTGGGCTCGATCCTAGGACCTCTCACTAACAAATCAAGTGTCTAACCATCTAGCTTGAGTGCTCAGTCCTTCCTTGAGCTAGAAACTATCTTCTCTAGGATGTTCCTCAACTGTCCATTTGATACTTCAACCTATCCATCTGTTTGGGTGTGATAGGGGGTAGAGATTTTATGTGTCACACCATACTTGGAGAGAATATTATTGAACTGTTTCTCATTACTTGGAACTCTAAAGAGGGGAAAGATAATATTTTGGAACAGCTTCAATACAGACTTTACATATGGGGCTTTGGTAGGAATAACTTCTACCCATTGATACATAATTGCAGACAACCAAAATGTACTTGTAACCATACGAGGATGGGAAGGGCCCATGTAATCAACACCCCATACGTCAAACACTTCAATCTCCAAGATAGAGTTAAGAGGAATCTCATCTCACCTTGATATCCCTCATGTCCTTTGACATTGATCACATGCTTTGACATATGCATGAACATCCCAAAACAAGGTAGGCCAATAGAATCCAACTTGAAGGATCTTGGTAGTTGTCTTCTCTCCCCCAAAGTGACCTCTGTAGGAAGAAGAATGGTATCCAAATATGATTCTTGGTATCTCCTCTTCAGCTACACATCTACGAATCAGTTCATCAGTTCCTTGTTTAAATAGAAGTGGATCATCCAAATAGTAGAATTTGATGTCATGCAAAAATTTCTTCTTTTGATGATAGGTAAGATTAGGTGGAAGGTGTCATGTGGCAAGAAAGTTTGCTATATCAGTAAACCAAGGTGCTTGTGTTGCATCAACAACATAGAGTCTTTCAATAAGAAAGTAATCATCAATCGACATTGTGTCTTTAGCATCTATTGTGACTCTAGATAGATGGTCAACAACATTGTTCTCAGTTCCTTTCTTATCCTTTATCTCAAGATAAAATTCTTGGAATAGCAATATCTAGTGAATCATATGTGCCTTTGCATCCTTCTTGTTTAGCAAGTACTTGATGGTTGCATGGTCATTGTAGACTATAACTTTGAAGCCCACTAGATACTGACAAAATTTGTTGAAGGCATAAACTATGGCCAGCATCTCCTTCTCAGTTGTGGCATAGTTTACTTGGGCCTCATCAAGTCTCTTATTGTCATAGTAGATGGCATGCAACTTTTTTTCCTTCCTTTAGCTAAGGACTATGCCTATGTCATAGTCACTTGCATCACACATCAGTTTGAACAGTGCATCCTAGTCGGTGGCTGAATTATAGGAGCTGAAATGAGTGCACACTTGAGTTTTCTAAAAGTGTCTTGAAATTCTTCATTAAAAACAAATTCAACATCTTTGGAAAGCAATGAGCATATAAGTTTGGCTATTTTGGAAAAATCTTTGATGAACTGTGTGTAGAAACATGCATTGCTAAGAAAACTTCTAACATTTTTGACATTAGACAGAGTTGAATTCTTCTCAATTGCTTCCACCTTTTCCCTATCAACCTCAATACCCTTGTTAAAAATCACATGGCCTAGTACCACTCCGGATTGTGCCATAAAATGGCACTTCTCCCAGTTTATACTAGGTTAACCTTTTTACAATACTCAAGGACTTTAGATAAATTAGATAGGAAATCATCGAAAGAATTCCCATAGACACTGAAATCGTCCATAAAAATAACCATAGAGCATTCAATAAAATCTAAGAAAATAGCCATCATGCAACACTTAAATGTAACAGGAGCGTTACAAAGACCGAAAGGCATGTGCCTATAGGTGTAGGTTCCATAGGTGCATGTAAAGGCTATTTTTTCCTGATCTGGCAGATAAATTGATATTTGGAAAAATCTCGAATAGCTGTCAAGATAACAAAAATAAAAATAATTAGCTAGTCTCTCAAGCATTAAATCAATGAAGGGCAACGAAAAGTGGTCTTTATGGGTTGCTTTGTTCAATATTCTATAGTCTATACATATAAACCATCCTATGGAAACACAGGTCTGAATTTGTTCATCATTATATCCTTTCATGACAGTTGCACCCCCCTTTTTGGGTACTACGTGAATATCACTCATCCATGGGCAGCCACTAATGGGATAAATGATCCCTGCATCTTTTAATTAAAAAAATCTCTTTCTTATCAACCTCTTGCATATTTTAATTTAAACATCTAGGAGGTTCAACATAAGGTTTATCATTTTCCTCTAAATTAATTCTATGCATGCAAATGGAGGGATTGATGCCTTTCAAATCATCGATAGAATAACTCATTACTTCCTTATATAAATGCAATTATTCAACAATTTGACTTCTTGTTCATTAGCTAAAGAAACATTTGTGATGATAGGAGAAGTAGAATTTGGGTTAAGAAAAGAATACCTTAGCCCTGGTGGAAGGGGTTTGCATTCTACCTTGTTCTCCTTGGTACGCTTGCTAGAGTCATCTTTTGATACTAAAGTGTCTTCATGAGATGGAGGTGATGTGGTACTAGAACATCCATATTTTTTGTGTCCATGTCAGTGTCCAACTTGGTTTCATCACAATAGTGAATAAGGAAATTAGAAAAATCTTCTTCTTCCTCCAGAAATTTGTCAATACAATCAATTAGGTAGATATTTTCCATTTTACTTGGGACTTTCATTGCGCTAAGATAGAAAAATCCATTATCTCCCCCTCCTACTCTAAGAGTGATCTTTCCCTCCCATACATAAACTATACAATAAGTTGTATGAAGAGTCTTCCAAAGAGAATATGATTGGATGGAATCTCATTCATGCCAATCACAACAAAATCACAAGGGATGAAAAACTTGCCTACTTGAACAAGCACATCTTCAACAATCCCTCTAGGATACTTGATCGTGTGATCTACAAGTTCAATGACCATCTTGGCTGGCTTCAATTCTCCAACATCAAGCTGCTCCCACAATGTAAATGGAATAAGGCTTATGCTGGCCCCAAGGTCAACTAACCTTTATCAAATGTTATGTCACCAATCTTACATGACATTGTGAAGGCACCTTTATCATCAAGTTTCTTCAATAATCTGTTTTGAATGATGGAGCTTGCCCTTTTAGATAGCATTCCAATTTCTACTTTATCTATCCTCCTCCTTTTGGTTAAGAGGTCTTTTAGGAATTTTGCATAGGTGGACATTTCATCAATGAATTCTGCTAACAGAAGGTTGACATACATTTTGTTAAGAATGTACATGAACCTATGAAATTTACCTTCTTCTTTCTGGCATGCAAACCTTTGAGGAAAAGGGGCATTAGGCTTGTAGGATGGTTGCTCTTCAGCTGTGCCTTTCTTCTTTTGACTTTTCTCCACATCAGCTTCTTTATCATCCTCAACTTTCTTCTCATCTACAGGTGAGGGTCTTTCAACAATGTTTCCAATCCTCAAGGTAATGGACTTACATTCACTGGGATTCATCTCCAAATGACTTGGCAATCAACTAGAAGAATCTCTTTGGTTTGCTAAAGCTTGCTGGGCAATCTAGTTTTCTAGCATTTTTGCATGAGTGGCAGTACCATCTACCCTGGAAGAGAGATGAGTGATAGCATGCTTCAAAAGTAGCCCATGTACATGGAACTCATCATTTTTCTGCATATGTGTTGACACCAAAGTTCCAAGCATGGTTTCTAAAGTTGACTTAGGTTGAGGTTGATTGTAGTTCCTATTGTTGTTGAATCACTGCGGTTGGTTGTTATTCATTGGTTGGCGGTTGCTCCCTTGATATGTCTAATTTTGTCCTTGGTTCTGTTGGTGTTGATTTGATTGTTGGTTCTAAGGGTTATTATTCTTGTAAGAGAAATTTTGATGATCTCTCCATCCTGAGTTATAGGTGTTGGAGTAGGGATTGTAGAGTTGCTTGTTAGGAAAACTCCCTACTGCATTGGCTTGTTCTTGTGCCTCTCTCACATTTGTTTGTAGGGAAAAACAAGAAGAGTCATGACCGGGGGTTCCACATGCTTCACATGCTCAGCTGCTTGGATGGAGTGTGTGATCAACTTTTCAAACTTCTATAATTGTGCATCAAACTTGGCTACAACAATATCAACTGCATCAGTGGTGTGTTTCCCACCTGAATTCTCAGTAGTTCCACTTGACGAGTGAGGTTGATTGGTTCTTTCTAAACTCCATTGAAAATGATTTAGTGCCATATCATCTATGATATTATACAACACTCTATAGTATTTGTTCATCAATGCTCCATTAGCAATGACATCCATAGACCTATATGTGTTGTAGAATAACCCATTGTAGAAAGTTTGTAACAACATCCAATTAGTCAAACCATGGTGAGGACAAAGGCATTACAAATCCTTAAATCTCTCCCATGTATCATAGAGTGTTTCACCTTCTTATTTCTTAAAGTTGGTGAGTTGGCTCCTCAATTGAGATGTCTTTCTAGGATAAAAGTACTTGGTAAGAAAAGAATTCAATAGCTCATCCAAATGCTTGATAGATTGCTTTAAAAAAGATTAGAGGCACGCCTTGGCTTAGACTCGTAGTGTGAATAGGAATAGGAGTAGGCGCACACCTTCAACTGAAACATTGTTTATCATGAATGTGTTCATATACTACAAAAAATCAGCTATGTGAAGATTTGGATCTTCTATAGGAGTTCATCTGAACCAGTTATATTGGATCATATGCATAATGGTGGGGCTGATAAAGAAGTTGTTGGCCTCAATAGATGGATTATCGATGGCTCCACATATGTTGATGGCAGCCGACACAACAAATTCCTTAAGCAGGCAGTTGTCCTCCATCTCTGATTATTGATGGTGTTTGGGTGAAGGTGGTGGTGAAGGTGTTAAATGAGATGATGATGGTTGTGATCCCTCCAAGTTTGTAGAGTTATGTGTTGGGTTTTAGGGGAGACAGAGAAGGCAGCGGAAACAAAAATTTCTCCCCCAACCCATACCGAGGAAACGCGTCAACATCTATATAATAGGAAAGGATGGTTTGCGGAATCATACCTTGTCCCGAGGCTTGCTCGGCGACAACACCTCGCGCAATGCGCGGTCTTCAACTCCGGACTTCGACGGTGTCTGTGCAGCTCCTGGTCGCACCGGGACTGACAACTCCTACACAAACCGGACTGTCGGATGACAGTTGTCCTCCTAAGCGGCAGTGTCCTCCCGCCTCTGTAGTAGTCCACACGGACCACCTGGAACTCCACACTCCTTGTCCCACAAGGAAGTGGAAGGAGTCGCACCCTCCTGTTGACGTACTAGTCGCCAACACGCTCTCCTGCCTCCTGTTGCAACTGCAGTTGTCCTTCCCTTGCTGCACCTCCCTTTTGCGGGAAGCACTTGCTCGGGGTCTCTCACGGTTACCAAAACCAGAGAAAACGACAACTTGCAGAGCAACTGGTTGCACTGAGCTGTACTTTGAGAAGCCCCCAATACCCCTATATATATAGGAGAGTCATGGGACAGGGTTCTCCATCCCGGGCAATGCGGGACTAATGCAGGAGTAGAAGGGTTCGAGAATTTTCCACAAAAAGCAACCGGTTCGCAACTTGAAATGATCGGTTCACAACTGAACCGATTGGTTCGGCCATTGAGCCGATCAGTTGGACCTGAGCCGATCGTTTGGGGCACTCCAACCGATCGGTTGGTGCCCTGAACCGATCAGTTCATGGTCCTAATCCGGCTCAAAAAGACTTTCCTTGTTTCTTTCCCAATTGGTATCGAATACCAATATTATTCCCAATCGAATTGGGCAATTTGAAACTAAAGGAAAATTCTTGCCGACATGACTTTTCCCAACTGGTCGGTTGCACCAATTGAGCCGATCGGTTCAACCCTTGAACCGGTCATTTCAACCTGGGCATGAGCCGATCGGCCTGGACACTCCAGCCGACCGGTTCAGCAACCTCAGCCAACCGGTTCATCACATGAACCGATCGGTTGGGAGCACAGGTTGGGCAAAATCAGTCAATTGCGATTTCAATCAATCCGATACTCCAATCAATGCGTCCAACACCTTGAACCATACGATATTGAGCTATCAACTGATTGAGTGTTTAATTGAACTACTAAACTCCTTTAGTAATCAATCTAAACATTGCTTTGTGGACAAAACTCCTCTTCCAGGTTAAATCCTATGTGTGTGACCCTGCAGGTCCATTTCACGTTGGTAGTGAAAGTCCATAACACTTATGACTTCATAAGCAAAGAGCAGTGCCTAGTCACACATCAGTGCTACCCAAGTGAACATAGAAAGTTGGAGAACAACTTTCATCCTACAATCCGTGAATGGTGTTACAGCGAATGTATAATTCCTTTGTCACTGATATCCCGAATGAACTCGAGGCATGGAACAGTCATCCTGTCAATGTTATTCACTTCCTTGATCTCAGAGTAGACTGGAAGAGATATGTATGACATCAGTATCATATACTAATTCACACATGCGTGCACGCCTTTCTCAATCCTACTCATCAAGTGGCCATGGATATCAAACTCCCTCAGGAGGGACAAATCCCATATCTATCACTCACCCCTCAAAAGCCCCATGTGTCAAAGCCACCCAATCATCACCTTTATAACAACCCATGTTTCAGGACTGTGTTTGATGATGTCAAAGTGTGCCCAACGACATGTGTTGAGTGCAGTGATTTGAGGTCTAAGAATCACACTCACCACCATCACTGTGAGTACTGACTGTGACTACCATCTCATGGTTCCATGTGTCAAACTCATGGTGGGTCTGTACGGTACCTTGTTCTCTAACAAGTACCTATGTGTTTGGTTTGATATCTCTATATCATGACTAATGAGATTCTGTCATCAACCAACACCACAATCTAGTCTTGTGTGTCATTGCTGTCTATCTACCTTCCACAATGACATCCGACTAGGGACATAACAAGAATGTACAAACTCTTAGCATCCGTATGATCTCATCGTTCAGGTCATGAACCTGAAGGCATACGTCATTGAGTACTGTCATTCTCTAGACATTCAATCTGTTCTATCACTATCTCATATGACTGAACCAGAAAGAATTGGAAGCTCGCCTTTTATGTTTATCAAATCAATCTTAATGTATCCCACCAATTATCACATGATTGGCTCTCAGGGCATACATACCAACAGATTCCCACTTGCACTGCGAGCCAATCACCCATGAATCATATTCATAGTGATCTTCAAACATGTCCCACATGTTACTGTGCTGTAGTGCCAACATAGTGAGTAATGGCAACACCTTGCCAAAGTCTGTATAAATTGCATGTCTCTCATCTCTTCGCTGTACGTCACACGTATGAGATGGAGTTGCCGTAATATGCGATCTTGTATTCCATTTGCTAACCTTTAGCCACATTGCATGATCAAGGATTCCAGACTTGTCATCAATGAGTGGAATATAAGTTCATATCATGAACTTTCAGATCCATATAGTATCCACTGTTGTTGTCTAACACATAGATACTCGACATTTCCTTTTAAATGGTTTTATTGGAACACTTCCAATTATCAACAAACTTTCACTTTTATACATCTTATGTATATGTTGCGATTAATTTTCTGTCCTTTCGGAAGTTCACATCAATGTAACTCTTTACATCGAACTCTTCCTTATCTCCATAGAACTAGTACTTTACAAGCACTTATCATGTTCTCATCGTATTCCAGTAACCCTTACTGGAAGCAGACAGACATCCACTCGTCATGTCCCACATACGAGTTGTCAGGATGAGCACATCATATTGTCATGTCCTACATACAAGATGATGAATGCATTTTATTCTTGCCATGTCATACATGCAAGATAATGGGATGATTCCATACATGATAGATCCATATCTATTCTTAGTGTTCCCATTCTTCATAAGAATTGGACACTTGGCCTTGGGATACTAATATCCATGCAACATGGACAAATTTTCTCCCACTGAATCTGTGCATACTGAACACTTCAGTACAGATTGCCAATGTATGCTCTCTCTTTCCAGGTCAAGAGATTTTCGAGAACTATCTCTATAGATCTCTATTCCTATCACATAGGAAACATCTCTATCTTCCTTAAAGATAATTTCCACTTTTGGATTTCCATTTTAGAACAATTTCATTTCACATCAATATGTGGAATGTGAACACGCTCCCACTAAATCACAGATCCCTTCTTTATCTTTGACATATCAGTCAAACCCTTTGACTATATCATCAAAATAAAGATCCAATTTTGAGTTGCTTGTACTCAATCAATCACATTGATTAGTCCATTGTAACTTATAGACTTCATTTGCATTAGTGGATTCATAAACCTTATAGGCTGTGTCACGTACACATCCTGGTTTTATTCCTCATAGGAATGCAGTTTTAGTATCCATATTCCAAATGTCTTAGCCATTAAGTTGCAATGAACAAGCATCATTCTTCTCAAAATGTTATCCATGTGTCTTAACACTTAAGACTCATCTGCACTTATGGATATGATCCAATGAGTGCTACCATCAAGGTCATACCTTATGGTTCACATGGAAGTCATTTAGGATGTAATGGTTTTAAACCATAACTCAAGATTCGGTTCCTCATATTCATCTTGATAGTTGACTCATCACATGAACAACTGATCACTTAGATAATTGAGGTGTATCTGTTAAAGATATAAGAACTCACAACCCTTGTGATTCTTAATTTCTTTTATTAGTGTGGGGTATTCATTTATTAAGAAGAATTCAGTTATTTGATAATCATTCTCTAACTCCTTAGAGTATGATTCCTTCTTGATTCAGACATCACCATGCCTTAATCATGAGTTTACTATGATACACTATCATAATCACTCATAACGATCTCAAACATTTGGTCCAAGTATTTCATTCATTGATCTCATCAAGAATTAATACTTTACCAAATTTTTACTTCATTTATGATAATCTTGAACACTTCAAGATATTCATATTGGTATTTCTCTAAACACCATTTGAAGTATTAGCATTTATTCCAATAGGTATGTAAATACATCACATGTATTATGCCTAATAGGATAATCACTCTCCCACTACATTAGTGAAGATTGATTAATCATGTCTAAGATATTCATGTCCCTTACTGGTTCTCTAACCAAAAGAGTCTAGTTTTATCCATCACATGGAAACTAGAAATGAATTTCTCATGATTAATGCTAATTAAATTGTTTGAGTTATCTATAACTTTTAGGTATCGTCTTATCTTATGCATATCAAATATCACAAGATAAAAACTGCCATAAAGATCACATCTTTATAAATTGAAACATCTCTTTATTAATTGCCATCATTGTCATACAATATGCAAAAATAAAGTGTTTCTATCTATTGGCAAGTATGAAATAGCAGTTCATAACTGTATTACATGCCTTATTGGCTGAAAATAAACTAAAGTATTCCCATCTATAAAGGCAACACTTGCCCCAAGTAAGAATGCTTTACACTTTACATCTTGATATCACATATCTCAAAAAAGTGTTACAAGTTTATTTACATGACACCTTCAAGTAGAGGTTTCAGTCACCTCCTTCTTCTTTTGTTCTTCCAGGTAGAGAGGACAATTCCTTTTCCAATGTCCTGGCTTTTGACAATGGTGGCAATTTCCTTTCTTGGTCACGCCTCCCTTGGCCTTGAGAGCTGAAGATGGCTTGGACTCCTGGCTAGCTTCAGAACCTTTCTTAGCTTTGCCCTTGCCCTTGCGCTTGGACTTGCCTTTCTTGCTCGTGATCACCATCATGGACTTAGGCTTGTCCTTCTTCATCTGTAACTCGGTTGTCCTCAACATGCCCAACAACTCTGACAGTGGCCTATCAAAGTTGTTCATGTTGTAGTTCATCACAAACTGACTGTAAGATTCTGGCAACGATTGCAGTATCACGTCAGTAGCCAACTCTTGGCTCAGTGGAAATCCCAGTCTCTGCAGGTTCTCCACATACCCAATCATCTTCAGTGTGTGAGGACCAACTGGATCTCCTTCTGTCATGACACACTTGAACAGCGCCCTAGAAACATTGTACCTCTCTTTCCGTGCCTGATCTTCATACATGTTCCTGAGATGCAGAATCATCTCTATGACACCCATGTTCTCATGTTGCCTCTGCAACTCATGGTTCATTGAACATAGCATCAAGCACTTTGCATCAATGGCATCATCAGAATGCTTCTTGTAAGCATCCCTTTCTGCCTTTGGTGCATTAGGAGCGGGTTCCTCTGGAATTGGAGTATCCAGGACATAGAGCTTGCGCTCTTGAGTGAGAACAATTCTCAATGTCCGATACCAGTCATGGAAGTTTGTCCCATTTAGCTTGTCCTTGTCAAGGACCGATCGCAAAGAAAAGGTGTTGTTGTTTGTTTCCATTTGAACTACAAAAAGGAAAATATGCAATTTTAGTCCAAAACTCATTTTTGACTTATTTGACTGATTTGAAAATTTGACGATATAATTAGGCCTTTAATTAATTATCGCTCCCACTATTTTACTTCAAATTGATAGCCCTCACCATCAATTCGGAAGATTGCAGCGTACAACCTTCTAGTGGGCAAGATCCTGAAATCCTCTAAGCCATGGACCAGCTAGGGCTGTCACCCACAACATAGATCTCTCAGGTAGGCAACTTTTGCCAATTGCATCATATGCAACTCTTGATAAGATGTCATATACAACTCTTTGCAATGATCATCTCCATGCCTCAAGGTACTAGATCCCATCTAGATCACCTTGTTAAGTCCGACCCAAAGCAAACACGATGAATATGCACCCTACTAGGGCGGACCCACACATTCATCCTTCACGCTTCCACGAGATAGACGGTGCACCACGCTAGGGCGTGCCCACACTTGGTCGATCAAGCTTTTCACATGTGTCGCATTTGGAAGGCATCTAAAACTTAATATTTTAATGAGGGATTTGGTTTTATATACATATACATATCCAATCACCACAATACATAGTACATATCATATACATGCTATATCCCACAGAAAACATGCACAAACGATAAAAGGCGATTATTATGGCCATCCTAATGTGATTCCTCGAGCCAAGAAGAATCACGGTCATCTAGGTCAACATCACATGCAATCTGTACAAGATGAACTCTGTGCCTTGCCATCCGAGTTGATCAACTCATCACATGAATGATCTGTACTCTCCAGCCGGTCGTCTGGGTGCCACCAGCCGATCGGTTGGCTCCTCCAACCGATCGGTTCGCCTGGTCGTCGTGCATCTCATCATGTCCGCCACCCGCTCGTCTCGCTCATCGAACCGGTCATCAACCGATCGGTTCACTCCTTGAACTGACCGTCTGGAAGGTCAACCGATCGGTTCACTCCTTGAACCGATCGTTTGAGCAGTCGTCTTGATGTCTGCCGGTCTTCGACATAACAGGAAATAAAATCCTATTCTATTTATTACATTGCTTTAAAAGGGAAACCCTGATTTACATTCGGGGGGAGCAAAGGTAGGAAAAAATCTCGAATTATTTCGAGTTACATCAGGAATAAGAGAGGGAAGATCAGTGCGCAGACCGAGATGCAAGCAACCACAAAAAACCATACACAGATAGGGGTTTATAGGCCATAATCACGCTACACACATCCACCACAAAACTCGTTTAAGGGCGACGCGTATCGAGTGCATTAATAATACATATCATATATGTAATTTGGGATTTGTGGATTTAGGATTGGACATGCATAAAGCCAATATTATTCGCATTGCATGCAGGCATCTAAAACTTAATATTTTAATGAGGGATTTGGTTTTATATACATATACATATCCAATCACCACAATACATAGTATGTATCATATACATGCTATATCCCACAGAAAACATGCACAAACGATAAAAGACGATGATTATGGCCATCCTAATGTGATTCCTCAAGCCAAGAGGAATCACGGTCATCTAGGTCAACATCACATGCAACCTGTACAAGATGAACTCTGTGCCTTGCCATCCGAGTTGATCAACTCATCACATGAATGATCTGTACTCTCCAGCCGGTCGTCTGGGTGCCACCAGCCGATCGGTTGGCTCCTCCAACCGATCGGTTCGCCTGGTCGTCGTGCATCTCATCATGTCTGCCACCCGCTCGTCTCGCTCATCGAACCGGTCATCAACCGATCAGTTCACTCCTTGAACTGACCATCTGGAAGGTCAACCGATCGATTCACTCCTTGAACCGATCGTTTGAGCAGTCGTCTTGATGTCTGCCGGTCTTCGACATAACAGGAAATAAAATCCTATTCTATTTATTACATTGCTTTAAAAGGGAAACCCCGATTTACATTCAGGGGGAGCAAAGGTAGGAAAGAATCTCGAATTATTTCGAGTTACATCAGGAATAAGAGAGGGAAGATCGGTGCGCAGACCGAGATGCAAGAAACCACAAACAACCATACACAGATAGGGGTTTATAGGCCATAATCACGCTACACACATCCACCACAAAACTCGTTTAAGGGTGACGCGTATCGAGTGCATTAATAATACATATCATATATGTAATTTGGGATTTGTGGATTTAGGATTGGACATGCATAAAGCCAATATTATTCGCATCGCATGCAATAAATAAAGGCGACAAACCAAAATCGATCATATCGATATTCCTAAAATATAGAGCAGTTGACGTGGCTCTGATACCACTATTCTCTGTTGGGTTTTCGGGGAGACAGAGAAGGTAGCGGAAACAAAAATTTCTCCCCCAACCCATACCGAGGAAACGCGTCAACGTCTATATAATAGGAAAGGATGGTTTGCGGAATCATACCTTGTCCCGAGGCTTGCTCGGCGACAATACCTCGCGCAATGCGCGGTCTTCAACTCCGGACTTCGACGGTGTCTGTGCAGCTCGTGGTTGCACCGGGACTGACAACTCCTACACGAACCGGACTGTCGGATGACAGTTGTCCTCCTAAGCGGCAGTGTCCTCCCGCCTCTGTAGTAGTCCACACGGACCACCTGGAACTCCACACTCCTTGTCCCACAAGGAAGTGGAAGGAGTCGCACCCTCCTGTTGACATACTAGTCGCCAACACGCTCTCCTGCCTCCTGTTGCAACTGCAGTTGTCCTTCCCTTACTGCACCTCCCTTTTGCGGGAAGCACTTGCTCGGGGTCTCTCACGGTTACCAAAACCAGAGAAAACGACAACTTGCAGAGCAACTGGTTGCACTGAGCTGTACTTTGAGAAGCCCCCAATACCCCTATATATATAGGAGAGTCATGGGACAGGGTTCTCCATCCCGGGCAATGCAGGACTAATGCAGGAGTAGAAGGGTTTGAGAATTTTCCACAAAAAGCAACCGGTTCGCAACTTGAAATGATCGGTTCACAACTGAACCGATCGGTTCGGCCATTTAGCCGATCGGTTGGACCTGAGCTGATCGTTTGGGGCACTCCAACCAATCGGTTGGTGCCCTGAACCGATCGGTTCATGGTCCTAATCCGGCTCAAAAAGACTTTCCTTGTTTCTTTCCCAATTGGTATCGAATACCAATATTATTCCCAATCGAATTGGGCAATTTGAAACTAAAGGAAAATTCTTGCCGACATGACTTTTCCCAACTGGTCGGTTGCACCAGTTGAGCCGATCGGTTCAACCCTTGAATCGGTCGTTTCAACCTGGGCATGAGCCGATCGGCCTGGACACTCCAGCCGACCGGTTCAGCAACCTCAGCCGACCGGTTCATCACATGAACCGATCGGTTGGGAGCACAGGTTGGGAAAAATCAGTCAATTGCGATTTCAATCAATCTGATACTCCAATCAATGCGTCCAACACCTTGAACCATACGATATTGAGCTATCGACTGATTGAGTGTTTAATTGAACTACTAAACTCCTTTAGTAATCAATCTAAACATTGCTTTGTGGACAAAACTCCTCTTCCAGGTTAAATCCTATGTGTGTGACCCTGCAGGTCCATTTCACGTTGGCAGTGAAAGTCCATAACACTTATGACTTCACAAGCAAAGAGCGGTGCCTAGTCACACATCAGTGCTACCCAAGTGAAAGTAGAAAGTTGGAGAACAACTTTCATCCTACAATCCGTGAATGGTGTTACAGCGAATGTATAATTCCTTTGTCACTGATATCCCGAATGAACTCGAGGCATGGAACAGTCATCCTGTCAACGTTCATTCACTTCCTTGATCTCAGAGTAGACTGGAAGAGATATGTATGACATCAGTATCATATACTGATTCACACATGCGTGCATGCCTTTCTCAATCCTACTCATCAAGTGGCCATGGATATCAAACTCCCTCAGGAGGGACAAATCCCATATCTATCACTCACCCCTCAAAAGCCCCATGTGTCAAAGCCACCCAATCATCACCTTTATAACAACCCATGTTTCAGGACTGTGTTTGATGATGTCAAAGTGTGCCCAACGACATGTGTTGAGTGCAGTGATTTCAGGTCTAAGAATCACACTCACCACCATCACTGTGAGTACTGACTGTGACTACCATCTCATGGTTCCATGTGTCAAACTCACGGTGGGTCTGTCCGGTACCTTGTTCTCTAACAAGTACCTATGTGTTTGGTTTGATATCTCTATATCATGACTAATGAGATTCTGTCATCAACCAACACCACAATCTAGTCTTGTGTGTCATTGCTGTCTATCTACCTTCCACAATGACATCCGACTAGGGACATAACAAGAATGTACAAACTCTTAGCATCCGTATGATCTCATCGTTCAGGTCATGAACCTGAAGGCATACGTCATTGAGTATTGTCATTCTCTAGACATTCAATCTGTTCTATCACTATCTCATATGACTGAACCAGAAAGAATTGGAAGGTCGCCTTTTATGTTTATCAAATCAATCTTAATGTATCCCACCAATTATCACATGATTGGCTCTCAGGGCATACATACCAACATTATCATCTTTCTTTGCTCTTCTTTGACTGCAAAAGGTTTGGTCAATTTCTAGATCTGAAAAGATGGATGTCTTAAGACCCCTCTTAGAGTGACACATGCAACCTACAAAAGTAAAAGTTGAGTGAAAATCACAAGACTAAAAATGTATCACTATATGAAAATTGGGAAATGATGACTTGGTCTCGAATACTAGTTAGTACTTTTACTCTAACTAAAAATTATCATAGTTCTCCGACAACGGCACCAAAAACTTAATGATTGCCAAAGGAAAGTGAGTTTTAAATAAAGTATCAACTCGTCAATCACTCGTAAGTATACATGATCAATTGTAGTTGAGGTCAAATCACAAGGAGCTAGGCTAGTTAGGTGCAAAATTACTAACTTTCAACAATCTAAGTCAGATTACAATAGATGAGTTTTGATTAAAATCAACTAACAAGCAATAATAAGAAATAAATTAAAGGATTCAGATCAGATTTAGGAGATCTTAGACATAAGATTTCACTTCCTTACTACTACATCATGTGCATCTATGAAATTAAACATCTAATTAACTTGCAAGGAAGGTTGCCATCATGCACCTCCTGATGGCATGAGATGGTCCTTATCTACACATAGCACTCCCGTGTCTATGTTTAGATTCAAATCCAACCTTGGATCCTCAACATTCCAAAGCCACATAATTGTTCAAAAGTTTGTTTCCAAGAGATATACTGCATACTCCCTCATAGATTCTCCCGAATCACATAAAGAAGCATAAAACATGCATATTTGCTTGCCAGTCAAGCATACAAGCAATAAACTCCATAGAAACTCTTGGAGAAGCAAACTAACTAAAATTAGATATAAATTATGAGTTCACATGAGCAATATCATGGGAGAAATACAAGAACATATCACAATTTTTAGAGTTTTCCATTATTCGAAAGAAAAAAAGGTAAGTGAAATCAAATGGTGAAGTGGAAAGAGTAAAACTTCGACTTGCGTATGAAGTTCTACCCTTGATGTTGCTCTAACTCAGACTATCTTCCCTCCCGAGAAGCTTTTTCGAAGTAGAGAAGCTTTGTTGCATCTTTGGAGAAGAAAATGATGAAGAATGGAGGTTCTTTCCCAAGAAACCTCTCCTTCTTCTCCCAATTCATCTCTCTTACTCTACAACTTTCTTTTATCACCAAGTTCTCCAAATGACGAGTGATAACTGCCCCATATGGCTGGTCTCATCTTTAAAATGAGGGGCGGTTATTTTTAAAATCTATAGAAACTGACAAAGACATGACATGTCTTTTAGAAGACACGGCGTGTCACACAATGTAACTGTCGGACCATTTGCTTTCCACAAAGAGTACACGACGTGTTTCTAAAAAGACACACATGTAGATGTAACTGAAGTCGATCTGGGTTGATGGTACACACTGTGTTCAAATAAACACACGCCGTGTACTTTGGCAAAACTTTAAATTTTAGCTTTTGAACGTGCGGACACATTGTGTCTTGGTGAACGACACGTCATGTCTTTTATTATGCAGTTGGAGACGAATTCCTCTGGGAACTTACACTCCTTGTGTTAAATAACACACGTTGTGTCTTTTTCTTTGCAGGACTGCCCTTTCTGGAAAATTACACGCCATGTACAAATAAAGACACGGTGTGTGTTCTTCAATTTCTTCAGGATCAACTCTATATCAAATACAAATCATTAGGGAATCTAACTAAGGTTGGATTTGGATTAGATTATCCCCATTTCGTCATTTTCATTGTATACTTGTGATCAGAATCATACAACGAGTAAAACGACTAAAAAGATGGCAAATTAAGTATGATTAAAGGCCAAATGGAGAGAAAAATGAACTGAATTTGTGTGCAAATGTGTGCAAAGAGTAGATATGAAATACGAATATCAACATGGTATACTTAAAAGAGGTTAAATCACTCGCCTTGGAGAAGAACACATACCCAACAAGTGCACGCATGAAATCCTAGCTCGAAGATATGCCAAAGAGCTCTGAAAAGCCCAACTTAGCAAGATCTTGCTCGAAGTAGGCCATAAAAGAAGAAAACAATGTATTTTGCTAGATAAGCATTCTTCCAATAAATAAAACATGCAGAACTACATCGAAGAGGTATATATGCGAGAAAATAATATAAAAGATGAAAATAAGAGAAGTATTATTTGTACATTTGTACTCTACAAAGTGAGCACGGTTATTTAAGACATTAACTCTCAAAAATATTAGGGAATCATCAACAAGCAAAAGCTATTCTCTAAAAAATCACCTTTTCCAACTCAAGGACATCTCCTCCAACTCCAATACAATTAAACCTATATTGAAGGTCAAGGGAGTCTGTATTGATAGCTATAAACTTGGCTGCATCAACCAGGCCCACACACGCTTAGACATGAGTCAAACTACTTTTGACCTAGAGCGTACAAGAATTGACCGCTCAGAATACTCAACCACTTTGACCCCATCCGCTTCAACCCACACTCTATGGTTAAAGCGGCCCATCCTGGGTCTGCTCCATGCACAAATCCGTCAAATCCATGACAACGATGTTATAGGTTCCATTTTAGTTTCTAACCCAGTGATAGAATATCTTCATATATTCTTTAATAAAAAAATATCTCTTTGATACTATTTAAATATACAAAGAAACTACTAATATAACAATTTATTTAAAACATACAGTGTCTAGAATAGGATCCAAACAAATGTCATTTGCCAATTTCTTTAAAGAATACAAAATAAGAATTCACGTTTTCTCTTCAAATGCGTGTGTTCTCATTAATCTATATTACTAAAAAAAATTATATCTTTATAATTAAGTACAAGCATGCCATTTTTTTCACTTAAATATTTTTCTAGCCAAGCATATTGCAGCACTTTTGAAATACTACAGCCTCTTTATTTCTCTCATCTCATATTTTCTATAAGTTTTTATTTTCTTTTTAGTTTAACTAACTTCAATTCCCTTCCACATTTAACTCCCTCACATGTTCAACTACCGTTAAACAAGGTGGCAGTTAATATCGGGTTCAATTTTGATGTCGGAGCTCTTGCTGTACCGGGGCTATCCCACCAATACCTGAGTGACACGTACTCTGCTAGGCTGAAGCCTAGCGTAACCGGCTTTCAAGTCGGATGCGTCGAAGCAACTCTCCAGCCCGGGTCACTGAACCGGAGAAAAGAAAGAAAACTCGCCCTACGTGGAACTTATCTCCGAACAGAGGTTGACGTTGCTGGAGGTCAGAAGTTACCACAAACGACATTGATCCCTTGACGCTAACATCTTCGCTGAAGTACCCCGAGACGTTGCGGAAGGTTCACAAAGGGTTGTGCCTCAGCTGCCTTACAGAAAAATCTATAAGTTCGAGTGCAACTGTACCCGCATGCGTGCTGGTACCCGACTGCTGATAAATGTATGGCGTTCCGAGTTGATAGATTCTTGGCACTAGCAGTCTTAGGAGTTACCACTTTGGGTTTACTAGGCCTTAGTTCCAAATTATAGTAAGGAATTCCGTAATTAGGATCGTCACAAACTAGGAATAGGATACATGTTTACTTGTTCAATTTGAAATAATAACATATTATAAAAAATTAAACCCGTACGAGTGAACTGTTCCACTCACAAACTACTTTCTTTCAATTGCTTTCCAGATCCTTCTATATTTTATCCAATCTTAAACGTATTCAAACTAGACGTACGATTCTATAAATAAAGGTCCATGCACCTTTTGATACTTGAACATGACGCTCTACTTTTCGAATCACTAGTAGTGTTGAGATTTCACCTACAAAAACATGTATAACATTGAACAACACTCGTGATTATGTGTCATGGACAACTAGAAAAACATGACTTTGCGTCAGTGTGTCTCTGCACCCAGTTATTAGCTGGTAAACAGACCGATGGCCATAGTAAACAAGTCAAATTAGTAACAGTAGTCTGATACTTTGTTGACCCATTGTTCCACTTCATTAGATTTCAAAGTATACGTGGGTTCAATGGCAAATACCAAACCAACTCTCATCTCTGGTGGCTTCCCCTACGGTCTTGCCATATTGAACCCATAACACGTGATTCCTGGGCATGATTTCCTGCTGAACGCGAATGGATAAGTGGTAACCTCTGAACTAGCACTAGGAATCTATTAACTCACAACACGAGCGAATTGAAGCTTCCATACATTTACCAGCACCCGATCGTATTGGCATGCATGCAGAGGCGGATACATTTGCAGCAATAATTATAGATTTCCTTGTCAGGCTTTCGCAACTGAGGCGCAGCCCTTTGGGACCTTCCCCAACATCTCCAAGTACTTGAGTGAAGAGGTTAGCATCAGCGGATCAATGTCGTTTGTAGTAACTGCTTAGCTCCAACCATCGGTGACTCTGCGTTCAGTTCATCTCAGAGTGGCCGTTGAGTTCAAGTGAACCATTGTTGATCTCCAGAATCAATGGCCTCTCTCCGTACTACTGGTATTAGTGTCAAGCTTCCCTGGCAGTATCTCCAACCTGTCAGCATGGTTGTCTGTGAAGCTCCACCGGCCGATACGCACGGGAGAGTTTTCTTTCTTTTCCCCGGTTCAGTGACCTGGGCTGGAGAGTTGCTTTGACGCGTTCGACTTGAAAGTCGGTTACTCTAGACTTCCTCCAGCAGAGTACGTGTCACTCGGGTATTGGTGGGACAACCCCAGTACAGCAAGAGCTGGGACAACAAAATTGAACCCGTTAATATCTCTAGCACCCTTTGTACATCTAAGTGGCATGCTCGACCACGTTCTAAATAGAACAACACGTACTTCTAATCTTTCTTATCAGAAAATTGAACCACTGAAAAACAAAGTACTGAATAAAAAATAATAATGTAAAAAAAAGATAAATTACTGCCTTATTCAAATTTTTTTGAATTGATTTTTGCTCTCACTTCCCTACCACATTTTATTGTGATCTGAACAACAACACCAACATAAATAATACATGCCAAATTTTATAAAGAAAGAGATGACACCCATTTTAAAGAAAGGAATAACGAGAGAAAAAATAACTTGCCACATTTATCTCAACACATCACACTCATCGATTTGAACACTGAATAATATCCAAATATATCAACTAATTAGCAAAAAAAGAACAAAACAAATCATGATTTCACCTAAACTGATGATAATAAAGCATGGACTTAATGTACTTTGTTTTATGAAGATTTATTTGTTTACAAATTACAACTTTGTCATTATTAAATTTTGTATAAAGTCAAATCAAACTAAACACATCCATTTTTGATATGATTGACTTTCTTTACTTTGACTTTCCTTGATTTTATCCTAACTTCAAAATCTATTTCTGTATCGTGTCTTAGATTATTATTTCTAATCTTATGTAGAGTTTGAGAAATCGATTGCATACATCTCCGATTGCCCATCGTGGATCAACCATTCCAATTACTTCTAATGCAGTGTTTGGCAACGTGATTGCGTTCATCGTCGGTGGCCAATCACAGATGACTCATTGTAATAATTTCTCACAGTGAGAAATGAGCGGCCGGTAGAGTTTGTCGAACACTCCAGGCAAAAACCACAATGTCAAATGGGAGTGGTGGGCAACCGTGTATTTGACAAAGCGATTGGCAGTGATTTACCCGATGTTCCTGACTGTCCATCGCTGCCCGAGCAATCGTCAACACTTTGCCAAACGAAGCATAAGTAAGAGAAATAAGTGATTCGTAGAGATGTGCGTTTAGCAAAGCAAGAAATTGCGTTGGCTTTAACTCTTCATTTAGTCCTCTCTCTTCTCCTTTAACGGACCCACTAATCTCTCAAAATACCGTGATTTATTTACTGAATATGTTACTATTTTATCTGTTCTAGATTTTGTTAGTACTAAATCAATCATCTCACATGTGCAAACTATGTAACCTTCTTTGTTGCTAAAAATATCACGTAAATTTTCTTATTCGCTCTTTTAATTTTTCCATCTTTGTATTCAAATCTATCAGCATTCTCACGTAGAAATATTGAAGTCCTCCCCACTCACTACTACTACCACTTTTCTTCATCTCCCACCTCTCCCGTTACTCCACCATCTCCATTCTATATCCCTCACAATTTTTTTGACACATACTTTCTTCAAAACATCATTCATATATAACCAAGCATCATAAATCAACAAAAACAATTATGCCCTCAATGGGTACACACATGTTTTTTGTAACGAAAAGAAAACACATGTTGTTGTACGCACACATCACAGAACACAAACACATGTGGATTCTTATATATCCTCTCCGGAATTGCAACGGGGGCAATAAGAAGACTTGATCCTTAGCGGATTTGCAGGACCTAGTTGGAACATGGACTACGCTGCTCGGGCACGCCGCGTGTCCCAGACGCTGAGTTGCTGAGTGTGACCGTGACGCCGTTTGCTTCTGTCTATTTGCACTGCGTTTGGTATACAGTTCCAATAAGCTTAGTTGCCATGGGTAAATTAACCAATGGTATGTTAGGTTTGTATGAGATAATTGTTGTTTGGAACAATGACAAATAAATTCGGCGGCAAGTTATCCATTGTTTGGTACACAAGTAAGTAATCTTTCTTTGCTTAGACAAAGACTATTATGGCCTATCGTTATATGTATAAAAAATCAATTAGAGGGCTCCGTTGGAAATTGATACCCATGGCAAATTAACTAGTACAGTGCCGCAAGCTGTTGACGCGGCACATTATTCTGAAAATTTCCGGTTAGTTGATCTCTGAGTCAAGTTAACTTTCTTCTAGACGCATAACAAACAGCAATTAAATTGCCCCTCCTAATTTAGTTATCGTACCGCCGCTCTCCCAGAGAAACAAACGCAGCCTTAATTGAAGAGTGCAATTATTTGCAAAAATGTATCTTGCTTTAGAAAAGCGAAATGATATGTCACTTGATATAAGCACGACCTATCTCTTGATATAAGCACGGGCCACAAATAGAAAATATTCTGAGTTTTACTCATTCTTATATTCCATTTGAAATTTCATAAATAGCATAGTAAAGTGAATGGTACACTCGATATCAAATGATATATAAATCAATTAAATGAAAACATTTCACACTGATGTCTAGGAGTAACAAACAATTATTTGATGAGAGAACCATGTTTCGAGTGACAAGACTATGTTCCTTTACGCTATAAGCAATACCTGTTGTGACAAAGATTGAGAACAAATCTTATTAGTTCATTATAAAGGAAAAAAAATCAAAATAAATGAGTTATAGAAAAATATTGACCAAAATATACGAGTTTGGAATAAAATGTCCGAAATAGACGAGTTTGAAATGAGAAAAGAGAGTGGAGACGCCATTTGATTCGGCGTCTCCATTCTCATTGGTCCACATCGTTAAAAATAAAAAAAAATTGAAACAGTCAGCCTGTGCCCCTGCCACTTGGCGGTCTAGAAATGAAAACACCAAATTAAATGACGTCTTCATTCCTGGGCTGCCACATGGCACAACGCTTCACGAACCGTTTCATTTTATTTTTTCTCAAAAACTTTGATACCATGTATTTAATTAATTTGTATTGTTTATATTTTAATTAACATATATTGTATTGCATTCATTATTTATTTCAACTAAATCAAAATATTATTTAATATAAATAATATAATCAATGTTTGATATTTAACATCATGTTATATTTTAATATATTTATTTATAAATTCATTAATTAATGATATATTTAACGACATATGCATACATTTTTTGTATATAGTTATATTTATGAGTTCAAAATAATAATTTTTGTAATAAATTTTAAAACTATACGATACAAATATTATCAAATAATGTATGTAAAGATCAGGTTACACAAATAATTACTATATTAATCAAATAATATTTATATGTATATTAGACAATATGAATAATATTCAAAATCAAACAATAGTGTGTGTACACACATTTATATATGCAATATATTCAATTTATTGGATTTGAATTATATATATGACACTAAAAAAATTAAAATGTTAAATAGATATAATTGTATGCATATACGTGCAATATATCATTAATATATATATATATATATATATATATATATATATATATATATATATATATATATATATATATATATATATATATATATATATATATATATATATATATATATATATATATATATATATATATATATATATATATATATATATATATATATATATATATATATATATATATATATATATATATATATGGGAGTTTATTAGTTACCCGCGCGGGTAGTTTAGTGTGCCTACCCATCCGTGTTTTGAAGACGTGGTGGCACTTTACCGTAAATAGACGCTCCACCGTATTTGAGAGGTTGGAGCCAAGTCCGGCGTTGTTGCCTTTCCAGCCGCCACTGTCAAGCACACTGATAATAAAGTTAGATTCATCTAGTGATTTTATTCAATCTGGCGGCGAAGTAGGGCGAACTCCTCCTGGATTCAGCCGGTGAATGCCTCCTTGTTGTTGTTATAGGGGACCGCGGACTCCTCACGTCCGTAGCCGTGAGATCCGACCGGAGTCCATTTCTCTGTTGTCCTCTCCTCTCAGTAGCAGTGATCATCCCGCGTTGCTCTGATGTCATTATGTTGTCTTGTCTGGGCCTGGGATCGGCGTTCCTCTGAGGAGACGACGCTGCGCCGAGCTTAGAAAAAGGTGGTGTGACAGGTTCCCTACGGCGTGGGGAAGGAGAAGGCGACGATCTCGTACCAGCGGCGGTAACAAATTTCATGAGGATGAGCGGAGGATTGGGGGTATCATAAATGATGTTTCTGTCGGCGTCCATGTTGTTATTGGCAGCAGTACCGTTATTACTCCTCTGTCGCCGCGTCTGGTGAAGGAGTCCCTTGAGCTGGAGTGCTTCCAGGATCTGTTTGAGCATGTCGAGATCCTTGGCTGGCTCGTCGATCCCGCGCATCCAGAGACACTTCTCGATCTCTCCGTACCTGGAGTACGAAGAGTTGGCGGTGCTGCTTCCATTAAGAACGACGTCGTTGTCAGCGACTCTTGCTAGCTTGGCTGGTTCAGGAAAGATGTCGTGGGCGTCGAAGATGCTCTTCCTGTGAAGGATTGGGAACGGCGGTGTGTGGGATTGGTGGTAGTTGTTGTGCGTCCTTGTTGCGTATTGGTATCAGGATGGAATGCGTATGGAGGAAGTAGCAGATCCCTGGACGCCCTTGACTCGGAGGATGACCTTCTCAGCTGTTGGAATGAGTACCTTGTCATAAATGATGTAGAGAAAGAAAGAAAAGAAGTGCCTTTTAAGACCCATATAATGAACAGATTGCATACACGAAATTGCTGATATTGTTGTTCACTAAAAGAATGTGTTGCAGGCAAAATCTAAAAAAATTGCATGAACGAACACAAAGGAGTGTAGATCATGAGAATTTTTATAGGAGAGACATGTGGATTGGGGTTGCCCACAATCTGTCATCCATGTACCATGATGGGTATGGAATCCATATGACATATGACACTTGCTTATTACAATATGATTATCCATATTACAAAACTATCACCTACATTACATGCAGTTGGTTCTTGCCTATTACAATGTGAATGTCCATATTACAGATGATACTTGCTTTTTACAATATGACTATCCATATTACAAACTGTCACCCACATTCTGGTTGACTCTTGCCTATTACAATGTGACTGTCCATATTACAGATGACACTTGGCTATTACAATGTGAGTATCCATATTACAAAACTGTCACCTACATTACGGTTGACTCTTGCCTATTACAATGTGACTGTCCATGTTACAGATGGCACTTGCTTATTACTATATGAGTATCCATATTACAAAACTGTCACCTACATTACGGTTGGCTCTTGCATATTATAATGCAATTGTCCATATGACATATGTCACTTGCTTATTACAATATGACTATCCATATTACAAAATTATTACCTACATTACAGTTGGCCCTTGCCTATTACAACGTGACTGTCTATATTACATATGACACTTGCTTATTATAATATGACTATCCATATTACAAACTATCACTTGTTTATTACAATATGACTATCCATATTATAAAATTATTACCTACATTGCAGTTGGCTCTTGCCTATTATAACGTGATTGTCCATATTACATATGACACTTGCTTATTGCAATATGACTATCCATATTACAAACTGTCACTTGCTTATTACAATATGACTATCCATATTATAAAATTATTACCTACATTACAGTTGGCTCTTGCCTATTACAACGTGATTGTCCATATTATATATGACACTTGCGTATTACAATATGACTATATGTAATAACCCTGACCCCACATAGAGTAACTACAAAATAGAGTAACTATTTTACATAGAGAGTAACTACTTTAAATAGAAAAGAACTATATCACATAGGAAGTAGGTGTTTTACATACATGAGTGTGTTGGGTTAGACAGAAACAATGACCCCACTAAACTGAAATATGTAGTAGCTATCTAGTGATAAAAATAAAAAATGTTTGATATCTCTTTCATAAGTGGGTATTCGATCAACATGCAATTTATACTAATCATATACGATGAGGATCTTGTTGCTAGATTCTCAAATTGTTGATGATAGAATTCCGCACACATGTTGGAAGATATATGTTACTATAAATAATGGTATATTACAAGAATTATGAATTATATGGGGATGATGGTTGATAACACCAATTTTTGTGATGTTTTAGACTATTTTTCTGTTATCAAAACTGCCCTTTTTAGCTATTTTCCTCTCTTTTATATGCACTTTCGTAATAATTGGCCAAGCAATGCTCTTAATCCAATATTTCCATCTTTTGCAGAGTTTTTCCTCATTTTGGTACAATAAGGCCGTCCCGGCCCACAAATAAGTCCAAGTCTGTTTCAGACTTCCTAACGCCCGATACGACCTCTGCCCGACAGGGTGGAGTGATCCAACGACGCACGATGAAGGGATGACGTGCAAGAAGAAACTGACGAACGACACGTCTTCTACCCGATAGGGAGCCTATCCCGCCCGACAGCCAAGGCTTGTCGAGCGACACAGCCACCCACCGGCAGGCGTGCCGCCCGCCACATGACCGATAGCCGACACTCCTGAGCCGAGCGATACCAGTATCGGCCGTCCACTGACCCGCGAATAAGGAGGACATGTGGCGCTTCGAGCACCATAACTTCACCCAACTGTTGCCTATAAATAGCAGCTACAGGAAGCCGAAAAGACAGTTCAGATAGTTCAGATAGTTCGGATACTTTGAGTGATCTTCAGAGGAAACTGCGAGAGCAGGAGTATCGCACCCCAGTGCTCGTGCCGGGCGACACTAGGTGAGCCCTTCCTCATCCCGAGAGGGAGGGGATGGTTCACTTAGGACCATCCCGGGCGACACTACGGGCCGATATCGGCCACGACGATGATCGACACAAGTGCCTGACACGATGAACGTGTCGCTCCATGCCCGACACGATATCGAACCCGATACGCTTCGCCCGTCATGCGTGCCGCTCGAGAGGGTGTGTCTCCCGACTTGAGCGTATCGGCCAGGTCCTTGAGTGATACAGTCGGTCGTCATGCGTGCCACCCGACACAACTGTAGACGTTGGCACCGGTCAAGTTTTTGGCACCGTTGCCGGGGACAAGGCAAAAACGGTACTGTAGATGAATCCGAATCCACTAACTACACTCTCGTGCCTCAAGCTTAGAAATGAGTTTGACAACACTCTTTTTCTTTTTCTTTTTCTTTTTACCTTATCACTTTTTCTTTGCACAAAATTAATAATTCTATTCTCTAAACCTGATTTCTCGTGCCATTTCAGGGACTCTCTGAAGAACGGTGACATGTTCCTTCGGGCTCTGACACCATGACTCGTTGTGAGCAATCTCTGTCTGAGGGTAAACATCAAGGCCGAGATGAGATTTTGCACCAGCCCATCTTGGTTGGCCAGTTGCACGCTTTCATTAAAAGACAAGACACTATCATCAACCGGCTGGTGCAGGGTGCGCTTCCCAGTCCTGGAGCTCTGAATTCTATGCATCACCAGATGGCGAGTCTGCAGATGCGCCAATGGGAGGTCGATCAATGATTGGCCCAGATGGCCGTACTGATGAAAAACCCTACTGGAAAGACAATCTCCTACCCGGAAACTGCCAGAATGGCAGTACTAAGGTTTGGGAAGACGGTAGAGCGCACTACCGAAGCCGAACCAGCGCCTGAACTGAGGGCTGAGAGTACCATTCCAGCAGAGGATGAAGGTGGACAAGCAGAAGCTCAAGAGCCTGCACAGAAGCCTTCTGACGAGCTACCTGGTGGGAGGAATCCTTATGCTCCAAGGTTGTCATTTCCGTATAAGCTGATCAAGGCAAACCTGAAGAAGCGTCATGAGAAGTTCATGGAGTCGATCAAGAAACTACATCTCGAAGTGCCCTTCCTTGACACTTTGGAGGAGATGCCTACATACGCCAAGTTCCTCAAGGACCTTATCACAAAGTAAAGAAGGAGGGGGAGGATAGAGACAGTGCACCTAGCTTCTGCTTCCTCTGCCTTCGTAAAGCCTGACTTGCCAAATAAGAGGAGGGAGCCCGGAGCTTTCACAATCATGTTCGCCATCGGGGACAATGTCGAGCGGAAGGGTCTAGCAGACTTGGGGGCAAGCATCAGCCTCATGCCCCTAAGTTTCGCGCAAAGGGTGGGTTTGATTGACATGGTTCGAACCAACATGCGGATTCAACTGGCATACCACACCTTTAAGACACCCGTTGGCATTGTCGAAGATGTGCCGATCAGGGTTGGGGATTTCTTTATCCCCTATGACATAGTCGTCATCGACACAGCTGAAGACCCCCGTTGCCCGGTCATCTTTGGACGTCCTTTCTTGGAAACAGGAAGAGCGTTGATTGATGTCTCTGAGGGAATGATCACTTTAAGAGTCAGAAACAACCATATGGACTTCAAGTTGAAGGAGATCATGAGAAGTCCGTCCCTGTCTGAATTAGCATGTTTCGCAGATAGCTACAATAAATTCTGTGAGGAAATAGAGGAGGATATCCGGACAGTAGACCCCCTCGCGAGGGCCATAAGCTATCAGGACCCCGACCTAAAAGATCCTGAAGTCGTGAGGTATCTCGACATTTTCAACCTTTCTGACGAAGACTTGCAAGAAAAGGATAAGGTGGTGGAGTCTGCAAAGTATGCCTCTCTCGAGGGGGAGCCTCAAGAAAAGGCACTCAGACCAAAGCCAGAGTTAAAAGCATTGCCTGAAGGCCTGAAGTACGAGTTCTTGGATGAAGAGCAGAGGAACCCTATCATCGTAAATGCCAATTTTTCAAGCAATCAGCTAGACCGACTCCTCAAGGAGTTAAGGCTCCACAGGGGGGCTATAGGATATTCAGTAGATGATATCAAAGGCCTTAGCCCCGCCCTGTGCATGCATTGCATCAGCTTAGATGAATCTACCAAGCCTCTGGCTCAACCCCAGAGGAAGCTGAACCAGATGCTCAAGGAGGTCATCAAGAAAGAGGTAATAAAGCTTAGGGATGCGGGGATCATTTACCCAATCAGCGATAGCAATTGGATAAGTCCGATCCACGTAGTACCCAAAAAGGGCGGAATGACAGTGGTTAAGGGTGAGAAGGGCGACGAGGTGGCGGTAAGGACCGTCACCGGATGGCAGATGTGCATAGATTACCGAAAGCTAAATCAGGCTACAAAAAAAGATCATTTTCCGCTACCTTTTATTGACCAAGTTCTTGAAAGATTAGCGCATCACGATTTTTTTTGTTTCCTTGATGGCTTTTCAGGATTTTACCAGGTACCCATCTTGCCCGACGATCAGGAGAAAACAACATTCACCTACCTCTACGACACTTATGCCTTCATAAGGATGCCCTTCGGACTCTGCAACGCCCCCGCCACCTTTCAAAGATGCATGATATCCATGTTTTCAGATTTTCTTGAAGACATCGTAGAAGTTTTCATGGATGATTTTTCAGTCTATGGGAAGGACTTCGATAGCTACTTGAAGAATCTGTCCATGGTCCTACATAGGTGCGAGGAGAACAGCCTGGTCCTGAACTGGGAAAAGTGCCACTTCATGGTGCGGGAGAGCATCGTCCTAGGGAATAAGATCTCAAGGTGTGGGATTGAGGTGGACGTAAGAAAAGTTGAAGCGATATCTAAACTTCCTCCACCGAAATCTGTGACGGGAGTGAGAAGCTTCCTCGGGCACGCTGGATATTACCGAAGATTCATCAAGGACTTCTCAAAGATTTCCAAACCGCTGTCCAATCTTCTGGTAAAAGATGTTGAATTTGTTTTCTCTAACGATTGCCTCAATGCTTTTCAGGCCCTGAAAAACGCTTTAATATCACCACCTATCCTTCAAGCACCAGAATGGGGTTTACCTTTTGAGTTAATGTGCGATGCTAGCGACTACGCGGTTGGAGCAGTCCTGGGGCAAAGGAAAGACAAAAGGCACCATGTGATTTGCTATGCTAGTCGCACGTTGGACGAGGCTCAAGTAAACTACACAACAACTGAAAAGAAGATGCTCGCGACCGTCTTCGTGTTTGATAAGTTCAGGTTGTATCTCGTCGGAGAAAAGGTCAAGGTATACACAGATCATGGGGCAATAAAATATTTAATGCAAAAGAAAGACGCAAAGCCCAGACTGTTACGACCCCACCTCCCGATAGCCCCCAATTAAGGGAGACCGAGAGGTCGAAGCCGCACCCATGACTTCCGGATCAAAGGTTCGGCAATTAACCAAGACTAATTATCAAATTTTAACATACTAAACTGAAAATATGTAAGAAAATAAACTTTGCATACCTTTTGAAAACTTGGATCTCTATTCTTCTATCCACACCGATACTAATCTATCAAATCCTCCTTTGCACTTTAATTCTCATTTAGTATCACATGTGCCACTTTACTGTTTGTTCTTTTCATTGTACCTAAAACGCCGACAAACAACACGTCGGTCAGCCGTAGCTGGTATGTGGGGGAAACAATAATCTTGCAACTATGGTAACCATGTAATCATTCAATTAATCATTAATCAGTCAAGATTACATTTTTCATATAACATCCGTGATCCACGAGTACCCTATCCTCTGTACTATCCCTGCAGTGGACTTGGATCCTACCTTCCTTATGGTAGATCCCCATTAAACCCCTCATGGTCCCACCTATAAGTGAACCAGTTTCTAGGGTTGAGTCACATGGCACTACTCTTAAGTAGCCCACTCCTTAACTCATGGCAGGCTAATGAGTCTCATGGCACTACACGTAGGTAGCCCAATTTCTAACTCTCAGTAACCTAGACCTTGCTCTAGGATTACCCCTTTTTAGCCTTTTCAAAGTAACAGAGGTGGACCCGGATCTAGCCAGTTATATATACTCATTTATAGTGATAATCATAGTCACTTTATAGTTGCATGAAATAAATAAACATCCAACAGTTTATTTAAAGCATTCGGTAAAACAGTCGGAAATCACCGTGAAACTAGAACGGTTATTCATAAGCGTAACCACATACTTGATCCATAGCAACTTGATGTCCATGCATTTAATATTCAACATAATTAACAGGCAATCAACAAAATCCTGAAATAATGCATAACATCCAAGTGTCATTGTTTTATTCAAACATCCTTAAGACCAACTTTGATTTCTCCTTATGATTTCTAGGACGACTTTAGGGTGTTATTAGGGTTTTAGCCTTCATTATGCATTTATCACTTTTAATGCTCTTTTAGTTCACAAACCCTAATTTCTGCATCATATGCACAATTGCATGTCCATTAAGTCTAATATGTTTCTTTTACACTAAAATTAGTACCTTTATCCTTTTAGGTCATATCCACAACATTAAAGCTAATTATCACCTTCGGTTTCTTTCAAATTGACAAATCATATTTCATTGTAGTTCAATTCACATATATGAACCTTATTTATCACTATTTCCACTTTGTGTACTAGGGAACACTAATTATCCAAATAATTCACATTAAAGATCTTTGGTACTGAAATTGGATTTATAACAACATAACATTGTCTTATTCATGGATTTGCACAATTAAATCAATTAAAAGACATATTCTTTTACATTAGGGTTTTCAAGCTTATTAATGCATAATTATGCACAAAACCCTAACTTAAGCCAATTGTGTAAAAACATCATCTTTTTAGACCCGATTTCCTTGTTTATCAACAACAGGTTAACATTGGTTTAAATTATCCATCTATCATCAAATCTAAAGATTTTTCATTAAACAAATCATTAAAGATGGTAGCTTTATCATATTTATGTACATAGTCCTCAAATTAAACTAATTACGTACAAAGATCATACTTTTCGATCTTAATGTTCCCTTTTACATTTGACAGATTAAGCACAACTCTAATTATCCATTAAACCCTATTAAACTCATTAATTATATCAAAATAGGGTTTCTTAATCTTTAATTCATTAAAGATGATTATTTACACTACTTTTCGAACTAGGATCAGATTCAGGCTATAAAACCATTTTTAATGGATTCCTTGCATTTTTCTGATCAAAATACATATATAGTTTGTCTTGATTGGAGTTACGAATAACAAGATATGATTTTAGCAAGAAAATTACCTTCCGGCCAATCAGGAGACGCCACGTCATTCCTTGCCATGCAACGCAGCTCGTTTGGAAACATAACCGAATTACAGAACTGCCCTCACTTGAAACGTCCAGCTCTATAGCCCGCGAAGGGCAATTTTTTCCAAACTCCACTTGATCATCTTCATCCTCCAGCAGCTGCGACGCAGACGCCCTAGGCGTCCTTCTGCAGCCCGTGCGCGGCCTCTCACCCTCTCCATTGGGCGCGATGGCTGCCGCCAACTTCTCCTTTGTCTTCGCCGCCCTCTGCCGCCCTTGGGGCGCCATTTAGACCCTGTCCAGAGCGGCTGGTTGGGCTGGGGAAGAGACGCAACTAGCTGTTGCGTTGCAGCCGTGCGGTTGTTTCTGCAGGTGATCGTGGGTGGTAGGAGAGTGGAAATGGATGGCCGATCGTCTGAGGTTGGTCGTAGATGCCCCCTTCTTCAAACCAAACCATAAACACACCCCTTGATGCCCTAGAACAGCTGTATACCCTCTTAGTTAGGGTTTAGGCGGAAAGAAGAAGAAACGAAAAGGTAGCATTACGTGGAATACCCCTGGATCTCGAAGCAAGGGTTCCAACCTTCATATAGGGGTGCATGTGAAGCCCTAATGCGTGCCTCATGAGGATTCAAGTCCCAACTTGATAGGAAATACATTTTTCCTTGGTTATGAAGAAACTACCTTTCTCTCTCTCTTCATTATACTTTTCTAATATCCTTCCTTATTTGGATTCTTTAGGAATTTGAAATTCCTTTTATTTACTTGCCCTTTATTCCAAAGGCACGAATTCTTTTTTTTCCTTTAATAGGAAAATGCTTTCTTTTTATCAATATCACAAATTCATTAATAATTTATCTCATTATCTTTTGATTTTGCAAATCTGCTATTTTCTCTTTCCACTTTGCAATTATCTCATTATTTTGGGTTCCTTGGACCTCACTAAAACCCAAGGCACACATTCCCACATTGGGAAACGTTATCTTCTTTTAAAAGCCAATTTCTCATACTATATCTATTTCTTATTAAAATACCTCCTTTTTGAGGATTTCCCTTTATTTCTCTTTTATTTTCCTCATTGGTATTCTTTTTATCGTTAGGAAGCCTTGTAACACGAAATTTCATAAAGGGTAACTCAATTATATATCCTTTCACTTAATTTTCCACATTTCCTCAATGTTTTCAATTTCTTTCTTCATAAAGAAATATTTAATTAATCTTTTCTTTTCCTTATTTCTTTTCTTTGCAACTTTAGACTCCTTGGAACCCAAGTAATCCAAGAGGCACGAAATCCTCTTTGGATTTTCCTTCTAGAGGTTTCCATTATTTCATTTCTCAAATATCCATTTACTAATTGAATTTCCTTTGTTATTTTCCTTTTTATTGGGCCCAATAGCCAATAAAGCCCACAAATCAAATAACAAGGCTATTTCAAACGAAATCCAATTATTCAAAACAAATCACATCATTATTTGTTCAATTATTCTTAATATGAGAAATTGCATTTCTCATCAATTGAACCCAAAATTTGGGGTTATAACATCCTTCCCCTCTTATAGGAATTTTGTCCTCAAAATTCAAACAAACAAACAATTCAGGATAAGACTTCTCCATGTACATCATTGGCCCCTATGTGGCTTTGCCGTACTCATGGCATTTTCAAAGAACCTTTATCATCACATATTCTTTTCTCTGAGTTCTTTCATCCTGGCGTCTATAAACTACACATGTGACTCAGGCCATTTCAGCCTCCCTTGGGGCTCACTAGGTTCATTGCTCAGCACATGGTCGGGGTACCTCACATAGTGCTCTAAATTGGACACATGGAAAACATCTCCCATTACTCTATCCTGATGGGTAGGGTCAAACCTAACCTTCTCCACCCATCCATCTCTAATGGACCCATGTATCCGGGACTCAGCTCTCTTAGATATAACTTAGAGGGGTCGGATTTTCATGTCATATTTTCTCCCACAGTAACTTGTATGTCAGTCTACTTTGCATTTGCTCACGACTCTCATCGTGTCTAGGCTCCTTTCAGCCCTTGCGCAACCAAAGTGACTTCATCTACACGTACTGGGGTCCCTTTTTCTGACCATCATGTGGTCCTTTTCTAACCATCATGTGGTCCTTTCACCAACATTACCTTACTAAAGTGGTGACCGACACAACCTCCCTTACAGAGCTTCATATAAAACCCGATACTGGCTATGGTGGTTATTGTCACATCTTTCGTAGGACAAGAACTGTCTCTAGATATCACCCTGAATGAGCACATATGCCCTCATCAGACCCTTTAGTCTGGATCATACTAACCATAGTTATACTAACATTGAGTTCTTGATGTACCTACTTCCACTTTATGGAAGTGAACTTTTAGGTCAAACTCAAGAACCTTTGATCTTGCTTCATGGTGTAGTTGAACCATCTCTCACATGGGTAGTTCAACTGCATCTGTCCCTTAACAGAACTCTTCCTTATCTAGGTAAGGCGACCTACCATAACCCACATTGTATCTCGACCTTCCTCGATCCAGGGAAGACCTATCACAACATCCATAGTGTTGAGCTCTCATTCCCTCTCAAGGATTCTTTTATCCTCTATATCGATACACTGGGTTACTGGGGTTCGTCCTTTACCTCTTGGCTTGCATGGCCATACACCACATGCAACTTCATCTTAAGCATCCAAAGTGCTACTGTCATTTTCCACGGTGTAAGATGATCTCCAACCATGACTCCCTATATGTCATGATTCTTTCAAGATCAACTCCTCAAAACCCTAAACCACTCTAGTCGGGGTTTCATCACCTTCTCTTCCAAAGAAGTGCACTTGAGGTTCTACCATCATCCTTCCATCATATCAAGGATTAGACTGGCTAACCAAACAACCCTTAACCTTTCAACGTATCTTGTTACATACGTGTGTTATCCAATCACCTCTCCTTTTCAAACTTAGGGTTAGCCAAACAACCTATTCTAGCTTCTAGTTAAACAAGTCAGATGTATCTCAACCAGAGCATCCATTACCACTTCACATCCTTAGGTATTAGGTAACATTACACTTCCATGTATTTCACTTATCATGTCACCTCAAACTATATGTTCATCTTCATAAGAGCACTCTATGATTCCATCATCATGGTGATCAAACTCAACCTGGTATAACTTGTAAGCTCTACATCCTCATAAGGTGATCACCTCATTCCTCTTAGTGTTTGCAATCCATCCATCATTCATTCACTTTACCATGGTAAGATATCTTCTCTATCCCATTCCTCATGGCAATGCTCCAACCTACATAATCTCTTATCCTTGGTGTATGACATGCATAATGTCCTATCTCTCACTCCCATAACAAGAGGAAATAAGCATTTGGCTGCAGTCCAAATACAGAGTTCTTCCTGTTCCAAGAGTAGAGATGGTACATCCCACCTTGCCAGTACACCTTTAAATCTAAGTTACAACGTGCCACATATGTCTCTTCATCACAACCATCATGATATCAAACTAGTCTTGAACCTACTGAGGTTTATATCCTTGGTCATCTCCTCTAGGTCTATAGGGTACCAACTCTTTTGGGGTCATCCCTCTTCCCTCATGCATCAAGAGAGTGCCCTACTCATATGCCCTTTGGGTCCCATGAGTTCATGAAGGTGATCAATCTCCTAACCCATGGCCCTCAGACAATGATAGCTGTTACCTCCCGACCCTATGGTCATGTGCAACTGGGGAATTAGGCAACTCCTACTTTCATCAGTCTTATCCCTACCTGACCCTAGGATAGACTTAGGATTTTCCATTATAGTACATGTTCACTTAGAATCTTACCCAAGTCTTCATCATCTCTCTTTCTGCATTCATGGGCCGACTTTCATCCGCTCATAAGCATTAAGGCAACCTGCCTACCTTGGTCAAGCCCCATACTGGTTACCTCCATGGTAACACTTTCACATGCAATAGAGATGGATATCCATGGGTCTGTAGATTCAATCTCATACTATGTACCTTCCACTTATCTTCTCAAGATCCTATGAGACCTCTTTAGGTTACTTTAAACCAACAAAACTGATATGCACCCTTCCAAAGGGGTCCCTCTCCCCGAATGGGAGGAAAACTATCTCTAAGGTCACAAAAGCTCTTAGGTCCAGGGTTTACATCTACCCGAGCCTACTTAACCCTAGCAAGCCATTAAGGCACGAGCAGATTACTTATGTACCATACTAGGTCATACTTGTCCTCTTTCCTCAATGCTGGATCAAGGTCATACCTTCCTTTATCAACCTAGCTATGAGGGGTTCATTACTCATACCTTAAACTTTAGGGGCTTCTCTATGGGGTGTACCAAGCTCGAAACTATAACAACTTAATTCTCATCATGAGCATTAGGTATACCACTTCCCCTCTCAGGCCTAGGAACCCTAGGTTCACTTTTAGGTGTCCAACGACACGCTCTATCTCTGAGCCATGAATCAACTGGCAAAAGGCATCTCGTGCACTTCCTACCATCCTTCTTCTCGATCAACACTTAGGGTTGGGTCCCTTAAGGACAACTAACAAGGTACAAGGCCTCATAGCCTGCTACCACACTTTTCTAGGTCTAAGGAACTCATCTTCCTACCGTAGCCACATAGGCACCAGATGCTTCATCTTCTATCTCTAGGGTTCGGTCCCTCTAAAGGCAACCAAGATATCCTCAACCTTCAGGGATCGATCATGAAGCAACCACTATCATCTGTAGTTTAGAGTTTTAGGCTTCCAACCTTCTTGCTGGGTTTCCTGCTCTCTCTAGAGCTAACCATACTTCCAACCTCACCATTAGAGGTCCTATCTTTATGAAGGTTCAACCTCAAAGACATGCTTCACATGGGTGAAGCCTAGGTTTGAACTTATGGTTGCTCAAGATCATCCATAACCCTTTATGCTCCATCATGATTCGTTATCCAGGGTTTCATCCTACCTTCAGCACTATGACGTGCCCTAGGTGCCAGCTATACCCTACTTGCACAAGCCCATAGGGTTTCTAAGGTCCTTCACTAACCTCATCATCTAAGGAGTTATCCTTTACCCTGACATGCACGATCCTTCCCAGGATTGGGTTGCCAAAGGTGTTAGGTTATCCATGGATCATATGGCATCCCAAAGGCATGTCCCTTCAAACACCTGGTCCAACTCATCTCTCTCTAACCATCACCTAGGGTTAGGGTTAGCATCATCCTCAGAGGATGTTCCAGGTCTCTACTTGCAATGGAGATCTCTATCTCCAAGACTAACTTATCCTCCTGACAAGAAGGTCTAGCCTCAGGTCTCTCCTGAGGACATGACATCTTATGTCATACGACCTAAGCATGTATCTATAATTTATTTTGCGCTTAATCTATTAAGCTTATGTCCATGACATCTTATTTACATGCCTTTCATTAATTTAGTGGAGGATTTCTTAAACCTTATTAACCTTACCCATACCTCAAGAGGGTGAGGAGAAGAAAGGAAACCCTAATCCTTTAGGTCCTTATCAGAATTTTGTGATGAGAAGGGATGAATAAGATGAGAAGTCCTAAAAGTATCTTATTTCGATTCATACCCTAAGACTTTGGCCAGGCGGTCACACGGGTCTGGGAGTCCTCGTATTCCGACTAGCGGTGCGGAGGAAAATCTTGCCAGCCCCCGGTCGTGATCCCTTTCTAGACACCTCCGTCTTTCGGATACTCCTCTAATAACTCCCTTGGGTTCTATGGAGTTTGTAAAATTTAATAATTATTAATGGTTAAATGAGGAACCTACGCTCTGATACCAAATGTTACGACCCCACCTCCCGATAGCCCCCAATTAAGGGAGATCGAGAGGTCGAAGCCGCACCCATGACTTCCGGATCAAAGGTTCGGCAATTAACGAAGACTAATTATCAAATTTTAACATACTAAACTGAAAATATGTAAGAAAATAAACTTTGCATACCTTTTGAAAACTTGGATCTCTATTCTTCTATCCACACCGATACTAATCTATCAAATCCTCCTTTGCACTTTAATTCTCATTTAGTATCACATGTGCCACTTTACTGTTTGTTCTTTTCATTGTACCTAAAACGCCGACAAACAAAACGTCGGTCAGCCATAGCTGGTATGTGGGGGAAACAATAATCTTGCAACTATGATAACCATGTAATCATTCAATTAATCATTAATCAGTCAAGATTACATTTTTCATATAACATCCGTGATCCACGAGTACCCTATCCTCTGTACTATCCCTGCAGTGGACCTGGATCCTACCTTCCTTATGGTAGATCCCCATTAAACCCCTCATGGTCCCACCTATAAGTGAACCAGTTTCTAGGGTTGAGTCACATGGCACTACTCTTAAGTAGCCCACTCCTTAACTCATGGCAGGCTAATGAGTCTCATGGCACTACACGTAGGTAGCACAATTTCTAACTCTCGGTAACCTAGACCTTGCTCTAGGATTACCCCTTTTTAGCCTTTTCAAAGTAACAGAGGTGGACCCGGATCTAGCCAGTTATATATACTCATTTATAGTGATAATCATAGTCACTTTATAGTTGCATGAAATAAATAAACATCCAACAGTTTATTTAAAGCATTCGGTAAAACAGTCGGAAATCACCGTGAAACTAGAACGGTTATTCATAAGCGTAACCACATACCTGATCCATAGCAACTTGATGTCCATGCATTTAATATTCAACATAATTAACATGCAATCAACAAAATCCTGAAATAATGCATAACATCCAAGTGTCATTGTTTTATTCAAACATCCTTAAGACCAACTTTGATTTCTCCTTATGATTTCTAGGACGACTTTAGGGTGTTATTAGGGTTTTAGCCTTCATTATGCATTTATCACTTTTAATGCTCTTTTAGTTCACAAACCCTAATTTCTGCATCATATGCACAATTGCATGTCCATTAAGTCTAATATGTTTCTTTTACACTAAAATTAGTACCTTTATCCTTTTAGGTCATATCCACAACGTTAAGGCTAATTATCACCTTCGGTTTCTTTCAAATTGACAAATCATATTTCATTGCAGTTCAATTCACATATATGAACCTTATTTATCACTATTTCCACTTTGTGTACTAGGGAACACTAATTATCCAAACAATTCACATTAAAGATCTTTGGTACTGAAATTGGATTTATAACAACATAACATTGTCTTATTCATGGATTTGCACAATTAAATCAATTAAAAGACATATTCTTTTACATTAGGGTTTTCAAGCTTATTAATGCATAATTATGCACAAAACCCTAACTTAAGCCAATTGTGTAAAAACATCATCTTTTTAGACCCGATTTCCTTGTTTATCAACAACAGGTTAACATTGGTTTAAATTATCCATCTATCATCAAATCTAAAGATTTTTCATTAAACAAATCATTAAAGATGGTAGCTTTATCATATTTATGTACATAGTCCTCAAATTAAACTAATTACGTACAAAGATCATACTTTTCGATCTTAATGTTCCCTTTTACATTTGACAGATTAAGCACAACTCTAATTATCCATTAAACCCTATTAAACTCATTAATTATATCAAAATAGGGTTTCTTAATCTTTAATTCATTAAAGATGATTATTTACACTACTTTTCTAACTAGGATCAGATTCAGGCTATAAAACCATTTTTAATGGATTCCTTGCATTTTTCTGATGAAAATACATATATAGTTTGTCTTGATTGGAGTTACGAATAACAAGATATGATTTTAGCAAGAAAATTACCTTCCGGCCAATCAGGAGACGCCACGTCATTCCTTGCCATGCAACGCAGCTCGTTTGGAAACATAACTGAATTACAGAACTGCCCTCACTTGAAACGTCCAGCTCTATAGCCCGCGAAGGGCAATTTTGTCCAAACTCCACTTGATCATCTTCATCCTCCAGCAGCTGCGACGCAGACGCCCTAGGCGTCCTTCTGCAGCCCGTGCGCGGCCTCTCACCCTCTCCATGGGGCGCGATGGCTGCCGCCAACTTCTCCTTTGTCTTCGCCGCCCTCTGCCGCCCTTGGGGCGCCATTTAGACCCTGTCCAGAGCGGCTGGTTGGGCTGGGGAAGAGCCGCAACTAGCTGTTGCGTTGCAGCCGTGCGGTTGTTTCTGCAGGTGATCGTGGGTGGTAGGAGAGTGGAAATGGATGGCCGATCGTCTGAGGTTGGTCGTAGATGCCCCCTTCTTCAAACCAAACCATAAACACACCCCTTGATGCCCTAGAACAGTTGTATACCCTCTTGGTTAGGGTTTAGGCGGAAAATAGAAGAAACGAAAAGGTAGCATTACGTGGAATACCCCTGGATCTCGAAGCAAGGGTTCCAACCTTCATATAGGGGTGCATGTGAAGCCCTAATGCGTGCCTCATGAGGATTCAAGTCCCAACTTGATAGGAAATACATTTTTCCTTGGTTATGAAGAAACTACCTTTCTCTCTCTCTTCATTATACTTTTCTAATATCCTTCCTTATTTGGATTCTTTAGGAATTTGAAATTCCTTTTATTTACTTGCCCTTTATTCCAAAGGCACGAATTCTTTTTTTTCCTTTAATAGGAAAATGCTTTCTTTTTATCAATATCACAAATTCATTAATAATTTATCTCATTATCTTTTGATTTTGCAAATCTGCTATTTTCTCTTTCCACTTTGCAATTATCTCATTATTTTGGGTTCCTTGGACCTCACTAAAACCCAAGGCACACATTCCCACATTGGGAAACGTTGGTTTGCCTTTATCTTCTTTTAAAAGCCAATTTCTCATACTATATCTATTTCTTATTAAAATACCTCCTTTTTGAGGATTTCCCTTTATTTCTCTTTTATTTTCCTCATTGGTATTCTTTTTATCGTTAGGAAGCCTTGTAACACGAAATTTCATAAAGGGTAACTCAATTATATATCCTTTCACTTAATTTTCCACATTTCCTCAATGTTTTCAATTTCTTTCTTCATAAAAAATATTTAATTAATCTTTTCTTTTCCTTATTTCTTTTCTTTGCAACTTTAGACTCCTTGGAACCCAAGGAATCCAAGAGGCACGAAATCCTCTTTGGATTTTCCTTCTAGAGGTTTCCATTATTTCATTTCTCAAATATCCATTTACTAATTGAATTTCCTTTGTTATTTTCCTTTTTATTGGGCCCAATAGCCAATAAAGCCCACAAATCAAATAACAAGGCTATTTCAAACGAAATCCAATTATTCAAAACAAATCACATCATTATTTGTTCAATTATTCTTAATATGAGAAATTGCATTTCTCATCAATTGAACCCAAAATTTGGGGTTATAACATCCTTCCCCTCTTATAGGAATTTTGTCCTCAAAATTCAAACAAACAAACAATTCAGGATAAGACTTCTCCATGTACATCATTGGCCCCTATGTGGCTTTGCCGTACTCATGGCATTTTCAAAGAACCTTTATCATCACATATTCTTTTCTCTGAGTTCTTTCATCCTGGCGTCTATAAACTACACAGGTGACTCAGGCCATTTCAGCCTCCCCTGGGGCTCACTAGGTTCATTGCTCAGCACATGGTCGGGGTACCTCACATAGTGCTCTAAATTGGACACATGGAAAACATCTCCCATTACTCTATCCTGATGGGTAGGGTCAAACCTAACCTTCTCCGCCCATCCATCTCTAATGGACCCATGTATCCGGGACTCGGCTCTCTTAGATATAACTTAGAGGGGTCGGATTTTCATGTCATATTTTCTCCCACAGTAACTTGTATGTCAGTCTACTTTGCATTTGCTCACGACTCTCATCGTGTCTAGGCTCCTTTCAGCCCTTGCGCAACCAAAGTGACTTCATCTACACGTACTGGGGTCCCTTTTTCTGACCATTTTGTGGTCCTTTTCTAACCATCATGTGGTCCTTTCACCAACATTACCTTACTAAAGTGGTGACCGACACAACCTCCCTTACAGAGCTTCATATAAAACCCGATACTGGCTATGGTGGTTATTGTCACATCTTTTGTAGGACAAGAACTGTCTCTAGATATCACCCTGAATGAGCACATATGCCCTCATCAGACCCTTTAGTCTGGATCATACTAACCATAGTTATACTAACATTGAGTTCTTCATGTACCTACTTCCACTTTATGGAAGTGAACTTTTAGGTCAAACTCAAGAACCTTTGATCTTGCTTCATGGTGTAGTTGAACCATCTCTCACATGGGTAGTTCAACTGCATCTGTCCCTTAACAGAACTCTTCCTTATCTAGGTAAGGCGACCTACCATAACCCACATTGTATCTCGACCTTCCTCGATCCAGGGAAGACCTATCACAACATCCATAGTGTTGAGCTCTCATTCCCTCTCAAGGATTCTTGGTCCTCCCCTCTTTTTGAATGCTTGGGGTGGCTTAGAGGAGATGTGCAGCTGATGTGAGTTCTCAGCTGCATACTTGTTTCCGTAACTAAAACCAGGGTGGTCCGGCCTTTTAAAATTCACAAAAGGGACATTTTCAGTCTCTTCGGCCTCAGATTCAGTATCGCTTGATGCGTCTGGTCAGGTGTAGATGCAATTATCTACCCCATGCCCCCCTTCTCCACATGTTACACACTTCATTACTTTTTCAACCTACTTCTTCCCTTTTCTTCTAGATTCCCTTAGCTGCTTGACATCTGTAGATATCCTCTGGATCTGAGAAGTTATAGCCTCCAGAGCCTTGGATTCAGAAGAAGGTCCTTCACTTACCTTCTTAGCCTGCCCTCTGTCAGATCTATCATAATCAGTGCCGGCTTGCAGCTCGGCCATGTTTTTGATGATCTTCTCAGACCTGCTCGACTTCTTCCCTAGGAAGTCACATCCTGCTGCAGCGTTTAGTGAAACCCTTTCGTCGGGAGTTAGACCGTTATAGAAGGTAGTGATAAGGAAACCTTTCTTGTAGTTGTGGTGAGGGCAGTCCCTCTGATATTCCTAGTATCGCTCCCAGGCGTCGTGGAGGTTCTCATTGGGCCTTTGCATGAAGGAAGTTATCCTTTGTCTGTTCCTTACTGTCTTCTCAGTTGGATAGAACTTGTTCACGAAAGCGTCTGCCAGTGCTCCCCATCCATTTAGAGCTTGGTGGGGAAGTCCCAGATACCACGACAGAGCCCTTGCAGTAGATGACCTCCTGGGGAACACCCCACATCTTAATGGTGTCACAGATATTCTTGAAAGCATCCAAGTGATGATAGGGGTTGTCGTTCTTGGAGCTCCCCCTAAAGCTTTTATTTTGGATCATGGAGATTACAGATGGCTTGAGCTCGAAATTGGTGGCGTTGAATCGTGGGATTATGATAGGGCACTGGGAATTGTTAGCCTTTGTGGAAGTTAACTCCCTCAGCGTTTTCTCTTCCTCTTCCGAATCATCGCTGTCACTGCCTTCCTGATGTCATTCTTGATTATTGTTATTTCTTCTGTGCCTTTGGTGGTGGCGACGTCTATCACGACAAGGATCTTCCTCGAACTGCTCCATTTCTAGATCTTTGAGTTGATCGTTTCCGTCGTAGCGGTCGTTGCCCTCTGGTGGAGGCGAATGAGGCCTAGCCCTTCCTTGGCGTTCCCCTTCTGAAAGAGGTTGCTCGACGCGAGGTGGCATGTCAGATGGGGTCAGTGCTCAGTTGAATAGAATTACTTTATTCTGAGTACCTGAGCATCGTGTAACAATCAAGTCAAAAAATCTGTTATCAATAATATGAATTATTCATTTCAGACAAATAATAATAATAATAATAAAGAAAGGAAAAAGAGAGTGGCTCCCAGTCGGGTAAATGGCGTATCGCTCGGCCGCTTCCTCCTGCATGGCACCCTTGTGTCACGCGTCTGTGTATCGCGCTCCCCTATCGAGCAGTGAACGTATCGGTCCACTTCCTGGAAAAAAGGCCGATGTAGGTAGGACATGTTTATGGGCCGGGATGGGCCTTTTTGATGATAAATGAGTCAAAAATGGAGGAAAACTCTGCAAAGGATGGTAAAATTGAGTTAAGAGCATAGAGAGGCCTGTTTATTCAAAAACATATATAAAAAGAGAGGAAAACAATTTAAAAGGGCAGTTTTGATAATGAAATAAGGGCCAAAAACATCACAAAATCTGGTGCTATCAGTAGCTCAATGGTATGCATCAAAGAAGTCTTAGACCGATGAAATCATCAACTAATGAAGGGAAAGATCGATGAAATTCCTATCTGATATTATAATTTTCTTCGGCTTAAGGGTGAAGCTCAAACATGCCATGGAGACTAAAGAATTGGATCAAAACCTTGCAAAATAATAAGAAACTGAGAAAACTCAATGGAACCAAATTCTAAAGTAAAATGAGGAATATGAATGCATAACTAAGATAAAAGTGGAACAAAAACTAGGATTAATATGCATTAATCAAATAACCAGAAACTCAAACATTCTTCATCCTCGAGTAAGACAAACTCTAAAATAATTGTCAACCTAATACCTTTATACCCATGCATTTGCCTCACCTTCACATCATATTGGTTTCCTCACCAACTGATATAGACAAGATTCTAAAATTCCTCAAATCCCAAAAGATCTACTCATGAAGTTTTCATTGAAGGTGGAATCAAGAAACTGTTTGATGTCATCCTCCACTACCCTGTAGAATCTTTTAATAATCTATGTAGTGGGAATGCCATTAAAAGGGCATTTGCATGGTAACTCTTTATATCATAAACCGGGATTCATAACAAGTTTCACTTAGAAGTTGTTCAAATTAAGTGGTTTTCACTCAGATTTGGTAGGAAAGGGAGGGTTGGAAAAACTTCTCTAGAACTTTTTGAAGTTCCTCCCATGTGGTGATGCTGCCACCATATAATGAGATATACCACACACTAGCCTTTTCAATGAGGGAATTGTAGAATATTCCTATCTTGATGGATTCTTTAGACACACCAACTTGTGTTCCTAGTCCACAAATATTTATGAACTTTTATAAATGGTCATGTATGTCACTATTGGATCTTTCAACAAAACTATTATTTTGCATCATGATCATCATTGATTGTGTCTTGATGTCAATAATTTGTACTTCAATGGAATGTTGGTAGATTGATTGGAAAACATATGTACCTTTGGTAATAAACAACATTGATACCTCCCTATATTTTTTGTTTTTTCAGCTACAAGTAGCTCAACCTACATAGCAGCTCTGGTTTGCACCAAGAGTATGTCCCTCTGTGCTACGAGTTTTGCTTCCACTTTGCATTTGATCTCATCCTCCACCATATTGTCTCTTCATTCATAAAGGAGGATGTGGCAGGTTCTCTTGATCACAAGACCAAAATATGAGGTGAAGTTAACACTACAAAATGTCACATATACCAGAGATATTACTTAAGAAAGGTTGGTGACCACAAACTAATGGATGAAAAAGGATTTGATTTGAGTATGTTTTCAATATTATCAACTATATAAGAAAATTCTATAAGTTAGTTAAATTGATTAGAAAATTCAACTATCACTGTAAACGACACCAAAATTTAATGTAGGGTATAATTGCACAAAAAATTCCCTAGAAATGAAATCTTAGGTTTAACCTTAACAAAATGTACAACAATCCCATGTGCAAGTGGATTTTAATCTTATAAGCGTATACTTTAGGATCTAACATAAAGGACAACATATTCAAGGATTGTCTAAGCAATTAAGTAAGAACTAGAATTTAACACAAAAGTTGGATTTCCTTTGACAAACAAAGTTTTCAAATAACAAAATACTAGTTTAAGGTTTTAAATATCAGTGGGTGGAAACACCATTTGGATGAAACTCACCAGTGCTACATATGTTTCAGTCTCTCACTTCATCTCAAATAGCATGAACATACATATGTTGAGGCTGCATAAATCCTCCTTTCATTGTCAATATTAAAATAGACATGCTACTCTAACCCCTTTGTCATGTTACCTATAGATCATTTACCTACCCACTCAAAAACACCTGTATAAAGTTTTCAATAAGGGTTTAAAATTAAATAAATGGCATCCTAGATCTTAGGTTCAAATATATAAAAATCTAAGATATTATAACCATCATAAACGGTTGACTAAATAAGATTGCAAGTGTAAAAAGTTTCTCCATTATGAGTTTTTTTATATGGTGCTAACAACAGTAGAGAAAGAGAAAAAATAGGTATTTGAGCTACTCCACAGACCCTATAGAGAGGAATTGTCGTAGATGGAGATAGTAACATGTCCAACAAGGAAAATGAGGGAGATAGACATTGTCTTAGTAGAAAAGGGAGACACAACCTTGGTGAGCGATATCATTTCTTCCAATTTGTAGATGGGGTGTTGATAAAGCAACAAGAACACCCTTTAACATTTTTTGGAGGTGAACTAGAAGTCATATATATCCTTCTTAGTGGCTTTAATTCATCATAGTGATGGAAGAAGAGGTGGATGACGATGGTGGAAGGTGGTCGTCTGTTATTTTGATCATCAACTAATAAAAATGCCTGATCAAAGTTGGATATGGATGCTTGGAATGGAAACTAGAAGACTAGAATAATCCAGATGGGGATACACATCCTTGTGGCTTACAACTTGTGTGTGGCTTCCCACCCTATTTCCCTCAAATGTAAATAAAATGGGGGATCATCTTGGAATGTTACTTGTGGTTTATTATTTTTAATTCTTATTGCAGCTTAAATGTTGTACCTTCTATGATTATTCAATATGTATTGATTCCCACCTAATGTCCCTTGAATGTAAATCATGTTTTCTCTTACATATGATGTAATAGTATAGGGTAGTCTGGGATATATGATACCCAACTTGGTGGACATGATGAAGGATGAATGTAGAACAATCATAAACAACGATGCATCTTCCACTGTGGCCTCTTTGTGATTGAAGAATCAAAGAATTATAGTTTATCATTTTTATTTATGCATGTAAAGTAGGAAACCCTAGATGAACTCAATCTTTTATTATCTTAGAAAGACTATGTTAGGAGGCCTTAATCATTACATCATATCCTTATAATTGATGGTTCTTGTTTATATATATGATATACAATATACACATTCTTGGTGACTAGATATTTATATGTATAATACTAAATCCCTCATTAGATATAAAGCTTAATATGCATTCCAACATGTGATGCACACCAAGGACTCAATCAATTTATTAGGGTTCAACAATGCGACATGCATTGTCCAGTTTGTTGTCCATCTTGGTGAGGTGTGAGGTAAATGTGCGGGTCTACTGAAGTAGGGTTCATGGTTTATCAATATTGATGGTTAGGTTCAACTTATGTAGGCAACCTTAATAGGATTAAGTTTCTACATACATGCTTATGGGTGTCTATTGTAGAACATAAAATAGTTGTTTCCCATCCATACATGGATTTCATAAGAATAAAATGGTGAAATTATTATACCTAAATAATTGAGTTTTGTGAGTGACCATTCAAGTTGACTCATGATTCAATGAAATATGAACCTTGGACCAATAGAAAGTTATTCTTTGCGATCTTCTAGATTGATAATGAAGGCTATATGTTGTCTGAAAATAGTGGGAAATATTTAATTGAAGGAACGAATAAATACAAAGGTTTTTCAAATCAAACATTTTTTTTTACTTGTTTCTTATGCATATCACATGGAAAATAAAAATTACCTTTCACTCTGATTGGTTCTTGAGAAGGAAAAGATCATGGGAATAAATTTGGTGGACTTCTATCCAAAATTAAGAATCATTTTCAATCATTATCCCTAGGGTCAAAGTACATGATCATGATTTTTCCAAATAGCCCACTCCCAATGCAATAAAGGACAAATGTGATGTATATGAAATATATTATGATAGCTCCAATTATGTGGCATGCCTCATGCAAGCCTAACCTATAGTAGTAGCATGAGAACATGGATGCATTTAAAATTATTCAGCATATGAAATGATTGGTTGATGGATAAGCTAGAAAAGAGAGGTATGACATATCAAAGGTGTTATTTTAGAGAAATCCAAAAATGGTAGATCCAGCTGGTCTTCATGTGCTCAATATGACTTGGTATGTGGACAACCTAGACACATTGGGTTTCCCATGGACCAATAATTGTCAACGTATATGATAATGCAATCATTTCCTGGATAAGTTCAAGTGAACTTTAAAAATCATACATACTGATATAAATTCCTTTTTAATTAATTTGAAGGAGGGTAACAATAGTTCAACACTTGTACTAATGATTTCACTATATATGAATATGTGTATCTTATGAGACATAAATAAGAATCCCTTGAAAAGTTCATGCTATTTAAGAATGAAGTAGATAACTAGCTTGATAAGAAAATTAGGATACATCAAATGGATTGCAGTGGTGACTATTTTAGTCAAGAGTTTGAGGACCTTCTCAAGGAGTGTGGTGTTGTATAACAATTGACTACACATATGACACCACATCATAATGGTTTTTTGAAGAGAAGGAATCATACATTGTCAGACATGATTTGATCTGTGATGAGCCTAGTCAGAATTCCTAATTCTCTATGCGGACATGATCCAGAAGATGCCATGTTTACACTTAAGTGTGTGCCTTCTAAATTGGTTCCAAAGACAACATATGAGATACAAATTGTGAAACATCACCATATGTCTTTTATAAAGGTTCAAGGTTGCGAAGCTTACCTGAAGGATTCATTTACTAAGAAATTATGACCCAAATCTAGTAAGTGTTATTTTGTGGGGTATCCTAGGGAACCTAAAGGATATGACTTCTATATTCCTCCTCAAATCCAGGTGCTTGTTTCCATAAATGGTACTTTTATAGATAGCACTTCATCTCTAAAACACCAGTATGAGGAAAATTGAAATTGAAGAAATTCAAGATACAAAAAATGACAATAAACCTAAAGAGGAACATAAGGAAACACCACAAGTTGTCATTGCACAATTTCTCTCTCAACAATCACATGAACCTCATAGATCTAGTAGCACTCACCATCAGCCAAAGGTTTAGATATCTCATGACTCAATATGGTGAGGCATTGGTCATGGATCAATATGAGCCACCCACATATACAGAAGCTATTAAGGGATCATAATTTGGCAAATGGCTTGAGTCCAGGAGATCTGAAATGGACTTTACATATATCAATAATGTATGGATCTTAGTGGAATCACTTGAATGGGTGAAGCCCATTGTGTGCAAGTGGGTCTTCAACAAGAAGGCTGGCATGGATGAAAATGCTCGAACCTAGAAAGGGATATTAGTGGCTAAATGTTTCAACCAAGTCCAAGGTTATGACTATGATGAACGTTTCTCAATAGTCACCATGGTAATGTCCACTAGGATCATGCTATCCATTGTAGCATACCTGACTACACAATGTGGCAGATCAAGGTCAAAGCCACATTCCTGAATAGGAATCATCTTGAAGATGTTTACTTGACACAACCTGAGGGTATAAAATCCCTAGAGGATGTTGGAAAGTAATGCAATATGCAAAGGAGAATATCTAGTTTAAAGAAACATCCAAAAGATAGAAACTTTATTTTTATGAATAGATTTTAGAGTTTTTCTTCATCAAGAATGAATATGAACCTTTTATTTATAAGAATTTCAATGGGAGCATTGTAGTATTCTATATGTTGTATGTGGAATATATACTACTCATAGGAAATGATATTCCTACTCTTCAAAAGGTGAAGATGTGGTTGGGAAATAATTTTTCTATGAAATACTTAGGAGAAGACACCTATATTCTATGTATCAAGATTTATAAAGATAAATATAGAAGGCTTCTCGGTTTGAGTTAAAGTACATACATTGACAAAATGATAAAATGGTTCAGCATGCAAGGGTCTAAGATAGGGAAGCTACCCATTCCAAATAGAATATTAATTTTTAAGGCCAATTGTCCAATTTCTTTGGAAGAAGGGGACCACACGCATAAGATTTCATCCCTCTTAAATTTGATATAAAATGTGTGCAATGTTATGTACACATTTAGACATCTCATACACCTTGAGCTTGATAAGAAGACATCAGGTATATCCATGTGAAGGTCACCAGACTGCAGTAAAGAACATCCTTAAGTACTTAAGAAGAACTAATGACACATTCTTGATATATACAAGTGACAAAGAGTTTGTTGTGAGGGGTTAATGCAAAGTAAACTTCCAAACTAAAAATGACAACTATTGATTATAGTCTGGTTGATGTGTTGTGATGCTATCAGTCATATGAGTTTCAAGCAAGTGACAATGCTTAATTATATAACAAAAGCTAAATATATTGTTTCATCATATGTTGCAAATGATGTTGTATGGATTAATAAGTTCATTGATGCATATGCATTATGGTCATCTTAGAACACTTTCTATTAGACACATGAGTGATTGGATTTAGTACAAGTGGGTGACGATTGGTCTATATGACCTAGGATCCAATCTTTCAATGATTAATGTGTGTATATGTTGTAGTTTTGATTTTTTTGAAAAACACAATTTCAATTTGCTGACGCGCATTAGTTTATTGTGATATTAATGTACATAATAAATGTCCTTAGAATGATTGTTTTGAAGTCATTGGGCTTCAATAGGGGAGGATAAGTAGTCCAACATTGGAGGGAGGATAATACACGGTCGCATGATGATAAATGAACAACATATTTTGTAGAATGCATCTTTATAGGAACTTCTGATTAGAAAATGTTTATGCATGTTAGAGTAATGACTAGAGTGGAAGATTCACATGCTTTATATAAATTTAAAAAACCTATATAATTTTCATAGTTAAATGATATATTTACATATTGTATGAATAATATAAGAGAGATATATATGTGTGGAAGAATTTCCATATAGAGTTTGACTTTCATAACTTCATTCTTACACTAAAACCACTATAAAAAGAGGTAGAAAAAATTGACATGCTTTAACTTCACATATAAATAATTCTCAATCAAATTCAACAATGTATTATTTATAAATTCTATATATCATCAAAACATATATTATGTTTAATTTTGAATGGTGATAGTACAATCATATAAATGGTGAAAGTTATATTTGTAAATAAATTCATTGCACAATATATTATTATAGTTACTTTTTCTTAAATAAATAGGTGATTCTATTCATGTTTTCATTGGACGTTGAATCTAAGACCTCTTGGTAAAAAACCAAGGATCTATGTAACGCCCCTCCAAGCACAAATATGATAGTGGAAGCAAACCCTATGTTGTCCATAACATGGGTCACTTGGCTTGGAGGACCATTACAAAACATGATATTCAATACCAATACGATAAATGAAACACCTTGCATTTATTAGAAATATAGATTCATACATTGTTCTTTAAAAGAGAAAACTAATAACATAAACTATCTCATCCTTGAACTAAAATCTAATACATGAAAGGTAAAACAAATCTATGGCATAAATCCTCTTTGGAAACTTAATAGTTGATCTTCTAAGGTGTATATGGCACCCCACCAAGCTAAGTCCTGGAAACTGCTACTTTGAAGCACTCACTTCAAATTCCTTTGCTCCTTAATCTAGGGACATCTCGTCCCACAACCATGTGAAAATAGAGACATACATCAGTAAGCGACACTATAAATTTTATAAGATTTGAGAAATGAACATATATGCTTGACTTGAGAGAAAACCTTGACATGAATTAAACTTAAGCATTCTTGATTAAATAAATCTTATAACATGAAGAATTGAACAATTAATATATACCTCTCTCTATGATGCACATTTAAGAGCACATGATTGCTAGGAATGCCCATAACAGAACGAATGCCCATGATTTGTCTATAAAAGCCCATAATTGGCACAAATGCCCATAACGACCCCTTGAGGTCCATGATTCGAGAAGCATATAAAAATTGATTCAATTCTAATTAGTTTGATCATAAACATGACATTAACATTAATATTATCATGATCTTTGAAATTAACATGATGGGACTTCTCCCTCTTAAAACATGAACTTTAAATCCATTCACCATTGATCATTAATCATAATATCTAATTTTAATGAACATGATAGCCATATGACATAAGATATAGAAAACATCAATCAAATATATGATGAACATGATTTAAACATTGAACTTGAACTTGAAAGCATAATTCCTACATCATACATAGAAAATAATTGAATCAAAGTACATATGCATAGTGGCATGACACACTTACCTTGGAGCAATGTAGACCCTAGGTTGGTCTCTCTGATATTAAGTCAAATCCTAATCTCCAATGATTTGTAGAAACCCTAATGTCCTGTAATCAATGTACTTTATATCAATTACCATCCTAAATACCATGTAAACCCTAATTTTTGGTAATATATGTATTCTCAATCTTGAATTAGATCCAAGAAGATATTTTTATTGTAAATGATTTATATTTCACATATAGGGTCCAAGTAAACAAGTTATCATAATTGATTTCATTAATTTACATAATTAGTTTTTTTAACATATGAAATCACATTAAATGTAGCACTTTTATATACTTTTGTAGTTAGGATGAAAATCAAGCTATGAAACTAATTTTATTGATCTCCTCACATTTTTTTGATAAATTTTAATATATAACTTTCCATCATTGGATAATCCTACGATTTGCTAGCATTTCTATAAAATAAATCATTTTGAACCAATTCGGGTTAGCCACCTAAGCATCTTACTAAACCAGGGTGCATGTGTTGGGTACATGCCCGAGCCAATCGGCTCATGCCATGGTGGCACTCGGGTTATCTTGGCTTTAGATGGAAAAAAAAGACAGGGAAAAGGCGAAACTGCCCTTACCTTGAAATGTTGGACTCAGGGGCATGTGTGTAATTTTCATGATTCTCATCTTCTACCTGTCGCCTGCCTTTCTTGTGATGCTTCACAACAGATGGATCAAACCACCATGGATTCACATTCTCCCAACTTCGGATCTTTACATGACCTTCCCCTGGCTTTGTCCCTCTCTTCTGAGCTCACATCGTCGCCCGCCACTTCCTGTGGTGGTCAAGGTTGACCACCCTCTTCTCTACGCAGGGCATGCCTGACGCCCTGTTTGCTCGTGCAAGGTCCTCCAACTGCCACTGACGCTGCTCCGATGTCAGTGCATCCATCAGTGAGCACCGAGGCACCTGGCCTGAATGGAAGACATGAGGGTGAAGGAGGATGGGGCACCTAGGGTGCGACTCCTACCTGGATCTGCCCACTTCGTGGTGGCTCCTCCACCTGCATCCCTTCTCCAGGCCGGTGCATGGTCCATGCATATTAGTGCGCTCTTGTCAGAGTTCATAGTGCATGGAAGCAGGCCAAGCTTGATGGGAACAATGAAACATAGACCTATCAGACCTGGTCATCCTTGGCGGGTCTGTAACTACGTTCGTCTCTCTAGGCTTTTGGGTCGGCAGAACGTGGAGGTGACCCTATGCTATGGCCTTATGGCGATCAGGGGGAAGAAGAAGCCTGGAAACCATATATGTAAACCTAGGGCAAACCCTAGCAGCTGTACTAAAGAGAGAAAGATATCAAAGGCATTCATACCCTTATATACTAAGCCTTCCAAGTTCCTTCCCCATGCTTCACACATTCTAGACTGATTTACGTATGCTAGGCCAAACAGACTTTCCAAAACGTATCCCATAATGATAAAGCTAACTTGTTTCTTATTATGGAAGAAAGCCACACCATGATACCCATGAGGAACAACTAACAACTCCCCATCTTTCTCTTTCTCTTTCTCTCTCATGAATATGACAACTCTCATTGAAAGGTGTGTGGTTAAAACGAAAAGATTCCCAATATGGTGACCATGTGTGTTCCTTAAGTACTAAATTACCACTCTTGATTGACACATAAAGAGCCATAAGGATATTATACAAATACGTTGCATATTATTGTCTAAAGAGACTAACTCATCTAATAATTTCAAAATTGGCTAAAAGGAATATTTTATTATTATTTTTGTATTAAGACCTTAAACTATTTCATTTTAAGTAAAACCAGATTTTAAGGTTTAAATTATTCTTGAAATTTTGGGATGTTACAATCTAACCACTTGCTTATCACATATTGGACATTATCATAGTTACTTTTAGTTGAATAATCAAAGATATTTCTATTTTATGATTTTAATCATTTGATTGAGTGGGTAGAATGTTACAAATATGAAAACTTTCTTTGTATATTATCTAACTATATTATTTAATAAAAAATAGTTTCTTGAATATGTAAATGTAACCATAACAATAATTATGATGCTTTATTGATGAAAGTATGCAACTATGAGTTGAAAGAGTTAAACAATAATATATGGTTATGCAATTTTGCTTTAGAATGTCACTCAAACTGATAGTAAATAATTTAAATGCAACAAAAATATTGTGTGATAGTTTAGTTTTACTATAAAAATTACACTTAGTATGTATCTAATGTAATATAGCATAAATATCTCTGTTACTTTGTAAATTATTTTTATGAGTGTTATGGGTATGGTGAATAAGGAAAGACAAAATAAAATTTATTGAGAAAAAGGGCAGAGGTAGGAAAAGAAGGGTTGGAAAAATTAGGTAGGGAGTGAAAAATTAGGGGAAGAAGAGAAAGTGTAGATTCATATGAAAAATCCATTGTCAAATAAGTTCTATATACAAAATACTGTACCAAAAAGAGATATAAAGTAAACCTACATAATAGATAAATGTAGATAATAACTGGACCAAAAGTTATATAGAAAATAAAAGGATTATTAGTTCATATACTATAATAGATTAGAACATTTTGTGAATTAAGTACTCAAGTAGAATAATTAATGTGACAATTTGTTTTTATGATATTATATTATTCTTACTCCATTTATACACATGTACTTATTGAAATATACTTATTGAATATATTGGTTTTCTATTCATTTGTAAAAAAATACTTATGATGTATTGTATTGGAAATATGTTCATCTTATTTGATTCAGTAGTTAGTGGTTCCCATATCAGGTTCCACTCCTTAAAATAATCTTGCAAGGAAGGGAGATTTTTAAGACCCACATTCATATATAGGATATAATAACACTAGATATATGTTTGTATTATCTTAGTAATTGAAATATTTATGCCTAATTTGACTAATTTTACTTTAGATAAGTAGAATTTTGGTTACTTAAAACCCAAATTCGTTGAAAATAGGATTTCAAATGTAAAATATTTGAATAAAAAGAAATATGATGAGAAACTGATAATTACACATAAAACTGTTTAGCTAGCAATAGGGTCATACTTTATTTTGAACTTGTTGAAATTTATCTTATGTAGAAAAAATATATCAATTATACTAATGAATAAATATCATCTTATAAAATGAAGAATATGAATAGAAATTTTGCAATTAAAAAATAAAATCCATCATAAAATATTTGTACTATAAAAAAAGGTATTTGGTCAAAAAAGGTACAAGATAGAAACTTTGAATGTAGAGCTTTCTAATGTATATGAAATCAACTAATTAAGTCTTAAATGATAGTGAGGTGATAACAAAAGTATCCTACATAGGGAATAAAATCCCTAAAATGTGAAATTGTCAAACATGATAAAAATGTCTACATTGGGATTTGAACTAGGGAGCTTTATTTAATGTTGCAAAATGTTCTTCTACCTTTTCCAAAATACACCACTAGAGTAACTAGGTATTTATGTATACTACGTAATAATTTTACATATATTTAATATCAAATGTTTATGTTTCTATATATTAAGCGGTACTTAACAATTTTATTGAGGAGCATGGCCCCCGCTCAACGCACCACTTGGATCTTCCCCTAGAATTCAAGTACATGACTTGAACATGAGATCCCAATGGATGACAAGAAAAATATTCTTAAATGTCCCTGATCAAGTGTGGTTGTGAATTGACAATAGTAACACATGTGAGGATGGTATGTGTGGTGAATGATGACCATGTCTTATAGGTGTTGGATAAAAAGTCAAACACATATGTTTCTTTCTTCATTGAGAGTGGTCATGGGCCGTTATATGATTGTCATAACTATATTTAAATATGAAAGTGGTGGTACATTCCTTTGACCAGAAGTTGTTACTATGGGGACATAACAATCATCATGGTTTGACACTTCCTAACATGATCTTGAAGAAGGTTTCCAAGAAGGTAGTGATAGGATGTGTGCCAAATAATGCTACACATTTTGAGTGTTGTTTTAGTAATTTATCACTCTCTTATAACATGAGCTATATCCTAGGCCTCTTGATAAGTGAGACTAGAGAATTACATGGCTATACTCATGTGAGTAAATATGTGATACTAAGCTCATATATATTTTGTTAGTTTACTTGGAGATAAAGGAACGTTCATTGAATGTGATAATGATGCATTGTTCATGTCTGCAGTTCAATGTGGATATCTTTGACAAAGGTATTATTCAATATCATAATATTGGCCATTGATGGTTTAGTCTTGTCTGAATAATCCAACTATTTGGGTAGCCATGATGTGTAGCTAGCTGCTACTCATTTCTTATGGATTTTAATATTCATTAGTGTTACCATTGCCACATAATATTGTGCAGATAGGGTTACACACATTGAGAAAGCTTGTAAAAAGCTTGATTTGGACCCCAATCATAATTGTTACAAATATAGGTACCTAAATGAAAGTTTTGAGGACCTGAAATAAATATGGTTCCAAACTTTGTAATGGTTTATGAAAGTTAAGTACCCTCTCCTCAAGGAAATAAGAAATTCTTTATCTCACAAGGACTCTCAAAATGTTGAATTCTTCGAGGTATACTTCATGGAGGAATCCATCATTTCAAGAGGGAGTCCACAAGCCTTTTCATATTAGGGTTGTAAATCCTACCCTCTGTATTCCTCTATAAATAATATACGACATGAGTTTTTCCAAATAGAACATCAAATTTTCTCATTGTTGTCTCCAACATTTGAGAAACTCAAAGAGAAACTAAGAGAGAAAGAGAGAGGAGAGAAACTCCAAACATTCATCTTCAAGTGCTCATATGGATACCATGAATAAGAGTTCCCATAAATTTAATTCTTATGAGTGACTTCACAAGAAACTCACATTTAAGGAGAACATCTCCACTATAGAATAACATGTTTGGCAGATGGTGCCATCTCCGGAATAGCACATTCCATGGCAAACGTTTAGCCACATGATAGTGTGGTCCCCCAGGGGCAACATCGGGTTCAAATTTTTAGCCAACAGATCCAGCTCTTTGACCATGGGATTAGTGCCACTCATAAGTAGAAATAGAATTTCCTCCACTAACAATCATCCTCTAATTGATGTGTTCTTCCATAGAAACATCAAATTTCTACATTCATCTGAATGTGACTCTTCAAGTGTTAGTAACATGAGAAATGAGTTTTGCTTATTGATCCAACCAGATTTCAAAATGGCATAGATTGGAAGGTCTAGATCAACATGTAGAAATTCAAGTTTAATTGTTAGAACTCCTTCCATGATAAGACATAAACTTTTAATGCTAATGTAGTTATGTTGCATTATACAAATCCCGCTCGAGGTATGATTAGTAAATAAATTTATTACATTGTGTTATTTTCTATCTAGAACCCAATAGTGGTATTAGAGCTATGTCTATTGCTCTTTCCTGGTTTTTAAATTATGAATCTAGTTTTTTTTGTTGGATGATGATATGTGAATATCTCATACAATGAAAATTAATGTGCAAATCAGATTAGTGGGAATCCCTTATCTAATGTCATCACGATCATATTATAGTATGATAATATATATATACATACATACATATATAAATAAATAAATAAATAAATAAATAAATAAATATATATATATATATATATATATATATATATAGAGGGGGGGAATCTTTCTCTCTTAATCCCATATATATATATATATAAATGTTTGTAAATGCAAATCCAAAATGTTGCCTAATATGAATTTGCAATGCTTGATATGGAAAAACCTTAATCTAGATTAATTATGTTACTTGTGGTTGATTTTTTAATTCTTGATGAGTCTTGTATGAAGTACCTTTTCTATTGATTCCATTTTTCCATCATCTGACCTTATTCCCCTCAAATGTAAATTGAGGTTTCCTCTTACATAGATGTATTAAGTTAGCATATTCTAGGATATAAGATTTTGACATGGTCGAATGAGAAAAGAATGAATGACGAGCAATCATCATCATCATCAATGGATCACCATTTGTGGCACACTCATTATTGAAGAATCTAAAGATCTAGTTTTACCATTTTTTGTTTATGATTGTGATGTCGGAAGCCCTAGGTGATCTCAATCTTACGATTATCTTGTAACCACCATGTTGGAGGGCATAATTATCACATTTAATCCTTATCGCTTGTGGTTCTTTTTTTGGTCGGTCAAAAACTCTTGTTGCTTTTTTTGTATTTTTTCATAGTTTCTGTACAAAAATATCCATCTTCAAACTGAAGATGGTGAAAGAAAGGAAAAAAGATATAAACTTTACACAAGCTCTCCCAGAAAAGAATGAAGCACTGATACCCATCAACAAGCATCGGCCTGATATCTCATAAAAGAACCAACAGATACCACCAATCTTGATGATGATAGAGCCGAACTGCTGACGCTGCCAGAAAAGAATGAAGCACTGATACCCATCAACAAGCATCAGACTGATATCTCATATAAAAGAACCAACAAATACCACCAGTCTTCTTCACAAGATAAACCATAGAATGACTCCCATGCCTGTCATCTTCAGCTTAACCTTCAGAGCAGCAAGCGCTTGAAAACATCCAGCAACACAAAACCCAGAACAGAACTTAATCTTGATCCAGAAGAACTCAACCATCACAACCAACAAGACAGAAAACCAAGGAAAGATCCTAGAAAATCCACCCATGCACGACAGCTAGGGACCACTCCACCACAAGTAGCAGTAGAAAAAAACCCAAGATATTCACAAACTACTTCCCCAAACCAAACTCTCACCAAAACGACCAGGAGCAGGATAGGAAAGACCAAAAACTTATAACCAACCCACCAAGATCCAAAGAAAACAACCATCAGCAGAGCACCAACAATGAACAAATTGGGAGAGGGTAGCCTCACAATCCAGAGGATGGATACTCGACCTTCACCAAACCTTCACCAAACAAGATCATCTCAAAACTGTAGCTAGAGCACAACAACCAGAAATCAATCACCTCTTCAAGCTATTAACAACCGAAAGGATGAAACTAGAAAATACCTGGGAGAGGGGAGCCACACTTCAGAGGGTAGGGCAAAAAAAAGGAAAGGTGATGGGAGAGGGGAGCCTCACACCTCAGGTGGATACTCAACCATCACCAAAACCTCAAGAAACCAAGACCCACACCCAGGGCCAAGGAGGAGTCAGCATACAACCATAAGAACAGCCAACCAGCAAAGCCACCCAAAAACAAGAAAAGGCAGGAGCAAAGAGGGGAGAGCCTCACACAATGGCAGGTGGATCACCACCTTCACCCCCCGAACCATCAAGAGAAGAACAACACAAATGAAACACCTATTAGCAGAACTTGAAAGCAACAACCTCAACAACAGAAATAGCAGAACCTTAGGTGGAAACTCACCCATCACCAAGCCCAGAGCAGCCGAGAACCAACCCATCCAAGGAGGTCAATGCACAATAAGATGAACCAACCAACACCAGCAAAGCCAACCAAGAGCAAAAGAAGAGACAAGAGCAAGGAGGGGGAGCCTCACACTTAGGCAAGAGAAAACTCAACCTTCACCAGGCTTGAGCCACAAGAAAAGGACACCATGATAGGAAACACCTACTGGCAACAAAAGCAAGCAACAACCTCAACAACTAAAACACTGCAGAACCAAAACCCAACCACCCCAGCAAGCTATTCATGAAAGATAGAGAACTCATTTTCGATATTGCTCCAAACAACTGCAATACTCTTACAAATATTATCATGAATTCTTCTATTTCTTTTAGACCACGAATGATATAAGACCAAAGGACAGAGAATACCATCTTTCTATAACTTAAGACCCCCAATATCATCCCAGCTGACAGGGATCATCGAACACAAATCATTAGTGAGAGCCATGGACCATAACTCTTTAGTGTAGGCACACTCAAAACTGATGTGATGAGTGTCTTCATACCCATTCATACAGAGAATACACACAGAGACCACAGAAATGCCTCTTCTCCTTGAATAATCATTAGGGGGCAGCCTATTATGCATGACTTTCCAAATATGGAACTTGCTGTTAAGGTGGGCCTTGCTCTTCCAAATCCAAGAGAAATTCAGACTGGCAACTCTCTTAACCCTGATGTTATCCCAGATAAATCTAAGATTAACTTCCTTTCTCCCCATGAATAACCAGTGATCATCATCACTATCAACACTAATTTCGACATCCTTAAGAATGCCAAGAAGGAAATTGTAACATATTGAATCTCAGGGTCTTTCCTGCAATTTATCAACTTTTGAGCTTTTCTTTGCCTTCTAGTCCATTTGGACCTTTTTCATAAATTTCCCTTCTTTTATATTCTTTTTGGACTCCTTGAGAAATTTGAGCACAATTCAAGGTTGAAATTACCTTTTTCCCTCATTTATATAAATGGAGGGGTGTTTGCACAAATAACCCACTTAAGGTAATAATTAAGGGCTAATAATGGAAAATAGAGTTTTATGTGAGAATATAAGTAGATAATATTAATTTGGAGCTTTTTGGATAAATATATTAACAATAATGTGTATTTGAGTTAATGTGTGAGAACATTAACCTTAATTGTTTCTCTCTCCTCAAAATATGATTTTATATTATGAAATTATGTTATTTAATTGAAAAATGATTATTGAAATCTAATGTGCTTAATATCTAGAAATTTACTAACATGTTTCATAGAAAGAAGTCTTTTCATATAATTCATTCATTTTAATATATTAATATACACTTTAATGAGAAATATATTTATTAACGGCCTTATTGGATAAAAATACGAAATCTAATTATATGGCATCGTTCTATATACTAATGTGAACCTATGGTCCAAATTTGGTGGCTTTTGGACTTCGTTTGACCCCTCAAATCCATTTTATATGAGTTTAATAAAGTGAGCATATGGTTTTAAATGATATTCATTTAAATGCATGTAACACAGATGATTCAAAGTTGACGGACGCACGCAGCAGCGACCATTGGATCAAGATCCAACGGCGTGCACATCGTCTTCCTCCTCTAAACCGCCGCCGGTCAGGGGAAGTGTAAAAGCTTGGCTTCTCGCCTTCTTTCTCCCCCGTTTCTCCACCAAATCGAGTGATTTCTTTGGCTTTGAATTCGTAGTGACCTGACCTTTCATTTGATCCCTTGTTTACCCGTTGTGGTGGCCTAGAAACCAAATGCCTAAACTGACAGCCGAAGCTCTCTCACAGCCACCTCGGCTAGGCCAAAGGACACCTCCACACCTATAAATAACTCCCCACACAGTTGCGTCGGCCACCTAGCAACCTACCAATCCCCTCAATTTTGTCCGAGAACGTGTGTGTAGCCGACGACGAGGAGCTTTTCCAGCTGTTCTTGCGGCACCTCTCCCCAGAGCTAGAGTGCTCGTGCGTAGAAATTTATTATCTAGGAGAGTTCGTCGTTCGATTCTCTTCGTTTCGAGTACCTGCACGACGATTTTGGTCAAGAAACGTGGAAATGCCCAAATGGGCAAGTTGCTCTCTCACGGCCATGGCTGGCTCGTGAGGAAGAAGAAGACCCTCAAGCTTTTTATGGTTTTACCCTCGCGCACTCTTCCTTCCATATCCTCTCGCCAAGGGCAGTTTCGTCATCCAAAACCTTATTTTTTTGACCCATTTAGCAATTAATTGGTCAGTTTTGTTTAATTCGTAGTAAATTGCTCGGTTATCAGAAAATTATAATTAAATAGTCGTTGGAAAGTTATATATATATATATATATCCTTAATGACTTTTATGATACACTAGTGGCATTAGGTGTCATCATCACATGATATACCTTGATACATATAAATGGATTATAGTAACAAAGTTATCAATATATGTAAGGTATATCACCTTGTTCTCTAATGAGCACCTCATCATAACTTGATATATGAAATAATTCATTAATATTTAATATGTTACATGCTATTCACTAAAATGAGTATAATGACTCAGACATGATAATTAATAATTGGATTCACATAAATATTCATAAGATGCCTAATGTGAAGTAAAATATGTATAATTTATAATATGAAGTGTAATGGACGAAAATGATTAATGATGTCATTAATATGAGTATGAAAGATGATATGACAATGTGCAATATGAACATTATTTGGAATTATTATAGGCTTAATAACTTGTTGGATAATATTAACTTTTTCTACAAAATAATTTGTGATAATTCTACATGATAGTTTTAAGTGGATAATGGAAAATGAATTCATGTTATTAATGTTTTTGACCTAATACATTAATTAATGTTGAAATGGCTTAGTAAACTCTAATTGTGCTTAAAACCCTTGATGAGGGAAATATATATGATATAATATTGAGATGTAATTGTTTTGAATAAAATGTGGCACAAATGATAGTATAATAAATATGATACCTCTTCATGATGGAGATTATGCTAATAAGGCAAAAATGTTAATTTAAGTTTGATAAAAGGCTATAGGTTTTGTTGAAACCTTAGTAGCACCTGTCTTATGTAGATTTTGTGTTGTACCCTAGATTAAGGGTTATAACCTAGTGTTTAAGGTTGGGAAGTTGCACAGTCACCCTCTCTTTCCTCTTGTTGTTATTTCGGGGACAAAATCCTCTTTAAGGGGTGGTGTGTTGTAACATACTGAATCTCATGGTCTTTCCTACAATTTACCCACTTTTGAGCTTTTCTTTGCCTTCTAGTCCATTTGGACCTTTTTCATAAATTTCCCTTCTTCTATATTCTTTTTGGACTCCTTAAGCAATTTGAGCACAATTCAAGGTTGATATTACCTTTTTCCCTCATTTATATAAATGGAGGGTGTTTGCACAAATAACCCACTTAAGGTAATAATTAAGGGCTAATAATGCAAAATGGAGTTTTTTGTGAGAATATAACTATATAATATTAATTTGGAGCTTTTTGGATAAATATATTAGCAATAATGTGTATTTGAGTTAATGTGTGAGAACATTAACCTTAATTATTTCTCTCTCCTCAAAATATGATTTTAATTTATGAAAATATGTTATTTAATTGAGAAATGATTATTGAAATCTTAATGTGCTTAATATCTCGAAATTTACTCACATGTTTCATAGAAAGAAGTCTTTTCATATAATTCATTCATTTTAATATATTAATATACACTTTAATGATCAATATATTTATTAACGGCCTAATTGGATAAAAATATGAAATCTAATTATATGGCATCGTTCTATATACTAATGTGAACCTATGGTCCAAATTTGGTGGCTTTTGGACTTCGTTTGACCCCTCAAATTCATTTTATACGAGTTTAATAAAGTGACCATATGGTTTTAAATGATATTCATTTAAATGCATGTAACACATATGATTTGAAGTTAACGGATGCACGCAGAAGCGACCGTTGGATCAAGATCCAATGGCGTGTGCATCGTCTTCCTCCTCTAAACCGCCGCTGGTCAGGGGTAGTGTAAAAGCTTGGCTTCTCGCCTTCTTTCTCCCCCGTTTCTCCACCAAATCGAGTGATTTCTTCCGCTTTGAATTCGTAGTGACCTGACCTTTCATTTGATCCCTTGTTTACCCATTTTGGTGGCCTAGAAACCAAATGCCTAAATCGGTGGCCGAAGCTCTCTCACGGCCACCTCGGCTAGGCCAAAGGACACCTCCACACCTATAAATAACTCCCCACACAGTTGCGTCGGCCACCTAGCAACCTACCAATCCCCTCAATTTTGTCCGAGAACGTGTGTGTAGCCGGCGATGAGGAGCTTTTCCAGCTGTGCTTGTGGCACCTCTCCTCAGAGCTAGAGTGCTCGTGCATAGAAATTTATTGGCTAGGTGAGTTCTTCGTTCGATTCTCTTTGTTTCGAGTACCTGCACGACGATTTTGGTAAAAAAACGTGGAAACGCCCAAATAGGCAAGTTGCTCTCTCACGGCAATGGCTGGGTTGTGAGGAAGAAGAAGACCCTCATGATTTATACAGTTTTGCCCTCGCGCGCCCTTCCTTCCTGATCCTCTCGCCAAGGGCAGTTTCGTCATCCAAAACCTTGTTTTTTTGACCCATTTAGCAATTAATTGGTCAGTTTTGTTTAATTCGTAGTAAATCGCTCAGTTATCAAAAAAGTATAAATAAATAGTCATTGGAAAGGATTTTTCGAGTAGAATCCAATTTTATTGTTTTTGAAGCCTGATTCTAAATTATGTTTCGAAGTTTCCCTAAGATACTCTTTTGATGATTTAAATGTTCTAAAATGCATAAGTAATTAATTTTAAGTCCAAATTGTAAAATAAAATATGTTTTCCCAATAACTAAAGTCTAAGTAATGTCTTGGTCTAAGTTTTGGGTCTCAAATTGAAGGTTTTCCTAAAAAGGTTTAAAATGGGTTTTTCTTTATATCTTTATGCTTAACACATACTAATACATGATAATGTTTGCAACTAGGGGAAAATGGAATGGTGATACAATCAGATTGGTGAATGTGATGGTAATTAATTAAAACAGGTATGTGAAGCCTATTTTAGTATGTGACTCCTATGTATGTGACCCCTATGTATGTGAATCCTATTATTTATCAATGAATGATAAATGTGGAATGTATATGTACAAATCACACCTATCCTTATGTTGGGCTTTTATCCATCCCTACCTTCATTATATGCTAGCCTTGTTATCCTTCTACATGACTTTATTTGTCTCTTTACTTATTTAATGCTTCTATTGCCTTTGTGGCTCATCCATTTGAATTATATGAATCTTGCTACTACCTATGTTGGCTCCTTTACTTGGAGTTCTTGAATATTATTGTTGCCCATGATTGCCTATTCATTGAGATTATTTATTTGGGTTTTATTCCCATTTTGCAATGTGGCAATCTTGTTATACTTCTCAATACTGCCAAGTGACTATTAAGCATGATGTATTTTAGGCCAAATGACAATGTAGTGTACATGAGTACAAACCACCCATAGGGCACTGAGGTTTTAGTCCTCCTACCGGATACTGGGGTTTTAGTCCCCCTACCATTTTATATTAGGCACTGGGGTTTTAATCCCCCTGCCACTTTATATAGGCACTGGGGTTTTAGTCCCCCTGCCACTGGTGAGGTTTGGTAGGTTCCTCACCCTACATTGAGATGACTTTGTGTCTTAATATATTCATGCTATGTGATTATTATTGTGATGATTGATTATGGTAGTTTTCTCCCTCTTATTCATATACTTGCCTCATTTCTTTTGAAATCTCTTAGTGTAGAGAACCTTTTGTATTGCAATTCTTTAGATTATTTAATTGTCCTATTTCTCTTGAATAACACATACTTTTATCTTTCTCTTGCTGGATGACCCCAACCATCCAGGTATAGGATCAGAGTGCGCAGCTGAAGCTTGGTGAACACCTAAGGCTAAGGATAAGATAAGAAGAAAAGGAACATATAGTTTGCATGTTCATAGTTGCCTTTATATATTAAGATGTTTTGTTTGGAGACAATATTGGCTTAGTCTAAGTATTCCTCTACCTAGATCCTATGTTTTGTATAAAGTTGTACTTCCTTTATGGAAATTTTGTAATGTACTCTTTATACATTTTGAATAAAGTCAAGTTTTTATTTCTTCCGCTACCACACAATTGGTGTATTTGTTTATAATGTTTAGTAGTAGAGACTTGGCCTTTATAGAAATCTGAGCATCTGGATTTATTAATGGACCACTTTCTATTTTGGATAATCTTGCTAAGAAAGGCATCGTGGGGAAGCCCAACTCTAATAAGGATGTTCTTCTCAACCACATCCTGAAGGAAATGACCATTCAACCACGGGTCTTTCTAAATAAGAGAATTCTGACCAGAACCAATCCTCAGAGAAGTAAGGTGCCTTAGCTTATCTTTACATCTAAGCATCGAGTTGAACATCCATGAGTGATTAGGAGAGATGTCACAACTCCAGAAAGTGTCTTTTTTTAGGTATTTCTCATTAACCCATTTCACCCAAAGAGAGTCCTTCTTCCTCATAATATCCCATACGTTTTGAATAAGACAAGCATCTGCAACCTCCTTACTTTTCCTAATACCCAGACCACCCTCGTATTTCGGATGAGTGATAAGGTCCCAACTAACAAGATGAAGATTCTTTTTATTATCAGAGTGACCCCAGATAAAATCTCTACAAATCTTATCAATCTCTTCCAAAACAGATTTTGGAATAGGAAAAGCCATCATCCAATAAAGATGCATTGTGGAAAGAGTAGATTTAACCAACTCGACTCTCCCGGCTAAAGATAACAACTTTGATTTCCAACTTTCCAGCTTTCTTTTAATTTTATCAACTAACTGTTCACATTGTTTCTTCCTGAGCTTACCATAGAAGAGGGGGATCCCCAAGTACTTAGAATCCTCGTAATTCCCAAAACACATGTCAAGGACGTCAGCTACATCCTTACTTTGATTACTTTGATTAGCAAAGATAATGCTCTTGTCTTTATTAACTTGCAACCCAGACATCCTGCCAAACTCATCCATCAAGGATTTAATACCTTTTGCATTGTCAACCGATGCCTTAGAGAAAATCATCAGATCGCTCACAAAAATAAGGTGGGAGAAATGAGTAGTTTTAGATACAGCAATAGGAGCAATGATCTTGTCTTCAACATACTTCTTAATCAACTCAGAAAAACCTTGCATGATAATAACGAACAAATAAGGAGCAAGTGGGTCTCCTTGTCTTACACCATTGGAAGGATAGATCATATTGGAAGGCTCACCATTGATCAACACCTGGTAAGAAGTGGACAGGAAAATAGTTTTGATCCAACTGATCCACTTGATAGAGAACCCCATCTTGAACATGATAGAAAATAAAAACTTCCAATTGACAGAGTCGTAAGCCTTGGAGATATCAGCTTGAATGCACATATTAGGACAGCTAAACTTGTTGAAATCGCTCAGAATCTCATTTGATATGAGGACAACATCCTTGAGTCTCCTACCCTTCACAAAGGTGCATTGGTTGATGCTAATGATGCTAGGAAGCACAAGCTACAATCTATTAGTGAGAACCTTCAAAATGATCTTATAAAGAACATTGCACAAGGCGATAGGACGCCAGTTCTTGATCAACGAAGAATCACTCCCTTTAGGAAGAAGAGTGATGAAAGTTATGTTAGCCTCTCTGAGAAGATTACCATTGTGAAAGAACTCCTTCACCGCTTCAAACACATCATCACTGATAATTGGCCAAGCAAATTTATAAAAGTAGCTGTTAAAACCATCCAGACCTGGGCACTTATCAGTATTGAGGCTCTTTACAATATCATCAATCTCAGATCTAGACACATCTTTGGTGAGCATGGAATTTTGACTACTCGAAAGCTTGATGCCTCTCCACTCACCCTTCCAAACATCCCCAGAACTATCCTTACAGAAGAGATCACTACAAAAACCAGAGATAGCAACTTTGATCTCATCAATGTTCCTCGAGATAGCACCATTGATATTAAGACAATTAATAGTATTACTGACTCTTCTAGTTCTCACAGAGGAATAGAAGAATTTGGTATTAGAGTTGCATTCTCTCAACCATTGCACCCTATCCTTTTGTCTATATAAAGATTCCTCAAGCTCAGTAGTAATTCTCGCATCTTTCCTCTTGATATTGGCATCATGTCTGAGGAAACTATCTAAAGGATTGAGGTCAGCTAATTTTTGAGCCTCTAAAGCACTATTATTGAGAATACAGTGGTTGATTCCCGACAATCTCTTTGTTCTAATTGCAAAGATTCTTCTTCAAAACTTCTAGCTTCCTGTACAAATGAAACATAGCATACTCAGGCACATCAGTGTTCTAGCTATCTTTCAGAATAATGCTGAAATCTTTGTGTTTGGTCTAGCCATTATTGAACCGAAAAGGAGTCCTCCTTCTGATTTGTTTGCCCAAGAATAAGCAAAGCCTTCTATGATCACTGATAGTGTTCGAGATACATTCACCATGGAAATCGTCAAAGTTAGATTGAAACTTACTATTGAATAAAATCTTATCAATCTTTGTGGCCACAAACCTGTCCCCCTCTTGCTTATTGTCCCAAGTATATAAAGGTCCATTAAGATCCAACTCGAAAAGACCATTATCCATGGCAAAGTTGTTAAAATCCACCATCGACTTGGTCGAAGCAGGGTCAATACCAATCTTCTCCTCATCCTTTCTCACCGCATTAAAGTCACCCATGATCAACCAAGGACCATCTATACTACTAGCAAAAGAATCGAGGTTCTTCCAAAGTCCTTCTCTATCATAATCCCCATTATGACCATATACTGCAGATAAAAAGAAGCATTTATCATCAATGGTGACCTTAACGTTAACATCTTGATCGAACTCATTCAAAAAACTAATATGACAAGCCTCCTTTTCCCAAAGAATGAAAACTCTACCGAGAGGATGCGACTTAGAATTGGAAACCCACTCATAACCTTCAAAATATTTCCTCATGAATTTCTCAGCCTTCTTCTCCCTGATCTTAGTCTCATTAAGGATAACCACATCGCAGTTAGCCCTCCTTATTTCCTCTTGGATGCCCAGGACCTTGTTATTGATACCTCTGACATTCCAAGAGGTTATAGACATAGGATGAGTCATTTATCCCCTGGGGCTGTTGGACTGACATCCTTAGTGTTTCCAAACTTAGCTCAAGTTCTCTCTAACAATGTGAATAAACAGAGTTGACCAAACTATGCTTGGAACCTAGGTACAGTTTGGAGTGACACTTCAAGTGATCCTTCCTTGGTATATCACCTGTGATAATCCTTATAGAGTTAGAAGATGCCTGTGAACTGAGATCGCTAACCGGGGTTCCTTTCTGAGTTCCATGGATAACATGGGGAGTAGTAGGAATGGAGTCATCCGCATTGCTTGAGCTGGCTCGCTCAGAAGATTTAATTTGATCGTCCTCTTGACCTGTTTGAAAAGGAAGAAAGCCCTCATTGACTTCTCTAGTCAATCTCTCATCTTCAATAACCATCACTTCCTGAGTACCATCTGCAATGGCCTTGGTCTTATCTCCTATCTCTTCGATCTCCTCTAAAATAAATGACTCTTCATCATTCTCTCTTGGTATGATAGGCATTTTATCAGATAGGTTATTGGCGATCAGTTTTTTAATTTCCTAGAACTGATTCCTATTTCCGAATCTCTTCAAACTCTGTTTCCCTTCACCTTTCTTCGGCTTATAGTCATCGTGGCCCAGAAAACCGCACTGCCTGCATTTGTGTGGAATCCAATCATAATTGAGCAGTATTGCTTGATCCTCGCTTTCATCACTTCTCAAAATAATCCTTCTCAGATACACTGCGTTGTGCTTCATCAGAACTTGAATACATGCAAGGTCCAAGCGTCTCCAATTCAGGGTTGCTTCATCCATTTTAATCGGGGTACCAAGGAAAGACCCAACTCTCTCAAACGTTATGATGTCCCATAATTCCATCGGCAAGTTTCTGATATTCACCCACACCAGAACACTTGAGAAAATTTCCTTCTCCTGCTTGTCGCCCAGCTTCCATTTCCTCAGTATAACCGATCTTTGTAACACTGGCCAGGTACCTTTTAGAACATTGTCAAGATCTCACTGCTCCACGAACCTGACTACAAAGAAACCTTCCCCTCTATCAAAGATTTCGAAGGAACCATGGGTCTTCCAGGTGACCTCAAAATGGTTAGCAAGCGTAGGCAGGTGTGGCTGAAAGTCTATGACATACCCTATAAGACATTTACTCCACTTATTAGCATTCTATTCAGCCTCTTTCCTGGGGTAGATAATCTTCCCATCTACTATCTAAACTTCCGCGCGTTTCAGATCTGACGTTCCTCCCACTGGTAATGGCTTGAAGCTTTCCCAACTCATCGGACCCGTCAGATTTTCTATGACTCGCGCCGGAATTGGATTTGCAATGGGAACTGGCACCGATCCTTGCCCAGATGGATCTCGGAATGGCGGCTGGTTGCTTCTAGTTGCCCTTCCAGTCGCCTTGTCATTCTCGGCTGCCGGGGGCTCAAAGAACGCCATAATCAGAAGAAATTAATAATATTCATATGAACACTTCTAATCTCGCTTGTGGTTCTTATTTATACATGATATATAATATATACATATGTGGTGATTGGATATGTGTATGTAATATATCAAATGACATTTTTATTATCATACATGAAAATCCACCTAGGGAGAAGGTTTTTACCGAAACAAGTATAATAATCACCACTCACAAGTAGACTGATCTTATTGTTGTATAGTTCAAGATCATGCCAAAGGACAATGTTTTTAAGAATGATACGATTAATGAAATTGAACAAGAACTAGTATTTAACACAGATATGGTTTAATACTGATTAATCTAAGATTGAAAATATTATAATTCTGGGTTAGAGTCTTGATTTATCAATGGATGGGGACAATAGGTTGGAATAGATTTAATTAGTTCTACCTATAATTCACTTCCAAACTGCATTGTTTAAGCACAGACATATGTTGAGTTCCGGAAAATCCCCATTTTGGAATTAGAATTAAAACCTAGAAAGATATCACTCTCATATCATTATCTCTGCCAAGAGATAATACATCTATTCATCACAAAGCACCTATGTAAAATTCTAATCAAGGGTTTAATAGAAATTGATATATATCTAATATCCTAGGTTCAATGTTCTCTACACCCAATATCTCATAAACATGTACACTTGATGATAAGGCAATAATTCAAGAATGAAAATGATTGGTTCAAAGAACACAATGGTCCAAATAATAGTACATAGTATAGAGAATGATAAATGTGTATTTATCACTTTTCTTTACATCTTCTAGATGACTTTATAAGATTTTTTTGTTGTTTATTTTCTTAGTTTTATAATTAATTGTATTAGTTTAAATTTCTCTCTTTATTTAGAGTTTTAATTATATTTTATTATATTTTTGTAGGAAACCTAATCACTCTAATCATTAATTTCTCCAAGAAGATATTTTGCACAATTTCTGATGTTCTTGAAATTTATGTATAGACAGAACCAAAACAGTCATAACTCCCACACACAAATTCCAAATTTCTAATTTGGATATATTTGAAAAGATAATTTCAAAGTATATAGGAAAAATATATTTTTTGATGAATTTAGTAGTCATTTGATTGTCCAACCAACCAGTAAATGTGTTTGTTCATTTTCCCGATGTGCCTGATTTGAATATATACCTTGCACCAAAATAGGCATAATTCTCACATCTCAAGGAAGCATTTAATGTTCAAATATGAGTTGAAAAAGAAATTCAAAGGCTTACAGGAAAAATGTATTCTTGTACATACTATAAAGCTTGTTATTAGCCGATATTCACATGAAAATTCAAAAATGAGAATTTGCATAGAGAAAGAGTCAGAATTTGAAGGGTCAAAAGAAGGCAATTGACGATTTTCTCTATTGTCTATTGAGGAAGGGATGTCTCTTGACCAAGACATATAACAACCACCTCTTCCACTTCCTTCTCCTATCTTTTTAGGGTTTCCACCCCTCCTCCTATAAAAGGAGGGTGAACTCCACAAGAAAAATATCATCGTGTCTTAGTTGTAAATTAAGTTTTAGTTGTAATAGAATCTTAGTTTGTAGGTACCAATTCTTATACACAATTAGTAGTGAAACTCTATTATTTTTCTTCCTAGTGTAATTTGGAAATTAAAGAATAAGGTTGGTTTTTTTATAATACATATAGATCTCTCCTTTTCTCATTCTTCTTCTCGCGTTTTCATCTTGGAGTGGGAGACAAAGAAATTAACTCGTTTAACTATCACTGCCTTGGACTCTTCAGAGATTTTGAAACTGGGTCTATGGCTCCTTTTCTTTCTCTCCTCATTTTTCCCATACTCACTATGAGTAGTGAATAGTTTTCTTATCTAGGCGAGGGGAGTATCCCCTTAGCCATGTGCTCATATTAGATTTTATACCACTACTTTAGATGGAAGGTTTTTGGTTTAGAAGTCACTGATTTGAATGAAGTAATTAATCATTTTAATCGCCTCTTAATCCCGACAGATGTGACTGTGGAACCCGGGTAGAATGCCTAAAACTATTCACGATGATTTAGATGCAACCGTGAAAAAATTCTTTTTAGAATGAAGAACAAGGATACGTGAACACAAGGACCAATGGGTTCACGTGGAGTTCCTCTTTTGCATTTTATTTACAAATAAATTGTGTACCTGCTTCTGTCTTGTTTATCGTGTATAACTTGATCATATTTTCACAAGGGCTAAAGTGATGAAACCCCTAAACCTGGATGCCTTCCTTCCTTATTTCAAACCATTTTTAAAAGCTTGTTTTCAATTCACCTTTTAATTTCAACGCTTTACTTTTTTTTAGATAATCTTGTGTGTTAATTTTCTTCCTTTACTCTCGTGTCTTAGAATAATTTTTCTTCTTTCCTTACATTAGTGTTATATTTTATTCTTATTGCACTTTACTTTTTTGCATTAGTTTAATCAAACCCCTCAAAATGGACTTTAGTTTTTGTCAATTTTCCAAACATACCAAAAAGAAATAATTTCAAAAATCAGTTGGGATTAAAAGAAAATGAATCTTAAAAATATTGTCCTGTGGGATCTACCCTTCTATAGTAGTCTTAACTGGAAATTAAAAAAAATTAAAATCTAGGAAAATTATTCGAGTGAATGGGGTGAGTTTTTGACACCGTTTTTGGGGACATCAAATCTTTTTCTCAAACTTTGAAATTTGTTTGAAAAACCTTTTTTCATTTTTTATGGCTTCTGAGTAACATTCCAAAAGAGCTAACTCCTCTTTCTACTGAGTGTCCATTCCAGTAGTACATTTTTTCTTCACTCGATATTAACTATGATATTAACTGGCATGAGACACCCACCAAACATCGATTCCGGGATGCCAATTTTTAATATGGATCCAGATAAGCCAAGGATGATTTTAATAGATGATGATGACATTGATTATATCATGTTCAATCAAATAGAACCAACTCATGTACCTGAAGCTCCACCAATTACTTCTATTGTGGATGTTAATCTAGTTGTTGTTAATGACCAATCTACTTCCATTGAACCCTTTCTGGATAATGAATTGCCACCCTTAGAAGAAGTCCAACGTGAAGTAGTAGAGATTCCATACAACCTTGATCAGGAGATGGATAAGTGTTCTAAAGAAGTTAAGGTTTCTGCAAAGGAAAAACTTTGTTTGGCTAAGGAAGTAGTTGTATGGGGTCTCGACTATCCATATAAGTCAAAAAATGAATGGATGGGGGCTTGTGTGGATAAATTCATGAATCAAGAATCATTTAACAAAAAGGTTAAAGACTAGTGGGATCAAAAAATGGCCAAACAACCTAAAGCTACCCTATCCTTCTCGGTTCCAGGCCCATATTTGGATGTTTACAATTATCATCCAAGCTCGGTTGAGCCTATTGTGACCAATGTACCATCACTTACCCAGGACACATAGATGGATTCTCTTGAAAGGCTTCCTCATCAAGAGCACTATTCTCCACTTCAACCACTTCTTATTTCACATCTAGTTAGGCCTTATGAGGTGATTCTACCTCCACAAGAACATTACATACCATCATTATATCATGAGGTGATCTCCTTTGAGCCCGTTGAGTTGGGCACATGTATTGTGCATGAATCAGATCTTCCCTTTAGCACAATATAGGATCTTGATGACTCCATAGAAATCCATGTAGATGGGATCTTTTATGAAGAAGAGATAGAGAACTCCCTAACAGAGATGGAGCGGTTTGGATTAATCATTTTTGATAATTATGACCACGACTACTCCATTTGTGAGTCATCCACACCAAATCCAATGACTTCCATCTATGGGGAAAAGTATCTTGATGTACCTTGTTGCATAATACTCTAGACATACAACCCCATGTGATTGTTTACTCGATTGACAAACCAATTATTCCAATCACGACACCCTCTCCACTACATGTAGATCCAAGCAGAAAAAATATACTCGAGCCAGATCCTCTGCCCGATCTTCCACATCTGATAGTACATGTGCTACCCAACAGGCACCCGCCAATCTCCCCCAATCCACATTCATCTCCAATACTTCTTTCACTACTAATGGAATATCTATAAATCCTACTCGAAGGACTATGAGGTGACAAACAACATCATTTAGAAAACCCCTTTGAGATTCCACAACCGCCCATCCATTGGGTGTACCATGAAGCTCATCTGTTCAAAGCCCCAGCCATTGTCGACATTCCCTTCAGATGGACATATTTTGAGCTACCAAGGCCCCCTGGTGAACCCAACAATTTTCTTCCCTCCATCTTGGATTTGGGTTTTTCTTAAGACGAGAAAAAATCTATGTCCGGGGTGAAGGTGGGTGGTATTGTACTCCACCCCTCTTATCTTTCTTTCTTCTTCATCTTGTTTTCCCTTATTTTGTATATAGTTGTTTTTATAATTTCTTCTTTTATGGCCATTATCTAGTCGACCATGTTTTTTTGGTTGCAAAAAGACTATTATCTAGTCAGCCAATATCAATAGATGTTTATCATTGTACCCCATTGAATTTAGTAAATCTTTTGCAAAAGTCGTTACAAATTTCCATGTCTGAAACCATCGTGTCACCTAGGACCCCTAAATAACATTACTCATTGGAATAGTTGGCAAGTTATAAGGATTCAATCAGAACCAAGCATATTTTTCCCTATATTTAAATAATGGATTATCTTGTTATAAAACTTTTATAATGTGAATTATAGGAATATTGTAAATAGGGCAATGATACTCTTAAGAGAAAAAATAAAAAAAGATATATGTTGAAGTGATAAGCACAAGGACACCTTTTGTTTCCCCCTTACTTTCTTTCTAAAAAAGAGAAGTAATGAATCACCATCAGAAAAAAATCAAGTCCGGGGTGGTATGGTTCCCAAATAAAATTCCATACCCCAGAGAGGGCGTACCATCAAAATATGCCAAAAAGTACACATGAAAAAAAATTGTGACCAATGTAGGCACAACTCCACAAATTCATATCTAGAGTCAAATAGAGGAGGGATCAATATTTTTCATCACTTATTTCTTTGTTTTCACACCCCCAATTTCATCCTATTCTTGTGCAAAAACTTACAAAAAAAATAAAAATTGAGAGTGTTAAAGAAAAAGTAAGAGGAAGTCTATTTTTCTACAAAATCTTATTTTAGCAGCAAGATGTGATAATTGTGTTGATAGGGAATATAGAACTTTGTGCTACGTGGTTCTAGAAAATTGGTTCACTTTGCCAAAATTTGGAGGATAGGATTAATGTTACAAATGTAGGGATAGACATGTTGTTAGTATAAATTGGATATATTTGTGATTTTATTTTTTTGAGGACAAACAAAGATTTAATTTTGGGGTATTTTGATAAATGTGTATTTCTCACTTTTTTTTAAATCTTTTAGATATCTTTTTAAGATAGTTTTGTTGTTTATTTTCTTAGTTTTATAATTAATTTATAATTTTATATTTTCTTTCTTTATTTGTATTTTTAATTATATTTCATTGGATTTTTGGAGGAAAATGTACTAATCACTCCAATCATTGATTTCTTTAGAAGATATTTTACAAAATTCCCATAGTTCCTGAAATTTATGTATAGACGACACCAAAATAGTCATAACTTCCACATAAAAATTCCAAATTTGGAATTTAGACATACTTTGAAAAGATAATTTCAATTTATAAAGGAAAAATATATTTCCCTATGACATTGATAGTCATTTGATTGTCCAGTCAACCAGTGAACGTGTCTTTTTATTTTCCTACAGTGCTTGATTTAAATATATACCTTGTACCAAAATAGGCATAACTCTCACATCCCAAGGCATAATTTAATGTTCAAATATGAGTTGGAAAGAAAATTCAGAGGCCTACATGAAAAATGTATTTTTGGATGTAAATCTTGTTATCATACAGAATTCGCATGAAATTTAGGAAATGAAAATCTATAGAGAGAAAGAGTCAGAATTTGAAGGGTCAAATGAAGGCAATCAATGATTTTCTCTATTGGCTATTGAGGAAGAGATTTCTTTTGACCAAGATATACAGAAGCCACCTCTTACACTTGTTTTTCTTCCCCTTTAAGGGTTTCCTCCCCTCATTCCCCTATAAAAGGAGGGGGCACTTCACAAGAAAAAAAAACCATCGAGTCTTAGTTGTAAATTGAGTCTTAGTTGTAATAGAGTCCTAGTTTGTATGTCCCAATATTTGTACGCAATCAGTATCAAAACTTTGTTATTTTTCTTCCTAGTGTAATTTTGCAATCAAAGTAATAAAGTTGGCTCTTTTATTCTACATATGGATCTCTCTTTTTCTCATTCTTCTTCTCACATTTTCATCTTGGAGCGGGATACAAAGCAATCAACCCGTTTAACTGTCACTGCCTTGGACACTACGAAGATTCTAAAATTGTGGTCTATGGAACCTTTACTTTCTCTCCTTGTTTCTCCCATCCTCACTATAAGTAGCAAGTAGTTTTCTTATTGAGGCGAGGAGAGTATCCCCTTAGCCATGTGTTAATCAGATTGGGGTTTTACACGACTACTTTAGATGGATGGTTTTCAATTTAGAAATTGTTGATTTATACGAAGTAATTAATCATTTTAATCGCTTGTTAATCTTGATGGATGAGACCATGGAACCTGGGATTTAGAATACCTAAATTGTCTTCACAAAGATTTGGATGCGATTGTGGAAGAAACTTATTTAGGATGAAGAACAAGGATACGTGAACACCAGGACCAATGGGTTCACGTGAAGTTCCTCTTTTGCATTTTATTTACGAACAAATCGCATACCTGCTTCTATCTTGTTTGTCGTGTATCGCTTGATCCTATTTTTACAAGGGCTAAGGTGGTGAAACTCCTAAGCCTCAATGCCTTCCTACCTGATTTCAAACCATTGTTAAATATTTGTTTTTAATTCACCTTTTAATTTTAGTACTTTACTTTTGTTTAGATAATCTTATGTGTTAACAATTTTCTTCCTTTACTCTCTTGTCTTAGAATAATATTTTTTCTTTCCTTGCATTAGTGTAATCTTTTATTCTTCTTTCACTTTACTTTTTTGCATTAGTTTAATCAAATCCTTTAGTTTCTGTCAATTTTCCAAAAATACTAAAAAGAAATAATTTCAAAAATCAATGAGGATTAAAAGAAAATGAATCTTAAAAATGTTGTCCTGTGGGATCAACCCTTCTATACTAGCCTTAACCGAAAAGTAAAAAAATAATTAAACTCTAGGATAATTATTCTAGTGAATTGGTGTGTTCTTCAATGCATATTACAGAGCAAAATTGGGTAGTAGGGATACACTCCACATCCTATTGAGGAGACGACTTACTAATGGCCGAAAATACAAATAAAAAAGGGGAGGAGAGAGAGAAATCCATTATCAATGAATATGAGGGAGTCACAACCATTGTGTGAGATATCAATTCCTTAGACTTTGAGTTAAAGGTGTCAAACACTAACAAGAAAACCTTTTGTATGTTCTTTTGGGATGGACTGGAAGTTGTCAATGTTTCTTCCTTCTTGATTGGATCTGCTACCATTAGGATGAAGTAGGTGGAGTGTAATGGTCGATGGGAGGAAGATGCCTTGGTTTTAAATTCCTTGAAAATCAAAACTATGGAGTCTTGCTGGTGGTTGGGATTTCATCTTTCTGTCAATCAATGAAAGAAACTAAAGGCAAGGGTTAATGGAAGTTGCAGGTGGATGTTCTGGGATGAAAATGACAACCTAGTCAAGGCATTCACAGATAATTTTTGTTAGATCTAGGACTGTTGAGGGGGGGGGGGTGTGAATAGAGCTTCAAAATTCTCACAAGAATAGTTAGACCTTCAAATTATATCAATTGAAACCAAATGCTTAAGACCAATTTGATGTCCTATCTAAGCAAGCATAGCAAGGGTGAGAGAGATTACAACATACACTTGGACAAGGTGGTTAGAGTGGTTCCAATCTCCAAACTAGGAGACCGTCAATCCACTACCTAGAGAGGTAAACCTCTAGAAATTTTTAACCCATGTATACTTATATTCCTTCATAAGAGATACAAGGAGACCACCATACATCCAAGGAATTACCTATTCAAGACAAGAGTCTTTCACCTACACAAGGACTTACCCACTTGATCAAGATGTCTTGAACCTTCAATAAGGACTTACCCACACTTGCATCAAGTCTTTGGCCTTGTAGGAATTACCCACTCTTCTTGAATCTTTTCCTTTCCCTTCTCCTTCACCTAAAGAATATCTTCACCTCTTCTTCAACCTTTAAAGAAGAACAACAACTTCACCTTCACTCAGAGAAGCTCCCTTCAACCTTTGCTCTTTGAGAAAGGGGATTGGGAAGATGGAAGGAATGAGAGCTTTGTAAGATAACATGAAGGTATATCTCTTACAACATGCCTAACTCACTCATAATCATAAAATGCTTTGTAAATGAGAGAGAGAAAGAGACTCAAAGGGTTACAACATAATCAACCATTGCAAGGACCAAGGATAGCATGAATGAGCAAACTTGGAATGAACTCAAAGGGTCCTATTTATAGTAGGGGGTGTTTCTTTTAGTGTGGGATCACATAAGAATAAAAAATAGCCATTTTACAACTTGCAACAGATCTAATTTCGTTTACAACAACTCTCCAATGGTTAGAATCACTTTTTCTACATTTTATGTACAATACATTTGGTCGAGTTTTAATAAAGATAACTCGACTGATCTACTAACCGACAAAGCTAATTTTCAAACTATCGATTGAGTTTGTTCTGGGAAGCTCGACTAATGAATTAAAAATAATTTTGGTCAGTAAATCAGTCGGTCGAGTACTATGAGTGTGCAACTCGACCAATTGACTCATTTCCAAAAATCCATCACTGATCGGTCGAGTTTCCAACTCGACAGACGAAGTTGTTGTGACAAAATTTTTAAAATGGTTTTAAAGTGATCAAATGTTGGAATTAAGTGTCACTAATTGTTCTCATTTTAGTTACAAGTTATATCATCAATACAAGTGATTAAAAAATTAATCTAATGTGGTTGGGAGTGATTTCCCAAATTGCACACTTGCATTGCTTTTGACTTGAACTTGAATAAGCTAGGGCTTGTGTAATTTCATCCTTTTCACGTACCTAATGCCAAAAATCAATCTTAAACTAACATGTTAGATACATATGAATGGAATGGCCAAGTCATTATCAAAATATGGACAATGTATAATTCTCAAGTCAATAATTTTCATGGTGGGAGTGGCCTTATATTTTTAGGAGGGGGCTAGGGTTCGGAACCCTTCCCAACCACATTGCACTTGAGTATTAGCCACAATGGATTCAAAGGGTCAACTAAAGGAGGAAGATGAAGAGAATAATAACCTTTTAGTATTCCCTTCTGAGGTAGAGTGTAGGATGACCAATATGCCCAACCATCAGATTGCATTGACTAACCACACATAAGATCTCAGTTGTTGGGTGAGCGTTAATGTTAAGGTTAAGAGTGGGCATCGATTGGTGGAGTCTGCATACTCATTAGAGGGTGAGAGTAATAACTCCATCTGTGGTCAATGTTGAAATCCCGTAGGAGGAGTAAGTTTCCCTTCAATTGCAAATATAAGATCTCCATCATAGGGTCAACACATTGTTTTCATCAGGGGTTGACATTGCAATGCTCGTCAATTTGGTAGAGCCTACTCGACCATTAGAGTTGCACAAATGGAAAACCAAAAATGTGATCGGTCTTTAAAAATCACTTATCATTGGTGTGTAATGCCATCAATGATCGATGCTAGGCCAAGCATCAGGCTAACATCTCATCCAACCAATGAGATTCTGGGGAGATGAAAACCCACAAGTGGGGGGGGGGGTTACATTGGCATGAGTCATTGGGTGTGTATGATGAATAGGTTGTTGGATGAAGATATCAATTGGTGAAAATAGGAATAAATGATAATATTGTACATTTATCAAACATTTCTTTCCCCCCTAGTGAGTACCATTATCTCCTATGTTGGTGCACATGACATGAGGTTCAAAAATACCATGGAAACCAAAGAATTGGTAAGAAAAATACTACAAGTTATCATAAAATTAAGAAAGCCTAAGTACAAACTAGTTCCTTGGTAAAATTATGGAAATGAATGCAAAACTTGAATAAAAATTCAACTAAAACTAGGATGAATATGCATTCGTTACCAAATTCCTCAACAAATATCAAGTTGACAATCTATTCCAACATGCGCTAGACATGCATGCCTTGACCATATTAAGTGATCTTGCTAAGGCAAGATTCATTTCCATCTTAGTCACATGTGATGTAAATGTGTGGGTATGCCAAAGCAGGTCATAGTTTAATGGCATTGATTGTTGGGTTTGTCTTAACTAGGTAACCTTAATAGGATTAAATGCCTATATACATGAGGATTGATGATTCATATGAAGTAGTTTAACAATTATTGTTCCGCATACATATAAGGGATGCACATTATGCAATTTTTAGAAGTTCCCTACCCAAATATTTGAATTGTAAGCAGTCATCCAAAGTTTACTCTTGATTCAATGAAATATGGACCTTGAACCACTATAAAGTTATTCTCTCTAACTTTTTGAATTCATAGTGAAGGATATTAATTCACACAAAATAATTGGATTAAATATTCAAATTATGTCATAAGTAAATTCAAAAAAATTCAAATTATAATTTAGTTCCTACCTATTATTTGGATTACATGATCAATGACCTTGCATTGCGACATGTCCTTGAAATGTATAAGATCAATGGGATGAATTTTGTGGATAGGCACCAAAACATTAGAATTATTCTCAAGAATGAGCGTAGTCTTGATGTACTGGGTCATCATTTTCTTGAGTAGACCACTCCAAATGATCCAAAGGATGGAAGTAAATAACACATGATTTAATCTATCAAACTGTAATGATGTGACTTGCCTTGTGCTAGAATCCATGGTGCCTGACCTATAGAGGAATCATGACAACATGAATTCCTTTGAAATTTTTAGCATATCAAAGAACTATTTGAAGGATAAGATAGATAAGAGAGGCGTAACGTATCAAAGATGTTATTTCACAGCAAGCTTGTAGAGGGAGATCTAGTTGGTCCTCATATGCTCAACATGATTGGATATGTGGATAAATTGAAGAGATAGGGTTTCTTCATAGACAAATAATTTTATAGAGAGTTGATTATGGAGTCTTTTACTTAATATAATAACCAATTCATTATGAACATCAATAGAAATGAAATGGTAAGACTAATGCTAAAACTACTCAACATGTTGTGAATTACTAAAGCGAACATTAAGAAGGTCAAGGTTGGATCTATGTTGATGGTCAATTCAGTGAAAAGAAGATTAAGGGAAATAAAAAGGCCAAGAATGGTTATAAGACTAAGGTCTCAATATTCTTCTCTGAATGCAAATGAAGTTGAGGCCAAGGACGTCAATTTTCACCACTATCACAAGAATAAGCATTGGAAGAGAAGTTTCCAACTCGACCTGGTGGAACTTAAGAAGTCAAGGGAGATGATAATCCCCACCTCAAATATATGCACTATTGTTATTAACTTTTCTACTTCTTCATCATGGTTAACGCATACCAGATATCACATATCATTTAATATGCATGATATCAAGAGAAGTAGAAACCTCAATAAGGGAGTTAAGGACTGTGAGTCGCTAATTGTGAAAAGGTTGTTGTTATGGCTGTAGGAACATATATTTTATCTCTTCCTTAGGGGCTTGTAATAATATTAGAGAATTGGTATTACATATCATCCATAAGTAGAAATATTATTTCTGTATATATTTTTGTACAATAATGATATTTCATGCCTAAAAAAATGGAGTTTTCTCTATAGTATGTGATGATATCTTTCATGGTAGTGTTCCAGTGTCTTATGATATTTATTTCACAGATCTTTAGACATGTGTTTATCACATAAAAACTAAACAGCTTAAAATGCATGACCCAAACATGATGTGTTGTTAGCATTTTTGCTTGGGCTATATAAATGAGATGTGCATTTCAAAATTCCAGAAGGATGGATAGTAGACACTTTGATATGAAATCTATCAACTCATGCAAATCATGTTTGTTGGGCCTGATGAAAAAGTGCTTTTTTTGTAATTAGTAAGAGGGTAACTAATCTTTTAAAACTCATACATATTGTTGTATGTTGTCCTTTCAGTCAAAACATAGAGGATATCAATACATCATCACATTTACTATTGGTTTCTATAGATAGGGATATATGTATCATATGAAGCACAAATTACAATCCCTTGCAAACTTTAAGGTATTCTAGAATTAAGTAGAGAGCCAACTTGGAAAGAACATTGAGATGCTTCAATTGGATTGAAGTATTTAATATTTGAGTCAAGATTTTTTGTATCTTCTCAAGGATTGTGGTATTGTATCACAATTTACTCCTCCTGGACCAACACATCATAATGGTGTTTTTGAAAGAAGGAAACAAATATTCTTGGACATGGTATGGTACATGATGATCCTAGACAAACATCATAATTATATTTGGGTACATGCCATGGATCTTGCCTCATTGATACTTAACCACTTTCCTTCTAAAGTGATGCAAAAGACATCATTTGACATATGCACTGAGAAACATCCCGATATTCATTTATAAAGGTTTGAGGTTGTGAATATGATGCAGATTTGTTCATTCTTGGGAAACTAGGACCAAAATATGACAAATGTAATTTTTGAGGTATCGTAAGGAAACCAAAGGTTATTATTTCCATAGTCTTTCTCAAAATAAAGTATTTTTTGATAGAACCGGTGCAATTTCGGAGAAGGACTTCATCTCTTCAAATACCAGCAGAAGGAAAATAGAATTCAAAGAAGTAATAGGCAAAGAGTTTGAATCTCCATAGGATGTTGGGAAGGTTTGTAAGATGCAAACACCAATATATGGATTGAATCAAGCATCGAAAATGGGGAATTTTCATTTTTATGTATCAATCAGAGAATTTGGATTCATAAAGAATGAAGATAAATCTTGTATTTAGGTTGGTGGGAGCATTGTAGTGTTCATCATATTGCATGTGGATGTTATAATACACATTGGAAATGATTTTGTGACTCTACAAAAGGTTATGATATGGCTGGGAAATTGTAAAAACTTAAGGGAAGCCATCTATAATCTACGTATCAAGATCCATAGAGATAAATACGGAGAGCTTCTTGGCTTGACTTTGAGTACATACCTTAACAAAGTGATGAAATGATTTAGCATGCTAGAGTGTAAGCATAGGAACTCACCCACATCTTATGGGATAATTATTTCTAAGGGCAACTATCCTTAATGCTAGGAAGGCCAAGACCACATGAGTAAGATTCCATATTCCTCCACAATTGGATCTATCATGTATGTAAATATTTCTTGAACACGAAGGGCACAAGATCTAGGTGAATTTCACTGGACTATAGTAAACAACATCCTTAAGTACTTGAGAAGAACTAAGGCAAGCCAAAGCGGAGGCGGTTTAGGAATCAAGAAGTAGTCTAGCCGCGAATTTGGAACAACTCAATCGAGCACCAGTTCTTTCAATGGAATCTTCTAGTTCTTCCGAACTGTCTAGGCCCAGTAGATGCATTTGTGATATAGGAGGTGAGAAAGGGTTGGTTGTAAGGTATTACACTAATGCAAGCTTCCAAACTAAAAAAGATGATTATCGATCACAACTTATTAATGGTGGTTCTATCTGTTAGAAGAGTTTAAAGAAAGTGACAGTGGTTGATTCTAAAACTGAAGACAAGCATATTGTTCCATCTAATGATATAAAGGAAGTTTATGGATCAAGATGTTCATTGATAAACTTGGAGTTGTTCCTATAATTGTTGATGCACTTGATCTATACTATGTCAATCGACTCACACAATCCAAGAGATCCATATCACATTAGTGTTGTAGGTATATTTTATGGTTCTTCCATCTCATACATGAAACCAGTGATTGTGGGGTTGTGATGATAAGCATAGTATCAATAGAGAGAAATATTGTTGATCACTTGAGAAAGGAGGTGTCATAAAACTATTGACCTAACAGTTGTACATTGTCCATATTTTGATGATGACCTAACCATTCCATTCATATGTATCTAATATGTCTATTTGAGATTGGTTTTAGGTATTAGGCACATAAAAAGAATAAGTTCAATGAAGCCCTATCTGGACAATTTTTTCAATCATTAGTATTGATGCTACAAAAAATTGTATTGATGCAGTGACTTATAATTAAGATGAGAAAAAATTAGGGGCACTTAAAATGAATGTTTAAGCACTCAAATGAAAATTTCTAAAATTCATTACAGGGTGTTTTGGCGGTCGAGTTTCATCCTTGATAAATTCGACCGACATCCTTGATGGATTTTGGGAACTACCATAATCGATCGATTTTAATCAGGACAAACTCGACCGACACCCTACACTTCTAAAAAAAAAGTTTTCAGATGAGTTTCATCTAGGATAAACTCAATCGAAACTTAAAACTTGCTTTTTTCACATAATGCTATTGATCGAGTTTGCTTTATTAAAACTCGACCAACTGCACTATACAAAATCTACAAAAAAGTGTTTCTATCCATTGGAGGGTTGAAAACAATAAAAATAGATCTATTGTAACACCTCAAATGACTATAATTTGTTCTCAAGTCTTCTAGTGGCTAGTAGACATCCCCAACTATAAATAGAGACCCTTGGGATTCATCCCAAGTTTGGTTCTTATGATCCTTTAGTGGATTTTTTAATAGGAGCCCCTTTCTCTCTCTTGCTTAGTAGTTAAAAGTCAATCTGAGTGAGATAGGTTATTTGTTAGAGAGATACTTCATTGTAATCTTTGTGAATCTCTCATATCTTCCCTTTCCCAATTCCTTTCTTCAAACAAAGTTGGTGAAAGCATCTCCTTAGTGAAGCAGAAGGTTAAGGATGAAGATCCATGAGAAGAGTGAGTAATTCCTTCAAGGAGGAAAACTTGTTGTAAGAGGGGAGCTCCTTGGTGACGGTGTCCAACTCGTTGAAAAAGTGGGTAAGCCCTTGTTGATGTTGAAGACTCTTGCTCAACGGATAGGTAAGACCTTGTAATGTTTATTGGCTCCTTTTGATCTTTAAAAAGGAAGGCTAGCTATCGTAGCCCTGCAAAATGAAGGTCTTATGGTATGTCCAAGAATGGACTGTAAGTATGAAATGGTTGCAAAATCCTAGAGGTTGACCTATGTAGGTAGTGAATGTACACTCTCCTAGTTTGGAGTTTGGGACCACTATACATAGCATGTTTTAGATCTCATTCAATCTCTCTCATCCTTTCTATGTATGTTTAGTTGCAAATCAAATTCCATATTTGCAATCTTATCCCTTGAAGTAATTTGATAGTCTAACAAATCTTATTTAAGTATTTAATCTCTATCCAACCCCCTTCTATAGCCCATTGATCCAACAAGAAAAAGCATGGTGGCCTTGCTAGAGTCACTTGGTATTAGATATGTGAGTGATTGTCTTTAGTGTAAAAGGGACATTACTAGTGTACATTCATCAAAAGCCAATCATTAGATCATGTATATAGGAACAAGGTTGTGCTTTGGATTTGACTTATAAAGTCAATTCCGACTTATTTATGCAAATTAGATTACTATTACTATCATATTAATGTACATATTTATTGTCCTTAGAGTGAGTGGTTCAAATCCATGGGACGACGAGTATGATACTTGAACTTTAGATCCTCATAAATGCTAAGGATGATATTTTTAAATGTCCCTAGTCAAGCATTATTGTGGATTCCAGAGACTAGTATGTGTGGATACTGATGACCATTACTCATCGGTCATTGGTAATGGATACCAAGTTACACACATAAGTAAATGTTAGAAAACAAGTATACTGGACTGAGAAACATTGTGAGTGATTCATGGGCTATTATAGGATAGTCATAATAATCTATCAAATGTGACAATGGTGTAGTGGTCTTCCAACCTGATCACTAAAATAGTCATGTAATAGTTTTCATGCTTTGAAATTTCCTAATGTGATATTGAAGAAGTTCTCCATAAAGTAGTGATGGGGATGATTCGAATCATTCTACACATTGAGGGTGATGTAGAAGGAATTTGTCCCTTCCCTATAATTGGAGTGATATCCTCTGCCTCTTGATAAGTGAGACTAGATAAATGTATGTCCATGCTCATGTGAGTGTGTGATAATGAGCTCATATGTATCTTGCTAGTTTTCTTGGGTATCAAGGATCTTAGATCAAACAAGATGATAATGATGTTTCCATGCCTCTGGTTCAATCTGGATATCTTTGATCAAGGGATTTTACAACATTGTAACACTAGAATAAGATGATAATGATGGTTTGTTGTTGTCTAACTAATCCTACTACTTAAGTAGAAATGATATAAATTTAGATTCCATTCATTCTTGTGGATATTTATATTTGATTAGTTATTTAATTGCCAATGTAGTATTGTACCTATAGGGTCACACAAATAGATATACGTTGAAGAAAGGTTAATCTTGTATCCAATTGTATTTCTCACAAAAATAGGGACCATAAAGTAGTTTCGAGGACTTGGAATTAACTATAGACATAAACTTTGCAAATTGGTTTCTAGAAGTAAAGGAATCGCCCAAATAAAGAAAAAAGGAATGTTCACATCACTCAAGGACTTACAAAATGAAGCTTTATGTGAGAACTCATTCTATGAGGTAGTCTACAAGCCTGATCACATTAGGGTTGGGAAACTTTCCCCCTCCAATACTCTATGTATATGATATAATAGGAAGGTCTCCATATAGAAGATCTCATTTTCTTATTGTTGCTTGTAAGGTTTGAAAAACCCTAAGAGAAATTTAGAGAGAATAGGTGAGAGGGAGGAGACTAGAGTCTCTAGACCTTCATCTTCAAGTGATTGTAAGGATATGGTAGAGTTGAGTCCAAATAGTGATTTCATTTTGAACAAATTACTTAATCCAGGACATGTGTTTCATGGAGAGAATATCCATCATTGAATGGTGTGTTCTATAGTGAATGCATTTGTAGAACTATGCCAAGGATAGGTTTGATAAGGAAGTACTTACCAAATTAATTATTTCCTCACCATAGTCTAATTATTCTGGAAATATTTAGGTTAAACAATTCAATTTCTATGCTCAGGTATATAAGTGCATTTCTAAGGATAAGATCCCTTCCTTGAGATATATTAGTTTAGGACTTAGCATACTCATGGATCATGTGTTCCTCCAATGACTCAAGGAGGTATATTTATATATGTTACTATCTCCATACATGACTAGGTTTTGTCAGTTCTTATGTACCACTCTTAATTGTCTCTTATTTATCCATGATCATGATTTATAATCTAGTTTCAAAGGTCATATTTCCTTTCATTGGAACTTGTCTTTCGCCTATTTTCACTTAGTTCTAGGGATTTCCAACTATATTGGTATTCATATCTTTCATTAACCGTACATACCTAGGATCATGATTTTGATTGCGTTTAGAAATTAACTTCCTCTTGTAAGGTTTTATATGTACTTAATTGTATACATACTTCATATACCAATGTTATCTCAGCTCATTCTCAGTTCCTAGAAGTTTCTAGGGTTTCTCTTTATATAAGGATGACACATTATATCAAACATGTATCACACATTTATATTTTTAATTATCAATCTAGCATTTCATATGCTTTAGTTGGTGGATGGTGCCTTAACCATAATTTTTCTTAAAACCTTAACTTAGATGAGTAGATAAGAAATTTTGGGGTTTAGAATGAGGTACACATAAGGATGAAAAGAACAAATACTAAAGAGACAAAACATAGATTATAAGACCTAAAGGTATCTTATTTCGTCCAAATCCTCAAGCTTTGTATGTAAGGTACGTAATTTGGCTTGGGAGACCTCAAAATCTAACTAGTGGCACAAAGAAATGATCGACATCCCCCATCTTGATGTCCAAACTAGACACCATCACCTTTAAGGAAAATAACAATATCTCCCTTATGTTTCTATAGAGTTTTTATACTAGTAACTATTACAAGTGCATTATATAAATTTGGTCTTCAATACCAATTGTGAACCCCCTCCCTCTCATATTCATTATTGAAGTCAGACCAGTGAGGTGGGTCATTTTCCAATATTTATGGGATTGAGTGTATGTTAAACAACCAATAATAATTAATATTCCAAATAACAAGTTATTGGCGACCTTAGTGAAGATGATTTATTCACAAAGGAGTTATTTGATATTTAGAAATAAACTAACAATGCTCTCAGAATAACACTGATTTTATTCACAAAGGAGTTATTTGATTTATCCTCCATGTATGATCAACATTGTGGGTTATTTCTCTTGTATTTCATTTGTTCTTTCTTCATTTATGCAACAAAAGATTATGACCAACATAACACGGGTCAGCGTAAAAAATGTTGTGTACGTGGGTGCATCCAAACATGTTATATGAAATATTGATAACATATAAAATACAATAATTTAAAATATTTGCAAGTAATGCACTTTAAAATTTAAATTTACATTCTAAATTTATAATAGTCCTATATCATTGGGTATAAACTTTGGTCCAATCATGGACTTTGTGAAGTTCTTTCCAACAATGGATCCCAAAGTGATGGTTCCAATAATGGACTCATACCACCTTCTCATTTTGGTTCATATTCACTATTTCAATGACCTTTAGATTCATGAGTGATTATATACATGAATCATCCTTATATGATTTGTCCTTTGATTCAAATATCATTTATACTATGTAAGTGATACTCAAAGGTCATTATAAATTGCACACATTGAATAAACTCAGGAAATTTTCATAATGAATAAACAAAAACTAAACTGCAAGAATGTTCATTAATAAATAACATTTACGAGTGAATACATGTAATTGAACCACATAATCATTCATGGAAAGATGATGTTAAATTGACTCAAGAAGTATACAAGTAATTTTCAATATAATAATGTAGATAACTTATCAAAAAGTTGTTATCCATGGTTTTGAGGCTAGGCATGGATGTTAGCTTTTAGCGATGTTTGATATAGTGTTTGGATTGATAATCAAGGTTTGTCTTCATGAATCAATATCCATCATATTGAACCCTAAATTTCTTCATTCCCTTTTTTTTTATAAATGATTCTTAATGATATTAGGAAAAAATATTATCATTAATTATATCATTAGACATATATATGATTTTATTAATAGATGCAATGATCAAGGCTTATAGTCTCATTTACCAACACCAATGTTTGACACATAATGACAAATATTAGGTAATTAAACCTAAGTCACATTTTTCATCATACTTCAAAGTATCACAAGATAAGTAACCAAATCTGAAATAGGATTTCAAAGGATGATTTAAGACATTAGAGATACTGATTAGGTTCATAGAGTCATAATCATCAAGACTATCATTTTCTAGAGATTTAAAATTGACGTTCTATTCATACCATCATTGAGGTTTGAACTTAAGACCTCTTGATAACAAACCAAGGACCTTACCACTAGGGTGCCCCATCTTCGACATCAAAATTAGGTCATTGATCAAACTCTAATCATGGAAAAATGAAATAAGTAAATTAATGAATTAGAAATCAAAGTAGCTTCTACAAATAATTTTATTAGATTCCTCGCATTTTTTGATCATTTAAAATTATGTCATATTAGGTTGAAGAAATGAATTTCTATATTATTATAAGATTATGCTGTTTAATCATATTTTCATTAGAGAGGGACTAATTACTTAATTTATAAAAAGGTAAACTATGATCAGTTCTTGGATGGATCTTTGATGGATGCACCTCTCCACTAGTATGGTTGCGAGGGAGTCAGATTTGTCTATTACCTCTTGGCCACTGAATTTGGTCTAGGTCAACCATTGATTGGATCTTCTACTGAGACGACTCCCCCCACTAGTCACTCAAGGGAGTTGATTTCATGGAGACTGTTGGATTTTATCTGGAGATGACTGATGTAGGCATTTATAGTAGTTGGCTTCTTCCTCTTTCCCTACACATGATTGAGAGCAACTAGCACCATAGTGTAGCTTGTCAGAGGAGGAGAAAATAAGGAAAAAAGGTAACAAGGCAAGGCATAAGAGGTTTCTAAACCCACTTTGCTAGGCCCGCAAAATCATTGTTGGTTTCTATTTTGCCAAAGGTTGACAATAGATGGAAATCCCACATTGGGGTTTGAAAACGCGCCACTTGATAGCAGGAAGAAGATGATGAGGAGAGGAGGAATTTTGGGACCTTGTATAACATACTGAAGCCTTACATCCTAGCTCTAGAGACCCTAATCTTAAGGGTGGGTGCCTTTTGGGATTCGATAATCAACCTCCAAACATGGTATAAGTTATATCCTTATAGACTTAAGTAGGATCTATAAGTAGACGTCATGAAATATGGATAAATGGTTAAGGTAGTTTGAAGTACAATTAAAATGTGTATTAGGAATCATATAATGTGAAAGATAGGCTCTTTTCATATTTGACCTTAATAGGATGATAATAACAAGTTGGAAAGAGTTCAAATGACTAATATTTATAAATATTAAATAATTGGACTTATGAATAATAAATTGGATCACTTATAATGGAAAAAATGGTTACAGATAATCTCATGAGTGAATTAATCAAGTATGAAACATAATTCTGGGATAAATATGTAATAATGTCTTGCATATTAGGGAGTTTCATGTTTCATATAATGAACAATACATAAACATATTAATGATTCCTTTCCTCATAAATGTAATATTAATATACATAATAAATATAATAATAAGATGGAACGTCTCCCTAATAAATACTAATGATGGTAAACATCATGATGGACATAAAAAGGAATAAATAGATCTGTGGAGAGTTAATTTGTTCTTAATTTAATTATAATATAATTTAATGACTTCAAAAGGAATCTTGGTTTGAATAATGGACATAGTGACAAATAAGAACTAAGGAAACTAAGTCAATAGTATTTATTCAATGAAAAATTATGGAAATAACATCATTTAACCTAAAATATAATCAAGTTCAAACTTTAATAAAATTAGGTGATAATTGGATATTGGTGATGAGGAAAGTTTTTTCTGTCTAGAGAAAACAAAATCCAACAATATTCAAATGTATTAGTGAAAGTTATTAATTGGAATAATTTATATGGAATGTCATGGTATTAAACTCAAACATATTAAATAAGTACATAGATGATGTAAAAGAAGAAACTAACAAGAAATGCAGACTCTACAAGATAAAATAGGTCTAGATGTCAAGTTTTATAGTAATGGGATAATCCTAGATTTGTGAATTACTTTTTTCACGTAGGCTATGTTTTAGTGACCAAATATATCACATGTTTAATAAGTAGAACTAATTGCCTACAGTCTGCATGTGTATGCTTTCCACACAGTCAAAACAAAATTGTTAGTTTTTGAATTAGATGTGTGAGCGTTTCTCTTGTCGCAAAACAATTATTACCCTAATCCAATCCCACTACCCGAGTAGGAATTATTAAAGGGATTAGAGCAAGAAATATTAAAGGGATTAGAGCTCCTATCTTTTAGTGGCCCGAAAATTAGACACATGTTTAAGCATATAGAAATAACATTCTATTTTATTGAAAATGGAACAAGTTACTTACATCTGAGCCTGTAGGAAACTTGGAAAAGAAAAAAATAACAAGATGAGAGAACTACGAACTAGATACTATATCCCATTTACATGTAATCCCATGTGGTAAGCACTCTTCATTCTGGCAGATATTGGAAAGAGTATGGTACATCAACATGAATCAACTCTTCAAGTCTTCATGCCTAAAATTAGGTAAATCGAGATGCATCAATGCAAATGCATTGACATTCTTTGAAAAGAACAATATTCAATAATAGAAAACATTTATATCAAAATATTGTACTTGGAAAGACTTATAAGAAATATACTCAATGTGATATTCAATCTCATCATTTATTTTGAGAAATTCAATTTTTATTTTGAATTTCCCCATTATTCTAAAATCAACATGCATATATTTATGTATGGCTCCATCACCCCAACAAGATGGGGGAGGTCACCATGTTGTACAAGTTCCACGCTCAGATATGAGGATGTCTCTTGTACCCAATATCAACATCACTATGACAGGAAGTCATAAGGGGTGTTATCATTTATGTTCAAGGATATTCAAGAACATATACAAATCAAAAGATTACTCTGTAGGGAAAATTATAGCTCAAACAAATACATAGCCAAGATTTTCAATAAGAGTACACACAAGATTACCATTCAATATCACTAGGCTATTCAAAGAGAAATTAATATAATAGGATACCGCTAGGAGTCAAAATAGAGTATTAGAAATATCCAATATTAATCCAACAGTTCAGATAAGATCCTAGGTTGCAAGATATAAATAATTTGTCAAGATTTTGGAAAAATACAAGTCACATGTCACAATTTCATGATTTGGGTTCTTAATTCCTAATTTGTCCCTAAGGTGATAATTCATCATACTATTCCATCACTAACATCAATATCTACTATGATCAAGGATGAATGATCCACCCAGGCTTTCAAAAAATTTAAATTAACCCTAATTGTCCATAAGTAAATTATGTCATGAATCAAGATTATGATCAATCTTGGTCATAAATGGATGATAACGATCATTTGGGATCATAAAAACCTTATAGTTACTACATGAGTACAGAGACCAGGGGTGATTACAAATTTTCTAATAATCAAGGTTTAATAATCACTAGACAAATTAATCACTTACATGGTAGTATAATCAATATATTATGATCTATACTAATTGAGTGAGATCTAATGTTCAAAACATGATTAGAGTCTAACATAAATGTGATGTGGTCATTTATTGAGGAAAAAACAAGACTTAATCAAGACTAGGGGTTTACAACATCATTTGAAATCCTAAATAAGATATTTGAGAGGATATCATATACTTCATAGAAATTAACTGAAACAAGAAATGATATTGGTTCCAAATTAAATTTCATTATTTTTTAAACTGATTGGTATTTTTGAGCAATTTTTGGATAACCAATCTATTTTTAATTCATTTTTAGGATTGACCACTTAGATGATTGCTAGATAAAGAAAATGAAAATAAAAAAATTAATTTCCATCCTAGCTTCATAGATCAAGGAGGGATCTGACTTAACGAATCCTCTCACTGAACTACAAGTTGTAGATTGGTTCGAGGGGTTTTGAAGGGGGTAAAGGGAAAATATACCCATGTTAATGAAATAAATGGTGTGACACATATGGGGCATATCTGTCAAAATTGGACCTTGATTGTTCGATCCCAAGGAACATGGCTCCTGCCATGGAGAAACATCAATGAGAAAAAGAGGAGGAAACCAAGGGAAAATGATAGAGGTGGAGGCCATGAGATCTTGCTGATGTTGGCTTCATGAGTCTTGGTAGTGTCATTCGTAGCCTTCAGATCCAATGTGGCCATACTAGATGAAGCTCATCAGCATTGACATGTCAGTGCATAAGGTGTGTTATCGACAGTGCACTATGGAACTTCACAATGCCTTATGCGGGTCTAGGAGGCTTTGTTGAAGATGAATAGTAGTGCATGCACAAATAATTAGAATAGGAGAGATGGTGGTGAGAGTAAGAAGCTCTTCTTCATGTAGATTCTGGGAGAGTTGGATGGGGGAGTTGGGAGCTAATGGAGACAAATTTCCACTAGGTTTGACTATCAAAGAGGCCAAAGAAGGTTCTTGGGTGTTTAAATGGGAAGATGGGGGTATGGGGTTATGTGGGAATGTTTATCCTCTATGCCCAGGTCGTCGCCAATTTGAGTGTTTTTGGAATTGCTAGAAAGAAAGGGTTTGTGATAACTCATTCGATAGACAAGAAAAAGTTAGATACGAGGGAAATGATATTGAATTGGTGAGGATGTGGGAGGATGAAGAACCATGGTTTCAAATTTAGGTGCCACTATGCACTTTATCCTCTGTCACACCCGGACGAAGGAGATGACTCCCTTGTGTGAGACATTACTTAGATCTTAGTCTGGATGGGATCCAATTAGGTTGATAAATGGTATTTTGGGGGTATTTTCTTACTAATTTCATATCTTTTAGATGCAACCTTCAAATCAAACAAGATTTTGGCCATTACTTCACATAAGTCCCCTATACATATAGAAAATGTTTAGAGTTTGATTTACAAATAAAATAAATTTGGTAACAACATTGATTCAATTAGGTTTTGATGTCACAATGTATACTATATGAAATTAGGGGATCACAATTTCAATTTAAAAATGTCAAAATCATTTATTGATCATGGGAGTAATGAAGTAATGTCAATTTGGGCAACATTAGATACTACAAGGTCATAATTCAAATTTGGATCATAATCATGGAAAAATCCACTTCATCACACCTCTCTTTGGCCATTACATCATGATCATGCAGTCTAGGCTATTTATCCCACCTCTCATCAGACTGTTGTGTGTCTTGCAAAATGCCACATTTTTCTCACACCTATATATATTTCTCCTCTATGTCTCACAACAAAATTCAGTTTCTTCAAGTTTATATCACTTTCCTAAATAAATGTCAACCCAAAACATCACCCTTTGTCTGTAGTTAAGAAAACACACAATTTCCTCTAGTTCTTCCTCTATCTCCAGTTTCAAAGACCCCCAAAACATATTTTAGCACCTATACATATTGGTTCCTAAAACTTCTCCGAAGCCCTGTAAGTCTCCTCCACATCAAATTGCACCTTCTACAACCCAAGCCACCATGATGAACCCAACTTTTTTATGGTTGTCCTCAACTCTATGCCAAAACAATACTACACATTTGACCCAATTGGAGTGCATTCTTGACAAAATATGGAGCAATGGTAAGCCTCCCCGAATCTTGTTCTATATTTCCCAATCACCTTCATTCTGCCCCTCTTTGTCCTCTTATGCTTTTTTCAATTGAGTGCCTGACTAGTTACTTTGGTCCTCAATGGGTGTTTTCTGAAACAATGGAGCTCAAATTTTATTCCTTGACTATATTTCATCTCGAACAATATTTTGTCAGTCTTTGTTCTAACCTTCCAGAATGGTAGTACTAATTTATTCTTCAAGATTAGTCTATATTGTTCCAACTGCTAGCCTATCGTAGCTGAGGTTGCTTTAGTGCACTTTATGGGTTTTACCCGATCAATCTTTGGCAACTGACTTCATCTTGGCATAATGGATGCAATATGGTCAGTTCTAGGAACTAAGGACATGAGAATTGAGAGTTTTGATCACTATATCAAACTCTACATCACTTGTTGGAGAAGTTGTTCTTAGGAACAATGGGAAGTGCTATGTTACTCTTTATTCCTCTTTGCAATGATTTTCGTACCAGTAAAGGGAAGTTTGTTCTTTCTCTTAGTTTTGTTTTTACAACCACATGGGTTTTTATAGTGCTTTTAACATAATTGCCTATCACATGCCAATAGTACTAGCATGTGGTACATGGTCATTGCAGTCCATTCAATTGGTGTTTTAATCCAAAACTCTGATAAAATATACAAACTTAGAAAATCTATAAGTAATTATTAGGATGTCAGAAAAAAATTAAAATATTATATGCAACCGCAAATACATTATATGAATGATGGTATGATTTTTGGTGACCTGAATCACTAATCATAAAAAGGTGATTTTTAGGGCTTTCGATATTTAATGGAGAAGCAACCCTATATTCATCTAATTGTCTTATTAGTGATATTGAAATCTAAAGTACACCTAGAGTTTGACTCTACATTTATGTAGACCCAAAATCAGGTATGACACAGTGATGAATGCATATTCATTATGATTTTCAGTTGCCTTCTTGTGCTCATTTTGATTCAATACATCCAATTTTAGTTACTAAATATCAAAATGTGCAAAATTTCCTAATTGGTTCAATTATCAAGGTTTTTAACTGAGTTTTTGTTGATTTTATGCAGGTCTTGAAGAAGTCAAACAATCAGCTGGAACCTACCTCCTTTCAACCCTAATCCACAAAAATCACCATCATTCGATCTTCATTTCAATCAACCATCATCCACATCAAACACAAATGAGTGGGACCCACCTTTATCTTCCCTAAATCTACCCTCACCCATACGGTCTCGCCCATACAGTTTCATCTATATGGTCTCAAGACCATATGGGTAGCCTCACTGCGAAACCGTTTGGGCATGTAACTCTCCACACCATCAGATCTTGGATCAACGCCCCCCATTCATTTGGGCAAACAATCTACCCTATCGTTATCCTCCTAACATTCCCTAAAGACTGTATGGGTTGCCTCATCACAAGACCGAATGGACAGTTCTACCTCAAAACCGTTTGATATCAACCGTTCTTCAAGACTGATTGAGCGTTCTGTTCAAGACCTAATGGAGGACCTCCCACTCCTGTTTCCCTCCTTCTTCTTCCTCCTCTGTAAATTCTAGCTACATCACACCTCCATCCACTAGCACCGCCATGGATCAACGTCGACGCCACCATGACGGCTCCGTCCTCCTCCATCCAGCATGCAGCACCACCTGTAATTGCCATCGCCAACACCACCTGCAACCAGTAGTGATAACTCTGCCTCCTTCACCTTCCCTACCTCACCGCCGCGCTACCTCCTCGACCAGGACATGCAGCGGAGAACGGTCTCATGACCGATGGAACAATGAGATCAAAACTGGTTGATTAGCGCACAGTCTCAAACCGTTTGACGGCACACTCTAGCAGGGTCGCGATCAGTCTTACAGACCGATAGTACTTATCAAACTCCAAGATCGGTTGGAGGATTCCATACAAGACCGGTAGACAGCACCGAGATGAACAAGATCGCGTGGAAGCCAGAGACTATTTGGAGCTTTGGTCATCAAGACCATTTAGATCGCGATCGGTCTTACAGACTGATAGAACGATGCCCAGTCCAAGACCGCTTGGACGCATTAGCAAGACCGATGGAGCAGGCAGCGTGAAACTATTTGGAAGAGGTCGCAAAACTATTTGATGCAGCTGATCAAAACTGTTTGATCGCTTAGAGCTGCGAGACCGATAGAACTAAAAGTTGCATGAGACTATTTGGAAAAGGTCGCATGAGACCTTTTGGAGAAGACGCATTTCCAAACTAGACTGATAAGAGTTAAACTGCCAAACTGTTTGGAAAAGTAACATGCAAGACCATATGAAAAAGGTTTATATCAAATTGTATGGAAAAGTGGATAATGAGACCGAATGGGAAAGGCATGCAATGCCAAACCATTTGGAAAAGTTACCAACACCAAACCGTTTGCACAAGGACTATGAGACCATTTGGAAAAGTTACTTATCAAGACCGTTTGGTCATAAGCAACCAAACCGTATGGTCACTTAACTCAAGACCGTTTAGGCAAGTTGTAAAAATTGCAACTGGGCCCAAAGCATGAGACCAGACCTGAGCCTATAAATAGGACCAGTAGGGTCCTCATTTGGGCATAAGATCTGGGATGCCGCCAGGCTACTACTTGTGAGCTCGACCCCTGCTCACTCCGATCGAATACCGCAAATCCATCACCAGGCTATGCTTGAGAAGTATTTGACCCCTGGGCAACTCCTCCATCCACGTTATCTTCTCATCTTCCACTCCACCACCAGGCTATTCCTAAGAAGCACTCGTCCCCTGGTGAAGGACAATCTCCAAGGCCAAGCTTTGCGGTAGGCTTTCGCATCTTCCCATCATCCACTTCATCCACATTCATCCACTTCATCCATATTCATCCACTTCTTCCACGCCATCCCCACTTCACCTGCTCCTCCTACTGTGAGCAAGGAGGCATAGTCGAGAAGGAAGGTGGAGAAGAAGATATGCTTGGTCTGCCTTGGTGGTTTTTCCTCCGCATCCAGATCTGCCCCGACATGACGTAGAAGACCGCATCATCTTCACCAAGCTATGACTACCTTTTGCATCACACTCATGGCAGAATCTTCCCTCTCTCTTATTCTGCTTGTTTCTCGCATCATGAGTGACTAGTACTTTTTCGCTGGGGTGTGGGGACTAGCCCCGCTGCCCATGCAAGCATGTTCCTTTGTTAAACTTTCCATGGCAATGTATATAACTTTTCATTTCATTGTTAACTATTCACGTTGGTAGATTAATCCCCTGCTTGCTTGTCAATTAATGTGGTTGACTCCCAAACTAGAAATAGAATGGGATTCTTTGAGGTAGTAAGTATATGATCCGTGAGGGGACGAGCCATCTAGCCCACAGTGACACTTATGTGGCCTAAACATCCCTTAGGGAGGGCCACAACCTTAGTTGGATTTTGTATCTACGGAACAGTAAGTGTATGATCCATATGGTGATGAGAATTTTGATGCCTAAGGGGATGCTTACGTGGATCTAAACATCCCTTAGGGAGGGTTCGCAGCAGTTCCATTTGGATAGTTTTATCTTGCCTGGATGTTTGGATGTGTTTGCATGTGCAGTGGTGGTAAAACTCGAGACCACCCCAGTGATTCCATATCATTAATCTAGATCATCTTTAAATTCTTCTCTTTACTTTCTTGCAATTAGTTTAATTAACCACAAACAAATCAATCATTCTAAATATTAGCCTCACTTGAGCTAGATTGGACTGACAAAGATTCTTAAAAATGTTGTCCTTTGGGATTTGATCCTTAACTATACTCCGATAAGACCCGTCTACTCACGGGTGGTATTATTGCATGACATTTTCGTAAAATATCGAGGATTTCAACCCCGAGTGAATTTGTAAGTGTGATATTTTCCACGACATATTCTGGCGCCATTGTCGGGGACAACATAATCAGTTAGTCAAATCTAGTTCTTTTAAGGCTAATCTAGGATTTTACTTTTTCTTTTTCAAACCATTGATCATGTACTTGAATTTCACTCTACTCCATCAATCTTACTTCAAATCTTTTTATTTTAGGTACTTCAAGAAGGACTAGTGCATGCACCGTTTGAACAGTCCCGGACTCACCGCCAGTTTTGATCCTGAAATAGACAAAACCTTTCATTGTCAAAATAGAGAAAACCAAGCAATAATGGCTCAAGAGGAGTAGCTCAAGCCCTTAATGTGCAGAGAGAAAGGCTCATGCAAGAAGCCAGAGTTGCAGTTCAACAAGAAATCCAAGAAGCACAAGCAGCGGCGCAAGCAATAGAACTTCAAAAGGATCTTAGAGAATTCTCCATTCCTAAAGCTGTTGATGTTCATCACCTAGTTCAACCTCCTCCCATACATGCTCCCGAATTTGAGATAAGAGTGCATTAGATCACCCTGCTTCAAAACAACCCATTCTATGGAAAACAAGGAGAAGATAGTCAAGAACATCTTTTGAGGTTTATCGATCTATGTGCTATGACAAAGCAAAATGGAGTCTCAGATGATGCCATTCGACTCTGTCTCTTCGAGTATTCTCTTGCTGATAGAGATATAAGTTGGTACAATTCCTTGCGATGCGAACCCATCACTACTTGGGGAACAACTTCAAAATGTCTTTCTGGATAAATTTTACCCTCCTTCTCTTACTTATGAAATCAGGGGACGGATATCAAATTTCACTCAAGTCCCTGTAGAAACCCTTGCTGAAGCATGGGATAGATATAAAGATCTTTTACAAAAGTGTCCACACCATGGAATTCCCAAGAATCAACTCATCGAGATCTTCTATAGGGGTGTGGATGATGATATTAAGAGGTTTTTAAATTCCTCATATGGAGGAAACTTCATGCGATAGAGTTATGATAGCACATGGAAGGTTGTCGACCTTGGAGTTAAAAATCAAGCTAATTGGGGTAGGTCTGTAGGCAAAGGAGTATTGAAGGTAGCTATGGCTGAAGTTATTCCTGAATACAAGTCTATAGTTGAAACCCTCAAACTCTTAGTTGCTAAGAAAGATCATATAGAATCATCTCTTGCTGCTTATGTTAGTGAACAAAGAGATAATGGCCAGATGGAAAGTCTGAATGCTGTCAACACTATCCCCGGTCAAAGACACTATAACTTGAATCAGAATTGGAACCATCCCAGTTTTTGGTATGGAAATCCTTCGGGGGCGGTAAACTCACATCCATTTGGTCCAAACAACCAACAATAGAATTTCGGGAATCAAGGTAACTTTAGAAGTAATTTTCAAAACAAGAACCAGTTTCAAGATCCAAACCAAGTTCCTTACCAGAATCCTCAACAAGGGCATCAAGCCAATACCATTTTTCTGATGATAAATTGTTAACCATTGAAAAGATGTTACAGTCGCAACAAACTATGATAGCTAACCAGCAAGCCCATCAGAAGGCTATTGAATCTCAACTAGCTCAACTTGCAGCTAGCATGAAGCCACCTGCTGGAGTTTTGGTTGGGAAACCAGAAGATAATCTGAGGCACGTGGATAAACTTAAGGCTGTGACAATTACTAGATTCAACAAATTCAAGGAAATCATGAGAAAGTTGCATGTCAAAATTCCACTCTTAGATACCATAGATGAAATTCCTCAATGATCAAAGTACTTCAAACTCCTACTTAGTCGGAAACCAAAAACTGAGGACCATCAGACAGTGAAACTAGGAAGAACAACATCTAATTTAGTGACAGATAAGATGCCTCGAAAACATAAGGACCCTGGAACTTTTGGAATTAACTGCTCTATAAGTGATGCTGTCAACTGACCAGGTCTAGCAGTTCTCATAGCTAGCATTTCTATCATTCCTCTCAGCCTATGCAACAAACTGGGCCTCACCAACTTCTCACACACAAGAATGTCCATTGAGCTTGCTGACTCTGCATTGGTCAAACCAGTCGACATCTTAGAAGATATCCCTATAAGGCTTGGAGATCTATATGTCCCATGCGATTTTGTAGTAATGGATATCAAGGAAAATCCACGATACCCCCTCCTTTTTAAGAGGCCTTTCCTCTCAACGGCCAGAGCTCTTATAGATATTGAAGATGGAATTTTGACCCTAAGAGTTGGAAACCAATCTTTTGATTTCTATGCAACCAAAAGTGCTAAGGTGTGCACTCAAAAAGAAGAAGCATATTTTGTTGACGGTGTTAATCAATTCACTCAGATGCAGTGGCAATACCTTTCTTCAAAAGCTGATGCTCCTTCAGAAAAAGAACATGAGGAAGAGAAAGCTAACAATGAACCAGTATTTGTAGAAACGAAAGAAATGCCACCAATTGTGGAGGAGTCACCTCCCAACCCTATGGTTACACATTCCATTAATTCTTTAGTAGTCAATGAGTCCCCTCAAACAACTATCCTCTGGGATGCACCGGTAACCCAACAAACAGAGACCACTGATTTCATTTTTCCACCACAATAAGATCTGGATTGCAATTTCTACCCAGACCACCCCCAAATCAATATTTGATGGACATCTGTGACCAAAATTTCTACGAAGAAGGGACAGCGCATCAAGAAATGAACTTTCCTTATGAGCCTCAACAACACTACTTCATCAATGATGTCGTTCAGAGCAACTACAACTTTTGTTCTAACGTCACTCACGCTATTAAGGGAAGAATACAAGAGGCTCAGATCGAAGCAAGGGTAAATGAATGGTTAAAGAATGAACCACTAATAGAATATGAAAACTCAACTATTCAAAGAAGATATGCAAATATAGCTTAAGCTCCACTCAGAGTACCACCTTGGTGATAGTATCCACATCGAGCCATCAACGTAAAACAAAGGCGCTTGTCGGGAGACAACCTGATAAATAAATTCATATTTAGTTTTAATATCGAATTAGGATTTTTCCTTAATTTTGTTTTTACCTTTTAGATAATTTTATAACAAATAAAATTGCATCATGAGATGCTATCTTGAGTTCTGATTGGTCTTTATGTTTGATATTTTTAGATGGAGGAAATACACTGATTGGAACGCAACCACATCTGGTGGTCCAAACAGCATAAACTTTCCCCTCCATCTCGGATTTTGAGTTTGCTCGGGATGAGCAAATTTCTAAGTTTGGGGTGGAGGGTGGGTGGTACGTACCTTACTTTCCACCTTCACCCATCTAAATCAGACTTAAAATTTCATCGTCGCATTTTTTTACCTAATTTTTCAAAATTTTCAAAGAAATTTTTCAAAATTTTAAAGTTTTTAAAAGGAATTTGAACAGATACTGGATGAAGTTTTGACATTTTTTATCTCTCTATGAATTTTGAATCATTATATCCTCCTTTTTCGAAGTGAACCCTCAAAAGGACCTTCTTCTGAAAACTAGCCTTTTGATTGAAATCATCTTATGAAGCTTATGAATCCTAACATCATGATCTTTATGCAAAAGTGGCAAGCATCTGTCGAACTGATAGAGATCAAACACATCATGCTTCCTAACTAACTAGTGGAACAACAACATAAAATCCTCACCGGATCCGCATCAAGTCATTATTTGAGCAGAGTATGATAAAGAGAACAACCCGATACACAGAATTGTAAATCAAGTTGCATTCTGATCTAAACTCTCTTCTAGACTTCTTCCATCATCTTCATACCCCTCCATCCATCAAAAAGAAACAAAATTAGCCAAAATAGTGCCAAACTCTAAGTCCAGGGTGGCACACCACATCCCTCTATATCCGCTTCTTCCATACCCCTCACAATGAAATAGGGGCGTACCACCAAGAAAAGATGCCAAAGCGCACACAAAAAGAAATGCAATCTCGAGTCGAATAGATGAGAGATTCACACAAAAAAATGCAATAAATGAAATTGCAAATAATATAATAAAAATCTCGAGTCAAATAGAGGAGAGATTTATTTCTTCCTTCCATACCTCCCTTCACTCCCTTTTCTACCTAAAGGCACACATAAATGCCTCCACCACCCTAAAATACACCAGTGTTAGATCAGATGCACACTTGTTGTTCTACAGGTATCTCTGGACTCTTACAAATATCTTTGACATGCTTATTGTTGGAAAAAGTGAGGAGGAAGTGAAGTTGGAAAGCAAACTCAGGATTGAAGATATGGTAAGATGTGTTCAGTGATCTCAGGAAGTTGAGATGCATAGTCATACTAAGAAAAAAGGAAACAATCGTGATGTGAAGAGGAGGCAATCACATGACCAGAAAATATTCATTTGGTGACCGTTTTATATTTTTTTGTTACTCGAGGATGAGCAACGTTTAAGTTTGGGGTGTTTTGATGAATGCATATTCATCATGATTTTTATGCGCCTTCTTGGGCTCATTTTGATTCAATACATCCAAATTTCAGTTACTAAATATCAAAATGTAAAAAAATTTCCTAATTCGTTCAATTTACAAGGTTTTTAACTGAGTTTTTGTTGATTTTATGTAGGTCTTGATTAAATCAAACAACCAGTTGGCACCTACCTCCTTTCAACCCTAATCCATAAAAATCACCATTATTCGATCTTCATTTCAATCAAGCATCATCCACATCAAACCCAAATGAGTGGGACCCACCTTTATCTGCCCTAAATCTACCCTCACCCATATGGTCTTGCCCATATGGTCTTGACCATACAGTCTCGCCCATACAGTTTCATCTATACGGTCTCAAGACCATATGGGAAGCCTCACCGTGAAACCGTTTGGGCATGTACCTCTCCACGCCATCAGATCTTAGATCAACACCCCCCATTCATGTGGGCAAATGGTTTGCCATATCATTCTCCTCCTAACGTTCCCTCAAGACCATATGGGTTGCCTCATCACAAGACCAAATAGACATTTCAACCTCAAAACTATTTGATATCAACTATTCTTCAAGATCGATTGAATGTTCTGTTCAAGACCGAATGGAGGACCTCCCGCTCATGTTTCCCTTCTTCTTCTTCCTCCTCCGTAAACCCTATCTACATCACAACTCCATCCACAAGTGCTGCCATGGAGCAGCATAGATGCCACCATGATGGCTCCGTCCTCCTCCGTCCAGCCTGTGACACCACCTGTAACTACCGTCACCAACACCACCTGCAACCAGCAGTGATACCTCTGCCTCCTTCTCCTTCCCTACCTCACCGCCGTGCGACCTGCTTGACCAGGACCTACAATGGCGAACGGTCTCATGACTGATGGAACAATGGGAACAAAACCGGTTGATTAGTGCACGGTCTCAAACCATTTGATAGCACTCTCGAGAAGGGTCGTGCTCAGTCTTACAGACTGATAGTACTTATCAAACTCCAAGATTGGTTGGAGGATTCCATACAAGACCGGTAGGCAGCGCCAAGATGAACAAGATCACATGGAAGCCAAAGACCATTTAGAGCTTTTATTGTCAAGACCATTTAGATTGCGATCGGCCTTACAGACTGATAGAACGACACCCAGTCCAAGACCGCTTGGTCTCATCAGTGAGACTGATGGAGCGGGCAGTGTGAAACCATTTGGAAGAGGTCGTGAAACCATTTAACATAGCTGATCGAAACCATTTGATCGCCCAGGGCTGCGAGACCGATAGAACTAAAAGTTGCATGAGACCGTTTGGAAAAGGTCACATGAGACCGTTTGGAAAAGAAGAATTTTCAAACCAGACTGATAGAGTTAAACTGCCAAACTATTTGGAAAAGTAACATGCAAGAATGTATGAAAAAGGTTTGTATCAAATTGTATGGAAAAGTGAATCATGAAATCGAATGGGAAAGGCATGCAATGCCACACCATTTGGAAAAGTTACCAACACCAAACCGTTTACACAAGGACTATGAGACCGTTTGGAAAATTTACTTATCAAGACCGTTTGGTCATAAGAAACCAAACCGTATGGTCACTTAACCCAAGACCATTTAGGCAAGTTGTAAAAATTGCAACTGGGCCCAAAGCATGAGACCAGACTCGAGCCTATAAATAGGACCAACAAAGTCCTCATTTGGGCATCAGATCTAGGATGCCGCCAGACTGCTACTTGTGAGCTCGACCCCATCTCCCTCTGATCGACAACCCCAACTCCATCACCATGATGTTCTTGAGAAGTACTTGACCCCTGGGCAACTCCTCCATCCATGTTATCTTCTCATCTTCCACTCCACCACCAGGCTGTGCCTAAGAAGCACTCATCCCTTGGTGAAGGACAATCTCCGAGGCTAAGCTTTGTAGTAGGCTTGCACATCCTCCCGTCATCCACTTCATCCACATTCATCCACTTCATCCATATTCATCCACTTCTTCCACACCATCGCCACTTCACCTGCTCCTCCTTTTGTGAGCAAGGAGGCCTAGTCGAGAAGGAAGGTGGAGAAGAAGATCTGCTCGGTCTGCCTTGGTGGTTCTTCCTCCTTGTCCAGATCTGCCCTGACGCGATGTAGAAGACCGCATCATCTTAACCGAGCTGCGACTACCTTCTGCATCATGCTCATGGCAGAATATTCCCTCTCTCTTATTCTTCTTGTTTATGACATCATGAGCGAGTAGTTCTTTTTCACTGGGGTGCGGGGACTAGCCCCGCTACCCATGCAAGCATGTTCCTTTGTTAAACTTTCCATGGCAATGTATATAACTTTTCATTTTGTTGTTAATTGTTCACGTTGGTAGATTAATCACCTGCTTGCTTGTCGATTAATGTGGTTGACTCCCAAACTAGAAATAGAATGGGATTCCTTGAGGTAGTAAGTGTATGATCTGTGAGGGGATGAGCCATCTAGCCCATCATGACGTTTCTGTGGCCTAAACATCCCTTAGGGAGGGCCATAGCCTTAGTTGGATTTTGTGGGCTCTGATCTCCAAACTGCGATATAATCTTGATTTAAACTTAGCGGAGGTGATTCGATAAATAGCGGAAGACAAAATCACGGGAAATTAAAACTTTTCGAGACAAGAGCTTGAATCCATAAAAGCTTCTTTCATAACAACAGATAAACTGTTTACATCTCATGATAATTACTTCTTGAGTAATTATATACATCAAGATACAAAATCTCAAGAACTTATACAAAAGACTCCAAGACCTGAGTGTACAGAGGGCACATAGGACTGACTCTGACTACACCGCATGGCAGGCTAAATCTCCACCTGAGATTACTGCTGCTCCTGGTGCTGCTGCTGAGATTGGTCACCTGTAGACCGGTTCCTCCGTCTACGACGTCCACCTAAAAAGTTGAAGTCTACGGGGTGAGATTGTTTTACATAATTGTCCCAGCGAGAGTTATAACTCTCTGCCAGAAGCTTTATTATAACATCAAAGATTATCTTAAGCAGTAAAGCCTTCAAAGTAATCAGTAACAGTTGCAGCTATAACAAGGTCTCAACATTTATGAGATATGAAGAAATATAAGCACTATTACAGTGTAACATCAATCCACTAACCTGGAGTTATCTCTAACAAGTATACCACGTGGTTGATTATGTTTTACAAACAACATTATGCCCTGTGGAGATGAGGCATATCACTCATACTCCAACTGATCGCTGAGAAGTCACATCAGTATCATACATAGGTCATTAAGAGAGCCGGATTCTCATGACCTTCACCTTCCTCAGTCAGTAAGAGGATTACTTGTAGGACATCTCGTGTCTCTACTACTATAGCTCGCCAGGGTAAACTGGTCCTTCGCTATTCTAGAGTCACAGTGGCGTTCTGTACTCTCTTCGTCATCAGGAGATTTCATGTTTATCTCCACTGATACGGATATCTGTGATTTCTTCGTCATCAAGAGGTTTCATGTTTACCTACCACTGGTACGACATGGAAATATAGTGAAGGATTGACGGATTACACATCTACATCACATCCCTACACTAGGATGTAAGGTTCTACACATCCATGTACCCCACATACTCAAGTGTATGTGCTCCCGGAGTTCCCTGAGGAAAACCTATTTCACCATCACTTGATCTCTGACAATGATGGATCTATGATCAGGGCTCTACATTATACTTGATTAGTTTGGTACATTTAGTATTCTTTAACAACATACATTGTTCTTCAAACAATAACAGTAGTATAATAGCTATAAAAGAAGAATACTAAATGTAACAAGCCTGACCCATATCAATCATAATTTCTTATTATACTCATCACAAGTCATCTCTAAAGCATGACTTTGATGGTATTCATGGCTCTCACACCCCATTATCATCATAGGATGCCATTGACAAGGCATCAAGTTACTTTTCTTATTCATAAGGCTAACAACATGCCTTCAATGAATATAACATCAACACCCATACCTGGATAAGATCACCTTCATATCAGAACCTGCATGGTTAATTTAACTGACAAAGGTAATACAAAAATAAGGAATACATTTCCCACTCTTGTCGTAAGAGTTAAATCCTCTGATTCTCATCAATTGGAGTTTAATACTCATTTGCATGCCATTACCCTTGAATTAGGGTTTACTATTCACATTACATGTCATCACCCTTGGATTAGGGTTTACTATTCACATTAAGATGAATTGAACTCATATCATCATCATGTATGAGTAATATCATCATTGATGCTCTCAGATTAGTTAAAGGTTCATCATTTATCATAATTAGGGTTTCAATGGCCTCTCACAAGTAGATCATACCCTAATTATGCACATTCATGTGCATTGAAGATGCTTTACTTAAGTTTCCACCCAATTAGGGTTACATTCTCTCTCTAGGTTACTTTCTCTCTCTAAAGTACTATCTCTCTCTTCCTACTAGTGGTTGCTGATAACATCTGACTAGATCAAGTTGGATAGAGTCATCATGGCTAACAACATCATTCTCATGTAATTAGGGTTTAATCTGATCAAGGTATTTATTCAATTGACCCTTCAAGGGTAATTTGGTAATTCACCCCATTGACCACCTTCATGGGTCCAAACATTAGTCAACTGATCCCTTGATGTCCTAGGTTATCATTAGAGCTTAGATTAGGCATCATTCAATCATGATGGTTTCAAGACCGAGAGGGCAAGTTGGGTTGAGGTCGTTTGATGGCTCTCGGTCTTGAGACCGTTTGATGGCTCTCGGTCATGAGACCGTTTGAGGTCTCTCGGTCTTGAGACCATGAGCCCTCTCTCGGTCTTGAGACCATGAGAACTCTCATGGTCTTGAGACCACGAGCCCTCTCACGGTCTTGAGACCGCGAGCCCTCTCATGGTCTCAAACCGTTTAGCCATCAACAAGGTTCAAAGTTACAACCAATTATGTCAACCAATGTTGAAGCCCTCTAAAGGTCAAAGCCATGATGACCACTTATAGATTAAGTCAATTAGGGTTATTTTTAACCATTTGGTCATTCAATTGACCCTCAATTGTTGACCAATTAGGGTTGAAGTCGATTCAAATAAGGTCTATCAATGTTCCACCATCAACACTCAACAATGTGCATCAACACAAGGTTGATCCCTTCAATTGAGCTCCAATTGGGCCCAAACTTGGCCCAAACGGTCTTGAGGTCGTGTGGATGAACTCCACACGGTCTTGAGACCGTTGGCCCAAGATTTCATCAAAATCTAATGTGATTTGATAGGGGTTGAACCATAATTGAGTCACAAAATCAGTATTTAAATCAATTTGATAACTTATTGTAATTGGGTCCTCAATTGATCAAATTAGCTTAACCCTAGACCTTCAAACGGTCTTGGGTGATTGTCCTCGCGGTCTTGAGACCATTTGTATGAGTTCCAAATGGTCTTAAGACCGTTTGCCCATCCAATTTTGGATTCTAGTGAAAAATTCATCAAGGTTGGATCAATTGAGTTGATGATTATATCAATACTTAATTGCAATGTATTTTGGTATAATCGTTCCTTCAATTGGTCAACTATTCTTGACCCCAGACCTCCAAAAGGTCTTGGTTGATTGCCCTCGCAGTCTTGAGACCGTTTGGATGATTCCCAAACGGTCTTGAGACCGTTTAGGTCAATCAACCCCCAAAACCCTAACTTAATCATTGATATTTCAGTACTGATTGTAATTAGGGTTTGCCCTAGTAATCACCCTTCAACTCTTAGCTCGATTGGAATTAGTCCATCAAATTTAGTGAGTTATTAATTAACATTATTTTGAACAGTAATCTCATACGTTCAATGCCTGGTCAACGACCTTACACGGTCTTAAGACCGTTTGCCCAAAAAGGCTATTTCAGACCGTTTGAAAATCAGGAATAAATTCAATTAAAGTTGTTGATTAAAATGGCCATATCTCCCGATTCCTTTGGAGTTAACCTCTCAATTTTTTGAGGGTGATTAGTTTACATAATTATGAAGAGGTTTCTTATACAGTCCACGCTCGGTCAACGGGGTTAAATGGTCTTGAAGACCGTTTTCCCTCTCGCGGTCTAGAGACCGTTTGCTCACCTCGCGGTCTTAAGACCGAGAGAGCAAGATGGGGAGACCGTTTAACAAAGTGAAAAGCGGTGGGTTTTTCTTGGAAATAACGCCTTCATCTCCTAGCTCAAGAACAGCATGGATTTCCCATGGATTTGCTTGCAAAGTAGCAAAGGAAAGTAGGGAAAAGAAGAACTATCATCTACATGCATAAATGAGATGTATATAATAAAGCATGGGTTTAGAGTTATAAAACCCACCTAAAGCTTGCTCATTGAGCTCCAAGCTTTCGAGCTCTAAGCTTTAATGGCGTCCTTGAGCTTGCACAGGTCGGCCAAGGTGAAAACTCCAGGGAAAGTCAAGAAGAGATGGCTAGAAAGGTGGAGCTTTGTGAGCTAGTCATCAATTTGACCTTGAATTCGAGTTCTAACCATGAAATTAGGCAAGAAGAGGAATCCAAACCTACCTTGCACACCTTGGGTTTTCCTCCTGAGCTCCAAGCTGTTCCTTAGTCGGTCAAGCAAGGGGAAACAGTGAAATCCACGAAGGAAAGGTTCCTTTGCTTGAGAGGTAAAGTGTATATATACTTGGGGTGGGGTTTCCATCTTAAGCTTATAAGTTTTTCATAATATCAACCAAGTCCCTTCATCTTTACTTGCTCGTCCCTTCTTCTTAATTCTAAGGACAAACCTTCTCTCAAGGTCAAGAAAATAAGGGCAAGGAAGATTAACCTAATACTAAGGTACATATATAAAGAGCTGTTGTACATACACCCTGATTATTCAATCACAAGGTATATTTCATAACTTGATTATTCAATTGAGGTGACTCCCTCATCATTTCTTCTCTAAATGATGTCAAGAGTCTTAAAAGATACATTAGATGATATATTTTACACATAGTATCCCTTAATTTGGGTAAATTGCATTTTACCCCAAATTAGGGTTTCAAGCACCGAGATTGCTTCCACAGCTGCACCTTGGTGCCCAAGCTTGGGAAATCCCTCTAACTTTATCAAAATCATTCTCATGATGTTTCTACATCAGAGGAACATTTCAACATGTGAAATTTGCAAGTTAACCCTTCTAAATGGGTAATTTGCACATAGGTCCCTGTATTACGAAACAATGCTACAACTTTATATAAAAAGGAGCAAAAACTGAAATATATGTTCCTGAGAAACTTAATTACATGCTCAGAGTTAATCACAAGGATTTAATTACATATTTAGGCAAAACACCTAGGGTTAGCTTATAACCCAGGTCAGGGATGTTACAGATTTTGTATCTTCAGAACCGTAAGTGTATGACCCGGATGGCAATGAGAAATATGATGCCTATGGGGATGCTTACGCGGATCTAAACATCCCTTAGGGAGGGTTTGCAGTAGTTCCATTTGGATAGTTTTATCTTACCTGGATGTTTGGATGTGTTTTCCTGTGAAGTTGTGGTGAAACTCGAGACCACCCCAGTGATTCCATATCATTAATCTAGATCATCTTTAAATTCTACTCTTTACTTTCTTGCAATTAGTTTAATTAAACAAAAACAAATCAATCATTCTAAATATTAGTCCCACTTGAGCTAGATTCGACTGACAAAGATTCTTAAAAATGTTGTCCTTTGGGATTCGATCCTTAACTATACTGCGATAAGACCCGTCTTCTTACGGGTGGTATTATTGCACGAGGTTTTGGTAAAAGCTCGGGGATTTCAATTGTGAGTGAATTTGTTAGTGTGATATTTGCCACGACATAGTCTATTCCAAAATGGGAAATTACCTATGTTTTCTTTCACTTAATATTTTTGAGACATAATATTAAGGTGTTGTTTATTGCACATACAAATTTACCTATTGAAAGTTCCTTAGATTTTTATAAAGACTACATGCAATAACCACCACTCACAAGTGGATGGATCTTACTGTGTTATATTTTATGATTGAACTCAACTGGCAATAAAATCAAGAATAATCTGAACAAAGTAATTGATAAGAACTAAAACTTTACACAAAATTTGGATTGTTTGATTTAACTTGGGTTGTAGTACTTGATTGATGGATTGAATTCTAGATTTATCTTATGATGGAGACACTAGGATGGAATGGGTTTTTCCACCTTTACCTAATATTCACTCTCTCACTACATCATAATAAGCATGAAAATACATATGTTGACGACAGGTAAATCAGCTTCTAGTATTAGGATTAAAACATGTTCAATTTTAGTCCAAGCTCACTATCAGATTACCTAGAGATCATACATATACTACCCCAGAAAATATCTATCCATTATTCTCATCAAGGATTTAACAAGAATAAATCAACATCGTAGATCTTTCATTTAAAGTTTTCTACACCCGAGATTTGATAAACATGTAAATTTAGTGATCACTAAAAAGTGCAAGCATAAAATGATAAATTCTAAACATATAATGGTCCATACAATATTAAATGTAGTAAAGAGAACACATCTAGTAGTCCGGCTACTCCATGCACCCTAGAACGAGGGCTAATTACTCATGGTAGCAATATCAAGTACAACATGGAAAAAAGGAGAGAAAGCCATCATCATAGTAGAAGATAAAACCACAACCATCATGCGTAGAAGCATGTCCTCAAACATGGAAACAAGGGTTTCAAGAAAGAAGTAAGAACAACTCCTTGACATTTGTTGGATGTGAAGTGGAGGTTTTCCATCTTCTTTTTTGGTTATATGATGTGCTACAATGGAAGAAAAGTAGGTGTATAAAATGATGTATTGATGGAGAAGGATGTTCTAGGTCTAGCTTCCTTTGAAGTTAGGATATTGGAGTCTCGATAGAGGTTGGGATCTTGTCGGTTGGTAAAGCAATGAAAGAAACTAATAAAAGTGGTCAATGGAAATTGGAGAGAGATGTAGAAAATGATGGGAGGCATGGGTGAGGGGGAGAGAAGGCGACTGCGATCAGGAAGCGTTGGGGGAAACCCTGGTTGGTGATGGAAGAAGGAAAAGTTGTGAGAGCAATGCAAAATCTAATCAAAGATCAAGGACACATATTTCATCTAATACTATTTCAGATGAGAGGAGAAGGACACCATCTCCATGAAAAGGGTGTCAGGGGATCTCGTCATTAACTAGCGGCCCTTAGCATCAGCCTAAAATATGTCAGCATATGGGGTAAACCTATGCAAGTTGAGGAACCAACAATCATGATCAAGACAGAGACCACCACATTGATAAATGAGGAGACCTATATCAATGAAGGAAACCCTTTCTTGGTGGATAATACACCATGTTAGAAGACCAAGACCTTCACACAGGCAGTCACTAGCTCCAGTAAAGGAGGTTCATCTAACCATTCTTCATTGAGTATGAACCATAGGAAATCATCAACCCAGAGAATATTAAACTCATGAATGACAAAGGCTATCCTGAGATTTTTGTTGCACCATAAGCAGAAGAGATACTTAGCAAGCCGTATAAGTATGCAGTGATAGTTAAAATAAATGATAGATTTGTGGGCTTCCTCACAATGAATGAGTGTCTGAAACTTTTTTGGAAACATACGTGGGGAATCGAATTGTATGAACTCACCAACCAATACTATGTTGTGCAATTTTCCAACGAAGGAGATCATGTGAACTCTCTTACCATGGGTCCATGGCCATTTTTCTGAGGGTTCTTAATGATGTTGCCTTGGGATGGATATTTGAGCCTTCCAATGACATATCAGACCACATTGTCACATGGATTAGAGTTGTGGAACTACCATTGCACTATTACCATAGAGAAATATTTGAATGCATTTTTCAGGCAGTTGGAAGATTAGTTCTAGTAGATGATCACTCCTCTTATCAAACAAGAAGCAAATTTGTGAGATTAGAGGTTGAAATTGATACAAGCAAGCCCTTTCACCCAGTGATTCTGATAAATGGGAGGGAGTATAAAATAGAATATGAATCCCTACCATACCTTTTCCTGGATTGCGGTAAGCTTGGACACACGTCAAAAGAATGCAAAAGTGAAGATAAAGATACCGACGATCGTTGAGGTACTCAACCTGAAAGTAATAGTGATGATGTTGGCATACATTGGATCAAAGAGGATGAAAAATGACTAGTCTACTATGGTAAGAAAATGGTGATGAGCATACTAGTTCATAATAAAGAAACTAGGAAATCCCAACAAAAGGGAAAAGGCATTGTAAATAAATACCAAGTCCTCAATACATAAGTAGAAGGAAGGAAAATGGAAAATAACATTGCAAAGCAAGATAACACATATAAAGAGAACACATTGGGCCTAAAAGTTTGAAGGAAGAATAAAAAAAACAAGAAAAGAGACAAAAGAAGCTCTCAAGGATCACAAGAACCTGATTGAAACAAGAAAAAAATTACAAGCCCACTGAGGATTCAACTACAACAAACAAAAAAGACACCAATAATGGAAATCATACAATGGTTCACCCGGTGAGAGATAAGGTCATCCAAGGAAGAGGGAAGGAAAATGATGATAACACCATAATAGAGGTAGAGAAGATTCCCACAAAGATAACGCTGCTAATGTCATCACCAACACTCAGTTTGTAAAAGCAAGTAGAAATGCCAAAGAAAAAAGGGTAAGGAGCATGTCATTGACAACCCATGTTAGCCACCCATATCGTATGAGAAGTAAAGACCAGAAGGAATAGATGAGCAAGGAGTTCCAATAGGTAACAAATGTTAAGTTCCCTCTTTTACAATTCTATTTAATGATTAATGTAGTTGTTTGGAACATCAGAGGTATTGGTAAGGCTAAAGCCAAGTGTGCTTTTAAAAATATGATCAGAAGTAGGAACATTAAATTAGTAGGTGTTGTCGAGCCTCAAATATCTAGAAAAGAAGATGACATGGCAATTAAAGACATGGGTTTGTCCAGTTCTCATAGAATAAAAGCTAGGGGTTTCTCAGGTGGTATTTGGGTTCTTTAGAATGAGGAACACTGGGATATTCAAATCATTAAAAGCCACAAGTACTATGTATATTGCTATATTAATGGTAAAAATGACATAAAGTTTGTGTATGCCTATCCTAGCCCAAGCGGTCATCCCATCTTGTGGTAGCACCTCCACGCCATTAGCCTTAGGACTACAAAACCTTGGATCATTATGGGAGATTTTAGGAGCATGTTGTCTCCACATGAGAAGATAGGTAGCAACATATTTAACCACAACGAAGCAACAAAGTTCAATAATACCATCATCTTTGCAGGACCTACTGATATTGGTAGCATGAGATATAAATTTACCTATAGGAAAGGAGTCCTCCATGAGAAGATTGATAGGGAAAGTACCAATGCTGAGTGGGTAAAAACATATAGAAACATGTATTGTGTGGTGCTCCCTTGTATTGGATCTAACCAGAACCTGGTGGTCATTATTAAGAAACCTATATGGGATCGAACTAAAAACTTCAAAATTAAAGACTTCTGGCTAGACAAATAGGAATTTTGTAACATTATAGAGTCACATTGGGACACAAATGAAATGTTTCAGACAACTTTAGTCCAGGCCTGACAACCCATCATGGAGTGGGAAGCACTTCTAGTGAAAACTACCAACAAAATGAAAAAGACTTGTTGACCGACATCAACTGACTGTAGAAAGCAATCAAAAGTCATATTGTGTAAGGAAAGACATTATATGTTCTAACTTGGAGTTGAATCTAGATAACATCCTACTAAATGAGGAGGAGGATTGGAAACAAAGGAGCCATATTAACTAGCTTCAAGATGGGGATAAAAACATCAAATTTTATCATGCGTTCATCAAAAACATAAGGAGGATTAACGTCATATCTACCCTTCGTGGTCAGGATGGAAACTAGGCTACTGGAGAGGACCTCAAAAAGCTCATAAACGACCACTTCCAGACTATGTTCTCAATCATTGTGAATCCAACCCAGGCGGGTATGGATGCTCTACCAGTGCATTTTGCTAAACTAAAGAATGAGAAACTAAGATATATAGTTGTCATACCTATGAAATATGAGATATAGAAAATCATTAAGGACTCTAATCCTTATAAATCTTCTGGCCCAGATGGCACTGATAATACATTTCTCAAAAAACACTGGAAAATGATTAAGTATTCAGTTGTCCAAACAATTCGACACATGTTAAATGGTAATACCATTTCTGAAGATCTGGGCAACTCTTGTAATGTGCTCATCCCTAAAGTGAAGAATCCCACCAGTTGTAATGTGCTCGGAATAACTCATGTCTAAAGCTAGCTTCAATGGTTGTAGTAGAACACCTAAAGAAGTATATCCTAAAATGGATAGCCCCCTCACAAAAATGCTTCATTTCGGGTAAAACAATATCAGATAACATTATCCTTATGCAAGAAATCATACATAATATGTTCAAATAAGGAGTTGCCCCATACATGGAGATAAAAGTTGACCTACATAATGTGTATGATTGCATGTCTTGGCCTTTTATCAAGGATATCATTAACAAGGCTAACTGGCCAGTGAATATAAAGAGCTATGTGGTGAACTCCATTTCTTGTGGATCCAAAAGCATTGATCTGAATGGTGAAAGTCTACCAAGCTTTAAAGCTTCTAAAAATCTGAGACAATGAGACCCCTTGTCTCCATGCCTCTTTGTTCTATGCTTGGAATGACTATCTCAACATATAGAGGCTAGTGTTAGCAAAAAACAATGGAAGCTTATAAAATTTTCACAATAAGGCCCTACAATCTAGCATATCTATTTTATGGATGACATTATCATCTTTGCCAAGGTGAAGGTCGAATAGATGAAGATCGTTCATGATTGATTCAAAACCTTTGAAAAGGTTTCTGCACAATTGATCTCAATAGAGAAAAAGAGAATTTTCTTTGCAAATTGTATGGACAAACAAACACGAATGAACATCTGTAACACAAGTGGCATTCTAGAGACCAAATACTTGGGCATGCTTCTCAGGGTTCCTCTCCTACACAATCAAGTGAAGAGAACCAAATTCTCTAGAATAACTAATAAAATGAAACACAAAGTCGATGGATGGGTAGTGAAAACCTTATTACTAGCTGTTTGAGTCTTTCTAGCATAGTCAGTACTCACAATGATTCCAACATATTTCATGCAAACAATAAGAGCCCCGGTCAGCATATGCAGAAATGTCGACAAGATAATCACGAAGTTCATATGGGGCAGAGGCCATAACTCCAACCCTACATCACTCATCTCATGGATAACTATCACTATGAGTATGGAGAATGGAGGACATGGATTCAAGTCAATGGAAAACTGGAACAAGGCTGAAATAGGTAAGAATGCCTGGGATCTTATGTCCAGTACACAACCTCTCTAGAAAGATGGCCTACTTCAAAAAAACAACAATTTTAAGGGACAACCAGGTGCTCAAGCTACACCTTTCTGGCAATCCATAATAGCCAGTAAAGATCTCATATAAATAACAGAGAGGATACTTCTAAATGGAAGGACCAATGGATGCCAAATTGTGGAAAACTGATCGATGTCTGTATTAAGGAAGTATAACCTGATATTGTAGACATGAAAGTGTCAAGCTTGGTGAATTTCAATGGGGCCTGGAAGATGGCTTTTGTTTAAGACTATGTTCTAAAAGACTACATCCAGTGGAACCTAAACCAACCACCTCCAGACCCAACAATTCCCCAAGACTCTCAGGCATGGAATCATGATGATTATGGGAAATATACTGTTGGATCAACATGCAACATCTTACATAACAAAGCTAATCAAAAGGAGGGTCCCCAGAGTATGATCTGGAATCTTGAGTTACCCAATAAAGTTCGTAAGTTCATGTGGCTTATAGAACATAAGGCTATATTGACCAATACAAGGAGGAAACATAGGAATTTCACTGATGATAGTCTATGCCCTTGCTACAACTAGGAAGAGGAGACAAACATGTACGCAATCAGATATTATCACCTACTAAAATCAATATGGACACATTGTGACTTGGTTATTAATCAGTTGCAACTCCAATGTAAATCTACTTGTGAATGGATTGGTCTAATCCTTAAAAGAAAAAACTACTTATAGTACCAGGTTTGCACTTTATTGTTGGAGCATACGCAAGATAAGGAACTAGAAAGTTTTCGAATGTAGAGAGATCAATCTAGATAGGAAGATGTTGGATATTCTCAACAACATTGCCCCCAATGATCAAGCATATAAGAGCACCAAGAATCAAGCCCTCTCATCTGCATAAGAGATGAGGTCTAGTTAGGGAGACCAAAACAACGATAATAGCAATGAAGACTCCATCTTCATGCAAGAAAATCTAGTTGTGAAGAACACTAAGGTAGCAATAGCATTCATAATGACTAGGAGGGACAAAACTTAGGTAGGAGGAATGGCTAAAAGTATAAAAACTTCTACAGTAGCTGAAGTTGAGGTCTGATCAATTGAGCTTTCTATGTAACAGACCATAATACATAGGTAAGGAAATTCTATTATTGGGGGAGACAGTAGCAAGGCTATTTAGGAACTTGAAGGTGATCACTGCCATCCTCGACTTGAGCCATGGTGTCAAAGAACTAGGAAGATCTAGTTACAATGCAAAGGAGTCCAGATCCAAAAAATAGAGAGGTCAACTAATTGCATGGAAGATGCACTCGTGCATTACCACCTAAAAACACACAAAGAGGTCCTATTTTATATAGATCATCCCCTCGACCATGTGGTTACCTACTCCTTTTCTTCTTATAATGGTAGGAGTCCTACCAAGTTTATCTTCTCTACCAATGTAATCCCCTTGATTTATTTCCCTACAAGAGGAGGGAGGGTTGAATAAAATAGCCTCCTAGCTTACCCTAAAAAATTAAATTGGAGAGGGATGTCATAGGACTAATCTTGTTAGCTAGGCAACATCATGTGTGTATCAATGAAAATTTACTCCATTTATCAAATGCATTGGAATCTCTAGTCGTTCATGAGGCCACAATCTCATACAATATTGAGAAGAAATGAAGTTCAATCCTGCAATGAGACCTACGGATTTGGGTCAAAATACTACTCATTATAGTCAAATTTTAAAAAACCTAAATGTAAGCTAGTTCTAAAGTAACGTGATGGAAATGAGTGCAAAAACAGACTAAAAATGTAACTAAAACTAGGATGAATATGCATTCATCAAATAACCATAAAATTAAACATTGTTCTCCTTGAGTCAAAATCTAAAACAATCATCAGACTAAAACTTTCATCCCATGAAATTGCCTTACATTCACATCATTCTCATTTCCCTACCACTTGATATGTCCAAGCTTCCCAATTTCCTGTGATTGTAGAACAAATTTATTCATGTCTTTGTTTTGTATATTTGGTTCCCAAAAACACTTTTTCACCACTATCCTGAATACAAGGGACATTTAAGAGTTTTCTTCAAAGCTCAAAAATTTCATAGAAAAACAAGTATGTATGATCCGACACTAGGTTGTGTTAAAAGGATAACAAAAGGAGATATTCATTGTGTCCCTGAGTTGAGAATAATTAGAAGTTTTGTTTCAAAGGAAGACGTGAAGCTCTCCTCTATTCTACTTGAGATTGCACTTATTTGGCAAAATACATATATTGCAAAAATCTTTTTGTTATGTGCACATTGGCATCTTTTCTTTCTGGTGGTATGCCCCTATTACATAGAGAGGTGTATGGAAGAAGATTAAAGTGTATGGTGTAGTGTACCACCTTCAAGTGGATTTTGGCACTTTTTATGGATTATTATTATCTTTTTGATAAATGGAAGGTAAGATGATGAAGGAATAAGTATAGAAGAGGGGTCAGATTAGCATGCAACTTGATTTACAGTTGAGTGCACTGTGTTGTTCTCATAGTCCTGTAATGCTCGTGTAATGACCCCCTCCACCTGTTATTCTCAATAAAGGCAGCCTGAGAGGGCAAATGCCATTATCATATTCACAGGATCAAAACTTAGCAAATAACCAATAATAATTAAAAAATTAATTGAATGGAAAAGGGTTTGGTAACAATATGAAGATAGATTCTCCTCTAGGGAGTTAAATGGAAATGGAAAAATTAAAGTTTGTAGCATGAAATAAAATCTATCTATAAATCCTCTAGCCAAATTTAATCAACTTTCTTTTGGTGACTTCTTATCTGGAAGTCAATCTTTTTAGATTTATTGCAATTTAACCTAAAATGACATGAAACAAAAATGTGGTGAACATTCCAAAATATACTAAGTAAATGGGGGAAACAAAATATAAGCATGTAGGCGTAACAACATAATCAACCATATCAACAATTATCATTACATAATTGAACTTGCAATTTTCTTGTTACAACTTCTCAACCCGCATTTATTCAATCTTTGTGTATACCCACTCACTGGGGGTATTCACACTATAAATCTCAATCACTGGAAGTATTTTAATGATGCACCCACTCATTGGGTGTATCCATAATATCATACTACTCACTGGGAGTATCTCAATGGCATACCCATTCATTGGGGGTAATCACTATAACTTCCATGCATACATTTATTCAAAGATAATATCTTGAGCTTGAGGAAGTCATGTTTATGTAAAATGATACTCATATGGTCATTATAGATTGCAGGAAGTAAAAAAACAACCAACCAATTTAATTGCAATCCATCTGGGAAACTTTAGAAAACCATAGAAGTTGATAAGACAAGTATTCATAGGCGTAACCACATACCTTTCCTTAGAGGTGACTTAATTAAAAAGCAACAAGAGAATATTCAATCAATCAAGCAATCATCTTGCAATTAAAGCATAACACCCAAGTATTACTATTGTGTTCACAAAATATTTGTTAAGTCTAACTTGGGTTCTAAGTTAGGGTTTTGGGGTCAAACTAGGGTTTATAAAGGTTAGACTTCTCAAACCCTAATTATCACATTTTAAGTCATTTCATCTTAGGAAACCCTAGTTTTGGAAACATGTGAATCTTTACCCCAGATTAAACCCATGATGCTCTTTATAATAAAGTATATTACACATTACTAATTAATCTACATTTACTCATCAATTTCATTAATCTTAAGAAATTAGGGTTTTTATGTATTAAATTACATTAAATTAAGAGTGTTTATGAAATTTTGGAATTCGACATAGAATTAGGTCATGAAACCAATTTCTTGCATTCTTCATATTTTTTTGATCATTTATATATATATAAATATTCATATATATATATATATATATATATACATATACATATATATGTATATGTATATATACATATATATATGTGTATATGTATATATATATAAATATATATACATATATACATATATATACATATATATATGTATATATATACATATATATACAGAGAGAGAGAGATACATATATGCTATATTTGGATCTACCTATGATTTTCTATAATTTTTCATAAATTAATTCATTATTGACCAATACATGTTTGCCACCTAGATAGTCGAATAATCTAGGGTTTACGCCACTGGGCCAAGCAGAGCTAATTAGTTAGCACGAGGCTGGTAGCCTTCTCTAGCATGGCTCAGTGAAAAATAAAGAGTAAAAGGCTAGAAAAGTCCTCTTACTTTATGAAGGCAGACCCGGGCTAGAAAGTGTTTTTCCCAGGGGTTGTCTTCAACATCCGATCTCATGAACCGTTGGCTCACACAAGTCAACTCGAGAGTTGACTTTGGGCTTCTGGCTTCTTGAGTGACGGAAAAGCATACCTCCTTCTTCGTCGCACCTTTTTAAACTTAGTTGTGGCCTTCAATTGTTCACAAAACGCACACTAGGGAGGAAGGAGACGGTAGGTTCCTATGCTACTTAGAGCAGAACCGAGAGAGGAAGGATAGGGTTAGTGATGGAATTGGACACATGGCAGGGATCCTCGAGTCTCCTAGATACCAATGAAAAAACTTGTGGTCTCGCAAAGGAGTTACTATCCCTTCATATAGATGTGGGTATTTAGGGTCAACAATGACTGTGGGCTGCAACTGGGGAAAGTTCCCTTAATAATCCACAGTGAGTAAAACTAGGGTTGTTTAGATTTGGGAACACCTGGATTCATTGGGAGAATTTTCAAGTGTTCATATGGACTAGGGAGAGAGGGAAATAAAAAAGAAATAGGGGTATTACTATACTTTCTTTCCTATTCTATTCAGAGGAAGAAGATGGTCTTATGACCATTAATCTATGATCTGAGGGTCATCAGGGGGTGCACAATTATAAGTTCTCTACCCTTATATTCCTAATTTGATTTTTATGTGACATTTAATACATTGGTCAATTAATCCTTCCAGTTTAGGAAATCTAAGATAATCCATATCTCCCTCCTCCTTTACCCAATGCATCTCAAATTCTAAAGATGGGTTTATAATTAAATATTGGTTTGGGAAAGGTTTGGTTCCAAAATACATATATTAGAAGTAATTTTATTTTCTTCAAAGTGTTGCTTTTATTTAAATTTTTTAAGGCATAAAATAACTCTTTTTGTCACCCAAAGATGGCAAGAATTATTATTTTGGTATATAGTTCCTTTGGATGCAAGTTAAGATCAAAATATACCTATTATTTATATTCAACATACCTTTTCCAGAATTTTCTAAACAAATCCTTTTCTAATCACCAATTATTGATTACTTTAGCAAATTAATTTATTATTGACTTTTCCGCTCTTTGTTTAGACAATAGTAATTAATGGATTATTAAAAACCATATAACACACAAAATCCCTTTTCAATGAAGAAATTGCATTCCTAAACCACAATTATCAAATAAAGCAAAAAACACTCAACTTTTCTCATATAGTTTTATCAATGTATTATTTGCATCCAAGTACATATAAAATCATGAAAATTTAGTTTATACCATCCTTTCCCTCATCCAAAAAGTAGGGGCTGAGACTTTTCCATGTCTGTCTTTATCTTCCATGTGGTTTCGTCCTCACCATGGTGAACCTTTACCATCTCAATATTTTTATTTCTGAGCTCTTTCACCTTGGAATCCAATATCCTCATATGTGACTGATGTGTACAAATCATATCATCTTTTGGATCATGTTTGGTTTCATATTCATGTTGTTTTGACTCAATTATCACTCTCATTCATGCTAGATTCTATATTTTTAGCTATTCTTACTTGTCTCATGGTTTGGATTGCAGGTACTACATTTGGCAATGAAATGATGAGTAATATATCATATTATCACTTATTAGATCACTCCTCAAGTATCTACATGTTTTGGGGTTCAAAACTATGCAAATACCACTTTTTACAGCATGTAAATCGGACCTACACACTAAAAGTTATGAGCAGAATACACAACAGCCCAGAACAGCCAGGTGCATGCCGTGTCTTGAAAATGCACGTCGTGCACCTGGGAGAATCGAACAGACTGAAAGTTTCTGGAAAGTTACACGGCATGCACACAATTGCACGGCGTGCACCTGGGAGCTGGAAGTTTGTGGAAAGTTGCACGGTGTGCATTTCTTCAGCGCACGCCGTGCACTTGGGAGCTAAAGGTTTCTAGAAAGTTGCACAACGTGCATTTCTTCAGCGCATGCCATGCACAGTGCATTCTAGAGCAAACTGAAAGTTTCTGGAAAGTTGTACGACGTGCACTTACGGTGCACGATGTGCACTTGGCAGTTTCAGAAATTTGAAAAATATGAGTTTTTGTTTAAAACGAAAGGGGAACTGAATGGGCAGTCATGACTGGTCATTTGTGGAAGTTCTCTCATCTAGAGCAAGTCTAGTGCAAAGGAGGATGATTTTGAGGAGAAAGGAGGTGATTTCTTGCCAAAGGAGTCCATTTCTTCTTCTCTTCTTCACCAAGCATTTTCTCCAAGGTGCAGCAGAGCTTCTTCACTCCACCAAGTTTCTTGGGAGAGAAGTTTGTCTGGTTTGGAGCAGCTATAGAAGTTGGATTTTGTCCTCAAGTCAGAATTCTACCTTTCTTTGGTTACACCTTGGGATTACTTAGTTTTTCCTTCTCTAAATCATGTTAAATTCTGAAAATTATGCACATTTTCTATTGGAAACTATCATGGACGAGTAGCTCCTTTTTCTTAGGCATGGGAGAGTAGCTCCCATGTCATAACTTGTATGAACATATGAATTTTGTACTAAATGTTAGTTTCTTGCATGTTCCAAGAGTTGTTTCAGATCTGAAATGCTTGTTTGTGTGATTGGCCATCATACTTGCATGTTTTATGCTTTCTTTCATAATCTAAGAAGAAGTGTTTGAGAGTATAGAGTTACTCTTTTGGCAACATGTCCTTGACCGCAAGAGTGGTTGGGATGATGTTGAGGAGTAAGGTTTGTGATTTGAAATGAAATACATACACGTGAGTGATGTATGGAGTTAAAATCATCATCACTTCACCAAGAGGTGAGTGATGACTACAAACCTCCTTTCCAAGTTAATTAACATGTTTAAATTCATATTTTAATATAAGATAAGATGTGATAGTGAAATCTCAAGTCTAGCATCCTTCCAAATCTGAATCTTAACCTTTCTTAAGTGATAATTTACTATTTTGTTTTAAATCTATAATTTAGTTGTTCTAATCCAATCATCTTGTGTACAACGATCTAGATTATTGAAAATCATAACTCATGTGCCTAACTAACCAATGCTCCTTGTGTTCGACCTCGACTATAACTACTCTCGTATACTTGCAGGATATATCTAGTTGAGTAAAAGATCATTCTTATGATTGAAACTCATTAGTGTAAACAACTAACAAGTTTTTTCCGTCGTTGTCGGGGAGCATCGGTATTCCTGTTAGAGTAAGAGTTGTTGATAAGTAAATTAGACTAGATCACAACCTTCATATCCACCATCATATCCATAAATCATAATTCATCATGATCATCATTCTTTGTTGAATCTTCCATGTTTGTTTTTGTATCTCATTCACCTTGTTTATTTGCATGAGCATATGGGGTGTTCATAAAAAGATCCTTGAACCGTGCATACCTCTACATTCAGAAAATGAACACATCATTTGCAACCCTCATGGAGCAAGAAGGAGTGAAACCCAAACATGTATGGAGGAATCACAACCCACACAACCATCATCCATGTCACCATCATATGCACCTCCCTCATCTACACATCCTTCATTGTTATAACCTCAATTTCTTAAGAATGTAGTAAAATGCTGTAATTCTCTTTTAAAGAATAAAAGAAATTTATTTCTTTGATTTGTGATGAATTTCGTGTGAAATGGCCTTGATTGATTGATAATGGGCTTTGTTGGCCATTAAGCCCAATTGAAAAGAAAAGAGAAATAAAAAGGAAAAGGATTTGATAAATAAAAGAGAAATATGACAAATAGACTTTTAAAAGAAGATAAAGGCAAACCAATATTCCCCAATATGGGAATTCATGCCTTTAGGATTTCTTGAGGTCCAAGGGACCCAAAATAATAAGGAAATGAAAAAAAGGAAATTCAGTCATTAAATAAGTAAATAAGAAAATGGAGAAAAGAATGAGGTAGAAGCCTCTAGAAGGCAAAGGAAGAATCCCAAAGGGGGATTTCGTGCCTCTTGGATTTCTTAGGTTCCAAGGAGTCCAAGTTGCAATAATAATAGGAGAAGAAAGAAATAAAAATCAAATAAAGTATTATTAAGAAGCAAAGTTGAGATAATAATGAAATATCAAGAAAAATGTGGATATATGGATAATGAATACATCTTAGAAAATATTTCATGTTCACATGGTTTCTAATACTAAAAGGAAGCAAAATAAAGAAAATAAAAGATCATGAAAGAGAAAAATATGCTTAAAATATGCCTTATTAAGAGATAACTTTCATATTAAGAGATAACTTTCATATTAAGAGATAACTTTCATATTAAGAGATCGTACGGATGTCAGTCATCTAATACCTCCAGTCTAACAAGAATAGTAATGGGAGTTATTCCTCCACATCCATACCTCTCTCATTGATCAAAAAGGAAAATTAAAAAGGGTATATCCGAGTTTAGGATAGAAAATCAGATCGAACAGTCCCATGGGGGACCTGTCTCGAGGAGAAACAGAAGTTTCCCCAATCTTCTTGAGAGTCAAATTCTGAGTGGGGAGAGACTCACATAGACAAACCTATATAAGGTCCTAGGAGGTTCCTTGAGATCAGCCACAAACCTCTTGAAGTCGTGTGAATCAATCAGACTGCCAATTCCATTGTGCGAACCATGGTTTTGCTTCCCTGGAGATGCAGTACCATGTCACCCACCGGTCTTCTCGACCCAACTGAATGGTACACCTACGACAGATTGGAGGGTTCCGTCAACTTCGTCCAGTCCTAACAGAGCTTGGCCACCTTATCTTGGTCTCCGTCTCCCTAGAGCCTAGGGTCAACAACCTGGTTGACCATGGCGGGGCACTGCTCACAGGAGGCGAGCCTACACACGAGGAAGGAGAAGAATAGGGCAAAAGACCCCTCTACCCCCGACTATCATAAAGGAACCAGAGGACGAGGATGTCTTTTCAACATGTTTTGAGCCCAACCAGCGTGAAAATAAAAAGGCTTCGTTTGGCTGACGTGGCGGCCACAGATTGGCCCAAAGGTAAATAACCTTGCTAAATTCGCATCTCTTGCTAGAAAACTCAGATGAGGAAAGTTAATACATGAAAAATGATCAGAAAAATACGAGGGATACATTAAAAATGATTTGGGAACCTAAATCAGTATTGTTTTGTAAAAGTATATAATTTGGATGGGAAAAGTATTAAATTATGGTTAGAAACCCTAAATGTTGATAAAGGATGGGTTTAATCTTGCAAGGGAATAAATTCGATTATTATTAAATTGTTTAGTGATAAAAATGAATCTTTATCTATTTTGAAAAGGGATTTGCAAGAATTAGGGTTTTCAACCTAATATTGTCATTTATACTATTAGAAACCCTAAGTGAGGGAAACGGGGAAGAAAAAATATAATTAATTCGAAAATTAGGGTTTTGTGGTCCAAACCTGATCTTGGGATCTTAATGGAAAAATAAGATTAGATAATTAGGGTTTAATAGATATTTTGATAAAAATAAAGTAAAAGTGATAAAAGGAAGTGAAACCCTAATTATGGTCAAAACCCTAAAAACGGCTAGTAACCCTAGGGCCCGATTAGGTCTATTAGACTTGGATACCATGATCCATGATAGAGAATATTGAATGTAATTTTAGGACTAAATTGTGTGCTTGCTTGGTTCTGGATTACTTGCTTGTTTGGATTATTCCTACACCTGAGTCTTCCTGACATGTATGTGGTTAATTATCGTTAATAGCCTTAGTTTCCTGATGGTTTTCCGGATGTTTAATCACATTGAATGCATCTAAACAGTTGGATGTTCATACTTGCAAAATTATAAAGTCACTATGGTTATCACAATTATAAAGAAGTGTGTATTCTCGCACCTACATACCACCCTGATGGAAGATGCCAAAGGTCAGGCCCAGGAGGGTAAACCCATGGGAACCATGAGTGGTGACCCCATGCACCAAGCTCGGGAATGAGAAGGTGGCCTATGATATTGCGTGACGAGAGGGCACCATGAGTGGTGACCCCAGGAACCAAGCTCGGGATTGCGAAGGTGGCCTTAAGTCATTGGCAAAAGAAACCCTAAGGTGGGTATGCCAGGGTTAGGGCAAAAGTAGTGGAGAATGTCATATTGGAAAGCATAAATTGTCTTGTTAATTATCTTGATTGTGATAATTCGATTGTTATCCATAAATGCAAATTTTTTTGGTTGTCCCCACATACTGACATATTCCGATATGCTGACCGACGTTTGGTTTGTCGGCATTTTAGGTACAAGATTGAAAAGGACAAATAGTAAAGTGGCATATGTGGAATTAAATAAGAATTAAAGTACAAAGGAGGATTAGTTAAAATAGACTCCCGAAGCGGATAGAAGTAGATATCCCTGTTTTTGGGAAAGGTATGCAAAGTTTTATTTTATACCACTTTTCAATTTAGTTGGTAAAATTTATTAATTGTTATTGATTATTTGTCAAACCTTTGATCCTGTTAATTGGGATAACGACACCGACCTTTTGGTCTCCCTTAATTGGGGGTTACTGGGAGGCGGGGTCATTACAATTGGTATCAGAGCATAGGTTCCTCACTTAATCTTTAACAATTATTAAATTTTACAAATTCCATAGAACCGAGGGAGTTATTAGAGGATTGTCTGAAAGATTGAGGTGTCTAGGAAAGGATCACGTCTGGGGGCTGGCAATATTTTCCTCCGCACCGCTAGTCAGAATATGAGGACTCCTAGATTGTGTGACTGCCTGGCCGATGTCTTAGGATATGACTCGAAATAAGATAACTTTAGGACTCTCTCATCTTGTTCATCCCTTCTCAACTCAAAATCTATTAAGGATCTTAAGGATTAGGGTTTTTTCTCTTCTCCTTACCCTCTTGAGGTAGGGGTAAGGTTAATAAGGTCTAAGGAATCCACCACCAAATTAATGAAAAGCATGTAAATAAGATGTCATGGACATAAGCTTAATAGATTAAGTGCAAACTAAAGAATAAATACATGCTTAGGTCGTATGACACGAGTTGTCTTTGCCCTCAGGAGAGACCTGAGGATAGACCTCCTTGTTAGGAGGATGATTAGAGAGAGTTAGTCTTAGAGGTAGAGACCTCCATTAAAAGTAGAGACCTAGCACGTCCTTTGAGGATGATGTTAACCCTAACCTTAAGTGGAGGTTAGAGAGAGAGGTGACATGATGAGTTAGATGTCATGGTTTACTGGGCGTTTGGATGGGCATGCCTTTAGAATGCCATATGAGCCATGAGAGGTTGGATGACCTAGCACCTCTGGAAACCTAACTGTAACACCCAAGCCCACTGCCCAAGGCTCTAGCAGTGTTTCAGGAATGACGACTGGCCCCACAGACCACCACTAGCCTTAACTGTGCACTTTGTCCTCACTGAGGTACAAGCCAGGATCAACTTCCTGACTGGTCACCCATCCTAGTACTATTCCAAGTAGAGCACGCTTAACTATGGAGTTCTTTAGTGATGGACTTCCTAAAAAGGAGGTGCACCTTGATGATATGGGTAGTCCAATCATTCCTTTTAAGAGTGTTTTATCTGAGGCCTCAAATCCTGAGATGTTACAATCTCCCCCACTTAGACCCTTGACGTCCTCGTCAAGGCTCAACTATAAGGCCTCATAATCTCTTCCCCATTTCAGTGTAGACCCACAATGGCCCATGGACACCCAGCTCCCGATCACGGAATACCAGTGTAAGGGTGGCTACGTCAACCATGGACAACCCTTTCCTACATGCCTAGACCGCACGGCTCAAGACTAGCATGCCATGCCCATGTGGGTGCCACCTACTGGAGGGGAATTGGCTCTGATACCATTTGTAACACCTGGGCCCACTACCCAAGGCACTAGTAGAGTTTCAAGAATGACGACTGGCCCCACATACCACCACTAGCCTTAAGGGCCCACTTTGTCCTCACTGAGGTGCAAGCCAGGATCAACTTTTTGACTGGTCACCCATCCTAGTACTACTCCAAGTAGAGCACTCTTAACTATGGAGTTCTATAGTGATGGGCTTCCTGAAAAGGAGGTGCACCTTGGTGATATGGGTAGTCAAATCATTCCTTTTAAGAGTGTTTTATCTGAGGACTCAAATCCTGGGATGTTACATTCATCCAAACCACCATCATTCACACCTAATTCACCTCCATCATATATACCACCAACACCCATACCTCATTCTTCCACACCCTCATATCCACCACCTTCATCCATATCACATACACCACCACCATCTACGCCACATCCACCTAATCCTCCGGATCCACATGAAGAACTTGTTGGGTTTTACGGGAGGCAGAGAAGAAGCGAAAACAAAAATTTTCTCCCCAAAACCCAGAACAAAAGGAATCACGTCAATGTCTATACAATAGGAAAGATGGTTTGTGAATCCATACCTTCACCCGAGGCTTTCTCGGTGACAGTACCTCGCATCTTGCGCGGTCTTCACCTCCGATCTTGGATGGTGTCTGTGCAGCTCCTGGTCACATCGAGACTGAACAATCCTGGTCTCACCGGGACTGTCGGGATTGACAGTTGTCCTCCAAGTGACAGAGGTCTCCCGCCTCTGCAGTCATCCACACGAACTTCCTGGAACTCCGATCTCCTTGTCCCACAAGGACTCGGAAGGAGTCACACCCTCCTGTCAGTGTACTAGTCACCAACACACTCTCCTACCACCAGTCGCAACTGCAGTTGTCTTTCCCTTGTTGTGCCTCCCTTTTTCGGGTAGCACTTGCTCAGGCTCTCTCGATTACCAAAACCAGAGAGAACGACAACTTTACAGAGCAACTGGTTTGCACTGAGTTGTACTTTGAGAAGCCCCCAATACCCCTATATATAGGTGGGTCATGGGACATGGTTCTCTATCCCGGGCAATGCGGGACTAAAGCAGGAGTAGAAGGGTTCGAGATTTTCCACAAAAACAACCAACTCGCAACCTGAACCGATCGTTTCACAACTGAAACGATCAGTTGGGGATCTGAGCCAGTCGGTTGACACCTCAACCAATCGGTTGGGACCCATGAACCAGTCAGTTCATGACTGAACCAGTCAGTTTGTGGTCCTGATCAGTTCCCGATTGACTTTCCTTCTTTTGTTTATAATTGGTATCGAATACCAATCCTTGTTCCAATCAAATTGGGCAAGTAAAACGAAAGGAAAATTCTCACCAATCTTACTTTCCCAACTTTCCCGGTTGCAACAGTTGAACCGATTGTTTCAACACTTGAAGCAATCGTTCACCCTATCCATGAACTGATCGACTCACCACCTGAGCCCATCGGTTCACCAAGCTGAGCCGATCGGTTCATCACATGAGCCGATCGATTGGGAGTACAGATTGTGCAGAATCAGTCAATTGCGATTTCAATCAATCTGATACTCTAATCAATCAGTCCAACACCTTGAACACTATGATACTGAGCTATCAATTGATTGAGTGTTTAATTGAACTACTAAACTCCTTTAGTAATCAATCTAAACATTGTTTGTGGACAAAACTCCTTTTCCAGGTTAAATCCTATGTGTGTGACCCTGCAGGCCATTTCACGTTGGAAGTGAAGGTCCATAACATTTATGACTTCACAAGCAAAGAGCAGTGCCTAGTCACACATCAATGCTACCCAAGTGAAATAGAAAGTTGGAGAACAACTTTCAATCCCACAATCCATGAATGGTGTTACAGTGAATGTATAATTCCTTTGTCACTGATATCTAGAATGAACTCGAGGAATGGAACAGTCATCCTGTCAACATTCATTCATTTCCTTGATCTCAGAGCAGACTGGGTGAGATGTGTGTGACATCAATATCACATATTGATTCACACGTGCATGCACATGCCTTTCTCAATCCTACTCATCAAGTGGACAAGGATATCAAACTCCCTCAGGAGGGACAAATCCCATATCTATCACTCACCCCTCAAAAGCCCTATGTGTCAAAGCCACCTAATCATCACCTTTATAACAATCCATGTTTCAGGACTGCATTTGATGATGTCAAAGTGTACCCAACGACATGTGTTGAGTGCAGTGATTTTAGGTCTAAGAATCACACTCACCACCATCACTGTGAGAGTTGACTGTGACTACCAAATCAAGGTTCCATGTGTCACTCTCATGGTGCGTCTGTCCGGTACCTTTTTCTCTAACAAATACCTATGTTCTTGGTTTGATATCACTATATCATGACTAATGAGATTCTGTCATCAACCAACACACAATCTAGTCTTCAGTGTTATTGATGTCTATGGTTATTTCCACAATAACAACTGACTAGGGACTAAACAAGAATGTATACTCTTAACATCCATATGATCTCATCGTTTAGGTCCTGAACCCAAAAGCATACGTCATTGAGTAAAACCATTCTTTAGACATATATCATGTTACACCATCATCTCAGAAACAATTTAAACATATAGATCGGAAATTTCCTTTATTATTATTCAAATCATTTACAAAGTATCCCATTACAATCATCATATGACTTGCTCTATGGGCATACATACCAACAGACTCCCACTTGCACTTAGAGCCAATCACCAATGTACCTCAGTCCTTGTGACCTAGCATGACCATCATGCTTCTACTGCGAAAGGGCCTTAGTCAGTGGATCAACTATGTTGTCTTTAGTTGGTACTTTGCAAATCTTCACATCTCCTCACTGTACGATCTCTCATATGAGATGGAAGTGCAACAGTATGTGATTGGACCGCTGATGTGATCTGGGTTCCTTAGCTTGTGCAATAGCTCCATTATTGTCACAATAAAGCTCAATTGCATCACAACTACTGGGAACTACACCAAGTTCAGAAATGAACTTCCTGATCCACACAGCCTCCTTTGCTGCATGTGAAGCAGCAATATACTCGGCCTCTGTAGTAGAATCGGCAACTGTTTCTTGCTTGGAACTCTTCCAGCTCACAACTCCATTATTAAGGCAAAACACAAATCCTGAGTACGATATGTAATCATCTTTATCGGTTTGGAAGCTTGCATCGGTGTAACCCTTTACAAACAACTCTTCCTCGCCACCGTAAACAAGAAACTAATCCTTAGTCCTTTGCAAGTACTTGAGGATGTTCTTTACGACTGTCCAGTGAGCAACCCCGAGATCTGAATGGTACCTTCTCGTCATACGAGAGCATACGAGACATCTGGGTGTGTGCGCAACATAGCGTACATGATGGATCCGATGGCTGATGCATATGGGACCCCATTCATATGCTCCCTCTCTTCACAAGATTGGGGACATTGAGCTCTAGAGACGGTGACTCCATGTAGCATGGGGATGTTGCCTCTCTTTGAGTTCTCCATGCTGAACCGCTTCAGCACTTTATCGATGTACGTGCTCTGACTTAGTCCGAGAAGCTTTCTAGATCTATCTCTATAGATCTTAATTCCTAGTATATAGGATGCTTCTCCTAAGTCCTTCATTGAGAAAGTATTCCCAAGCCAAGTCTTTACCTTCTCTAAGGCTAAGACATCATTCCCCATCAAAAGTATGTCATCCACATACAATATGAGGAATGTGGTCGAGCTCCCACTAATCTTCTTGTACACACAAGGTTCATCTTCATTTTGAATAAAGCCAAACGCTTTGACTTCCTCATCAAAATGAAGATTCCAACTCCGAGATGCTTGCTTCAATCCATAGATTGACCTTTGCAGCTTACAAACTTTATTGGCATTCTTTGGATCTATAAAACCTTCAGGTTGTGTCATGTACACATCCTCATTTATATTCCCGTTAAGGAATGCGGTTTTAACATCCATCTTCCAAATCTCATAGTCATAATAATCTGCAATAGCAAGCATGATCCTGATGGACTTAATCATGGCAACTGGAGGAAAGGTTTCGTCATAGTCAACACCTTGAATTTGTCGAAATCCCTTCGCAACCAATTTGCCTTTATAAGTTTGCACATTGCCATCCATGTCGGTCTTATTCTTGAAGACCCACTTGCACCCTATGGGTTTTACCCCTTCGGGTGGTTCCACCAAAGTCCATACTTTGTTGGAGTACATGGATTCCATCTCGAATCTCATGGCTTCAAGCCATTTCTCAGAATCTGGTCCCTCCATAGCCTCTACGTAGGTAGTTGGATCATCATCTATGATCAACTCACCACCTTCCTGAGTCACAAGGTATCCAAACCGCTCAGGTTCAAGGCGGGTCCTACTAGATCTACGAGGTCCTTGTGTTACTTGAGGAGACTGAGATTCCACAACACCTTGTGAATCTCCATTTTCCTCTTGTACATCTACCGGTTCTATGTTTTCTTGTTGGGATTGAACCTCTTCAAGCTCTATTTTCCTCCCACTGCTTCCTTTGGAAATAAATTCCTTCTCTGGGAATACAACATTCCTGGTAACAAACACTTTGTTGTCAGTAGGGTGGTATAAATAATATCCCTTGGTCTCCTTGGGATATCCAACAAAATAACATTTATCAGATTTGGGTCCAAGCTTATCAGGAAACATTTTCCTAACATAAGCCTCACAACCCCAAATCTTCACAAAAGACAAATTGGGATGCTTCCCGATCCATATCTCATATGGTGTCTTTTGAACCGATTTAGATGGTACACGGTTAAGTGTAAATGCCGCGGTTTCAAGAGCATGACCCCAGAAGGAAATCGGAAGATCAGCAAAAATCATCATTGATCGCACCATATCCAACAATGTGCGATTCCTTCGTTCAGACACACCATTATGTTGTGGTGTTCCAGGCAGAGTCCACTGTGATACAATACCACGGGCTCACAGAAGGTCCTCAAAATCCTGGCTTAAGTATTCTCCACCTCGATCGGATCGAAGTGCCTTAATACTTTTACCAAGTTGGTTCTGTACTTCATTCATGAAATCCTTGAACCTTTCAAGGGTTTCTGACTTATGCTTCATCAGGTACACATAGCCATACCTACTGAAATCATCAGTGAAGGTAATGAAGTACTGACACCCATTTCTGGCATTAGTTCTAAAAGGCCCACATACATCAGTATGTATGAGTCCTAATAGATCACTAGCTCTCTCACCTTTACCTGAAAAGGGAGTCTTGGTCATCTTGCCCAATAAACAAGATTCACATGTCTCTATTGATTCATAATCAAAAGAGTCTAGATAACCATCTTTATGGAGTCTAGAAATGCACTTCTCATTTATGTGCCCTATATGACAATGCCAAAGATATGTTTTGTTTGAGTCGTTGAGTTTTTGCCTTTTGGTGTTTATATTGTATACATTTGTCTCCAAATCTATTCAGTATAGACCATAAGACATTGGGGCACTTCCATAAAAGATCCCATCTTTAGAAATGGAACATTTTCCATTCTTAATAAGAAATTCAAATCCATCTTTGTCCAAACAAGAGATGCAAATGATATTCCTATTTATGGCAGGTACATAATAGCAGTTCTTCAACTCTATTACTAGCCCACTAGGTAGAGTTAACTCATAGGTTCCTACGACACTGGCGGCAACTCTTGCCCCATTAGCAACACGTAGTTCAACCTCGCCTTTCCCTAAAGGCCTACTTCTCTTAAGATCCTTCACATTTGAACAAATGTGAGATCCGCATCCAATATCAAGTACCCATGACAAAGAAGTAGTAAAGTTAATCTCTATCATGTATACACTAGAAGTAGAGATCTCTATCTCTGACTTCTTCTTCCATCGTTCCTTCGATCCTCTCCATGTAGAAGAAATTGGTTTGGCGAGAGAACCCTTCTCTCCCTTACCTTTCGTTCCATTAGTCTCTATCAATGAACTTTCTTTCTTCTTCACTAATGCATTAAGTGTACATAGAGTGGATTCAAAGGCTCCTTGTATATCTGGATTGTGCAGAACACTTCTCACAGTCCTCAACCAATTATGGAATTTGTTCTTAATTAATTTGCCCATTTTAAAAGATGATTCTTTTGCCATTCTATAAGAGAAAATTGCATTTTGTCAAAACTCCTTTTGATTTGATTTGAATAAAATTTGACGATAGTTAATTAGGCCTTTAATTAATTACCGCTCCCACTATTTTGACTCAAATTGACAGCCCTCACCATCAATTTGGAAGATTGCAGCGTACAATCTTCTAGTGGGTCAAGATCCATATTTCATCAAGTCATGAGTCAGCTTTGGCTGATCGCCCATAATATTGACTATTTAGGTAGGCCATCATGCCAATTGCATCATATGCAACTCTCGATGAATGAACATGTGCAACACCTTGCCATGAACATTCCGTGCCTCTGGGCTTAGACGCTCTAAGAATCACCAGTTAAGTCTAACCCAAAAGCCGACACGGTAAACATGCACCCTGCTTTGGCAGAACCTGCATGTCGATCCTTCACACTTCCACAAGATGGACGGCGCACCACGCTTTGGCGTAACCTACGCTTGGTCGATCGAGTTTGCCATGTGTTTCGCTAATGGAAGGCGTAAAAGACTTAATATTTTAATGAGGGATTTGGTTTTTATATACATATACATATCCAATCACCATAATATATAGTACATATCATATACATGCTATATCCCACAGAAAACATGCAAAATGATAAAAAGCAATGATTATGGCCATCCTATTGTGATTCCTTGAGCCAAGAGGAATCACAGTCATCTAGGTCTACATCACATGCAACTTGTACAAGATGAAATTTGTGCCTGCCTTTCTGGGTTTGATCAACTCATCTCCATGATTGATCGGCTCGCCATCAAGTTGGTTGTTCGGGTGCCACCAGCCGATCGACTGGCGCCTCCAGCCGATCGGTTCACCGGTCGTCGTGCATCTCCTCAGGTCGCCACCCGCTCATCCCGCTCCTCGAACCGGTCGTCTAGATCACCAACCGATCGGTTCATGCCTTGAACCGATCGACTCAGGTCGTCCACCGTTCTTTGACATAACATGAAATAAAATCTATCCTATTTACAATTGAATTTGTTAAACCCCGAGTTACATTCAGGGGGAGCAAAGGTTGGAAAAGAAATCTTGAATTATTTCGAGTTACATCAGGAATGAGAGAAAGGGAATCGGTTTACGGACCGAGATGCAAGCAACCACATACAACCACACACAGATATAGGGGTTTATAGGCCATAATCATGCTACACATCCACCACAAAACTCATTTAAGGGTGACGCGTATCGAGTGCATTAATATTACATATCATATATGTATATTTGGGATTAGTGGATTGGACATGCATAAAGCCAATTTTATTCGCATCGTATGCAATAAATAAACACGACAAACCAAAATCGATCATATCTATAATCCTAAAATATAGAGTAGTTGATGTGGCTCTGATACCACTGTTGGGTTTTACGGGAGGCAGAGAAGCAGCAGAAACAAAAATTTTCTCCCCAAAACCTAGAACAAAAGGAATCACGTCAATGTCTATACAATAGGAAAGATGGTTTGTGAATCCATACCTTGTCCCGAGGCTTGCTCGACGACAGTACCTCGCGCCTTGCACGGTCTTCACCTCCGGTCTTGGACGGTGTCTGTGCAGCTCCTAGTCACACCGGGACTGAAGACTCCTGGTCTCACCGGGACTGTCGGGATTGACAGTTGTCCTCTGAGCGATAGAGGTCTCCCGCCTCTACAGTCATCCACACGGACTGCCTGGAACTCCGATTTCCTTGTCCCATAAGGAATCGGAAGGAGTCGCACCCTCCTGTCGGCGTACTAGTCGCCAACACACTCTCCTGCCACCAGTCGCAACTACAGTTGTCTTTCCTTTGTTGTGCCTCCCTTTTTCGGGTAGCACTTGCTCAGGCTCTCTCGGTTACCAAAACCAGAGAGAACGAAAACTTTACAGAGCAACTGGTTTGCACTGAGTTGTACTTTGAGAAGCCCCCAATACCCCTATTTATATAGGCAGGTCATGGGAGAGGGTTCTCTATCTCGGGCAATGCGGGACTAAAGCAAGAGTAGAAGGGTTCGAGATTTTCCACAAAAACAACCAACTCAGAACCTGAACTGATCGTTTCACAACTGAAACGGTCGGTTGGGGATCTGAGTCGGTCAGTTGACACCTCAACCGATCAGTTGGGACCCATGAACTGGTCGGTTTGTGGTCCTGATCAGTTCCCGATTGACTTTCCTTCTTTTGTTTCTAATTGGTATTGAATACCAATCCTTGTTCCAATCAAATTGGGCAAGTGAAACGAAAGGAAAATTCTCACCAATCTTACTTTCCCAACTTGCCCGGTTGCAACAGTTGGACCAATCATTTCAACACTTGAAGCAATCGTTCACCCTGTCCATGAGCCAATCGACTCACCACCTGAGCCGATCGGTTCACCAAGATGAGCCGATCGATTCATCACATGAGCCGATCGGTTGGGAATACAGATTGTGCAGAATCAGTTAATTGCGGTTTCAATCAATCCGATACTCTAATCAATTAGTCCAACACCTTGAACACTATGATACTGAGCTATCAATTGATTGAGTGTTTAATTGAACTACTAAACTCCTTTAGTAATCAATCTAAACATTGTTTGTGGACAAAACTCCTTTTCCAGGTTAAATCCTATGTGTGTGACCCTGCAGGTCCATTTCACGTTGGCAGTGAAGGTCCATAACATTTATGACTTCACAAGCAAAGAGCGGTGCCCAGTCACACATCAGTGCTACCCAAGTGAAATAGAATGTTGGAGAACAACTTTCAATCCTACAATCTGTGAATGGTGTTACAGTGAATGTATAATTCCTTTGTCACTAATATCCAGAATGAACTCGAGGCATGGAACAGTCATCCTGTCAACATTCATTCATTTCCTTGATCTCAGAGCAGACTGGGTGAGATGTGTGTGACATCAATATCACATATTGATTCACACGTGCATGCACATGCCTTTATCAATCCTACTCATCAAGTGGCCATGGATATCAAACTCCCTCAGCAGGGACAAATCCCATATCTATCACTCACCCCTCAAAAGCCCCATGTGTCAAAGCCACCCAATCATCACCTTTATAACAATCCATGTTTCAGGATTGCGTTTGATGATGTCAAAGTGTACCCAACGACATGTGTTGAGTGCAGTGATTTCAGGTCTAAGAATCACACTCACCACCATCACTGTGAGAGCTGACTGTGACTACCAAGTCAAGGTTCCATGTGTCACTCTCACGGTGGGTCTATCCAGTACCTTGTTCTCTAACAAGTACCTATGTGCTTGGTTTGATATCACTATATCATGACTAATGAGATTATGTCATCAACCAACACACAATCTAGTCTTCAGTGTTATTGATGTCTATGGTTATTTCCACAATAACAACCGACTAGGGACTAAACAAGAATGCATACTCTTAACATCTGTATGATCTCATCGTTTAGGTCCTGAACCCAAAAACATATGTCATTGAGTAAAACCATTCTTTAGACATCTATCATGTTACACCATCATCTCAGAAAGAGTTTAAACATATAGATCGGAAATTGCCTTTATTATTATTCAAATCATTTACAAAGTATCCCATTACAATCATCATATGACTTGTTCTATGGGCATGCATACCAATAGAACTAGTCAAGGAGGATGACCTTCCTCTTAAGGACTACTTTGGTACAACTGCAATGCACATGAGTGGGCCTATTAATATTTTAGAATTTGAGGCAGAGGAGTTTTCTATCAGATCAACCATCATACAATTGCTATAGCTGGATGCATTTGGAGGGACACCAATGGAGGATCTAAACCTCCACATTGCTGAATTTCTACAGTTGGTAAGCACCATAAAGATATATGGTGTTCCTACTGATGGGATACACCTAATTGTTTTTCCATTCTCTCTTAGAGATAGAGCCAAGGCATGGCTCTATACTTTTCCAAATAAGTCAATCGACACTTGGGAGGAGCTTCTAAAGGTCTTTTTGGCAATATATTATCCCCCTAGAATAATTGATGAGCTGAGGAGCCAACTCATCAATTATTCTCAAAGGGATGGAGAGACCTTGTATGATGCATGGTAGAGGTTCAAAGATCTTAAACATCTTTGTCCACATCACAGTCTTAGCAATTGGCTTCTATTGCAATCTTTCTATAATGGTTTGTGCTACAATACAAGGATGTCTATTGATGCAGCTGCAAATGGAGCACTAATGAATAAATCTTATGGAGAAGCCTATGCTATTATTGAAGATATGACAGCAAATCATTTCCAATGGAGTCCAGCTACAATCTACCACCCATCTTTTTCACATAATACTTCCGAAATGCAAGTGGAAGATCACACAGTTGGTGCTATAGACATAATTGCAGCAAGGCTAGACACTTTGTCACAAAGGTTTGACAAGATAAGAACACAACCATTTCAAGCAACCAATATTATTTGTGATGCATGTGGATTGCTTGGACACTCATCTTCTACATGTTATGCTTCTTCTATTTATTCTCCAATGGGCTACACTCCACTGGACTTCTATAGCAATGTCAACCCAAATTTCATTCAGCCACAACAATCACAAGTAACTTCTATTAGAGTCCATGCTTGCAACATTTATTTCAACTCAAATGCAGCAAAATGAGGAGTTCCATCAACAAAGACAATCAATGAAGGGTGACATTTGCCAACTCTCTTCTAAGGTGGACGATATTACCACTCATGCACACATCTTGGAGAAACAAATTGCCCAACAAGCTCTTTCTAGCAAAGAAGCATTTCCACCTTTCTTGCCTAGTCCACCGGAGATGAATCCTACATATTTCAGGCCGGTGACATTGAAGAATGGTGTTGTCAAAGAAATATATCCTTCAAAGTATGATGATGTTGATATCCATGATGATTATGAATTTGCAACTAAAGGGGAGAAAGCTACAACACATGCTCTACATGTTGATTCTTCAAGCAAGCCACATGTCCTTCCTCCTCACACTCTAGATGAGACATTGTTTTATAATGAGAACACTCTTCCCAACTTATATTTTGATGATGCTTTGAAGGAGAATGAAAAGACAAATAGTATTGGTGTATAAAAGAGTATTCTTGTTGTAGCTCATAGGTGCTTTCGCTTGCCCCAAATCAAGGACATATTTGCAAAGAGGCATCAATCTTTAGCACAACAATTTCCATCCTCAAATCAAAGCAATGGACCTCCATCTTCATCATTCCCCATGATAGGTATTCAGTTGAAATCCTCTTGAGTTTGTTATATGTAATGAGGACACTGCAAATTTCAAGCTTAGGGGGAGAGCAACCAGCCGATAGCGTAGTTTCATTCCCTTTTATCATCTTTTTCTTAGTTATTGTTTTCAGTTCTACTCTTCTGGTGGCAAATCTAGTATGATATGAGGTTTATCTTTTATATGTGGATAGAACTCCTATGCTTAACTGATTGTCCTCTTTTGATGAGAAATATCATTTAGAGAAATTGTGAAAGACATGCATTAATCAAATGAAACCTTTTGGCCATCAACATGTGCTTAACCTTGGTTTATGCTTCTAGCCTGAACATTCATCTTTCACATCCTTGATTGCTTAAAACATGTAATGGTTTCAATATTTGTGATTAAATCAACTTTTCAACATCATTTGGAATATAGGATGCCCTTGCCAAGATCTTAGTGCATTTTCAACCACTCTTTCAAAGAAAAAAAAATTCAAAATAAATGAATGAAATCTAGCTAATGTTGCAATTTAGTTGACTCACCTATGTTTTGGAAAAAATTTAAATTTTCTTTTGGCTTATCTCATCTTTATACCCCATAAAATATGGCTAAACTGCCCACATATTATGCTAGCCTAGTGTAAGTCCGATCTGGCCACGATGGTTAGGTGGTATGTCTTAAAAGAGGGTAAAATACCCCAACCGACATTCCACATGTGCATAAGCCTACATTAGTAGCTGAGTGTCAGAACCCATAATCCATTGTAATATCATTTTTGGGAAAGAAGGAGAGTACAACTAAAATTGTCAATTTTAACTAAGAATTCATCATTTGTATCCTTAATAGTTGAGAGTTTGAGTTGCACATCGACTAATTGCTTGGCTTAGTCATCCAAATTCTACTTAGTGTTGTTTAACTAATTGATTCATTTAATTGTGACCACCCCTGCTGAACTAAAAATCTCTTTCTTGGGTGTTTAAGTTAAATTGATGGCTATGAGTATAAACATGTTGATCATGGTTGGCTTGGTCTTATACACATCTTTCTTTTCATTTGATCTATGCATGAACTTGACAATTCTTCATTTGTGTTTCTATACTCTTTTTGCTTGAGGACAAGAAATTGTTTAAGCTTAGGGGGATTTGATGTGCAAAAATCATATCATCTTTTGGGGATCATGTTTGGTTGCATATCCATGTTGTTTTGACTCAATTATCACTCTCATTCTTGCTAGATTCTATATTTTTAGCTATTCTTACTTGTCTCATGGTTTGGATTGTAGGTACTACATTTTTCAATGCAATGATGAGGAATATATCATATTATCACTTATTGGATCACTCCTCAAGTATCTACATGTTTTGGGGTTCGAAACTACACAAATACCACTTTTTACGGCATGTAAATCGGACCTACACGCTGAAAGTTATGAGAAGAATACACAATAGACCAGAACAACCAGGTGCACGCCGTGTCTTGAAAATGGAGGCCGTGCACCTGGGAGCATCGAGCAGACTGAAAGATTTGGGAAAGTTGCATGGCGTGCACGCAATTGCACGGCGTGCACCTGGGAGCTGAAAGTTTCTAGAAAGTTGCACGACGTGCATTTCTTCAGCGCACACCTTGCACTTGGGAGCTAAAGGTTTTTGGAAAGTTACACGGCATACATTTCTTCAGCACACGTTGTGCACAGTACATTCTGGAGCAAACTGATAGTTTCTGGAAAGTTGCACGGCGTGCACCTGGAAGTTTCAAAAATTTGGAAAATACAAGTTTTTTTTAAAACAAAAGGGGAACTGAATGGGCGGTTATGACTAGTCATTTGCGGAAGTTATGTCATCCCAGAGCAAGTCTAGAGCAGAGGAGGGTGATTTTGAAGAGAAAGGAGGTGGTTTCTTGCCAAAGGAGTCCATTTCTTCTTCTCTTCTTCTCCAAGGTGCAACAGAGCTTCTTCACTCCACCAAGCTTCTTGGGAGAGAGGTTTTCCCAGTTTGGAGCAGCTATAGAAGTGGGATTTTGTCCTCAAGTTGGAATTCTACCTTTCTTTAGTTACACCTTGGGATTACTTAGTTTTTCCTTCTCTAAATCATGTTGAATTCATAAAATTCTGCACATTTCTTGTTGTACACTATCACGAACGAGTAGCTCCTTTTTCTTAGGCATGGGAGAGTAGCTCCCATGTCATAGCTTGTATGAACATATGAATTTCATACTAAATGTTAGTTTCTTGCATGTTCCAAGAGTTGTTTCAGATATGAAATGCTTATTTGTGTGATTTGCCATCATACTTGCATATTTTATGCTTTCTTTCATAATCTGAGAAGATGTGTTTGAGAGTATAGAGTTACTCTTTTGGCAACTTGTGCTTGACCACGAGAGTGGATGGGGTTATGTTTAGGAGTAAGGCTTGTGATTTGAAATGAAATACATACACGAGAGTGATGTATGGAGTTAAAATTGTCATCACTTCATCGGGAGGTGAGTGATGACTACAAACCTCCTTTGCAAGTTAATTAACATGTTTAAATTCATATTTTAATATAAGCTATGATGTGATAGTGAAATCCCAAGTCTAGGATCCTTTCAAATCTGAATCTTAACCTTTCTTAAGTGATAATTTACTATTTTGTTTTAAATCTATAATTTAGTTATCTTAATCCAATCATCTTGTGTACAACAATATAGATTATTGAAAATCATAACTCTTGCGCCTAACTAACCAACAATCCTTGTGTTTAACCTCAACTACAACTACTATCGTATACTTGTGGGATATAGCTAGTTGAGTAAAAGATCATTCTTATGATTGAAACTCGTTAGTGTAAACAACTAACAGTTACTCAAGGTATAACAACCTTCCTTGGAGCTCTACTATTTCAATGTTCAACATATGTGTAGGATCCTTCACATAATGGTTCATATTAGACACATGGAACATGTCATGTATCATGTTGTACTATGACAGTAAAGCTAAATGATAAGTGGCCTTGCTAATCCATTCTAGAACTTTGAGAGGACCCACATATTGGGCACTAAATTTTCCTCAGTTTTTAGCTACAGCTCAGAGGGGTTAGATTTTTAGAAACACATGATATCCCATAGTAAAATGCAGATCTATTAGCTTTGCATCAACATATGACTTTTTTTGACCCTGGGCTTTCTTTAGCCTCTTCTTGATCTTAGTGACTTTATCAACATATAGTTGTATTTCCTATGACCTAAGAAAGATCCTCTCACCCACATCATCCCACTGAAGTAGTGACTGATGTGACCTGCTATTAAGAGCTTTGTATAGAGGATCCTGATATTGGCTTGGTAAATATTGTTGTAGGCAAACTCAGCTAAGGGTAGGTATTGTTCCCATGATCCAGCCCAATCTAGAACACATTCTCTCAATGGATATTCTAGGGTCTGGATCGTTTGTTCTGATTGACAATCAATCAAACAATGATGGGTTGTGCTAACCTTGAACCTTTTGCCAAGTTCTTCATGGACTTGTTTCCACAACTTGGAAGTGAACTTAGGTTCACGGTCATAGATAATAAAACTTGTAACACCATGTAAATGAACTATCTCTCCAATGTAAAGCTCAACTAAGTCTGACACTTTGGCAGTAATCTTTAGGGTAGGAAGTGTGTTGACTTAGTTAGACAGTCCATCACGACAAATATAGCATCATGAATTTCTCTTATCTTAGGAAGATACACCATAAAATCCATGGTGACTTGGTCCCAGTTCCACTCAAAATCTCAATCGATTGTAGTAACCCACCGGGTCTCTGGTGCTCAACCTTCACCATCAAGCATGTAAAATATCTAGACACGTATGAGGCTATAACTCACTTCATTACTGGCCATCAGATAGAATGTTGCAAGTTTTTTAACATCTTAGTGGTGTCAGGATGTACACTATACTTTGATCCAAGAGCTTCTTGCAGGATGCGATCCTTAAAAGATGAACCCTCGGGAACCTAGATATGATGCTTATATCAGATCTCACCATCCACACCTATCAAGAGGTGTGTTTGACGCTTCTCCATCATACCTCTCATCTTCTCTAGCTCTGGGCTGACCAAATGGGCTGCTACATGTTCGGTTAATAGGTCAGACACAATTGGAATATTGGCCAAATGGATTGTATCTACTAATGGTTGTGCAATCCATCTAGTAGAGTCTTGTAGTCTCTTCCATTGGGTGACCAAATTTGCTGCACAACTGAGACATTTTTGATTGAGGGCATCAACTACCACATCGGCCTTATCGGGATGGTAGGCTATGGTGAAAGAAAAATCCTTCAGATTCCATCCAACGTCATTGTTGTAAGTTCATGTCCTTCGAATTAAACAACTACTTCAGACTTTTATGGTCAGTGAAAATGTAAAAGGTAGCCCATACAAATAAAGTCACAAAATCTTCAAGGCGTAGACAATTTCCACAAGTTATAGATTGTGGGACAGGTAATTTAACTTATTGGGTTTAAGCTAACTTGAGGGAAATGAGACTACAAGTTGGTTTTTCTCTAACACTCATCCTAATCCCATATTTGATGTATCAGTGAAGATCACGAACCCATCATTACCCGAAGGTATGATCAAGATGGGGATGAGGTAAGATATTCCATTAGCTCTTGGAATTGTGTTTCACATAGGTCAGATGAAACAAGCTTCTCATCTGTCTGAGTGATCTTGGTGACGGGTAGTGAAGTCTTCAAGAAATCCTTGATGAATTGTCGGTAATACCCAGCCAATCCCAGGAAATTATGAATTATAGATGGGGTCTTCAGTGTCGGCCATCCTTAAACAATTGCTACTTTGGTAGGGTCCACCGATATGGTTTCTCCAGATATAATGTGCCCGAGGAACATAACTCAGTGTATCCAAAACTTGTATTTTGAGAATTTCCCAAAGAAATTTTGCTTTCTCATGATATCAAAGACCTTAGGATAGGTGATCATAGTGTTGTTCTAGGTCATCAAAGTAGACCATGATGTCATCTATGAATACTATGACAAAGGTGTTGGGGAAGGGTTGGAACACACTATTCATGAGGTTCATGAACACACTTGGACAATTGGACAACCCAAAAGGAATAACAAAAAACTAGTAGTGGCCATAATAGGTTTGAAAAGTAGTTTTTAGGATGGCCTTATTCATAACTCGCAACTGATGGTATGTAGATCTCATGTCAACCTTTGAGAAGACTCAGGCAGTTTTGAGCTGGTTGAGCATGTAATCTATGAGGGGTAGGGGATACTAATTCTTAATTGTAGCCTGGTTTATCATTTTGTAGTCTAAGCACATGTAGAGAGATCCATCCTTCTTTTTTACAAAGAGTACCAATGCTTACCAAGGAGAACCTGCAGTTGCTTCTTTAAGTTAAGTAACTCGACATGAGCCATCCTGTAAGGTGTCGTGGAAATTGGGTTTGTACTGGGAGCTAGCTCTATTGAGAAATCCACTTGTCTCTCTAGAGGTATGCCAGGAAAATCATCTAGGAGCACATCCTCATAGTCCCTGGCTACCTCTATTTCCTCTAAGGGTTGTACCTTAGGCTCTGGCTTAGTAACTACAACTAGGAACACTAGAAAACCTTTAGCTACCATCTGTTCCACCTTCAGAAATGACACATAAAAGCTGGCAGTGCCATCTTTCCTACCTCTAATGGTAAACAGTGGATGAATTATCTTCTCTATCCTTATTTTATTTTCCCTACTATCTATCTTTGCATTATAGTTATAAAGCCAATCCATTCCTTTAATGACATCGAAATCATTCATATCAAGCAGGATAAAGTTGGTAGCGAGTTCATTGTTCATATAATTCACATGAATGACCAGTGTTTGTAAAAGGGATGAGAAGATACGACCACTAGGTGTGGTGACTTCCAAAACATACCCAAATTCATTGAAATCCAAACAAAGAATAGTTGTAACCTTACATGAAATGCAAGTATTAGTAGAACTAGAGTCGAACAAATCTTTAATAACATGTCCCATGATATCAACCTGTATTTATTTTAGTTATAACTATCAAGTATTTCATAGTAACAAATAGGAATTGGAGTTCTAGGAATGGTTACCTTCTATGAGCTCTCCCGTATCTGGGGTTGCCCTTGATTGTGTTGCAACATCTAGTTAGGCAGACATTGGGCCTGGACCTCGAGGGTTAGAGAGATGATAGTTGACTATGAAGAGTCCCTCTTTCTAACTAAAAAAAAGGCACCCGCTTCTCATAGAGACATTTTCTAGGGTGCTTTTTATTGTAGGTGTGACATTCCAGTTAACAATTCTACTGACCAAATTTTACCATCCCTCCATTTCTACCCATGACAGTATGACCTTGTGCCTATCTATTATCATTTCTTGGGGTAGAAGTGCCTTCAATGAAACCCAAATATCCTTTGGGTGGGTTCTGAGCAGGAAAGATGGTCCTTTCAATGTCTAAGACGAAGTTTATGGACTCAATGGAGTTTGGGGGTTCACTAGACATCAAATGGAGTTTTATCTTGGGGTGTAGGAGCTTAATAAACTGCTCTACTTGCCATTCCTTAGTAAGCGTGTAGGCAAAGCACTCCAAGAGATGGAATTTTTTAGCAGAATCTGCCACTTTAATGTTGCCCTCATAGAGAAGCTTGAACTACTTCTCATTTTACTTCTTGGTAGATCTAGGGATAAAACTTATAGAGAATATGGTGCATAAATCTACCCATCCATCGACTACCTAGTTAGATATCATTTAGTAATATAGTTTTCCCACCATAGATTCAATTCTCCTCAAAGGAGAAGATAAATAAAGGACATTCTTGTTGGTTTGCACCTCTAGGATGCGGAAGCAATTCTCCACAACTAGGAGCCAGACATCTACTTGACTTCTATCTTGTCATCACCCCAAAAATTCTCTATGTTCATCTTGACAAATTCGAGGATGGTGGCTCCAAAGTGAAGGCATACATGTAGGGGTTCACCATTCTCATCTCTGGTGATGTCTTTGAGGGCCAGGATACTAATGGCCTTTGTGAGCTTCTACTACTATTCTAGCAAGAGTCCCTCAAGGGTCTAGATCACCATGTACCTAGTAGAGCTGGGTCCACCAACATAAGGATTTCCTTCACCCTTAGGTTCATCTTCTAACATGAGCTCATCCTTGAGATCTAGACCATTTTTTGGTTTTGGGGTTTCAAAGGGGATGGTATCAGGTTTGGGACTTTTTCAGTGGAGGACTCCTATGAACTCTTATGCTTCTCGGAAGACTCTCCTTCCATGGATTTCCTCCTTTTCTCTACAAAAACCTTCTTCCTTCAGGAGACCTTCATGTTTGGGTGGTCCCACGGGGTGTTGTCAGCAATGGCAATAGTCTTGATGAGTGCCATACTATTTCACATAATAAATTAATATGAGTTTTTATGTTTAGGGCATTTAAAGCATCACAAATGTTTTCCATGACATCTTAGTTACATGCATTAGTTATATGATGGAGGATGCCTTAATCCTAATAATAATGTGTACTTTCTTGAAACAATATAGAAGCAGTCATTGGGTCCCTGAGGTTTTTTGAGGGAAGCAGGGGGTAGATAAGGGATGAACAGTAAGATGAGAAGAAAACCTAGAGGTATTTTATTTTAGACAAGAAGGATGCATGGATACCTGAGAGTCCTCGTAAGTAGACTAGTGATGCGAAGGGAAGTTTTGCTAGACCCCGAGGTCATGATTCCTACTAGACACCATCGGCTTGGAAAATGCCCTAATAATTCCTTCAGGCTTTATGGAATTCTTTGAAATTTACTAATTATTAAAGGTGAAATGGTAAATCTGCTCTTAGATACCAAATGTAACAAACCCCTCCCCCTGTTATCCCCAATTAAGGTGGACCGTCAGGTCAAGATCCATTATCATATTTACATGATCAAGGTTTAGCAAGTAACCAAAAATAATTAAAAATTTCATTTAATAAAAAAGATTTGATAAAATATGAAGATAGATTATCCTCGAGGGAGTTACATGGCAAGGGAAAACTAAAACATAAATAAAATCTATCAAAAAATCCTCTCGTAAACTTTAATCAACTTTCTTTTGGTGCCTTCTTCTCTGGAAGTACATATTTGAAGATTAATTGCAATTTAACTTCAAACGACACAAATTAAAATGTGGTCAGCATATCATAGTATACTGAGTACGTGGAAACAAAATATAGCATGTAGATGTAACAAAATAATAAACCATAGACACAATTATCATTACATAATCGAACTTGCAGTTTCTTGTTGTAACTTCTCATTGGCATTTATTCAATCTTTATGTTCACCCACTCGTTGGGGGTACTCATACTATCATACTCACTCATTGGGAGTATTGTAATGATGTACCCACTCACTCGGGGTAATCTCTAATCATACCCACTCACTGGGGGTATTCATAATATCGTACTCACTCACTCATAGTATTATAATGGCATACCCACTCACTAAGGGGGACTTTTCTAAAACTTCCATTCATATATTTATTTAGACATAATATCACGGGCATGAGAAAGTTATGTTTATATAAAGTGATAGTCATACGGACATAATAGATTGCATGAAGTAAACAAACAACCAAGCAGTTTAATTGTAATCCATACAAGAAATTTTAGAAAACCATGGAAGTCGATAAGGCAAGTATTCATAGGCGATGCCACGTACGTTTCCTCCAAGATGATTTAATTACAAACCAACAAGAGGACATTCAATCAAGCAATCACCTTGTAGTTAATACATAACATCCAAAAATTACTATTGTGTTGACACAATATTCATTAAGAGTGACATGGGTTCTAAGTTAGGGTTTTAGGGTCAAATTAGGGTTTTATTACATTTCAGATTCCCAAACCCTAATTATCACATTTTAAGGTTTTTCATCTTAGAAATTCCTAATTTTGGAAACATGTGAAATATTTACCCTAGATTAAATCCAAGATGCTCTTTTTTATTGAAATAAATTAGACTATATTGATTAATCAAGATTTACTCATCAATTTCATCAATCTCATGAAATTGTGGTTTTCATGTATTGAATTATATTAAAGTAAGCATATTTATGCACTTTTGGAATTCGAGACAAAATTAGGTCATGAAACCATTTTTTGGATTCCTCATATTTTTCTGATCAAACTTATATGTATTTTATATTTGGTACCTTTGATTTTCTAGAATTTTTGTAAATTAATTCCTTTTAGACCAATCCAGACTTCCCACCTAGACAGTCGACTAGGCCAGGGTGCGTGCCGCGGGGCCTTGTCTGAGCCAATTGGCTCAGGAAAGGAGTAACTCAATGAAAAAGGATAAAATCTCAAAAAAGTCCTCTTACCTAATGAATGATGACCCAGGCCGAAAAGTCTTTTCCCTAAGGGTTGTCTTCAACCTATAGTCTCGTGCACCTCTGCCTCTAGCGAGTCATGTCAAGAGTTCACCCTAGTTTTCTGATTTCCTAATAAGCATCGATGTAAACCTCCTTTTTCACCTCACCTTGTTGGACTAAACTCTGGCCTTCAATTACTTAGTGAAGGCACAAGCAGGGAGGAAGAATAGGGAAGGTTCCTGCGTTTCTTAGAGTTGGACTAAGAGAGGAAGGAATGGGTTAGAGATGAAATTTGACAGAGGGAAGGGATCCTCAAGTCCTATAGAGCCTCACCAAAGTAGTTTTGGTCTTAGAGGGGGGGATATAATCCCTTTATATAGTCGTTGCTTTGGAGGGTCGGCATTGACCTTGTTCTGCAATTAGCAAAAGTTCCCTTAATCATCCATAGAGAGTAAAACACGGTTTGTTTAGATTGGGGACTGCCTCCCAGCTTCTATGGGACAATTTCCAAGTGTTCACATGGGCCAAGGTGAGAAAAAAAAGAAAGAGGGGTAATACTGTAATTGGATTTCCTATTTTGTTCAGACGTAGAAGATGTTCTTATGAATATGTATTTTCAATATGAGGGCCATCAGGGTGCACACCATTATAAGAGAACCACCCCTATATTCCTAATTCGATTATAATGTGACATTTAGTACATTAGTCAATTAATCCCTCCACTTTAGCAAATCTTAGTTAATTCATATCTCTCTTCCCCTTTATCCAATTGATCTTAAATTTTATAGGAAGGCTTTTAATAATCAAATTTTGGTTTGGGAAAGGATTGGTGCCAAAATACAAATATTGAAAGTAATTTTCTTTACCTCTAAGTATTCCCTTTATTTGAATTATTTAAGGCATCAAATAACTCTTTTTCTCACTCAAATTCTGGGAAAAATTCTTATTTTTGTATAAACTTCCTTTGGATGTAATTTAGGATTAAAATATTCCTATTAGTTATATTCAACATACCTTTTATAGAATTTTCTAAACAATTCCTTATTTAACATAAATTCTCCATTACTTTTGAAAATTCCTTTGTTATTGAATTTTCTACTCTTTCATTTGCCAATACTTATTAATGGAATTTTGAAAATAATAAAACTAACAAAATCCCTTTTCATCGGAGAAAGTGCATTCATAAACTACAATCATCAAATAAAGCACAAAACACTCATGTTTTCTCATATAGCTTTATCAATGTGTTATTTCCATCCAAGTATATACAAAATCATGAAAATTTAGGTTATAACAACTTGTATAGTGACCTAACAAGGGAAGGAGTGATGATTCCATGAATTTATTGTAATAGTCAGTTTGAAGAATAATGTGTTTGATCCCTACCATTTCCTCAATTACTTTTCATGTTTTCCAAGGAAACATGATGTTCAGTTCCTAGGCCACATAGGGTGCTTGCTAGCCATTGGCTTGTTTCAATAATTTTTTATTGAGAGGTATTACTTCACATAAATGATGAAATATTCTATTCATAAGGTTCATATGGATAGAAAGAGAGTTTGAAAGACAAAAGGGCATCATGAGAACTCATAATGCATGTAACTGGAAGAACTTCATCTTCTTGATATCTAAGCCCTAGATCTTCCACTAATGATAACTGCTCCTCAAATCAATTTTTATGAAAACCATTATAGTCTTGATCTAAATAAACTAGTCATTAACCTAGGAAAATGATAGTTCTTGGATGGTTACTTAATTGGATATCATGTAATAGATGCACAAGTATAACGAATCATCTTTCTTCTTGATGAGAAGAATGGGATCTCCTGAGAGGGTTGAATTTGGGCTAATAAAACCCATATCTAAGAGCTCCTATTGATCCTTCTTAAGATCAACAACACTTTAAGTGCCATAATGTAGGAGAATTTTGAGATTGGCAAAGTTCTAGGATCCACTCAATAGAAATTTCAAATATCTCTATCAGGAGGAGGACCTAGAAAGTCATAAGGGAAAACATATGGAAAATTATTAACTATAGGAAAAAAATAGTTTTCTCCTACTTCACTAAAAAAAATACAAGAAACACCATGTTTCCCTTAATTCTCATCTTTTTCAATTGCATGGATGTAATGAAGGGTCTCTTCCCATCCCTTCTCCTACCTTTAACAACAAAGGCCTTGTTATACATGGGCCCCCTACCCAATTCTCTAATAGATTTCCAGGAATGATGAACGGCCACACATACCACCACATGCCTCATATGTGTGCTTCATACTCACTCACACACAAAAAAGATCAACTTTCAGACAATTTACCCAGCCTAATACTACTCCGGGATGAGCATGCTTAACCAAAGAGTTTTTGGTGATGGAATCCCAAAAATGGAGGTGGACCTTGGGGATATGGGTAGTCCAATCATTCCTTTTAAGATCATTTTTTCTAAGGCCATACATTGTCAAATGTTATAATCTCCCCTATGTCGATGCTTGATGTGCTCATCAATGATCAACTATATGCCAAATAATCTCTTCCCCATGTATGTGTAGACCTACAATGGCCCATAGACACACAATTCTCATCCATGACTACCAGTGGAAGGGCAGCTCCATCTCATCTCAGTTAATAATCCTTTCCTACATGCCTTGACCGCATGATTTAGGACTGCCATGCCACATGCCCATGTGAACCTCACATACTGGAAGGAAATTAGATATGAAACCATTTGAAATTTTAGGGCCCAATTCTCAAGGATCTAAGAGATTTTATCGAATGAGAAATATCCCCATAGACCAGCACAAACAATGAGTACACACCATGTACTCAATCCTACATAACCATGGATCAAGTTTTCAATATGCCTCCCATACAAGTACAACTCTAAGTTGAGCATGCTCAATCAAAAAGTTCTTAGTGATGGGATCCCTGACAAGGAGGTGCACCTTGGTGATATGGGTAGCCTAATCATTCAGTTTAAGACCATTTTACCTGAGTCCTTAAGTACTAGGATGTTATAATCTCCCCCATGTAGAGGCTTGACGTTCTCATTCAGGGACAACTCCATGGACTCATAATCTCTTCCCACTTCTGTGTAGACCTAGAATGTCCTATACATCTAGATCCCATCCATGGCTACTAGTTCAAGGGAGGATCCATATTGTCTTAGAGAATAGCCCTTTCCAACATGACTTAACCTCATGACTTAAGACTGCATGCTACATTCCAATGTGGGTCCCCACCCACAATAACGAAGCTAGCTATAATACCATTTGTAATGCTCACGCCCATTGCACAGAGGTCTAATAGAATTTCTAGAATGGTTGCGGGCCCCACAGATCACAACAAGCCTCATTTGTGTTCTTTGTCTCCACTCACGAACTATCTAGGATCACCTTCCTATCATGTCACCCATCCTAGTGCTACTCTATGATGAGAATGCTTAATCGTAGAGTTCATAGTGATGTGATGCCTGAAATGGAGGTGCACCTTTGTGATATGTGTAGTCAAATCATTCTTTTCAGGATCATTTTGTCTGATGCTTTAAATATTAGGATGTTATTATATCCCCCATGTAGAGGCTTTACATTCTCATCAAGGACTATATTGTCTCATAATTCCTTCCCCATTTCAATGTTGATTTATAATGGGCCATACACCTAGATCCCATACATGTCTACTAGTGTAAGGGTGGATCCATCTTAGCTCAGTGAATATCCCTTTCCAATATGCCTTGACTACATGAATTAAGATTGGCATGCCACATTGCCATGTGGGTCCCACCTACTTCAAAAAAACTAGCACTAATACCATTTTGAATGCTCAAGCCCACTTCCCAAAGCTAAAATACAGTTTCAAGAATGATGAATGGACCCATAGACCACCACTTGCACACTTTATCCTTACTCATGCATAGTCTAAGATCACCTTCCTGACAGGTTACCCATCCTAGTAAAATTCTAAGCTAAATACGCTCAACTGAAGAGACGTTAGTGATGGGATCCTAAAAAAGGAGGCACACCTTGTTGATATAGGTAATCTAATCAATCCTTTTTAGATCATTTTGTATGAGGTTTTAAATCCTATAATGTAATAAGGTTCCTCCCCATGATAGGAAAATATAACAAGCTTATTCATATAATCCGTTAGGGCATAATTCTCATGAAATTGACTCATCCCAAAGATTATATAAAAATCTTTATATTAACAACCACCATGTTAATAAGAAAAATCCTTACCTTAATGGATAAGGGAAGTATAACATCCCAAAATTTCACTTATATTATTTAGAGTTCATAATGGGTTTTTATGATAAAAGTTGAACAATAGAATTAATGACGATAGACACAATTTATAAAATTTCTTTACATTATTAAAATGATATATCTTGTTCTCATGTTCATTAAATAACTCAACCTTATCTTAATATGAAAGAAAATAAGAAATAACTCTTTCATTTTCTCTCTCCATTAATGATCCCCTAAAATATGCATAGAAAGATAATTACTAGGCCCAAGAGTGGACAATCACTCTCAATCTCGAAATTGGACTCAAAGAACTGACTAAGGAAATGATAATTCACTTCATCTCGTATTTTTATACATGTACACTAAGATTGTTATCCATATAAATTTGATGAAAAAAAGATGATTAAAACCTAGATCTAACAATATAGGAAGATTCTAGACTTCTTATTTAACTTATGGTTCAAATTTGAAGTCATTACGACTTTATTTGACCCCCTAACTTGAGTAGAGAAGATTCTGTATAGTTTCTAATTACATATTTTTGTTTTAATTATTTAACCTAGTTCCAAATTTTACTAGATATGCACGCCTCCAATTTTCTCAACTTTTTCCTATAGTTAAAGTTATTCAGGCCATCATACGTCTTGCATTTTTATCTGAATGTATGGATATTTGTCCACCATTGGATGAAGATCCAAGGTTTGGCACTTTGTCATCTAGCTCCTATCCTAATTAAGACTCTACCCAGTCTAGTGCTCCACATAGTCTGGTGATTTCCTCACTTATGTTGATGAATCAATTGGTATTTCAATCCCAATCTACTTGGGACATTATAATGAACCTATATATACCTAGTCCTTAACCTTAGTGTGCCCCCCTACAAAAACCCACACCTTCTCCAATTGTGAGTTGCAGTTGCTAGTCTCTAGCTCTTCAACAACTGAGTATTGATCCTAGAAGCTTCGATATCCTTTTAGGAGTTTGTAGAGAAGTTCAATTGTAAGTGAGGCGCCTAAGTTTGTCGCCACCAATCTAGTCCTCATCTCTGGCGACGATGACCCAATCTTCTCAGATGTGTCCACTTCATGCAATTTGTCTTCCGATAAGCATCCTAACATCTATATCTTGCTCTCTCTAGTGTTTTTTGGGAAAGAGTTGGACCCTTCTGTTGGGTCGACAAACTCTGACCCCATAGTTGGAGAGGGTGATGGTGGTCAAACCACTTGATTAGCATATGCGCCTAGTTTTCAACCTATTTATCTTTGGAAGATGATCTCAAAGTCAATGTATCCGTCATTATCAAGTTTCTTTTCTAATGCAATATTTTCATCATTCAAGGTCTGTTGTTCTATCTTCCATATGTGGCAAGGATGAGACAAGACATTGTGCACAATCCATCATCCTTGTTTGGTACTTCAATTTCGGCTGGTCATGGAAGAGACATTTGAGATATTCTTTTCACCTAGGTCACAAGAAAGATAGGCTCTTGGCCAGAGGTCCCTATTCTAGAAAGCCAGTAACACCATGTCAATGGGAGAAGAAGCCTGGCCAGAGAAAGGATTTCGTGTCCTTGCAATCTTGATGATCATGCTACACGTTCTAGAGTACTTTAGGGATTTTTCTTAGTTTTTTTTGTCTATGTGACTTTAGAATCATAGTTCTGAAAATATTTCCCCTGGTCACGCTCTAAGTCTGTGATATAATTGAAGGGTTTCTTTGTCTTTTAATTTTTATTATATACAAACTCTAGGTTAAATCTAAATTAATTTATCTAGACTTTGATTGGTCAATACTTGGAATTTCATATCCTTTTATTGGAAAGTCCTATGGGGATAAGTAATATATGGTTTTTGATTAATTTTTTGTGATCTAGACAATGGTCTAGGTTTTGAACATGTTTTTGGTTGGTTTTCACGAAGTATTAGATTTAAAGAAATTAGGGTTTATGAACCTAATTTAGACTTTGGACTTTAATAATAGGTTTATTAAGAGATAACTCTCGGGGGAATCTTAAGAGATTATTCATACTGATCTAAGAAAGTGGTTCATGCCCATGAGTGTTCATACTTTTAAGCTTGAAATATATATATATGTTTCTTAAGTAAGACCTTCATAAATATTATGATCCAATGTTAGAAGATTTTAGGTTAAGATATGCAAGTACGATTATCATACTTTTAGGGTTATGTCTTTACATATGGTCGATATCTCAAGTAGAGATATGTTATTATGATCTCTTAGATGATTAAGATCTAAGAATCAAGAACAATATAAGTTATAAGGTAGATTAAAGTCATGATTAAGTTGCAACATAAGATTTCATGAATATTCAAGATTTAAGTCATGATAGGAATATGAGAACATAATGCTTTAAGATATATGATGTAAGTCCACTAAGATGTATGCTTTAGAATTTATGATAAGATTCTATTAGGATTCATGTATTATGATTCAAGATATTAGTTCATGATAAGACCATAAGATCAGGATGTATTAAGTTTCATGTTAAGATCAGATTTAATAACAGGAAGTGAGATTATGGAGTTAGACCCAGGTTCTTTGTGCAAGTCATGTGGCCTAGTCACCCTAGTGTAGTCCAACATACGAAAGGCATGACCCATGCCCTTTGTGCAAGTCATGAGGCCCAAGACTTTAGTGTAGTCTGATTAAGATACATAACATATGCCCATAGTGTAGGTTGTGTGACCTAGGCACCTTAGTGCAGGCCATGAGACACACGTACCAGAGTACATATCTCCAAAATAAGACCTATAAAAAGATAAGTATTAAGTTAAATAAAGAAGAGATATTTATGTTTTAGATTTATATGCAGAGTTTAGTGTTAGTTCCATGTTCATAATTTCAAGAATATTTTGTAGTTTCTTATTTCTTTAATAATGTTTAAGTTAGGATACTCATGCCACTTACTCAAACAACCATTTTTCCAATGTGTGGCTGGGGATGAGATGCCCACAGGAGGGGAGTAGGAGTAGAAGTACTGCATAGAGACTTGAAGCACCATGACAGAGTAAGGGAAAGATCAGGTGGGGTGCTAACAATAAGTTGATCCTTAGCTTTATAGATTCAATTTATGTTTCCATATTTAGAACTCTAGACTAGAGATTTTATCTCAAGTTGTTTTCTATGTGATAGGATTTAAGTTTCCATTTGTAAGAACAATGATGAGAATGTTTGATCTTTCAAGTGCACATGATTTGTTATATTGTTGTTATGAATGCCGATTTTTTGTAATCCCCTCTTAAGTGCATAAGTTATGGATACCTCTGTGTTGCTTCTGCTAAGTGCATGCGTATGCTTAGGGAGGATGTTACAGGAACCATAGATAAAATCTTCCTTGGTTCATGTATATGCCCACTGGATGTGATGATATCAAGTAATAATTTAAATGCTCAATATGTATACTAAGCATATCAATTAGTGTTATAGATAGAGAAGCATGAGATACACCAACAAGATATAAGGTTTACACTTAGGTCATTAAAAAAAGTAGTGTTTTCAATGACCTAACATGGCTTGCCATCTTCTACCTCTATCATGAACATACACATTTCCCTATTCACCTCATAATCATCAATTCCACCACCCTTGTCATTGTAGGAAAACTACTAAAGGAAATTGGTACAATTCCTCTTGATGTAGCCAATATCTTGATAGAAGTAGCATGCACCCTGTCCAACTCTACATTGCATAATATGATGCTTCTGACACTATGGGAACTTGAGAGGGCTTTTTTGTTATAGTTTATTATCTGAGGGTGTTCACCTACATTTCTCTTGTTGTCATGCTTCTTGTGGTAATTTCTCTGCTGATCATGGTGATTCCATAGGTTGTTCTTCTAGTAGTATTGTTGCACATTAAAGTTCTTTTTTCAAAACCAAACTTGATGATCTTTGAGCTCTAGAACATTCACAAGGGCCTCTTTAATGGTCTTGAGACCTTGTCCTGAGAGTGGAAGACTAAGATCTTTTTTCACACACTATATAAAAATGTTTTGTAGTTTATCCCAATAAGACAATTCCCATATTTCTGAAGGATACAAACAATGCATGGAGTTTTGGGTAAAAGGCATGTCCCCATGTCGAGAGAAACTGAAGAACTTCTCTTTCTTGTCAATCATAGACTCATAATTAAAATAGTATTATTTGAATATTGTACTAACTTGTCCCACGTAACTGGCTCATTATCAAAGAATTTTCCATCAAGGAAATTATCCCATGTACTATTTGCCTCTCCTCGTATCATATATGTCTCAAATATGACTTGCAAGTCATTAGAGTAGACATGTCATGGAAGTAGTGATCCATATTGTGGATCTAGGCCTCCGCCTTTCCCTAAAGATCAATTTCTTTGCATCCCATGAAAGACTCTAGTTTCCCCTTGAGAATGTCCACCAAGGTGAGCTCGTTTCTCATTTCTCACCAAGTTGTAACCCACACATCACTGGGGGACCATATGGTTCTCCTCATGAGGGAATTCATCATGTCATATCTTCCCAAAATTAGGGAAGGTCTCTCATATTTGATTCTATCAATTCCTTGTCCTAATCCAAATGATCATTAGATCCATATGTAAGAGAAAAGAGTGATGTACTTAATCATATAGCCTAAAAAGATAAATTCCTAGTGTGGTGGACATTCTAGGTTCAATTTGATAACACTTTGTCACGACCTCCTTTACACATAAAAAACCACATTAGAACATTCATTAAATAGAAGATAAAGAAAAATTTCATGACATGATACCATTAACTGGAAAAATCCATTTAATAAAAAAGACCATTTATATAATTTTAACTTGATTTAATAAAAGACCAAAAATATTAAATAACACTACTTAAATCATGAAGGGAAAACCTAGTACCATCATAAACTGGAAATGAACTAGAGGGCCTCTCTAGAAAGGCACCCCACCTGTATAGGATTTGAAAAACTTCATGACTACACCTCCCTCTACTACTACTTTTGTGGTTGCTGCTGGTGTTTTCCACCACCTATGTGCATTCACACATAGTTATACACCAACAACCATTATAACTGTCTACAAGTACATAATACTATGTGAATAACTTTAACTGAAGAGTAAACTATAAAACATATTTATTCTAAGATTTAAGAATGCATTATCTTTTTTCTTAATCATTAGATGTCTTGTAGGAACATCTACACTTGGAAGTGATCTGAAATGATAGATAATAAGGTGCACATAAAAAGGTTGGACTACATCCTTTGATGTGAGTAACCATAACCATAAATTATCACATCCTCACTACATGGTGTCAATGGATACATGATGGAATCCCACCAGATTGCCTCGAATAGAACATCCAAAAAGGAGTGGATATAGAGTATTCAACTTTAAATTTAAAACCTAATATCTAGGTGCATCAATAATAGTGGGGCCTTGTGTAGTAAATAAGGGTCAAACTCTGGAACAAGGGTGGAAAGTGTTAAGTATCTTAAGTCATAGTTTAGTTACACCAAACCAAAAGAAAGATAGGTGCTGCTTAAGAAATAGTGGTATCCAAATAACAAAGTGATAAACATAACAAAGTAAAAACTATAAGATAAGAAAAATGTGGAATAAGAATCTTTAATTGTCTTTTGAATATATAAATGGATGGAAACTTGGATTGGGTTTCACCATCTAATATCTTTGACCAAAATGTGATACCCATACTCATTGCTTACTCTTAGCAAGTTTACAAGAAATCGGCATAAGTGTATGTTCCCCACTTTCTCGAGCTTAGGATAGATCTCTATCATATGATTGTGTCTCTTGATATGGAAAACAAATAGTTAACATCAAACCGTATGATAATGTGTTTAGCATTCCAACATTCTAATGCATTCATAACACTCCATAATTCTTAGATATAGGTTAATACTACTCTCATGATGTATTAACAAACAAACAACACAAGATAGTGGATAATCATGCAAGTGAAGTATTAAGAACAAGAGTATGGAGATAAACATTTCCTAGAGAATATACATCAATGGATATAAGTATTTCCAAGATTAATTAAGACAAGTTAATGAATTAGCAATTCATGATGGTGAGTGACATTTTGGATTTACAAGTGGACGAATTTATGGATGATAACAAAGAGTAAGGATAGGTGAACAAGAAAAAGGTCACGAGAATAGATAACACTCAGATATAGTAACCACTATAATGGTAATTAAGCTTGTGGAAGGCATCCTTCTCAACTCTAGCATCAGTGATGGCATGGTGGATGTGGACGTCAACTTTGTTGTCCTTCTTCTCATAAAGAGGGGTTTCAAGAACTTCTCAGGGGAGGTGAAGGTATGCTGGAACCTTGGACTGTCATCATTGGTTTCTATAAACCAATGGAGTTTCAGACTCTCTACCTGAAGGTTAGTGACAAGCGGAGGTAGAAGCAACACCTCATCCTCGAGGTGAGAGATGAGAGACCTCTTCTCTATAGCATGGGGTGTGCTATTTATAGACTCTAATATGAGACCTGAAGTGCTCATGAATGATTTGCATGTGCCCAGGTCCTTCAGGCATGTCCCTTGGGGCACGAGATCAACTCACATGGAGGAAACCATACATAATACTACCTTCAATTGGCAATCTAAATATAGAACCATTAGTTGACATGGTTGTTGAACCTTTGGTGTTGGTATTTATCACCATAGAGACAATCATATGATGATTGTAATGGATACATTGTTTGATAATTACAAAGGTAATTCCCTCTATTATGTTTTCCTATATCATGAGATGATGTCACATACATAGTATATGTCTAAATAATGATGTTACTTGATGACATATGTCTTCAGGTTGAGGACCTAGACAATTAGATCGTATGCATGATAAGAGTTTATGCATTCTTGTTATGTCCCTAGTCATATATTAATGTGGAAGAAAAATAGACAATAGTAATACATATGACTAGAATGTGTGTTGACTCATGATAGAGACCCATTCATCATGATATGGAATATCAAGTCAAACACATAAGTACATGTTAGAGAACAATGTACAAGACAGACCCACCTTAAGAGTGATATATGGAAACCATTGAGTCACAATAAGAATCAACTCTCATAGTGATAGTGGTGATTGGGGTTCTTAAACATGAAGTTACTACACTCATCACATGTTGTTCGATGTACTTTGACACCATACAACGTGACCTTGAATAAGGGTTACCCTAAGGTGGTGATCAGATAAGTTGTAACACATGGAGATTGACTATGAGTGATGTAGTTGTGATTTGTCCCTCCTACCAGAGTTGATATCGTGGCCACTTGATAAGTGATACTGAGAAACTTATGGCCATACTCATGTGAATAAATATATGATATGTGATACCACATGCATCTCATATAGTCTTCTCTAGTTCATGGAACATGGATTGAACATTGAGATGATGGTGATTCCATGCCTCAAGTTTAATCTGGATATTAGAGGCAAAGGAACTATATGATCACTGTAACAATAATAATAGATTGTAGATTGTAGTCGTTATCCAACTTTCCAATTACAAGGGTAGAAATGATGTGTTTCTATGTATTGATCATTTCTTGGGATGTCATAAATTAGTTATGGACATTCACTATCAATGTAAATTGCGACCTATAGGGTCACACACATATGATACACATGGAATAGGGGTTTACTCATTTTTAAGTTTTAAGTTAATTACTAAAGTGTTTAGGTATTCAATTTAAACAACATTGGATGATGATTGACTAATCAGGACAGTGACTCAACCCCCTCAAGTGTCAAGTCAATTTAAAAAACATTGTATGAACATTGGATAAACTAGAAAATGGATCGACTTGTTCAAAATATGAACAGACCAGTTCAGCACCTGAGCCAACCAATACAACATGTGAATCACCCTGTTCAATGATCAATAAGATCAGATCAAGGATTGATGTTGAAGTCATGTTGTGCATTAATTTCCAATATGTTTGCCATTAGGAAAGTGTTCAATTTCACTGTCTTGAGGTGTGAGTTAACCAAAGTTGAGTCGACCGACTCATGACCTACAACAACTAGGAATTTGTGAAAATCTATCTCTTTGACTCGTAGCTGATCTGGAAACCCTGACCCTAACTCTCCTATAAATGGGGGGTAGTCAAGGCTTTCAAAAGATAGAACAAACTCTAACAAACATTATCCTCACACAGTTGTGGTAATATGATAGCCCAGACAAATCTTACTCTTAAAGGGGCGAGATAGTATGGAAGAACAAGTCAGTGCTAGCACGTTGACATCAAAGAGTCAACTACTTCCCATTGTCTCTGGTAATGCAATGTCAGGTTTCCACTGGTCTGCGTGGAATACATAGAGGCATGAATGTCATTGCCACCACGCTAGAAGAACGTTATCAATTGTCATCCACGGTGCTAAACCAGGAGGAAGTCACTGATAGTAGTTTGAGTATTTCTTGAGAAAGAAGCACGTTGCTACAAGCAAAGTTGTTAGACTTGCTCCAAGACCATGGATATGTTTTGTAAACCTTCTTTTAGAATCCATTGTTGTTGACCCGATCTGCTAGACAAGGGGAATATGGTATGAAAATTTTGGTTTTGCTGCCATCTATGTTGCCATATTTCCCTACAGTGGTCACTATTCTTTGAGGTTGAAATCGATATGATCAAATTTTATTTTATCATTTACCTTATTGCATATATGTGAATCTTTAAAATAATTAGTGAGCATATATAATAAAATACCACATACAATTCCAAAACACACACACACACACACACACACACACACACACACACACATATATATATATATATATATATATATATATATATATATATATATATATATATATATATATAATGCAATCACTACGTGTCACCCTAAAATTTGTTTTGATTGTGGATGTATGTGTGGTTATGGCAAAAACCCCTTTGTGGATGTGCGCTTGGTTGAATGGTTTAAATCATACTTGTTAAATTCAATTTGTGTATGAAGCCTCTCACCCTTTCTCCATATGTCATTAAATGCTTTCCTTCCTATACTCCCCTTAAATGTAACTCAAGATTTCACTTTACAATGTAATAAGTTGAAATTAATAGGATAGTTTTAATTTATGTTTATGCAAGAGAAGGCATTTTGCATTAGGTGATTCGACCGACTGAGAAGTTGAGTCAATCGACTGAGGATCGAGGAGGCCATATGATAGGAGGATCCAATCGATCAATAGGAGGCCCAACTAATCGAATGGAGGAGTCCAAACACCACTTGAACCATGATCTAGTCATCATATCCATGAAGACTATTTGACCGACCAGAAGGCCAACCGATCAAATGAATGGTTCAGTCGACTGACTAGGCTGGTTCGAGGATAGTTTTTCACAAGAACAGGTTGCTACATATGATGTGGACCATAGGTAGTAGCAATTATTTGTAGCTCCAAAGAAATGCATTAGTATGACCATAACTATGACTCATATGTTTTAGATTGTCTATTTTCTTTTGAAGATATAGCATGTAAATGATGCATATTATAAGTATGTGGTGATTGCATATGTATATGTATTTATATATAAAATCCCTCAATAAATATTATGTCTAAGATTCTTTCCATAAGAGACACACATGAAAATCTTGACTGACCAAGCATGAGCAGGCCAAAGCATGGTACACCGTATATCTCATGGAAGTGTGATGGTAGATATGTGGTTCTGTCAAATCAGGGTGCATATTCTATTGTGTTGGCTTTTTGGGATACATTTAACTAGGTGGATTTTGTGATATTAAGTGCCTAGAAGCACAAAAATAGATTGTGGCAAGGATTTGTGCACAACATCTACCCAATAATTTCATTTAGATGCAATTTACAAAAGTTGCCTACATATATAGTCAAGTTTTGGGTGATCAACCAAAGTTGACTCATGATTTGATGAAATATGGATCTTGGATCACTAGAAGGTTTTATGCTGCAATATTCCAAATTGATAGTGAGTGCTATCAGTTTGCACAAAATAGTGGGAATTAATCGAAGGCCTAATTAATATTGTCAATATTATCAAATAAAATTAAAAAGTGTTTTGACATCTGCAAACTTTATCCTTTACAAATCAATGGCAAACACAAACACATTTTCCTTGCAAGCGGTCCTTTATAATGTCAAAGTAAATGGGAATAACTTCTACAACTAGTTAAGGACATTGTAAATAATTCTCACTCAAGAGAACAAGCTCTATGTCCTAGAGACACCAGAACTAGATGAACCAGCTCCCACCACGCCTAAGGCTAACCACGATGCTTACAAGAAGCACTTTGAAGATGTCATGGATGTCAAATGCCTAATGTTGTGCTCAATGAACTAAGAGTTGCAAACACAACATGAGAAAATGGGTCTTATTGAGATGGTAATACATCTTAAGAACATGTACCAAGATCAAGCAAGACAAGAGAGATATGATGTCTCAAAGGCATTGTTCAAGTGCAATATGGGTGAAGGAGATCTAGTAGGTCCTCAAGTACTCAAGTTGATTAATTATGTGGAGAACCTTGCTAGAATGACATTTCACTTAGGCCAAGAGTTGGCTGCTGATGTGATTCTGTAATCACTGTAGGAATAATATAGTTGGTTTTTTATGAGCTACAACATGAACAATTTTGATAAGACATTTTTAGAATTACTTGGCATGTCAAGAATTGTTGAAGCACAAATGAAGTACAAACTCAAATCAATGATAATGATCACCAGAGGCAAAGGAAATTCAAAGGGAAAAGGAAAATACAAGAAGAGGTCTAAATTGAACCAAAACTCCACGTCTTTTGCACTTAAAGAAAAGGGAAGAGTAAATGAGGAAGGAAAGTGCCACCACTTTCACCTGCATAGACACTGGAAAAGGAACTACCCTCTTTATATGGAGGAACTCAGGAAGAAGAAGGAGATAGATATGTCCACTTTAGGGCCCTAGAATAAATAAGGTAGAACTGTATGGAGCAAGAGTTGCTGCCACAACAGTTGGAAATTGTCATTCATGTAGGGCATGTAATAGAATTAGTGAATTGCTATTATTTACCTTCCATTAATGAAAATTATCATCTTGTATGGACAAGTGTATGATGAGTAATTGATGTTTTAAAAGATAAGATCTTATATGGTTGCACCATATGTATCATAATCTAAACTCAACCATTTTAAAGACAAATATGTTAACACATATAATGAATAACTCAATGACTCAAACAATGAATACATATAGCATTGTTATCTAAAGCACATAATGATGTATATAGGCCTTTTAGGACAAATTCTAAAGGTGGTTATTAGTACTTCATTATATCTACTAATAAACTTAGTAGATATGGTAGTTTTTCTTTAGTGGAATACAAGTTTGAATCTGTGACGACCCCAATTTCTATATACCTTCCATAGTGACATTCACAGATATGCGTGCACTCATATATATAGATGTCAAAAGGGAAAATATAAGAGATTAAGGTAGTCAACAAAAATAGAGATTTAGCCAAGATCAAGTCCACATCATCATATAATGCCACACGAACATTCATTCATATAGATAAAATAAAGTCATTACATATGGAGAGGAAATATTGTTCTAGAGAAAGATAACTTTATTACATAGGATCTCAATCATCCTCAACATCAACTAGGAAAAGAAATAAACTAACATCTAGCAAGAAATGAGATAAGAGGAAAAGATCTATCTAATACATCCTCCATGCTTATTATTTGTGCCTTCAGGTACTTTGAGCATACATTTCACTTTGTTGTCAATTATTCCTTGTACCTAGAAAATACAAGAAACAAAAACATCAACAAAGTTGGTATGTGGTAAAGGTTATACTAATAAGGTTGCATAAAGGAAAAAATATTTGAAAAAGAAGGAAGGAGAGATAAAACCATTTCTTAAGGCGAAAATCAAGTAAACACCCTTTTATTACATTCATTTTGATGCGGTTGTACTACACCTATTGCACTTGCCTTACATCTAGTGTGGGAAATAGAATATCATCATACATCTAACATGGGCCAAGGAATCATACATCCATGTTAGGCAACATACATCCACACTAGGCGATGTGCTCTAGTAGCTACAACCCATCATAACCATTTATGTTCTATTAGTTTTAGCGAAGTATAACTCATACTAGTCAACCAAGAAATCATATTCAAATATGAACATTCAAGGTTTTACATATCATAGGCAACCAGAAATCTAGTCTTATACTTATAAGACCACGTACCTGCTTGTTCAAATCAGATATCTAAGAATGTATAATCAATAGGAAATAAGTCACCCTGCACAGAAAGCAAGGGTACAACATTACAATTGGTCCATGTGACCAAGGCTAAGATATGTTCTTAGATATCATTACTTTTATGCTATCTAATTCGGATTAGGGATTATTCATCTTTTATTTGGGTCTTGAGACTATATCAGGTTTGATCCATCATAGTATACTTTGATTAAAAGACAATATTTAATTAATCAATTAGAAGATTTCCATAAACTAGGGTTTCTAAGATGGTTGGATAAAAAGGAAAAGCAACCCTAAATATATTAATCATTCATAACATCAGGGTTCGTTTAAGGATTCAGGACCAATCATGATCACTAATCATTATCTAGTGATATTAAATTTTGTTATAAAGATATACCTTTAATTTCATATAGAAAGAGAAAACTAGATCTAGGGTTTCTTATAATCCTTTGGTCATTTATCAACTTATAAGAGTATTTTGATTTAATTAGAAATCAGGGTTTCATCTAGGGTTAATTACACCTTATAAAGTCATACATCATCAAGAAAAACCATTATTAATAATTAATTGTAATTTATGGAAGGCATTTAGGCTTTAGGCAACTATTATTGAAAAAGGCAATGTATATATCTCCGGATCATATTTTATTTGGATAGAGAAAGTTTTTTTGATCAAAATGATATATTGGTTCGTCATTTTCCGATAATCCTAGCATTTTCTAGAATTTTTCTAAGATTAATCATTTTCTTGAATAAATGAAAAAGAAGAAGAAAATTTTACCATGATCAACGGTCGTATCCTACTGGATCGACGACCCATGTTGATCCATGGTTTTGCGAGTTCGATCCCGGGTTGCTGACGTGGTGATTGTTGATTGGCCTAACCGTGCGAGTGGCTCCTTCTCCAGCCTTTGTTGAGCCACGACTCTAGCTGATGTGGAGATTGGCCAGTGGTCAACATGGCGCCCTGGGTCCCGGTCTGGTCAGCGCTTCCTCACGCGAGCAAGCTCTAGATCACAGTGGAGGGTTGTCGACGTGACGAGTAGAAAGGGGAAGTAGGCCCGCATCTTCGGTTTGAACCAGCCGCCCAGCTTCGTCCGGTGTTGGCGAGTTGAGGGGAGTAGGTGATTGAGAAGGTGGAGGTGTGAAGCCCAAAAGGGGGTAGTGCGACGGCACCGCAGGGTATCTCTAGGGTTGACTGGAGATCCTGGGGAATGTTAAAGCTCAGGAGGAAGTGGATCGAGGTAAAGGAAGGTGGTGGTGATGTCAAGGGGCCTTTTATAGGCTCTCAGGTAGGTTTAGGGTTGGTTTCGGGGTCCTGGGCTTCACGGCCACCGCCGGAGTGAGAAGGTCTGAGGCTCAGGGGTTTGAGATGGCACAAAGATGCATGAAACACGATGTTTGTTGGGGTGGTTGGCCACGAAAACACAAGATGAGGTCAGCTCGTCGAGCGGAAAGTTGAGATAAGGTGGAAGGGTGGCGAAGCAGTCTGCTTAGGGACCTCTCTCTCCTCCTCGCCCTTTACGGGAGGTTGAAGACGGGTCCCTGATCCTTGGATCAGGGCGGGAATCTGAGTGCCTCAGATTAGATGGCCGGGGTTAGACCTTAGCTAAGTGGCCCACACCCAGCATCATAATGGGCCGCATGACATTTAATTTAGTCAATCAATCCCAAAACATAGGTCCTTGGTCCAAAATGGATGGAAAAAGCACCAAATTAAATTGGTTATATCTCCTAATTGGTTGACCCAAAAGAAATGACAGTTTAGGGGTAGCTTCATAAGGTAACTATGATACTATGTTATAAATTTGAGATCCAAATTCGAATACTTGATATGTTTATTTACTAAATACATTAACACATATATTTTATCATCATAGCATACTAGGGTTTGAATATTTTTGCAATTTGTGACACATCTTTGTTTAATTGAGTGAGGAAAGTATATGAGGGTATTTTGGTCAACACATTTTGATAACAAAACTTTTAAGAGAGAGAATATATTATAAAAACTCACTTTGTCACATTCTCCCCTCCTTTTAAGAATTTTGCCCTCAAAATTCAAGCAGCCTGAAAAAGATGTTGATATTTCCACTCGACTTCGGACTTGAGCTCCCATGTAGCATCGGTTTGATCATGGTGGCTCTAGATAACTTTCACCATATCTATACACCGATTATTGCAAAGCTCCTTTGTCTTTAAATCGAGGATTTTGAATGGTGACTCAGCATAAGACATATCATGTTTCAGCTCGAGAGGCTCATGATTTAGAATGTAACTGGAGTCTTTGACATAAGGCTTCAGATTAGATACATGAAAGACATTATACATAGCACTGTACTGAGGTGGCCAAGCAAGACAATAGGCACATTCTCCAACCCTTTCAAGGATCTTGAAGGGTCCCACATAACGAGGACTGAGCTTTCCCTTATTCTTGGCCAAAGCTCGAATAGGTCGGATTTTCAAAAAGACATGATCACCTTCCTTGAACTGGCATTCCTATCGGTGAGCATTTGCATATGATTTCTGCCTATCCTATGCTCACTTCATTCTCTGCCTGATCAGTGCAACTTTATCTGCATACAACTGCATCTCCTCAGATTTCATCAAGGTGTGTTCTCCGACATCATCCCAATGTAAAGGAGATCTGCACGGTCGGCCATAGAGAGCTTCATATGGTGGCATCCCAATACTCACCTGATAGCTATTACTATAGGCAAACTCAGCTAAAGGCAGGTAATGGTCCCACGAGCCTTCCCAGTCAAGCACAGAAGCTCGTAGAAGATCCTCCAGAATCTGTACTGTTCGTTCTGATTGTCCATATGTTTATTGATGATAAGTTGTACTGAAGTTCAACTTGGTGCCCAATTCTTCTTGAACCTGTTTCCATAGCTTTGAAGTGAACTTTGGGTCCCGGTCCGAGACAATGGATGTTGGAACTCCATGCAGATGTACAATATCTCGTATATAAAGGTCGGCCAACTCAGAAACTTTTGCAGTGGTCTTCACAGGGAGGAAATGAGCTGACTTGGTGAGACGATCCACGATGACCCATGCAGCATCGTATCCCTTCCTGGTTCTGGGTAGCCCTACCACATAATCCATGGTTATGTGCTCCCATTTCCATTCCGGAATTTCAAGGGGTTGTAGTAGACCACCTGGTCTCTGGTGCTCGGCCTTGATCATCTGGCATGTCAGGCATTTGGAAACGAATTCAGGAATATCATGCTTCATGCCTCTCCACCAAAACTGACATTGCAGGTCTTTGTACATCTTCGTCGTGCTAGGATGGACTATGTACTTTGACCCATGTGCCTCACTGAGAATCTTTGTCTTTTCAGCTGACTGCTCTGGAACCCACATATGGTTCTTATATCAAAGACCACCATCAAGACCCACATACAGATGTGTATGAGGTTTAGCCAAGAGAGAGGAGAGCTCTGCAAGCTTGGGGCTAGTTTTTGGTGCCTCCAGAAGTTCAAAATGTAGGTTGGATGTGATAGAGATGTTATTGACATGCATACGATCAGCCAAGAATTGTGGTCTCCAGCTTTCTAGGTCCTCCATGTTCCTCCATTCGGGTACCGACAGGGATGCACAAATGGCTCTTTTCCTGCTAAGAGCACCTGCAACCACATTGGCCTTGCCTGGATGGTAGCCAATAGTGAAGTCATAGTCCTTCAAGTACTCGATCCATCGTAGTTGCCGCAGATTCAAGTCCTTTTACGTTAGAATGTACTTGAGGCTTCTATGGTTGGTGAAGATATCAAACGTTGCCCCATACAAGTAGTGCCTCCATATTTTGAGAGCATGGATGATAGCATCTAACTCCAAATCATGCGTAGGGTAATTCAACTCATTGGGTTTCAGCTATCTAGAAGCGAATGCCACTACTTTCCCATTCTGATGTAGGACACACCCTAGACCATGTCGAGAAGCATCGGTGAAAATTACAAATCCTTCATTGCCAGAGGGTAGAACAAGGATAGGTGTTGACGTCAACTTTTGTTTAAGCTCTTGGAAGCTAGACTCACAAGCAGCTGACCAGATGAAATGCTCGTCCTTCCGAGTAAGACTAGTGAGAGGAAGTGCCACTTTGGAGAAACTCGGAATAAAATGACGATAATATCCGGCCAAACCTAAGAAACTCTGGATTTCAAAAGGATTGTGAGGAGGTTGCCAATCAAGTACAACAGAAACTTTGGCAGGATCGACAGATATATTGCCCCCAGAGATGACATGAACAAGAAACATAACTTTGTCAATCCAGAATTCACATTTAGAAAGCTTGCCATAGAATTTATGGGCTCGAAGAATCTCAAGGACAAACTTCAGATTCTCTCAGTGTTTCTCCATAGAGTCAGAATAGATCAGAATATCATCAATGAAGATGACCACAAACTCATCAAGATAAGGTTGGAAGACTTTGTTCATCAAGTTCATGAATATGCCCGGTGTGTTCGTCAACCCGAACGACATCACCAGAAATTCATAGTGCCCATAACGAGTTCGAAAAGCAGTCTTAGATATATCTGAATCCTTGACCTTAAGTTGATGGTAGCCAGAACGAAGATTTATTTTTGAGAAAACTTTAGCAATACGAAGTTGATCAAAGAGGTCATCAATACGAGGGAGAGGATACTTGTTTTTATTGGTAGCTTGGTTCAACATGCGATAGTCAATACACATCCACATTGAACCATCTTTCTTTTTAACAAAAAGGACAGGTGCACCCCAAGGGTAAACACTAGGGCGGATAAAACCCTTATCAAGAAGTTCTTGTAATTGTTTCTTCAACTCCATATGCTCAGTAGGTTCCATCCTATACGATGCCCTAGAAATCAGAGTGGTTCCAGGAAGAAGGTCTATGGAGAACTCAATGTCTTTGTTTGGAGGCAGCCTAGGAAGCTCCTCTGGAAATACGTCAAGGAAATCACATACCACCTCTAGTCTTTCTATAGGCTCATTGTCAGGACTGGTCTCTGAGACGAATGCGAGGAAGAATTTACATCCTTAAGATATGAGCTTTTTAGCTTTAAGAGAGGAAATTATTACATTATTACAAAATTCGCTTCCCTGAGGGATCACTACAGGAGAGGAATGAGGTTGAGAGATAACTACCATCTTGTTTCTACAGTCAATGTGAGCATGATATGTGTATAGACAATCCATGCCGAGAATAATATCAAAGTCTTCCATGGTTAAGAGAATGAATTCAAAAGGCATATCATGATTTTCAAATTTTAGAGGGAGGACATCGGTTTTCTGCAATGTAGTGAATATTTTTCCACTAGGAGTTGACACATCCAGAATGTATCCCAAGTCCTATATATGTAGGTGCAACATTGAGGACAGATTTTGAGAAATAAAAGTATTTGTGAATCCATAGTCAAACAATGCTTTAATAGGATGTCCATTCAAGAAAACAATGCCTACATATGATAATTACATTTTAAAATAATTGAAGGCATTAAACAAGATATTAGATGTTTCTTGATCCTTTATTATGGCCGGGGTGGAACTTCTTGAACTTCTCTTCCTCAGTGGTGGTCAACCCTAGATATCCCATGCTAGAAGGCTTCTGCAATCCCTACTCCCTTTCCTGCTTAAGGGCCATGTCTAGGGCTTCATCAATGTTTCGAGGACGGGAGGCTATAACTAGGGTTTTTAGGTGTGTGGAGAGGCAATCTACATAATGCTTAGTGAGGCGGTCCTCAGTCCGGATAGGGGCATAGCGTTCCAGAAGCCTAAATTCCGAGTATACCAAGCCACTGAAAGACTGCCTTGCCTATGCTCCATGTACATCTTCTCTTTCCTCTTCCTCTCAGTTATGGGCATGAAACGGTCAGTGAAGAGGGTCTTGAAGGCTTCCCACCCCAAGTTATCTACTTCCTCTCCCCGGTTCCCACCACAGTTCTCCCACCATATCTTCACCCCTCCTTTAAGCAAATGGGTGGCGAATTTGACCTTCTTTTCCTCGGGTACTTCTAGGGTACGAAAGGCATTCTCTATGGAAAGGATCCAGGCCTCAGCCTTGTCCATGACCTCAGACTGATCTTCCCCCCAAAAGGAGTCAGGGTTGAGCTTAATGAAGTCTATCACTGTCACCTCCTTTTTTCCTAGAGGAGCTAGGTTCAGGGGTTCCTGTTGTGGCGAGGGTTTCCATAAAATCTAGAAGGATTTTCTTCTGTTCCTCCCATCTTTCCTTGGCCGCGGCATCATGATCAGGTACTTCAGAGGTTTCAGGCTCTTTTCTCTTTTTAGAGGACGATTACTCCAAGGTCTTTGAGTTGCGAGTTTTAGGAGGCATCCTGAAATTTATTTGAACATATTAGATTTATTATTTCAACAATTATTCTCATTATTATCATTATTATTATCACATGATATTTCATTATTATCCTTTATCAATTATTAATGTTCTTAATGTTATGATTTATGGAGGATATCCTAAATTCCTTAGGACTTTCTAAATAGAGAGACTCTTTCCTAACCTTATAACAAAGGTAAGAGGGAAAATTTATTTTAAAATATGGATGAGAGTGGAAATTTTTCTATAGAAGGAATGAGAGGGAAAATCTATAGATGAGAAGGTTCCTAAATTAAGGTACGCCCAAGAATAGGGGACACTTAGGGTATCTGCCAGGTAGACTTATACTGACATAAAGGTAGCCTCGTTATAGCCAAGCTAAGTGGCTCGGAGACTTTAGTCAGACCCATGGAAGATGCTATCCTAGAAACCTCAACCCTTCACATCCCTAACTCAAGGACTACCCTAGACTCAAAATAGGGTGAATGAAGTTCATGTGACTTGATGTGTGAACATTGGCTCTGATACCAATTGTGATGACCCCAATTTCTATATACTTTCCATAGTGACATTCACAGATATGCGTGCACTCATATCTATATATGTCAAAAGGGAAAATATAAGAGATTAAGGTAGTCAACAAAAATAGTGATTTATCCAAGATCAAGTCCACATCATCATATAATGCCACACGAACATTCATTCATATAGATAAAATAAAGTCATTACATATGGAGAGGAAATATTGTCCTAGAGAAAGATAACTTTATTACATAGGATCTCAATCATCCTCAACATCAACTAGGAAAAGAAATAAACTAACATCTAGCAAGAAATGAGATAAGAGGAAAAGATCTATCTAATACATCTTCCATGCTTATTATTTGTGCCTTCAGGTACTTTGAGCATACATTTCACTTTGTTGTCAATTATTCCTTGTACCTAGAAATAACGAGAAACAAAAACATCAACAAAGTTGGTACGTGGTAAAGGTTATACTAATAAGGTTGCATAAAGGAAAAAAATATTTGAAAAAGAAGGAAAGAGAGATAAAACCATTTCTTAAGGCGAAAATCAAGTAAACACCCTTTTATTACATTCATTTTGATGCGGTTGTACTACACCTATTGCACTTGCCTTACATCTAGTGTGGGCAATAGAATATCATCATACATCTAACATGGGCCAAGGAATCATACATCCATGTTAGGCAACATACATCCACACTAGGCTATGTGCTCTAGTAGCTACAACCCATCATAACCGTTTATGTTCTATTAGGTTTGGTGAAGTATAACTCATACTAGTCAACCAAGAAATCATATTCAAATATGAACATTCAAGGTATTACATATCATAGGCAACCAGAAATCTAGTCTTATACCTATAAGACCACATACCTGCTTGTTCAAATCAGATATCCAAGAATGTATAATCAACAGGAAATAAGTCACCCTGCACATAAAGCAAGGGTACAACATTACAATTGGTCCATGCGACCAAGGCTAAGATATGTTCTTAGATATCATTACTTTTATGCTATCTAATTCAGATTAGGGATTATTCATCTTTTATTTGGGTCTTGAGACTATATCAGGTTTGATCCATCATAAAATAGTTTGATTAAAAGACAATATTTAATTAATCAATTAGAAGATTTCCATAAACTAGGGTTTCTAAGATTGTTGGATAAAAAGGAAAAGCAACTCTAAATATATTAATCATTCATAACATCAGGGTTCGTTTAAGGATTCAGGACCAATCATGATCACTAATCATTATCTAGTGATATTAAATTTTGTTATAAAGATATACCTTTAATTTCATGTAGAAAGAGAAAACTAGATCTAGGGTTTCTTCTAATCCTTTGGTCATTTATCAACTTAGAAAATTATTTCAATTTAATTAGAAATCAGGGTTTCATCTAGGGTTAATTACACCTTAGAAAGTCATACATCATCAATAAAAACCATTATTAATAATTAATTGTAATTTAAGGAAGTCATTTAGGATTTAGGCAACTATTATTGAAAAACTCAACGGATATAGGTCCTTATCATATTTTATTTGGATAGAGAAAGTTTTTCTGATCAAAATGGTATATTGGTTCATCATTTTTAGATAATACTAGCATTTTCCAGAATTTTTCTAAGATTAATCATTTTCATGAATAAATGAAAAAGAAGAAGAGAATTTTACCTTGATCAACGGTCGGATCCTACTGGATCGACGACCCAGGTTGATCCAAGGTTTTGCGAGTTTGATCATGGGTTGCTGATGTGGTGATTGCTAATTGGCCTAACCGTGCGAGTGGCTCCTTCTCCAGCCTTTGTTGACCCACAACTCTGGCTGATGTGGTGATTGGCCAGTGGTCCACCTGGCGCCCTGGGTCCCGGTCTGGTCAGCGCTTCCTCACGTGAGCAAGCTCCAGATCGCGGTGGAGGGTTACGTACGTGACGAGTAGAAAGGGGTAGTAGGCCCTCGTCTTCGGTTTGAACCAGCCGCCCGACTTCGTCCGGTGTTGGCGAGTTGAGGGGAGTAGGTGATTGAGAAGGTGGAGGTGCGGAGGTGTGAAGCCCAAAAGGGGGTAGTGCGGCGGCACCACAAGGTAGCTCTAGGGTTGACTAGAGATCCTGGGGAATGTTAAAGCTCGGGAGGAAGTGGATCTAGGTAAAGGAAGGTGGCGGTGATGTCAAGGGGCCTTTTATAGGCTCTCAGGTAGGTTTAGGGTTGGTTGGGGGGTCTTGGGCTTCACGGCCGCCGTCGGATTGAGAAGGTCTGAGGCTCAGGGGTTTGAGATGGCACAACGATGCATTAAAGACGATGTTTGTTGGGGTGGTTGGCCACGAAAACACAAGATGAGGTCAGCTCATTGGGCGGAAAGTTGTAATAAGGTGGAAGGGTGGCAAAACAGTCTGCTTAGGGACCTCTCTCTCCTCCCCGCCCTTTGCGGGAGGTTGAAGACGGGTCCCTGACCCTTGGATCAGGGCGGGAATCTGAGTGCCTCAGATCGGATGGACGGGGTTAGACCTTAGCTAATTGGTCCACGCCTAGCATCATAATGGGCCACATGACATTTAATTTAGTCAATCAAGCCCAAAACTTAGGTCCTTTGTCCAAAATGGATGGAAAAATCACCAAATTAAATTGGTCATATCTCCTAAGTGGTTGACCCAAAAGCAATAAAACTTTAGGGGTAGCTTCATAAGGTAACTATGCTACTAGGTTATACATTTGAGATCCAAATTCGAATATTTGATATGTTCATTTACAAAATACATTAACACATGTATTTTATCATCATAGCATACTAGGGTTTGCATATTTTTGCAATTTGTGACACATCTTTGTTTAATTGAGTGAGGAAAGTATATGAGGGTATTTTGGTCAACAAATTTTGATAACAATACTTTTAAGGAGATAAAATATTATAAAAACTCACTTTGTCACAGAATCTCTCGAAGTGTTCATGCAGATCATGAATGAAGTACATAACTAGCTTGGTAAAAGTATTAAAACACTTACATATGATCAATATGGAATATATTTTGAACTAAGAGTTTGAGCACCTTCTAGGAGAACATTATAATGTATCACAATGAACTCCACCTAAAACATAATTATGTATCAGAAATAAGGAATTACACCCTGTTAATCATAGTGCAATCATCAATAGATCTAGTTCATCTTCTAATTTCCTTTTGGTCACATGATTTACACTAAACAATTTACTGTCTAAATTGGTCCAAAAAGCACCATATGAGGTATGGCATAAAAAGTGTCTTGATATATGTTTTATATGGATTAGGAATGAATGATTATATATGAAACTAGTTTGTTGAAAAGCTTTGTCCACAAATCACATAAATGTTATTTTTTTGAATACTACTTTTATATTCTAGTATGACATAAAAAGTGTTTTTTGCCAGGATGCTTGTATTCCTAAAAACGAGTTTAATTCCAAAGGAATTAATGGGAGAAAAGTAGAACTTGAAAAGTTTGAGACCAACAAGAATAGATTGAACCTAAAAGAGGCACAATAAAAATAAGGAGAATCACAAATTGTTGTGGAATCTCAAGTTTCTCATGCATCACATGAACCTCATAGATTTAGCATTGAGTGTGAAAGATTAGGACATAATATGACTCAAGGAGATGGTGAGCCAACAACCTACCTATAGGATTTTGTGGGACCAAAGTATAAGAGATGGCTTGAAGACTTAGTATCCAAGATGGACTTCATGTATACAACCAAGGTATGACCTAGGTGGATCCACATGAAGGTGTAAAACCCATAGGGTGCAATTGATTTTTAAAGAAGAAGACTGACATGGATGGTAATGTAGAGATTGGTTGAAAAGGGTTTTGAACAATTTTACGGCGTTGAACATGGCAAAATCTTTTCACCAGTTGTCATGGTTAAATCCATCAGGATCATACCTGCCAATATAGCTTAGTATGACTATGAGATTTGACAAATTTATGATTAAAACCGTATTCCTTAATAGGAATATCGTATAGGATGTGTGCTTGACACAACTTGATGATTTTATAAATCTAGTTATTGCAAATGAAGTCTGTAAGCTACAAATGTCAATTTATGGATTGAAGCAAGCATCTCAAAGCTAGAATCTTCGATTTGATGAGGTAGTCAAAAAGTTTGACTTCAGTCAAAATGAAGATGGAATGTGTGATTAAAAAAGGTTAGTGGTAGCGTATTAATTTTCTACATATTTATGGGGAATGGGATCCTTATGCTACAAATGTTAAAACTTGGATATATAGTATCTTCCCTATGAATAGTTTTAGGTGAAGCATCATGTATCTTAGGAATCAATATCTATAGAGATTCTTGACCTAAGTAAGGGCACATACATTGGTAAGATGTTGAAAAGGTTCAAAATAGAGGAGTCAGTTAGAGAAAATTTGTCCATGTTCCATGGAATTAGTCTCTCAAGAGGCCTAATGTCTTAATTCTTGTGAAGAATGAGAACACATGGGTAAGATGCCATATACATCCACAGTTGGATTTATCATGTATGCAATGTTGTGTTTTTAACCCATTATCTTGTATGTATTGGACATCACAAGTAGAAATTTTTCAGATCCCAGTGAAGGTCACTAAATTGCCATAAAGAATATCCTTAAGTACCTAAGAAGAACTAAAAGGATTACTTCCTTGGTTATGGGAATAAGGAAGAGATGTGTGTAAAGGTTTACATCGTTGCAAGCTTCTAGAGTGAAAAAGAAGATTAAAAAGGGCAATTTAAATTTGTGTTTGACCTCAAAATAGAAATGTAAGCTAGAAGAGTTTTGAGTAAGAGATAGTTGTTAATTCTACAATAGAAGTTGTGTACCTTGCTATTTTAGTAGAGGGTATTTTATGGATAAATAAGTTCATTTAGATGGACTTATGGGAGGTTCCAACCATTGATGACATAATAGAAATATTGTGACAACAATGGAGCTATTGGATAGGATAGGAAACTTAGATAGCACAATAAAACATTTTCATGTCAAATGAAAGGTCGTACATCGAGGAGATGTGAAGACTTGCAAAGTACCGACTTGAAGAAAATGTTTCTAACCCACTACAAAACACTTGTGCAACTAAAAAATGATGGACATGTTAAGATCACTTGGAATAAGATTCATAAGTGATTAGATCTAAGTGCAAATGGGATTCTGTTGGTTTTTATGCCAACAGACCCAATCATATGATGATTGTATAGGGGCATCATATACCTAGTTTGACAATTACAAAGGTAATTTTGTCTATTATGTTTGTATTGATCATGATATGATGACACATACATAGTAGATGCATAAAGAATGATGTTACACAATGACATATGTCTTCAGGTTGTTGAACTAGACAATGAGATCATATGTACGATAAGAGTACATGCATTCTGGTTATGTCCCTAGTCAGATATAATAGTGGAAGAAAAATAGACAATAGGAATGCATAAGACTAGAATGTGTGTTGACTGATGACAAAGTCTCATTAGTCATGATATCGAATATCAAGCCAAATAGATAGGTACATGTTAAAGAATAGTGTACCAGACAGACCGACCTTGAGAGTGATATATGGAAACCATTGAATGGTAGTAAGAAACAACTCTTACAGTGATACTGATGATTGTGATTCTTATATTTGAAGCCACTACACTCATCACCATTTGTTTTATATACTTTGATACCATCCAACATGACCATGAATAAGAGTTATCATTAAGGTGGTGCTCATATATGTTGTGACACATGGGTATTAAATCAGACTGATGTAGATGGGGTTTGTCCCTCCTGTCAATGTTGATATTCTAACCACTTGATAAGAGAGCCAAAGAAGTGTATATCCATACTCATGTGAATCATACATGATATGGGAATCTCATACAATATGCTCTAGTTAAAGGAACACAGATTGAACATTTAGAGGATGACACTTAATGCCTCAAGTTCAATTTGAATATCAAAGACAAAGGAACTATATGATCATTGTAACACTTATCATGGTTTGTATGTGGAAGTTGGTCATCAACTTTCCAATTACTTGGGTAGCAATAATGTGTTGTTTGATACCCCTCATTTCTTCTGATGACATGAATCAACTATGGGCATTCATTTCCAGCTTAAATTGGGACCTATAGGGTCCACACATAGGATATACCTAGAATATGGGTTTACTCATGAATAAGGTTTAACTTTCTTACTAAAGTAATTAGGTAATCAATTTAAATCAAATTGGTTGAGAATTAACTGATCAGGACTATGAGTCAATCGACTCAATTGTTGAGTCAACCAATTCTAGTGTCAAAGCAATTTATAGTGTTGGATCAACATTAGCAAAACTGGAGAGTTTCAACCGATTAGTTCAATGATCAATAAGATCCAATCACTTATGAATCATCTAGTTCATTGATTAATAAGATCATATCAAGAATTGATATTGAAGTCATGTTGTGCATTAATCACCAATATGTTTGCAAATAGGAAAACATTCAATTTCATTGACTTGGGGAGTGAGTCGATGACTCAAAAGTTGATTCGACCGACTCATGACCCACAGTAGCTAAAATTTTGTGAAAATTTATCTCTTCAACTCCAAGTTGATATGGAAACCATGACCTAGACTCTCCTATAAATAGGGGGTAGTCATGGCTTTTAGAATACAAAACTAACATGGACAAACATTTTCCTCAAACCGTTGTTTTTATGTGAGAGCCATAGCAAGCCTTACCCTTAAAAGGGAGAGACGTAAAGAAAGAACAAGTTAGTGCTTGCACATTAACATTGAAGGGAAAACTTCTTCCTATTGGCTCTATTAGAGTAAAGTGGAGTTCTCGATGGTTCACATAGACTATGTAGAGGCATGGAGGCCATTGCCACCATGCTTGGAGGATGTTTTCAACTTTCATCCATGGTGCTACACTAGGAGGCCGCCATCAATAACAGTCTAGGTGTTTCTTGAGAAACAAGCATGTCACTAAAAGGACAGTTGCTAGACTTTCTCTAGGTCCAGGTATATTCCTCACAAACCTTCCTTCCCAATCTATATATGTTGACGCAATCTGCTGCTCAAAGAGAACATGGCAAGAAATTTTTTGTTTCTACTGCCATCTATGTCTCCACATTTCCCTACATTAGGTTGGCATGTGCAGATGCATTATTGAAAGTAGAAATATTTATGGACCTTTGATAGATTGACGTCTAGAGGAGCCATCAGTAGGTGAAACCAGTTGGTTATCCTTCAATTAATTGTGTCTAGGTTAACCATCAATTGACATATCTATGTTATTTGATACCTGGCACTCAGTGGATCTATGAAATGTGTCCTTTAATATGTCTCCTTCAATAGGTGAGTGTTTGATCTCTCAGGCTTACGACCATCCTAGAGTGGGCCTTGTCTTTCTCTTTAGTACACATCTAGATAGGTCCCACCTTTGGAAGGTGAAGTAACTGGCACCATATTCTATGACAATAGATGTAGGGCCTACGACAAAGTGTATCCTTTGGTCAAGGCCATCGATAGTCTGATATGATCATCAATAGATGTTTTTTCTACACAAAGGGATAAGTTACAACCTAATTATCTACAAAAGTTAAAGTATGAAGAAAATGAAGGAAAGTTAGGTCAAACATGTACTAGGAAGGGAAATTAAGAACAAAAACAGGTATGAAACCTCCACAAAATTGGACATTATTACCCCCTCAAACTTAGAGCTTGGATTGTCCTCAAGCTAATAAATAGAACCAAAGAATTTAATGACTTTAAAAGGATTTGATAATTTAGTGTTTTTGAGCATCAAACATGTCCTAATGCCAGCTATAGGCCAATATATCCATGTCACTTCTTCGTCTTCTCATGTAGTCCCTAGTATCATTCTCAAAGATTTAGAGTTGTGTGACTTCCTTTTATCTATTACAAACTTCTTTGAGAAAGGGTTTCTCCTTTACGATACACTCAAAACCTCATTTCCTAGCCTTACTTGAGAAAGGCTTTTACTAAAGGTAACTTCCACACCCAAATTTTATTTTTTTGAGCATCCAAGCTAGTTGTGCGGGGGTATGATAAGGTTATGGTGTATTCTATATTTCTCAAGGTCAATCAACCATGAGTACTATCGTAGTAACAATGTTAACCAATTGTTAATCCTGATGTAGTCTCATATTGTTATTTGGGATCACCTTTGAAATGTAGGTGAGTATTGACTTCCAGACTCTACTACTAGGCATGACATATCTACATTTTTGAGTGCAACTATATACCAATGAGGCAGAGATATTCAACATCTATTCAAGTATAAATCTCATGATTTTATTTTCTCACTCAACTTTTATTTTGCTCCCCAAGAGTAGGCAGTAGGAGTTTCAAGATGAGTGGGATGCCAATCCTCGTTGATCCCAAGAGGGGATTAAACACTAGAAGGGGTACTTCTTTCCTCCTTATGAGATGTAGACACTTTCCAACCTATACGTAGAGGCTAGAAAGACAAATTAGGAGAGTATCAATACAAGTCATCCATATTTTAGAGAATGTTTTCAAGGATAACTAGCATTCATTTTGTAACTTACAGTGTCTTAAGATAAATATGGCGTTAAGACTTGATTATACGTGATTTTAAATTAATTTTATATCCTAAATTTTTTACTCTTGAAATGATGACACTAAGAAGTATAATGAAGATAAGGAGGTCTAAAGGTGGGAGTGACGATAGCATCCGTGAAAATAGGATTCAAAAATTTCCTATATACGAAAATTTTTATTCAATAACATCTTTCTAGATAAGATATGTACAACTAGCAAAAATTTCTGATCTAAAAATTATCAAAAACTCAAAATTTTTGGGCATAGAGGAAGATAAGGGAAAATAAGGGTAGAGTATGTAAATCTAAAGATTATGGATTGGAGTATGTACCCGACTCGCCTGTTCACCCACCCACCCTGAAACATTTTGTACACTCTGTGCACAGACTGTCAAAGAATGAGGTTTAGTGAGAACATGTGAGATAAATCTTTAAACTTATTGATGTCCATTGTTAGTTTGAAATCACAATGGTGTACGTTACTCATAGGTGGTGGTAATAATCTTCATGATAAATTTCCACTTTCTTATTAGATATTTCTAGCATCTGCATCCACAAAAGGACATAAAAAACACAACCATTAGAACCTACAACTTGTTTTGGATTCTAATGGAAGAATGGTTTCTCAAAATTTTCAATCTTTATCGGAAGAACTTTTGTCGTACTGGTTGATTAGCTTGATAAAATGTGTCACAACTTATTCAACCTTCTATTTAATTAGGATTTTATCTATCTTGTTATAGGTTGTTCTTTTCATGATAAATAGGGCATCTGATTTATTGTATAAAACTACAATTTTGGCCTTTGTATTGATAGATAGTAGCATCTAGTGACCACCATGAAGAATAAAGATAAACATGAGTACCAAAACACCTAGTTTAAGTTGTCTTGTATGCCTTTCTAATTCCCTTGATTCTTTCTTCAATATGATCTCACCCACGATTTTGGATAAGGCCATATATATGCCTTCGATCTCTTCATTTAAAAATAGTTGACATGCAATAATAATGTTTAACTCATGTATCCCCCCAGAGTGAGTATCTCACGAAGGTCTTAACTCAGGATTTGGACATTATCCCTTTCAAATATGGTAATAATTTTATCTTCCTGGGGATTTAGTTCCTCCATAATTAATGTTAGATCTTATAGAGATATCTTGTAGCATGCATCCTTGTCAAAATTGACAAAATTGGGTTTTATTAGATCTATAAGTGCCAATTCATTAACAATTTCCCTCATCTTGGTGGACTGCATCTCTAGTTTCATCCTCCTATTCTTCTTTATGTTTAGTGTTGGCAGGGATTGCAACCTCTTCATGAGGCATTGTATCTTCATTTTAACATGTAATTCTATGCCAACCAATGAATGCCTCATCTGGTACGAGTTGGGAGGGAGGGTTTTTTTATGTGTAGGGTAGATTGAGGTTGTTGTAGTACTTTTTTAAGGGGGAACTTCAGGTTCCTTCAGAGACTCTTCAGTTGTTCTCTATATGGTGTCTTCTCTAGAAATGGGCAAGTGAATACATCCTCTAAGGGACGTCTTCAACGTGATGATCATAGAAAAATATCCTATCATGTATGATTTCCATGTCATATTTTCCTCAATTGGAATGGAAGTCTCATTGATGATATGTTCAATGGAAGTCCCTCTATTCAATGCTTACATCATCTTGAGTACGATAAAGAATATGCCCCTAGAGTCTGTCTTTTGTTGAGGTCCATTACAATTTATTAAGACATGTTTTCAATTTGAGATGTGCCATCTATCCTCCCCTTATATTAGGCATTTCAACTGGGTCGAGATTTTCTATATTTCTATGGCTTTTTCATTTTCAAATACCATCATCACACACAACATGTCTCAAATATTGTAGTTGTAAGTAGTGACCTACTATGTACAAAGATATGCAACAATCAAGAGCTAGTGGTTATAAGCCTTGATGGGGAATGTCATAGGTTTTAGCTTCTTGGTTTTTTGTAAGGTGCTATGTAGTTCGTTAACTGAGGGGGATTTGTCATTGTTTTCATATAATTGGGAATATAAGCTAGATGCGATGTTGAAAATTGACCTCTATTTGTCTTTGTTCATATATTCTTCTATAATTTCACCTCAGAGAACTTTGAACAACTTCTGTTTGATTGACGCTTTGTGCCTAAATGTTGAGTCATCTCTAGTCAGAGTGTACCATTCATTGTTATATATGATGTCGTTTCCTAGATTGTTTTCATCTAGAGTATCATCCAAGACATGGATTTCCCTATTAACATCCCTAAGGTTGAGGTCATATCCATGTTTTTCATTTTACATGGCAACAAAGGGCGCACTTCCAAGTTGGTGTTGTCAGTTGTACTTGTCTTATGGGGAAATGGGTTTTTGGGTTTTCTTTGAACTTTACAAAACAAGCAATTCATAGTTCCTTCGTCATCTCTACAATGGGACCCCCTGCACCCTCATCAAATCAATTAAAGTGTTGACCACCGCTCTTAATAGGTTCTTTGAGTAGAAGTTCCTTGCTATGTCGACATAGTCTAGGGAGAAGGAGGGATCATGTAATCAAAGAGTCAGTATAACCCATTCATAATATCCTCGATTGTATCCCCTACTTCCTCACTAGGTGTGGTTGGTTCTTGCACAATGTTATTTTGTCAATTGCCTCGACGTCCTTAGGGAGGTTACTGTGTTAGATTTTGCTGTATCGGAACTTCTCTAGAAGTGTCTCAACCTCCTTTTCTACTCCTGGCTTGTGACCTAGTGAGGCTAGAGAATGTGCATCAACATCTTTTCAAGTGGGCACTTCAACATTCATAATTTATTTCATTGCCTCTTTCTTAGTAGTAGTGACCTCTTCATTTGGTGATGGCATGAAGGGTGTGATTCCAAGATTTTGTAGCACCATATCTACATTTAAGTGGACGTCCAACTCTACTCTTGCCTCAAGTGGGAAGGCATTTTCTTCTTTGGTGACCTTCTACCTCTTTGTTGTCTAGTTGTCCTAGGATGATGATATTTATGTTGCCTACTTGTGCTTCTTTTAGTTGTTGGAAAAACATAGCAATTCATTCTTATGCCTCAACTCATTATGCTCTAGTCTCAGATAGGAAACTTTTCTATGCATGTCGACCAAATCCTGCATGAATTTCATTCAATTTTCTACCCAAAGTTGCATGTGTTGTGGTAGGGTCAATAGAGGTTGAATATTTGTGGATCCCTTCTTTATATGTGATTTTAGTGATAGTACATCTAAAGCTAAATTGAAAATATTAACAATTCAGTTAGAGACGATCTCAGGTAGTTCGTTTGTTTCATGCTCGATCTCCATGAATTTAATTGCATAAGAAGCTTGTTTACATGTTGCATCAAGTATGCATGAGCTCACTTCCTACCCAATCTCTTCCCTTGTTTGTGAGTGTGGATTGTCTCCAATTTTGCTTTTAAGAAATTTGTTTTCCCTCCTTTGGCTGAAGGGGTGGGTTCTTTTGTTGAGGGCTCTTTCATGGCTTCCCCCTCTTCTCGGATTCTCCCTTTACTACGGGAGGCATTTCTTTCTCGTCGGGTTTTGGTCTTGGTAGTGTCCTCATACAAATGCTAACTTTGTCGGACTTAGGAATGGAGTGGAGGGATGCCACACATGCTTCAATGTAGGGGGCCCTTGTCTCCTCATACATAGGCTAAGCATTGAGAGGGTAAGTTTTTGTACTTCAAGATTCATTACTATGGGGATAGTCACCTGTTGTTTGACTTCTTCCTCTATTACTAGTTTGGATGTAGGGAATTTCATTCTTTTTGGTCTGGTGGCAGTCTTTTTGGGTAGTCGAAACATCCACTTCATCTTCTTCTCTGGTTCAATAGGTTTATCTTCTATGTGTTTGATAAGTTTTTCTAGATATTTGTTCGCTTGTCTATGTAAGAGATTTACATCCTGACTTTATTTTTAGGAAGTCTTTGTCTGAGAATATGAGCATGTCATCATCATAGCTACTCATTTCAGGAAGAGGGAGCAAATCATTTGATATAGGAACCTATATAAGTATTTCTCCTTCTTCCTCACTAAGACATTTGTTGGAGTCAGATATCTTGCATCTACTACTCTCTCCCCTTTATACATGCTGAAATGTTTTAATTCCTTGGAGTATCCTAGATGGTGTTCAATGTATTTAATGAGTCCTCCCATGCAAAATTCTCATGACCCTTCTGGTCCAATTGCTTTTGGTAGTCTTTTGATCAAGATTCTTCCAATGTTAGCTGGCTTCTTTTTTAGGATGCTCCACATGATGTGGATGTCCATCCTAGTTATGTTCCCAGTGTTTGATTGGAAGAACAACAAATTAGCAAAGATTCCATGAATTACTCTCCTAGGCCGTGAATGCATCATTGCCTCTTTGTACTTCCATAGTTGTGGTTTTATTCTCCTAACAACCTCTCCCACATCTTTTTAGTAGAGAATCCTCAAGTCTCTCTATCTCCCTTTGATTAGTTGGTTAACTCGGCTTGTTCCTCCATGTCAATGAATACAGAGTTCAGCCAATTCTTTGTTAATACATATTATTCTTCGACTATCTGTACTTCCAGTTTAGAAATTCCCCTAAACTTTTAGCTTCTTTAGTTTGAACTAGTAGCTTCTTTAGGTTGGAAATGAACTCTAGAGTGTGTTCTTCACATGATATGTTATTGTTAAAGTAAATTTTGTAGATATCAACAATGTTTAAGTGCTCTTTCACCCTATTGTAGATTCCCAATTTTCGAAGAGTGTCTATGTGGCCAAACCTTGTTGCCTTGAAGGTTTTTCCACCTAACATCTTTCTTAAAACCTTCTTATGTGTATCATTAATCTGGATGAAGTATTTTCTAGGTTGGGACCTTGTGGCAACAATCAGAGCTAGAGGTAGGCTGGGGACAATTTCTAGTGTAAGAGTAGTTGTAATAGCCTGAGTTGCTAGTTTAGTTCTTATCACAACTCCTATATTCTTGTCGTATGGTCCCCTCTATTTTGTAACTTTGGAAGATTTAGGTGGGTTTGCATCTTGGATAAAGGATGCAACACCTTTCTTTTCTTGAGATTGTCGATTTCTACTGAGGAAGTGTACTCATATATCTTTGTTCCGTTAGAATCTACAGATTTTGAAGACTCCCCAGGGATAGGTTATTTAGGGAATTTTTTTCTATATACCTTGAACATCACCTTTCTTCTTTTTGGGGATGGCTCCCCATGAATCTCTAGATATCTAATTGCCTCATGTTATATCCTTTATATTATGTCAATCTCCTCTTTCCTTAGTTGTTATTTAATAGTGTCCACCTCACTGATCCTCTTAGCCAGCTCAGATGAGAGATGAGGCCTCTTTCAATCTTAATTGCTTGCCATATGAGCTAATTTGCAATATAGATATAATATATCTCGTGCAAATAGGTTAGGGCAATAAATATCTCAATAAAGAATTAAACATGACATTAAATGAGGTAGGTATGCACAACCGATGGACCTATATTGCCTTTTGATAGATGGAAACCAATGGAAGGGAATCACTATAAAAATAGATGGGTAAGGGAACTAATGGTTTTTAGGTTAGCTTCAAATATGGTGTCTGAGGTCTAAGGCTGCATATTAATTATTGAAGAAAGGGGAATAATAACCACAAAAATTGATAGTTGTGAACGAGATTATATGTTTGTCGTTTGATGGAAGGAGAGGGATAAAATTGTAGACCTTCAAAAACCAATGGAAACTTGCTTTTGAACTCTAATGTTTCTAAAACTGAAGGTTGCAAAGAGTTGAGACCAAAGGAAGGTCTACAATTTGACAGCCAAAGGCAAATGAGCAAAGGGTCAAAGGTAACACCAGACGATTCATTTTGGTGACATACAAAGGAGAGGAGAATGAAGCTAAGGATTGATAAATAGTGAAAGTGTCTAGACTGAGGGGAATAAGTAGAAACTAATGTCAATGATAGACATAAATTCTTTGAAGGTTAATCGTTATGAATAAGACTTTGGTAGTAAGTAGAGAAAGAGATTTCAAAAAGCTTATTTTCATCTACCTCACGCGCTTTGTCGATCCACCACACTAGAAGTCCTTCTCGTCAGGTCCTTGCTTCTAGTTGCCTTGCCATTGTAGGTTTGATTATTATATTAGCTTTGTTAGGTGTAGCGCTACCTTCCAATGGTCGACGTAGAAGAAGGAGAGTAAAAGGTGGCGAGAAGAAAGCATTGGGTTTTTGTCTTATTATTGGTTTAGGTGGAGTTATTTGAGTTAGGTGGATGTGCTTAGTCACCTTTTCTCTGAGTGTACATCAGATGCATTCAAGTTTTTGGCCCCCTTCTATTTTTATACTTTTCCACTTTATATTTGGGGGGGGGGGGGCTACCTTCCCTTCTATATGCTCTCATAAGTCTTTTGACAACTACTGAATGTGGTGTCTTCTAATGGATGAAAGCAAGACGTCTTCCGCATGCTGATCTGACAAAGTGCCTTTTGAAGGTCGGTCAGATTGATACCTTATGATAGTAGCTCAGGAACCACCTTTGATGGATGGTCTACTATTGGTTAATCTAGCTTCCTTCTTCCAATGGGTGGTCAGATCTTCAGAAATGATGGAAGGTAAATCATTTGTCTTTCGAAGAAGGGACTAAAAATGATACAAACTAGTCTTCCGATTGGATTACTTAGCAATTATGACTTGATGGCATACCAACATATGGTTAGTTTGACTCACCAACTGATGGTTGGGCAGATAGATCAATTGTTTGAAGTATTTCAAACCAATTAAATTATTCTTGGAGTGTTTACTAGTTTTATTCTTTGTACACTAAAGATTATCAAGACAAAAAATGCTTCAAGAAAAGAAGCAAAGTGCAAAAAGGGAAACAAAAACTTAAACATAACTAGATTAGAAATAAAGAGAAAGTTCCAAACATTAAAAAAAATTACAGTGGATGGCTTGACATTTCCTCCCAATAATCACTAATTTATAATCTTTATATTGACTTTCACTGTGATCTTCTCTAATCCCTCACTTGTGATGCTAATCGTGGTTCCTCTAACTAAATCTCAGCTCTTCGAATGAATGCCTCATCTTCATTATATGTTTCCACCCACTGTCCATTCACAGACAAGGTTCCATATTTCTCACTTTATAACTCCATCTTACCATATGGATAACTCTTGGTTACCTTGAATGAGCCATACCAACTTGATCATAATTTCCTTGGGAATAAACTTATAATGGAATTGAAAAATAAAACCTTGTCTCCCATGCTTACATATTTCCTTTATAGGTGTGCATCACACCACACCTTTGTTCTATGTTTGTAGATTCGAGCATTTTCATATGCATGGAGCCTCATTTCTTTGAACTCTTGTAGTTGTTGAATCTTTTCATTCCAGCTAGATCGGGATCCATGTTGAGGAATTTGATTGCCCAAAAAGGCTTGTGCTCAAGCTCTATAGGAGGTGGAAGGCTTTTCCAAAAATCAACCTATAAGGATGGTCCCTATAGGTGTCTTGTAGGCAGAACGGTATGCCCATAGGGTGTCATCCAGCTTTAAGGAACACTCTTTCATGGACCTTCCAACAATCTTCTCTAAGATCTATCTTAATCTATCTATTGAACACTTCAATTTTCCCAAACGTCTATGCGTGATATGGGGTAGAAACATTGTTCTTCACCCCATATCATTGCATAGGGCCTCTAAGTGTCTCTCCCCAAAATAGGATCCCCTGTCACTATTTATAGTGCATGGAACCCCAGATCTTGGGAAGATAACCTTCTCAAACAACCTCATCATGGCCTTTGGATCACAAGTGGGGGTAGTGAAAACTTCCACCCATTTTGATATGTAGTCTGTTGCAACCACGATATACTAATTGCATCATAATGAGGATAAGGGCCCATATATTCTATCCACCAGACATAAAAAATCTCAACTTCTTTCCAATAGAAAATAGGAATCTCATTTCTTTTTGAAATATTTCATGTGTATTGACACTTATTGCAAGAATTGGTGAAGGCATGGCCATCTTTTAATATATTCGACTAATACAATTTAGATTGTAGAATCTTGGTTGTGGTTTTTCATTGCCTAGGTGTCTAGCATATGATGAGGAAAGACTTCAGTAGAGAATCTTCAGTACCTTTTATTCAGGTATAAATTTGAGATAGTTGTTTGTACACTTCTTGAACAATAGAGGGTCATCCAAGTAATAGTCTTTCAAGTGAAAGAATATCTTACTATTTTCATTGTAATTGGTTTCTGGTGGTAATTATTGGCGTGCTAGATAGTTGCATATATCAACATACCGTGGTACTATTAGATCCACTACCTTTTTCATCTCTAAATTTTTGTCAGGATAGTTTTCTTTGATGTGGAAGGAGTTTTCTCTCCCTATTTGATTATTGACAAGTGGTCTACAACCACATTCTCAATTCCCTTTATCAACAATTTCATGGTCAAAATCCTATAATACAAGTGCCCACCTCAAAAGTCTAGGTTTTGTGTTCTTCATAGTCATTAACTATTTGATTGTTCAGTGGTCAGTGTACACAATGACCTTTGACCATGTTAGATACAATCTAAACTTGTCAAACACATAGATGATGGCTAGAATCTCTTTCTCTATGGTATTGAAGTTGATCTAAGATTCATCGAGTGTTTTTCTTACATAATCGATTACATGGTGGTTCTTATCATCATTATGTCATGTAGAATAATCACTTTTATCGTACATTATCTTGATTTGTTGATCCCAATATGGATCTTAGATGATCAGTTTAGTTGTAAGAGTTTGTCACATCCCAATTTTCATAGTCAATTTAAACTTAATATGAAGTTTTTTCTAAATAAGAATAATTGAGGGGTTTTAATACAAAATACCTATAATGGTTGTCTTTATACAAAAATAGAATGAGAAAACTTAAGATAAGACCCAAAGTCATGTTTCATTTTCAAATATGAATCATGTATATCCATTAACCATTATTAATCTCTTTGATTTTCTCTCTTCTCCAAGATGTCAATAAATCTAAAAAATAGGATAAAGATGTATAAATTGAAATTGTGACTAAGGGATTATATAATATGAGACTTTTCAAATTATATTTCCTTTAAACACATTTATATTAAAATTAATGACCAATACATGAGTTATGGGCTAAGTAAAAACAAAAACAAAATCTAGCTTCACATGAATATTCTTGTAAGGAGGCGGGATCACCCCTTACTAAATTTTTTTTGAAGAATTAACATCCATTCCAAACACACTCATAGGTATGTTGGAATATGTATAAATTTTCCAAATTTATTATAAATGGTATTCAAATCAACTAAAGTATAGCAGTGGAATAAAAATGTTGACTATATTCAATTTATAACAAGGTTATTACAAAATTACATCATAATATCCCGTAAGGGTTTACATGTATGATACAACATAAGGATCTGAGTAGAGGGAAATCTAAACCATAACAACTTTGTCTCCAGGATTTAACTCCTTAATCTAGTCCAAAACGTCATGCCTTATCATCCAAGTCCTTCACCTAAGGTTAAAAGCATACCCCAACAAGAAGAGAAAATAGATGACATCAACAAAGGTTGGTATGTGCATACTAAATAGGAAATTGAGCAATATATGGAATAAAGGACATCAAATATAAATAGCTTCTTATAGAAAGGATAAGGACCACCCAAATGGGTATTTAGAGAAAAGGAATTGAAATCATATGATAAAAAAAAGAATACTTGCCATTAATAAAACATAAAGATTGTGCCACACAAGCGCATGTAAAGAATTAGGGCACATACCCCATATCATCAACCTAGATGCATGTGAGATAAACATAGCCCTAGAACAATATAAATAGAAAGGCGGCCAAGTCTCATTAACTTGAAACCTGATAGAGAGGAATACTACCAATCTCCCTAATATATAAAATAGGGGCCAAGAATCACACATCTTGCCCTGGGTATGAGGTTCCTTTCCATCCCAAAAGCATAGGAAATATCACATCTTCTCGGCAGGAAATAACACATCCGCCATAAAAACCAATGCAATTACACTACTCTAGTGCTATTGAATCACATAGCATGTTAAATGTAGATGCGAGTAGAAAGTATAGTCAGAATATATAAACTAGTCACCACATAAGTGACCAACATATACATCCACCTCATAAGTGGGCAAAAGACATCACATGTCATCTTTTAGAGTTCCATCATGAACAAAGCATAAGATAAGAGTTCAAAAGAATATCCATGATCACATGATCAATATCAAATAAGGTAGTTCACATGAACTAGGATTTTCAAAAGAAAATACATTGTATATAGGCTAATGTCCATAGGACAAAGAGAATGAATAAGCATAGGTGAATTTCTCAACATAAAAGAATAGGGGATACATCATACATTTAGAGAGAAGAATTAGAAACTGCTCAATATGGAAATAATGTGGGATGCAATCATACCTCAACTTCAACGTCTAAACAGTCCAAGTCAGTCCTAGATCCAAGCCTAAGCATCTAAAGAACCTCTAGCAAAGGTGGACATGTCCAATAAGTAAGGTTCCCAAGCTTAGGGAGGCTGGTTTCTCCAACAAAGGTCATATCTCGGGCAAGAACTACCTTCTCCACTTTAGAGGTGAAAAACCCTAACAAAAGAACATGGAGATGAGGTGTTTATGGGTTCTAGGTGGGGTTTTACCATGGAAGGACATCGTTTTTACCTAGAGGAAGGTGGAAGGAAGACTAAAAACATGAAAATAGGGAAGGAAAGGAGGATACTTACTAGTTTTGGTCAAAATCACCAAGGAGGAGCTTAAGAAATCCTAAATAGAGAAATTTGGAACCCTAGGGGCTTTCTTCACCAAGGTAAGCACCTCCATTTACTTTGGGACACCAACTTCATGGAAAAATAGAGTAGGAATGATGCTATAATCTAGAGGGAATAAAGGAGAGCAAGTGTTTTCAAATTGGGAGTTGGGAAGGGGTAGATATGGCTATATAAAGAAAGAGGTCAAGTATGAGGTGTCTATAAGACTTTCCATGTGTCATGTATAAGGGTATCGATGGACATGCAAGCCTTTATGGATAAGGAAGAAGTCAATCATGAGGTTTCAAGTTACTTTCCATGTGTCCAATGCTATGTGTGCCTATGGGCATGCAAACCTTTATGGATAAGGAAGAAGTCAAGCATGAGGTGCCCATGGAGCTTTCCATGTGTCCTTAGCCTAGCGATATCATGACCATCCAAGAGGACAACTCATAGAGGCTTCTTGAATATCAAAAGTAGGTCCTAAAATCCCATGGTGACTTCTAGTCCATTCCCACCATCCTTCAAACAAAGAAATAACCCCATTGTTTGATAAGTTTAAAGATAAGCTCATTTATAAAGAGGGTAATCTCTATAATGCCCTTGGAGAGAAACACCTTCAAACCAAGGTGTAACTAGGTGCCCCATTGTTCACAAACTCTAGAATGGTAAGGGAATATATAAGGATTATAATGCATGTGACAATTTGCAAAGAAAACCTCCAAATTGGGTAAATTGTAGAATAGTCCAAAATGTACCTAAAATTGCATAACTTACAGACACAACATCCAAATTGGACCAAACTTCATCTCCAAGTAATCTTTGATGTGTTGAATAAGAATTTACCATGATTTCCATATTTTGAAGTAATTAATCACATTATTCATTACTTATGGCTTTTACTCATTTTCTCTCTCCTAAACTTATCCTAATATTTCAAGGTTGTCCAAATTAGATGAAATTTGGGATGTAGGCTAATTTTGATATATAGATTTTGAATTTGAAGTTTGTTTCCACTTTTGAGACTTATTTTAATGAGATACGTCATATGGCCCATTAACAACCCATTATTTAAATTATTCATCCAATTATGTTTCTTATCTTCATATTACCACCAAAATGAGTTATGTGGCATATTTTATGTATCCATTATAAACCTAAGATTAATGTTAGAACATTAGGTTACATTAAAGTGATCTATATATGCATTATCTCATTGAGGTTATACTAAACATCTATTTAGGTCTAACCTTCGACCTTGTTTGGCTAAGTCCAAAATGTCAACTTCTTGGGTAGGGTCTGAGATCTAGTATGTTACAACACACCACCCCTCAAACGGATATTGTCCTTGAAATCAAAACATCCATATATAAGAAAACAACTTATTCACCACCCTTTAAAGGATTCATCTTATTAGGTGAAACCTATTGTGACAACCTCGATTTTCTCTCTCCTCTTTTGTACTCCTCCTCTCTAATCAAGTGTCTTTTACTCATTTTGATATTAATTTCATAATTGGATAGTTGTGATGTTCCCATTTGGCAACTACCATGGTCAATTATGCAATTTGCAATTTTAATTTGTACTTTTAACTAAGTATCTTGCTATATCATGTCACCTTCTTGTATCTAATTTTGAAACTCATCATCATAATCATTTGGCTTTGTAATATGTATCATATTGTAGAGGACTCAATTACAAATCTAGCGGAACAAAAATCACCTCAATTGGACCATCAGATTCCAAGTTATGACACATTGAAATTTGGCTTTTGTTTTACCTTATTTTAGCTCAATTCTATGCCTTTATCTCGATTGGTCTGCCCACAAAGGGCCCAATACAACACTGGATTCCAATTGCTTGTTCCTGCTCCCCTTCCTCTTCAGGAAAAGCATGAGGCGGCTGGGAAAAAAAGCTTCCCCGCCTCCACCCAGTTTGGGTAACGGAAAGGGGGGGGATGACCTAAAACCCTAGCCTTCATTGTTGCTTATAAACCCGCTCCCATCTAACCCTAGGCTCCCCTTCCTTACCTCTCCTTGATTTGCTTTCCCTTCAAGTCACCACACTCTTCTTCTCCCCATCCTGTACAGACTGGCGTCGGGCCAAGATGTTGCTCGAGATGACCCTTCTTACTGTCATCGAAGGTGCAAAGGTCGACGGAAAAGAGCACAAAAACCATAGACTGTGTGCCTCAAACCCCAACCGCTGGGGATAACCTCACCGCTGGTTGTCCTAGCTTCTCCAGCCATCGGATGGCATGGGGCGACTTCCCCTGTTGATGCTCTATTCTCACAGAGGAGAAGTAGGGATCGCGGTAAGTGGATTCACGAGAGAGAATCAGCGCTGGTGTGGAGGAAAACCGAGTCCAAGAGGACCCAAGCCACGTGGGCCGAGGCTGTTCAGGCATGAGGCCCAGTAAGCTACCACCAAGGCCAAATCCAATTGCAAGGTGAATGAATGACCTCCTAGTTCTTCCTAAGTTTCAATACATGTGGTATAATGATGATAACGTTACCTTCCTTTGGCCAAATCTCACATATAATATATGAAAATTGATCAGCTCGACAAGACCTACCAATTGGGCATGGTTCCAGGTCCTAAATCTAACGTTTACTCCCTTGATTTCTTGAAAATGATAACTTTATCCATGTTGAGTTCATTCAATGCATCTAGGTGATAAAACTTGAACCTTTAATGATCATCTATCTACCTAATCATGAAATCAAAATCTTTAGTACATCTTTGATCGACAAGAGGGTCCTTATCACCCCTATTGCTTAAGAATTACTCCCGTTCGCACTATGTGACTTGTCCTTCGACTTTAATGTATGATCTTGATCAAAGTTGTTATGTTTCTTGAATGTGATTCATGTATCAATGTCTTGATGATCTAATCTTGCATCTTGTCTAAATATCAATGTCTTGATGTTACCTAGACCCTAAGGGACATCTACCCAACCTTGTTTATGCCTCTTATGTCCTATTCTTGCTGATCTAAACCATCCCTTATGCTTGGTTCTATTTCATTGATGACCTCTGTCCTTGGTTACTCTATTATCATTCTCGTGACCTAATTTGAGCATAAGTGTCCTAAATCTTATCATGTCCAGATGAAACTTCAAAAGGATATGGAACTTGAACCACACTCTTATGATGGACCCTAAATCAATATGAGATCATCTAATGTACTATAACCAACCTTGAACCCAACTTGGCCAAAACCCTAAAATACATCTAATTGGGGTTAATGATGAGAATCTAATGTATATATGTAATCTTGTTGTTAATCAGGTTTGGCATGTGGCTAGATGGTGAAGGATATGTTAGGTTATGAAATCTCTGAATCAGGTATGGGCCTTATCTAGTTGTATGACTACCGCTTTCTTGCTTGAAAAGACATATATTGTATGCTTTTTTGTCTATTTGCTTAAATATTGCCATGTACTATTACTATGTCTTACTCGATGTTTGCCTCGTCAGTTTTATAACTTGAACACATATATAGATAGAACTCCATTATAATATTGATTGATAAAGGGTTAGCTCTTGGATACGGCCTTGAGGTCCCTCTCGTATAAAAGGGTTAGCTAAGCTTGAGCACCCTTACGGACCCTTCCGACGGGAAGATGGTCAAAGGCCTTAAACATGCTTGATATTGTTGGTATAATGGAGTGAAGTGACATAAAATATGATTTCACATTTGTTAAATAGTTAACATAATTATTCTTGTTCGTTTAGTCTTGAAATCTTTTCAAAAGTATGCAAAGCTTATATATATGTGTATCTTTCTGCCCATACTCAACACCTCGTGTGTTGACCCATTTCTCGTATGTTGTTTTTAGGTTCAGAGATGTCTAGAAGGTTGATGGGCTTGGTGAGATATGCTAGGTGTACTTTTTGTAAGATCCAGATATAGTATACATGAGCAGACTTGTACAAAGTGACTCTTGAATATGTAATTCAAATCGTGTAATATAATGGTGTTGCTTAATATATCTTGTTGATTGTTGAGATTATGTTGGTGCTTGTATCTTGTTATCTGTTCATGTGTACTAAGATTTACGCTTCCGCATGTCGCCTGTGATATCCATTTGGTTCATGGGATTGGGATTCCGGTTCCGTGATAGATGGTATCAGAGCATGAACAATAACTACACCAAACATTGCTCACATGAAACACAAACTAAACTCACCCTACATCTCAACCGTATAAACTTAATGAAATATCCTTGTGGATTAGGTTGACTTAGCCTCTAGGTTAGAACCTAGATGTTCTAGAACTAGGTGTAGACTTGTGTAAATTACCTCCCTCGACATGATTCGCGACATGTACTTGGGATGTCTATACAAGTGTGCACCATGTTCTTGTTAGTTCTCTAGGTGTCATGATACTAGATTGCCTCATGAGTGTGGTAACTCATTTTGGTTTTGGTTTTATTCGAATGGAGTATGGTGGTTTTCATCGCATGTTTAAACGTTGGAGAAAACATATTTCAAGTATTATTATATGTACATATGAAAAATGTTACCACACCCAGAAAGGCAGTGAGTGTCTATGTAACCTAAGATAAAGAGATGTAACATCAAGTCTAGATGAGAGTTTAGATGATAATGATAGTCTCTAGAGTTGTCTAGAGCCATGATATAGGTTAGACAAGTGAATAACCTAGATAACCTAAGATGATGATAATGATAATGATGTTAATGTCAATCTCGATGTTGATGATGATGTTGTTAATGATGTTGATGTTAGTAAGACCCAAATTTGTCCTTGAGGAATTCACATAGGTTGATGATACAGAATGAGTTGGACCCTGCAACCCTATCTAAACCTAGCACTGTGTATGATACATATGGTTTGGTTGATGTGCTAGACATAGCTAGTGGGTTTACATGCTTGCTTATACCTAGTCTTGTATGTGTGGAGATATGATATATTGTTTTAGACCAACACGGGCCTCAATCTCTTTACAAAGGAAGACCTCTAGCATGGGACATATGAATAGGGTGACCTATTGATATGAGTTGACCTGTATCGGGAGAAGGTTAGAGTACCTAAACCCCAGAATATTTGAAATGTTGAATATTATGAATGATGAAATACTTGATGATGAGTCCCTAGCTAGAATACTTCTAAGTATATGAGTTGAGTGACCTAGCGTGTGGTTTCCTTCAAAACGTTGAACCCTAGATTTCCTATTATAGATCTAACCCTAGAGAAAGAGGCAATTGAAAATTTGATGCTTGATATATAGGTGAGGGAGATGTCCCAAGACCCAAGATGATGTATATGATGTGTGTTATCCATGATGAGCCTCATACTCGGGTTAGTAATTGTATGTAAAGGAGTCTAGCGGTTATCCTTGTTTCTTGAAAGATGGGTAGAAATTTTTGTTAAAGGTTGAAAGTTGTGGTTAACATGTCTTGTTGGACACATATATGCCATAGCATGAGTGGCTTGAACTTGAGAGAATTCGAAAACCTTGACATTGATAATGTTGTTCCTTGAATGACACTTGATACATAAAATATCTCACTTATGTTCAAAAACTTGAATATGCATGATAAGCCACTCTCATAAACTAGACCTAGTATAAAATCATACTATATATAAAATATGTAGCTCTGAAATCATGAACTTGATATGATGATGTTTAGAGATCTTACCTTGAGTAATCAGGGGTAACATGCCTAATCTCATACCCAAATGAAAAATGATCAACTCGATATGACGATGCTCTTGGGGTAATAAATCGAATAAACAAGATGAATAAATTGTTTAATTTTATATATAAAAGGAAAAATAATTAACATAATTGATTAGAGTTGGTGGAAATTTTGGGGAAAACGAAACCATGCATGAAATCCAGAGTAAAGATGAGATACACACTCGATGATAGTCTTATTTGAAGTCAAGTCCATAAACATGATTCTTTTGAGAAGTGATAACATAGATTTTGATAATACACCCTGGTCGTGTATGAAAATTAGTACAAAAACTCTGATATATGTATACAAAAGGATGGGTAAACCCTAATGCCATGATGATTCCACATTATGAGGGAACACTAAGTAACATGTCCATTATCGAGATGGGTACACCTTGAATGATGATAGCCTATGTCTCCCATTGTGGGGAATGCCTTGACAACCATGGTTGAATAGCCAGACCCGATGGATCTTGACTTAACTTTTAACTAAATCGTGAATGAATTTCGAGGATGAAATTCCTTTTAAGGAGGGAAGGATGTGACAACCTCAATTTTCTCTCTCCTATTTTGTACTCCTCCTCTCTAATCAAGTGTCTTTTACTCATTTTAATATTAATTTCATAATTGGATAGTTGCGATGTTCCAATTTGGCAACTACCATGGTCAATTATGCAATGTGTGACTTTAATTTGTACTTTTAACTAAGTATCTTGCTATATCATGTCACCTTCTTGTATCTAATTTTGAAACTCATCCTCATAATAATTTGTCTATGTAATATGTATCATATTGTAGAGGACGCAATTACAAATCCAGCGGAACAAAAATCACCTCAATTGGACCATCAGACTCCACGTTATGACACCTTGAAATTTGGCTTTTGTTTTACCTTATTTTAGCTCAATTCTATGCCTTTATCTCTATTGGGCCTCCCACATGGGCCCAATACAACATTGTAGTCCAATCGCTTGTTCCTTCTCCCCTTCCTCTTCAGGAAATGCGTGAGGCGGCTGGGAAAAAAAGCTTCCCCACCTCCACCCAGTTTGCGTAACGGAAAGGGGGGGGATGACCTAAAACCCTACCCTTCATTGTTGCTTATAAACCCCCTCCCATATAACCCTAGGCTCCCCTTCCTTACCTCTCCTTGATTTGCTTTCTCTTCAAGTCGCCACACTCTTCTTCTCCCCATCCTGTACAGACTGGCACCGTGCCAAGATGTTGCTCGAGCCGTCCCTTCTTGCTGTCATCGAAGGTGAAAAGGTCGACGGAGAAGAGCACAAAGGCCATAGACTGTGTGCCTCAAACCCCAACCGCTGGGGATAACCGCACCGCTGGTTGTCCTAGCTTCTCCAACCATCGGAGGGCATGGGGCGACTTCCCCTGTTGATGCTCTGTTCTCACAGAGGAGAAGTAGGGATCACAATAAGTGGATTCGCGAGAGAGAACCCACGCTGGTGTGGAGGAAAAACGAGTCCAGGAGGACCCAAGCCACGCGGGCCAAGGCTGTTCAGGCGTGAGGCCCAGTAAGCTACCGCCAAGGCCAAATCCAATTGCAAGGTGAATGAATGACCTCCTAGTTCTTCCTAAGTTTCAATACATGTGGTATAATGATGATAACTTTACCTTCCTTTGGCCAAATCTCACATATAATATATGAAAATTGATCAGCTCGATGAGACCTACCAATTGGGCATGGTTCTAGGTCCTAAATCTAATGTTTACTCCCCTGATTTCTTGAAAATGATAACTTTATCCATGTTGAGTTCATTCAATGCATCTAGGTGATAAAACTTGAACCTTTAATGATCATCTATATGCCTAATCATGAAATCAGAATCTTTAGTACATTCTTGATCTACAAGAGGGTCCGTATCACCCCTATTTCTTAAGAATTACTCCCGTTTGCACTAATGTATGATCTTGATCAAAGTTGTTATGTTTCTTGAATATGATTCATGTATCAATGTCTTGATGATCTAATCTTGCATCTTGTCTAAATATCAATGTCTCGATGTTACCTAGACCCTAAGGGACATCTACCCAACCTTGTTTATGGCTCTTATGTCCTATTCTTGCTGATCTAAACCATCCCTTATGCTTGGTTCTATTTCATTGATGACCTTTGTCCTTGGTTACTCTATTATGAGTCTCGTGACCTAATTTGAGCATAAGTGTCCTAAATCTTATCATGTCCAGATGAAACCTCGAAAGGATATGGAACTTGAATCACACTCTTATGATGGACCCTAAATCAATATGAGATCATCTAATGTACTATAACCAACCTTGAACCCAACTTGGCCAAAACGTCTATGCGTGTTATGGGGTAGAAACATTGTTCTTCACCCCATATCATTGCATAGGGCCTCGAAGTGTCTCTCCCCAAAATAGGATCCCCTGTCACTATTTATAGTGCATGGAACCCCAGATCTTGGGAAGATAACCTTCTCAAACAACCTCATCATGGCCTTTGGATCACAAGTGGGGGTAGTGAAAACTTCCACCCATTTTGATATGTAGTCTGTTGCAACCAGGATATACTAATTGCATCATAATGAGGATAAGGGCCCATATAGTCTATCCACCAGACATAAAAAATCTCAACTTCTTTCCAATAGAAAATAGGAATCTCATTTCTTTTTGAAATATTTCATGTGTATTGACACTTATTGCAAGAATTGGTGAAGGCATGGCCATCTTTTAATAGATTCGACTAATACAATTTAGATTGTAGAATCTTGGTTGTGGTTTTTCATTGCCTAGGTGTCTAGCATATGATGAGGAAAGACTTCAGTAGAGAATCTTCAGTACCTTTTATTCAGGTATAAATTTGAGATAGTTGTTTGTACACTTCTTGAACAATAGAGGGTCATCCAAGTAATAGTCTTTCAAGTGAAAGAATATCTTACTATTTTCATTGTATGTGGTTTCTGGTGGTAATTATTGGCGTGCTAGATAGTTGCATATATCAACATACCGTGGTACTATTAGATCCACTACCTTTTTCATCTCTAAATTTTTGTCAGGATAGTTTTCTTTGATGTGGAAGGAGTTTTCTCTCCCAATTTGATTATTGACAAGTGGTCTACAACCACATTCTCAATTCCCTTTATCAACAATTTCATGGTCAAAATCCTATAATACAAGTGCCCACCTCAAAAGTCTAGGTTTTGTGTTCTTCATAGTCATTAACTATTTGATTGTTCAGTGGTCAGTGTACACAATGACCTTTGACCATGTTAGATACAATCTAAACTTGTCAAACACATACATGATGGCTAGAATCTCTTTCTCTATGGTATTGAAGTTGATCTAAGCTTCATCGAGTGTTTTTCTTACATAATCGATTACATGGTGGTTCTTATCATCATTATGTCATGTAGAATAATCACTTTTATCGTACATTATCTTGAATTGTTGATCCCAATATGGATCTTAGATGATCAGTTTAGTTGTAAGAGTTTGTCACATCCCAATTTTCATAGTCAATTTAAACTTAATATGAAGTTTTTTCTAAATAAGAATAATTGAGGGGTTTTAATACAAAATACCTATAATGGTTGTCTTTATACAAAAATAGAATGAGAAAACTTAAGATAAGACCCAAAGTCATGTTTCATTTTCAAATATGAATCATGTATATCCATTAACCATTATTAATCTCTTTGATTTTCTCTCTTCTCCAAGATGTCAATAAATCTAAAAAATAGGATAAAGATGTATAAATTGAAATTGTGACTAAGGGATTATATAATATGAGACTTTTCAAATTATATTTCCTTTAAACACATTTATATTAAAATTAATGACCAATACATGAGTTATGGGCTAAGTAAAAACAAAAACAAAATCTAGCTTCACATGAATATTCTTGTAAGGAGGCGGGATCACCCCTTACTAAATTTTTTTTGAAGAATTAACATCCATTCCAAACACACTCATAGGTATGTTGGAATATGTATAAATTTTCCAAATTTATTATAAATGGTATTCAAATCAACTAAAGTATAGCAGTGGAATAAAAATGTTGACTATATTCAATTTATAACAAGGTTATTACAAAATTACATCATAATATCCCGTAAGGGTTTACATGTATGATACAACATAAGGATCTGAGTAGAGGGAAATCTAAACCATAACAACTTTGTCTCCAGGCTTTAACTCCTTAATCTAGTCCAAAACGTCATGCCTTATCATCCAAGTCCTTCACCTAAGGTTAAAAGCATACCCCAACAAGAAGAGAAAATAGATGACATCAACAAAGGTTGGTATGTGCATACTAAATAGGAAATTGAGCAATATATGGAATAAAGGACATCAAATATAAATAGCTTCTTATAGAAAGGATAAGGACCACCCAAATGGGTATTTAGAGAAAAGGAATTGAAATCATATGATAAAAAAAAGAATACTTGCCATTAATAAAACATAAAGATTGTGCCACACAAGCGCATGTAAAGAATTAGGGCACATACCCCATATCATCAACCTAGATGCATGTGAGATAAACATAGCCCTAGAACAATATAAATAGAAAGGCGGCCAAGTCTCATTAACTTGAAACCTGATAGAGAGGAATACTACCAATATCCCTAATATATAAAATAGGGGCCAAGAATCACACATCTTGCCCTGGGTATGAGGTTCCTTTCCATCCCAAAAGCATAGGAAATATCACATCTTCTCGGCAGGAAATAACACATCCGCCATAAAAACCAATGCAATTACACTACTCTAGTGCTATTGAATCACATAGCATGTTAAATGTAGATGCGAGTAGAAAGTATAGTCAGAATATATAAACTAGTCACCACATAAGTGACCAACATATACATCCACCTCATAAGTGGGCAAAAGACATCACATGTCATCTTTTAGAGTTCCATCATGAACAAAGCATAAGATAAGAGTTCAAAAGAATATCCATGATCACATGATCAATATCAAATAAGGTAGTTCACATGAACTAGGATTTTCAAAAGAAAATACATTGTATATAGGCTAATGTCCATAGGACAAAGAGAATGAATAAGCATAGGTGAATTTCTCAACATAAAAGAATAGGGGATACATCATACATTTAGAGAGAAGAATTAGAAACTGCTCAATATGGAAATAATGTGGGATGCAATCATACCTCAACTTCAACGTCTAAACAGTCCAAGTCAGTCCTAGATCCAAGCCTAAGCATCTAAAGAACCTCTAGCAAAGGTGGACATGTCCAATAAGTAAGGTTCCCAAGCTTAGGGAGGCTGGTTTCTCCAACAAAGGTCATATCTCGGGCAAGAACTACCTTCTCCACTTTAGAGGTGAAAAACCCTAACAAAAGAACATGGAGATGAGGTGTTTATGGGTTCTAGGTGGGGTTTTACCATGGAAGGACATCGTTTTTACCTAGAGGAAGGTGGAAGGAAGACTAAAAACATGAAAATAGGGAAGGAAAGGAGGATACTTACTAGTTTTGGTCAAAATCACCAAGGAGGAGCTTAAGAAATCCTAAATAGAGAAATTTGGAACCCTAGGGGCTTTCTTCACCAAGGTAAGCACCTCCATTTACTTTGGGACACCAACTTCATGGAAAAATAGAGTAGGAATGATGCTATAATCTAGAGGGAATAAAGGAGAGCAAGTGTTTTCAAATTGGGAGTTGGGAAGGGGTAGATATGGCTATATAAAGAAAGAGGTCAAGTATGAGGTGTCTATAAGACTTTCCATGTGTCATGTATAAGGGTATCGATGGACATGCAAGCCTTTATGGATAAGGAAGAAGTCAATCATGAGGTTTCAAGTTACTTTCCATGTGTCCAATGCTATGTGTGCCTATGGGCATGCAAACCTTTATGGATAAGGAAGAAGTCAAGCATGAGGTGCCCATGGAGCTTTCCATGTGTCCTTAGCCTAGCGATATCATGACCATCCAAGAGGACAACTCATAGAGGCTTCTTGAATATAGAAAGTAGGTCCTAAAATCCCATGGTGACTTCTAGTCCATTCCCACCATCCTTCAAACAAAGAAATAACCCCATTGTTTGATAAGTTTAAAGATAAGCTCATTTATAAAGAGGGTAATCTCTATAATGCCCTTGGAGAGAAACACCTTCAAACCAAGGTGTAACTAGGTGCCCCATTGTTCACAAACTCTAGAATGGTAAGGGAATATATAAGGATTATAATGCATGTGACAATTTGCAAAGAAAACCTCCAAATTGGGTAAATTGTAGAATAGTCCAAAATGTACCTAAAATTGCATAACTTACAGACACAACATCCAAATTGGACCAAACTTCATCTCCAAGTAATCTTTGATGTGTTGAATAAGAATTTACCATGATTTCCATATTTTGAAGTAATTAATCACATTATTCATTACTTATGGCTTTTACTCATTTTCTCTCTCCTAAACTTATCCTAATATTTCAAGGTTGTCCAAATTAGATGAAATTTGGGATGTAGGCTAATTTTGATATATAGATTTTGAATTTGAAGTTTGTTTCCACTTTTGAGACTTATTTTAATGAGATACGTCATATGGCCCATTAACAACCCATTATTTAAATTATTCATCCAATTATGTTTCTTATCTTCATATTACCACCAAAATGAGTTATGTGGCATATTTTATGTATCCATTATAAACCTAAGATTAATGTTAGAACATTAGGTTACATTAAAGTGATCTATATATGCATTATCTCATTGAGGTTATACTAAACATCTATTTAGGTCTAACCTTCGACCTTGTTTGGCTATGTCCAAAATGTCAACTTCTTGGGTAGGGTCTGAGATCTAGTATGTTACAACACACCACCCCTCAAATGGATATTGTCCTTGAAATCAAAACATCCATATATAAGAAAACAACTTATTCACCACCCTTTAAAGGATTCATCTTATTAGGTGAAACCTATTGTGACAACCTCGATTTTCTCTCTCCTCTTTTGTACTCCTCCTCTCTAATCAAGTGTCTTTTACTCATTTTGATATTAATTTCATAATTGGATAGTTGTGATGTTCCCATTTGGCAACTACCATGGTCAATTATGCAATTTGCAATTTTAATTTGTACTTTTAACTAAGTATCTTGCTATATCATGTCACCTTCTTGTATCTAATTTTGAAACTCATCATCATAATCATTTGGCTTTGTAATATGTATCATATTGTAGAGGACTCAATTACAAATCTAGCGGAACAAAAATCACCTCAATTGGACCATCAGATTCCAAGTTATGACACATTGAAATTTGGCTTTTGTTTTACCTTATTTTAGCTCAATTCTATGCCTTTATCTCGATTGGTCTGCCCACAAAGGGCCCAATACAACACTGGATTCCAATTGCTTGTTCCTGCTCCCCTTCCTCTTCAGGAAAAGCATGAGGCGGCTGGGAAAAAAAGCTTCCCCGCCTCCACCCAGTTTGGGTAACGGAAAGGGGGGGGATGACCTAAAACCCTAGCCTTCATTGTTGCTTATAAACCCGCTCCCATCTAACCCTAGGCTCCCCTTCCTTACCTCTCCTTGATTTGCTTTCCCTTCAAGTCACCACACTCTTCTTCTCCCCATCCTGTACAGACTGGCGTCGGGCCAAGATGTTGCTCGAGCTGACCCTTCTTACTGTCATCGAAGGTGCAAAGGTCGACGGAAAAGAGCACAAAAACCATAGACTGTGTGCCTCAAACCCCAACCGCTGGGGATAACCTCACCGCTGGTTGTCCTAGCTTCTCCAGCCATCGGATGGCATGGGGCGACTTCCCCTGTTGATGCTCTATTCTCACAGAGGAGAAGTAGGGATCGCGGTAAGTGGATTCACGAGAGAGAATCAGCGCTGGTGTGGAGGAAAACCGAGTCCAAGAGGACCCAAGCCACGTGGGCCGAGGCTGTTCAGGCATGAGGCCCAGTAAGCTACCACCAAGGCCAAATCCAATTGCAAGGTGAATGAATGACCTCCTAGTTCTTCCTAAGTTTCAATACATGTGGTATAATGATGATAACGTTACCTTCCTTTGGCCAAATCTCACATATAATATATGAAAATTGATCAGCTCGACAAGACCTACCAATTGGGCATGGTTCCAGGTCCTAAATCTAACGTTTACTCCCCTGAATTCTTGAAAATGATAACTTTATCCATGTTGAGTTCATTCAATGCATCTAGGTGATAAAACTTGAACCTTTAATGATCATCTATCTACCTAATCATGAAATCAAAATCTTTAGTACATCTTTGATCGACAAGAGGGTCCTTATCACCCCTATTGCTTAAGAATTACTCCCGTTTGCACTATGTGACTTGTCCTTCGACTTTAATGTATGATCTTGATCAAAGTTGTTATGTTTCTTGAATATGATTCATGTATCAATGTCTTGATGATCTAATCTTGCATCTTGTCTAAATATCAATGTCTTGATGTTACCTAGACCCTAAGGGACATCTACCCAACCTTGTTTATGCCTCTTATGTCCTATTCTTGCTGATCTAAACCATCCCTTATGCTTGGTTCTATTTCATTGATGACCTCTGTCCTTGGTTACTCTATTATCAGTCTCGTGACCTAAATTGAGCATAAGTGTCCTAAATCTTATCATGTCCAGATGAAACTTCAAAAGGATATGGAACTTGAACCACACTCTTATGATGGACCCTAAATCAATATGAGATCATCTAATGTACTATAACCAACCTTGAACCCAACTTGGCCAAAACCCTAAAATACATCTAATTGGGGTTAATGATGAGAATCTAATGTATATATGTAATCTTGTTGTTAATCAGGTTTGGCATGTGGCTAGATGGTGAAGGATATGTTAGGTTATGAAATCTCTAAATCAGGTATGGGCCTTATCTAGTTGTATGACTACCGCTTTCTTGCTTGAAAAGACATATATTGTATGCTTTTTTGTCTATTTGCTTAAATATTGCCATGTACTATTACTATGTCTTACTCGATGTTTGCCTCGTCAGTTTTATAACTTGAACACATATATAGATAGAACTCCATTATAATATTGATTGATAAAGGGTTAGCTCTTGGATACGGCCTTGAGGTCCCTCTCATATAAAAGGGTTAGCTAAGCTTGAGCACCCTTACGGACCCTTCCGACGGGAAGATGGTCAAAGGCCTTAAACATGCTTGATATTGTTGGTATAATGGAGTGAAGTGACATAAAATATGATTTCACATTTGTTAAATAGTTAACATAATTATTCTTGTTCGTTTAGTCTTGAAATCTTTTCAAAAGTATGCAAAGCTTATATATATGTGTATCTTTCTGCCCATACTCAACACCTCATGTGTTGACCCATTTCTCGTATGTTGTTTTTAGGTTCAGAGATGTCTAGAAGGTTGATGGGCTTGGTGAGATATGCTAGGTGTACTTTTTGTAAGATCCAGATATAGTATACATGAGCAGACTTGTACAAAGTGACTCTTGAATATGTAATTCAAATCGTGTAATATAATGGTGTTGCTTAATATATCTTGTTGATTGTTGAGATTATGTTGGTGCTTGTATCTTGTTATCTGTTCATGTGTACTAAGATTTACGCTTCCGCATGTCGCCTGTGATATCCATTTGGTTCATGGGATTGGGATTCCGGTTCCGTGATAGATGGTATCAGAGCATGAACAATAACTACACCAAACATTGCTCACATGAAACACAAACTAAACTCACCCTACATATCAACCGTATAAACTTAATGAAATATCCTTGTGGATTAGGTTGACTTAGCCTCTAGGTTAGAACCTAGATGTTCTAGAACTAGGTGTAGACTTGTGTAAATTACCTCCCTCGACATGATTCGCGACATGTACTTGGGATGTCTATACAAGTGTGCACCATGTTCTTGTTAGTTCTCTAGGTGTCATGATACTAGATTGCCTCATGAGTGTGGTAACTCATTTTGGTTTTGGTTTTATTCGAATGGAGTATGGTGGTTTTCATCGCATGTTTAAACGTTGGAGAAAACATATTTCAAGTATTATTATATGTACATATGAAAAATGTTACCACACCCAGAAAGGCAGTGAGTGTCTATGTAACCTAAGATAAAGAGATGTAACATCAAGTCTAGATGAGAGTTTAGATGATAATGATAGTCTCTAGAGTTGTCTAGAGCCATGATATAGGTTAGACAAGTGAATAACCTAGATAACCTAAGATGATGATAATGATAATGATGTTAATGTCAATCTCGATGTTGATGATGATGTTGTTAATGATGTTGATGTTAGTACGACCCAAATTTGTCCTTGAGGAATTCACATAGGTTGATGATACAGAATGAGTTGGACCCTGCAACCCTATCTAAACCTAGCACTGTGTATGATACATATGGTTTGGTTGATGTGCTAGACATAGCTAGTGGGTTTACATGCTTGCTTATACCTAGTCTTGTATGTGTGGAGATATGATATATTGTTTTAGACCAACACGGGCCTCAATCTCTTTACAAAGGAAGACCTCTAGCATGGGACATATGAATAGGGTGACCTATTGATATGAGTTGACCTGTATCGGGAGAAGGTTAGAGTACCTAAACCCCAGAATATTTGAAATGTTGAATATTATGAATGATGAAATACTTGATGATGAGTCCCTAGCTAGAATACTTCTAAGTATATGAGTTGAGTGACCTAGCGTGTGGTTTCCTTCAAAACGTTGAACCCTAGATTTCCTATTATAGATCTAACCCTAGAGAAAGAGGCAATTGAAAATTTGATGCTTGATATATAGGTGAGGGAGATGTCCCAAGACCCAAGATGATGTATATGATGTGTGTTATCCATGATGAGCCTCATACTCGGGTTAGTAATTGTATGTAAAGGAGTCTAGCGGTTATCCTTGTTTCTTGAAAGATGGGTAGAAATTTTTGTTAAAGGTTGAAAGTTGTGGTTAACATGTCTTGTTGGACACATATATGCCATAGCATGAGTGGCTTGAACTTGAGAGAATTCGAAAACCTTGACATTGATAATGTTGTTCCTTGAATGACACTTGATACATAAAATATCTCACTTATGTTCAAAAACTTGAATATGCATGATAAGCCACTCTCATAAACTAGACCTAGTATAAAATCATACTATATATAAAATATGTAGCTCTGAAATCATGAACTTGATATGATGATGTTTAGAGATCTTACCTTGAGTAATCAGGGGTAACATGCCTAATCTCATACCCAAATGAAAAATGATCAACTCGATATGACGATGCTCTTGGGGTAATAAATCGAATAAACAAGATGAATAAATTGTTTAATTTTATATATAAAAGGAAAATAATTAACATAATTGATTAGAGTTGGTGGAAATTTTGGGGAAAACGAAACCATGCATGAAATCCAGAGTAAAGATGAGATACACACTCGATGATAGTCTTATTTGAAGTCAAGTCCATAAACATGATTCTTTTGAGAAGTGATAACATAGATTTTGATAATACACCCTGGTCGTGTATGAAAATTAGTACAAAAACTCTGATATATGGATACAAAAGGATGGGTAAACCCTAATGCCATGATGATTCCACATTATGAGGGAACACTAAGTAACATGTCCATTATCGAGATGGGTACACCTTGAATGATGATAGCCTATGTCTCCCATTGTGGGGAATGCCTTGACAACCATTGTTGAATAGCCAGACCCGATGGATCTTGACTTAACTTTTAACTAAATCGTGAATGAATTTCGAGGATGAAATTCCTTTTAAGGAGGGAAGGATGTGACAACCTCAATTTTCTCTCTCCTATTTTGTACTCCTCCTCTCTAATCAAGTGTCTTTTACTCATTTTAATATTAATTTCATAATTGGATAGTTGCGATGTTCCAATTTGGCAACTACCATGGTCAATTATGCAATGTGTGACTTTAATTTGTACTTTTAACTAAGTATCTTGCTATATCATGTCACCTTCTTGTATCTAATTTTGAAACTCATCATCATAATAATTTGTCTATGTAATATGTATCATATTGTAGAGGACTCAATTACAAATCCAGCGGAACAAAAATCACCTCAATTGGACCATCAGACTCCACGTTATGACACCTTGAAATTTGGCTTTTGTTTTACCTTATTTTAGCTCAATTCTATGCCTTTATCTCTATTGGGCCTCCCACATGGGCCCAATACAACATTGTAGTCCAATCGCTTGTTCCTTCTCCCCTTCCTCTTCAGGAAATGCGTGAGGCGGCTGGGAAAAAAAGCTTCCCCACCTCCACCCAGTTTGCGTAACGGAAAGGGGGGGGATGACCTAAAACCCTACCCTTCATTGTTGCTTATAAACCCCCTCCCATATAACCCTAGGCTCCCCTTCCTTACCTCTCCTTGATTTGCTTTCCCTTCAAGTCGCCACACTCTTCTTCTCCCCATCCTGTACAGACTGGCACCGTGCCAAGATGTTGCTCGAGCCGTCCCTTCTTGCTGTCATCGAAGGTGAAAAGGTCGACGGAGAAGAGCACAAAGGCCATAGACTGTGTGCCTCAAACCCCAACCGCTGGGGATAACCGCACCGCTGGTTGTCCTAGCTTCTCCAACCATCGGAGGGCATGGGGCGACTTCCCCTGTTGATGCTCTGTTCTCACAGAGGAGAAGTAGGGATCACAATAAGTGGATTCGCGAGAGAGAACCCACGCTGGTGTGGAGGAAAAACGAGTCCAGGAGGACCCAAGCCACGCGGGCCAAGGCTGTTCAGGCGTGAGGCCCAGTAAGCTACCGCCAAGGCCAAATCCAATTGCAAGGTGAATGAATGACCTCCTAGTTCTTCCTAAGTTTCAATACATGTGGTATAATGATGATAACTTTACCTTCCTTTGGCCAAATCTCACATATAATATATGAAAATTGATCAGCTCGATGAGACCTACCAATTGGGCATGGTTCTAGGTCCTAAATCTAATGTTTACTCCCCTGATTTCTTGAAAATGATAACTTTATCCATGTTGAGTTCATTCAATGCATCTAGGTGATAAAACTTGAACCTTTAATGATCATCTATATGCCTAATCATGAAATCAGAATCTTTAGTACATTCTTGATCTACAAGAGGGTCCGTATCACCCCTATTTCTTAAGAATTACTCCCGTTTGCACTAATGTATGATCTTGATCAAAGTTGTTATGTTTCTTGAATATGATTCATGTATCAATGTCTTGATGATCTAATCTTGCATCTTGTCTAAATATCAATGTCTCGATGTTACCTAGACCGTAAGGGACATCTACCCAACCTTGTTTATGGCTCTTATGTCCTATTCTTGCTGATCTAAACCATCCCTTATGCTTGGTTCTATTTCATTGATGACCTTTGTCCTTGGTTACTCTATTATGAGTCTCGTGACCTAATTTGAGCATAAGTGTCCTAAATCTTATCATGTCCAGATGAAACCTCGAAAGGATATGGAACTTGAATCACACTCTTATGATGGACCCTAAATCAATATGAGATCATCTAATGTACTATAACCAACCTTGAACCCAACTTGGCCAAAACGTCTATGCATGTTATGGGGTAGAAACATTGTTCTTCACCCCATATCATTGCATAGGGCCTCGAAGTGTCTCTCCCCAAAATAGGATCCCCTGTCACTATTTATAGTGCATGGAACCCCAGATCTTGGGAAGATAACCTTCTCAAACAACCTCATCATGGCCTTTGGATCACAAGTGGGGGTAGTGAAAACTTCCACCCATTTTGATATGTAGTCTGTTGCAACCAGGATATACTAATTGCATCATAATGAGGATAAGGGCCCATATAGTCTATCCACCAGACATAAAAAATCTCAACTTCTTTCCAATAGAAAATAGGAATCTCATTTCTTTTTGAAATATTTCATGTGTATTGACACTTATTGCAAGAATTGGTGAAGGCATGGCCATCTTTTAATAGATTCGACTAATACAATTTAGATTGTAGAATCTTGGTTGTGGTTTTTCATTGCCTAGGTGTCTAGCATATGATGAGGAAAGACTTCAGTAGAGAATCTTCAGTACCTTTTATTCAGGTATAAATTTGAGATAGTTGTTTGTACACTTCTTGAACAATAGAGGGTCATCCAAGTAATAGTCTTTCAAGTGAAAGAATATCTTACTATTTTCATTGTAAGTGGTTTCTGGTGGTAATTATTGGCGTGCTAGATAGTTGCATATATCAACATACCGTGGTACTATTAGATCCACTACCTTTTTCATCTCTAAATTTTTGTCAGGATAGTTTTCTTTGATGTGGAAGGAGTTTTCTCTCCCAATTTGATTATTGACAAGTGGTCTACAACCACATTCTCAATTCCCTTTATCAACAATTTCATGGTCAAAATCCTATAATACAAGTGCCCACCTCAAAAGTCTAGGTTTTGTGTTCTTCATAGTCATTAACTATTTGATTGTTCAGTGGTCAGTGTACACAATGACCTTTGACCATGTTAGATACAATCTAAACTTGTCAAACACATACATGATGGCTAGAATCTCTTTCTCTATGGTATTGAAGTTGATCTAAGCTTCATCGAGTGTTTTTCTTACATAATCGATTACATGGTGGTTCTTATCATCATTATGTCATGTAGAATAATCACTTTTATCGTACATTATCTTGAATTGTTGATCCCAATATGGATCTTAGATGATCAGTTTAGTTGTAAGAGTTTGTCACATCCCAATTTTCATAGTCAATTTAAACTTAATATGAAGTTTTTTCTAAATAAGAATAATTGAGGGGTTTTAATACAAAATACCTATAATGGTTGTCTTTATACAAAAATAGAATGAGAAAACTTAAGATAAGACCCAAAGTCATGTTTCATTTTCAAATATGAATCATGTATATCCATTAACCATTATTAATCTCTTTGATTTTCTCTCTTCTCCAAGATGTCAATAAATCTAAAAAATAGGATAAAGATGTATAAATTGAAATTGTGACTAAGGGATTATATAATATGAGACTTTTCAAATTATAATTCCTTTAAACACATTTATATTAAAATTAATGACCAATACATGAGTTATGGGCTAAGTAAAAACAAAAACAAAATCTAGCTTCACATGAATATTCTTGTAAGGAGGCGGGATCACCCCTTACTAAATTTTTTTTGAAGAATTAACATCCATTCCAAACACACTCATAGGTATGTTGGAATATGTATAAATTTTCCAAATTTATTATAAATGGTATTCAAATCAACTAAAGTATAGCAGTGGAATAAAAATGTTGACTATATTCAATTTATAACAAGGTTATTACAAAATTACATCATAATATCCCGTAAGGGTTTACATGTATGATACAACATAAGGATCTGAGTAGAGGGAAATCTAAACCATAACAACTTTGTCTCCAGGCTTTAACTCCTTAATCTAGTCCAAAACTTCATGCCTTATCATCCAAGTCCTTCACCTAAGGTTAAAAGCATACCCCAACAAGAAGAGAAAATAGATGACATCAACAAAGGTTGGTATGTGCATACTAAATAGGAAATTGAGCAATATATGGAATAAAGGACATCAAATATAAATAGCTTCTTATAGAAAGGATAAGGACCACCCAAATGGGTATTTAGAGAAAAGGAATTGAAATCATATGATAAAAAAAAGAATACTTGCCATTAATAAAACATAAAGATTGTGCCACACAAGCGCATGTAAAGAATTAGGGCACATACCCCATATCATCAACCTAGATGCATGTGAGATAAACATAGCCCTAGAACAATATAAATAGAAAGGCGGCCAAGTCTCATTAACTTGAAACCTGATAGAGAGGAATACTACCAATCTCCCTAATATATAAAATAGGGGCCAAGAATCACACATCTTGCCCTGGGTATGAGGTTCCTTTCCATCCCAAAAGCATAGGAAATATCACATCTTCTCGGCAGGAAATAACACATCCGCCATAAAAACCAATGCAATTACACTACTCTAGTGCTATTGAATCACATAGCATGTTAAATGTAGATGCGAGTAGAAAGTATAGTCAGAATATATAAACTAGTCACCACATAAGTGACCAACATATACATCCACCTCATAAGTGGGCAAAAGACATCACATGTCATCTTTTAGAGTTCCATCATGAACAAAGCATAAGATAAGAGTTCAAAAGAATATCCATGATCACATGATCAATATCAAATAAGGTAGTTCACATGAACTAGGATTTTCAAAAGAAAATACATTGTATATAGGCTAATGTCCATAGGACAAAGAGAATGAATAAGCATAGGTGAATTTCTCAACATAAAAGAATAGGGGATACATCATACATTTAGAGAGAAGAATTAGAAACTGCTCAATATGGAAATAATGTGGGATGCAATCATACCTCAACTTCAACGTCTAAACAGTCCAAGTCAGTCCTAGATCCAAGCCTAAGCATCTAAAGAACCTCTAGCAAAGGTGGACATGTCCAATAAGTAAGGTTCCCAAGCTTAGGGAGGCTGGTTTCTCCAACAAAGGTCATATCTCGGGCAAGAACTACCTTCTCCACTTTAGAGGTGAAAAACCCTAACAAAAGAACATGGAGATGAGGTGTTTATGGGTTCTAGGTGGGGTTTTACCATGGAAGGACATCGTTTTTACCTAGAGGAAGGTGGAAGGAAGACTAAAAACATGAAAATAGGGAAGGAAAGGAGGATACTTACTAGTTTTGGTCAAAATCACCAAGGAGGAGCTTAAGAAATCCTAAATAGAGAAATTTGGAACCCTAGAGGCTTTCTTCACCAAGGTAAGCACCTCCATTGACTTTGGGACACCAACTTCATGGAAAAATAGAGTAGGAATGATGCTATAATATAGAGGGAATAAAGGAGAGCAAGTGTTTTCAAATTGGGAGTTGGGAAGGGGTAGATATGGCTATATAAAGAAAGAGGTCAAGTATGAGGTGTCTATAAGACTTTCCATGTGTCATGTATAAGGGTATCGATGGACATGCAAGCCTTTATGGATAAGGAAGAAGTCAATCATGAGGTTTCAAGTTACTTTCCATGTGTCCAATGCTATGTGTGCCTATGGGCATGCAAACCTTTATGGATAAGGAAGAAGTCAAGCATGAGGTGCCCATGGAGCTTTCCATGTGTCCTTAGCCTAGCGATATCATGACCATCCAAGAGGACAACTCATAGAGGCTTCTTGAATATCGAAAGTAGGTCCTAAAATCCCATGGTGACTTCTAGTCCATTCCCACCATCCTTCAAACAAAGAAATAACCCCATTGTTTGATAAGTTTAAAGATAAGCTCATTTATAAAGAGGGTAATCTCTATAATGCCCTTGGAGAGAAACACCTTCAAACCAAGGTGTAACTAGGTGACCCATTGTTCACAAACTCGAGAATGGTAAGGGAATATATAAGGATTATAATGCATGCGACAATTTGCAAAGAAAACCTCCAAATTGGGTAAATTGTAGAATAGTCCAAAATGTACCTAAAATTGCATAACTTACACGCACAACATCCAAATTGGACCAAACTTCATCCCCAAGTAATCTTTGATGTGTTGAATAAGAATTTACCATGATTTCCATATTTTGAAGTAATTAATCACATTATTCATTACTTATGGCTTTTACTCATTTTCTCTCTCCTAAACTTATCCTAATATTTCAAGGTTGTCCAAATTAGATGAAATTTGGGATGTAGGCTAATTTTGATATATAGATTTTGAATTTGAAGTTTGTTTCCACTTTTGAGACTTATTTTAATGAGATATGTCATATGGCCCATTAACAACCCATTATTTAAATTATTCATCCAATTATGTTTCTTATCTTCATATTACCACCAAAATGAGTTATGTGGCATATTTTATGTATCCATTATAAACCTAAGATTAATGTTAGAACATTAGGTTACATTAAAGTGATCTATATATGCATTATCTCATTGAGGTTATACTAAACATCTATTTAGGTCTAACCTTCGACCTTGTTTGGCTAAGTCCAAAATGTCAACTTCTTGGGTAGGGTCTGAGATCTAGTATGTTACAACACACCACCCCTCAAACGGATATTGTCCTTGAAATCAAAACATCCATATATAAGAAAACAACTTATTCACCACCCTTTAAAGGATTCATCTTATTAGGTGAAACCTATTGTGACAACCTCGATTTTCTCTCTCCTCTTTTGTACTCCTCCTCTCTAATCAAGTGTCTTTTACTCATTTTGATATTAATTTCATAATTGGATAGTTGTGATGTTCCCATTTGGCAACTACCATGGTCAATTATGCAATTTGCGACTTTAATTTGTACTTTTAACTAAGTATCTTGCTATATCATGTCACCTTCTTGTATCTAATTTTGAAACTCATCATCATAATCATTTGGCTTTGTAATATGTATCATATTGTAGAGGACTCAATTACAAATCTAGCGGAACAAAAATCACCTCAATTGGACCATCAGATTCCAAGTTATGACACATTGAAATTTGGCTTTTGTTTTACCTTATTTTAGCTCAATTCTATGCCTTTATCTCGATTGGTCTGCCCACAAAGGGCCCAATACAACACTGGATTCCAATTGCTTGTTCCTGCTCCCCTTCCTCTTCAGGAAAAGCATGAGGCGGCTGGGAAAAAAAGCTTCCCCGCCTCCACCCAATTTGGGTAACGGAAAGGGGGGGGGATGACCTAAAACCCTAGCCTTCATTGTTGCTTATAAACCCCCTCCCATCTAACCCTAGGCTCCCCTTCCTTACCTCTCCTTGATTTGCTTTCCCTTCAAGTCACCACACTCTTCTTCTCCCCATCCTGTACAGACTGGCGTCGTGCCAAGATGTTGCTCGAGCTGACCCTTCTTACTGTCATCGAAGGTGCAAAGGTCGACGGAAAAGAGCACAAAAACCATAGACTGTGTGCCTCAAACCCCAACCGCTGGGGATAACCTCACCGCTGGTTGTCCTAGCTTCTCCAGCCATCGGAGGGCATGGGGCGACTTCCCCTGTTGATGCTCTATTCTCACAGAGGAGAAGTAGGGATCGCGGTAAGTGGATTCACGAGAGAGAATCAGCACTGGTGTGGAGGAAAACCGAGTCCAAGAGGACCCAAGCCACGTGGGCCGAGGCTGTTCAGGCATGAGGCCCAGTAAGCTACCGCCAAGGCCAAATCCAACTGCAAGGTGAATGAATGACCTCCTAGTTCTTCCTAAGTTTCAATACATGTGGTATAATGATGATAACGTTACCTTCCTTTGGCCAAATCTCACATATAATATATGAAAATTGATCAGCTCGACAAGACCTACCAATTGGGCATGGTTCCAGGTCCTAAATCTAATGTTTACTCCCCTGATTTCTTGAAAATGATAACTTTATCCATGTTGAGTTCATTCAATGCATCTAGGTGATAAAACTTGAACCTTTAATGATCATCTATCTGCCTAATCATGAAATCAAAATCTTTAGTACATCTTTGATCGACAAGAGGGTCCTTATCACCCCTATTGCTTAAGAATTACTCCCGTTTGCACTATGTGACTTGTCCTTCGACTTTAATGTATGATCTTGATCAAAGTTGTTATGTTTCTTGAATATGATTCATGTATCAATGTCTTGATGATCTAATCTTGCATCTTGTCTAAATATCAATGTCTTGATGTTACCTAGACCCTAAGGGACATCTACCCAACCTTGTTTATGCCTCTTATGTCCTATTCTTGCTGATCTAAACCATCCCTTATGCTTGGTTCTATTTCATTGATGACCTCTGTCCTTGGTTACTCTATTATCAGTCTCGTGACCTAATTTGAGCATAAGTGTCCTAAATCTTATCATGTCCAGATGAAACTTCAAAAGGATATGGAACTTGAACCACACTCTTATGATGGACCCTAAATCAATATGAGATCATCTAATGTACTATAACCAACCTTGAACCCAACTTGGCCAAAACCCTAAAATACATCTAATTGGGGTTAATGATGAGAATCTAATGTATATATGTAATCTTGTTGTTAATCAGGTTTGGCATGTGGCTAGATGGTGAAGGATATGTTAGGTTATGAAATCTCTAAATCAGGTATGGGCCTTATCTAGTTGTATGACTACCGCTTTCTTGCTTGAAAAGACATATATTGTATGCTTTTTTGTCTATTTGCTTAAATATTTCCATGTACTATTACTATGTCTTACTCGATGTTTGCCTCGTCAGTTTTATAACTTGAACACATATATAGATAGAACTCCATTCTAATATTGATTGATAAAGGGTTAGTTCTTGGATACGGCCTTGAGGTCCCTCTCGTATAAAAGGGTTAGCTAAGCTTGAGCACCCTTACGGACCCTTCTGACGGGAAGATGGTCAAAGGCCTTAAACATGCTTGATATTGTTGGTATAATGGAGTGAAGTGACATAAAATATGATTTCACATTTGTTAAATAGTTAACATAATTATTCTTGTTCGTTTAGTCTTGAAATCTTTTCAAAAGTATGCAAAGCTTATATATATGTGTATCTTTCTGCCCATACTCAACACCTCGTGTGTTGACCCATTTCTCGTATGTTGTTTTTAGGTTCAGAGATGTCTAGAAGGTTGATGGGCTTGGTGAGATATGCTAGGTGTACTTTTTGTAAGATCCATATATAGTATACATGAGCAGACTTGTACAAAGTGACTCTTGAATATGTAATTCAAATCGTGTAATATAATGGTGTTGCTTAATATATCTTGTTGATTGTTGAGATTATGTTGGTGCTTGTATCTTGTTATCTGTTCATGTGTACTAAGATTTACGCTTCCGCATGTCGCCTTTGATATCCATTTGGTTCATGGGATTGGGATTCTGGTTCCATGATAGATGGTATCAGAGCATGAACAATAACTACAGTAAGACCCAAATTTGTCCTTGAGGAATTCACATAGGTTGATGATACAAAATGAGTTGGACCCTGCAACCCTATCTAAACCTAGCACTGTGTATGATACATATGGTTTGGTTGATGTGCTAGACATAGCTAGTGGGTTGACATGCTTGCTTATACCTAGTCTTGTATGTGTGGAGATATGATATATTGTTTTAGACCAACACGGGCCTCAATCTCTTTACAAAGGAAGACCTCTAGCATGGGACATATGAATAGGGTGACCTAATGATATGAGTTGACCTGTATCGGGAGAAGGTTAGAGTACCTAAACCCCAGAATATTTGAAATGTTGAATATTATGAATGATGAAATACTTGATGATGAGTCCCTAGCTAGAATACTTCTAAGTATATGAGTTGAGTGACCTAGCGTGTGGTTTCCTTGAAAACGTTGAACCCTAGATTTCCTATTATAGATCTAACCCTAGAGAAAGAGGCAATTGAAAATTTGATGCTTGATATATAGGTGAGGGAGATGTCCCAAGACCCAAGATGATGTATATGATGTGTGATATCCATGATGAGCCTCATACTCGGGTTAGTAATTGTATGTAAAGGAGTCTAGCGATTATCCTTGTTTCTTGAAAGATGGGTAGAAATATTTGTTAAAGGTTGAAAGTTGTGGTTAACATGTCTTGTTGGACACATATATGCCTTAGCATGAGTGGCTTGAACTTGAGAGAATTCGAAAACCTTGACATTGATAATGTTGTTCCTTGAATGACACTTGATACATAAAATATCTCACTTATGTTCAAAAACTTGAATATGCATGATAAGCCACTCTCATAAACTAGACCTAGTATAAAATCATACTATATATAAAATATGTAGCTCTGAAATCATGAACTTGATATGATGATGTTTAGAGATCTTACCTTGAGTAATCAGGGGTAACATGCCTAATCTCATACCCAAATGAAAAATGATCAACTCGATATGATGATGCTCTTGGGGTAATAAATCGAATAAACAAGATGAATAAATTGTTTAATTTTATATATAAAAGGAAAAATAATTAACATAATTGATTAGAGTTGGTGGAAATTTTGGGGAAAACGAAACCATGCATGAAATCCAGAGTAAAGATGAGATACACACTCGATGATAGTCTTATTTGAAGTCAAGTCCATAAACATGATTCTTTTGAGAAGTGATAACATAGATTTTGATAATACACCCTGGTCGTGTATGAAAATTAGTACAAAAACTCTGATATATGGATACAAAAGGATGGGTAAACCCTAATGCCATGATGATTCCACATTATGAGGGAACACTAAGTAACATGTCCATTATCGAGATGGGTACACCTTGAATGATGATAGCCTATGTCTCCCATTGTGGGGAATGCCTTGACAACCATGGTTGAATAGCCAGACCCGATGGATCTTGACTTAACTTTTAACTAAATCGTGAATGAATTTCGAGGATGAAATTCCTTTTAAGGAGGGAAGGATGTGACAACCTCAATTTTCTCTCTCCTATTTTGTACTCCTCCTCTCTAATCAAGTGTCTTTTACTCATTTTAATATTAATTTCATAATTGGATAGTTGCGATGTTCCAATTTGGCAACTACCATGGTCAATTATGCAATGTGTGACTTTAATTTGTACTTTTAACTAAGTATCTTGCTATATCATGTCACCTTCTTGTATCTAATTTTGAAACTCATCATCATAATAATTTGTCTATGTAATATGTATCATATTGTAGAGGACTCAATTACAAATCCAGCGGAACAAAAATCACCTCAATTGGACCATCAGACTCCACGTTATGACACCTTGAAATTTGGCTTTTGTTTTACCTTATTTTAGCTCAATTCTATGCCTTTATCTCTATTGGGCCTCCCACATGGGCCCAATACAACATTGTAGTCCAATCGCTTGTTCCTGCTCCCCTTCCTCTTCAGGAAATGCGTGAGGCGGCTGGGAAAAAAAGCTTCCCCACCTCCACCCAGTTTGGGTAACGGAAAGGGGGGGGTGACCTAAAACCCTAGCCTTCATTGTTGCTTATAAACCCCCTCCCATATAACCCTAGGCTCCCCTTCCTTACCTCTCCTTGATTTGCTTTCCCTTCAAGTCGCCACACTCTTCTTCTCCCCATCCTGTACAGACTGGCACCATGCCAAGATGTTGCTCGAGCCGTCCCTTCTTGCTGTCATCGAAGGTGAAAAGGTCGACGGAGAAGAGCACAAAGGCCATAGACTGTGTGCCTCAAACCCCAACCGCTGGGGATAACCGCACCACTGGTTGTCCTAGCTTCTCCAACCATCGGAGGGCATGGGGCGACTTCCCCTGTTGATGCTCTGTTCTCACAGAGGAGAAGTAGGGATCACAATAAGTGGATTCGCGAGAGAGAACCCGCGCTGGTGTGGAGGAAAAACGAGTCCAGGATGACCCAAGCCACGCGGGCCAAGGCTGTTCAGGCGTGAGGCCCAGTAAGCTACCACCAAGGCCAAATCCAATTGCAAGGTGAATGAATGACCTCCTAGTTCTTCCTAAGTTTCAATACATGTGGTATAATGATGATAACTTTACCTTCCTTTGGCCAAATCTCACATATAATATATGAAAATTGATCAGCTCGATGAGACCTACCAATTGGGCATGGTTCTAGGTCCTAAATCTAATGATTACTCCCCTGATTTCTTGAAAATGATAACTTTATCCATGTTGAGTTCATTCAATGCATCTAGGTGATAAAACTTGAACCTTTAATGATCATCTATATGCCTAATCATGAAATCAGAATCTTTAGTACATTCTTGATCTACAAGAGGGTCCGTATCACCCCTATTGCTTAAGAATTACTCCCGTTTGCACTAATGTATGATCTTGATCAAAGTTGTTATGTTTCTTGAATATGATTCATGTATCAATGTCTTGATAATCTAATCTTGCATCTTGTCTAAATATCAATGTCTCGATGTTACCTAGACCCTAAGGGACATCTACCCAACCTTGTTTATGGCTCTTATGTCCTATTCTTGCTGATATAAACCATCCCTTATGCTTGGTTCTATTTCATTGATGACCTTTGTCCTTGGTTACTCTATTATGAGTCTCATGACCTAATTTGAGCATAAGTGTCCTAAATCTTATCATGTCCAGATGAAACCTCGAAAGGATATGGAACTTGAATCACACTCTTATGATGGACCCTAAATCAATATGAGATCATCTAATATACTATAACCAACCTTGAACCCAACTTGGCCAAAACCCTAAAATACATCTAATTGGGGTTAATGATGAGAATCTAATGTATATATGTAATCTTGTTGTTAATCAGGTTTGGCATGTGGCTAGATGGTGAAGGATATGTTAGGTTATGAAATCTCTAAATCAGGTATGGGCCTTATCTAGTTATATGACTACCGCTTTCTTGCTTGAAAAGACATATATTGTATGCTTGTTTGTCTATTTGCTCAAATATTGCCATGTACTATTGCTATGTCTTACTCGATGTTTGCCTCGTCAGTTTTATAACTTGAACACATATATAGATAGAACTCCATTATAATATTTATTGATAAAGGGTTAGCTCTTGGCTACATCCTTGAGGTCCCTCTCGTATAAAAGGGTTAGCTAAGCTTGAGCACCCTTATGGACCCTTCCGACGGGAAGATGGTCAAAGGCCTTAAACATGCTTGATATTGTTGGTATAATGGAGTGAAGTGACATAAAATATGATTTCCCATTTGTTAAGCAGTTAAAATGGTTATTCTTATTCGTTTAGTCTTGAAATCTTTTCAAAATTATGCAAAGCTTATATATATGTGTATCTTTCTGCCCATAATCAACACCTCATGTGTTGACCCATTTCTCGTGTGTTGTTTTTAGGTTCAGAGATGGCTAGAAGGTTGATGGGCTTGGTGAGCTATGCTAGGTGTACGTTTTGTAAGATCCAGATATAGTATACATGTGCAGACTTGTACAAAGTGACTCTTGAATATGTAATTCAAATCGTGTAATATAATGGTGTTGCTTAATATATCTTGTTGATTGTTGAGATTATGTTGGTGCTTGTATCTTCTTATCTATTCATGTGTACTAAGCTTTACGCTTCCGCATGTCACCTTTGATCTCTATTTGGTTCATGGGATTGGGATTCCGGTTCTGTGACACCGATTCTTTAGGTACAAAAGGTTCAACTACACTTCCTAACATCCAACTACATAAGCACCATGCAAAAAAAGAAACATAACTTATAAATACTAACTATGAACTATGGGTTAACTTTCTCTTATCCATCCTCAAACAAGTCTTTACACTTCGGAGACTAGTTCAACATATTAGGGTCCCTAAAGATAAATCATATAGATGTCTAAGGGTACTATTGCCTAAAAGCATGCTATTTCGAACAATTCACACTAGTACATAACCGACCTTTAGTGTCGGTTTTTTAAGGCCTTTAGTGTCGGTTTCTAAGCGAAACCTATGTGGGCACCGCTGAAAGCCCAACCGTTACGTGTCGGTTCCCAAACCGACGCCATAACCCTTCGCGCGCCACTGAAAACGCACCAGCAGGGGGTATAGGCGTCGGTTATTAGCTTAGAAACCGATGCCATATATCTTCACACCATAGAAAGGGCACCATCTGGGGCACTATCGATGTTGGTGTATTAGTGATAACTGACGCCATCTCACCTGCTGCCACGGCCGTGCTGACCAGCAAGACTGTGGTGTCTGGTCTCCAGGGAAAATAGACGTCGGTTACTAGTAGGGCAACTGACACTGTTACCATATGTCGTCAATTTTATGCAAATATCTGATTCCTATTTTATGTCTGGTCCGTGGCAGCACGACCATGGTGTCTGGCCTCATTAGGGAAATCGACGTCGGTTACTAGTATGGAAACCGACATTGTAACCATATGTCGTCGGTTTTGTTCAAATAACCAACGTCACAGGATGAGAAACCTATATGTCGTCTGCAGACCTGCTGTGGCTGGTCGCAGGATGAGAAACCTGCAGTTCAGTTATGAACTACAGGTTTTACGACATCCATTGATATCAGCCAACAATAGGCCACAATCCTGCAAAATTAACATCATGGACAATATTATATGTATGTGATTCACACTCATATTTTTTTTTCATCACACGCATGTAGAAACCAGTAGCAACCTGTAGTTCCATTTATTTCATCTCTTTTCACATTCAGACACATGTAGAAACATTCATGTATTGATGATTTTCACACACAATTCATAAAAATTCATTCACATTCACACAAAATTAATTATGAGAGAACAAAGTTATTCTTTATTCATCATTGTCAACAAAATCATATTGAAAGAGCCATGAAACAGCAAAAGAAGCCACAATGAAGGGAAGCATGATACAGATACAATACATAAAGTGCAGCACACACAAGTGTTTCAGATTCATATAACAACATGATAGACTAACACATATATAGTGCATAACAACAACATCGCCGAATTTACATACAACACTATAGATTAGTACATATTATAGTGGGACTAAGGTGACGATCCCACCTGCTAAAACAGGCTACCGACAACTACATGTTACGACTGGGAGGTCATGATTCAGCAATTGTATGCATTAGCAGGAGGACAAACAGATTTCACCATGAGTTAACATTGAAGAAGGTCTACTAACCTACACTGAGCTAAACAAGGTTATCAGTAATTGATAAACTTGTTTAGCTCAGTGTAGGTTAGTAGACCTTCTTCAATGTTAACTCGTGGTGAAATCTATTTGTCTTCCTACTAATGCATACAGTTGATGAATCACGACCTCCCAGTCGTAACATGTAGTTGTCGGTAACCTATTTTAGCAGGTGGGATCGTCACCTTAGTCCCACTATATATCTATATAACCTTAGTGTGGGATGCTTGCTTTCTCTCCGACTGTTGGTCTTTGGATTTACAAAGCAATGTCGATGGCCTACATAGCTATGTCATGGCCGTCATGCATAGCCTGTAGTCTTTGGCGAACGCCTGCAAATTAAATAGAATTTCTATTAACTAGTATCCTAAATATTTGATAAAAAACACACTTACATAATATAATTATAAATGAATATATAGATAGAAACCTCAGGGATATATTCTTAAAACGTACATTGTCAGGCAGTGCAAGCATGTCCTCACCCTCACGTTGATCATCAACATGGTCATCATGGGAACATAATAAAAATATAAACATCCATGCCTCTAATATTGTGATCTTTTATCAATTAACAATCCTTCATTATGATCCCCGCAAACATACAAGTCATTGTGATCCCCAGCTTCAATGTTTGGTGGTGTTGGAAACCCAACTAGAAATGGATTGGAGTCATCATACTTATCATAGTACTCTTCTTCATCTATAGGATCTTCAATGAACTGTCTTTTACCATGAAGAACAACCGACCATTTATCATTTGCAGGATCATCGATATAAAATACTTGTTTTGCCTGTGATGCCAATATGAATGGTTCACCCTTCTCGCCAATCTTTTCAAAGGTCACTAACGTGAAACCCAATTCATCCTCTATAACTCCTTTGTTGTTGTCAACCCAATTACATTTAAAGAGCGGAATTCTAAAATCTACATAGTCAAACTCCCATATGTCTTCAATGACACCGTAATATGACATTTTAGCTTCACGTGGAATTTTATCCTTTGCACTTGCAAAAAACAATGAAGACGCTTGAAGGGTGACCCCGCTATTTTGGACGAAACTCTTATCATCTTGATGCTTTGTGTAATATGAGAAACCATTTATGTCCAACCCTTCATAAGACATAACATTCAATTTTGGTTTAAAGGCGAGGCATTTGATGGTTTCAGTAACATTATCTGGTGTTTGAGATAGTTGATGTAAGACTTTATCTTCAAACCACTTAATAAATGTCTTATTATGCTCTCTAGCAAGCCACATTGAATTGGATCGAGGATATTGTTTCTTAATGAAATTGGTATGTTCCTCGATATAAACACTCCATCGATATTGTGTAAAATATACAAGTGACCTTTCTCCAACTGGTCACAGCTGATTACTTTCACCCGTGCTCCCAAAACTCCTTTGCCAAAATGCTCCTCAATATTCTTGTCATTCACGGGAGCATCATTACCACTCAGAAAGTCATTGCCACATAACCCTCAATAATACTCCCTTCAGGCCGATAACGGTTTTGAACATCACCTTTAAAAACGCTCATGTATCGTTCAAAGGGATACATCCAATGCAAGAAAACTGGTCCCAACATTTTCACTTCCCTAGTCAAGTGGACAATAAGATGTACCATGATATCAAAGAATGATGGAGGAAAATACATCTCAAGCTGACATAGGGTAACAACCACTTCTCTTTGCAAATTATCAAGAGTATTAGGGTCAATAACTTTGCTGTACAGACTGTTGAAAAAGAAACAAAGTCTGGTGATTGCAAACCTTACATGCTTCGGCAATATAGATCTAATTGCTACAGACAATATTTGTTGCATTAGAATGTGACAATCATGAGATTTAAGACCTATCAACTTCATATCATTCATTGATACCAATGTACGGATGTTGGATGAGTAATCTTGTGGCACCTTAACATTTACCAAGCATTCACAAAATTCTTTCTTCTCCTTTCTAGACAACGTGTAACAAGCGGGAGGTAAGTATGTTCTCCGATCGCTACTAACTACTTCTGTTAATTCTGTCGTTATTCCTATTTCACGTAGGTCCATTCTGGATTTTATCCTATCTTTCTTCTTACCTGGTATATTCAACAAAGTACCGATGACGCTATCTCATACATTTTTCTCAACGTGCATGACATCGATACAATGCCTGACTGTCAAAGAACTCCAATAAGGAAGATCCCAAAATATCGACTTCTTCTTGAATAAAGACTTGTTACTCCTTGTGGCCATCGTACATTGTGATCTCTTACCAAATTCATTGGAGATGTCTTTCACTCTTTCATAAACATCCTCCCCGGATATAGGTTTAGGTGCACTACGTTCCTCATTTCGTCCATTGAATGCTTTGCACAACCTACGATACAAATGAAATTTTGGAAGAAACCTTCGATGACCAAGATATATAGTCTTGTCGTCGTGTTTTAGTCGTATTGAATCAGTGTTCTCTTCACATATAGGACACACTTTAGATCCTTTGACACTATATCTAGACAGATTCCTATATGCTGGAAAGTCATTCACAGTGCAAAACAACATAGCGTGCAAACAAAATGTCTCTCTTCGTGAAGCATCATAGGTCATCACACCTTTACCCCAGAGTTTCTTTAAGTCATCAAATAGAGGTTCAAGATAAACATCGATATCATTTCCATGTTTTTTAGGGCCCGATATCAACAACGACAACATAACATACTTATTTTTCATACACAACTAGGGAGGAAGATTGTATATAACAAGCATGACTGGTCAAGTGCTATGTTGGCTGCTCAATGTCCCGTATGGATTCATCCCATCTGTACAAATCCCAAGTCTTAGATTCCTGTCCTCTTCACCGAATGTAGGGTACAATAGATCAATCTTCTTCCACTGTGGGGAATCAGACGCATGTCGTAGGATCCCATCATTATTTTTCTTAACATCTGCATGCCACCTCAAATTCTTTGCATCTATAGGATTGGCAAACAAGCGTTGAAACCGTGGTATTATAGGTAGATACCACATCACCTTGGAGGGAGAACCAGTTTTGGACTCCCCCGAAGTCGTCAATTTATACCTTGACGCACCACATTTCGGACAATCTTTCAAATTCACATCGTCCTTTTGAAATAATACACAATCATTCGGGCATGCATGTATCTTCTTGGCCTCCATTCCCATTGGGCACAACAATTTCTTTAACCGGTATGTTGAGATCGGCAGCTTGTTTCCTTCAGGAAGAATTTCTTTCAACAAAAACAACAATGACGTGAAGCTTTTGTCGCTCCATCGATTGTTAGCTTTCAGTTTATACAATCTCAACACAGCGCTAAGCTTCGTAAACTTACAACCCGTATATAATGGTATCTCGGCATCATGCACAATGTTTCTAAACATGGGAGGTGGATCGGTGTGCTCTACCCCACAACTATCCAGCATCGCATCAATGATGTCTACTGGAACTGATTCATTCACATCTACGTCATCGGAGGCAATTTCTTCTTCCACACAAGCACTGCTATCGACATCCACTAGTTTCAGGTTTGAAATCTCTCCATGCCAGTGTCATTCTGTATAGCCTTGTACAATCCCGTTGCACATGACATGACTTTTGATTTCGTCACCAGTACTGACTTTCAAGTTGTTACCGCAATTCCTATATGGACAGTAGAACCTATCTCCAGGTTGTTTCCTATGTTCCTCGGCAAATCTAACAAACTGATCAAGACTAGAAATAAACTCTGGGGTGCAGCGATTGCGAATGGACATCCATGATCTATCCATTCTATGATCAAAGAGAAAATAAGTATATATTACAACAAGATTAGGGTCTAGGGTAAACAGATTAGAGTTTATGGTTAAAACTTTAGGGTTTATACATGTGATGTCATTCTTAAATGTGTACCACCTATCCCATTCTTAAACACCTAATCTCACTAGTAAGTGTATAATGTGTATTGGGTTTTCAAGAAAAGTTCGGCAGCATTTCCTCGCTGTTCTCCAAGTACATATGTACTTAGAGAACAAACGGGGAAATGCTGCCGGAATTTTCTTGAAAACCCAATACACATTATACACTTACATCCTAAGTGAGATTAGGTTTTCAAGAACAGTCCCAAACCGGAGACTATCCAAGATTTACTCCTAATGAGTAAATCTTGGATGGGTTTCTAGGCCAACAAATACAACACCAATTCCTTGTTCACAACCCCATTCAACAAACAATTTCTTATAAAAACATTTGTGGACATCCAAAACAACATATCAATGCTTTCTAAATTAATCAACATTAATAGCTTATGAATGTTTAGATGCATTTATACTATCAATTCCTAGGGTTTATTGAATTAGGTCAACCATGAGGATTAGAAGCACAAATATATGCAAGTACAAGATTTATTCATATCCTAGGTTGATTTACAATAGCAACATCTAAATAAGTAAACTCAAAACATTTGATAAATAAATATAATTAGCAGATAAACAAATACAAATCAATAGATAAAAAAGTACATCTCAGTTGATAAACAAATATAAATCAAGAGATGATTAAATAATTTTAAAAAGTAGATGAATAAATATAAAGCCCTAAATTTAAATAATGTGATGAATAAAAAATCATTAGATGAATGAGTAGATAAGTAAATACAAATCAGTATTTAAGTGAATACAAATCAGAGGGCAAGAAAGAGGGTTTTTGGGGATGGTTACCTCTGTTTGAGCCCAGTCGGGCGTCTTGCTCTAGAGCAGGGAGAGAGGCGAGACGGATGGGTGCACGTGGAAGCCAAACAGGCAGACAGAAGGACGACGAGCTCCTAAACTGTAATGGAAGTGATCACTGAAAAAATACTGGACAATCATATGTTAAAATTAAGCATTTTATTTTTGTCATATATTATTAATAACCAAGCCAATCATCAATTCTATTAAATAAACATTACATGTTTATAGGGATTATTTGTTAACATATGTTAAGGATGAAATTTAGGATGCAAACCTAGTCAATTGAAGGCTTTACCTCTAGCAGTGGCAATGACAACAGTGGCAGTGTCGTGGGTGTACTGCCAGCCCTAGATGTGGCAGGCTCTGACGGACTCCCGTGGTGATGAGCATTAGTAGGAGACCGGCTGGCTCTGACAGACTGTCGTGCCGTGGCAAGCTCTGGTTCCGGCTGCTGCTGTTGGTGCTGGCTTTCTAGTGGCTAGAAGAGAGGACCGGCGAGAGGAGGACCGGCTGGAGGAGAGGACCAATGACGGTGGCGGCTCCACAAATGGAGATCTCCACGGAGGCGGTGAGCTCCACGAACGGCGTTGAGCTCCACGGCGGCGGCGAGCTCCACGAATGGCGGCAAGCTCCATGGCGGCGGCAAGCTCCATGAATGGCGGCGAGCTCCACGGAGGAGGGAGTCTGCTTGGTCACCGCCGGAATCGCCAGACCCTAGCTAAGCCAATTGCAACACAAAGGGAAAGGGGAAGAGTCGGGCTTGCTCGCGCGATATTTAGTTAGCATTCGGTGTCGGTTATTCAAACAAACTGACACATAACACTAACGGTGTCGGTTATCAACACAAACCGACACATGTTCCCCATGATAATCATCAATTTTAACTAGAAAAAACCTGACATCTATCTACATATGCCGATTAAAAAATTGGTTCTCGATTAATGACCATAGTCGTCGGTTGATTTTATAATCCAACGATCAAAGTGTGTGAAAAATTTCACGCGAAGAGCGCGGGAAAACCCATAAGTGTCGGTCATTGTTGTAAAACCGACGATCAAAATGTGCCCAATTTCTATTTCGCGAATAACCTTTCGTCATCGGTTTTTTAGTTAATGACCGACGCTATATGTTAAATTTTTGGAGGTAATTTTTTCACTGGAAATTTTGGATTTGGCAGTTAATTTTCGGCGTCGGTTTGTTATTAAGTAACCGACACTGAATAAAAGTGATACCCATGTCTGGTCGCCCTTCACAGATTGATGTCGGTTTATTTTATAAACCGACGCTATATTGTTTAGGTGTCGGTGTATTATTACAATCGACACCGTTAAAAGTGACGTTATAAGCCATTTCTGTAGTAGTGTCATATCATCTCAGGCCAGGCCATTATCATATGGATTCGGGAGTCCTCGTAAACCAAGCTAGTGGTGCAGAGGAAAATCTTGCCATCCCCCAAACCCTGATCCTTTCTAGACACCTTTTCTTTCAACTTCATGTCTTAGTAGCTGCCTAAAGGCCAAGCTAAACAACCTCAAGTTACTATGGTTACTTGTGCATCTTTTACTTGTAAGTATTTTTAAGGATCTATTCCTCATTATTCTAATGTGAAACTATATGATCCTAAATCAACCCTTCATCATCTATTGATCAAATCTTGGGCAAACATGTCACTTAAAAGTAAGGTAAGGATTCTAATTAGGGAGACAAAATTGAAATAGTCAGATTCCGAGTACTTTGGGCTCTGATATCATGTTGTAAGGAGGCGGGATCACCCCTTACTATTTTTATTTTGAAGAATTAACATCCATTCCAAACACACTAAAAGGTATGTTGGAATAGGTATAAATTTTCCAAATTTATTATAAATGGTATTCAAAACGACCAAAGTATAGTAGTGGAATAAAAATGTTGACTATATTCAATTTATAATAAGGTTATTACAAAATTATATCATAATATCCCGTAAGGGTTTACATGTATGATACAACATAAGAATCTGAGCAAGGGGAAATCTAACCCATAACAACTTTGTTTCCAAGATTTAACTCCTTAAGCTAGTCCAAAATTTCATGCCTTATCATCCAAGTCCTTCACCTAGGGTTGGAAGCATGCCCAACAAGAAGAGAAAATAGATGACATCAACAAAGGTTGGTTTGTGCATACTAAATAGGAAATTGAGAAATATATGGAATAAAGGACATCAAATATAAAAGGCTTCCCATAGAAAGGATACGGACCACCCAAATGGGTATCAAGAGAAAAGTAATTGAAATCATATGATAACAAAAGAATACTTGCCATTAATAAAACATAAAGATTGTGCCACACAAGAACATGTAAATAATTAGGGGGCACACCCCATATCATCAACATGCATGCATGTGAGATAAACATAGCCCTAGAACAATATAAACACAAAGGCGGACAAGTCTCATAAACATGAAACCTGATAGAGAAAGGAATACTACCAATCTCCCAAATATATAAAACTTGGGCCAATAATCACACATCTTGCCCTGGGTATGAGGTTCCTTTCCATCCCAAAAGCATAGGAAATATCACATCTTCTCGGCAGGAAATAACACATCTTCCATAAAAATCAATGTTATTACACTACTCTAGTGCTACTGAATCACATAGCATGTTAAATGCAGAGGCAAGTAGAAAGTATAATCTGAATATATAAACTAGTCACCACATAAGTGAAAAACATATACATCCACCTCATAAGTGGTAAGAAGACATCACATGTAATCTTTTAGAGTTCCATCATGAACAAAGCATAAGATAAGAGTTCAAAAGAATATCCATGATCACATGATCAATATCAAATAAGGTAGTTCACATGAACCATGATTTTCAAAATAAAAGACGTTGTGTATAGGCTAATGTTTGTAGGACAAAGAGAATGAAGAAGCATAGGTGAATTTTTCAACATAGAAGAATAGGGGATATATCATACATTTAGAGAGAAGAATTAGAAACTGCTCAATATAGAAATAATATGGGATGCAATCGTACCCCAAGATCAAAGTCTAAACAATCCAAGTCAGTCCTAGATCCAAGCCTAGGCCTCCAAAGAATCTCTAGGGAAGGTGGATAGGTCTAATAAGTAAGGTTCCCAAGCTTAGAGAGATTGGTTTCTCCAATAAAGCTGCTGTCTCGAGCAAGAAGTACCTTCTCCACTAGATAGGTGAAAAACCCTAACAAAAGAACATGGAGATGAGTTGTTTATGGGTTCTAGGTGGGGTTTCACCATGGCAGGCCATGGTTCTGACCTGGAGGAAGGTGGAAGGAAGACTAACAACATGAATATAGGGTAGGAAAGGAGGATACTTACTAGTTTTGGTCAAAATCACCAAGGAGGAGCTTAAGAAATCCTAAATAGAAAAATTTGGAACCCTAGGAGCCTTGTTCAAAAAGATAGGCTCCTCCTTTTACCTTGGGACACCACCTATGTGGAAAAATAGAGTAGGAATGATGATCTAAGCTAGAGGGAATAAAGGAGAGCAAGATTTTTTAAATTGGGAGTTGGGAAGTGTTGGCTAAATTGGACATTATTATAATACCTTTGCTTTGATGATGACAAACATTTCTTTCTTGTGGTTTTAACTAGCTATTTGAGTGTTTCAGGGACAAGCATATAAGGTGGTGGATAGCGAAGACTTGGAAAATCAATTTGCTAAAATTTCTTTATTTTCATGATTGTAATCAATGTAAAAACTTGTACAAGTTTATAATGTACAAGTACTTAGATATCATGTAAATCAAGTGTTTAGATCTTCCCTATCCACACAAAATACTTAGATAGGTCATCCCCCAAGATAGTATCACAATTGCACATTGATACACACACTCAGTAAATGTATACATTGAATAAGGGATGTTCTCGGTCGACAAAAACTTCGACCGAGACACTCTCGGTCAACAAACTCCTCGACCGAGAATAGACCCTTCTATCCATTAGATTGAGTTAGAAAAGTAGTTGGGAGTTGAGTTGAACGTTGCAATATACTTACTCCAGACTTACTCTCGGTCGACAAACTCCTCGACCAAGAGGCACTCGGTCGACAAATTTCTCAACCGAGAAGGTTTCTGTCTACACTTTTCAGAAATAAATAACTAGTTGTTACAAATGCAATTAGTGGATATCTAACGGCTAGTTGAGAACTAAGAACCCCCTAGAAAGTGTCTAGTACATCCCTAAGTATTAATAGGCCATTCCTATAAATAGGACATGCCTTAGGACACCTAAACTCACTTGAGTATACAACTTTCATATACAATTCACTTGAAATCACATTGTAGCAAGCCATTAGCAAAGCTTTCACTTGCAAAACATTTCCACAAGCTGTGCATTCATGTCCTATAGGCTGATATATCCTATCCACTATACATTCACGTCCATCCACTTTGGTTAGGAGATCAAACGCTTGATATAGGATTCAAGCCTTGTGCTACATTGGTAAAGTTGTACTTTCCTTCTTCTTTCTTGTTCCTTTTTATTGCTTTGGTTCTCCTTTGCTACTCCTAGGTTGGAGGCTATGGAAAGGAGGTTGTTGGAGATTCTTCGGTGGTGAAGGTATCTCGATGGAATTAGGATTACTTCAAGAAGGTTGTCTCAATGGGAAGCTACTTCAAGAGGAAGGCTACTTAAAGGGGGAGCTTGGAGTTACTTCAAGGAAGGTTGCTTCAAGGTTGGTGAGACTACTTCTAGGTGAAGGCTATCCTAAGGGTGAAGGTATTTGTATCTTATGTAACATCCTTGTGAGGTAATAAAATACAAGTGCTTTCAAAATCCCAATTGGAGACAATTGGGTAGTGGACTGACTCCCTTAGTATTTGCTAAGGGTGGAACCACTCTAAACGTCGTGTCTCCTTCTCCAACATTCTTGTGATTGTTTGTTTGGTTGAATTAACTTTCAAAATTTCATGAAACCCTATTCACCCCCCCCTCTAGTGGTTTTTCAATTAGTATCAGAGCAGGCTTCAAGGAGCTCTAATCAAGTCTTGAAGATGGAGGGTGGTGGCGTCTACAACCTCAAGCAAAGGAGAAACTTGGACCGACCTTCAAGAAGCTGTAGCTAGTGTTTAGGAATGGGAGACACAACACTTAGTTGTCTAAGGAAGTCAAAGAAAGAAGATATGCATAAAGAGGTACAATGCTTTGTTACTACTGAAAATGAAGAAGAACAAGAGGTAAGTCTTTTTGATTTATCAAAAGAATATTTAATTGCTAGCCTTCAAGAAACACATGATAAGTATATTGATTGTAAGAAGAAATTAAAGAAATTTACTAAAGTAAATGATGATCTACATGCTAAACTTCTTGTTCTTACATCTGAAAATAAAGAGATTAAAAACACATTGAACTTAACCATCAAAGACCATGATATTAAACTAAAATCAATAGAAGCAAGTTGCAATCTCCTTTCTCAAGAAAAGATAAACTTGCAAGCTCAAGTAAATGATCTTCAAAAACAACTTGTTTTGTGTACTCGTTTATATTATGATGCTATTATGAAAGAAAGAGATAGTTTGTTGTCTAATCTAGAGCAAACAAATTTAAATGTTAAAAAGAGAATGAATGAGATTGCTAAATTACAAAAAGAAATTAGTGGCTTGAGAAATAATGGTATTCTTGACAAGATTCTAAAAGATTGTTCTGGTTATAGTGGAAGAAGAGGTTTAGGATATGTTCCAAAGGAAAACGTTTATCAACCTGAACCTAGGAGAACTCAAGCACCCAAGACCAAAATTATGTATGTACCCAAGAACAACTCAACTCAAAGTCCTAGAAAGAAAAATGAAATTGATTCCACTTGCTGTCACTATTGCCTACATCTTGGACACTATTCTTTTTCTTGTCCTTACAAGAAAAAGGATGTTGACATGGTATGGGTTCCAAAACCCCCAAATTAAATAAATATGAATTAATAAAGTTGAGATATGACCAATAATCCTGATTTGAACATCCTTATGTATATCTCAATTTAATATAATAGAAGAACAAAATAAATCAAAGTAATGCAACCCATAACTTGAACAAACAAATTGATGAATCAAATCTATAGAGACACACTCAGTCGAACTCTTTCTCGACTAAATTATATTTGGTCAAAGTATTTGTCGACCGAATAAGGTTCTGGAAAACTTGTTCAACTGGTTCAGTTTGCTATAAACTTGCTATAAATTTGGTATAAATGAAAATTGATTGGAAATTATGAATGAATCATAAATCTTGGAAACAACTCTCAAATCACATATTGATAATTTGCATCATGATATATATGATATTAAACATGTTGTAAATTTACAAATTATGTGATCAAAACTATATGCAAATAGAAATAGGAAATGTTTTTCTTAAAAATAATGCACACATTGTAAAGCCCTAAATTGTTGTTTCTCTTGAAATGATTAAGCATGTTCATGTGCATGGTTTGTCTTAAATTTAAAAAATTGATAAACCATGATTGATCAAGAAAAAGATATTACCTTGATAAATCTGAAAAGGTATGATTCTCTACAATGTGTATCTTAAAACTGAAAAAATGTGATGATTTAAGTAAGTTTGATCAAGAAAATCATCGATTTGCTTCTCATGAGATTATTTTGGTTCATCTCCTACATGGTTTGGCTTAAACCTGAAAATTATGAACCATATTGATTTAATCAAGAAAATTACTATTTTATCATAATCGACATGGTTTTTCCTAAGTATTCCTTGGTCTATCTATATAGAAACCATGTGTAATTTGCTTTTAAATGATCATGATCATTGTGTTATGGATATGTCTTTATTGTTTCATCATGATCATTGTGTTTCATCTTTTACTTGATTTGCCTAAAATAATCTTTGATCTATATATACAAACCATGAATGGATATTGTTTTCAAAATGATCATAGTGATTCATCTCTTTACATATAAAGATGATGTTATCATTGAAAATGTCATTTTGCATAAAAGTAAAACTCAATGGCACAAATGCATCTTGACATATTAAGTTGATAATTATCTTGTGCTTAGCTTATGGAAAAGGAAAGTATCTTTGTGATGCATGATTGGGAATATATACTCTTACTGCAATTGGACATGCTTCAATACAAATATAGCATGGATTCCAAAGTTCATTACTATGATATTAATACATGGTTTGTCTAAAAGTATTTTTTGGCCAATCTGAAAATTATAAACCATGTTTCCTTGAGAAAACTTCATATATTTCTTGTATTTGTGGAATAAGAGGTCTTGCTTAGAATAAAATTATTTCAATATTCTATCTAAAGCCTGTTTTAAGTAAATCAAGAGCAAGACACCATTTCCTATGTCATTGGCTCGATCTATCTAAAGCATGTTTTAAGTTTTAAACTGGACAGAGCGCTCGGAAATGGTCATTGGCTCGATCTCACAACGTCATCTCCTATTTTAGTCCTTGAAAGGAACAATTCGGACCACTCCCCTCTCCTGCTCACTCACGATGATCCTCAATATAAAATGCGCCCCTTTCATGGTACAGCAGCCAGATGGCTCGTGATAGAGGGATTCGATACTTTCCTGCAAAGCAACTGGGATCCTGGAGCTTCCTTTGGTGAGGTGGGCTCAGGGTTTCTGAGGAAGGCTTCTCAGTGGGCCGCGAAGAAGAAGAAAGAAGATAGAAGAAGGAAAGATAGAATTGGGAACACAATCCATTGGAACCAATTCCAACTGGCTCTTAACTTCGATTACAATCTTGCTAAAGATACTGTGGAGCTACAATGCCAATTGAACGAGATTCTTCGAAGGGAAGAACTGGACTAGCAACAGAAGTCTCGATGTTCCTGGGTCAAGCTTGGCAACAACAACACGAAGCTTTTTCACTCTATTGTCAAAATGAGACGAAGCATGAACAAGATCACGAGTCTGAAAGACCCTAATAGCAACTGGATTGAAGAAGGTATGGATCTCAACAACCTTATCTTGTCCTTCTCTGACATCTACCAGGAAATGTCGCCCGACCACCGCCGCCTCTCCAGTGGTTCCTTCATCGGCAACTTTGCCTCTCCTAGCGCAGAAGCCTTGGAGGTATTGGCTCGAGCCCCGAACAGCGACGAGATAAAGTGCTCTCTCGACTCTATGGTGCCTCTGAAGGCTCCGGGTCCTGATGGCATATCTGCATCCTTCATCCAAAAGTACTGGACGATGCTAAAACAACAGGTCTACAACCTCATGCAAGGCCCTTTTGCAGGTCATCCCATAGAGCCGGGTAGCACAAATTCGACTCTGGTTCTCATCCCTAAGGTGCCACATCCGGAATCCTGCTCGCAGCTGTGGCCGATATCTCTGAATAACATTTGTTCAAAGCTCCTGTCTAAGGTCATTGTGAACAGACTAAAACCATTCCTATCCGCTTGGATTTCACCCTACCAATCCAGCTTTGTGCCTGGACAGAAGATCGGAGACAATGTTGTTCTCGTCCAAGAGATCATCCACTCTATGGAATCCAAACAGAACAAGAAGCAGACTTGTGCCATCAAGCTTGATCTCATGAAAGCCTTCAACAAACTTAGCTGGCCCTTCATCGCTGATACCCTCTTCAGAAAACACATTCCCAACAATCTCCTCCACATTATTATGCAGATAATCACCTCAGGAACGACTTCAGTCCTCTGGAATGGGGAAGACATTAGATCCTTCAAACCGTCCTGTGGGGTGAAGTAGGGAGATCCCCTCTCTCCTTACCTTTTTGTCCTTTGCCTTGAGCGCCTGATTCAATTGATCGAAGACGAACTCTCACTTGGTCACTGGAAACCTATTTGTTTAACCAGACAAAAGCTTGCCTTCACCCACATCTGTTTCGCGGACGATATCATCCTCTTTGGGGAAGCTTCTTCTCACCAAGCTACCATCATCAACAGGTGTCTTCATCATTTTAGCCAAGCATCCGGTCAGGTCCTATCCCATGGAAAATCTTCGATCGTCTTCTCCTCTAGCACACCGCGGCACATTCGGGCAACTGTTAGTAGAGTTTTAAACATCAAGGAGACTTCTGACCTGGGACGCCACCTAGGTATTCCGATCATCCACAAAAGGAAAAGCAAGTCACATTATCAATATCTAATCGACAAGATCTGCTCACAGATCAACTCTTGGCAGAATATATTTTTATTTATGGCCGGTAGAGTCACCTTGGCGAAATCCGTTCTCTCCGCCCACCCATGCTACACTATGCAATCCACCCTTCTCCCGACCTCTACCTCAGACAGAATTGATCAATTGATTCGTAATTTTATCTGGAGCGGCACGCAAGACTCGAAGAAGATGCACCTGGTTTCCTGGAAACATATAATCAAGCCTCCTCACAGAGGTGGACTCGGAGTGAGATCAGCGGTAGGCTCTAACAAAGCACTCCTATCTAAACTTGCTTGGGAGTATATTCAACAAGGTCTGGTGACTTGGACAAAGCTTATGTAGGCCAAATATGGACGACAAAGCGTTGGTTCTACCTATGGCTCGCACACTTGGAGGGGAATTCATACCCTGTTGCCTCTCATTCTGAATAACTCATCCATGACCGCTATCTCCGGTGATCGAACAAATGTCTGGACTGACCATTGGGTTGGCGACGGGGTCGTCCCTACCCTTCGAGCAAACCTCACGATTCCAGAGGATATTAAGGACATGACGGTATCATGCCTAGTATCTGACTCTGGCGAGTGGGATATGAGCTTCATTAACTTCTGGTTCGATGATCAGTCAGCACGAGCCATTGCTCTTATGCCGCCCTCGTGCCCTGCTTATGGTGAAGACCGAAGAATATGGCTACCTTCCACATAAGGTGCTTTCTCCTCCAACTTAGCATATAAGATTATAATGAACTTCACCAAATCTGCCAGCACTGACTGGTATGACTCCATATGGAGCTTGAAGACTCAACAACGTATTAAGACCACCTTGTGGTTAATTCATCATGACGGGCTCCTCACAAATGACCTCAGGGTCAGGCGCCACCTCACTGTAGACCCATCGTGTGAGAGGTTCCAAGGCCCACTAGAGAATACACACCATGCCATTAGGGATTGCCCACAGGGAAAGGCAGTGTGGACCCTTTTGGTACCTCCTGAAGCAACACTGTTCTTTTCTCTAGATTCTATCAAGGATTGGATTTCATACAGGTTGAAGGCCCTCAGAAAGTTTCCCAATGGGGACGTTTGCTTTGCTACAGCCTGCTGGTGGCTCTGGAAAACCAGGAATCTTCACATTTTTGAGAAAAGATCTCTTCCTCCTCAGGTGATAGTTACTCAATGCAGAGCGGAGACGATCACGGCTTCCCAAGCTTTCTCGCTTCCCTTTTCACATTCCTCTGATCCGTCCTCGACCACTATAAACTTTCCTATTACTCCTCGTTCCTTCATCATCCATGTAGACACGGAAATCAATAAGGAGGCTGGTATGTGTGCTACCAGTCTGATCGTCAGAGACCGGCACGGTGCCTGGCTTCATGCTCAAGCTCAAAGGTCTCCTGGCACAGACCCTATGCGAGGTGAATTGATGGCCATTAGAGCAACTCTTATGTACGTGAAACAAGCATGTATTGGTTCCGGAACTTTGATCACTGATTCACGGAATGCGTCTAATTGGATTGAAAGTCTTGAGGCACCCCCGCCCAGATATGTCCTCCTCTCCAAGTCTATTCAGCTCCTTTGTTTGGAAAACCCCCTCTTCAAGGTGGTGTTCCTGAGACGAAGCCAAAATAAGCTAGCAGATTGGCTGGCAAAGCAATGCTTAAAACAACCAGAAGCTTCTTGTTCATGGGAAACCTGCCCGACCTCTCTTTTTTCTTCTCATCAAGACGATATGCAGTCTTTCTTCAGAAATTTCAATCCTCTCTCAGACACCATGTAATGTTTGGTTACTAGTCTCTAGTTTTTCCAAAAAAAAAGAGCAAGACACCATTTCAAAATCAAATATTGCTTACATGAATTAAGTTCTATACAAACTTTGATCCTAATCTATAATCTTTTAAATTGATATAAATTCTTTCAAATTGGTATCCACCTATTACATAAAGGCTTTATACTCAATCAAGTGGATTATTGAGAGTGCTTAAATTGTAAATCTGTAGAAAATGCCTCTCGGTCGAAATAAAGTTCGACCGAGGAGCGCCCAGGTCAAAGTCAAGGTCGACCGAAAATAAGCTTGACAAAATGCTTAATTGTAAATCATTTCCTTGAACTCAATCATAGTATATTGAAAACAAGATTTTAGTGCATAGCTCTCATAAAAGGTTAACTTATTATGATCTAATGCTTATTGTGACCTTAGAATCCTTAAATTATATTTATTATAAGATTAAGGGGGAGCTCACAAAAACTATCTTGACTATAAGATTAAGAAGGAGTTCACAAAACTTTGTAAACATCATAAAGAAAACTCGAAACTAGCTTTGACCTAAGGATTATTAAATTATCTTGATCTAAAATGGACTCTATATATCAATATGGGCTTAACATCCCTCATTAATGATTATAGATATATTTCTTGATCTTACTATGCTGTAAAGAAAATCTCATATCATTTTTAGGACTTAACAAAATGGATGACAAATCAAAATACATATGCCATGAACCTAAAAGGATCTCATACCATTTCAAGGTTTAACATCCTTTGCAAATGATTGAGAAATAAATTGTGGCTAAATTAGACAATAAGTGGTTTGCATTACAAATAAACCCCTCACTCTTATAAGTTGAATATACCATTAAAGAAGAGCATCAAATTACAAAATTAAGGGGGATAAATAAAATTCATAATAAATGCTTCAATTGGCCATCTTATTGAAATGTCAAAGGGGGAGAAACAATATAAATCAAATGAAAAGAGTTTCATAATCTCTTGGTTTTAAAAATGATATCATTTGAACAAGAGAATTCATGAAAAGGAAATGCAAAGGAAATTTTAGGTATGAAACTCATATGATTTACATTACTTTGATTTATATTGGAAATGTTTGCCATCTTCAAAAGTGGGGAGATTGTTGGATAAAATGGACATTATTATAATCCCTTTGTTTTGATGATGAAAAACATTTCTTTCTTGTGGTTTTAACTTGCTATTTAAGTGTTTCAGGGACAAGCATATAAGGTGGTGGATAGCGAAGACTTGGAAAATCAATTTGCTAAAATTGCTTTATTTTCATGATTGTAATCAATGTAAAAACTTTTACAAGTTTATAATGTACAAGTACTTAGATATCATGTAAATAAAGAATTTAGATCTTCCCTATCCACACAAAACACTTAGATAGGTCATCCCCCAAGATAGTATCACAATTGTACATTAATACACACACTCAGTAAATGAATACATTGAATCAGGGATGTTCTCAGTCGACAAAAACTTTGACCGAGACACTCTTAGTCGACAAACTCCTCAACCGAGAATAGACCCTGCTAGCCATTAGACTGAGTTAGAAAAGTAGTTGGGAGTTGAGTTGAATGTTGCAATATACTTACTCCATACTTACTCTCAGTCGACAAACTCCTTGATCGAGAGGCACTCGGTCGACAAATTTCTCAACCGAGAAGGTTTCTGTGTGCACATTTTAGAACTAATTAACTAGCCATTACAAATGCAATTAGTGGATATATAATGGCTAGTTGAGCACTAAGAACCCCTTAGAAAGTGTCTAGAACGTCCCTAAGTACTAATAGGCCATACCTATAAATAGGACATGCCTTAGGACACCTAAACTCACTTGAGTATACAACTTGCATATACAATTCACTTGAGATCACATTGTAGCAAGCCATTAGCAAAGCTTTCACTTGCAAAACATTTCCACAAGTTGTGCATTCGTGTCCTATAGGCTGATATCTCCTATCTGCTATACATTCATGTCCATCCACTTTGGTTAGGAGATCAAACTCTTGATATAGGATTCAAGCCTTGTGCTACATTGGTAAAGTTGTACTTTCCTTCTTCTTTCTTGTTCCTTTTTATTACTTTGGTTCTCCTTTGCTACTCCTAGATTGGAGGTTGTGGAAAGGAGGTTGTTGGAGCTTCTTCATTGGTGAAGGTAGCTTGACGAACTTAGGATTACTTTAAGAAGGTTGTCTCAATGGGAAGCTACTTCAAGAGGGAGGCTACTTCTAGGGGGAACTTGGAGTTACTTCAAGGAAGGCTACTTCAAGGTTGGTGAGACTACTTCTAGGTGAAGTATATCCTAAGGGTGAATGTATTTGTATCTTATGTAACATCCTTGTGAGGTAATAAAATACAAGTGCTTTCAAAATCCCAATTGGAAACAATTGGGTAGTGGACTGACACCCTTAGTATTTGCTAAGGGTGGAACCACTATAAACGTCGTGTCTCCTTCTCCAACATTCTTGTGATTGTTTATTTGGTTGAATTAACTTTAAAAATTTTATAAAACCCTATTCACCCCCCTCTAGTGGTTTTTCAGGAAGGGGTAGATATGGCTATATAAAGAAAGAGGTCAAGTATGAGGTATCTATGAAACTTTCCATGTGTCATGTATAAGGGTGTCCATACACATGCAAGCCTTTATGGATATGGAAGAAGTCAAGAACGATGTGTCAAGTTATCTTCCATGTGTCCAATGCTAAGGGTGCCTATCGACATGCAAACCTTTAAGGATAAGGAAGAAGTCAAGCATGCGGTGTCCATGGAGCTTTCCAAGTGTCCTTAGCCTAGGGATTTCATGTCCATGCAAGAGGACAACTCATAGAGGCTTCTTGAATATCAAAAGTCGGTCCTAAAATCCCATGGAGACTTCTAGGCCATCCCAACCGTCCTTCAAACAAAGAAATAACCCCATTGGTTGATATCTTTTAAAGATAAGATCATTTATAAAGAGTGTAATCCCTATAATGCCCTTGGGGAGAAGCACCTTCAAATCAAGGTGAAACCAGGTGCCCCATGGTTCAAAAACTCGAGAATGGTAAGGAAATATATATGGATTGTGATGCATGTGACAATTTGCAAAGAAAACCTCCCGATTGGGTAAATTGTAGAAAAGTCCAAAATGTACCTAAAATTGCATAACTTGCACAAACAACATCCAAATTGAACCAAACTTCATCCACAGATTATCTTTGATGTGTTGAATATAAATTTTCCATTTTTTCCATATTTTGAAGTTATATAATCACATTATGCATTACTTATGCCTTTTATTCATTTTATCTCTCCTAAACTTATCCTAATATTTCAAGGTGGTCCAAATTAGATGAAATTTGACATGTAGGGCAATTTTAATATGTAGATTTTGAATTTGACATTTGTTCCCACTTTTGAGACTTATTTTAATGAGATATGTCATATGGGTCCTAAACGACCCATTATCTAAATTATTCATCCAATTAAGTTTCTTATCTTCATATTACCACCAAAATGAGTTATGTGGCATATTTTATGTATCCATTATAAACCTAAGATTAATTTTAGAACATTAGGTTACATTAAGGTGATCTATACATGCATTAGATCATTGGGGTTATACTAAACATCTATTTAGGTCTAGCCTTCAAGCTTGTTTGGTTAAGTCCAAAATGTCAACTTCCAGGGTAGGGTCTGAGATCTACTATGTTACAATTTTTGACCTTCTAATTTTCCTATGGTTCAAATTTGTACTCATTTGACTCATGTCTGACCCTCAAAGCCTTCTTCTCCTCCTTAAATTTCATCGTTTGTGCCCCTGCAAGCCCAGAACTATTTGATTTTAGTTTCTGGCGACCTTGGCTCTACCGTAGGCTCCTTCGGTGCCTCGGGCCAAATTGGCAATATGGTGAGCTTCCCTGACTTCATTTTCTACCTTGAAACTTTTGGTTCGCCATAGGATTATCCCAACCTATAGGTTCTGTAGGCCTCATATGAGGACCTCGCTGACACTAGTCAGCATGGAAGCTCGGTACGTCTCTGACCCTGATAACGTTTTTGCTCGACTCACTTTGGCTTCGCGAATATACACCCGATCATCGTTGGCACTTTACTACCCAGATTCTTGGGTCTTAGATCTCTAACCTTGCCCTTATTTCTCATAGTCATGCTTAGTTCTTAGGCCATGATTGTCCTCTTCCTATAATAGTCATCTACTCAACTTTGTCGGACTCTGGCGATCCCCCTCTGATGGTTTTGGCCTTGCATTTCATGATGTTTCTTCACCTTATCATTTGGCAGTAGTGCTTGGCCATGGCCAGAGCAGCTCCTTGAGCCCAGTACTCACTATGGTCCATGTTTTAGCTCCTTGGCTCCGTCAGGTAATGGTCAACTTGTTGAGAACTCCCGTTTCATGAGAATCACACTTTCTTCTCAAGCTTTCCACTAAATGGCGCACCTCCAGGTAGCGCCTCACACCATGACCAAGGGAAGAAAATCATGGGTGATGAAATGATCATGATGCCCATGCCGGTTCAATCAAATAAATCTAATTGAAAGGGCACATTAGTATTTTCAACGCACCGAGATATAGCTGACGTGTGGCTTTGATTTATGATCGAATGTCAATTTTGGCCTTGTGATTTCAATATGTGTCACGTACACTATAGTCTTTATTGATATTTCTCCTTTGATTTACATCATGATTATCACCAATTTAAATAATGTTATGCCTAATGTTTCCTACTCCCAGATTGGTTAGTTTTTGGAAATTCTTAGTAAATCAAAGGATGATAAGAAAAATACAAAAATATAGTCATTGGAAAGGGTTTTTTGAGAGCAATTTGATTGTATGGTTTTCATGTCCTGATTTGCCTTTACATTTGGATGTTTTATCAGAAACCCTAGTTGGACCTATGTGTGACATCCCTGGATTTTCTAAAACTTAACCTGATGTGTGATGTCTAGATTGAAACCTCATGACATGGTATTTTTGTCGCACTAACAAACTCACTCGGGGTTGAAATCCCCAAGCTTTTACCAAAACTAAAGTGCAATAATACCACCCACAAGCAGACAAGTCTTATCGCAGTATAGTTAAGGATCGAACCCAAAGGACAACATTTTTAATAATCCTTGTCAGTCGAATCTAGCTCGAGTAAAACTAATATTTAAAATGATTGGTTGATTTGAGGTTAATTAAACTAATTGCAAGAAAGTAAAAGATGAATTAAAGTAGGATTTAGACCAATGATATGGAATCATTGGGATGGTATCAGGTTACACCACCGCTACACATGCAAACACATTCAATCACAAACAAGCCAGGAAAAATATATCAATCCAACTGGAGCTACTATAGAACCCCCGTAAGGGCATTACGTTTGCGTAAACATCACCTTAGGCATCAGATGTCTCGTCACCAACCAGATCACTTACTTACGGCTCCGAAGAAGTCCCATTCTATTTCTAGTTTGGGAGTCAGCCGCATTAATCGATAAGCAAGCAAGTGATAGATCTACAAACTAACATCGACAATAAACAAAGATGATACAAAATCCAACTAAGGTTGTGGTCCTCCCTGAGGGATGTTTAGACCACAGAAGCATCACTGCAGGCTAGATGTCTCGTCCCCTCACAGATCATACACTTACGACCTCAAGGAATCTTATCAGAAGTTCTCGTCAAAGAGTCAAACCTTGTAAACTACCACTCTAGCCCACATATAGAAGATTTCTCCATATAGGAGAGAACAAGATGAAAGCAAGTAGATAATCAACTACAAACATACCAACTAACAACGAAATGGAAAGTTATATACATTGACATGGAGAGTTTAACAAAAGAACATGACTTGCATGGGCAGCGGGGATAGTCCCCACACCCTAGTGAAAAGGTACTACTCGCTCATGATGTGAGAAACAAGAAGAATGAGAAAGAGAGAGAAATTCGTCGTGAACTCGGTGCAGAAGGTAGTCGCAGCTCGGTGAAGAAGATACAACCTTCTATGTCGTGTCAGAGTAGATCTAGGCACAAACGGGAGTTGCCAAGATAGACCGGACAGTCTCCCTCGCTCCGTCTTCCTTCTCTCTTCAGCCTCCTTGGTTGCAACAAAGGTAGCAGATGGAATGAAACTAGCACGGACTGGACTAGATTTAGATCAGACTTGTGTACAGGCAGCCTGTCGCCGTCCCGGAACTGATCCCCAAGTGAGGACCCTTGGAGTCCTATTTATAGGCACATGACTGATCCCAAATGGTCTTGGATTAAAAGAAACCAAACGATCTGGAGATATTTTTTCCCAAATGGTTTCACTTAATTTTAGCCCAAACGGTCTGTAGAATCTGAACAAACGGTCTTGCATAACCTAGGCAAATGGTCTTAAACCATATAAGACCAAACGGTCTTGAGTAGCAAACAGTTTGGAAACCGCACGAGTCCAAACGGTCTCACTGACCGTTTGCTCTTTTCCAAATGATCTTGTGCAAACGGTCTTTGGGAAGGAGTATCAAACCATCTTGGGATCATTCAGTTTTGCTGTATTCAGACCAAATGGTCTTGCAATGCCTCCTCCAATCGGTCTTGAGCTAAAGGGGGAAAACGGTTTTCACATACCCCCCCAAACAGTCTTCGGTCAGGAATCTCAGCAGATGCCCAAACAATTTTCGAATCCGTCCAAGCGGTTCTTCAGTTTCTCAAACGGTCTTGACGTTTCCTACAAACGGTATCATAGCAGGTTTGACCGATCCAACTGGTTTGCTCTATTTGATTAAGCAAGCTACTCAAGAGACTAAAGGCGGCAGCTATGCAGTTTGTGTCGCAGTCGTGCGATGGCGAGGAAGGTAACAAGGAGGGTCGGCGTGATCATGGTAGTCAGACGAATCGACAAGAAGAAGTGCTGCTCGGCAGAGGTGCATAGGTAGAAGATGACGCACCACAGTCGTGGTGATGTTGCGGTCCCACGGCCGTGCCACCTTGCATGGGCTTGGTGGGTGAGTAATTGGGCTCTACTGGCATTGTGCCACGGCCGTGGCGTGACACCACGGTCTTGGTGAGGCTACTACCCCACGGCCGTGTTGCCTTGCACAGGCGTGGTGGGAGAGATAGAGTCACTGTAGGTGGGGTGCCATGGTCGTGGCTCGGCGGCCACAGTCGTGGCGAGTGAGAGCTCAGGTGTTGGGGATGATCTACCACGACCGTGGCCTCCTCACATGGTCGTGGTGATGACAGTGGACCGCGGTCGTTTTGAACCACCAAGGTCGTGGTCTAGACTCTACTTCGAAACCATGAATTCATGCACTGCTCGATCCCTTACGGCTGAGTGGTGCTTCCAATCGATCTCTGCTGGTCAAATGGTCTTGAGACCGAATGGGCTCAAACGGTCTTGAGACCGAATGGGCTCGAAAGGTCTTGAGATTGAATGGGCTCAATTGCTTGGTTAGATTTCTTGATCAGAGCCAGAGATGAAGGTGGACCCGAACTACTTGTTCAGTTTTATCAAGACCTGCATTAAATCAACATAAATTCAGTTAAAACCTCGAAAATCGAATCAATTAAGTAATTTTTCATATTATGATGTGTTTTGATAGTGAAATTAAATGTGTTGAGTTGAATATGTCCAAAAATGATAATCTAAGTCCATGGTGAATATGCATTCATCAAAACACCCCGAACTTAAATGTTGCTCGTCCTCGAGTAACACAAAATCTGAAACTGTCGCCTAATGAATACTTTCAATTCATGTGATTACTTCATCTTCACATCATGAGTATTCTCTTTCTGCTCAACCTGACTAAGTATCTCAACCCCCTGGGACCACTGAACACATCTTACTATATCTTCGTTCCTGAGTTCGTTTTCCAAAATCACTTCTTCCTCACATTTTCCAACAACAAGCATGTCAAAGAGTTTTGTAAGAGTCCAGAGACACCCGCAGAACAAAAAGTGTGCATTTGATCTGACACTGTTGTTTTCCAGGATAGGGTGGGCATTCATTGTGCCATTAGGTAGAAAATGAAGTGAATGGTGGTATGGAAGGCAGAAATAAATCTCTCCTCTATTCGACTTGAGATTTTTATTTATTTGCTTTGCAATTTCATTTATTGCATTTTTTTGTGTGAATCTCTCCTCTATTCGACTCGAGATTGCATTTCATTTTGTTTGCAACTCTCTCCTCTATTTGACTCGAGATTGCATTTTTGGTGGTACACCCCTATTTATTTGTTTGGGGTATGGAAGAAGTGAATAAAGAGGGAAGTGGCATGCCACACTGAACTTAGGGTTTGGCACAAATTTGGCTATTTTTGTTTCTTTTTGATGTATGGAGGGGTACGAAAATGATAGAGGAAGTGTAGAAGAGAGTTCAGATCATAATGCAACTTGATTTACAATTTAGTGCACTGGGTTGTTCTCTTTATCAAACTCCGCTCAAATAATGACTTGATGAGGATTCGGTGGGTAATCCATGCTATTGTTCCACAAATCAGTTCGAAGCTTGACGTATTTGATCCATATCAGTTTGTCAGACACTTATCATTTTTGCAAAAGTATCATGATGTTAGGAATCATAAGCTTCACAAGATGATTTCAAACAAAAGGCTTGTTTCAAAAAGTGGTCCTTTTGAGGATCTACTTTGAATAAGGAGAGTATAATGATTCAAAATGCATACCCAGATAGTTAGTGAATTTTGATGAAACCAGGAAGTGTGAAAAATTCATCAAGTATCTGTTCAAATTCTTTGAAAGTTTTAACACTTTAAAATTTTGAAAATTTTGGTCAAAAATGCGGAGATGTAAAAAATGCGGTGATGAAAGTCTAAGACTGATTTAGATGGGTGGAGGTGGAAAGTAAGATATGTACCACCCACCCTCCACCCTGAACTTAGAGATTTGCTCATCCCGAGCAAACCCTAAATCCAAGATGGAGGGGAAAAATCATGCCAGAATGACCACCAGATGTGGTTGCGTTCCAGTCAGCGCGCATCCTATTATCTGAAAATCTCAAAGGTGAAGGGAAATTAGATCTTAAAATGGCATCTTGTGATGCGAATTTTATTTAATGAAAAATTTACTATAAGGTAAAAACAAATTTAAAGAAATGTTCTAATTTGAAAAGGGAAAGTAAAAAGGATTTATTGGTCGGGTTGCCTCCTACAAGCGCCTTTGTTTTATGTCGATGGCTCGACTGAATCCTTTAGCTTCACTGTGGATCCTTTGGATTGGTGGGTTCCAACATTTCTTTAGTACCTATGTCAGTTGAGGTAAAATATCTCTTTAAGCAGTGACCATTTGTTACAAATTCACCTGACTTTTCATTCCATAATGAGAAGGCATCATGTGGGGAGATGCTCTTGATGATGTATGGTCCAGACCAGTTTGAGCAGAGTTTCCCTGGGAATAACTTCAACCTTGAGTTAAATAGCAGAACCTGGTCTCCCACATGTATGTCTTTTCTTTTCAGATGTCCGTCGTGCCAAAGTTTTGTGCGTTCTTTGTAGATTCGTTCATTCTCATAGGATGTCATCCTGAGTTCATCCAGCTCTTGGAGTTGCAGAACCCTGGCTTGGCCAGCTTCTTTCAAATCAAAGTTTAGTTGTTTAATTGCCCACCATTCCTTGTGTTCCAGTTTGACTGGCAGGTAGCAAGCCTTTCCATACATTAACCGAAAAGGTGTAGTCCCAATGGGAGTTTTATAAGCAGTTCGATAGGACCATAAGGCGTCGTTGATTTTTGTTGACCAATCCTTTCGATTGCGTCCTACAATTTTTTCCAAAATAGCCTTTAGTTGACAATTAGAGACCTCTACCTCTCCACTTGTTTGTGGATGGTAAGGCGAGGCTACCTTATGTGTTACGCCGTACTTTCTTAGTAAAGCTTCAAAGCTTCTTTCAAGTAAGTGGGACCCTCCGTCAGATATCACGGTTCGTGGTACTCTGAAATGGGGGAAAATAATATCCTTAAATAATTTGACGATGGGTTTGGAATCACTAGTGACAGTTGGTATAGCTTCAACCCATTTTGAGACGTAGTCTACCGCCACTAAGATGTATGAAAATCCATAAGAAGACGGGAATGGACCCATGTAGTCCACCCCCAAACATCAAATATCTCAACTTCTTTCCATAGATTCAACGACATCTCATTTCTCTTTGTTATATTTCCTGATCGTTGACATTTGTCACACGATAGGACAAAGTCATAGGAATCTTTGGATATGGTTGTCCAGAAGAATCCACATTGCAAAACCTTCAAAGCAGTCTTTTTAGAGCTCATATGTCCTCCCACTGGTCTTAAGTGACATTGTTCAAAAATAAGTTGAGCTTCTTCTTCGGCGATGCATCATCGATACAGACCATCAACACCTAGTTTAAAGAGATATGGCTCATCCCAATGATATTGCTTTACATAATGCATGAACTTCTTCAGTGCATTCCCGGTGCATTGGGGATGGATAACCCCAGCAACAAGGTAGTTTACAAAATCTGAGTACCACGGTACAGCTTCTGAGACCTTCATTAGATGATCATCTGGCAGGGAATCATTTATCAGAATTTTCTTAGTATCCAGAGTGTGGATGCGACTGAGGTGGTTTGCTACGACATTATTTGTACCCTTTTTATCTCTTATCTCTAAATCAAATTATTTTAATAGGAGGATCCATCTAATCAACCCGGGTTTTGCATCTTTCTTTGCCAGAAGGTAACGAATGGCAGTGTGGTCTATGTAGATAATGACCTTCGAACCAATTAGGTAGGATCTGAACTTGTCAAAGGCATACACGACTTCTAGAAGTTCTTTCTCTGTAGTTGCATAATTCCTCTGAGCTTCATCGAGAGTTTTTGATGCATAATAGATCACATGGTGTTTCTTCTCTATATATTGCCCTAAAATAGTGCCCACAACATAGTCATTGGCATCACACATAATTTCCAAGGGGTGGTCCCTGTCGGAAGCTCTAATGATGGGGGTGGTCGTAAGGGCTTGCTTCAGTGTGTTGAAGCTTTTGACACATTCTTCGTTGAAATTGAATTCAGCATCCTTTAGTAACAAAATCTTTATTGTCTTGGTTATCTTTGAAAATTCTTTTATGAATATTCTATAAAATCCTACATGCCCTAGGAAATCACGGACTTCTTTTACATTTTTTGGGATAGCTAGTTTAGAAATCACTTCAATCTTGGCTTTATCTACTTCAATTCCTCTATTGCTGACCCTATGGCCGAGGACAATGCCTTCCTTTACCATAAAGTGGCACTTTTCCCAATTCAACACAAGATGTGCTTCTTCACAATGTTTGAGGACTAGGGAGAGGTGCTTTAGACATGAATCGAATGAATCTCCGTAAACAGAAAAATCATCCATGAAAACCTCCATAATTGTTTCAGTAAGACCAGTGAATATGGCAGCCATTCAACGTTGGAATGTTGCGGGTGCATTACAGAGACCAAACGACACTCTTTTAAACGTGTATGTTCTGAATGGGAAGGTAAAGGTTTTTTTCTCTTGGTCATCTAGATGTATGGGTATTTGATAGAATCCAGAGTAACCGTCAAGATAACAACAATATTCTTGGTGAGCCAACCTTCCTAGGACTTGATCAAGGAAAGGCATTGGAAAATGATCTTTTCGAGTTGCCTTATTTAATTTTCTATAGTCTATGCACATCCTCCACCGTGTTACTGTTTGAGTGGGATGAGTTCGTTGTTTTCATTCTGTATAATAGTTGTTCCACCTTTCTTTGGGACTACATGCACATGACTCACCCATGGTGAATCTGAGATCGGATAGATTATTCCCACTGTGAGCAGTTTAATGACCTCGCGACGTACCACTTCCTTCATATTTGGGTTCAATTTCCATTGATACTCAATAGTAGGCTTGTGATCTTCCATCATAGGGATCTTGTGCATGCACAACTCTTGACTGACCCCGGTGAGGTCACTCATTTTATAGCTGATGGCTTTCTTTCTTTCCCTTAATTCCTTCAGGAGTTTATTTTCTTGTTCAGCTATTAGATCGGAATTTATAATAACTGGGCAAACTTTTAGATCATCTAAAAACACGTACTTTAGTCTTTCGGGAAGGGGCTTCATTTTGGGAGCCTCTAGTTTTTTGCATGTTTCTTCCGTAGTTTACATAGCCTTGAGTTCTTCACTAGTGGCTTCAACATTTTTTGTAGTAGAGTCGAGGGATTAGATGAAATCATTTACTTGTTCGTCATTCAGTTCATCAACAGATGGGTTTGTTAGAGCAACTTCTAAAGGGTCGTCTGATTCATGATGCTCTTGGGTCAGAAGTGACATTTTCTCAATGTAGTCAATCAAATAGACTTCTTCTTGCATACTTAGTCTTCTCATACTTTCAAAAACTTTAAATTCGAGAGTTTCTTTGCCTAATTTGAGCAGCAAGGTACCAACTTCAACTTCAATCAGGGCTCTTGCAGTGGCGAGGAACGGACGACCAAAGATGAGAGGATATTTGGCGTCTTCCTTTATGTCCATAATGACAAAGTCGCATGGAACATATGTGTCCTTGCCCACCTTGACTGAGACATCTTCGAGGATTCCTAACAGATGTTTTATCGAATTGTCCGCAAGCTATATAGTCATGCCAGTAGGAAGCAATTCTGCAAACCCTAGTCTCTTGCACAGACTAAGTGGCATAATAGAGATGCTTGCACTGAGATCTGCCAAACCTTTCTTGCATGATGAGTTGCCAATGTGACATGAAATTCCAAAGGATCCCAGGTCTTTTTGTTTCTTGGGCATCTTGCTCAATATGATATCAGATGTAGTTGTCACCAGTTTTACTATCTCATACTCTTCAGTTATATACTTCTTGGTGAGGTGTGACTTTAAGTACTTTATCCATGCTGGTATCTCAGCCAAAACATCCAAAAAGGGTATATCAACATGAAGTTTCTTCATAGCTTCTTTAAACTTATTGAATCTGGTATTAAGCTTTGTTTGCCTTAGACGAGATGGAAAAGGTATACGAGGTTTGTACATAGGGATATCAGGTTCTGGAGTCTCAGTTTCTTTGTCTTCTTGAGCAGACTTCTCAAAGTTTCCTTTTTCTAACTTATCATCTTTTGATTGAGTTTCTTGTGTTGTCGAGTCTTGGGCACTCACCGGTTCATCCTCGTCTGTAATAACCACATGTGTCTTTTTAGGGGGATCTGAATAGTCTTTTCCTGACCTAGTGGTGACTGCCTTCAACTATTCAGGATGCTTAGGATTGTTCTCGGGTTGGCCAGAAAAGACTCCAACATGTGGTTTTATGCTAGCTGCAAGTTGAGCTAATTGAGATCCAATACCCTTCTGTTGAGCTTGTTGGTTAGCTATCATGGTTTGTTGAGTTTGCAACATCTTTTCAATGGCTGATAGCTTGTCATCAGGAGAAATTGGTCCTGCTTGCTGTCCTTGTTGTTGATTAAGATTCTGGTACTGAGAGTTATTTTGGTAATTATTGTAGTTCCTATTCTGAAAGTTCCCCTTGAAATTTCCTTGATTTCCAAAATTCTATTGGTGATTATACTGGAACCCTGGTGGGCCTCTTAGTTGATTGTTTGAACCAAATTGATGCGAGTTTACTGCACCAGAGGGGTTTCCATATTGAAAACTGGGGTGATTCCTATTCTGATTTGGATTGTAATAACTTTGACCAGGAATGGTGTTGATAGCATTAAGATTTTCCATCTGACCATTATCTCCTTGGACACATACATTGCTTAGAACAACATCATAGAGAACATTGCATGATAAAGTGGAATGATCGGTGCTCTTACATGCTTCACATAATAGGGAAGCGAACTTGATTTGTTCCGGTTGTCGAGTGGGTGAACGTCCTCTTCTAATAGCACCAAGAGAATATGGTCTTGCTTGGCAAGTAAAAGCTTCAAGGTTTCAACGATAGACTTGTACTCAGGAGTAGCTTCGGCCATAGCTACTTTCAAAACTCCTTTACCTACAGATCTACCCCAATTTGCTTGATTTTCTGCTCCCAGGGTGATGACTCTCCATGCACTGTCGTAACTTTGACACATGAAGTTTCCTCCAAACGAAGAATCGAGGAATCTCTTAATATCATCATCCACACCCCTAAAAAAATCTCAATGAGTTGGTTCTTGGGAATTTCGTGGTGTGGACACTTGCGTAGAAGCTCTTTGTATCTTTCCCAAGCTTCAGCAAGGGTTTCTCTAGGAACATGAGTGAAGTTTGTTATCCACCCTCTAATTTCATAGGTAAGAGATGGAGGGTAGAAATTTTCTAGAAACACATTTTGGAGTTGTTCCCAGGTGGTGATGGGTGTTTCACTTTGCAGCGAATTGTACCAACTTATGGCCCTATCAGCAAGGGAGTACTTGAAGAGACGGAGTTGAATTGCATCATCTGTGACTCCATTTTGTTTCATCATGGCACATAGATCAATAAATCTCAGAAGATGTTCTTGGCTATATTCTCCTTGCTTGACATAGAAAGGGTTATTCTGAAGCAGGGTGATCCAGTGCGCTCTTATCTCAAAATTAGTAGCATTGATAGGAGGAGGTTGTACTGGATGATGAACATTTGCAGCTTTCGGGATCAAGAACTACCTAAGATCCTTTTGTAGTTCAGCTGCTTGTGTTGCTAGGATTTCTTGTTGAACCACAACTCTGGCTTCTTGCATGAGCCTCTCTCTTTGCGCATTGATGGCTTGAGCCATCCTTCGGGCTACTTCCTCTTCCTGAGCCATCCTTGCCTAATTTTCTCTGATCTGACGATGAAAAGTTCTGTCTATCTCGGGATCAAAGCTCACTGTTAGTCTGGGGCTGTCCGAACGGTGCATGCACTATGCCTTGGATTGTATCTGAAATTAGAAAGAATTCAAAAGTGAGAACCACAGAGTAGAGTCAAATTCAATTAGATGGTCGATTGTGTCAAGACAAAAAGCAAAATCCTAAATTAGTCTTAAAAGAACTAGATTTGACTAACTGATTCCATTGTCCCCGGCAAAGGCGCCAGAATTTGACGTGGTATTTTTATCGCTCTAACAAACTCACTCGGGTTGAAATTGCAGAGCTTTTACCAAAACCAAAGTGCAATAATACCACCCACAAGCAGACGAGTCTTATCGCAATATAGTTAAGAATCGAGCCCAAAGGACAACGTTTTTAAGAATCCTTGTCAGTCGAATCTAGCACGAGTAAAACTAATATTTAATTGATTGGTTGATTTGAAGTTAATTAAACTAATTGCAAGAAAGTAAAAGCTGAATTAAAGTAGGATTTAGATCAATGATATAGAATCGCTGGGATGGTATCGAGTTTCACCACCGCTACGCATGCAAACACATTCAATCACAAACAAGCCAAGCAAAATATATCAATCCAACTGGAGCTGCTGCAGAACCCCCCGTAAGGGCATTAGGTTCACGTAAGCATCACCTTAGGCATCAGATGTCTCATCACCAACCGGATCACTTACTTATGGCTCCAAGGAAATCCCATTCTATTTCTAGTTTGGGAGTCAACCGCATTAATCGATAAGCAAGCAGGTGATAGATCTACAAACTAACATCGACGATAAACAAAGACGATACAAAATCCAACTAAGGTTGTGGTCCTCCCTGAGGGATGTTTAGACCACAGAAGCATCACTTCAGGCTAGATGTGTCGTCCCCTCATGGATCATACACTTACGACCTCAAGGAATCTTATCAGAAGTTCTCATCACATAGTCGAACCTTGTAAACCACCATTCTATCCCACATATAGAAGATTTCACAATATACGAGAGAACAATATGAAAGAAAGTAGATAATCAACTACAAACATACCAACTAACAACAAAATGGAAAGTTATATACATTTCCATGGAGAGTTTAACAAAAGAACATGACTTGCATGGGTAGCGGGGCTAATCCCCGCACCCCAACGAAAAGGTACTACTTGCTCATGATGCGAGAAACAAGAAGAATGAGAAAGAGAGAGAAATCTGCCATGAACTCAGAGCAAAAGGTAGTCGTAGCTCGGTGAAGAAGATACAGACTTCTACGTCGTGTCAGAGCAGATCTAGGCACGAACGAGAGTTACCAAGACAGACCAGACAGTCTCCCTCACTCCGTCTTACTTCTCTCTTCAGCCTCCTTGGTTGCAACACAGGCAGTAGGTGGAATGAAACTAGCACGGACTGGACTAGATTTGGATCGGACATGTGTACAGGCAGCCTGTCGGCGTCTCAGAACCGATCCCCAAGTGAGGACCCTTAGGGTCCTATTTATAGGCACAGGACTGATCCCAAATGGTCTTGGATTAAAAGAAACCAAACGATATGGAGATATTTTTTCCGAAACGGTTTCACTTAATTTTAGCCCAAACAGTCTGTAGAATCTGAACAAATGATCTTGCAGAACCTGGGCAAATGGTCTATAAACTATATAATACCAAACGGTCTTGAGTAGCAAATGGTTTGGAAATTGCATGAGACCAAACGGTCTCACAGACCATTTGCTCTTTTCCAAATGATCTTGTGCAAACAGTCTTCGGGCAGGAGTATCAAATGGTCTTGGGATCATTCGGTTTTGTTGTATTTAGACCAAACGTTCTTGCAATGCCTCCTCCAATCAGTCTTGAGCTAAAGGGGCAAACGGTATTCACATACCCTCCCAAACGATCTCCAGTCTGGAATCTCAGCAGATGCCCAAACGGTTTTCGAATCCGTCCAAGCGGTTCTTCAATTTCTCGAACGGTCTTGACGTTTCCTGCAAACAGTCATTGCAGTAGGTTTGACCAATCCAACTAGTTTTCTCTATTTGATTAAGCAAGCTTCTCAAGAGACCACCTTGCACATGTGTGGTGGGTGAGTAATTGGGCTATGCTGGGGTTGTGCCACGACCGTGGCGTGACACCACGGTGTTGAGGCTACTGCCCCATGGCCATGTTGCCTTGCACGGGCATGGTAGGAGAGAGAGAGAGAGTCGCTGTAGGTGGGGTGCCACAGTCGTGTCTTGGCGACAACGGTCGCAGTGAGTGAGAGCTCAAGCGTTGGGGATAATCTACCATGACCGTGACCTCATCACACGGTCGTGGTGATGACAGTGGACCACTGTTGTTTTGAAGCACCACGGCCGTGGTCTAGACTCTGCTTCGAGACATTGAATTCATGCACTACTCGATCCCTTGCCACTGAGTGGTGCTTCCAATCGGTCTCTGCTGGTCAAATGGTCTTGAGACCGAATGGGCTCAAACGGTATTGAGACCGAATGGTCTTGAGACCGAATGGGCTCAATTGCTTCGTTAGATTTTTTTATCAGAGCCATAGACAAAGGTGGACCCCAACTACTTGTTCAGCTTTATCAAGACCTGCATTAAATCAACATAAATTTGGTTAAGAACTCGATAATCGAATCAATTAAGTAATTTTGCATATTATGATGCGTTTTGAGAGTGAAATTAAATGTTTTGAGTTGAATATGTTCAAAAATGATAATCGAAGTCCTTGGTGAATATGCATTCATCACCTCACCTCAGCGAGAATCTCAATTTGAGCACCACACACTAGTCTAAGAAGAAGAAAATCAAGGGTGTCAGAAGGAAACAATAGTAGCACATGCACATGAACAATAATAAAACAATACAACAAATGTTCACCATTCAACATATAATTAAAACATTAATTGTTACAACATTTGATATTACATATTGAACATCAAACTTAAGTATGAAAAACTCAAGCAACATAGCATACAAGAACAATCATTTCAATCAATACCATATGCCAAGTCTTTACTATCATATAACACAAGCATAGTGTATAATAAGCCAAGAAAGAGGTAATGGCATACCTTGATTAAGAGACAAACCTAAATACCATATATCCATGAGTCAACTACATCCTTGGTCAACCCTGGTAAAGACAAGACCATGTCGCCATCAGGTTCTCATCATCTTATCCCTAGTTATGTCCATTTTAGGGTTGGCTTACTCATTTGGATATGTGCACCATTACTTGCATTCTTATCTTAGATTCATCTTATTGATGTCATTTTCTAGATTGTGGTTCATTATCTGAGCATTAGGTTCCATATCCTTTTTGTGCACATATTAACCCTAGTTTATATACATTATTCAAATTAGGGTTACAACCCAGGTATTAAGGATCATCTTCACATAACATGAATTATATGCATCTAAATGATATCTGATTTTCATGTCATCTTCAGATTACTGATAAGAACTTACTCTGTAAATTTCATCATTTATTGAGCATGCATGTATTTATTACATTTTATTTAGGGTTATTATCCCTAATTAGACATATGGAGCAAATTACATGATTTAGTACATCAATATGACAATAACTGACATCATATGCATTATAAACATAATTACGGGTTTACTGACATTACCCCATAATTTTATATCATCATTTGATATTTATTACTCATGGACTAAGCATTCTACATCTTACATGATATCATCAAAATTTATGCATCAAAATCCTGATATTATGCTTCCATCTTGTTCTACATATTTTTTTGAACAGTTTTGTATATTATATGTATTTTTCTGATAAACATACTAATTACTATGAATTATTTAAAATCTATCATTTTGTGAGATATTTACCTTTTCAGGCATATAGTCTTCCGACATGTGGCCATTATGGCACAAACCTAAGTTCTTGGCTTGCATTGGTATTTGTCGGCTGGTTCAGAGGATCCTGAACCCGGTTCAAGGCTACAGACTCAGTCCTTCACTTCCTTTTGATCGCGTGCTCCTCAACTGGAGTCCAGAGTGGGACTCTATTCTCCGCGATTCACTCACGCTGCCATTGGGCTATCTCTGGTGAGTAAGAAATGATGCCAGGGTGTTGGGCATCAAATTCAAAGGGCCCCATGGGCTCTGTAGTCCTCAGCTAGACCTTCACAGCTAGTTTATCCCTTGGACATAGTTGTGGAGCTCGATCTCCACAAGATCACCAGCGATGGCCGCCACCGTGGCACCTGGAAAGGGGGAAAATCCCTTTCTCACACCCAATCATCATGTATCTACTTCCAAAAGCTTTGCAAGATCCCCTCAAACTCATCTGCAACCACTGTTCTTGACGAGTAACATTGCACACCGACCCTGAGCTTCATCTTCAAGCTCCAGCCAAAAAGGTTTGGCTGACCAGGAGAACCATCTTCGTAGGGCACACAAGTGCATGCTCTCATCTCCTCTGACCTCGAGCACCATTTTACCTTTCTTAATCTAAGCCGAAGCCTCTTCTGACTCTATATTGCTCTCCTATGCCCAAACTGCTCTCCGTAATGGAGAAGCAATGGAGAGGATGAGATGGTTCTCTCTCATCTATTTACTAATGGGAACATGTAAAGGGTCGTATAATAGTCCCTGGCGAGTCGAGCTTAACTGCTCAATCACCTCTTCTGTTTGATGCACATTTGGAGATCGTGGTGGCGTGGGTGCTTGCATGCCTTACTGCTCCAGGACTTCTCAAGATTCAGAGCTTGGGGATAATCTGATTGCCGTCGAATCTGCATCCAATGATTATGACAGGTCACTCACGAGACCAGGTCCGCGACTCACTCCACCAAGCTAACAACCACTAGATTGAGAAGAATAAAGGGCCATGATTCGGCCACGTAGACTTGCTCAACTAAGGGGCGTGACATTGATATAAAATCACAAACTTTGGTCAATGAATCATCAAATATGCACACTATTTCACAAATTTTAAACCTAAATAACTCCTTCTAGGAATATCCAATTGCCACCAAATTTTAATCATAGATTCCTCACAACTCACGCTACCTTGTACACAAATTTGGTGTTGAAAATAAACTGTTTGATCATCCAGATAAATACTTCAAAAGGCATAAGCTTAAAGACCCTAATCATGATATACTTATCATTTGCCCTCAAAACTTTGACAAAACACTTAGGACTCTCAAACCACTTAACATGCATGACTTTACTTATGTCATTGGACATCCAAATATTTCAAAAGTTCACTCCATCACATCCTACACACCATAAAAGAAATTTCATCCTAAAAATTAAGTAAAAATCCAATCTTTCACATCATATACATCTTAAAAAAAAAATTGTCCTCAAAATTAAGCCATCATCTTACATCAAGGAACAACCAAAAGGCCTTCACCCACATGTACAGATCCACTTTAAGTGCAACATATCCAAAACAAAGCCCCTCAATTATGCACAAACCACTACCAAGTGGTTTAAAACATCTAAGGTGAATCCCCTCTTCATAAAAGATTGAAACAACGACTTATAAATTCTGATTATGTCATGACATATATGATATGTTAGGGTTGCATTCTTATCTTTACCCATGCATTAGGGTTCCCACATGATATTACCATGTATATCCAGATTCCAGATACGTAATATTCCAAGTAAATAAGCATGATTCCAGATATGTAATAAAATGTCAATAGTAGCGGAAAGAAAGAAATAATAAGCCTTCACATGGCTTTATTGTTTATTACATGAACGATTTCTAAAAGAAAAGATAAGATAAATAGGATCTAGCTATAGCAACCTAGCCATCCTTTCCAAAATCTACAGATCAACTCCGGAGGGAAACTTCCTTCAAGCCTGACCTTCACCTTGCACAGCACCAACACCTAGGTGGTTGGGAAGACACCCAGTAAGAGGAAAAGAGAGAAAAGTATGTGTTACAAGATTATTCTAAAAGTGACAAGAAAGTTGTAACAAGTAAAATAGACTAGAGATTCATTGAAAAGTGATACATCAAGGAGTATGAGGATTTTTATAATGAAACTTGCCAATAACAAAGTAAATAAGGGTTTTGCATGTAAATTAATATGTCTACCTAACTAAGTAGGGTTGAGGCACCTACCGAACCTCTAACCTTAGGTGAGGGGAGAATAAGACATTCCCAGTCACCTATAATATAATGGGGAGAATTATAAACATTCCCCTAGGGAGACTATATGCATGCCCTCTGTGGGTGGTTGTACATAAGTACCACTACTTTAAAATTAAATAGAACATTTAATTACATGCTAACAAAAGAGTTATGACAAGATTAAGCAAAAGATTATGTAACATGGAAGTAGGGTATGAATACCCAAACAAGATAATACTTCAAAAAATTTTAAGGCAATAAACAATTTAGGTTTCAAGAATCAAGGAATTAGGTCAGATTAAGCCTCATAAGAAATTATAGGTAATGGTATAAAGTTTTCCCAACTGCAGAGTAGATGCACATACCTTAGCCTTAGGTGTTCTAGAACCCTCTTTCCAACCCTTCACACGAATTTAGAACCCACTTTCCCTAATTCATCATTAGATCTATGAATTAGAATTATATGTACTCTTTAAAGGTGGAAAACCCTAATATTACTAACTTTTTGCGCAAACCATTGAATCAGACTCCAAAAACCTCACCATCATCCTAGTTAGGATTTTCTGATCAAGATAACATATAATATTAAAGATATGGACTTTTAGGGTTAATTTTAGTGATTTTAAGTTAATTAAATCATCCTAAAAATTACGTTTTCGCAAACATCAAAATCAAAACTCAAAATTATTTTTAATGGATAGATCTCATTTTCCTGATTTCAAAACACTATCTATTTTTAATTTTTGACATCGGAAATAATTTATAGAAATTATTCTATCTCGACCAATCATAACATGGCACGTGGCAAAACGCACGCAAAGCCGAGCGATCGTGAGCGAGAGGGGGCGGTGACCCGCGTCTCAGAAGCACTTGCAGCAGGTTGAGCGGCCAGGGTCAAGCGGTCAAAATAGATAGAAAAAGGACGAGAACATCCCTCGCGCGAAAAGCAGGCAAAGCAAACGACCAGGGGAAAAAAGGTAAAACGACGGGGTTCGTCTTCCTCCCCTCGCCCGAACGTCACAAGCAGCGAGTAGCTAGCTCGGCTCAATTGGGCAAAACCACGATACTCGACCAAATCAAATGCTTAGGTACTCGAAAGAAAGGGGAAGAAAAGCCAAAGCTGATGGTACCTCTCGATTGAACGGAGACGAAGCAACAAGGGAAGGAGATGTGCCGCAAGCCAGGTGGTCCTCAGTGGCAAGTTGGGGGTCAAAACATCCACGAAACACCAAATTGAGAGCACGAGCGAGTTGCTAAGGCGATGACGGTCGCTGGGGTTGTTATATTTATAGGCAAGGTACCCTAGACTAGGGTTTAGGTAGGGGCAAGAAGAGGAGGTCGGCGCCCCTATTGGGCATTTCTCCAAAACTCGTCAAATCCCAAAGTTTTTACGATAAACCTGTGCGGAAATGCGTAAGGAATCCAACGAAGCAAGTTTGAGCAAAATCCATCGATTAAAACTCGAGATAATTTGGTTTGAAAAATCGAGAAAACAAAGCCTGTTGCCTTTTACGATTAGAGGTAGAAGACGACTGTGAGTCGTCAGATCAGTGGACCCAGGTCCACGAAGGACTCTGGGCCGTCCGATCGCGCGGATGAGACAAGGAGTAGGTTGCTAATAAAATTCGACCAAAATTCAATTAATTCCTAAATGTTTTTCTCTCTCTTCATTTGGAGGCTCAAACGTTGTCCAAAAATTACCAAATTTTATATTTTGACTTATTTTGACGCGTAGAATCCAAATATGGAGTTAGTTTTGCCTTTTGAGCGAGTTTGATATGTAAAATAATTAAAATGTCATTTTCTCTTTCCTCCTTCAAAAGAGGAGATAACAATATCTAAATTTTGTGTAACTTCACCCATAAGTCTCCCTAAGGGATTGGAACACGATTTTGAAATTATCTTTACAAGTTGAGATCATTTATTTATTTATTAAATAAATAGAAGATTCTACACACTTTCTCTCTCCTATTTTATTCATTATTCAAACATTATCCAAATTAGTTGCAAATTTGCCCAGAGGCTTATTTTTATGTTTAAAATACAAATTTGGAGTTACTTTTCTGATTTGAGAACACTAAGTATTTTATTTCACTTTATTGGCATATTTCCTATTTTCTTTTGATAATGTCATTAATATTTATATTTATGTTCCACTTTAAATGATACTTGGCCCTTAAGTTACTTTTTGATCAAGGAAACGAATTTAAGTATCAAATTATCCTGATGGGTTTCAAATTATCATATTTGGTGCAAAATCTTTCTAATTATCTTCTTTGCCCATTAATTCCCATATTACCCTTAATTATTGCATTTATCTTCTTCCTTATATAAAATTCGAATTTTCTCTTATTTCTCTTATTCTAGGAAGTGCTAGAAAGTTCTAGGATGAAATATTTTATTCTTTTGATTTCTTAGTGTACAATTTGCACTTTAGGCCCATTATCTAAAATCTTACTGAGGTATTTGTGCATGAACCCAAATATTGAAATCAAAGGTGAACAAATGTTCATTAAACCATCATATTGTCCACAAATTAAATAGAAAGGCCAAAGAGGATAGAAATGAAAGGAAAAGATGGAAAAGAGAACCAAAAAGGAAAAATGCCCAGATTTCAGTATGTTACATCACTCCACCCCTTAAAGAGGATTTTGTCCCCGAAATCACTAGCAATTAGGGAAGGGTGAGTGTGCAACCTCACATCACCAAAACTTTAGGTTGTTCCTCCAACCATACCCCTTCCACAAAAACTTATAATTCAACTACACCTAAGGGTTTAGAAACTTCACATAAGCTCAACATAGGTTGGGTTCTCAAGGATCACCTAGGGTCCATTATTAAGATATTCTTTTTAAGAGATTTAACTTTATTTACATTTTTGACTTATTAACTTTATATTCATTATGATAACACATTGTCATCATTATATTTAATTACGTCAAGTCATATACACTTTATTGTCAAAAGGGTTATATTTCATTATTATCCATTAAACTATTTATATATATATATATATATATATATATCATTTATCTTATTAAGGATTTTATCACAATTAGGTGTTACTCAATTTTTTCAACATTCATTATTATATTTGATCATTATCCTTAATAATTCGGATTTATACTTCATTATCCTCATATTACTATTTTATTAATTATAACAAATTATTTTACATGAATATAAGACATTCTATCCAATTTGTCGTTAAGCATACAATTATTTCAATTAATGTCACATTAGTTACTTATATTTATATTAACATTGTCACAATGTCACATTATCATTATTGCTCACATTAATGTCATCATTAATCATTATTCATATTTATTCCTTTATATTATTGATTTTGCACACTTATGTGAATCCAATTACTTCATATTCACATTGAAGCCTTTACATGTATTTTAAATGATCAAGGTGGGACATATTACAGATTAATGAATTCATTCACATTAAGTGACTAATAACATGTATATTAGTTAACAAGGTAACATGCATTCATATTGATGACTTAATTAATATGTGATTAGATGATCATATATATCATTTATGTGTATCAAAGTATGTTAATTGAGTATGGCTCTTAACATCATTAATGTATCATGAAAGGCATTAAGGATGCATAGATTAGGGTTAGATATTACAACTTAGGGTTTAGGTCAACATGACCATTATATTGCACTTATTCATTTCTTGGCATGCATTAAGTTATGAATTATAACCTTAATCATCATATCATTAGGGTTTATTGGTTCATGACATTATTAACAACTTACTTATTGACAATTAGCATTGATATTCATATTATGTGCATTGAATATTCATTAGGCTTCAAGCATATGATTTATTCCTTAGATGATAATTATGTGTTCATTAATATATAAACAAGCACGTTAGGGTTACAACTATTACATGTTTGGTCAAAACTAAGGATTCAAGCACACTAACCACCTAAGTATGAGGTTAGGGTTTCTAAAGATAGATCTTGAAGATGTTATAGGGTTCCATCTCCCTAAATAGGATTTCGTCCTCAAAATCTAACCACTCAAACATCATCAACAAACCATACTCTACCCCTTAAAGAGTTTGACCTACTACACTAGGGTTAAAGGATAAGTCTAACTAAACCATACTCAAGATCCATCATGCTTCCACTGCGCACTCTGATATCTTCCCAAACACCCAAACTCCAAGGTCTCGGTTCTATGGATAAACTATTCAAGCATATAGTCCTAAGGGACATAAGGAACTATATAGGGTATATATATCCTCAAACAAGTCAAAGGTTATCATATTAGGTTCTCAGGAGTATAGAATCATAGATGAGAAGAGAATAGAAATAGAGATGAGAAAAGGATAACTAGAATGCTATTGCCTAAAAGCATACTATTTCAAGCAATTTGTATCAGTGCAGGCTAGGCCGGATCATATGGGCACGGGAGTCCTCATATACCAAGCTAGTGGTGCGGAGGAAAATTTTGCCAGCCCCCGATACCCTGATCCTTTCTAGACACCCTTGCTTCAACTGCATACCCTAATAGTCGCCTAAAGGATCTGATACCATGCTGTAAAGAGGTGAGATCACCTCTTTACTAAAATTTAAAGGAAATACAAACATCCAAAATTTTAACAACATTTAGAGACTTTGAGGATGATTGCATAATATTCCAAGTAAATAAGCATGATTCCAGATACATAATAAAATGTCAATAACAGTAGAAACAAAGAACTAATAAGCCTTCACATGGCTTTATTGTTTATCTTATCTTTTCTTTTAGAAATCGTTCATGTAATAAACAATAAAGCCATGTGAAGGCTTATTAGTTCTTTCTTTCTGCTGCTATTGACATTTTATTATGTATCTAGAATCATGCTTATTTACTTGGAATAATATGCAATCATCCTCAAAGTCTCTAAATGTTGTTAAAATTTTGGATGTTTGTATTTCCTTTAAATTTTAGTAAAGAGGTGATCTCGCCTCTTTACACTTTTCGTATTGCCTTTTCTTTGCAACTTTGGACTCCTTGGAACCCAAGGAACCCAAGAGGCACGAAATCCATCTTTGGATTACATTTCTTTGCCTTCTAGAGGATTCTACCACTTTCTTTTCTCCATTTTCTCATTTACTTATTTAATAATTGAATTTCCTTTTTCATTTCCTTGTTATTGGGCCTAATAACCAATAAAGCCCACAAAACAACCATCAAGGCTATTGTAAATGAAATCCATTTATTTAAAACAAGTAGTACCATTATTTGTCCAAATATCTTTAATATGAGAAATTACATTTCTCACCAAAAGAACCCAAAAATTGGGGTTGTAACATCCTTCCCCTCTTATAGGAATTTTGTCCTCAAAATTCTAACAAGCAAATAAACAATTAAGGATAAGGCTTTTACATGTCCATCATTGGCCCCTATCTAGCTTCACCTTACTCATGGTGCTTCCAAAGAACATTTATCATTACATATTCTTTTCGCTGAGTTCTTTCATCCTGGCATCTATAAACTGCACAGGTGACTCAATCCATTTTAGCCTCCCTTGGGGCTCACTAGGTTCATTGCTCAGCACATGGTCTAGGTACCTCACATAGTGCTCTAAATTGGACACATGGAACTCATCACACATTTCTTTATCCTGAGGTGTAAGATCATACTTAACCCTCTCCACCAAACAATGACAGAAGAACCCATGCATCAGGGACTCATCTCTCTTAGCTATAACTTAGAGGGGTCAGATTTTCATGTCACATATTCTCCCACAGTGAATTGCATGTCAGTCTACTTTGCATCAGCTTACAACTCATGTCATCCTTAGGCACCTTTCAGCCATTGCATGATCAAAGTGACTTCATCTGCACACACTGTGGTCCTTTCTTGACCTTCGCGAGGTCCCTTCACCAACATCATCTTAATGAAGGGGTGATCGACACAACCTCCCTTGCAGAGCTTCTTTACATCCTGATACTGGCTATGGTGGTTATCATCACATCTTACAGAAGACAAGAACTGTCTCTATGTATCACCCTAAATGAGCACACATGCTCTCATCAGACACTTTAGTCTGGATCGTACTAACCATTAGTTAGGGGTGATAAACTGTACTAACATCGAGTTCTTCATGTACATACTTCCACCTTATGGAAGTGAACCTTTAGGTTACACTCAAGAACTTTTGAACTCGCATCATGGTGTAGTTGAATCATCTCTTTCTCATATGTTGTTCAACCAGATCTGTCCCTTGATAGAACTCTTTCTTTCTCATGTCATCTAGGTAAGGCGATCTACCGTAACCCATATTGCATCTCGACCTTCCTTGGTCCAGGGGAGACTTACAACATCTATAGTGATGAAATCCCTTTCTCCTTTGGTGGACTCTTTATCCTTTATATCAATGCACCGGGTTACTGGTGTTCGTCCCTTTCCTTCTGTCATGCATGGCAACATACCACATGTAGCCTCATCTTAAGCATCCAAAGTGCTATTTTCATTTACTATCTTGGTAGAACCACGATGTATGGTGATCTTCAATCATGATTTCTTATATGTCATGATTCCTCAAGATCGATTCTCTGAAACCCTAAACCACTCTCATCAGGGTTTTATCACCTTCTTTTCCAAAGAAGTACATCTGAGGTTCTTCCACCATCCTTTCATTGCATCAAGGACTAGACTGGCTAACCAAACAACCATTAACTGATCTTGTTACATTAGTGTTAGCCAAACGTATCTTCTTTTCCAAACTTAGGGTTAGTCTAACAACCTCTTCTAGCCAAACTAGGCAGATATATCTTAACCAGAGCATCCATTACCACTTCACATCCTTAGGTAGTAGGTAATGTTGAAGACATACACTTCCATGTATTTCATTTATCATCTTGAACTCGAACTCTAAGTCTATCTTCATTGAGAACACTTTGACCTCATCTTCTTGGTGATCAAACTCAACCTTGTATGACTCATATCTCATGATAAAAACATCCTCATAAGGTGACTACCTCATTCCTCTTAGTGTTTGCAAACCATCCATGTATCATTCACTTTATCAGGGTATGTTATCTTCTCCGTCCTCATACCTCATAGCAACGTTCCAACTCACATCATCTTTTATCCTTGGTGTATGGCATGGGCACTGTCCTATCTCTCCCTCCCATAACAAGAGGAAATAAGCATTTGGCAGCCATCCAAAAACAAAGTTCTTCCTGTTCCAAGAGTAGAGATGGTACATCCCACCTTGCCAGTACACCTTTATATCTAAGTTGAAACGTGCCTCATATGTCACTTCATCACAATCATCTCGACATCAAGTTTTCTTCCATGGAAAACTGGTCTCGAACCTACTTGGGTCATCGCACAATCCTTGGTGATCTCCTCTAGGTCTATAGGGTGCCAGCACTTTAGGGGTCATTCCTCTACCCTTATGCATCCAGAGAGTGCCCTACTCATCTGTCGTTTGTGTCCTATGAGTTCATGAAGGTGATCAATCTCCTAACCCATGGCCCTCATACAATGATAGTTGTTACCTCCCGACCCTATGGTCATGTGCAACTAGGGAATTAGGCAACTCCTACTTCCATCGGTCTTATCCCTACCTGACCCTAGGATAGAATTAGGATTCTCCATTTGTAGTACATGTCCAACTTAGAACCTTGCCCAAGCCTTCATCATCTCTCTTTGTATACATGGTCTGACATCCATCCTTTCATAGGGGTAATGGTGACCTACCTACCTAGGTCAGGCCCCTTACTGGTTACCTCCATGGTAACACATCCACATGTACTTAGAGATGGATATCTATGGGTCTACATGTTCAATTTTCATACCATGTACTTTTCACTTAGTTTCTCAAGATCCTATGAGACCTCTTTAGGTTTCCTTAAACCAACAAAACTGGTATACACCCTACAAAAGGGTCCCTTTCCCAGGATGGGAGGAAACTACAACTATTGACCACAAGGTCACAAACATCCTTAGGTCTGGGGTTTACATCCTTATACTTAACCCTAGTAAGCTATTAAGGCACAAGCAGACCACTAAACCAGGCTAGTTCATCTAGGTTCTCATTCTTCAACATTAGATCAAGGTCATACCTTCCCATGTCATCAACTTAGCTGGGAGGGGTTTTCCAAACATACCTTAAACGTAAGGGGTTTTCCTTTCCTCTAAATATAAGGAGTACCATGCTCACATCTATAGAAACTCAGCTCTCATCATGAGCATTAGGTACATCACTTCCCCTCTTATACCTAGGAACCCTAGGTTCACTTTTTGGGTGTCCAACTGCATGCTCAACCTCTTAACCACAAACCAAACATGTATCGGGTCATCCTTTTTCCTCGATCGACACTTTAATGTTAAGTCTTCCTCGAGGACAAACAACAAGGTACAAGGCCTCATAACCTGTTCCTAAACCTCTCCAGGGTATACAAAACTTCTTCTTCCTTTTTCAGAAGGTAATCACTTATACCATATGAGCATAGGTTCCAGAAGCCTCATCCTCTCTCTAAGGTTTGGTTCTTCTAAAGTCAACCAAGATATCATCACCCTCCAAGGGTCAAGCATAAGGTAACCACTATCATCCACTTAGGTCACCTCATCCTCAACTCCCTACTTTTCCTCATATCTCAGAGTCTAGGATTCCAACCTTCTTGTTTGGTTCCTGCTCTCTCTTTCTAGAGCTAACCAACCTCACCATTAGAGGTCCTCTCTTCGTGAAGGATCAAACTCAAAAGCATGCCCCTACCTGGATGAAGCCTATGTTCAACTTATGTTGGCTGAAGGTTATCCATAGTTCTTTATTCTTATTTCATAAGCCATCCTTCATACTCTCCTGGTCAGGGTTTCAACCCTTTGCTCACACTACTAACGCACCCTGGGTGCATGCTATGCCCTACTCACATAAGCCCATAGGTTTCTATGGGTCCTTCACTAACATCATCATCTAAGGAGCCATCCTTTACCCTAACATGCACGACCCTTCCCAGGGTTGGGTTGCCAATGGTCCTAGGTCACCCATGGATCATATGGCATCCCAAAGGCATGTCCTTTCAAACACCTGGTCTAACTCATCTCTCTCCAACCTTCCCTTAGGGTTAGGGTTAGCATCATCCTCAGAGGATGTGACAGGTCTCTACTTGTAATGGAGATCTCTATCTCCAACACTAACTTTCTTTACTTATCCTCCTGATAAGAAGGTCTAACCTCAGGTCTCTACTGAGGGCAAAGACAACTCATGTCTTACGACCTAAGCATGTATCTAGTCTTTAGTTTATGCTTACTCTATTCAGCTTAAGTCGATGACATCTTATTCACATGCTTTTCATTAATTTGATGGAGGATTCCTTAGACCTTATTAATCTTACCCATACCTCAAGAGGGTGAGGAGAAGAGAGAAAACCCTAATCCTTAAGGTCCTTAACAGAATTTTTGATGAGAAGGGATGAATAAGATGAGAAAGTCCTAAAGGTATCTTATTTCGATTCATACCCTAAGACTTTGTCCAGGCAGTCACACGAATCTGGGAGTCCTCGTATTCTGACTAGCGGTGCGGAGGAAAATATTGCCAACCCCCGTTCATGATCCTTTTCTAGACACCTCCGTCCTTCAGATAATCCTCTAATAACTCCCTTGGGTTCTATGGAGTTTGTAAAATTTAATAATTATTAATGGTTAAGTGAGGAACCTACACTCTGATACCAAATGTTACGACCCCACCTCCCCATAACCCCCAATTAAGGGAGACTGAAAGGTTGAAGCCACACCCATAACTTCTGAATCAAAGGTTTGACACTTAATCAAGAACAATTATTAAATTTCAGCAATCTATATTGAAAAGCTGTAATAAAAATTTTCATACCTTTTGAAAATTTTGGATTTCTATCCATGTAAGCATGCTACTCTAACTAATCCTCCTTGCATTTTACTTCATGTATTTTGCAATATGACGATTTACTGTTTGTCCTTTTGTCTTGTACCTAAAACGCCGACAAACAAAACGTCGGTCAGCCGAAGCTGGTATGTGGGGGAAACAATAAACATGCAACTATGATAACAACGTAATCATTCAGTTAATCATTTAACAACCAAGATTACATTTTAAATATAACTCCACAATCCATGAGTACCCTATCCTCTGTGCTATCCCTGCAGTGGACCTGGATACTACCTTCCTTATGGTAGATCCCCATTGAACCCTTCATGGTCCCACCTATAGGTGAACCAGTTTCTAGGGTTGAGTCACATGGCACTACTCGTAAGTAGCCCACTCCTTAAATCATGGCATGCTAATGGGTCTCATGGAACTACACTTGGTAGCCCAATTTCTAACCCATGATAACCTAGACCTTAATCTAGGTTACCCCTTTTAGCCTTTACAAGCCACAGAGGTGGTCCCGGATCTAGCTAGTTATACATGTATATTCATAATGATAGTCATAGTCACTCTATAGTTGCATGAAATAAAAGCATCCAACAGTTATTTCAAGCCACGAGTGAAATGTCAATAAAATCCTCAGAAAACTAGTCGGGATAATCATAAGCGTAACCACATACCTGACTTGATGATTTCACAAGCATTAAGCAAATCCAACCAAGAAAGCAATACAATCAAGCAATTCAATAATTCCATAATTCTTGAAAAGAATATGTACTCTATTTATTACACACTTTATCAATAATCTACTTTATTGACTTGGATTCACTTTCTAGGGTTTCTAATATGCATTAAGGTTTCATTAATATTCATTAGGGTTTCTTAGATCAATTTCTCAAACTTTATCCCTTTTTGGTCAACAAACCCTAAAATACTCTTTTCTACTCATATAAACCCTAATTGCTCAAATTATCCATTTTAATAGTCTTTTATACCCAAATTGACTTAGGATCATCATATCTCTATTTATTCATGGATTTGAACCATTAAAACAATTAAAAGACATATTCACCTAAATTAGGGTTTTCAAGCTCATTAATGCATATTGATGCATGAAACCCTAAATTAAGCCAATTATATAAAAAGTTTATCTTTTTAGATCCTATTTTTACTTATATTAACAACAGGTTAATGTTGGCTTCAATTATCCAATGAGCATCATTAAATCCATCTAAATCATTAAAGATGATAACTTTATGTACTTTTCAAATTTCAAGCATATTTATGCACATAAACTCTAAATCAGACTAATTATGTGCAAAGTTCATCCTTTTCGATCTTAATGTACCTTTTTACAATTAACAGGTTATTATCAACTATAATCACCCATTAAACTCTACTAATTACAATAATCATTTCAAAGTAGAGTTTCTTAATCCTTAATTCATTAAAGTTGATAACTTACACTAATTTTTGAAAAGCATGCAAAATTAGGCTTCAAACATAATTTCTTTGTGTTCCTCTCATTCCGAGGATAAATTTTCATATATGACTTGTTTTAATCCGAGTTCCCTAGAATTAGTTATGATTTTAGCAAATAAATCCTAAACTGACCAATAGGGAGGTGCCACATAGGCAACCACCCCCATGTACATACCTCGCCCGCGCCCATTTTCAGGTTATAACAAAAAGACAATTTTAGCCCTGCGTAAGTCGCTCCTTCTATAGCTCGTAGAGGGGCATATCAGTCAAAGGCCTCTTTGGCCTTCTTCCTCACGCAGCCACTGCTGCGATGTCCTGGCCGCCGATCAGTGGAGGTTCGTGAACCACCACCACCACCACGAGGCTCGGAACTTGACTCCAACTGTCCCCATGGCTCCACCGCCTCCTCGCGCACCTGGGCGCCGCACGATCGTAGCCGAAGATGCCATTAACATGCTCCTCTGGCCAATGACGTGCGGCTGCTTTTGCAGCCGTGCGGCCACTGCTGCGTGTAGGTTAGGGTATAGCAACATCGGCCAAGCTTCTCCCAGGTTCGTGGGGCAACATGCTTCCATCTCAAACCCTTCATGGCTTCTCTTTGTTCCCAGATCATGCCGCTTTCCTCGGTTAGGGTTTTATGGACGAAAAGAGGAAGAAGAAGAAGGAAAGAAACGTGGGGTTCTTTGGACTCAGACTAGAGGATCTCCCCTTTATATAGGGGTGAGTAAAGAAGCCCTAGGTCGGCTACTCACAAATCCAAGAGTCCCTTTCTAAGTAGGAAATCGATTTCTTTCAAAGAGAAGCAATTCTTCTCTCTCACTCTCTCCTTTTGATATTTCCTATTGCTTGGATATTTAGGAATTCGAAAATCCCTCTCATTATTATCTTGATTCTTAGCTTTTAATCCATTAGCCACGAAATTTCTATTTTCTTTTAATAGAAATTACTTCCTTTTTAAAAATATCACAAAAATTCATCAATAATGCATTACATTATCCTCTTATTTTGTAATTTTGGTATTTTCTCTTTCTTTCCTCTTTATTGGGGCTCCTTGGACCCCAAGAAACTCTATTATTTTGAAATCCTTTTTATTGGATACTCATTATCCTTTTAGATGCATCTATATGCATTATTTTGCATTATCATGTTTATTTCTTATTAAAATATCTCTTTTTGAGAATTTCTCTTTATTTCTCTTTTATTTTCCTCATTGGCATTCCTTTTAATATTAGCAATCTCATGGATACGAAAATTCACCAAGAAATCTCATTTACACCTCTTTCCACTCATTTTCCACATTTTATCATTATTTTCAATTTCTTTCTTAATAAATAAATACTTAATTGATCTTTTCTTTTAGTATTGCCTTTTCTTTGCAACTTTGGACTCCTTGGAACCCAAGGAACCCAAGAGGCACGAAATCCATCTTTGTATTACATTTCTTTGCCTTCTAGCGGTTTCTAACTCTTTCTTTTCTCCATTTTCTCATTTACTTATTTAATAATTGAATTTCCTTTTTCATTTCCTTGTTATTGGGCCTAATAACCAATAAAGCCCACAAAACAACCATCAAGGCTATTGTAAACGAAATCCATTTATTTAAAACAAGTTGTACCATTATTTGTCCAAATATCTTTAATATGAGAAATTACATTTCTCACCAAAAGAACCCAAAAATTGGGGTTGTAACAGACATCTAGGGTTCAAGAGAACTATAGGAATCATACATAGAGTGACTCAACTCAATCACTCAGGAGTAGTCTAGTTTAGGACATATTATATCACATATCTCATAATTCTCATATCTTGGAGTTTAGGTTCACTGACCTTCTCCCAATGGGTCTCTCTCTCTAGAGTTAACCCTAAAATTGGTCCCAACACTAGAGGTCCTCCTTTATAAAAGAGCTTGAGGCTCAGGATGATCCACATCCTTGTCTTAACTTAACATATCTTATCTCATAAAAGTCTATTTACTTGCATCATCAAAATTTATCTCAAATCCTCAAAACTGAACTTATGTCCTCGAAGAAAAACATATATCAATCATAAGAAACCATCTTATATCATCTATATAAGAGCTACATCATATCACCAAAACTTATTGCATCTATTCCGTCTATCATATATTCTAACAAGTCTCTAGACATCTAATCTAGAACTACTCTCTCTTCTAGACTGATGCCATTCACATTCACTTAGGTTTCATGACCACCTCCTACTTGTACATGTGCGGGGACACATTGTTTTGTATTTACATACACATAATAAAATATTATATAGTTTTTCTCTGACAAAACATGTGTCAGAGAAAACTATCACGGTTTGATCTGATTGGAATCTAAAACCAAATCCTAAAAATGAGTGTCCCACACATAGTAGAGAGTATAGTGTCATGAAAACTAGTGAAAAGGAGTGAGAACATAGTGTAGACTGATGTAGCTACCCAAAACATAGATGCATCATATGTCAAAGGTTTCTCTTCCCATGATGTACGTCACTTCCAAATAATGCAACATCCCATATTGTTGCATTATGAGGAAAGAATGACATCCAAGGACTTGCTATACAACAAGCACCAGTCTAGACCTAGTTCTCGGACATCTAGGTTCTAACCTAGAGGCTAGGTCATATATAGTCTCTAAAAGATGACTATTTAACCCTAAAGATTATTAAGTTCAAGGTTCTTTGGTTTTGACTTGCATAATGAGCAAATGTCAGGCTTTTCTGTTGTTCATGCTCTGATACCACCTGTGACGTCCCCGGATTTTCTAATACTTAATCTGATGTGTGATGTCTAAATTGAAACCTCACTGCAGCGAGAATCCCAATTTGAGCACCACACACTAGTCTAAGAAGAAGAAAATCAAGGGAGTCAGAAGGAAATAACAGTAGCACATGCACATGAACAATAATAAAACCATACAACAAATGTTCACCATTCAACATATAATTAAAACATGAATTGTTACAACATTTGATATTACATATTGAATAGCAAACTTATAAATATACATGTACTACCACTAAACTACAGGATCTTAAGACAATAGGTCCACATGTACATCAACTCACCACACAACTCTCAACTATCTTGGATCTTCAAGAGCACATAGCCACAACCTAAACAAAGGATTACATGTGTTACACGTCAGAAAAATATTCAAGAATATTGTATTGAGTACGCCTACGTGTCTTTTATATACCTCTCATCATAACTTGGCAATAAGATAAAACTAAAACTTGGCAGTTATGAAAAAATATAAGAAAAGTGTATACCTGCACAAAGATGTTCATTAACAAAAGAGAACACATATTTTAGCATGACTTTCCATTATATGTAAAGTTGATCAACCACATGCACTATTCTACCAAAGAGATTTAGTGCTCACCTGCACTATTCTTCCAAAGAGATTTAGTACTTTCATCAATACACAATTCTACCAAAAATATTTAGTGCTATCATATAATGGATCATATATTTTATGTTTCATGTGTTCATAGCCATAAGTATGAAAAACTCAAGCAACATAGCATATAAGAACAATCATGTCAATCAATACCATATGCCAAGTCTTTACTACCATCTAACACAAGCATAATGTATAATATGCCAAGCAAGAGGTAATGGCATACCGTGATCAAGAGACAAACCTAAACACCATATATCCATGAGTAAACTACATCCTTGGTCAAACCTGATAAAGACAAGACCATGTCACCATCAAGTTCTCATCATCTTATCCCTAGTTATGTCCATTTTAGGGTTGGCTTAATCATTTGGATATGTGCACCATTACTTGCATTCTTATCTTAGATTCATCTTACTGATGTCATTTTCCAAATTGTGGTTCATTATCTAAACATTAGGTTCCATATCCTTTTTGTGCACATATCAACCCTAGTTTATATACATTATTCATATTAGGGTTACAACCCATGTATTAGGGATCATCTTCATATAACATGAATTATATGCATCTAACTGATATCCAATTTTCATCTCATCTTCAGATTAGTGATATGAACTTACTCTGTAAATTTCATCATTTATTGAGCATGCCTATATGTATTACACTTTATTTAGGGTTAATAGCCCTAATTATCCATATGGAGCAAATTACATGATTTTGTACATCAATATGACCATAACTGACATCATATGCATTATAAACATAATTACAGGTTTACTGACATTACCCCATAATTTTATATCGTCATTTAATATTTATTACTCATGGACTAAGAATTATACATCATACATGATATCATCGATATTTATGCATCAAAAGGCTGATGTTATGCTTCCATATTGTTCTATGTATTTTTCTAAACATTTTGGTATATTATATGTATTTTTCTGATAAATGTACTAATCAGTATGAATTATCTAAGATCTATAAATTTGTGAGATATTTAACTTTTCAGGCATATAGTCTGCCGACATGTGGCCATTAGGGAACGACCCTAAGCTCTTGGCTTGCATTGGGATTCACTAGCTGGTTCAGAGGATCTTGGACCCGGTTCAAGGCTACAGACCCGGTCCTTCTCTTCCTTTTGATCGCGTGCTCCTTAACTGGAGTCCACAGCGGGACTTTGTTCTTCGCGAGTCACTCATGCGGCCACTGGGCTAGCTCCGACAAGTATGCAATGATGCCAGGGTATTGGGTGTCAACTTCAAAGGGCACCATAGGCTTCGTAGTCCTCAGCTAGACCTTCATATCAAGTCTCTCCCTCAGACGCAGTTGTGGAGCTCGATCTCCACAAGATCACTAACGATAGCCGCCTTCGTAGCGCCTGGAAAGGGGGAAACTCCCTTTCTCACACCCAATCTTCACGGATCTGCTTCCAAAAGCTCTGCAAGATCCCCTCAAACTCGTCTGCAACCACTGTTCTTGGCGAGCATCATTGCACACCGGCCCTGAGCTTCATCTTCAAGCTCTAGCCAAAAAGGCTTGGCTGACCAGGAGAACCACCTTCGTAGGGAACACAAGTGCATGCTCTCATCTCCTCTGACCTCGAGCTTCATTTTCCCTTTCTTAATCTAAGTCAAAGCCTCTTCTGACTCTGTATTGCTCTTCTACACCCAAACTGCTCTACACAATGGAGAAGCAATGGAGAGGATGAGATGGATCTCTCTCATCTGTTTACTAATGGGCACATGTAAAGGGTCATATAGTAGTCCTCAATGAGTCGAGCTTAACTGCTGAGTCACCTCTTCTGTTTGACACACATTTGGAGATTGTTGTGGTGTGGGTTCTTGCACACCTCACTGCTCCAAGAATCCTCAAGATCCAGAGCATGGGGATGATCTGATTGTCATCAAATCTACATCCAACGGTTATGACAGGTCACTCACGAGACCAGGTCTGCGACTCACTCCTCCAAGATGACAACCACTGGATCGAGAAGAATAAAGGGCCAAGATTCGACCACATAGCCTGGCTCAACTAATGGGCATGACACTGATATAAAATCACAAACTTAGGTCTATCAATCATCAAGTATGCACATTATTTCACAAATTTCAAACCTAAATAACTCCTTCTAGAAATATCCAATTGCCACCAAATTTTAACCATAAATTCCTCACAACTCAAGATACCTTATACACGAATTTGGTGTCGAAAATAAACTGTTTGATCATCCACTTAAAAACTTAAAAAGGCATAGGCTTAAAGATCCTAATCATGATATACTTATCATTTTCCCTCAAAACTTTGACAAAACACTTAGGACTCTCAAACCACTCAACATGCATGACTTCACTTATGTCATTAGACATCCAAATATTTCAAAAGTTCACTCCATCACAGTATGAAACCCTAATAATGTATTACATGTAATCAAGATGATCTAAGTTAATCAAGTTTTACCAATTTAATGATATTGATCTATGAGCCTAAACCTAATGCACTCAAACCCTAATTCACCCTAAATCATCCTAAGATCAATACAAGGTATTGAATAATGATGTTTACGAATAGGTGCTTAGAGCCTAATCAAGTCAAGGGGATATTTGACCTAGATTTGATCAAGACCAAAGTATACCATCTTAGGATCTACATTTGTCCAAGGTAAATGGGTCATGCTACTGAGTACTAGTATTTATGGTTGATTGAATGTTAAGTACAAGTAGGCATTATCATTACAAGTTTAATGTTTTAATAATAATCACTCTATGTTATTTCTTGAAGATTTCTATATGTTATGTCCTATGATTGAAATGTTCAATATGATTAAAGTTATGATTAAGGACTCATGAAATTCATGTTAATTATTAAGAGGGAGAAATCCTATCATTCTAAGACATCATGTTAAGTTTAAGAATCATGATTATGTTAATCTTAATGTTATGTTAATGATCAAGTTGATCAGAATTGAACAAGTTTTTATATGCTCTCGAATCATTGACCTCAAAGGGTCGTTAAGGGATTTCCTAGCATCAAGGGATTTCCTAGCAATCAAGGGCTTTCCTAGCAATCATGTGCTCCTAATGGGGCGTTATAGAGGGATGCATACCATCAATATTCAATTCTTCATGTTAATAATGATTCAAGAATGCTTATAGTCAATTCATATTGACTTTTTTGTACATGTCAATCATACTTTATTTTGCCTATGTTATAATGAGCCAGTATCGTTTATTGATGTGTTATTGTTCCCCTTCACATGGTTGGGGACGTGATGTCCCCAGAAGTTGGTGCAACTAAGGACTCAAGAAGAGCAAGCAAGGACTATCAGGCCTACAAGAGCTAATTGGTGGGGTGCCATCCATACTAGGTGATCCACTCATGTTTACCTTTATGCATAGTTTTCATTATTAGTAATGTTTAGACATGTTATAGAACTTCATTGTAGTTTCTTATTAAAAAAGCAATGTATGAATCTCACTGGTGAACTATATGTTTATTTACTATGATTTCATAAATGTGACATCCCCCTAAAATGATGAAAGCTTCCACTGAGCTATGCTGAATATCATAAGAAGGAGTGTTACATTAATGGTATCAGAGCCAATAAATGGATGGCCACCAAAGAAAAAATTGGATTCATATGTTCTAACCCTAGGTTTATATGACCGTTTTTCAGATGGCCCCTAAGAAAGAAGACAAGGGAAAGGGTAAGGATGATGGTACTAGCACTTCTAGTGGGGAAAGTGGATCAAGAGGGAATAATAAGCCAACCCTAGAAGATTTGGTCCAAGCCCTCACCAATGTCTTAAACCAAGGACTACATCGGCCTAGACATCATGAACTAACTTTAGTTGATTTCCTAAAGATAAGGCCCAACTCTTTCTCGGGTGAAGGAGAGATCGATGTAGTCACCAAAGCTAAGGATTGGATTAGAGGCATGGAACATTGCTTCTGAGACATGGACTACCCTCAACACTCTAGGGATCATTTTGCAACCCACATGCTCCAAGGGGTAGCCCACACATGGTGGGAGAACTACCTCAACTCAAGGGCAGCTGAATCACCTACACTCACATGGGTAGGATTCATTGAAGCCTTCCAGGAGCACTATGTGTCTGAAGCTATGATTGAGAAGAAGGAGCTAGAGTTGCCAACCAAACTCAAGTGGGTGACATGACTATTACCCAGTACGCCATGAAGTTCAGGGTCCTCCAAAAGTATGGATATGATTATGATGAACATCATAGAACCAAGAAATTCATTCAAGGACTCAAGCCAGACTTGAGTTTTTCCTTGTCAGGAAGAGGCCACAGGACCCTCCAGGCTGCCCTAGATGCATCCCTAGAGCTTTAATATCACCCTAGGAGATCACATAAGAAAGAAGTTCCTCAGAAGAATAACCAATACCAGCCTCCCAACAACCCTAAGAGGAAGGTACATGAACCTACAGTATAAGCTGACAAGCCCCAATGTGCGACGTGCAAGAAAACCCATGTAGGTATGGTACGGGTGAATGCTACTATTGTGGAGAAACCAGACACCTCAAGTCAAGCTTCCCTAAGCTCACAAAGAAGGACCATGACCAAAACAAGGGCCACCCTCCACTTACCAAAAGACAAGCTAGAATTTTTACTATGGATGTCGAGAAGGAAGATGAAGAGTGATGTAATATTTAGATTATGTTCATTTCAACCTTTTTATGAAATACATTCACTTTTTCATACAAATTTTAGTAATTCCTTCTTTATGTCAAGAAGAAACTAAAACCCTTAGGTGGGTAGTACCTTTATAAAACTTTGAGGATGATATTTGTTTTAAGATGGGTAGAATTGTCACATCCCAATTTTCATAGTCAATTTAATCGTAATATGAAGTTTTCCTAAATAAGAATGTTTGGGGGGTTTTAATGCAAAATATATATAATTGTTGTCTTTATACAAAAATAGAATGCAAAAACTTAAGATATGACCCAAAGTCATATTTCATTTTCAAATATAAATCATGTATATCCATAAACTCGTATTAATCTCTTTCGTTTTCTCTCTCTTCTAAGATGGAAATAAATCTAAAAAATAGGATAAAGGTACAATCATATGACTCTTTAATTAGAGAATAATGTATAACTCAAAATTCTGACTCGAGGATTATATAATATGAGCCTTTTAAAATTATATTTCCTTTAAATGCATTTATATTAAGATTGATAGACAATATAGGAGTTATGGACCAAGTATGAAAAAAAACTAAATCTAGCTTCATAGGAATATTGTAGACCTTCTAATTTGCCTATGGTTCGAATTTGAACTCATTTGACACATGGTTGACCCTTGAATTGATTTAATAGAGGTTTGAAAATAGTTTGACTAAAGTTTTGAATTCAATTTCATTAATTGCATTCATTTCCTAAAGTCTATCTCTTTAATTATTGTTACATGTTTCATTGATTTCATTTACCTCTACTCTGCGCCATCTAATAGTTGTGGATTTAAGTTCCAGATCTAAGATTCAATACAACGACCAGATCATTATCTTAAACTTCTATGAATCTCGCACACAATAGGCATTTCAAAGTATTTTGGTCCACTATTTCTTTCTCCCTCTCCATGCTCCCATATTGCAAGATGTCTCCTCGAATTTTCTCGACTTAGTCCCTCAAACCCAATGAGCCATTACTCACCTCCTATGTTGACCGGACAAGAAAATGCCCAAGTCAGGTTTCAAAACCCTCTCCCCCATGAATGGGCAGGGGCTAGCCTTGTACCCCTCACCTCTATTTAATGGACCCAAAAGGTCCTTCGACCATCAAAGCCTTCTTCTCCTCCTTCAATTTCACCATTCACCCCCCTACAAGCCCAGAACTACCCAGTTTTAGTTTCCAGCGACCTTGGCTCTGCCCTAGCCTCCTCCGGTGCCTCGGGCCAAATTGGCAATATGGCGAGCTTCCCTGACATCCTTTTTCGACCTTGCAACTGTTGGTTCATCATACAATTAACCCAACCTCTAGGTCCTATAGGCCTCATATGAGGACCTCGTCGATGCTAGTCAGCATGGAAGCTCAGTGCGTCTCTGACCCTGATAACTCTTTCGCTCGACTCAATTTGGCTCCATGAATATACACCCGATCATTGTTGGCACTTTACTTCCTAGATTTCTCAGTTTTAGATCTTTGACCTCTATTTCTCACAGTCATGCTCGGTTCTTAGGACATGATGGTCATCTTCCTATAACAATCATCTATTTGACTTTGTCTCACTCCCGCGATCCCCCTCTAGTGGTTTTGGCCTTGCATTTCATGATGTTTGTTCACCTGACCATTTGGTAGTAGTACTTGGCCACGGCCGGAGCAGCTCCTTGAGCCTAGTACTCACCATGGTCCATGTTTTAGCTCCTTGGCTCCGTTAGGTAATGGGTATCTCATTGAGAACTCTAGTTTCACGAGAATCTCCCTTTCTTCTCAAGCTTTCCACTAAAGGGTGCACCTCGAGGTAGCACCTCACGATATGACCATGGGAAAAAGATCATGGGTGATGAAATGATTGTGATTCCCACGTCGATTCAATCAAATGAATCACATTGCAATGGCATATCAGTATTTTCAATGCATCCTGATATAGATGACACGCAATTTTGATTTATGATCATTTGTTAAATTTTAGCCCCGTGATTTCAATATATGTCTCACGTTCACTAAAGTCTTTATCGGTATTTCTCCTTTAATTTAAATCTCAATTATCACCGATTTGAATGATGTCACGCCTAATGTTTCCTACTCCCTGATTGGTTAGTTTTTTGGAAATTCATAGTAAATCATAGGATGATAAAAAAAATACAAATAAACAGTCATTGGAAAGGATTTTTCGAGAGGAATTTGAATTGTATGGTTAGAAGTCCTAATTTTCCTTTAGATTTGTATTTTTTAATAGAGAACCTAGTTGGACCTATGAAACCCTAATAATGTATTACATGTAATCAAGATGATCTAAGTTAATCAGGTTTTACCAATTTAATGCTATTGATCTATTAGCCTAAACCTAATGCACTCAAACCCTAATTCACCATAAATTAGCCTAAGATCAAAAACAAGGTATTGAATAATGATGTTTATGAATAGATGCTTAGAGCCTAATCAAGTCAAGGGGATATTTGACCTAAATTTGATCAAGATTAGAGAAGACTATCCTAGGATCTACATTTCTCCATGGTAAATGGGTCATGCTACTGAGTACTAGTATTTATGGTTGATTGCATGTTAAGTACAAGTAGGCATTATCACTACAAGTTTAATGTTTTAATAATAATCACTCTATGTTACTGGTTGATGACTTCTATATGTTATGTCCTATGATTAAAATGTTCATTATGATTAAAGTTATGATTAAGCACTCATGAAATTCATGTTAATGATCAAGAGGGAGCAATCCAATCATGCTAAGAAATCATGTCAAATTCAAGAATCAAGATTATGTTAATGTTAATGTTATGTTAATGATTAAGTTCATAGGAATTGAACTAGTTTTTATATGCTCTCAAATCATGGACCTCAAGTGGTCATTAAGGGCTATCCTAGCATCAAGGAATTTCCTAGCAATTAAGGGATTTCCTAGCAATCATGTGTTCCTAATGGGGCATTATAGAGGGATACATACAATTACTATTCAATTCTTCATGTTAATAATGATTCAAGAATGTTATTCAAGAATTCTTATAGTCAATTCATATCAACTTTGTCTTACATGTCAAGTATACTTTATTTTGCCTATGTTATAATGTGTCGGTACCGTTTACTGATGTCTTGTTTTTCCCCTTCACATGGCTGGGGACGTGATGTCCCCGGGAGTTGGAGAAACTACGGACTCAAGAAGAGCGAGCGAGGACTAGAAGACCGACAAGAGCTAACTAGTGGAGTGCCATACATACAAGGCAATCCAATCATGTTTACCTTTATGAATAGTTTTTATTGTTAGTAATGTTTAGACATGTTATAGAAGTCTATTGTAGTTTCCTATTAAAAAAACAATGTATGAATCTCAATGGTTAATTATGTGTTTATTTTCTATGATTTCATAAATGTGACATCCCCCTAAAAAGATGAAAGCTTCCGCTGAGCTATGTTGAATATCATAAGGAGTGGTGCTACAGAGTGCTTTTCAAAGTCTCAAAGGCTTTTAAACAATTGTAATTATAGTTGAAAATGACATCCTTGGCCAATAGACTAGATAGAGATTTAGATATTTTTCAAAAATCTTTAATGAATCTCCTATAATAACCAGTATGCCAAAAACTCCTCACTCTAGTAACTGACATGGAAGGTGGTAGTTTGTCTATGGCTTCCACTTTACTCAAATCAACCTCTATTCCTTTCTCTGAAAAATTATGTCCTAAGACAATCCCCCTTGAACTATAAATTGACACTTCTCCCTATTCATGACTAAGTGTTTTGCTTCACTACGCAAGTGATAGGCTTCATTGGCAGTTATAAAATGGAGTTTTGTAGACCGAAAAGTCATTCACGAAGACTTCCATTATATCTTTCATGAAGTCCATGATGATGAAAATAACACACCTTTGTAAGGTTGCTAAAGTAGTAAAAATTCCAAAAGGAAAACTCCTGAAGGTATATGTATGTAATAAGCATGTAAAGGTTGTCTTCTCTTGGTCATCTAGATGGGTAGGAACTTATAGAATCCAGACTATCCATCAAGGTGTCAAAAATATGAATGATGAGCTAGACGGTCATGTACCTGACCAATGAAGGAAAGGGATCCTTCTTAGTGGCCGCGTTAAGCTTTTTGTGATCTATACACATTTGACACCATGTCATTGTATCGATCACTATTTCATCTCCATTTTTTCCTTTAACAACAGTTTTACCTCCTTTATTTGGTACAACATGTGTGGGGCTTACCCAATTTCAATTACTCATCGATTATAATATTCTTGTATCTCTGAATTTCAAAACCTCATTCTTAACTTAATCTATCAAATTTTGGGTTAACCTCCTTTAATCTTGAACCAGATGCTTTGCATCAAATTCTAGATGAATCATATGCATTCCATCAATAGGATTCAATCATTCAATATCATAAAAACAATATCCAATAGCCTTTCTTCTCAACTTGAGCTCAACTAAAAGTTTCCCATGTTTCTCTTTAGATAGAGCATAGCTTATAATTATATGATTTTGTTCTTCATTATCTAAGAATTTGTATTTAAATACTTCAAGGAGCTACTTCATTTTAGGATTAGGATTTGGTGTTTCTTCTTCGTCACATTTACTCTCAAGGCAAGCATATTTTAGAGTTTCAATGACATAGTCTTCTTCATCACTAAAATCACTTGTTGGTTCATCTAGAAAATTGAGTAGTTCTATGACCTCAGGATCTTCCTTATTAAGATTAGTGTCAATTACTACTCTCATCATAAGATCCACTATAGAATTCAACTCTTGTATTTCCTTACAAGATTGGCTATATCTATCCATGAAAGAAATTGATTTCAAAAGATACGGTCCCCTCATGGAGTCTTGGACCTTGAATGTAATATGGTAATTTCCAACCCTATGGTAATGATCCTAGATTGTACATCAACTAGGGCCCTTCCTATTGATAGGAATGGTTGTCCATAAATCAGTGGGCATGTTGGATGTTCTAACTTATCGATAATAGCTATATCACAAGGGATAAAGAATCTTGCAACATGGATCGACACATCCTCCACTATTCCAATAGGTTTTGTAACGGTTTGATCTGCTAATTGAATACGCATCCCAATCTTTACAATATCAGTAAAACCTAACCTCTAGGCTAATGTGAGCAACGTCAGGCTGATGCTTGCTTCAATATCAACTAATCCCTTTCTTTCCTTATTGTCTCCCAAGTTGAATGGGATGGTGAACACTCTAGGTGTTGGTGATATACCCTAAGAGCCAATCATTTGATTATTGTAATGACACATCCCGTAATTGTTTTTATTATTAATAAAGGAATTTCCAATTGTTATGTTTGTTTCAATATGGAATAATGAATAAATATAATAATGTCCTAAAAATGTATGACTCGACAACATGTGAATTCGAGTTGAGTGCTTGAACATCATATCATGTGTATGTTAGGAGTATTCCTTGTTGTCTTAGTCCCTAGTCAGATATAATTGTGGAAATTGGGACAAAACTTATACATTAAGTTTAGTTTGTGTGTTGATCGATGATTACATCTAATCAATCATGATATTGGATATCAAATAAGAATACATAGATACTTGTTATGAACAAGTATAATGCAAAGACCCACTTTGATTGTGATTCATTGAAGCCAATAATGGCAGTCAGAATCACATATCAATAGTGCTGATTGCGGTCCTTAGACCTGAAGTCACTACAATGATTGTATGTTGTTCAATGTTCTTTATCACTACTCAAAGTGACCTTGAAAAGGGTTGATATACAAGTAGTTCTTAGGTACATTGTGACACATTTGGATTATTGTGAGATATGTAGATGGAATTCATCCCTCCTATTGGAGTGATATCTTGGCCACCTAATGAATGAGACTATGAAATGTATGACCATGCTCTTGTGTCTATATATGATACTGAGCTCATGTGTGTATCAATAATCAACACTATATCAATGAACAAAGATTTTTTTTTTAAAAGAAAGTTAGGAGGTGCTATTATTTATCCTGCCCTCCTCTTGCAGGGATATTCATAAAACTTAATACATTGGACGAAAAATTGATTTTAGTAGATATATTGCCTATGCAAATACAAGAATGGGGAAAGGGTTGACCCACAGGGTCGAGGGGGGGATCTAAGTAGAATAGATCCTCCTTGTGGTGTTTGAGGTGGTGCTTTGCCAATGCATCAGTGAAGCAGTTCTTTGTCCTCGTGATCTTTCGAAATTTGACATCATAACTGGATTGCATGCTTTTCTCCATCCATCGTTTCCATACGTTCAGTCTGGGGTAAGCTATAGAAGTTCGTCCTTCCTTGATTGTGTCAATAGCTTTGTTGCTATCACTTCCCACAATGATCGACTTGTGCTGTAGTCATTGTGCCATCTCGACTGCTAGCACTATAGATCTGATTTCTGCCTCTGCTACTGATGTTACTTTCATGATTTTTTCTGCTCCCCCAAGCCACTTGCCATTTCTTCTGTGTATGATGATGGCTGCTGCCGCTTCATTGTTGTTTATTGCTGTATCACAATTAATTATGATGTTGCTTTCCTCCTCCTCACTTAGCGAAATTCCCTCTGTGTCAGAGTCTTCTTCCAACGCTCTCGTAGTCACAGTGTTTGTGTCCTTGGCCAAAGCCTGTGTGTTACGCTTGATGCTGCTGTTTAACCGGGTCAGTTGTTTAGCTGTGAGTTCTTCCTTGCCTTCAAAAACTAAGTAGTTTCTTGCCTTCCAAATGTTCCAACAGCAGAGGGCGAAGGACGCTGCATGTTGTTTATTCTTTTTTAGATTGATTTCGAGCCATTCACTCATCGTGGTGCCTTGTGAATAATAGTGATTGTTAATTGTATGGCTTTGCTCCCAGATCCTTCTGGCCATGATACAATCCCTAAGTGCATGTATGGTGGTCTCCTCTTCTTGGAGACACCGTGGGCAGGTGTTAATGTCTGTAAAGTGGCATTGTTTTCTTCTGCTATTTGTCATTAGAGCTTCATGCGCTGTGAGCCACATGAACATGCGAACCTTGCAAGCTGTTTTGAGTTCCCAGATCTGTTTCCAGGGTCCGTCTTTGCTATTGGTATTTGCATGTAGCTCCTTGTAGGATGAAGCAACATTGTAATTGCCATGTTCCTCCCGGGTCCATGCCCAACTGTCCTGATTTGCTGTCGGGTCAGGGGGAGGCTGGTTTAGAATCCAAGCAATGCTCTCCTCCGGTATATACTCACACAGGAATGATATGTTCCAAGAACCATCCAGGTTCACTAGACTAGAGACCCTCATATCAAGGATACTGGGCTCTACCGTCTTATGGCAGATGTCGATGAGTTTTCCGCAGGTTGGTACCCAATGGTCGTTCCAAACCATTGTGTCTTCGCCGTTGTAAATCACTTTGATTGAACTAGCCTCGATGAGTGCTAGGCATTTTGTTACTGCTCTCCAGAAGGGTGTTGCACGAGTACCTTTCTGTCTTCGAAAATTTTTGTATTTATTCAGCATCCCGTTCTTCCAGATGGGGCATCTGTTAGAAACAAGATCCCAGGCACTCTTGCCTAAAAGAGATGTGTTCCCATCGGCCATGGATTTAATCCCTAAACCTCCTTTCTCGGTGTTTCCTGTTACTGTTCTCCATCCCACTAGTGACGTGGGGTTGGTTTTGTGTCCTCCTCCCCATAGGAAGCACCTAACAATTATGTCTGCATTCTTGCATATGCTGATTGGTATCTTGGTGGTTTGCATAGGGTAGGTGGGTATTGTCGTTAATACAGATTTGGAAAGATAGACTCTTCCTGCCAACGATAGGGTTTTGGCTGTCCACCCATTGACTTTGTTTTCCATCTTGTCCAGTATCCCTACGTAGGTTGTCTTCTTGATGCAGTTGTGGAGTATCGGGACACCAAGATATAATCCCAGGTCATTTGTTTCAGTGATGCCACTAGCATTACAAATCTGGTTTCTGATGTTGGATTTGAATGACTTGGAGAAGAAGATTCTGGTCTTCTCGATGGATAAGAGCTATCATGATGCCTTTTCAAAGGTGCGGGCAACACTCCCGAATAATTCTGATTTACTCCGTAGTAGCTTTGGCGAAGATTATTATATCATCTGCAAAGCAGATGTGGGAGATAGTTGGTCCCTTCTGTGAGATTTTGATGGGCTTCCAAAGTTTGTTTCGGACTTTGTCCTCGATAAGTTGGGATAGCCTTTCTAGGCACATAACAAATAGATACGGGGATAGGGGATCCCCTTGCCGTAATCCTCTAGAGGTTTTGAATCCTTGAAGCTTCTCCCCATTTAGGAGGACGCTGGTGGTGCCACAGGATAGGGAATTAGCTACGTATTGTTTGATGTTGGGTGGCCAATTCTCCTTTGAAACAGTGTCTTCTACAAACTGCCATGACATCCGTTCATAGGCTTTTGATAGATCTACCTTAATCGCCATATCAGGTGATGCTTTAGCCTTGGACATATTGTGAATTAGTTCTTGAACAAGAATGATATTGTATGAGATTTTTCTTCCTGGCACAAAACTAGTCTGTGATTGTGAGATCCACATTGGGATGTACCTCTTCATACGTTCCACTATCACTTTAGAAGCTAACTTCAAGCTATTGATTCAATGAACAAAGATTGAAAACAAAGAGGATGATGTTTCCATGCCATTGATTCAATGTGAATATCAGAGACGAAAGGATTATACAAATACTACAACACTGGTCACAATACTAAGCTAAAGTTGTTCTCCAACTTTTCAAGCTACTTGGGTGGAAATGAAGTATTGCTAGATACCAATAATTTCTGGTGAAGTCATAATTTGATTATGAAATTCACTACCAATGTAATTAGGAGCCTATAGGGTCACACACATAAGATGCATTAGAATAGCAGTATAACCATGGACATGGTTGGAAATGTTCCAATTAAAATTGATTACTAAAACATCTAGGTAATCAACTAGAATAATGTTAGAATATCATATAAGTAAATTGGTTAAAAGGATTACACCAATTAATTGGATGTAAATTGTTAACTTATATGATAAGTTGACCAACTAAACCTCCAAATTGACCACAGATCTTCAAACAAAGGCCTCATCTTCATAAAATCTTTTTACCCTGTGGCCATCAACCTTGAAAATTCCACTTTTTTCTCCTTGGATTTCCATCATTCCTGATGGGTAGATAGATCTTCAGCATAGAGAAAGGTCATTACCATCTTGTTCTAAGATTTCTGGGGAAGAGCCTAATGCTAGAATTGAAGAGAAGTACTTTGTATCCTTCATGAACATCCTTGTTCTTTAGGTGGGTGTCATGCCACACCTTAGTCCTTTGTTTATAGATCCTCACATTCTTGTAGGCATGTAATCTTAGCTCCTCGAGCTCCTGTAGCTGTAGAAATATTTTCTGACCTGCTATAAATGGCCTTATGTTCGAGCTCCAAAGGTAAATGGCAGGACTTGCTATAGATTAATCTGTGTGGTGTTGTGCCTATAGATGTCTTAAAAGTTGTCCTATAGGACCATAGAGCATCATCAAGCTTCATAGACTAGTCCTTTTGAGTGCGGCTAACAGTTTTTTCTAGAATCTACTTAATCTTCCTATTAGATACCTCTACTTGTCTAGAGGTTTGAGGGTGATAGGGTGTAGCAACTTTGTGCTTTACCCCATACTTCTTTAATAGCACCTCAAAGTGCTTCTATCTAAAATGTGATCCCCCATCGCTTATCACAGTGTGAGGCCCTCCGAAGTATGGAAAAATGGTTTTCTTGAATAGCTTAATCATAGAATTAGAGTCGCGGGTTTGGGTAGTTACAGCCTCTACCCATTTCGACACGTAGTCAACAACCACTAAAATGTATTTATAACCTTTTGATGAGGGGAAAGAACCCATGTAGTCTATCCCGAAAACATCAAAGATTTCTACTTCTAACCAGTCGGCCATAGGCATCTTCCCCCTCTTACTGATATTTCCGATTAGTTGGCGTTCCTTATAAGCTTTTACAAAAGATGTTGTGTCTTTGAACATCGAGGGCTTGTAAAACAATGACTAAAGCACTTTTGCAGCTGTTCTTTCCCCACTACGATGCCCGCCATACGGTGAAGAGTGGCATTCTCTCAAGATCAGTGGGACTTCCTCCCTGGTATACATCTTCTATACAAACTGTCAGAACATCTCTTAAATAGTAGTCGGTCATCCCAATAATAGGTTTTGACATCGAAGAAGAGCTTCTTTTTCTAATTGTAGGTTATATCTAGTGGCATCTAGACACAAGCCAGATAGTTACAAATATCTACAAACCACGGAAGACTTGGCTCGTCATATTGAACCATTAATAGAGCTTCATCAGCATAGTTGTCATTTACAAGCAACTGATTTTCCTCATCGCAAACTATTCTGGATAGGTGATCTGCAACCACATTTTCTTTTCCTTTCTTATCATTTATCTCATGGTCAAACTCTTGCAGAAGTAGGGCCCACCTCAGCAGTCTTGGCTTTGTGTCCTTTTTTTTGCATCAGGTAGTGTATGGCCCCATTGTCAGTATAGACCTTTACCTTGGCCCCTATAAGATATGATCTAAATTTGTCAAATGCGAAAACAATTTCGAACTTCTCTTTTTCCGTGGTGGTGTAATTCACTTGGGCTTCGTCTAATGTGTGGTTGGAGTAACATATGGCATGGTGCTTTCGATCTTTCTTTTATCCCAGGACTACACCCACATCATAGACACTTGTGTTGCACATTATTTCAAATGGTATCTCCTAGTTTGGAGCCTACATAATTCGTATAGAGGTCAAGGCCTCTTTTAGGGTCTCGAAAGCTTTTAAACACTTATCATCAAACTTGAACAGTGTGTCTTAAATCAGCAGATTCGAAAGCGGCTTTGATATTTTTGAGAAGTCTTTGACGAATCTTCAGTAATACCCAGCATGACCTAGGAAACTTCTCACTCCTGTCACGGACTTTGGTGGTGGGAGTTTGGAGATGGCATCGATCTTGCTAAGATCCACCTCAATACCTTTCTTGGAGATCGTGTGTCCTAGGACAATGCCACTTTGAACCATAAAGTGGCATTTTTCCCAGTTCAGAATGAGATGCTTCTCCTCGCATCATTGCAAAACTAAAGATAAATTTATCAGGCAGGCATCAAAGTCAGCCCCATAGACTGAGAAGTCATCCATAAATACTTCGACTATGTCTTCTAGAAAGTCTGAGAACATGGAAATCATGGAATGCTGGAATGTTGCTGGAGCATTGCATAGGCCGAAAGGCATCCATCTAAAGGCATACGTTCCATAGATGCATGTGGACGTCATCTTTTCCTAATCATCGGGGTGGATTGGGACTTGATAAAATCTAGAATAGCCATCTAAAAAGTAGAAGTAATCATGGTGGGCAAGTCTTTCTAGGACTTGATCAATAAATGGTATGGGGAAGTGGTCTTTCTTTGTTGCTGAATTCATCTTTCTATAGTCAATGCACATTCGCCAGCCTGTGACCATTCTTGTGGCGACTTCATCACCATTATCTCCCTTCACAATAGTCATTCCACCTTTCTTGGGTACTACATGAATGGGGCTTATCCAGTTGCTATTGCTTATTGGGTAGATGATTCCTGCATCATGTAGTTTTAATATCTCCTTCTTGACAACTTCCTTCAGGTTTTGGTTCAATTTCCTTTGGGTTTGTACCAAAGGTCTCGTTGATTCTTCTAGGTTAATTCTGTGCATGCATAGGTCTGAGTTTAGTCCCTTGATGTCCTCTACTGAATATCCAATTCCTCCTCTGTTCTCCTTCAATTCTTCCAGCAGTCTTTCCTATTGTTCTTTGGTAGTCAGAATCAACTCTCATACTACAAGACTGCGGGTCGCGGTCCGTATATATACTAATAAACTTAATAATTAAACAAAATTATTGAATACAAACCCAGATAATTGCAGTGAGATTATAAACTTATGCATTATTGAAACCATGAAGAATGCCTTCTTCAGAGAACAATGACTTCATCTTCAAGAAGGCAACATCTCTAAAGGAGGTGGAGAAGATAGTGGAGAGTTTAACAACAACACTCAAGAGGAATACTTCTCTCCCAGAAGCCAGACGAGTTGAGGTGATTTAAGGTTAGAACAGTACCAAAAAATACTGGGGAACATGACAACAGAGGATTCTACTCATGAAATAGAACCCACTGAGAAGACAGAGACCTCCAAGTATCAACCTGGGAAGTCAAAGAGTCGAATCTAGGGGAAGAAGAGAAAGGTTGCAAAAAAGGGGTCCCAGAGCAGCAAAAAGATAAAACCACTGGATGCTGAGAAGCTAAGGGAACAAAAGACAAGCAAAGCCAAGGAAGTCATAGGGGAGACATCTGCACAATCCAGAGAACCCCCATTCATGCCCAAGAATGTCATGCACTAGTCTACCTATGATTGGATGTACCAAAACAAGGAGTTATGCCCTACCCGTTACCTGGATGTAGAAGATTTCAAAAAGATGGGTATCTATGATAGGATGATAAAATTCCTGGAAGGAGAAAAATTATGTGCCTTATGCACACCAGAGGTGAAATCCTATAAGAAGCTGACAACAGAGTTCCTATATTCACTTAAGAAGGTCGCTACCAGTAGACAAACCCAAAAGGCATGAGGTGGAGATTATCAGCTGCAAGTAAGGCTAGGGGCGAGACTCACATAGTCATGGAGGCAAGGCTGAACCAAATATTCACCGAGATAGAGGAAGAAGCCCATGCCTGCTTCTCTACCCCAAGAGAAAAAGAAGTTGTCACCTATGAAAGTGATGAAATATGGGAAGAGCTAACTGGGGAGGACAAGCACAGTTTAAAGAACTCTAAGGCCTCATTAATTACATCATGCTTTATCTGCACAATGTAGAAAATCACCGCCCACATGATTCATACGAGGTCAGAAATAGGAACAGTTAGTAAGGGAGATATGTTCCTGATCTGATCAATGATAAACAGGAAGCCGGTTAATATCGACAAGATAATAATCGACCGTTTATCAGTAGCAGTAGGCGGGGATGCAAAGAGGAATTCTACGTACTGCATGGGTGGCCAGATAACAAAGATTGTCGAATACTTCATGGGTGAAGGAGAAGTCTAGAAATATAAAGAAATGGAGGGACAACAAAGAATAGACATAAAGTACCTTATCCACACTAGTATTCTGGCATAGAAGGGGGAGAAGTTTTACTTCAAACAAAGAGGGTCAAAAAGACTACTCCCCCTTCCAGAAATGGTGTTCTATGATGCCCACAAGCTGCGGCCAACACACGGTGACATCAAAAAGATGTGCTCCGGGGTACTGCAGGCCAGCACAAATATAGACCCAGTGAGTACAACTAGATAAAGTAGTGCCCCAGCTGAATTAGAAAAGAGGAAGAGCATGAAGCCCTGAAAGAAGTTGGTAGTAGAGAAAAAGAAGACAACAAAAGCAACTACACCACAAACAAAAATGCCAACACCTGTAGTGCAACTGGCCCCCGTAGTTCCAACTACTGAAGTACCAGTGGAAATTCCAGAACCCACACCACTTGAGCCACACAAAGAAGCGACTACTATGGAGCTAGAGGTGGAGAAAGAGAAGGGTGCAACAGCCGACCCACAACCCGACAACGAACTGGGGGCAGAGCCATAAGGATAAGGCTCTCAGGCCATACCGGATATGTGAATCAGTGGAGTAGAGGTGGACACACTAGATGAGCCAAAGGAGAAAGAATAAGGTCCACCACCACCACCTCCACAAACTACAGTGCCAAGCTTGTCAATGATGTACATGGAGCATCAGCTGCACCAGCAGTAATAGCGTTCACCTTCCTTCATAGGTGCATCAGGTACACAGTTTGATGCTATGTGCAAACACATGCATCAAACTAACACAATAAATAAAACCATCTCTTCTTTTTTATCTGCGCTAACCAAACATGTATAGGTCCTTGATGAAATGACAAAAGCACTCCCTGAATTCCTCCAAGAAGTTGTAAACAACCAATGGATGATGATGGGAATGCTAAAGAAAATGAAAGATGAAATGGAACACCTATAGAAGGAGAGGCATGCCATCTGAGCCGACAACGATCACATGAATCATGATTATGACACAGCTATGGATAACCTCGAAGAAGAGCGTCAGTGACTAGAAGAATATCGCCAGAAGCTCGAGAAGGAATGCAAGGAACTCGAGAACTGGCGGAAGAAAAAGAAGATCAAGTGCTCAACAAGCTCGATGAACTCCTCAGCCAGCCCCTCCAGCCACGAAGACAATGACGATGACAATGTGGGAGGAATAGGCATGCGAGCGGGCACACCAAAAGCATGGAGTTCCAACACAAAGGCGACACCTATAGCTGAGCCCAAAAGAAACCAGCCACCAAAGCAGTTGAGCTCCCACAATGAAAATCAAATGAAGAAAAATGCAACATCATCAAGGGGGATCAACCTCAATTGCAACCCAGAAGAAGGCCAAGATGAAGCTGCTAAAGATGGTGGGAAACTGGCAGCGCCTCAATTCTCCCTGCCTATGCATACAATGACGATAGAAGAGTAGATTCCTGCTACACATCGAGAAGAAGTGGTCACCAAACTCAACACAACAGGAGCAACATAGCTTGATAGAATGCTAGATGAGCTGGGGATCGGACCCGAGGAGAGAAATGGGTTCCTCCTATTCCAACCACATCATGAGCCCACCGACTATCTCTATGATGGAAAGATGGAGGCAACCCTGGCAATGATGGCAGACGCCAAGCTAGGGAAAACTTCTGAGGAGAGCCATGTCAAATACAACATAGATGTTGAAGCTTCCTCAGAGGTAGCCGAACCTGGGGCCACTACACAAATGTTGCACAAGGTGGCCAAACAAGTGGCCAAGGCAATGCCGACAATAGAGGAAACTTCAATACCCTTGACATAGGAACGAACATCCGATGATGAGGATGGCGGGCTGGCAACCCTTTTCACAAATGAGCCTGCCAAGGAGCGGAGTGCACCAGGTAAAGTAGAAATGCTTGGAGCAGCTTCCCCTCTACCTTGCAAGATGAAAGATATGGACATGACTGTGGTATCACGGATCACATGTAGAGACGTCCACATCTTGGCAGATTTCCTCAGCAACGATCTACTCGTGTCAGACATACTATATAACAACAAGGGTAGATGTCTGTCTAGAGACCACGTCCAAGGGATATTCATGAAGAAGGCGCAAGTACATAAAAGGCTATTCAAGGTACTCTGCACAACCCTCCTGGAAGAGTTCCTGCATCCGGACAAGACACAACCGATCTTCAATGGGGCCACACATCTAGTCAGCCTCCTCTACAATGAAGACCACAAGGCGGCAAATGTAGCTGAACTAAAGGCGGTTGTCTGGCAGAAAGAAACAAAATACGTGGTGCTTCCTATAAGGAATGTAAAGCATTGGGCATTGATAGTCGTCAATCTATACCAACAGAAAACAACAGTGCTCAATTGTTGTACAGCTGAACTGGACAACACCTCATTGGTCTACAAGAGGAAGAATGCCAGAGATGTCATAAAAATACCGTTGCGCCTACAATGATCAAGCAAGGATGTAGACAACAAGTTTCAAGGGTCTTGGAATCTCGATCAATAAGAAAGTCCCCCAAGAATAGGTTGGTTTGGGGGATTGTTCCTTCATATTACTATGAATGATGGAGGCCATCAATAAAGGCATCCCCCTGGAGGATTTGGACAATGAAGACCTCCATGGACTGTGGGGTATGTATGCTATGGAGGTCATCTATGATCATCAGTTCTTCAACGAACCGACGATGCCTACAGAATTTGTATCCTAGAGGCTTCACATGGATATCCCTCTACCTGAAAAGGTCACCTAGAGGGAGCAGTTAAAAACCATATGGGTTGATCCAACTGAGCCAGCCAAAGTTGTGGCATGGAAAGAAGGCTGGCATGAAAGCTCTGGAGAAGCTACACAACAAACGTCAGACTACAAAACAAAGCAACCTCCAGTAGTAGAAGTTCTTAAAAGCCAACCTCCAAGAGAACAACCTGAGGAAGGAGAGGCTGAAGAAGAAGATCTAGGTGATGATAGACCAGACGGACCAGAAGGAGAAATCACACATTCTTTCAATAATTTTGACAGATGGAGTTGCTTCAGTCTGTCCCTGGAAGAACTAACTATAATTATGACTTCTTTGAAGAAAGATGATTCACCGGGAGATGTCATCTTTGAGAGAGATGTCATCTGCATGCTAAAAACCGACCACTGAGAAATGCTGAAAATAGGAGGATACCTTTCTATAAGTTCAATGTCAGCTTACTAGGAGATACTAGGCGACACCATGCCAAATGCCCACATGGCATACTTCTCACTAGTAGATGACATCCTAAAGGACAAAAGGTCAGGAGAGAAGGAGCGACTGCAACAACGCCTGGCGACGTCCCCACCAGATCACATCTTCCTGCCTATTCTTCACGACAATCATTGGACTTTGCTGCATGTCAACATCCTCAAAAGGACTATTGTACTCTACAATAGCTCTGACACAGACTTCACACTAAGACTAATATGATAACAGCAAAGATGCCAACAGAAGAAAAGGTAAACACATGTGCCAAGGCTATCGTCGACATGATACGAAGTCACTGCACAGAAGACCAAGTAAAATTCCTCGAACCCAAGCCTGAAGGGAGAGGTAAAAAGCCAAAAAGAAATAAAGAAAAAAAAATGAGATTTGTGCCCAAAAAGATGCCAAAAGTTCTAGCACGGCCGGTATATTGCTGCACTCGTGAATGCAGATATGTCATGCCCGTAAGTGGAATCTTGAAGCCAAGCTCACACACCTCCAATCCTGAATGGAAACTCACAAAACCACCTGACTTAAGGTCAGATGCCCAAAAAAGGGCAACATTGTTCTTACGACAGTTGTGGATGAGTAGTTTAGGAGGAAGAGGAAAACATCTAAAGCCTTAAGACTACCCGAAAACATTAGCATAGGGTCAACTGAAAAATAAAGAATTGGTGTGAAAGCTACCCCTCAAAAGAGATATTGCATTAGTACGGTCACTACCTAAGCGAAGGGGTGATAAGTTGAGAAGGAGGAGCCTTTTACAATTGAAGGTAATGGCAGGAAAATGAAGTTATGCAACTCCGGTTGAGGGGGAAGGATGAGACCTAAGGGTTTGACAACGTGCAACAACAATCTTGACGCAAGAATGAGATATTTCAGTCATGTTATAATTTGTTCTTCCAAGATTGTTCATTCTCTCTCTGAGTTCTCGAACCTACACTTAGCCTGAGGACATGCTTGATTCTATGTTTTGGGGAGTTGATAATACTCTATTTTATGTACTTTCTGTATATATTTTACACCACTTATAGTACATCTTTTGTAACCTTTTCACATATTTTTTCTATCTTTTTAACTAAAGCCTCACTCACATGGTTCCATGTATATTCACAATCCAGATCACGGATCAAGACCACGTAGTCCACTTATACCTCAACCACGATCGCGGCTCCAGAGTTCCCTACAGATCGTGATCATCAGACGACAAGGAGGGATCACAACTAGTTTATAGACTGCGGTCAACGCTCAACCGCAACCTCGAGGATGGTCGCGATCAGAACATGTGCCTCAAGGATAGACCAGTGGTCGTGGTGTGGTTACAAGCCACGATAAAAAAGGACTGCGGTCAGCTTGGAAACTATGGTCACTGATGAGCTCTTGCAAACCGCGACCGAGCGGGAAGACTTCGAACTTGACCGCCCGGATGCAACCCACAAGCAGAACTCGACCGCGGTTATCACCAGGCCACGACCAAGATCAACCGTAGTGAAAGATGAATAAAGCACATACCACGACCACAGTCTCACCCTCACTTAACCAAGACAGTGACTGTGGTCCATGCTTAAGTCGGTGGAATGTGCCTATAAATAGCACACCCACCTATCTTGTCAAAGGATCAGATCATAGATCAGATCCCGAGGACCACAAAGTGCTGCTACATTCTAGATTTGTCCTAGACCATCCCATCCATCAGTCTTGGATCTCTAAAGGAAGAAGCTGAGGAGAGAGAAGATTGAAGACCCCTTCTTTGAGAGAAGAAGACCGTCCATGCCATCCACATGATAGATCTGGATCTGAAGAAGTATTGTGTACTATCACATATCTTCCTTTCTAGATCTATTAGTCCATCCTGCTATACTTCCCTCCTCTCTTCATGGGCATCTCATGGATCTATCTTTCTGTAACACCATTATGTTGTCCGCAAGCATGAGTGGCTAAACACCTTAACTTGGGTTGGGAGTAGCCACTAAGGCTCTCCCAATATGTATATTGTCTCTTTTTGTTGAATATACATATTCTTATCAAGATTATCTCCATGCACATGTTTTAACGCTTTACTTGTATGATTAGCTACCATCTTGTGATGTTCGATTGTTGATATCTTGAGAGAGTAATATCGCTTTTATCATATGTCATGGAGTAGTATGAATGCACGAGAGTGTTAGAATGCTAAGGCTTTAAAACCATAAGTTATGTCGTGAAGTTTACATGTGATCATCCCGAGAGAGAGGCTACCCTTAGACTATGATCCTTCCTCATCTTGAGAGAGAGTGGAATGGACACTTTTGATGGTTGCTTGTAATCTTGGTAAGAGTATGCGAGAGAGAGAGAGACGATGTTGCATGTTGGTGAGATGCTTTAGTAGGTGAACCCCAACCCGGGTTTCCTCCCATATACTTGTTTCAACTTATTTATTTTGTTTCTTTTTTTCTTGTTGTTCTTGTTTCTTTTGAACTACTTTAGTTTGCATGCTACCGTTCCTTAGGGAGGACCCGTTATATACCCTCTTCGACTAGAGTATACGAGTGTTAGATTCTGCATGCTCCCATTTTGTGATGTTATCTTACTAGTTTTTCTTCATTTTCCATACTCTTTCTTAGATAAACTAGATATAATCCTTAACTTTCTATGTTATTATGAATTCACCATTAAACTAACATTTATCTTTTTCTTCTTACAGAAAAACCCAAAAAAAATTGCAAAAGCCCCAAACGGTCCCAAGACTGAATGAACTCAAACAGTCCCAAGAACGAATGAAGTCCAAACGATCCCAAGAACGAATGAACTCAAATGGTGCCAAGACCGAATAAAGGCAAATAGTCCCAAGACAGAATGAAGTCCAAATGGTCCCAACACCGAATGAACCCAAACGGTCTGAAGACTGAATAAAGGCAAACGGTCCCAAGACCGAATGAAGTCCAAACGGTCCCAAGACCGAATGAACCCACACGGTCCCAAGACCGAATAAAAGCAAACAGTCTGGAGACCATATATAGCCAAATGGTCCCGAGACCGTTTGAAGCCAAACGGTCCCGAGACCGCATGACGCCAAACGATCCCCAAACCGTTAAAGACCCAAAAGGTCCCAAGACTGTTTGGGACTCCTTGGAAGCCTATAAATAGAACCAAAGGAGTTCTCATTAGGCATAGAATTCTTAGACGCCCAAAGGCTGCCCCAACCATTCCAGACCTGTTTCATCTTCCATCACTCGCCGCAAGGCTGCCAGTCCAAGATCCACACTTCATCCTCAAGTTGTTTTCTCTCTCATCGACATAGAAGGTGGGAAGTGAAGAAGTCTTCATCAAGTCAACCAAGTGGTGTGAAGATAGTTTCTCTCTACTCCAAGGGGTCAACCTTCCTCCCTCCCACATGGAGATGATGATTTTTCTCTCTCTTCCCGCCTCCTTCTTTGTTCTTTCCATGAGCGAGTAGTCCCTTACACTAGGGTGCGGGGAGTAGCCCCGCTACCCATGTTTTCAATTCATGCATTGTAATTCATGAGTTTGCAATAGAAAAATACTACCTTTTCAGTTCAACATCAATCGTTTAATGAATGCCAGTTGCTTGATCACCAACTTGTGTTATCTATTATCTACTAGTGCGAATTGTTTACATTTGTACTCTTAGATTTGAATATCGATTGCATGTTGGTTCTTCATGTATGTAATCACCATACATCTGTTCGGTATCTAGGAATGTTTCTCAGGAAGTGGAGTAAGCTCACCTCCAATGTTGTACTTTCATACTATGAAATGGAACCAGTTGAGGTATGAAAGTACAACCTTGACAGGTCAAGGAACACACTTTGTGAGGGGAGCGATGCAAAATAAGTAACCATTCATCTGGGGATGGCTAGCATTGCAACACTTCCACGTTTCTCATAGTTAGTTATCTGAAAGGAAGCTAAGTCTACAAAGATACAAACTGTTTAGACTCTTTTCATTGCAAGCCATGTTATTGTGATGTATGTTTTGATCCATGTGTAGTGGTGGTGAAACTCAATCACATCCTAGTGGTTTCTAAATATTGTTACAACCTTAAGTTTACTTTCTTGTTATTTTCTTTCTCCGCACATTAGTTTAATCATCAAATCAACTCTTTGATCTAAATACCAACTTTTAAGTGGATAAGTAGGATTATTACATTTTCCATCTTGTTAAACTCTTAACAAGACCGTTGTCTCATGGATTCGACCCTTAACTATACTACGATAAGACTTCCATGTATCATAGCATATGTGGGTGGAGATCTTATCATACCATACGCAAGGCTAAACTTAGAGACTTACTGTCTCTAGGATTTTTAGTGGTGCACGCAACTGTTGGTATGTATGCCCTGAGAGCCAATCATGTGATGATTGGTGGAATACATTAAGATTGATTTGATAAACATCAAAGGCGAGCTTCCAATTCTTTCTGGTTTAGTCATATGAGATAGTGATAGAACAGATTGAATGTCTAAAGAATGACAGAACTCAATGACGTATGCTTTCAGGTTGAGGACCTGAACGATGAGATCATACGGATGCTAAGAGTTTGTACATTCTTGTTATGTCCCTAGTCGGATGTCATTGTGGAAGGTAGATAGCCAACAATGACACACAAGACTAGATTGTGGTGTTGGTTGATGACAGAATCTCATTAGTCATGATATAGAGATATCAAACCAAACACATAGGTACTTGTTAGAGAACAAGTGTACCGAGCAGACCCACCGTGAATTTGACACATGGAACCATGAGATGGTAGTCACAGTCAATACTCACAGTGATGGTGGTGAGTGTGATTCTTAGACCTGAAATCACTACACTCAACACATGTCATTGGGCACACTTTGACATCATCAAACGCAGTCCTGAAGCATGGGTTGTTATAAAGGTGGTGATTGGGTGGCTTTGACACACGGGGCTTTTGAGGGGTGAGTGATAGATATGGGATTTGTCCCTCCTGAGGGAGTTTGATATCCATGGCCACTTGATGAGTAGGATTGAGAAAGGCGTGCACACGTGTGAATCAGTATATGATACTGATGTCATACATATCTCTTCCAGTCTACTTTGAGATCAAGGAAGTGAATGAACATTGACAGGATGACTGTTCCATGCCTCGAGTTCATTCGGGATATCAGCGACAAAGGAATTATACATTCGCTGTAACACCATTCACGGATTGTAGGATGAAAGTTGTTCTCCAACTTTCTACTTTCACTTGGGTAGCACTGATGTGTGACTAGGCACCGCTCTTTGCTTGTGAAGTCATAAGTGTTATGAACTTTCACTGCCAACGTGAAATGGACCTGTAGGGTCACACACATAGGATTTAACATGGAAGAGGAGTTTTGTCCACAAAGCAATGTTTATATTGATTACTAAAAGAATTTGGTAGTTCAATTAAACACTCAATCAGTCGATAGCTCAATATCGTATGGTTCAAGGTGTTGGACGCATTGATTGGAGTATCGGATTGATTGAAATCACAATTGACTGTTTTTGCCCAACCTGTGCTCCCAACCGATCGGTTCATGTGATGAACCGGTCGACTGAGGTTGCTGAACCGGTCGGCTGGAGTGTCCAGGCCGATCGGCTCATGCCCAGGTTGAAACGACCGGTTCAAGGGTTGAACCGATCAGCTCAACTGGTGCAACCGACCAGTTGGGAAAAGTCATGTCGGCAAGAAATTTCCTTTGGTTTCAAATTGCCCAATTCGATTGGGAATAATATTGGTATTCGATACCAATTGGGAAAGAAACAAGGAAAGTCTTTTTGAGCCGGATTAGGACCATGAACCGATCGGTTCAGGGCACCAACCGATCGGTTGGAGTGCCCCAAACGATCGGCTCAGGTCCAAACGATCAGCTCAATTGCCGAACCGATCAGTTCAGTTGTGAACCGATCATTTCAAGTTGCGAACCGGTTGCTTTTTGTGGAAAATTCTCGAACCCTTCTACTCCTGCTTTAGTCCCGCATTGCCCAGGATGGAGAACCCTGTCCCATGACTCTCCTATATATATAGGGGTATTGGGGGCTTCTCATAGTACAACTCAGTGCAACCAGTTGCTCTGCAAGTTGTCGTTCTCTCTGGTTTTGGTAACCGTGAGAGAGCCCGAGCAAGTGCTTCCCGCAAAAGGGAGGTGCAGCAAGGGAAGGATAACTGCAGTTGCAACAGGAGGCAGGAGAGCGTGTTGGCGACTAGTACGTCAACATGAGGGTGCGACTCCTTCCACTTCCTTGTGGGACAAGGAGTGTGGAGTTCTAGGTGGTCCGTGTGGACTACTACAGAGGTGGGAGGACACTGCCGCTTAGGAGGACAATTTTCATCCGACAGTCCGGTTCGAGTAGGAGTTGTCAGTCCCGGTGCGACCAGGAGCTGCACAGACGCCATCGAAGTCCGGAGTTGAAGACTACGCATTACGCGAGGTATTGTCGCCGAGCAAGCCTCGGGACAAGGTATGATTCCACGAACCATCCTTTCCTATTATATAGACGTTGACGCGTTTCCTCGGTATGGGTTGGGGGAGAAATTTTTGTTTCCGCTGCCTTCTCTGTCTCCCCTAAAACCCAACAGTGGTATCAGAGCCACGTCAACTGCTCTATATTTTAGGAATATCGATATGATCGATTTTGGTTTGTCGCCTTTATTTATTGCATGCGATGCGAATAATATCGGCTTTATGCATGTCCAATCCTAAATCCACAAATCCCTAATTACATATATGATATGTATTATTAATGCACTCGATATGCGTCGCCCTTAAACGAGTTTTGTGGTGGATGTATGTAGCATGATTATGGCCTATAAACCCCTATCTGTGATTGGTTGTGTGTGGTTGCTTGCATCTCGGTCTGCGCACCGATCTTCCCTCTCTTATTCCTGATGTAACTCGAAATAATTCGAGATTCTTTCCTACCTTTGCTCCCCCCCAATGTAACTCGGGGTTTCCCTTTTTAAAGCAATGTAATACATAGAATAGGATTTTATTTCCTGTTATGTCAAATATCGGCGGACATCAAGACGACTGCTCAGACGATCGGTTCAAGGAGTGAACCGATCGGTTGACGTTCCAGATGGTCAGTTCAAGGAGTGAACCGATTGGTTGATGACCGGTTCGAGGAGCGAGACGAGCGGGTGGCGGACATGACGAGATGCACGACGACCAGGTGAACCGATCGGTTGGAGGAGCCAACCGATCGGCTGGTGGCACCCAAACGACCGGCTGGAGAGTACAGATCGTTCATGTGATGAGTTGATCTACTAGATGGCAAGGCACAGAGTTCATCTTGTACAGGTTGCATGTGATGTAGACCTAGATGACTGTGATTCCTCTTTGCTCAAGGAATCACATTAGGATGGCCATAATCATCGCTTTTTATCGTTTGTGCATGTTTTCTGTGGGATATAGCATGTATATGATACGTACTATGTATTGTGGTGATTGGATTTGTATATGTATATAAAACCAAATCCCTCATTAAAATATTAAGTTTTAGATGCCTTCCAAATGCAACACACGTGAAAAGCTTGATCGACCAAGTGTGGGCACGCCAAAGCGTGGTGCACCATCTATCTCGTGGAAGCGTGAAGGATGAATGTGTGGGTCTGCTAAAGCAGGGTGCATATTCATCGTGTTTGCTTTGGGTCGGACTTAACAAGGTGATCTAGATGGGATCTAGTACCTTGAGGCATAGAGATGATCATTGCAAGGAGTTGTAGATGACATCTTATCAAGAGTTGCATATTATGCAATTGGCAAGAGTTGCCTACCTGAGAGATCTAAGTTGTGGGCGATCAGCCAAAGCTGACTCATGATTTAGAGGATTTCAGGATCTTTCCCACTAGAAGGTTGTACGCTGCAATCTTCCGAATTGATGGTGAGGGCTATCAATTTGAAGTAAAATAGTGCGAGCGATAATTAATTAAAGGCCTAATTATATCGTCAAATTTTCAAATCAATCAAATAAGTCAAAAATGAGTTTTGGACTAAAATTGCATATTTTCCTTTTGTAGTTAAAATAGCAACAAACAACAACAACTTTTCTTTGCGATCAGTCCTTGACAAGGACAAGCTAAATGGGATGAACTTCCACGACTGGTATCAGACATTGAGAATTGTTCTCACTCAAGAGCGCAAGCTCTATGTCCTCGATACTCCAATTCTAGAGGAACCCGCTCCTAATGCACCAAAGACAGAAAGGGATGCTTACAAGAAGCATTCTGATGATGCCATTGATGCAAAGTGCTTGATGCTATGTTCAATGAACCATGAGTTGCAGAGGCAACATGAGAACATGGGTGTCATAGAGATGATTCAGCATCTCAGGAACATGTATGAAGATCAGGCACGGCAAGAGAGGTACAATGTTTCTAGGGCACTGTTCAAGTGCGTCATGACAGAAGGAGATCCAGTTGGTCCTCACACACTCAAGATGATTGGGTATGTGGAGAACCTACAGAGACTGGGATTTCCACTGAGCCAAGAGTTGGCTACTGACGTGATACTGCAATCGTTGCCAGAATCTTACAGTCAGTTTGTGATGAACTACAACATGAACAACTTTGATAGGCCACTGTCAGAGTTGTTGGGCATGTTGAGGACAGCCGAGTTACAGATGAAGAAGGACAAGCCTAAGTCCGTGATGGTGATCACGAGCAAGAAAGGCAAGCCCAAGCGCAAGGGCAAGGGCAAAGCTAAGAAAGGTTCTGAAGCTAGCCAGGAGTCCAAGCCATCTTCAGCTCTCAAGGCCAAGGGAGGCGTGACCAAGAAAGGAAATTGCCACCATTGTCAAAAGCCAGGACATTGGAAAAGGAATTGTCCTCTCTACCTGGAAGAACAAAAGAAGAAGGAGGCGACTGAAACCTCTACTTAAAGGTGTCATGAAAGTAAACTTGTAACACTTTTGAGATATATGATATCAAGATGTAAAGTGTAAAGCATTCTTACTTGGGGCAAGTGTTGCCTTTATAGATAGGAATACTTTAGTTTATTTTCAGTCAATAAGGCATGTAATACAGTTATGAACTGCTATTTCATACTTGCCAATAGATAGAAACACTTTATTTTTGCATATTGTATGACAATGATGGCAATTAATAAAGAAATGTTTCAATTTATAAAGGTGTGATCTTTAAGGCAATGCCTTATTTATCTTGTGATATTTGATATGCATATGATAAGATGATACCTAAAAGTTATAGATAACTCAAACAATTTAATTAGAATTAATCATGAGAAATTCATTTCTAGTTTCCATGTGATGGATAAATCTAGACTCTTTTAGTTATAGAATCAGGAAGAGACATGAATATCTTGGACATGATTAATCAATCTTCACTAATGTAGTGGTAGAGTGATTATCCTATTAGGTATAATACATGTGATGTATTTACATACCTATTGGAATAAATGCTAATACTTCAAATGGTGTTTAGAGAAATACCAATATGAATATCTTGAAGTGTTCAAGATTATCATAAATGAAGTACAAATTTGGTAAAGTATTAATCCTTGATGAGATCAATGAATGAAATACTTGGACCAAATGTTTGAGATCCTTATGAGTGATTATGATAGTGTATCATAGTGAACTCATGATTAAGGCATGATGATGTCTGAATCAAAAGAAGGAATCATACTCTAAGGAGTTAGAGAATGATTATCAAATAACTGAATTCTTCTTAATAAATGAATAGCCCACACTAATAAAAGAAATTAAGAATCACAAGGGTTGTGAGTTCTTATATCTTTAACAGATACACCTCAATTATCTATGTGATGAGTTGTTCATGTGATGAGTCAACTATCAAGATGAATACGAGGAACCGAATCTTGAGTTATGGTTTATGACCTTTACATCCTAAATGACATCCATGTGAACCATAAGGTATGACCTTGATGGTAGCACTCATTGGATCATATCCATAAGTGCAGATGAGTCTTAAGTGTTAAGACACATGGATAACATTTTGAGAAGGATGATGCTTGTTGATTGCAACTTAATGGCTAAGACATTTGGCATATGGATACTAAAACCGCATTCCTATGAGGAATAAAACCAGGATGTGTACGTGACACAGCCTATAAGGTTTATGAATCCACTAATGCAAATGAAGTCTATAAGTTACAATGGACTAATCAATGTGATTGATTGAGTACAAGCAACTCAAAATTGGATCTTTATTTTGATAATATAGTCAAAGGGTTTGACTGATATGTCAAAGATAAAGAAGGGATCTGTGATTTAGTGGGAGCGTGTTCACATTCCACATATTGATGTGAAATGGAAATGTTCTAGATTGGAAATCCGAATGTGGAAATTATCTTTAAGGAAGATAGAGATGTTTCCTATGTGATAGGAATAGAGATCTATAGAGATAGTTCTCGAAAATCTCTTGACCTGGAAAGAGAGAACATACATTGGCAATCTGTACTGAAGTGTTCAGTATGCACAGATTCAGTGGGAGAAAACTTGTCCATGTTACATGGAGTTAGTATCCCAAGGCCAAGTGTCCAATTCTTATGAAGAATGGGAACACTAAGAATAGATATGGATCTATCATGTATGTAATCATCCCATTATCTTGCATGTATGACATGGCAAGAATAAAATGCATTCATCATCTTGTATGTAGGACATGGCAATATGATGTGCTCATCCTGTTAACTCGTATGTGGGACATGACGAGTGGATGTCTGTCTGCTTCCAGTAAGGGTTACTGGAACACCATAAGAACTTGATAAGTGCTTGTGAAGTACTAGTTCTATGGAGATAAGGAAGAGTTTAATGTAAAGAGTTACATTGATGCGAACTTTCGGAAGGACAGAAAATTAATCACAAAATATATATAAGATGTATAAAAGAATGTTTGTTGATAATTGGAAGTGTTCCAATAAAGCCATTTAAAAGGGAAATGCCGAGTATCTATGTGTTAGAGAACAGTAATGGATACTATATGGATCTGAAAGTTCATGAGATGAACTTATATTCCACTCATTGATGACAAGTCTGGAATCCTTGATCATGCAATGTGGCTAAAGGTTAGCAATGGAATACTAGATCGCATATTACGGCAACTCCATCTCATACGTGCGACGTACATCGAAGAGATGTGAGGCATGCAATTTGTTCAGACTTTGGCAAGGTGTTGCCATTACTCACTATGATGGCACTAGAGCACAGTAACATGTGGGACATGTTTGAAGATCACTATGAATATGATTCATGGGTGATTGGCTCGCAGTGCAAGTGGGAGTCTGTTGGTATGTATGCCCTGAGAGCCAATCATGTGATGATTGGTGGAATACATTAAGATTGATTTGATAAACATCAAAGGCGAGCTTCCAATTCTTTCTGGTTCAGTCATATGAGATAGTGATAGAACAAATTGAATGTCGAAAGAATGACAGAACTCAATGACGTATGCTTTCAGGTTGAGGACCTGAACGATGAGATCATAAGGATGCTAAGAGTTTGTACATTCTTGTTATGTCCCTAGTCAGATGTCATTGTGGAAGGTATATAGACAACAATGACACACAAGACTAGATTGTGGTGTTGGTTGATGATAGAATCTCATTAGTCATGATATAGAGATATCAAACCAAACACATAGGTACTTGTTAGAGAACAAGTGTACCGGACAGACCCACCGTGAGTTTGACACATGGAACCATGAGATGGTAGTCACAGTCAGTACTCACCGTGATGGTGGTGAGTGTGATTCTTAGACCTGAAATCACTACACTCAACACATGTCGTTGGGCACACTTTGACATCATCAAATGCAGTCCTGAAACATGGGTTGTTATAAAGGTGATGATTGGGTGGCTTTGACACATGGGGCTTTTGAGGGGTGAGTGATAGATATGGGATTTATCCCTCCTGAGGGAGTTTGATATCCATGGCCACTTGATGAGTAGGATTGAGAAAGGCGTGCACGCATGTGTGAATCAGTATATGATACTGATGTCATACATATCTCTTCCAGTCTACTTTGAGATCAAGGAAGTGAATGAACATTGACAGGATGACTGTTCCATGCCTCGAGTTCATTCGGGATATCAGCGACAAAGGAATTATACATTCGCTGTAACACCATTCACGGATTGTAGGATGAAAGTTGTTCTCCAACTTTCTACTTTCACTTGGGTAGCACTGATGTGTGACTAGGCACCGCTCTTTGCTTGTGAAGTCATAAGTGTTATGAACTTTCACTGCCAACGTGAAATGGACCTGTAGGGTCACACACATAGGATTTCACCTGGAAGAGGAGTTTTGTCCACAAAGCAATGTTTAGATTGATTACTAAAAGAGTTTGGTAGTTCAATTAAACACTCAATCAGTCGATAGCTCAATATCGTATGGTTCAAGGTGTTGGACGCATTGATTGGAGTATCAGATTGATTGAAATCGCAATTGACTGTTTTTGCCCAACCTGTGCTCCCAACCGATCGGTTCATGTGATGAACCGGTCAGCTGAGGTTGCTGAACCGGTCGGCTGGAGTGTCCAGGCCGATCGGCTCATGCCCAGGTTGAAACGACCGGTTCAAGGGTTGAACCGATCGGCTCAACTGGTGCAACCGACCAGTTGGGAAAAGTCATGTCGGCAACAATTTTCCTTTGGTTTCAAATTTCCCAATTCGATTGGGAATAATATTGGTATTCGATACCAATTGGGAAAGAAACAAGGAAAGTCTTTTTTAGCCGGATTAGGACCATGAACCAATCGGTTCAGGGAACCAACCGATCGGTTGGAGTGCCCCAAACGATCGGCTCAGGTCCAACCGATCGGCTCAATGGCCGAACCGATCGGTTCAGTTGTGAACCGATCATTTCAAGTTGCGAACTGGTTGCTTTTTGTGGAAAATTCTCGAACCCTTCCACTCCTGCTTTAGTCCCGCATTGCCCGGGATGGAGAACCCTATCCCATGACTCTCCTATATATATAGGGGTATTGGGGGCTTCTCATAGTACAGCTCAGTGCAACCAGTTGCTCTGCAAGTTGTCGTTCTCTCTGGTTTTGGTAACCGTGAGAGAGCCCGAGCAAGTGCTTCCCGCAAAAGGGAGGTGTAGCAAGGGAAGGACAACTGCAGTTGCAACAGGAGGTAGGAGAGTGTGTTGGCGACTAGTACGTCAACAGGAGGGTGCGACTCCTTCCACTTCCTTGTGGGACAAGGAGTGTGGAGTTCTAGGTGGTCCGTGTGGACTACTACAGAGGCGGGAGGACACTGCCGCTTAGGAGGACAACTGTCATCCGACAGTCCGGTTCGAGTAGGAATTGTCAGTCCCAGTGCGACCAGGAGCTGCACAGACACTGTCGAAGTCCAGAGTTGAAGACCGCGCATTGCACGAGGTATTGTCGCCGAGAAAGCCTCGGGACAAGGTATGATTCCACAAACCATCCTTTCCTATTATATAGACGTTGACGTGTTTCCTCGGTATGGGTTGGGGGAGAAATTTTTGTTTCCGCTGCCTTCTCTGTCTCCCCTAAAACCCAACAGCAACTCCACGTAAGTGGGGGCTCCATCAAAAATTGGTGTCGTTGTCGGGGCCAACAAAACGTTCTAATTTTACTTGTTAACTTTCTAGTTGATTATGATTTTATACTTTTATTTAACCATAATTCATATCATCTTGATTTCATCATTTCTCCGCATTATCTAAAGTGTGTTTCTTCTTCTACTCAGGTAGAAAACGTTTATGAAACCTTTGCATAACATCAGATTCTCCCCTGAACCAGAGTACGACTCTAAGGTAGAACAAAGCTTCCACCGACGCATCCGACTCAACCACCAATGATCCAGACAAATGGCTGACGAACAACGCCAAGCCGCTTTGGTTATGGAAAGAGTCAACACAACCATAGCAGCTCAAAGAGCACAACTTATTGCTGACACATGTCCTCAGATTCAAGCTGAGGTTCGAGCTAAAGAACAAGCCCGCATTCAAGATGAGAATGAAGCTGCCACAACTGCTTCTTAGATAGTGTTGTGAAACAAGCAACTTCAAGATTATGTCGTTCCTAAGAACTTTGAAGATAATCACCCAGTTAGGCCCCCACTCATCAATGTTCCTAACTTTGAGATCTGCACACAATGGATCCAGATTATGCAAGGCATTTCATTCTCTAGAGGTGTTGGGGATGACTGCATGGATCACCTAAAGCAATTCAAGTCTGTTTGTCAGCTACTACCACATGTCTAGGTTCCTTTCGACACAATCATGCTACACCTTTTCCACTTCACCTTGTCCAGAAGGGCATTGGGCTGGTATAACACGCTAGATGGGGAGCCAATCACCACCTGGGCTCCATTGGAAGAAAAGTTTCTAGAGAAGTTCTTCCCACCTTCGTTGACTTATGATATTAGGGGACAAATTAATCACTTTTCTCAACAACCAGGGGAATCACTGCCGGAATCATGGGAAAGATTCAAGGAACTTTTAAGGAAATTCCCGCATCATGGAATCTCCCAAAATCAGCACATAGAAACATTCTATAGAGGAGTAAGTGATGACATCAAGAAATTTTTGGATTCCGCATCTGGGGGGAATTTCATGCGAAAGAACTATGAAGATGCCTGGAGGATTGTCACACTTGGAGATGAGAACCAATCCAATTGGGGAAGGTCATCTACCGGGGAAATTCTAAAAGTTTGTAAAGATGAAGAATCAATGGAAATGAAAGCCATCGCCGAAGCCCTAAAAACTATAGCTCACAAGCAACAAGTCCTTGAAACGACACTCGAAGAAAAGAAGAGACCCCAATAGGTCAAGGCATCTACCAGGACTTGTGAGGCATTTCATGCATCCGATCATCCCACATTATCATGTGGTCTCCTATACAATGTGATGATTGACATATAGACACCACATTCACAGTATGAACCGATCATTGAACATCCTGAGGATTTGTCACTGGAGTAAGTCAATTCCATTCTCACCATACTAGGACAAGCTTATTATAACCCGAATCAACCAAGAAACCATCTTGGGTTTCAATATGGGAATCCTGCGGGGACCACCAACCCGCAGCACCAGACCCAAGGAGGAGTTTTTAATAGATCGCCACCAGGTTTCCAGAACAACTATAATCAAAACTAGGAAAATTTCAGAGGAGGATTGTAGGGATTCACACAACCAAGAAACCCTTATGCATATTACCAATACACTCATATGTCGTTTCATTCGCAATTGCAGCAACCTCAGCTGCAACAACTACAAATTCAATAACCCCAATTACCCGCACCTCAACAGCAGCAACTACAATAGTAACAACAAAATCCACCAAAGAATAATCCACCTCCACCAAAAGATGAACTGTCATTAATAAGACAAATGTTGCAATCACAACAAACCATGCTAGCTAACCAGCAGGCCCAACAAAAAGCCATTGAAGCACAGTTAGCACATATTGCAGCCCAATTAAAACCTCCAAGAGGAACCTTTGTTGGTCAACCAGAGATAAACCCAAGACACGATCAACCCAAACAAGAACAATTGAAATCCATTACTACAAGGTTTGGTCTTGTCCTCTCTGAAGCCACAAAAATCATTCAGGAAGATGAAGATATAGCTGTAATCACCCCAATTGCAAGCACAAATCCAGAAACTGAAAAGGCTGTAGAAATCTAGAAGGGGAAGGAAAAGGAACTCGAATTTAAAGAACCTAAAGTCCTGCCATATAAGCCCAAAATACCATATCCAGGCAGGTTGAGATGGATCAAACTAGATACTAGATTCCAAAATTTTAAGAAAGAAATGAAGAAACTATATATTGATATCCCGTTCCTTGATGCCTTATCTGAAATACCAACTTGGGCCAAATACCAGAAGACCTTGCTATCAAAGAAATGTATGACTGAAGAACAAGAGACTGTTAAACTAGCTCAGACAACTTCTGATATTATTCTCAACAAAATGCCACAAAAATAGAAGGATCCGGGTTCCTTTGGTATCCAATGCTCTATCAGAAATGCCTCTAGCAAAAAAGGATTAGCTGATCTGGGAGCTAGCATATCTATTATGCCCTTCTCAATGTGTAAAAGGTTGGGTTTTACCGAATTGTTACCCACATCAATGACAATACAGCTGGTTGATTCTACCATCACTACACCATTGGGAATCATTGAAGATATCCTAGTAAGGATAGGAAAAGACTCTTATGTCCCTTGTGACTTTGTTATTATGGATATAAAAGAAGATCTAAGATATCCAATAATATTTGGTAGACCCTTCCTTGCCATGGCCAAAGCACTTATCGACATTGCAGCTGGTACAATTATCTTAAGGCTAGGTAAGGAAGCCATTCAATTCAGAATCCTTAACAACCTAAAAGGTCCCAGCATCCAAGAAGAAGTTTTTCTTCTCGAGGCAATAGACAAAATGTCTCAATTACAACCAGAAACAACTAAACCATCTGATGATCTGGAGAACGTCTTGACAAATCCAGAAGTTGAATTTTTAGCTAGTGAACTAGTACAACAATGTATGTGATATTTAGACCAAGCCGAAGAAATTCCAACAGCCACTTTCGAGGAATTGAAATATGTCACCATTTTGGAAATAATAGAAGTATCCAAGGTCCCTGAGATGAATGCCTTACCAATAGGACTCATACATGTCTTCCTGGACGAAGAAAAATTGTGCCCAGTCATAATCAGCTCCACCTTAATAGATGATCAGGAAGAAAGACTCCTTGTTGAGCTCAAGAAACACAAAAAATATATCGGGTATAAAATGACTGACCTAACAGGAATAAACCCAGCCCTGTGCATGCACAGACTACCCATGGTAGAAGAGTTTAAACCATCAACGGAACATAATAGGAAACTAAACCCGAACATCAAAGAAATGGTTCGCCTCAAGGTCCTTAAACTCCTAAAAGCTGGTATCATATATCCCATTTCTGATTCTCAATGGGTTAGCCCGGTCCAAGTGCTCCATAAAAAAGGGGGGACTACTATCATTCTGAAAGATAAAAATGAGCTAGTACCCACAAGGACTGTCACTGGGTGGAGGATGTGTATCGATTACAAGAAGTTGAACAAAGCAACAAGAAAAGATCACTTTCCTTTACCCTTTCTTGATGAAGTCCTTGAACATTTGGCACATCAAAAATTCTTTTGCTACCTTGACGGTTATTTCGGGTTTTATCAAATCCCGATACACCCAAAGGACCAAGAAAAGACAACCTTCACTTGCCCCTTTGGAACTTACACCTTCAGAAGGATGCCTTTTGGGCTATGTAACACACCCGCAACCTTCTAAAGGTGCATGTCTGCAATATTCGCAGGATTAACTGAGTCAACCATGGAAACATTTATGGATGATTTTTCAGTCTATGGAAATTCTTTTGATAACTGTTTGCTTAACCTCGGGAAAGTTCTACAAAGATGTGAGGAAACAAACATGATCCTAAGTTGGGAGAAATGTCACTTTATGGTGATAGAAGGTGTTGTCCTTGGGCACCGAGTGAGTGAAAGAGGAATTGAAGTGGATAAGGAAAAGATTGATGTCATTTCAAAACTATCACCGCCTAAAGACATTAGAGGAGTGCGAGCATTTCTGGGCCACACTAGATTTTATCAAATATTTATTAAAGATTTCTCCAAAATAGCAAAGCCCATGACCTATTTGTTGACATAAGATGCATATTTCAATTTTGATCAAGAATGCTTAAATAGCTTCATGACCTTAAAAAAACACTCTAATCTCTGCACCCATTCTGAGAGCATCTGATTGGTCACAACCGTTTGAGATAATGAGTGATGCAAGTGACTGCGCTATAGGAGCGGTGCTAGGGAAAAGAATAGAAAAGAAGCCCTATGTGATATACTATGCATCAAAGACACTAGATGAGGCCCAAAAGAACTATACAACTATTGAAAAGGAATTATTGGCTGTCGTTTATGCCTTTGAGAAATTTCACTCTTATCTAATCGGATCAAAAGTCATAGTATATACTGACCATTCTGTAATTAAATACCTAATTCAAAAACAAGATGCAAAACCCAGACTCATCCGCTGGGCGTTGATGTTACAAGAATTTGATTTGGAAATAAAAGATAAAAGTGCGGTAGAAAATGTCATCACAGATCACTTAAGTCACATCGAGCCTCAGGATGATGACAATATACCTATTCGAGACTCTTTACCCGAAGACCAACTTATGAAAGTCACTACCGGATTTCCTTGGTATGTCGATATAGTAAACTACCTGACTACAAGAATTAACCACCCTTATGCTTCTTACCACGACAAAATGAAATTTCTTCATGATGCCAAGCAGTATTTGTGGGATGAACCATACCTATTTCGCTTGTGTGCAGAAGGATTATTCCGCCGTTGCCTACCAGAAGAAAAAATTATCACAGTTCTAGAACATTATCATTCTGGCCCTACTGGGGGGGCATATGAGTTCAAAGAAGACCGCCCTCAAAGTTCTGCAACCAGGTTTCTTTTGTCCAACGATAGCAAGGGACGCCCATGATTTTGTACGATCTTGCAATAAATGTCAGCTTTCCGGTAGTATATCTAAATGGAATGAAATGCCTCTTACTCTGTGGTAAGAGATTGAAATCTTTGATGTATGGGGAGTATATTACATGGGCCCATTTCCCCCATCTTATGGATTTTCCTATATACTGGTTGTTGTGGATTATGTTTCAAAATGGGTAGAGGCTATACCCACTATTTCTTACAACTCCAAACCAGTTATCAAGATGTTTAAGGATATTATCTTCCCTAGATTCGAAGTCCCTCGAACAATCATATCAGATGGAGGATCTCATTTCTTAGAATGAAGTTTTGAATATCTCCTAAGAAAATATGGAGTTAAACATAAGTTCGCCACACCTTACCATCCACAGACAAGTGACCAAGTCGAAGTTTCAAATACAAAGCTAAAAGTCATTTTAGAAAAAAATAGTCAACAAACATTGCACAGACTAGTCTATCAAGCTCCCTGAAGCTCTTTGGGCATACCACACTGCTTACAAAACACCAATAGGAATGACTCCATTTTGTTTGATATATGGGAAGTCATGTCATCTTCTAGTTGAACTGGAACATAAAGCTTGGTGGGCCATCAAACAATTTAATTTCGACATCAAAAGTGTTGGCGAGTATAGACAACTGCAATTACAAGAACTTGAAGAACTACGAATGACTACCTACCAAAGTGCCAGGATCTACAAGGAACAAACAAAGATGTGGCACGATGGACATCTCAAAAGGAAAGATATCGTCGTCAGAGATAAAGTCCTTCTTTTCAACACTAGACTTAAGATGTTCCCCGAAAAAATTTGCACAAAGTGGTCTGGGCTATTCACCATCAAGCACATCTACCCATCTGGAGCAACCATCATTATTGATGACAATGGAGGGGAGAGAACTGTTAATGGCCATAGATTGAAGAAATACTATACCCCAATTGACAAAATTTGAAGAAAAACTATTGAGATTCATGGTCCTCCTACATCAATCTAACCAAGTCAGAACTTCGTCGAGCCAGTGACGTAAAACCAAGGTGCTACTTGGGAGGAAACCCAAGAACTGAGTATTACCTTTTCTTTTATTTTATTTTCTAATTTCTTATTGCTTATTTTAGACCCACCATAACATCCAAAACAAACATAAAAATATAAAAACCAAAAACATTTTCAATCATATCCTAACGGTTTTGAAACCGTTTGGATCCTAACTATCTCGAAACTGTTTGGATCCACAGGGTCTCGAAACCATTTGGATCCACACGGTCTCGAAACCATTTGGATCCTCATGGTCTTGAAACTGTTTGCCCTTGAGAATTTGTAACGCCATCCATCTTTTTCTATAAATATTACTTCATCCCCTCCCCTATTCTTTCCTTTGGTTTCTCGAACTTTCTCTCTCGCATGAAAGCCCTATTCCATTCCCGCAGTTCTCTATTCCCGCGTGACCCACCCACACCTTCCCCCTCGCTGCTCCATTCCGCAACCACCTATGTCGTCTCTGTGCGTATCCAAGGAAGCTACTCTATCATTCCGTCATGCACCTTTCTCTGACATTCCCACCGTTGCGATCCTTTTCTCTCTCTGACAGTGAGGTACACAGCCGTGGCCGTCTCCATCACCGCCATTTTCACCGCTTCTACCGCGAACGCAGTTCCCATTTTCCACCGACACTATCACCACAATCAACACCTTCATCGATGGTGCCATTTTCGCCATCTTTTCACTACTTGTCATCCCCGTCGTTTCATCTTCATAGTGGTTTAGACCCAAACGGTCGTGTAACCATTTGGGGCCAAACAGTTGAGAAACCATTTGGAGCCAAACGGTCTTGAAATCGTTTGGACCCAAACGGTCGTGAAACCGTTTGGGGCCAAATGGTCGTAAAACCACTTGGAGCCAAATGGTCTTGAAACCGTTTGGACCCAAATGGTCACGAAACTATTTGGGGCCAAACGGTCTTGAAACAGTTTGGACCTAAATGGTCGTGATACCGTTTGGAGCCAAATCGTCTTGAAACTGTTTGGACCCAAACAGTCGTGAAACCGTTTGTGACCAAACGGTCGTAAAACTGTTTGGAGCAAAAACCATTTGGAGCCAAACGGTCTTGAAACCGTTTGGACCCAAATGGCGGTGAAACCATTTGAGAGAAACTGTTTGGAGCCAAACAATCTTGACACCGTTCGAACCCAAACGGTCTTGGAAAACATAATTTCACCCTTAAAATGATTTCTTCCCAAAATATATTGCAATTTTTTCAACAATTTTCCTCTTTAACAATATAATCTTCTAATTATAGACTGGCCTCACCTACAAATGAAGCCACAACAACTATTGACGCTCCCTTCTAGACAAGGGAGCAACTACTGGAGGACCGTGCAAGGCTCCAACAAATCGTGGACACCTATGACAAGACCGGAAAGGTCCCACCAAAGATTGACTTGATCAAGGTCATGAATGAACTTGACCGAGTCAACATGTGCCTAACTGAGGACCCTGTTGAAGAAGTGGAAGACAGGTCCTCCAGTGATGAAGGTTCGGAGTATGCACCAAACATCGAGGATGAATCCCCAGGCCCAAAGTCCAAAGGCAAGAGGAAGACTGAAGAAGTCGCTAAGGGACAACCATCAAAGAAAAGGACTAGCAAGCAAGTCTGGCCCTCTACCGTAAGGGAATAGATCTTGGCTGACACGCTATCCCTACTATTGCAAATCCCACCACCACCACCCCCACAGAACCTGCATCAGTTGACCTATACATACAACACCTCCCAGTTGGTGACAAGGTGCTGCGACCAACAAAGTACATCTGCCCCAATGTACTGAAGAAGATGGGGATCTATGATAGAGTCCTCACCCTTCTCAACAGTGCGAACCTCTCAAAACTCTGCTTTGTTGTAGAGAATTCTTATGTCGAACCCACGATAGAGTTCTTCACACGCCTCAACAAAGAAACCGTGGATGTAATGGACAAATGGAAAGACGGAGGTGACCGCATGCTGGTAACCTCACTTTTTGGTAACAAGGTTGTCTTGACTGAGAACACACTGAATGAGATATTCATCGACCAAGATCAGCTAAAAAGGGTTAAGGAGGCAAGGCTGGACCATCCCCAATTTAACAAACATACCTTCTGGAAAGCTCTGATGGGGATTCCAAACTACGAGACGAAGATTTGCAAGGCCTCTAACATTCATTCTGGCCTGGTGTGCACGTTGCACAAAATTATTACAGGCGTTGTTTTCCCCTAGATAGAGGATGGAAACATTAGTATTTCTGATCTCTTTATTCTCTTGTCCCTCCTCAAAGGGATTCCGGTCAACATCGGACGGCACCTGATACAAAAGCACTCAACTTACACCCATGGAAAAGAAATCTGCATGGGAGGTCACATAACATCAATCTTGAAATTTCTCAAGATGGACAGACCACTACCCAAGTGCACGGTGATAAAGGGTGACATCCTTACAAATGATAAAAGTTTAAAGAACTCATACATTATAAAGAAGAAGGATGCAAAACTCCACTACATCTTCTGCACCACTGTCAAAGCATCTAGGAAACTGATGCCGCTTCCAGAATTAGCAGATTATGACAAATAAAAGCTTCTCTTCACTGAAGAGGAGCTTGCCAACCTTATAGCCTCAGTCAAAACAAAGACAAGGTAGACTAAACACAGTGTCACTGCCCCCGCAACAAGGCCAAAGAAAATTCCAGTAACATGGTCTTCAAAGCTGCGCAAACAAAAACAACAGCAATCGGAGACGCCCACATCAAAAATCAACCCAGAGGCGGAGCCACAACACATCGCCGAAAACATAGTAACCCAACACCAGAATCTTTCATCTTCGATCTGGATGTTGGGTTCACCTCTACTACCACCCTCCACCACTCCACCACCACACCACCACCTTCCACCAATCCACCATCCATCACTCTTCCCCCATTCTCCACAACAACACCCACCATAATTTCTTCATCCACATCCACAACTTCACCCGCATACTCCGCCTCACTCTTTTTCTCTTCAGGCATTCCTTTCCCCACCTCAACGTCGGATCTCACTTTCACTTCAACCACTTTCCCCTTAACATTCCCATCTGGGATGTCACCACCATTCCCATCCACCACCTCATCTACCACCACCATCCCGATACTGCTAGTGACTCCATCAACAGTCATCACACAATTTGCGGGTCCATCAATAGTGTCTCTTTCGCAAGGCACTACCACTCTTCCACCCCAACCCCAGCCACCTCACCCTTCCATCTCTGGGGTCCCCTTTTCACAAGTCGGTGAGGAATTCAGACGACAATTTGACGCCATTTGAAACCTCCTCACCGACCCTTCTAACATATTATTATCTATTTTTTCTTGGGTGCAGGATATCACTTCACAAGTCTCCAAGAACGCCAAGCGGAAAAACGCCTTACCAGGCATCATCACAAGCATCCAACAATGGCAGGAAGTAGTGGCCCAGCAAGTCGACAACATCGACAACCGCTTACAAAACCTGCTGGAGTTGGTACTCGAGATGAAAGGCCAGCAAGAGGCGTTGGCCCAGCAAGTCGACAGGGTCTCTACGCAAACTCAACCTTTACCTGAGACCCTCCGTGAGCTTCAGTAACAGCAAACTGCTCAAAGCACGCACTTGGATGACATCAACAACAACCTAGTACAACTCATCCACCACCAAGAGGAGGAGAAGAACAATGAACTCAACGACCATCACACAAATAATCGATCTATCCACATGACTCCGCTCTACTGAAGCACAATATGTGGATCTTAAAGATAGCCACAACACACTGCTCGAAACCCACGAGCATGTACAAGTGGCACTCGAAGAGCTGCAAGCAATCGATCGGCAGTGCAAGGAGAAGTCGATCACGAAGGCAACAGCTAAAGCAGTAGATGATGATGCAGATGAAAGTGAAGACAAAGATGAGGATTGTGATTCCTCGGCTGACTCTAACAATGACAGCTCCTCCTCTGACGATCAATCTGATGACCCAGGCAATGCTGGGGAGGGCACCAGCCAAGGGACAAAACCTGTAAAGAAAGGAGATGATAAAGAGCACCAAGAGGGTGGAAAAAAAGATCCCAAGTCCCCCGAAAATAATGCCAATGTAAAAATGTCATACAGGGACCAATTCTTTAACTTTTTAGCTATGGGACCCTGGGGGATGCTACCAAAGAAGCGGATTTTGTTGAGTACCAACAATGCATACTAGGAACCAGAATTAGCCCACCCACAACAGTTATTCACCAATACTCCGCTCTGAAGCAACCTGTGCCTTCCCCCCCCCAGAGCAAGAAGAATCTGACCGAGTGAGTCTAGACACAGACGATAGACTCGAATCTGACTCTAATTCTGACAAAGATGAAGATCTACCATTTTTCTTGGATGACAATGAGCAAACTTCAATTTCTCCACCATAAGACCTTCCTTCGCCGCAACCACTACCTCACAAAATGCATGACTTGGACATGGCGGCCATCTCTACGCTAGATGTTCAGGACATCTTCATCCTGAACACTATCATAGACGATGCCAAAGATGGGGGCAACATCATCTACAACAATACAAAGACAAAGCACAAGTTGACACGAGAAGACTTCGGTATCATCTGTCGACCACAATCGACGATGAATACGACTATCTTCCGTGTCTTCCTTGCAAACACTATTGAGGAATTTTGGAGCCCAAAAAGGTTGCAGCCCATCTGCAATGCTTCACCTGCTCTATGCTTCAGCTTATTACATAAGGACTTCCGGGCAAAGTCCTTTGAGCGGCTGCAAACTGGCCTTGCATGAAGGGTACGCTACATTTCTGTGTCCTTCAAAGTTTCTGACCATTGGCTGCTCATGATTGTCGACACCGTGGCCCGCGACGCCATAGTGTACAACTTCTGTGCCAGCGAACTAAAGGCAGGACAAATAAATTTTGTTAGACTGGAAGCCGGGGAAGCACGATGCATACCTTTCCGGCCTCTCAAAACAATATGGGTTGCTTGCCCATCTCTGCGACATGGTTGGAGCTGACCCTAGTTCTAAATCATCAACCCAACAATCCAAACTTTAGCTGGTTCAGAGGATTGCACTTTCTATACGATATGATTCATAGAAGTGCTCAATAGACAAATCCCCTTCACCGATATAGCCACAGAAGATATACACTCCCTACAAGGACATTACACCATGGAGCTTATCTGCGACAGACGGTTCTTCAAGGACCCAACAATGGCACCAAACGACTTACCTCAATACCTTTTCTCCGCTATCTAACGTCCGCAAAAGTGTCCATACAGGACAATTCTAAAGGAGTTGAAGAAAAAGCAACACCAAACCACCAAGGTCCCAGAACAATACTAGTGGGACCCTTGTGCTTTCGATATGGCGGAGGACAAGGGAGACATCGACTTGATAATAGGGGTCACCATCAACAGAGAATTCCACCCAATGGTGCCTCTATCTTCCATAGAACCAATGTTTCCAAATTTCGACCTTAATGCATGCTAGAGCCTTTCCGACAACGAACTCTGACTCATCATGTCTAAGCTATACGCAGAAAATGATGAGCTGGTTTTCTTGCAAGGGGATATTCTGGTAATGGCAGATTCTCTCTGTGAAATCGAACAAATTAAAGGTTCTTTATCCATGAGTGTGATGACTCTGTACTAGTTTCTTCTAGCACGGGACCACCCTATGGTTCATATGGCGTCACCATACATGAAGGACGATCTATTAGGGTCGAAGAACTTCAGAACCACAGAGGCACTTATCTCATATCTTCAACACACAACTCTGAAGTTCATTATGCTTCCCTTTCTTCATTCCGAACACTGGATGCTACTGGCAACAAACCTACACAAAGGAACCACAATAATCTACAATAGTTCTGACAGCCAGTTTGATCCAAACCAAAAATAGTATGGTGTTACAACAAAGATGCCCACGAAGGAAGTGGCAAAGGATTGTGTTGAATGACTACATGACCTCCTAAGAAAACACACAAAGGCGTACGACAAAGAACATTTCCATCGCCCAGCCTTCAGCCACAAATGTCCCCAGCAAATCAGAGAATCGAATGACTGCAGTTTCCACATCCTATACTGGATGTATACCATCACTGTTCTTGGAAAACCAGTGGAGGACATGAAGGACGTGGATTACCATGTTTTACCTGGAAAATTCGTAGCTAATATCCTATGATCTCATGGAGCAAACAAGGGATTAACAGAACCTAAATACCCTTGTCCATGTACTTCTCAACCTATCACTCAGACACCCTGAGGACAGAGTGAGTGATAAGTGAGGGGGGCGGGGTATACTGGGCAAGGGCGAGGTATCATATTCAAACCCTTTTCTCTTTACTCCTTCTTTCACCTCTGTTCTTCTATACATATTTTTCCTTTCCTTTGACACTTAGATTTTTCAGTCATTTCTTTGATAGAATAACTCTTACATATAAAACAACTTTCACTTCGGAAAAGAGTCACCCCTAGCTAATTTAGAGACAAAGTAGTCCTCAAACGCAACTACATAAGTAGCATCTAAGCATGTAATGGAAAATTAATAAATCACTTTCATACTCGATTTCTATACTTTTGCTTCAATTCTGCATCAGACTCACCATAGGGGAACATCCTGGATGAAACAAGCTAAACACTCTCAAGGACAGGAGGGAACAAGGTGAAATCCAAATCAAGGAACCTCGCAAGTGGACCACCAAGTACAAAACCGTAATAAGTGCATGTCAGGAAACACTAAGAAACAATTTTCTTCTTTTCAAAAAGAGGCTTGGCAGCCTAAATAAAATCCTAAATACCCAATTCCTAAGCATGTGAGCATATGAATAAAAGCCTGAGTATTGAATAAAAACATGAGAGTTGTGCCATGCATAAGGACTTATACGAAGAACCAATAAAGATCTTGCCCCGTCGGTACATTCAGCTTCCCTCACAAAGGCAGATGTGTTGTGCCCGGTAGTGAGATCCTAAGGTCTTCAAGTATATGAAAAAGCTGATAAAGGACTTGCACGACCGGTACATTTAGCTGCCCTCACAAAGGTAGATGTGTCGCTCCCGGTAGTGAGATCCTAAAAGTTTAGATAAACCCTCCCCCACATAAAGGGGAGTTACACAACAACCTTTAGCCAACCCTCATACCTATCTTAGCTTTCAGTAGGAATTTTAAAGAATTATAAAACTATTTAGAGTCGAAGACATGCATGGAATGCGATCGAGGAAAAGGTAGTCCCAGTGCGAGTTACGTGATACGGAAGAAACTTGAGATCCACGCAACTCTCGATACCTGAAAGAGTTAGTGCAATAGGAAGCCTCGATAAAACTCTAGGAGATCTCTGGTTTAGAATTGAAGCAAGAGTATATAAATCACCACTAAATAAAATCGCCTCGCCACTAAGTGCCTTAGCTCTATCCAGCTTGACTACAACCTAGACTCTAAGTTGGGGGGGTGATAACCTCCCATTTTGTGATGTTATCTTACTAGTTTTTCTTAATTTTCCTTACTCTATCTTAGATAAACTAGATATAATCCTTAACTTTCTACGTTATTATGAATTCACCATTAAACTAACATTTATCATTTTCTTTTTACAGAAAAACCCAAAAAAAATTGCAAAAGCCCCAAACGGTCCCAAGACCGAATGAACTCAAATGGTCCCAAGACCGAATGAAGTCCAAACGGTCCCAAGACCAAATGAACTCAAACGGTCCCAAGACCAAATAAAGGCAAATTGTCCCAAGACCGAATGAAGTCCAAACGGTCCCAAGACCGAATGAACCCAAACGGTCCCAAGACTGAATAAAGGCAAACAGTTTGGAAACTGAATGAAGGCAAATGGTCCCAAGACCATATGAGCTCAAACAGTCCCAAGACTGAATAAAAGCAAATGGTCTGGAGACCGTATGTAGCCAAACAGTCCCGAGATCATTTGAAGCAAAACGGTCCTGAGACCACATGATGCCAAATGATCCCTAAACCGTTAAAGACCCAAACGGTCCCAAGACTGTTTGGGACTCCTTGGAAGCCTATAAGTAGAACCGAAGGAGTTCTCATTAGGCATCAAATTCTTGGATGCCCAAAGGCTACCCCAACTGTTCCAGAGCTATTTCATCTTCCATCCTCTGCCCCAAGGTTGCCGGTCCAAGATCCACATTTCATCCTCAAGCTGCTTTCTCTCTCATTGACATAGAAGGTGGGAAGTGAAGAAGTCTTCATCAAGTCAACCAAGTGGTGTGAAGATAGTTTCTCTCTACTCCAAGGGGTCGACCTTCCTCCCTCCCATGTGGAGATGATTCTTTTTCTCTCTCTTCCCGCCTCCTTCTTTGTTCTTGCCATGAGCGAGTAGTCCCTTACACTAGAGTGCGGGGAGTAACCCCGCTACCCATGTTTTAATTTCAAGCATTGTAATTCATGAGTTTGCAATAGAAAAATACTACCTTTTCAGTTCAACATCAATCATTTAATGAATGCCAGTTGCTTGATCACCAACTTGTGTTATCTATTATCTACTACTGTGAATTGTCTACGTTTGTACTCTTAGATTTGAATATTGATTGCATGTTGGTTCTTGATGTATGTAATCACCATACATCTGTTTGGTATCTAGGAATGTTTCTCAAGAAGTGGAGTAAACTCACCTCCAATGTTGTACTTTCATACTATAAAATGGAACCAGTTGATGTATGAAAGTACAACCTTGACAGGTCGAGGAACACACTTTACAAGGGGAGTGATGCAAAGTAAGTGATCATTCATCTGGGGATGGCTAGCATTGCAACGCTTCCATGTTTCTCATAGTTCGTTATCTGAAAGGAAGCTAAGTCTAAAAGGATACTAACTGTTTAGACTCTTTTCTTTGCAAGCCATGTTATTGTGATGTATGTTTTGATCCATGCGTAGTGGTGGTGAAACTCGATCACATCCTAGTAGTTTCTAAATATTGTTACAACCTTAAGTTTGTTTTCTTGTTATTTTCTTTCTCCACACATTAGTTTAATCATCAAATCAACTCTTTGATCTAAATACCAACTTTTAAGTGGATAAGTAGGATTATTACGTCTTCCATCTTGTTAAACTCTTAACAAGACCATTGTCTCGTGGATTCGACCCTTAACTATGCTACAATAAGACTTCCACATATCTTAGCATACGTGGGTGGAGATCTTATTATAGCATACGCAAGGCTAAACTTAGAGACTTACTATCTCTAGGATTTTTAGTGGTGCATGCAACTCCACGTAAGTGGGGGCTCCATTAGTATACTAGTGTTAGATTCTGCATGCTTAACACTGCCAACCTTGTCCCTGTGTTCGACCCCGATCGCTACATCAGACCCCGTTTATCATTGTGGGGGCCTGAGAGTTGGGTTATCTCTTTAAATGTCCAACTACTCTGAATCCACTCCATTTGGACGTGTAATTTAGGCCAGTCAACAGGCACTGAGCAATTGTATCCAGAGGACTTCTTTGAGAACTGTCTATGCTGACAAAGAACATTTCGCACCACTGCATGATGAGGATATTGTTGGACTTGCTCCACCACAAGTTATAGCTCATGCATCCTTTTTATGAATATGTTGTTGTATACAACATCTACTTGTAGTATACATGGAGAAATTTTTTGTCTTTTTCACATGTGCTTGCCACCTCTACGAATCCCAACACCAGTGTCCATATGCTTGGTTGACATCTTTCCCTACATGAAATCACTAGATGTTTTGGCGAGTCTCACCATTTCAATCTCATCATCTCTCCATCTCTAGTTACAAGGTCCTTGATGAACTGCACATAAGTTGACATTTCTTTAATGACATTGGGGAATGGGATGTCTAGGTGCATCTTCTTCATATCTTCAACAAACTTCTCATATCTCTTCTAAAGATGAGCCTTGATTAGCTTGTATGTTAATTATCCTTGGTGCATAAGGATCCCTATTGGCTAAAGCTTATTCAAAAACATCAAGTTTCTTTTCTTTCATTGGCTTCTTTCCCTTAACCTTTTCTTTTCACTTAGCCTTCTTAGGAATCAATTCTGCCTTACAATCTTCATCGATTAAAATGTTCTCAGGTAGGGAGTTAGAGATAGGAATGTCTTCTTGAACAACTTTGGTTGTTTGTTTTTTCAAAACTATTCTTGACCTACGCATAGCCATTTTTGCTATTTCATGACCTCTGGTGTTATTCTCTATCATACACAAGATCCTTCATTGAGAATTCTTGATAAAATTGGAGAGATTTGTAAGATATTGTTTGACCATCTTGTTGTGCACCTACATATCAGCAATCTATGAAGTGACACTCCTTATTTGAGACTGCATCTGGTTCACTAGACTATTATTATTGATGATAGTTTGACTCAATTAATCATTTATAGCAGCATGTGTCTTTGTGAGGGAAAACATTTTAATCATCAAATCATACTGAGTTGGGGCCTAGTTATGACCTTGGCTTGAGCCCATAGAGTTTCAATTCTAGTTTTGGCCTTGAAAATTATTACTACTTTGTTGATAATTTTTGTTAAGGGTGAACCCTGATGGTCCACCTCCTCTATCCCACCAAGGTGGCATATTAAGTATTTTTTTGGAACATTTGGTTGTTAAGAGTTCTAGGAAGCATGTTTGTTTCCATATGATAATCCAAGATGGTCTGGTCTCTTAAAACTCACATAGGAGACATTCTTGGTACCGTCATCTTAGTTATCATCCTCATCATGGGTGTAGATGCAATGGTCCACACCATGCTCTCCTCTCCACATATAACACACTTTAAAGAAGTTTTAGTTGTGTTCTTCCCCTTATTCCCAAAATCTTTCATCTGGCAAACAATAATGCCTATTTTCTCAATCTTGGCAGTGAGAGCTTCTAGAGATTTGGATTCACTGGTCATCCCCACTATAGAGACATTTCCTACTAGTTCTCATTCATAATCTAGGCTATCTTTCAGAGAAACCATATTATCAATTATTATCTTATAATTCTTTGGGTTCTTACCTAATAAATCACTTCCTACAGTGGTATTGGGTGAAGTCCTTTCGGATATGATAATGCAAGGTAAAAGGTAGTGAATAGAAATCCTTTATTGTAATTGTGATGAGGACATTATATTTGATGCTCATGATATCTTGTATCTGTTGCATAGGGTGTTTTCCTCTTGGTAGAACTTAGTGACTAAAGCACGGGCAAGGGGTCTTGATCCGCTAACACTTTAATGTTTTAGGGAAAGATACCAATATAGCGCCTTGTCCCTTAGAGAGAAGTTGAACCCTTTATAATAGATCACCTCTTGTGGTATCCTATTATTTTTCAAGGTGACATAGGTATTCTTGTAGGCATTCATGTGGTGATATGGATTCTCATATAGAGAATTTCCACCAAAGGTTCATTGTTGTATCACAGAGATGACTGCATGATTCAACTCAAAGTTGAAAACATTGAACCTTGGTATAATAATGGGGTTCTTGGACTCATTGGCTTAGGTGGCCGATAAGGGTCTAAGAGATGGACCTCCATCTTCTTCATCACCATACTCATTCTATGGTCTTGGAGGAACACAAGGTCAAGTTCATTCTACTTCATGAAAATGTTCCTCCACTTCTTTATAGTTATCTTCATGGTGTTCTTCATGGTGATCCCCGTGCTCATCCATGTTTTAAACAAGTCTCCTTTTAGGAGGCATGATTCCAGCCATGAAAAGAGGGATGAGATCTAGTTTACACTAAACTTCCTAAAATAAATAGTATGGACAAGGATAGACACTGGAGACGTGACACTAAATCTTCAACATGAATAGATTTAACATGTTTAAATTTTGTATTTAAGTCTATTACTAGAAATAACACACTGGCTTATGCTAGGTAGATTTTGGGTTCTTAATAGTTTTGATTTTCCTTGTCCCTAGAAATGAAACCAAAAGTTGACCACCTAAAATATCATGTCCACAAAAGGAGTGGATCTAGAGTAATCAGACTTTATGTTTTTAACTTGATACCTAAGCACCCACTATAATAACTACGGTGTCTAATGTAGTAAGTTAGGGTCAAATTTAGGGACAATGACAACAAGTGTAAAGAATCTTAAGCCTTAGGTTAGTTACACCAAACAAAAGAAAGATAGGTACTCCTTCCAGAATGGCCATATATAAACATCAAAGTGATAAAAAAAACAAAGTAAAAATAATAAGATAAGATAAAAGAGGAACATGAATCTTTAAGTGTGTTTTTGAATATATAGGTGGATGTAAATGTTGATTGGGTTTGACCATCTAAGATCTCTCAACACATGTGATACTCGTAGTTTATACCCTTATCAAGCTTAAAATCGATCATCATAAGTGTATATTCCCTCATATATGTAGTTTAGCATAGATCTAGATCATAAGATTGTCTCTCTCGAGATGGAAAACAAACAATCAACATAAGCCATGTGATCATTAGCTTTAGCATTCCAACATGCTCATTCATTAATACTGCTCCATAAGTGTAGGATATAGGCTAATACTATTGACTAAAGGTCTAAATTGACTAAACCCTTATTTTGATGATGACTAAACCATTCCACTTATTTATGTCTAATGTCTCTACTTTAGTGATTTTAGATTAGGTATAGACACACTCCAAATGCCCTAATTTGCTCATATCAAATTGGAGAAAAGACAAGACAAAGTCAATACAAGTGCACGTTTTTGGAATGTGATGTAAATCCATTAGAATCATGTTGTAAATCACTTGTAATGATTGTATGACTTGTAATTAAGCTTAAAAAAAACAAGAGCACTTAGATCAAATATTTAAGCAGTACATCAGGCTATTCATCGGTCGAGTTGCAAACTCGACCGATCCTGATTGGATCTTGAAAATGACTTTTGATCGGTTGAGTTCACATTTCACAAACTCGACCAATCCCTCTTTAGACCAAAAATAATTTAAGTGAATCAGTAGAGTTACCCCAGGACAAACTCGGCTGATGGCCTAAATTGGTCTTGTCTCTTAATGGGACCGGTCGAGTTACCTTTGTAGAAAATCGACCAATTGCACTGTACAGAAAAGTTGCAGAAAAGTGTTTCTAGCCATTGTGGAGTTGCAACAATCGAAAACATATCCATGGCAAGCCATAAAATGGCTAGTTTTCATTCTTAAGTGTTCCCAAAGGCTAAGAGTTATCCCCATCTATAAATAGACCCCTTGGGCTTCATTCCAAGGTTGAGCATTCAATGCGGAACTCTATGTGAGGTTTCTATTCTATAGTTGAGTGCTTCCTACAACCTCCTCTCTCTATCTAAGCTTAATCACTTGCTACATTCATTAGAGTGAGTAGGAAATATATAAGACAACTAGTCCTACATGTATATCTTGTGAGACTCTCACTTCCACCACCTCCCTGTCTCTCATTTCAACCTTAAAGATGAAGGTTCTCTCTCTTGTCTAGGAGAGGTGAAGAAGAACAAGGGAAGGAGTTCCTTAGTGAAGATCAAGGCTACAGACTTGGAGCAAGTGTGGGTAAGCCCTTGGTGAAGGAAGAAGACTCCTTGCTGAAGTGGGTAAGTCCTTGGTGGAAGCTTCTCTGAGTGAAGGTGAAGTCAAAGGCTCAAGATCTAAGAAGAGTGGGTAATTCCTAGAAGGCTGAAGACTTGTGTAAGAGTGGGTAAGTCCTTGGAGAAGGCTAAAGACTCATTGCGAAGTGGGTAAGTCATTGGTAAGGTTGAATACTATTTGTATTAGATAGGTAAAACCTTTGGTTGGTCATGCATTGTAAGTCTTATGAATGAATATAAGAGTGCAATGGTTAAGAAATCCTAGAGGTTGACCTCTCTAGGTAGTGGAATAACATACTCCTAGTTTGGAGTGTGGAACCACTCTACATAGCTTGTCACTTGGTTCTTATTCAATCTTTCTCTCCCTTGCTATGCATGTTTTAGTTGCACTCAAATTTCCTATTTATCAATCTTATCTTGTGATATAACTTGAAGGTCTAATGAATTTTGCTGAAGTGCATTCATATCTATTCACCCCCATCTAGAGAATCCAATCACCCATCAAGGATCCAAAAAATACTACCCTATTGAGGCATTAACAATCAAGAAACACTAGATGGTAGATATTCATGCTAGTAAAGCACTAAGAACAACAATATGGACATAAATATTGCCAAGATAATATACATCAATGGATATAAGTATTTACATGTCAGGAGTGCCTTGTTGGTGACTCCCAACCAAAGTTAATGGAATAGACACTCACTGTGGTGGGTGATTTTGCATATTTACAAATGGATTAATTCATGGTTAATAACAAAGGGGAAAGGAGATGAACAAGATGACGTTAGAGAGGATAGAGTGAAGAACACTTCAATATTATAACCATTATAAGACTATTGAAGCTTGGGGAAGACCTCCTTATGAACTCTGGAATTAATGATGGTGAGGTGGATGTGGATGTCGGATTTGTCATCCTTCTTCTCCTGGAGAGGTGCTTCAAGAACTACTCGGGGAGGTAAAGGTATGTTGGAAACTTGGGACTCTTTCTTTTTTTGTTGCGAACCAATGGAGTCTCAGATTCTCACTCGAAGTTTGGTGGCAAGTTGAGGTAGAAGAAACACCTCATCCTCAATGTTAGTGATGAGAAACCACTTATTTGTATCTTGGGTTGTGCTATTTATATACTCTTATGTGGCACTCGAGGCGCTCATAGATGAGATTTACATGCAACCCAAGTCCTCCTAGAACATGTCTTAGGGAACGAGATCAACTAACATGGTGACAATTGTAGGCAGTACTACCTTCAGTTAGAAATCTTGTTTTTGAATAATTGGTTGACATGGATCTCGAACCATTAGTTGGCATGTGCAGACATATCATCAAAAGAGGAAGGCTTGTTGCAACTTTGGTAGATGGATACCCAACCAAGCCACAATTGGTTATCCTTTTATTTTTGGCATCTGGATCGACCGATGATTGACATTTGTATGGGCCTTTGATATCTTGCACTCAATGAAACCATCAAAGGGTGGCCTTTGTTATATCTCCTATGATAGGCAAGTGTTTGATCAGTCATGCTTATGACCATCAGTAGATAAGGCATTGGCTCTCTGTTCGGTAGGCATCTATCTAGGCCCCACCTTCGAAAGGTGAAGTAATTGGGACCATCAATTGTGACCACTGATGAAGGGCTTGCAGTGAAGTGTTCCTTTAGTCAAGGCCATCGGTTTTCATGATATGAACATCACTTGATGGTTTTTATAGACAAAGGGAGAAGTTACAACCCAATTAAGTAATAAAGATTAAGTACAAATAAAATGAAGGAAAGTTAGGTTAAGCCTATACAAGGGAATGAAAACAAGGACAAAAATAGGCATGAAACATCCACACAATTGGATGTTATCACCACAACATAAGTCAATAGGTGAAAGTTGTTGTTTCCTCATTATGTGTCATCAAATGCTATAAGATTATTTCTCTACATATAGATCAACATCTAAAAGATATAGTATAATCCTACTTACAATTATCTTAATTACATGGATGTTCATGGTTTATACCAACACAATCATTAATGTACATGAACATGATTTATTTCATAATTTCTAACTTGGAATCATTAGTGTATCCTCGTAAGAAGGAAAACCTATGTTAACATTTTCAATTAGAATTATTACTTTATAAGGTAAAACATGTACCATGATACACTATGTCAATGTTACATAAGAAGAAAAACATAAGAAAAATATATTAAAACAAAGTGGACTAAATAATTGCATTTAGTAGGAACAAACCTATACACAACTCTTGATCTTAACCCTTAGTCAACATGTTATTAAAGCCCAACAATACTAAATTAGGATTCTAAACCCTAATTATATGAAAGCTCTGACTTGTTAAGAGAAAAACAAAATAGGTCCAATAACCTAGATGATGGATGTATATTCATCATATTTTTAGTTACAACTTTGTCTTAGTTTTTCAATCATTCCCTCATTTTATCTTTGAACTAGCTTGCATAAAGGTTTTCTTTATTTCATGGTAATGTATATTCTTTTGCACCAAATTCGTGGCTTTCTTGTAGGCTTGAACCTCATTGCATGATAAGGGTGTAGGAGGCAATGGTCCTTCTAACCAACTGCTTTACCCAAGAAATTTTTGATAAATTGGACTATATTTTCATTAATATGTACCTTCATCAATTTTCAATTCATGGGCATTGATCCTTCTACACATGACAATACCCCCTAGGTGGGCTTAGATCTTCTGAGCCATTGTTTGGATTACATATCCCAAGACATCGATTTGCATTGCTTCTAAAAAACCTTCAATACAAATCACTCAACCATTCCTTTGGTTTACAACCAAAGGAAACCCATCACTCACCTACTAGTTGTCGCCTTCAAATGGTTGACCTAGTAAACTAAAGGAAACCCATCACTCACCTACTAGTGGTCACCTTCAAATGGTTGACCTACATTTATCAATCGATGGAAGTTCTACAAATTGTCGTCTGATAGAAATATTGATCTATCTTCTTGTGGAACTTATTAATCTACCTTCAGATGTTTATTCTATACATGAAAAATAGAGGTACTTATGAACATGTCTTTCGATATCCCATAACTGACAAAAGTCCTACGAGCCACCTTTTGGCAGAAATCTAGTTCTGCCTTCAGAAGGAATTTTCCATCACTTATTTCTGGTTGTCTCAACCCCTCACCTATAAATGGAGATACCGAATTCCACAAACCTTTCCTCTACCTCCTATAGTTGTCTCTTCATCTCCATGGTGGACTATAGACTTAACTCCATGGTATATGTGAGAGTTTTGAACACTAACCTCCACTATAAATATAATTCTTTCATCTCAAGAACAAGGATCCACCATTGATGCCTCCATGATTCTGCTCTGCCATCCACCTCTAGAATCCATTGACTATTTCCATCATTTGATGAATGTCAATAGAAGGTGATTCCACCTTCACCGCTGCTAAGGTTCCACGGGCCTGGCCTCAAAGGAGGTTTGTTCTATGGAGCCTACATCCATTGGATGATGATGTGATTTTTATCACACTAACAAATTCACCTAGGTCAGAAATCCCTTTGTTTTTACCAAAACAACATGAAATAATACAACAAACAAGCATATGAGTCTTATTGCAGTATAGTTAAAGATCAAATCCCAAATGACAACCTTTTTAAGAATCTTTCTAGCTTGCATCCATTTGAGCCGAGACTAATATTTAGAACCATGATCTGATTGGATTGAGTTAAAGTACTTACAAATAAAAGTAAAATTCTATGATAAAAGTAGGGTCTAGATTAATGATGGAAGTCATTGGGGTGGAATCAAGTTTCACCATGCTACATGCACAAAGATATCCATTATGTATCCAGACTAAATAAAACCATTAAGTTGGAGCAAAATCACAGTTCTGCTCATTAGATGGAGGATGAGTTCTTAGATATCCTCATGAGTGTGATGTCTCACTACTCATGAATCATGTATTTATGGCTTTGGAGATTTCTCTTCAAAAATTCTTGTTAGAGTGTAAAATAAGTTAATCAGTATTCAAATCCTACATTGAAGTTATCACAATCTAGGATTAGAATAGATCATGCAAAGGGGGATATCAAGACACTAGACATGCAATCAAATGATTAACATTGAATTGAAAGAGTTATATACAAGTTATGGAACATCAAAAATGGACATTCAAGCATGGGTAGCAGGGCTAATCCCTACACCCCATAGAGAAGGACTACTTACTCATGATGGGTGGATTAGAGCAGTAAAGGGAGAAGGAAATATTAGCCATCATCATTACGAAGAAGAGAAACATGATCGGTGTAGCATTTTTCGTCTTCCACCCCGATGAAAGGGTTGATTCCATGGAGGAGGAAAAACCTCCCAAGTCTTGGCATTGATGGGTCTCTTTCTTCCTTCGTCTTCCCTTGGATCTAAAACACATATGAAGATTGGCATATGGATGGATGGAGGAACACTGAGGGATCCATAGAGGAAGCTTGATGGAAATTGATGGAGATCTTCCTCTTTGGATGGGCATAGAGAAGTATCCTGGTAGTGTAGATTTGAAGAGAAGTGATGCCCTCCATGGAGGAGGGGTACAAATATTTATAGTTTGTGTCATAGGGGACTTGTAGGTTATTGTTTGCAAAATCTTCAGCAAGGTAAAAAACTATATGTTAAGGGTTATGTGCAATAGGGGACTCATCGGGGTGTCAGGCATGCGGTCACATCACAGATAATAGGTCGTACTGGTTCGTTAATCGACATGCATGAAGAGGCTTGAGTGACCATTATTTGATTAGAATGGGATCTGTTGGAGCTTGGATGAAGTGATCTGATCAGTTGACGGGATCTGATGTCTCAAGAATCCATCAAGCTTGCCCTAGAGGCTATCTTGCCTACTCATTAGGCTATAGTTACTTGGTCATCAGTTCATGGACATTGATGTTCTATTAGGAGTGGGTTGATGAATATGTAGACTCTCATTGATCCTTGAGAATTGAGGAGTCATTAGGGGTGGATCGAAGATGAGGGAGAGGATCAAGAGTCTAGTTTATCTCATTCATTAGTGTATGGTAGTTGTCGGTTGACAATTTAGCATCTTTAAAACAAACCCACCGAGGGAGGGGGTTGCTGGAATGTCGTCAGAGACATGTGATTATGAAGGCTTAGGTCGACAAGGCCATGGGTAAACAAAGGGATTGATCAAGAAAAAAATAGTTCTAAAATATCTAAAAGTTATTGATCCTGCAAGATGGCTAGAGAGGCCACGATGCCCTAAGCTAGTGCACATGGTGTGATGCTTAATCCTACCATGGAAACCAATAGTTTCAATCAAAAACTTAAATATTGGCACAAAACTAAGGAGAACTTTATATAAGCAATTTCAAGGTAAATTGAGGGATCTAAGTACAAAATTGAACTAAAATTTTTGTTGAAGCTAAGATGAATATGCATTCATAGAAACACCTTGAACTTAAACATTTCACATCTTCAAGTAACTTAGAATTAGAAATAGTCTCAACCTTTTTTATTGCTTCATCTTCATAACATGTTTGTTTATTTGCTACCAAGTATGCCTAAGCATCTCAATTTCCTGGAACCTCAGAACAAATTTTGCAATATCTTCATTCCTAGTTTTGTTTCCTATAAGAACTTCCTTCCAACTATTTCCCACATTAGTCATGTCTAAGAGCTTCATGAGAGTTTATAGGGACCCTCTAAAGAGCAAGTGTATGTCTGATATAACACTAGTGTTTTTCAAGAGAGTGGTATAATGGAGGATTTCATTATTCCTTTACATGGAAAAGGGAATGAAGGTAGTATGTAAGTAAGTAGCAAATATCTACTCTATTTGACTTTAGATATTTATTTTATTACTGTAGTTACATTAATTGCATTTTTGTATGAAAATTTTGTCCTCTATTCGACATGAAATCACACTTTTTTGCATTATGTGCACATTGGCATCTTCTAGTGATACCCCCTATTACATAGCCATGGGTATGGAAGAATCAGATAGAGTGAGGGGGGTGTTCCACCCAAACTTAGGGTTTGGCACTATTTTTGTTGCTTTTTGTTTCTTTTTAGTGGATGGAGGGATACAAAGATGGTAGAAGAAGTGTAGAAAAGAGTTTAGATGATAATCCACTTGATTTACAATTTGGTGCATTGGGTCTTCCTCCTTATCACATTATACTCAAATAATGACTTGAGGGGGACCAAGTGGTAATTTAATGAAATTGATCAACTAGATAGTATGAAGCATGATGTATTTTATCACTCTCAGTTCCACTGGTACCTGCCATATTTTTCTAATGAAAATAAAGTTAGGATTCATAAGCCTCACAAAGCGATTTCGAGCCATTGGTTACTTTAAAAAATTATTCCTCTTGACACTTTTTCTTGAAAAAGAGGGTTATAATTATACAAAATTGCATGGAAAAGGAACTAGTCGGCAAGATAATGGCTTTGATTGTATGAAAAGCATCAGAATTATATCAAATTTCTATTTAATTCTTCTTTAAAAATTGAATTTTGAAAAGTTGATCAAAATTGCAATGATGATAAAAAAAAGGTATGAATGGAAGCTACTTAAGTCCAAAACAAATAGATGTGGATGGAAACCAAAATGCATACCACCAACTCTCCACAACAAACTTAGAAATTTGCTTGTCAATAACATACACTAAATCTGAGATGGAGGGGAAATGTCATATTGGTTACACCACTAGATGTAGTTGTATTCCTATCATCAATTTTTCCTCCATCTGAAATCATAGAATAAAAATTTCCATCACTTAAATAATGATTATCTACAATGAAAATTTTCTAATCTAAAATTGAAAGTAGAAACTAAAGTAAGGATTGGGTTTCCTTCTGACAAGCGCCTATGCTTTACATTGTTGGCTTGATATTTGAGTTCAATGGTTGGGTGGGGGAGAGTTTTTGGAAGGAGGTAGTTTAGCACTCTTGTTTGCCATTGTAAAATATCTCTTCAAGCATTGGCCATTTTCCATAAACTCTCCTGACTTATCAATCCACAAGATGAATGCACCATGCAGTTAGATATGCCAAGAAATGTATGATCCTAATAAACAGGATTGATACTTACTTGGAAAGAGTCTCATTTGTGAATTACAAAGAAGAACCTAAAATTTGACTGGTATGTATTTCCTCTTCAAATGACCATAATGCAATAATTTTATTCACTCTTTATAGATCTGTGCATTTTCATGTGCAGTCATTCTGACTTCATCTTCATCTTGTAGTTGAAGTACTCTATTTTGACAAGCTTTCTTCATATCAAAATTTGTTGCTTATTTTCCCACCAGGTTTTATGTTCGAGTTTGACAGGGATATGACTTGACTTTCCATAGATCAATATAAAAGGTTTGGTGTCTAAAGAAGTCTCAAAAGATATCCTATAGGTCCATAGAGCATCTTTTATGGCATTGGACCAATCCTTCAGATTTAGGCCAACTATTTACTCTACAATGGCTTGGAGTTTCCAATTAGATAGTTCTACTTGGCCACTCATTTTCAGATCATAGGGAGAAGCTAATTTGTGATACACGTCAGCTAAACCAATTTTCTCTAGAAAGTGAGAACTCCCATTAGATATGACACTGTGAGGGACTCCAAAATGAGGAATGATGATGTCCTTGGATAGCTTGATATGAGTTTAGAATCACTCTTCATGGTGGTTATCACTTCTACCCATTTAGAGACATAATCGACCTCTACCAAGATGTAACATAAGGCATATGAAGAGGGGAACGGGCCCATGTAGTCTGCACCCATACATAAATTTTTTTGAACTTCTTGCCAGTCCTTCAAAGGCATCTCCTCTCTCTTGGTAATGTTTCCAAACCTATGATATTTATCACAAGAGAAAGAGAAATTGTAAGCATCATTGGATGTCGTAGGACAAAAGAATATGCTTTGTAGGATCTTTAGTGTAGTCTTCTTAGAACTCATGTGGTCTTCTATAGGGCATGGGTGACACCATTCTAGAATTAGAGGGGCTTCCTCCTTCATAATATAGTGTTGATAGAGACCATTAACACATAGTTTGAAAAGGTATGGTTCATCCAAATAGTATTTTCTAACATCATGCATGAATTTCTTCCTTGTAGTGCATGTGCACTATGGGTGACTAATACATTTGGTGAGGTAGTTGACAATATCGGAATACCACTCAATGACTATTGACACTTTCATGAGTTGATAATCTAGTAGAAACTTGAAAAAGCATATAGTGTATGTGTCATGAATGTGAATGTGAATGTGAATGTGACTAAGATGTTTGGCAAATACATTCTCAGTTCCCTGTTTGTCTCATTTCTCTAAATCAAACTCTTATAAAAGGAGAATCTGTCAGATGAATTTGGGTTTCACGTCCTTCTTTATCGACAAATAATAGATTTTTGCATGATTAGTATAAACTATTAACTTTTGATCCCATAAGGGAAGATTTGAATTTATCAAAAGCATACACAACTTTTAGGAATTCCTTCATAGTAGTTGTAGAATCTCATTGGTCTTCATCAAGAGCCTTGAATGCATAATATATGACATGGTTTTTCTTGTCCTTACTTCATACCAAGACAACTCACATTGCATATTCACTAGCGGTACACATAATCTCAATGGTTTGAGACTAGTTTGATGCTCCAAATAATGGGGGTTGAAGTAAGGCTTGCTATAAATTACTGAACTATCATACACTCTTCATCAAAGTGGAATTCAGCATCCTTGAGCAATAGGTTTGTCATTGATGTTTCTATCTTGAAAAATTCTTGATGAATCTTCTATAGAAACCAACATGATCTAAGAAGGATCTAACTTCTCCTACAGTTCTTGGAGGGCTAAGTTTAGCAATCACTTCTATTTTTGGCTTTTCCACTTCAATTCCTCAGTTGTTAACTTTGTGGCGTAGAACAATACCTTCTTTCACCATAAAATATCTATTAGTTGAGTATCAGATGTACTTCTTTGCAATGTTTAAGAAATACAGAGAGATGTTTTAGGCATGAGTTGAATGAATCTTCATAAATGGAGAAATCATCGATAAAAAAATCCTTACGAGATTCAATTAATCTAGATAAGAGGGCTACCATACAATGTTGGCACATAGTTGTCGCATTACTGATCCCAAATGGTATTATTTTGAAGGAATAGATCCCAAAGGAATAGGTAAAGATGGTCTTCTCTTGGTCATCTCAATGGATTGGAATTTGATAGAATCCATAATAACCATTAAGATAGCAGAAATGTTCTTGATGAGGTAGGCACTCTAGGACCAGTACTAGAAAAGGTAAAGGAAAATGATCTTTGCATGTAGATTTATTCAACTTCCTATAATCAATGCACATCCTCCACCCAGTGATTGTATGAGTAGGGATAAGTTTGTTGTTTTCATTACGTACTAATGTGGTACATCCTTTCTTTATAATGGCTTGTACAGAGATCACCCAGGGTGACTAAAAAATAGGGTAAATGAGGCTAGATGTGTGTAACATTACAACTTCAAGGTGAATCACTTCCTTTATGTTCAAGTTCAATTTAAATTGGTGGTCCATAGATGGTTTGTGAGCCTCCATCATAGGGATCTTGTGCATGCATAATGTTTGACTCACCCCACTGAGATCACTCGTCTTGTAACATATGGCTTTTCACCTGGCCCTTAGTTTGAATAATTTTTTTCTTCATTCTTAGATGTTAGATTGGATTTGATTATCACTAGGAAGACATTCAAATCATCCAGTAACACATACTTTATCCATTTCATAGAGGTTTCATATCTAGGGCCTTTTTTCTTTTGTCTAGTCCCTCGGTAAGGTAGACAACCTTAAGTTCTTCAAATTCTACTTTTCGATCTTCTTTTGATGAGTCAAGGTGAATCATGCATTGCTAGCTTGTTCATCAATACACTCACTAGCACTAGGATTAGTTAAATAAGTCTCAAGAGGGTCATCATATTTGAGATTTTCTTATGTGAGTAATGATATATTTTCTATACAATCTAATAAGAATACTTCTTGCATGCTTAGCCTCTTGACGCTATAAAAAAAAATCTAAATTTAAGGATTTCCTTCCCTAACCTTAGAAGTAAGGTTCCTTCCTCGACATCAAATAAAGATTTGGTAATGGAAAGGATAGGTCAGCCAAAAGTAAGAGGGTATCTAAGATCTTCCTTTATGTCCATGACAACAAATCACATGGAACATAAGAATATTTACCCACTTTCATTGGGAAGTCCTCAATGATTCCCATTGTGACAACCATTGAAGAGTTGGAAATTTGTTTTTTTATGATAGTTGGGAGAAATTTTGAGGATCCTAGTCTCTTACACAAGCTATATGACATAATGGAGATAGCCCCAAGCTCGTCTAATCCCTTTCTTACATGTAGACTCACCAATGTGTCATGAAATCCCAAAAGAGTCTGGATCCTTCTACTTCTTTGACATTTTACTTTGAATTATGTGAGATGTTTTTCTGGTTATAGCCTAACTATGTCATATTCCTCACATGTCAATTTCCTTGTGAGGGGCATCTTATAATTCTTTAACCATGCAGGCATCACTTCCAAGGTATCTAAGAAAGTAATATCCACATGAAGCTTTTTCATTGCCTCCTCGAACTTCATAAATTGAGTGTTAAGTTGTGTCTACCTTAAATGTACTTGGAATTAGGGATGAGGTCTATATATTGGTATAAATAGTTTGGTTTCACTCTTCTCTATGGTAACTAGTTCTTCTAAGACAACTTTGTCTATTTTTTCAATAACTACAGTGTCTTGCAGTTCTGTATTTTGTGACACTTCTTATTTTGAAAATGAATTAGGTACATCTGAGTCTTGAATGATTACAAAGCCGTATGTGTCTCCACCAATCACATGGGGTTTGGTATATGCATATGTAAAGACTCTAACTAGCCATGTTGCAACAACCTTCATTGTTCTTGGTGCTTGGAGTTATCTTTTCATTGTCCTACAATGTTCGTACAGGGGGACAAAGATTTGTTGAAAGTTGAGCCATTTGATATTTGGTAGCTTTCTAATGAGCTTGTTTATTTGCAATCATCATTTATTGTGATTACAAGATCTTATTTATGACTGAAAGTTTGTCATCTCATGAAGGACCATTAATTATTCTTGATGTTGTTGTCGGACCCAGTTGGGGTTGGAATTCTGTTATGGTTGTAATTCCCATTTTGGATGTTTTCTCTATAGTTCCCTTGATTTTGAAATTTTGTTGCTGAATTTTCTAGAATCTTAGAGGACCTCATTGTTGATTTGTATCATGCACAAGTTGTTCAAAGTTTTCTACTCTTGTAGGATTTGCATACTTAAAAATAGGATGGATTCTAGTTTGATTGGGAGTATATTACCCTTGTCCAAAAATACTACTGATGGAGTTTAGATATTCCATTTGATTGTTGTTTCCTTGAGTTGCAATGTTGATCATTACCACATCAAAAATAATATTACAACCCAAGGTTTAGTGGTCATTTTCCTTGCACACTTCACATAATCGCATTACAACATTGACCTATTTTTGTTGTCGTAATGGCAAATTTCTTCTTCGAATGGCATTGGTGGATATATCAAGTTTATCTTACCCAAGTGTTAATAGCTATATAGATTTAGAAATAGACTTGAAATCACAACCACTTCTACCATAAATACCTTTAACACTGCCTTGCCTACCAATCTACCCCAATTGGCTTGATTTTGATCTCCGAGGGTGAGTACCTTCATGCACAATTCAAACTTTGGTGCATGAAGTTTCCTCCACATGAGGAGTCCAAAAACATTTTGATATCATCATCCACACCTCTATAGAAGAACTCCATGAGGTGATTTTCATAAATAGCATAGTGTGGATATTTTTTGAGAAGCTCGTTGTACCTTTCCCATGATTCATTTAGAGTTTCACGAGGGACTTGTGTGAAATGTGTAATGTGGCCCCTCATGCTGTATGTGAGGAAGGGGATATAATTTCTCAAAAAAAATTGTTCTTAAGTTTCCCCGAAGTGGTGATATGGTCACCTGACAGAACATTGTACCAACTCCTAGTTCATCCTATGAGTGAATATTTGATAAGATAGAGTCTAATAGAATCATCAGAAACTCCATTTTTCTTGGTCATGGCACATAGATTGACAAATTTTAGAATGTGCTTTTGAGAACATTCTCCTTATTTTCCTAGATTGGGACACCTTTGTGAGAGTGTGATCCAATATGTCCTAGTTTCAAAGTTAGGGGCATCAATAGGAGGTTGTTGTATTGGATGTCGAACGTTGACAGCCTTAGCTATTGAGAATTCCCTACTACGTCTATTGGTCTCATATGTAGTTGATTGGTTTGCATGTATCTCCTCTTAAATAGCATCTCAGGATTCTTGCATAAGCCTCTCTCCCTCTCTCTGTGTGTGCTGGAATGTCTAGGTACACTATTCATGTAGTCCCTTCCTCACCCATTACGGTTCTATTATCTCAATTGATATGGTGCAAAGTTTGGTCCATCTTAGGATCAAAACTTGATGCAAGGTTGATTTTGGTGCAACACCACATGCACTATTTGATGGTACCTGAGATGGAAAGATCTTTCATAAGTTATATGTTCATAGAAAGATTTAGTTCAAGTGATTATATAATAGTATAAATAGTAAATGTAAAATCATATTCATATTAACAATACTGGATTATAATTGGATGATTCATTTGTCCCCGACAATGTCATAAGAACTTTACATGGTTTTTGTCACATTGACAAATTCACCTAGGTGTGAAACCTCTTAGTTTTAACCAAAACAATGTGAAAAAATACCAATTGCAAGCGGATAGGTCTTATCACAGTATAGTTAAGGATCAAATACCAAGGGACTATTTTTTCAAGAACCTTTAATGATTGTAACCAGACGAACTAAGACTAATATTTAAAACCAAGAGTTAATTTGGTTGAGTTAAACTACTTTCAAAGGAAAGTAAAAATGCAGGACTAAATCTTGGGCTATATTAATGATGGAAGTCACTAGGGTGGAATCCGTTTTCAACACCACCACATGCACAAACAATTATGTAACTTATTTAGGCTAGATAAAACCATTAAATTGGAGAAAAATAATGTTTCACCCGTTAGGTGCAGGAAGATTGAGTAGATATCCTCATGAGTGTGATGTCTCACTACTCAAACATGATATATCGATGGCTCTGGAGATATCCCTTTGGATTTTCTCATTCGGGTGTCAACCACATTAATCAGTATTCAAATCCAAAACATTGAAGTTCTTGCAATCCAGGATTATAAGAGATAATATAATGTGGGAGATCAAACCACAAAACATTCAATCAAACGATTAATGTTTAACTAAAAGAGTTATATACAAGCCATGTAATATCAAAAATGGACATGCAAGTATAGGTAGCGAGGCTACTCCCAACACCCCAGTGAAAAGGACTACTTGCTCATCATAGTTAAATCAGAACAAGAAAGGGAGAAGGAAACATTAGCCATCATCTTGGAAAAGAAGAGAATCACATTCTAGTGTAGCTATTTATTTATTCTACCTCAATGAAGTCGTCGACCCAGAGAAGGAGGAAGAAATTCCCAAGACATTGTGACAATGGTTCTCTTTTTCCCTTCATTGTACCTGGGATTAGAATCACAAACGAAGAGTGGCAGATGTATCAATGGAGGTGCACCAAATGATCCATAGAGGAAGCATGATGGAGGTCGATGGAGGTTTTCCTCTTTGGTTGGGCAAAGAGCAGCATCCTAGTGACATGGACAAGAAGAGAAGCTCTCTTCATGGAGGAGGGGCAAAACTATTTATAGTTTGTTACTCATGGGATTTGTCAATTGTTGTTTTTGCAATCTTTGGTGGGGTCAGAAACACCACCGGTCAATGGTTATGTGCAATAAGGGACCCGTTGGGGTGTGAGGCATGCAGTCATGCTATTAGTCCCTATCTATGCTAGATCATTGATTGATGTCAATAGGTTTGATGGATTTTTAGTTGACAAGACTAGGATCTATCAGGGCTTGGATGTGGTGATCCCGTCGATCGATAGGGAAGTCTCGGGTTTTCATCAGGCCTACCCTAGAGGTGGTGTTGCTTCTGGTCGTGTAATAGTTGCTTGGCCTTCAATTGATGGACACTGATGTATATCCAGATTGGGTCCATGAAGAGGTAGAGTCTCATCAATCGTCAAGCACTAAGGAGTCATTGGGGTTATGCATGCATGAAGGTAGAGGACCATGACTCCAGTCACGCTCATGCCTTGATTTATGGTACTTGTCGATTGAATTTTTACTAGCTTTGGAACAAAACCACCCTCAGGGTGGAGGGTTTTTAGCATGCCATTGAAGGTTTGTCCCGATCAAGGCTGAGCTCGATAAAGGGACTAATAATGGAAAATTTAGTCCAAAATATCAAAAAGTTCTTAGGCCCACTAGTCGGCTAGTAGAACCACTGTGATCTAAGATGGTGTACATCTTGTGATGCTTAATCCTGCCATGGAAACCAACAATTTTTATCATAACCCTAAACATTCACACAAAAACTACAGAAAACTATCTATAGACAAATTACATGGTTGAGGGATTTAAGTGCAAAATTGAACTAAAAAATTCACTGACACTAAGATGAATATGCATTCATCAATTAACAACTTACACTTGTAGACCTGACAATTATTAATTGTCCATAATTTGATAATGACTTAACATTCCATTATTATGTATCAAATATGTTTATTTGAGAAGGATTTCAGGTATTAGGTACATGAAAAGGATAAATTCAATCAAACCCTACCTTGATCAAGTTCAAGTCAAAAGCAATGGAAATCAACCTTTTTGGAAAACACCTTAAAACCTTTAGGATGATTTTTGTTATCATTTGTATTGATGTAAAGACTTGTAACTATGACAAGAAAAAATCAGGAGCCCTATATTCAAGCTGGTATTCACTTTAATGACATTTTCCAAAATACATTAAGGGGACTTTTTCAGTCGAATTTTACACTCACAGAACTTGACGGATCCCCTTATTGGACTTTGAAAAAATTTAGTTCGGTCGAGTTTCACACTCATAGAACTCGATCGATCCCAGCACTAAGAAAAACTGATTTAATAGTTTGATCGATTTTCATCGCGGATAAACACGACCAATGGTTCAAATTGGCATTGGTGTATATTGCAATCGGTCGAGTTACCTTTCTTCAAACATGACCGAGTGCACTATACAAAATGTGTAGAAAAAGTGATTCTTGCCATTAGACTGTTGCAATACCCAAACTTATATTCGGTGCAACTCTCAAAATGACTAAAAACCATACCTTAGTACTCCTACACTCTAGTGGACAACCCCAACTATAAATAGGACCTCTTAGAGTTCATTCTAAGGTTGCTCCTTCATGCTATTCAAGATCCTAGCTATAGTTGAGTGCATCCAATCCACTTGAGCCCCTTTCTCTCTCTTGTTTGCAAATCAAAATGTTGATATGAGTGAGATAGAATATGTGTGAGGGAGCTACTTCATTGTTTACTTGTAAAGTTGTCAAATCTCCCTTTCCCCAACCCCTTTTATTCATGATCAATATGGTTAAATCTTCTCCAACAGAAGGACAAGGTGCAAGCTTCTTCAAACTATAGAAGAAGGTGCAATAAGCTTCTCTGAGTGAAGGAGAAGGACAAAGTTGAAGATCTAGAAGTAGAGTGGGTAAATACTTCAAAGCAAAAGACTTATTTCCAGAAGGGGATCTCCTTGGTGAAGGTGTCCAGATGCTTGCAAGAGTGGGTAAGACCTTGTAGAGGTAGAAGACTCTAGCACATTCGGATATCTAAGTCCTTGGTTGTAAGGTTATTGGCTCCCTTCACCTCAAAGGGAAGTTCGGTATTCTAGTCTTGAAAAAGGAAGGACAATTGTATGTCTTATAATGGATTATAAGTATACATATGTTGCAATTTCCTAGAGCTTGACCTCTCTAGGTAGTGGACTGACTCTCTCCTGGTTTTGAGAGTGGAACCACTCTATACAACTTTTTCAAGTGATTCCTTTAATCTCTCTCATCCTTGCTATGCATATTTAGATTACCTTCAAATTTTCTATTTGAAATTGTGCCTAGTTGAAGTAACTTGAAGGTCTAACGATTTTTGTGCAAGTGCATTTTAGCTCTATTCACACCCCTCTAGATTCCTTTGATCCAACAAGTGGTATCAAAGCCATTGTCTTCTACAACACATCTCCCATGAGATGAGAAGATGGGAGACAACCTACTTAGGTCCTCAATTTAGAGGGAGGCTTCTCTGTGAGATCATCAGTCTTCCATGGCACAATTTCCTTATTGGAAACAGAGGATGCATTTCTACCTTTGAGGGATGAACTATGGAATGTGGAAGGTGGTGATTCTTCCATACATTGAGCTGGTGGGGGAGATATCCACTTGGGATGAATATATGGTCAAGAAGGTGCAACTAAATGCAAAGGAAATTAGCATCATGTATGCAGCCCTCATCCCTTCTGAGTTCAACCACATCTTTTCTTTGGACAAAACCCATGATATTTAGGACAAGTTGTGCATCACCTATGAAGGCACAAAGCAAGTCAAGGAGTCCATGATCTACATTCTCAAGGGTCTCCTTGAAAAATTCAAGGTGGGCAACAAGGAGAGAGTGGAGAGATGTACATAAGGCTCAATGCCATCATTAATGGTCTTTCTCAATTGGGCACCAAAATATTAGGGTCTCCCCAAGATATGGGAATCCAAGGTGACCTTTATTGAAGAAGTTATAATCCTTGGTGAGATATCTACCGAAGAACTCATTGGAAACCTTCAAGCCAATGAGACAAGGCTAAACAAGCAAGAAGAAGATGAGAAGAAAGAGCAAAAGGACTAAAAAAAGATCAATGATATTGCATTCAAATCTCAAATGGAGGCAATGATTCACCAACAACAACTTGCTTTGCTGTCTTATCCTCCCTCCTCAAGTTAAGATGAAGATATTAGTGACCATGAAGAAAACTACTCTAAGTGCAAGCTCTTTAAGGGAAAGCCATCCTCCTCCTCCACTCCAAGGTGTTATGAATGTGGGTAAAAGGGGCACTACAAGAATGAATGCCTCGAGGCTAAGAGGTCCTACCATAATAACAGCTCAAAGAAAAGGGAGGACTTCAAGAAGGATGGCAAGTACAAGAAGAAGGACAAGAAGGAAAGAAGAAGCAAGAATGCAGCCCATGCTACATCGAAAGAGTCTTCTTCAAGTGACTCAAGCTCCAATGAGGGAGAATTCCATCTTTCACTCATGGCCTCTACAAGTGAAGACATTGGTGAGAAAAGTGAGGTAAATGAGGTAAGCCTACATGAGTTATCTAAGGAAACAATCATTGACATGCTTAATGCTACTCTCTCTTCTTATTCTTGATGCAAATCTAAGAAAAAAAGGTTAGGGAAGATTATAGTTGATTTGCATGCTAAAATTGATATTCTTTATCAAAATGAAAAGTTTCATCTTGATAGTATTGATTCCTTTCAAGGGAAGTTTCTTGATCTTGATCTCAAATGCAATCGAGCTGATGTACATATTGGCATCTACCTTAAGAACATCAATAGTCTTAAGTAAGAAAACCTAGCCCGAGTAGATGAGCCCACTTTACTTAGAACTGAAAATCATTATCTTAAGCTTGCTTGTGATGCTACTAAGGATGAGAATAGAATTTATTGATGAGCTTGTTATTATTAGGATTAAAAATGCTACATTGCTTGCTCAAGTAAATGATCTTTCTTATAGACATATATTGCAAAGTATTGAAGTTTCTAGTCTTACTTTAGAAAAAGATTCTTATCTTAATATAGCCCTCTGTTTGGAGGCTGACTTACTTCATGCACAAGATGATCTTGCTATCTTATGTTCTACTGCCATTACTATTATGAATGATAATCAGAAACTACGAGCTTCTTTGCAAAAATTCCTTAAAGGGAAAATGTCCCTCAATGAAGTTCTAGATCACTCAACCAAACAAGTTGGTACTAGTGGTTCGGGATATGTAGGGGGAGATCCAAAGAGAAATAGCAAGGTTGAGGGTAAGAAAAAGACCAAGGAACCTCCTATTTTCCATGGAGAGTCATCCAGCTATAAGAACCCTATGGTTTGTGTGCATTGAAAGAGTGATTACCATTACTCTACTTATTGTCCTTATTGAGAGAGAAGGCCACAAACTCAAAGATGAAATGGGTCCCCAGGATAACACGAGATCCCAAGGTTTTAATTGGACACCAACATATTGCTTTCTTTTATGTAAAAGGAAAATGGATTGTTGATAGTGGTTGCTCAAAGCATATGACAGATGACATCTGCCACTTCAACCAATTCACAAAGAAGAAAGGAGGATCGGTGACATTTGGTGACAACAACAAAGGTAAAGTGATAGGTGAGGGTGATGCAGGTGATTCACTATGCATCAAGAATGTTCTTCTTGTGGATGGCCTACATCACAATTTAATTAGTGCTAGTCAATTGTGGGATAATGGCAATTTTTTTTTACCTGAATTGAATGCTTGCTTCTTTTTTTTTTTGAGGAAGGGCGCCCGCCATTTTATTCAGTAATCAAATCGTTTGCAGCAAGTACAAGGATTCGATCCTCAAAGTCATCACCGACAATGTGAGGATTAACAAAATGACAGGCAGCAGCGGCTAAGGCATGAGCTACTCTATTGCCTTGTCGTTTAACAAAACACAAATTAAAAGAAAGGAAACTACAAGAGAGATCAACAATATCATGAGAAATAAAGTCTTCATAACCTCGCCCGCCGTATCCTTTCTTAACCGCTTCCACTAGTAGCAGGCAGTCCGTCTCGACCACAACATCTGTGTACCCTTCCCTAAGAGCCAAACGCATACCGTTTAGGACAGCCAAACCCTCCGCACTAAGCACCGAGTAAGGCTGTTCTAACCGGCATTGGAAGGTCCACAAAATCTGACCGTTTACGTCCCGAATGACTGCCGCACATCCGTTCTCTTCCGCTGAAATGACTGATGCATCTGTATTGAACTTGACGCAGCCATATGGTGGGCAGCGCCATGAAACCTGACGTGGAGCTGTAGAAGAAAAGGCAGCTCTACCCACAGCCCCATGATAGCATGCATGGTCAGCAACCAGGCTGAGGTAAGAAGCCACAAGACCCGGTATATGGGGGGATGATCCTCAAAAATAATTTTGTTCCTCGCTGTCCATGAGACCCACATAAGAGTAGCGCCCTCATCTTTTTGCCTGCTATCCTCCTCCTGTAAAAGACTCCTAACAAAGGATGCCACGTCGTGATTATCCAACCGTCCGCCCCAATCAAACACATCGGCCGCCCAAACCTGTCTAGCTACGTCACAGTGTAGAAGTGCATGAGAAGAATCCTCCCACTGTCCACAGCGATGGCAGCTGGCATCCGGTGTCACATGCTTCCTATGCAATTCTGACTTAGTGGGAAGTATATTCCTGAGAGCTCTCCATATGAATTGCTTCAATTTCGGTGGCCAACCTTGCTTCCAAACCCTCTTCCACAAATCAATGTCCAATCCGTCAACTACATCCTCTCCTGTCCGAATAAAGAAATAAGCACTCCTCACAGTGAACCTCCCATTGCCTTCCTTATCCCAATAAAGAGTATCCTCATCAACCCGCTATGACAGTGGAATGTTAATAATCCTCCGAGCTATATGTGTAGGAAAGCAAGTCTCCACCGCCTCTCTGTTCCACCTCTTAGGTCCTCCAAACATCAAATCGCTTACCCATCTGTAATCCACTGGGCCATGGATCAAATATCTGTTTGTTGTGCCCCCCAAGTGTGGGATCCATCTCTCCTTGTAGATATGAATATTCTTCCCATCCCCCACCCTCCACCTGAAGCCACTCTTAACCACTTGTAGCACCCCCCAAATACTCCTCCATGTATAACTGGGATTCCCCCGTAACTCGACATGTATAATAGAATATGTGTTGTAATACTTCGCCTTGAGTACCCGAGCAGCGAGAGAATCTCCATAGACTGCCAACCTCCATACCTGTTTAGCGAGGAGCGCTTGGTTGAAAGCTTTCAGATCCCTAAACCCCATGCCCCCACTCTCCTTGGGTTTGCACAATCTATCCCAGCTCATCCAGTGAATTTTCCTTTCCCCCTCCTTCGATCCCCACCAGAACCGTGCCATCATAAAATGGATATCATCAATAATTCCCTCTGGAAGTTTGAAGATGCTCATGAGATACGTAGGAATTGCTTGGATGACTGCTTTGATCAATACCTCCTTTCCTGGTCTGGACAACAATTGCTCCTTCCATCCCTGTAATTTTTTCCACACTCTATCCTTTATAGCCGCAAACGCCTGCTTCTTAGACCTGCCTACCACCGTGGGAAGGCCTAGATACTTCTCATGCCTATTCACTTCCTTCACCTGCAGCAGATTTTTAATGAACTCCCTTCTCTCGCTAGTGACGTTTGTACTAAAGGAAACCTCCATCTTCTCATAATTGATTTTCTGCCCGGATGCCCTCTCATAATGGCTGAAAATTTCAGCTAAAGCGGACCATTCTTCTGAGGTAGCCCTTGTAAACACAATGCTATCATCTACGAAAAGTAGGTGAGTGACCCGTGGTGCCCTTCTGCATATTCTTGTCCCATGTATTTTGTTGACCTGTGCAGCTTTGGATAGAGAAAAAGAAAGTGCTTCAGCGCAAAAAAGAAAAAGGTAAGGGGATATAGGATCACCTTGGCGAAGTCCTCTGGATGGTTTTGAAGAACCTCTCCTATTGCCATTGACGATGAACTTGTGGGATACGCTTGTAACACATTCCATAACCTTCTTCCTCCAAATAGGCGGCAGCCCCATTCTCTCCATAACCCCTTCAAGAAAAACCCACTCAACTATGTCGTATGCCTTGCTCATATCCAGCTTAAGCGCCATAAGTCCATCCCTTCCTTTCTTGCGGTGTTTCATAGTATTAAACAACTCATATGCCACCAAAGTGTTGTCAGTGATCATCCTCCCTTTAATGAAAGCACTTTGATTCTCTGAGATAATCCCATTCATCAGCTGTTTGATTCTGTTTGCCAAGACCTTAGTAATAATCTTATATGAAACGTTGCACAAGCTGATAGGTCTATATTCAGACAGGCGGACAGGACTGTTTGTCTTAGGAATGAGAACTATATCAGTATCATTAATGTCAGCCAGGCCAATCTCCCCTCTCCACCATTTAGAAATAAAATCCATCAAACTACTTTTAATCACCTCCCAAAATTTTTGGTAAAAAATAACCTTCATCCCATCCGGTCCAGGAGCTTTATTTGGATGCATTTGTTGAAGCGCTTTCCAAACATCTATCTCCGTAGGAACCTTTTCCAGATCTGAACAAGAAGATTCATCAATCACCCTAGGCATGCCTTCAAGAAAATCCTCCATCCCGTGAGGGGTTGAGCTGGAAAAGAGAGAATTAAAATAAGAAGAAATAATTTCAGCAATGGAATCCTCCTATATATGCCAACTCCCATCCTCCTTAAAGAGACCTTCTATGGTGTTGCACCTCTTCCTTTGGCTAGCTTTATGATGAAAGTATTTTGTGTTCCTGTCTCTGTCTCTCATCTCATTGGTCCTAGCTCTAGCCAACCAGTAGCTCTCTTCCAGCCTCTGAAGATCCTGTAACTCTCTCCCTAAAGATTCACATTCTTGCAACATGTCATGAGATGGTGGCTTATCTTGGGCACGACCAAGCTTCTTCTCGAGCTGTTGAATTCTCCTTCTTATGTTACCAAATTTATCTTCCGCCCATCCAGCAAGCCTTTCAGCACAACAGTCTGTCTGTCCTTTAAGGCCCAAATCATAGCTGTTGTCCCAAGCCCGAGTGACGACCTCTTTACATTCTGGTGAAGATAACCAGAAAGTTTCAAATCTGAACCTCTTCTCCACCTGTCCACCATCATGGTTCCTGTGCTCTGCCCATAAAAGAATCTGCCCATGATTCGAGTTGAGAATAGGGAAGTTTTTGACCTTTCTGATATTGTAAAAGTCACTCCATTTCCTATCCGCTAAAAACCTGTCAAGTCTTTCCAGAATCATCGTGTCTACCTGTTGTCCCCTTTTCCACGTAAACTTATTTCCAGTGGATCCCAAATCAGTGAGCTGACATCTCTCCATTGCCTCTCTGAAGTTCCGCATCTGCCATTCATGCCTAGGTTGACCTCCTTGCTTCTCAGATTGAAAAAGTATCTCGTTGAAGTCCCCGCCGAAGACAATAGGCAAGGTCGTCTGTGCACAAAGCTCCTCCATCAGCCTCCAAGTGTTGTGACGCTCATGAGTTGCTGCCCAACCATAAATCCCCACAAAGTAAAAGCAATCCTGATTGTCCTCCCTTCCCACCATCGCACTGATATGATGGTCCGAAAAAGACTTCACCGACACCTCCTCCCCTCTCCACCACACACCCAAACCTCCAGCTCTCCCCCTACTATCCACTCCAAACCCCGCATTGTACCCACATCTCCTTCTCACATCCTCTTGGTCTCTCCCTCTACACATAGTCTCCATCACAAAGACTATGTCGGGCATCTCTCTCCAGCACCGCCTCCTAAGAGAGTCAACCGTCCTAGGGCTGCCCAGACCCTGGACGTTCCAGCATAGGATTTTCATGGCTCTTCACGGGCCTGGACCTCGCCAGCACCCGCTACTGTTGTGTGGTTTGGTTCACACTGCACCACCACTCGCACCCGCTTTCCGATCACTCCCATCTCACCTTCCTCAATACCCTCCATACCTTCCGCACCCCCTCTCCTCCTCTTTCCCCCTTCCAGGACTCACTGTGACGCCCTCTCCCCCTCCCTCACACCCACCTGTCGCGATCCGAGCCTTGTAAACCTTCGACGCCTTACCTTGTTCTTTCCCTCTCCACTCTTCCCACTATGGTGCAACAACCTCATAGCAAGAAACCTCACCCATTCTTCCCCTGCCCCTCCTTCCCCAACACACCCTGCATCTGCATTAGCCCCGCTGTTGTCCTGGAGCAGATGTGCCACCACTGTGTCAACGTCCTCCGTGGATGCATGCACATTGATGTTCCCACCTTCGTGATCTACCATGTTGGAATACACACGTCCCACCTGACATGCACCTTTGGATGACGCCACTGGATCTTGTACGTTGATGTCGACGCCCCCAATGGGCACTTGAGCGTTGTTATCTGTCAGCATACTCGTAACACTACATCGGCTAGTAGATTGAGTTTCAGTCATCCATTGCATCTCCGTCAGCGACGCTGACACCCCACCCTTGGGCATCCGTGCTCCCTCCGCAGGTTGGGGTACAGCACCCTGTACCACCTCCTTCGACGCCATAGCTGCATCCCTCGTCTGTCGCTGAATGTCAGTAGTCTTCGGCGCCGTTGCAGCATCAACTCGGTTGCCAAGTGCCACTATCGACGCCGTTGCGGCATCCAAACGCCTGCCAAACTCCCCCAAAGATACCGTTGCAGCGTCCGCCCGCTTGACGAACACATCATCTAAGTCCACCATCTCGATTGAATCATCTGACGCCTCCTCTCTTCCCGGACGCCCGTCAGCATCAGGGCGCCGTCGGCTCGTGTCAGTGTGGTGTTTCTTCTCCCCTGACGTCGTGCGTGCTGTGTTCGGTTTGGAAATAAACCTTAGCTCATTAGACGCCCCTTCCCTTCCCAATAGCTCCTCCCTGATCGGTACAATCCACCGCTTCGTCGGCGACGCCTTGATCCAAGGCCCCCAGCGCCTGGGCGTCGTACCTTCCTCCGCCCCCTCCTCCTCCTCTCTGCAGTCCTTCTCAAGGTGGCCCATGACGCCACAAAGGTAGCAAAAAGCTGGAAGTCGTTCATATCTAATCTCGATCGGAACAACCTTGCTGCACTTGTCTCTTATCTTTTGCAATTGTCGGATGGGCTTTGTGATGTCAATTTCGACACGCGCCCTGCACGACGCCCCCCATCCGAGGTCGCGCCTATCAACAGCGACGACCCTGCCGATCTTGCTAGCTACTGCCCTAATCGATTCCTCCGATCTGTACCCTAGGGGCATGTTTTAAAACCTTATCCAAAACGGGCATAGATTGAGAACCATCTCCGACGGTGTGTCCTCCGGATTGATATCCCTGACGACGAGAAGATGATTGTCGAAATTCCATGGACCTTCCGCAACTACCTTCTCCTTGTCCTTCCAATGGATAAACTGAATCACGAAAAGGTTGCTGGATATCTGCCTGAAGCTGACGTCCTTTCTCAGCGCCCAAGCATTAGTCATCGTCCTTTTGAACGCCGGAAAGGTGTATGGCCTATCCGTCGTCAGCCGTCCGACCAACGCTAAGGCTATGTGCTCGCTTCCCTCCCCCTCCGACGCCCCTTGGAGATCAAGGACATCGTTCTCCTCTTCCTCTTGAACCCTCAGTGCCACGTACCTTTCCACAAGTTCATCCGCCATAGCGCGGAGAAGCCCTGCAAAACGCAAGAGAGACGATGCCTCGGTGGCGAGAAGACCTGGATGCGGCGTCGCCCAGAGTAGCCCTAGGAGACGCACGACCAGGAGTATGAAACTCTTACTTCTTGAATGCTTGCTTCTAGATTCCCACTCCTACAATGATATCTACAAGGGAACTAGAAATGGTAATCTCTACATTTTTTTTCTTGACTCTATTAATCCTATTATTGGTAGATGTCTTGCTACCAATTCAAATGATATTTCTTTATGGCACCGTAGGTTTGGTCATGTAAATATGCATCAGTTGAAGAAGTTGAGCAAAAAGGAATTGGTAAAGGGACTTCCTAAATTGGATTTGGAAAAGGATGAGGGATGCAAACCTTGTACCCATGGAAATAAAACCAAGTCCTCCTTAAAATCCAAAGGAGTTCTTAGTACTGAAAGAGCTCTTGAACTTCTTCACATTTATCTATTTTGACCAATGCGTACTCAATCACTTTTTGGTAGAAAGTATTGTCTTGTGATTTTCGATGACTTTTCCCTATATACTTGGATCTTCTTTCTTGTTTCAAAAAGTGATACTCTTGATATTTTCTCAACTTTTTGCAAACAAGTTGAAAACAAAGCTTCTTGTTGGAACATTTCTATCCACAATGGCCATTGAGAGAGTTTGAAAATGACTTGTTTTAATAGTTTTGTGAAGATTCTGGGTATGCACATAACTTTTATTCACCTTGAACACCTCAAAAAAATGGGATTGTAGAGAGAAAGAATAGGTCATCATAGGAAATGGCTAGGGCTATGCTTCTAGAGTATGATACTCGAAAGAAGTTTTGGGCTGAAGTCGTTATTACTTGGATCGGAGCGTATTTGATTCCCAAATGGAAGTAAGAAGAACTATTTGCTTGCGCCTCAACCGGCCACGGGAGGCACTCACTCTGGCCGCATTGGAAAAATAGACTCTTTCCAGTCTCTGAAACGTGTTGTGCAAAATCGGGTTTTCAATCATCCATCATTGAAGAAAACCCCCTATGTGATATTGTGCGGTAGAAATCTATCCATTGATTCCATTCATGTTTTTGGTTTTCCTTGTTTTTTTTTAACACCAAGGATTCCCTTGACAAGTTTGATACAAAATATTACAAGGCTTTTTTTCTTGTCTATAGCACTACTAGCAAGGCTTATAGAGTGTTTAACATTGAATTCTCTAAAGTAGAAGAATCTATCAATGTTAAATTTGTTGAGACTAACCCCTCTATTTCCAAGAATATTGTTAACCATGATATTGTAGATGAGGTGATCCCTCACTTGAAAAATATCAACCTTGTTTCTAAAGGAAAAGAGGTGTTAGTTGATGAAGAAGAGAAAGAAGAAAAAAAAGGACCCAACTCACCAATTTGCAAAGCATCATCCAAAAGAGCTCATCATTGGTAATCCCTTTGAAAGGATGCAGACGTGGGCTTGCTACAACAAAGAACAAGGAGACAACACCTTCATCTCTCAAGTTGATTGAATAGATGTCAAAGAAGCTCAAAACAATGATGAATGGATCCAATCCATTAAGAAGAGTTGGAATAGTTTGAAAAGAACAAAGTGTGGACTCTAGTGCCAAGACCAAGTGATAGAAAGATCATTAGCATCAAGTGGGTCTACTACAACAAGCTTGATGAATGTGAAAATGCCATAAGGAACAAAGAAAGGTTAATAGCTCAAGGTTACAATCAATAGGAAGTTATTGATTTTGATGAAACTTATGCACCTATTTCTATACTTGAATCTATTAGAATGCTACTTGCTTTTGCTAGTTATAAGAATTTTTAGCTGTATCAAATGGATGTTCAAAGTGTATTTTTGAATGTTACAATTGAGGAGAAAGTATATATTTCTCAACCTCCCAACTTTGAACATGATCAATTTCCTAACCATGCTTATATGCTACAATAAGCTCTCTACAAACTCAAACAAGCCCCTAGAGCTTTGTATTAGAAATTCAAGAACTTTTTGCTAGACAATGGCTATATCATAGGCAAAGTCGATTCTAACTTATTTTGAAAACACTCTTCTAGAAATTTATTTATTATTCAAATTTAAGTCGATGATATTATTTATGAAAAAAATTATCTTGATCTTTGCAAGGAGTTTAGTTATATTATGCAGAGTGAGTTTGATATGAGCATGATGGGGAATCCTACATTCTTCCTTGGCTTTCAAATCAAACAAACAAAAGATGGGAACTTCATCAACCAAGACAAGTACACCAATGAACTACTTATGAGCCTTGGGATGGAGAAAACCAAGCAAATGGACACACCCATGTCAAACACTTTCAAGATTGACAAAGATGAGCAGGGAGAAAAGGTAAATGAGAAGCTTATAGAGGTCTTATTGGAAGTTTAATTTATTTATCTGTCTCTAGATCTAATATAATGTTCAGTGTTGGCTTGTGTGCTCAGTTTCAATCAAGTCCATGAAAATCACATGTCATAGAGGTTAAGAGGATTTTGAGGTATTTAGCCAAAACTCAAAATTTTGGACTATGGTATCCCAAGTCAAGGGACTTTACTCTTTTGCCTATAGTGATGTTGATTGTGTAGGCTGTTTGATTGATAGAAAGTGAACAAGTGACACTTACTTCTTCCTAGGACCATACCTAGTTTCTTGGTTCTCTAAGAAACAAAGCACAATATCTCTTTCAAATGCCAAGGTTGATACATTTCAGCTGGGAGTTGATGTTCCAAAGCCTTATGGATGAAGCAAATGCTCCAAGATTATAACATTTATGTTGATGCTTCTCCTATCTTTCATGACAACACTAGTGCAATTAATCTTTCTTACAATCCTATATTGTATAGTAGAGATAAACATATAGAGGTCCATCATCACTTTCTTCGTAACCACATTGCCAAGAAGGATATTTATATCACACATGTGGACATAAAGAATCAGCTTGCAGACATTTTCACTAAACCTCTAGCTATAGAGAAATTTACTTTCATTAGATCTAAATTGCTTATAACTTCTCTTGATGATATTGGCATACAATCTAACTACATTTTTATCTTTCCTATATGTCTTTCTCATCTTATGCTTGCTAAGTAATGTATTTGCTATGTTTTCATGCCTTGTTTCACTTGTCTTCAGCTATTTTTTGCAAATGGATGTTTCCTTGCAATATAGTAGCAAATGATGAGTGAAATGTGCCTCAATATGTTTAAAACACATGATAGGCTGGAAAAATAAATTTATATAGCACTCTAGAGGCTTAGAATTGAATATCTTATATTTTGAGACAGATTGTTAATCAGTCAACTTTCTCCTGATATAATTCAACCTTTCCCTAGATGAGGAAAAAACTGATAAACCTGATTGATCGAGTTTCCACATCATTGAACTCAACCTACAGCGGCATTGGACCAAAATATATAGGGTAATTAGTTGAATTTTATCCCTCTCAACTAGGGAACATCCGACCAAAATCCCTTCTCCAGTTCTCATCCTTAAAGCTTGGGCTATCACATCCACTCCTATCCCCCTCCTAGACCTAGAATTGATCTTCCTTGCCTCTTCCCTTGTGACCTAGGTGGTTTTCCCGACCTGCCTTGTGCAGTTTCTTCTTTGTTTGTTTCTTATTTCCTCCATCTCCGACCTAGATGGCTTCAAACTAAAGAAAAGAGGACCACCCTAGCTGGAGATACCTCTGCCCCAATAGCCCCAAGGCATGTGTCCTTTGATGGTACCTCCTTCATCTCCATGCATGCTTTGAATCGATATAAAGAGCTCTTGCCTAGAACTCCATTTCCATTAAGATCTTTGTTTGAACCTCAGTTTGCTACAACTAAGGTGATTGAGGAGGTATCTAGGGTGTTTGTAGAACATCACTTAAGTTCTTTATAAGTAGAGCGTGCGTGCTTTGCAAATGTTATGTCAAGCACAAAAGTTATCCATGAATTCTACACCAAGTTGACATGGAACTACACCTCCTTAGTCCCACAACTGAATACCCAAGTTATTTTGACCTCGATGATCACTAGGACCAAGATTACAATCTCATAGGATTCTCCACACACCTACCTCTCTAGTTCTAGCATTGTTGGTTCTTCGGTGGCTTCTTATCCGCAGTACCATGATATTTTGGACCTTAAAGGTTTCTACAATATCTTTAAACCCAAGCTTACCCTTCCTAATATCCATAATTTACTTAATAAAACTGACATCCCCTATTATAAGAAGTTAACCCTACCTTCATCTTCCCTAAATATCAAGGCAAGACCAATCGCTTTAGCAGTTAACATCAATATTCATTCCAAGAGAAATCAAATTGAAATTGTAGAGAACACGACAATGATTATGTATTGTCTTCTAAATGATGTTGGAGTTAAGTGAGCTTGATACATTATCCATTATATGACCTTATTTGACTCTAGGAAGAACACCTTAGGCACCCATCAGCCATACCCAAACCTGATATGTGGTGTGTTTTCTCATCATAATGAAAAATCCCTCATTCATGACCTTAGATACAAGCCCAGTCATAGAAGGGTTTGCATTAGTGAGACAACCATCAAGAAGACCTTCGTTCCTACCTCTTCCACCACACCAGGTGCCTCTACCTCCACGCAGGCCCCTCCACCTCCACCACCACCCCACCCTACTCATGCCTTGTTCTCTATATAAAATGATGCCCTCATGGGTTATATGATGCCTAAATAGGCATATAACCTTTGGGTTCAAGATCACATGCCCTAGGACCTCTGCCAGATCATGTATAAAATGAACTTGTCCTATAGCCATCCCTACCCACCCTACTAGGTGTACCCTGGTACTGACTATGCCTCTTATGCATACAGTTAGTTCTACCCTGACCCCCCCCCCCTCATGCTTCTTCTACTACACCTCTTGTTGTTGTTGATGGTGGACCTATCGTTTCCCTTAGGGATCTTCCTCTTCTGGCTATGCTTGTTGATCTTGTTGCCACTTTGCTTACTGGTTTTGATGGGACTTCTGTTCCCTCTTTTGAACAAGCAAATGCTTTATATGCATGTGGCATGTCATGGGCTACGTAGAATGCTAGAAGGCATGGTCATGCTTTTGGACCTCTTGCTAATGTAGAGATGCCAGAACAGGATGTTAAGGATGAGGCTACTGATGTTGAGGATGCTGAGGATGATGATAGCTTTGCTGATGGTTTTGATGATGTCTTTGTTGGTTCTTCTGGTAATGATGGTGAGGCTAATGTTCCCACCTCTACTGCACCATCTGATGATGACAAGGACTATCAACCTTAGGACGAGGAAGATGAGGATATAGTTGATCTAGTAGATGACGTAGATTTTTAGTTCTATATTCTAATAGAGTGCTCACATATCTATCTTTTTGTAGACTATCATGTATTATAAATTTGGGCATTGTGTATCTGAGGCATATTATTTTATCATCTCATCATTTTCCGTTGATTTGTATTTCTTATTTTGAGAGAACATGCTTCATATTCTAATCTTAATCTCATGTATCATAACTCTTTGGTTAACTATATCTTATGAGTTCTTAGTATGTTATCCCATATTTTGATTATGATATATATTGCTTGTTTCTCTCTGTTTTGTCTCTATTTGGTGTGTGTTATATGTGGTTACTTGTTTAGTCTGTGCTTGTAGAGAATGCATGTGCTTTTGACTCTTCTACCCCCTACCTTTTTGATATAACAAAGGGGGAGAAATAACCTCAGACATATTGCTTTATTGCTTATATGATCCCTTTCTTGTCAATTATCTGCATATCATGTGACTTTTTAGAGGACCATATTGTATATTTATGTTGTATGGTTATTAGTCCAAAGACTAACCATATAGGCATAGGTAAGCATGAATTGAGGGGGAGTAGTTAACGTTGTTCATTCATGTATCCCCTTGCAATTCACAAGATAAAGGTTTAACTTTCACATCCTTTCTCAAGGGTAAAGGTTTTGATTTCATATCCTTTTCAATATGTTGAGGAATGGTTTGTGATTGTTCAAAAGGGGGAGAATGTTGACCTAAGAGTTATACATTATCCATATTTTGATAATAACTTAATCATTCCATTCATATATATCTAATATGTATGTTTGAGAGTGATTTTAGGCATTAGGCACATGAAAACGATAAATTCAATGAAGCCCTAGATGTATCAAGTTCAAGTCAAAAGAAATGCAAATGCACTTTATTGGAAAACGCCCTAAAACCCTTACGATGGTTTTTGTAATCTTTTGTATTGATGTAAAGACTTGTAACTAAGATGAGAAAAAATAAGGATCCCTAAATTAGAATGTTTAATCACTTTAATGACATTTTACAAAATACATTACAAGGAATTTTTTTGTTGAGTTTTACACTCACAGAACTTCACCAATCCCCTTACTCGATTTTGAGAAGATTCAGGTTCGATCAAGTTGCACACTCACAAAACTCGACTGATCCCTGCACTATTCAAAATAGATTTAATAATTCGTTGAGTTTCATCCATGATAAACTTAACTGATAGTTCAAATTGGCTTTGGCATATAGTGCAATCAGTCTAGTTAACATTGTTAAAACTCAACCGAATGCACTCTATGGATTGTGTAGAAAAAGTTATTGTAGTTGTTATCGTGTTGCAAAACTTCATATTATATCTGTTGCAACTCCCAAAATGGTGAGAAATTGTTCCTTAGTGATCCTACCCTCTAGTGGATGCCCTCAAGTATTAATAGGACCACTTCGAGTTCATTCTAAGGTTTCTCCTTCATTCTATTCAATCTCCTAGCTATAGTTGAGTGCATCCAGTCCACTTGAGCCCCTTTATATCTCTTGTTTGAAAATCAAAATGTCCATATGAGTGATATAAAATTTGTGTGAGAGAGATACTTCATTGTTACTTGTAAAGCTCTCAAAGATCCCTTTCTTCAAGATCAAGTTGGTGAAAATTCCCCAAGTGAAGGAGAAGGTGCAGGCTTCATCAAGTTGTAGAAGAAGGTGTGAAAAGCTTCTCTGAGTGAATGAGGAGGACAAAGCTAAAGATTCAGGAGAAGAGTGGGTAAATCCTTCTAGGAAAAAGGCTTGTTGCAAGAAGGGGATCTCCTTGGTGAATGTGTCCAGTTGCTTGCAAGAATGGGTAATACCTAGAAGAGGTAGAAGACTAGCTCATTTGGACAGGTAAGTCCATTGTTGTAAGGTTATTCGATCCCTTGACATCAAAGGGAAGCTAGGTATCCTTGTCCCTGAAAAGGAAGGCCAATTGTATGTCTTATAATGGAGTATAAGTAAACATAGGTCGCAAAATCCTAGAGTTTGACCTCTCCAGGTAGTGGACTGACTCTCTCCTAGTTTGGATAGTGGAACCACTCTAAATAGATTGTTCAAGTGTTGGCTTCAATCTTTCTCGTACTTGCTATCCATTTTTCGATTGCCATAAAATTTACTATTTGTAATTAGGGCTAGTTGAAGTAACTTGAAGGCCTAATGATGTTTGTGCCAGTGTTTTTTAGCTCTATTCACCCCCCTCTAGAGACCTTTGATCCCACACCACCATCATCAACTTACTACTTTCTTTATACAGTAGTGGATCAAGTCCACAAGGAATAAATAACAACACTTCCAACTCATCCCTAATGAACATCTAGGGTTGTCCTTTCTATTCATTAATTCTTTCATCTCAAAATTTGAAGAACCTATTTTTCACACCATGACTATGACTTATCCTCATAGGGTGATGATGGCCACCTTTATCTCTTCTCTTTTTGTTCTTGTTACTACTTCCCTGAGAAAGTACTCATCTCTATAGGGTGTGGGCATTAACCCTACTGCTCGATTTTGATCTCTTTATAGCATCTATGTTTCAATGAACCAATATATGTTTAGAATCCATGGTTTGATGCTTGTATGCTTGTCAGATCAGAAGGTTTACATGTTTATCACGATCTAGGGTGTAGAGACTTTGAAGCCATGATCTTGGATATTGATTGTTTCTTGTGAAACCCTTGATGAAAACTTTGGATAAGTGTTTACTAATGTGATAGATGTATGATCTCTAGGTAATGCATTGACAATCTTAGAGTGATATTCGTCAGGGTTAACTCCTAATTTTTAAAGGGGGTTTAATTGGCCTCAACATATATATATATATATATATATATATATATATATATATATATATATATATATATATATATATATATATATGGGTATATCTTTGCTACCCGTGCGGGTAACTAAGATTCGCTACCCGTGCATCAATTTTGTAATGGAATGACACATATATGTAATGAGACAAATAAATTTGTAATGAGATGACCGAAATTGTAATACAAAGACTCATTTTGTATTATAGCGCTGTTACAGTAATAAATATATATTTATTACTGTAACAGCGATGTAATACAAAACGAGTCTTTGTATTACAATTTCGGTCGTCTCATTACAAATTTGGATTGTTTCATTACAAATGCATACCTTCCCATTACAAAACTGATGCACGGGTAACGAATCTTAGTTACCCGCATGGGTAGCGAAGATATACCCTATATATATATATATATATATATATATGTGTGTGTGTATATGTTCATGCTAAATATAATGTAGTGAGTGAGTAAATGATAGGTAGTGGTTGTGCAACCCAATCCACCATAGTGATTCCGTCATATGATAATCAAACCTTTGTTTCATACCTTTTATTTTTAAATCATAGTATAATAAAACCATAAACCTTTTGTGATAAATATAGTTCTTTCTTGATTACCTTGATCAATCTTTTCTTGAATACATTTTTCTTTTGGTTTAATCAATCACGTAGTTATTATTGTATTTTTAGGTAAAAATCAAGGGATGTCTCCCTAGGTGAATTTGCATGTGCAATAACACATACGTCAAATTATATAACTATTTCCCGAAACAATGAAATTTTAACCAATTTGGATTAATTAGGATTTTCCTTATGTAATTTGCATGTGCCATCATCCAGCCTTCCATCAAGGCACTTAACTTCAAAATGAAGAAACAATAGGTGATGTGATGCAAAACAATAGTTTTTGCATGATGGGCAAGTGAGAACGTTCACAACCACTTGAATAAGTTCATAGATATTTTGTTGACTATGAGAAAGTAATCCCTCCATACTAGAGATGAAGTCTTTACTTAAGGGTCTAAAATATGTCTTCCTAGATTAAAAAATAATGTGCTCCTAGTCATCGTCAATTCCGATCTTATAGTTGAGCAAGAAGACATGTGCTAACAAAACTGAGGAAGAAACAAAAGGTGTTCTATTCTCAAATGAATGATTTTACTGGAGTGAGCCAAGCCCTATACTGCATTGAATCAACATGACTGAAAACTACAAAGCCTACATCAAGCCTCAACATAAGCTAAATCCAATTCTGAAGGAGGTTGTGCACAAGTAGGTAATAAATGTATTGTTTTTTGTGAACATCATCCCATCTTTAACTTTCTTTGGGTGTGTCTTGTGCAAGTGGTGTCAAAGAAGGGAGTTACAACAATTTCTTTAAACAATAAGAATGAAATTATTCCCACCTACATTGTTATCAGGTGGTGCATGTGTGTAGACTATTGTAAGCTCAAAAGTGCAACTTTGAAGGACCACTTCTCCCTTCCCTTTCTTGATCAAGTCATAGAGAAACTTTCACACAAGGAGTTATTTTGTTACCTACATTAGTACTCTGGATTTTACTAAATTTCCATTCATCAATAATTTCAGAAAAGACTACCTTCATGTCTCCTTTTGGAAAATATGATTTCCTCTAGATTCCCTTCCAACCATGCAATGCTCGTCATTCTAGTGTTGCATCTATGCCATCTTTTCCTGACATAAACAGACAATAATGGAAGTTTTCATGGAAATTTTGTCAGTCTATGGAGATTCATTTGAATCATACCTATACCATCGTTTCTTGGTCCTATAGCATTGAGAAGAAGCACATGTGGTACTTAATTTTGGAAAATTGCACTTCATGGTGAAGTAGGGAATTGTCCTAGGACACCATGTCAGCTTTAGAGGAATTGAAGTTGACAATGGAAACATAGATCCGCCAACTACCATTAAAGAAGTTCAAACATTTCTAGACATGCCAGATTCAATAGGATGTTTATTCACATCTTGAGTAAGATCACCAAGCCTTTAACAAACCTTCTCTAGAAGGATATGGAATTCATATTTGAATATGAAAGCATGAAGAGATTCAACACTCTGAAGGAAGATCTAATCTCAACTTCCATCCTTTGTACTTTGTGTTTGTCTCTTCTTTTTGAGATTATGTTTGATGCTAGTGACAATGTCGTAGGGGTACTTCTACAACAATGTGTCGACATGAGGTATCATGCCATATACTCTATAAGCAAGATGTTGGATGACGTGCCAAAAACTTTTGCAACCATGGAAAAGAGCTTCTTGCCATCATCTTTGGCTTCAAAAAGTTATGCTCCTATCTGATAGGCTCACAAGTGATTGTCCACATTGATCATGATAGTATCAAGTATTTAATATCAAAGACGGATGCAAAACCAAGGGTAGTCATGTGGATTTTATTGTTGCCAGAATTCTACTTAGAAATCAAGTACAAGAAGGGAACTGAGAATTTTGTTGCAAATCACCTCATTTGATTTCATATCTAATATCCAGACGTAGTCCTCATTGATGACTCATTTCCTAATGACCACTTTTTGAAGGTATGTATGTTCACCCCATGGTATGGGGATGTTTTGAACTACTTTGTTGAGAGAGTTCTTACATCACTAGATTGTCCAAATGTGTCCCCAAATATTATGGTTTCATCTTATAATATTGATTCTTCTTATAAAAGTAGTTATAATGAAAATTACAATACACAAACTTCTGGAGACTATTATGAGTAATAATGCTACACATATCAATATGAGGGATGCTATGACCAAGAATGTTATGGGGGGTATGCTGAAAATAACCAACCAGATTTTGCGAGTTATGAACCTTATTGTGAAAGCCAATATATACTTCAGTAGGAGGAATAGATTAAAGCCCTACAAAGAATAATAGTAGAGCAACAAGAAGTATGAGAAAATCAAGAAGCCTTGTTAGCTACTTCACTAGAGAACCTATCACACAAACCCCCGAAGAAGTTAGAACAACCTCATGTGTTTTTTTCTTATGATGATGATGATGATGATGATCCCATGTTTATGTCATTTATGTCAGATCCTACCAATATAGTTCTAATCAAGGAGTGGCAACCTTCATGTGATTAGTATTTTAGTATATCAACCCTTGCTCTAGAGGATTTATTGCTTGAGTATGAAAATTCATAGTATGAGAGTTATCCTTATTCTGATGCTCCAACAATTCCTATCATTGACATAAATCTAGATGTTATCAATGCCCAATCTTCTTTGGTTTTGTCTATTGTGGATAATAAGAAACCACCATCCAATGATGAACAATTCCTCACATTTTGTTAGAACTAATTCTTATTTCACATACGGCTGGTCTAGATGTGGAGACACCACCTCGAGAAAAAGTTCACATGCCCAATTCATTGTTTACAAAGATGATATCCTCATTTCAATTCCTCCTAAAACCTTGGGAACTTGTTGTAGAGCGGAACTTAAGGTACATGATATATCAATAATGAAACACACGAATTCCAATGTTTATTGCATGAATTATGAGGAGAGAAAAGATAATTATGATGTTGATTCCAATCAAATTATTTCTTTCATATTAGCACCACTTATCCTACGTGCAAATATTAGTGGTGAGAAGAAACATGAGCCAGATCATCTACCTGATAATGCACAACCTACACTACATGTGTTACCCACATGGCAATAACAGTCTTCCCCAATGCAAATTCATCACCAACACTTCCTTTACTTATGTAAGAATATATGTGGATCCTACTGGAGGAACTGCAAGGTGAAAGCCAATATGAAAACCCCTTTCAGCTTCCATGACCATCCAACCATTGGGTGAACTATGCATCTCTAGTAATCCAGGTGTCAACCCTCATACACATTCCATTCAACTATATGTTCTTTGAGCTACCATGCCCCTTGGTGATCTCCACACTTTTCTACCCACCATTACATATTAAATTGTTTCTCAAGACAAGAAAATTTTCAAGTTTAGAGTGGAGGTGGGTGGTACGAACTTATTCCACCCACTCTATCTTAAATTTCTTGTAGTTTCCATTATATTATGTAGTTTATCTTTAAACTTTTCAAAAACTTACCCTTCATTTCGGCCCTTATCTATTCAACAATACCTTCATCTAGTTGGCCATGATGATATGCATGTTTATGTATGTACCCCCTTGAATGATTAAACTTCTTTGGTAACATAAATTAGGAAACCTTCCATGAATACAAATTATCATGTCACCTAGGATCTTAATTAACACAATTCCTTAGAAAATATGACATGCCATCGAGGACTGATGGGATTTAAAAACAATAATTCCTTAACTAGAGTTATAGATGAACTTGAAAATTTTCTTGATTTTGCATAGATCAGAATTAATTGAACCAATGTATGATACTTCGAATGCTCTTAAATTAAAAAATGATTTGCATAGAGAACATTCTTTTCCACACATCATCCATCGGCTTCTTATCTCTCCATCTACAAAAAAAAAAAACCAAAGTGACAAAACCCTATGTTCTGGATGGAACCCTTTTCCATCTTCCACTTATTCCATACACCTATCAATTAATTGGGGCATGTCATCAAAAAGTTGCCAATGAGCACAAAAGAAAAAAAATACGATCAATGTAACTATAGTGCATAAATGAAAAAAAATCTCAAATCAAATAGAGGAGAGATCATTCTTCTTCCATATCTCTCTTCACTCTATTTTATATCCAGGGTTAAATACACAAATCCAACCAATCAAAATCAGTCATGTTCTTGTGCAATGACTTATAAGAATATGTGAGAATGCTAAATACAAAAGAGAATATGAAATCTATTTTATTGCGGGTCTTGAAGTGGAACAAAGTTATTAAATAATCTTGAAGTAGGGAATATGAAAATTGTTTGCCATGAATCCAAGAAGTCAAGGTTGCTTGGCCATATAAGGGAGAAGGACTTAATGGTGTTATGCAAGTCAGGGAGATGAGTTGAAAGTATTATGTGGCAATGTTTTAAATTCAATATTTCTTGAGGATTAGCAAAGTTTAAGTTTGGGGTATTTTGATAAGTGCATATATATACATCATAATTGAATATTTTAGATCTCTCTTTAGGTGTGTTTCATTATTATTATTTAATCATTTATTTGGAGGTTTTGCTGGTTTTGGGCTGACATTTGTATGGAAATAATCAAAATCCAAATATTCAAATTACAAGTCGACCGACTGAGATCATCAATTGACCAACTGAGATCACGAGTTGGCAGACTCGCACCCAGACTCATCCAAATTGCCACCGCCAAAAACCATTCTAGGGTTTCATTAAAATCCAACGATTGACTCAGATCATGAGTCGACTGACTCAGATCATGCATCGACTCCCTCAGATCATGAGTTGACCAACTTAGATCACCAATCAACTAATGTATGCCCAGATCCAATTAAAATTTTAATTAAGAAGGTCATTATTGTACTCAAACTTCAGTTAAAGAAGATCCAACAATCACCTCCACCACAAGGCCTCATTTCTAGGGTTTTGCTCCTCCTTTCTCCCTATAAAATCAAAGGGCATCACTATTTTTATGTCTTCTTTGAGGATTTCTCTTGTAATCTCATTTAGATTTTTTCTTTTACATTATCTTTGAGTAGTTATATACTTGGGGATGGGGATTATCCCCATAGCCCCTTATCTACATCAGTTATGTTAACTCCATTATTTTAGTGAATGATGTTTCCCAATCTGTTTCCACTTCGATCGAAGGATTTAGACTATATTATTTTGGGGACACTAAGACCTTGGATCCTAATAAGGACAAATACATAATTTCTTGATGCAATTTTATGAACTTTTATCCTTAAAATACACACTAATTTTCTAGTTAAAATGATTATATTGTTGTGTAGATGCCAAGATCTTGAGTCTCTACCATGATGAATTCATAATCATTTGACATAATCACCTGATTTTGATTATGATTTTTTTTCTAGATATCTTCTTTGTTATACACTATGGTGACAAGATCACCTGATCCATGGGTTTGTATATTGGGAAGGGAATCACATATAGTTGAGACATTGTCACCTAATAGACACTTATTGGATGGTTGGATGAGGATCCCCAAACACTGAAACCTTGGGTTTGAGAGAATTCTAGCATTTGTGTGATTTCTTCTTGCATGGGACACAACTATGCATATTCCTAATTCAATCATTAAAATAAGGAGTTGGATCAGCTAATGTAGGAACATGGTTTATGGTGGTGATCCTCCATAAAACCAGTCTCCTTTTATCAACACTTTGTAGTTAATTTAATTCTACACTTATACTTTCTATTTGTAGCGTAATTAAACTCTCACAAATTAGATTTTTTCTTCTTGTTCTCGTGATTAGTTTTGGATTTCAACCATCTTCTCGTTGTCCCTTGGATCAATAACTTACTACCAAAAAGTTGGCTCATTTCTTGCAATGAGTTGACTGCCTATTCAGAAGGTTAAACTATAGAATTTTTCCTAGTGATTTGGTGTGCAAATAACATGCATTAGGATACAATACCCTATACACCTTTCTCTCTCCTCTAATAGGTCGACTCGTGTGAATTAGATGATATGAATCTTTGTTGGATATTCTTATTAGACTTTGATTTTTATTATTTGACAACCTAACCCTCTTTTGGTGCACTTTATCATCTTATGTTGGACCTTATTGTGGACATGATTGGATAATTATTTATGGGTCATCTCATCCCACATTATATCTATTAGTAGGTTCTCATTTTTTTATTTCAAATTAATTAATTTCTTTATATTTTGTTTGTGTCCAAATAGACTAAGATTATTTATAGTAGCATGCACATTTGCATTACCATAATAATTGGATGCGCCTTTCCACACCAAGTGCTCCTTTCCACTTGTATTATATATATATATATATATATATATATATATATATATATATATATATATATATATATATATATATATATATATGTGTGTGTGTGTATAGGGCATGCCTTTCCACCAAACTTAGGCTTGAGATTTTATAGGTGTCATTCCTAAATAAATAAAAGTAGTCTAATTGTTTTACATGCACAAATTATGATTTATCGATGTCTTTATATGGAAAGAATTCTACCGTTAATCATATTCTTTTAATAAATTCTTGATCTATTGTTTTTTCTTATCATAAATTTGAAATTTATATTCTCTTGATATTCACTTGGATAGTACTTTTCCTACTATATGGGAATCCTTGTTATAATTCATGTTATTTTTCCCTCATATTGCACAGATCTCGATTAGTATGCACATATCGTCTTTTATGTTGGAAACATTCATCATGTCTTCTTTTTTGGGATATGATTCCAACCCCAGGCGTACGACATGGTGGACATGAAATTCAGACGTAGACCTAGCTTTTGGACTTGACTCTTGTGGAGTCGTATTTGAGATAGTTTAGATATCCCTCTACTTAGATCATGATTATGTTGTTACTTTCATGTAAGCCCTTAATGGGAGAACATTTTGTAGTCTTGTATTAATTTGAAAGTAGTCAATATTATTTTGTCGTTATACTTTGGTTCCTTTGTATACCATTATTTGAGAAATGAAACATTTACACCTATTCCAACATGCTTTTTACAGTTTTTGGATTAGATGTGTTTATTCCTCAAATTAAGTTGGGAGTGTATCCCCTATCACATCCCACTCCTCATAGAATCACCCTCTAATTAGATTTATTCGTGTATGAAAAATTGAGGCTAGTATGTTAGATCTTATTACTTTTCATTACATTAATAGTAACTTGATTACACACACACACACACACACATATATATATGTATGTATGTATGTATACATGTATATATGTATTTATATGTATATATATATATATATATATCCTCAATTAGGTGAAACCCGCATTGACATGTGGAACTTCCCTATTTAATCGTGGGGATTAGGAATGTGAAAAGAACCATCTGCTAAGGCATGATCAAGCCACCATAACCTGTAGTTGTGACTATGACCTAGGTGTGTGTGGCCATTTTAGGTTTACCCTGAAATGGGAAGAGATTATGATCTAAATAGTTGAGCCTTAACAAGGACATCAAGAGGATAAATGGGTGAGATCCTAAAAGGAATGACTTTGAAACTCATATCACTATGGTTTTGGTGTTACATCTTTTTTTGTACCAATCAACCTCTACATCGCACTTGTATTCCACACTCTAATCAAGAAAACATGACATTTTCGCAAACACCTTCCATACAACGCAACCATACACTACCATTTCGATAGTAAAAGTAAAATCCTATTCATATCAATAAAACTGGATTATAACTATATGATTCCTTTGTGCCCAACATATGTCAGCGACCTTCAACACCATAACTGCGGTCTTTGCTTCAATACCACAACTGCAGTCTAGGCCACGACCGTGGCCATCTGCAAGATAGGTCTTATCGCAGCATAGTTAAGGATCAAATCCCAATTGATTACATTTTTAAGAACCTATCAAGCTTGTAACCAGCTAAACTAAGACTAATATTTAAAATCAAGAGTTGATTGGGTTGAGTTAAACAACTTACATAGGAAAGTAAAAATGCAGGATCAAATCAGGGGCTAGATTAATGATGGAAGTCACTAGGGTGGAATCATTTTTCACCAATGCTACATGCAAAAACATATCTCTAACATATCTAGGCTAGATAAAACCATTAAATTGGATAAAAAAACTGATTATGTGTAGGAAGATTGAGTAGATACCCTCATGAGTGTGATGTCTCACTACTCAAGCATCATGTATCTATGTCTTTGTAGATGTCCCTTGGAAATTTCTCATTCGGGTATCAACCACATTATTCAGTATTCAAATTCTAAACATTAAAGTTCTTACAATCTACGATTATAACAGATAATTCAACGTGGGAGATCAAACCAAAAAACATGAAATCAAACGATTAATGTTTAATTGAATAGTTATACACAAGCCATGGAATATCAAAAATGGACATTCAAGCATGGGTAGAGGGGCTACTCCCTGCACCCAAACAAAAAGGACTACTCTCTCGTCATTGTTAAATCAGAACCAAAAAGGGAGAAGGAAAGATTAGCCATCACTTGGTGAAGAAGAGAATCACAGTCTGGTGTAGTTGTTTCTTTCTTCTAGATCAATGAAGTGGTTGACCCTAAGAAGGAGGAAGAAGTTCCCAAGACATGGCATCAATGGTACTCTTTTTCCCTTCATCCTACCTTGGATCTGAACCACAGATGAAGAGTGGCATATGGATCGATGGATATGTTCCAAATGATCCATAGAGGAATCCTAATGGAGGTTGATGGAGATCATCCTCTTTGGTTGGGCAAAGAGCAACAGTCTAATTGTGTGGATTGGAAGAGAAGCTACCTTCATAGAGGAGGGGAAACCTATAGTCTGTAATACAAGGGACTTGTAAATGAATGTCTGTGTAATCTTTGGAAAGGTCAACAACACCATCAATTGATGGTTGTGCAATAGGATACCTGTCAGGGTGTGAGGCATGTAGTCACATCGTTAGTCACTGGCTCTTATAGATCGTTGCTCAACGTGATGAGGTATGATGGATAGTTGGTCGAAAAGACTGGGATCCATTGGGGCTTGGATGTAGTGATCTCATTGGTCAACAGGGATGTCTCGAGTTTTCATCAGGCTTAGCCTAGAGGAAGTGTTACTTCCTAGTTGGGCAACAGTTGCTTGGCCTTTGGTTAAAAACACCAATGTTCTGCATGGAGTGGGTCCACTAATAGGCAGACTCTCTTCATTAATCATGCACTAAGGAGTCATGGGGGTTGGACCTACGTGGAGGTAGAGGACCATGACTCCAGTCACACTCATGTGTTGATTTATGGTATCTTTTAGTTGACAGTTTAGCAGCTTCGGAACAAAACCACCGCCAGGGGGGAGGGCTATTGCCATGCCATCAAAGGTTTGTGTAGACAAAGGCTTAGCTCAATAAAGGGACTAAATATGAAAAATTAGGTCCAAAATATCAAAACGTTATTGGGCCCACTAGTCGGTTAGTAGAACCATTGTGTCCTATTATGGTGTGCATGTGGTGATGCTTAATCATTCCATGGAAACCAATACATTTGATCATAACCCTAAACATTCACACAAAAACTAAGTAAAACTATCTAGAGGCAAATTACAAGGTAAATAGAGGTATTTAAGTGCAAAATTGAACTAAAAATTTGGATGAAACTAAGATGAATATGCATTCATTAATTAACAACTTCCACCATCATCGACTTGCTTCTTTATCTATATAGTAGTAGATCCAGTCCATAAGAAAAAAAGATCCAACCCATCCCTATTTAACATCTACGGGTGTCTTTGCTATTCGTTGATGCTTTCATATCAAAATCTAAAGAACCTCTTTTGCACACCATGACTATGATTTCTCCTCTTTGGGTGATAATGGCCTCCTTTCTCTCTTCTCCTTTGGTTCTTTTTATATTGCCATGAGCAAGTACTCATCTCTATAGGGTGTGGGGAGTAGCCTTGATACTCGATTTTGATCTCTTTATTGCATCTATGTTTGTATAAACCAATATATGTTTAGAATCAGTGGTTGGTGCTTGTATTCTTGTCAGATCAGAAGATTTACATGTTTACATGATCCAGGGTGTAGAGACTTTGAAGCCAAGATCTAGGATATCGATTGTTTCTTGTGAAACCCTTGATGAGAACTTTGGATAGGTGTTTACTAAGGTGATAAATGTATGATCTACATGTAACACATCGACTATCTTAGAGTGATATCCATTAGGGTTTACTCCTAATTTCAAAGGAGGGATTTAACTAGCCTCAACATATATACATATATATATGTTCATGTTTAATGTGATGTAGTGAGAGAGTGAATGACATGTAGTGCTGGTGAAACCCAATCCACCCTAATATTCCATCATATGATATTCAAACTTTTGTTTCATCCCATTTATTTTTAAATCATAGTATAATGGAAACATAAACCTTTTGTGATAAATCTTGTTCTTTCCTAATTACCTTGATCAATCGATTCTTAAATATGTTTTCTTTGGGTTTGATCAATCGGGTCATGATTATTATTCTTGTTTGGGTAAAAATAGAAGGATTTTTCCCTAGGTGAATTTCCATGTGTGATAACACACACGTCAAATTATGCAACTGTTGCCCGGGACAATGAAATTTTAACCAACTTGGATTAGTTAGAATTTTCCTTCTCCAATTGATACCATTGCATATTTTCTTGATTCCAACTCATCTTTAACCATTTTAACTTGGTTGTTGGCATTTCTCAAGTAATATCTTTTGTGCATGTGAAACTCTTCTAGTGTCAACCCTATCATAGAATTTGACCATAAGATCAAGATAACTCACCACAAGATCCTTTTCTGACTCCAATTCATGATGACTAAAGAAGAGATCAACTACAGAGTTGAAGCAACACTGGCATCACAATGTGATAGACTTGTTGTAGAAGAAAAGCTCTGGTGCAAGCTAAACTATGAGAAGTTGAGGAAGAAGAATAACATAGAGAACTACAAGAGTAATCCATACATAAATATTTAGACCTTAGAAACCCCATGATCCAACCTTCCGTCAAGGCACATAACTTCAAAATGAAGATGCAATAGGTGAGGATGATGCAAAAAAATAGTTTTTGTAGGATGAGCTAGTGAGAACATGAAAAACCATTTGTATAAGTTCATAGATATCTTTTTACTATGAGAAAGTAATCCCTCTGCACCAGACATGAGGTCTTTACCTAAGGGTTTAAAATTTGTCTTCCTAGATGAAAAAATAATGTGATCCTAGTCATCATCAATTAAGATCTTACGTTTGAGAAAGAAGACAAGTGCTAATAGAATCGGGGAAGAAACAAAAGGTGTTATGCTATCAATGAATGATTTGACTAGAGTGAGGCAAGCCATATACATGCATGGAAACAACATGACCAAAAACTACAAACCCTACATCAAGCCTCAACTCAACAATTTATGAATGAGGTTGTGTGCAAGGAGGTAACAAAGGTATTGATGTTTATGATCATCATCCCATCTTTAATATTCTTGGGGAGTGTCTTGTGCAAGTGATGTCAAGGAATGGAGTTACTAAAGTTTATTTAAACAAGAGGAATGAACTTATTCCCACTTGCATTGTTATCAGGTGGTGCATGTGCATAGAGTATTGCAAGTCAACAATGAAATTCAGAAGGACCACTTCTCCCAAGCCCTTTCTTGATCATGTCTTAGAGAAACTTGCACACTACGAAGTTCTTTTGTTACCCATATGGGTACTCTAGATTTTACTAGATTTCCATTCATCGGTAAATTAAGAAGAGACTACCTTCATGTGTCTTTTTGTAAAATATGATTTCCTCTTGATGCCCTTTTGACCATGTAATGCGCCTGACACATTGAAATGTTGCATGTATGCCATATTTATCTGACATAAAGAGACAATAATGGAAGTTTTTATGGACATTTTGTTAGTCTATGGAGATTCATTTTAATCATGCCTACTCTATCATTTCTTGATTCTAGAGTGTTTAGAAGAAGCACATCTGATTCTTAATTGTGAAAAATTCCACTCCATGGTGAAGTAGGGAAATGTCCTAGGACACCATGCCAACTCTAGACGCATTGAGGTTGACAATGGAAAGATTGATCCTCAAAATACCGTCAAAGAAGTTTGGACATTTATGGACGTGCCAGATTAAATAGGAGGTTTATTCACATCTTTAGTAAGATCACCAAGCCTCTAACAAACCTTCTCTAGAAGGATGTGGAATTCATCTTCAAATATGAATGTGTGAAGAGATTCAACACTCTCAATGAAGCTCTCATCTCAACTTCCATCCTTTGTACTTTGTGACAGTCTCTTCCTTTTGAGATTATGTTTGATGCTAGTGACTATGATGTAAGGTTAGTTCTACAACATCATGCTAATAAGAGATATCATACCATCTACTATGCAAGAAATATGTTGGACGATGTTCCAAAAACATCTACAACCATGAAAAAGGAGCTTCTTGCAATCATATTTGGCTTTAAAATGTTGTGCTCCTATCTGATAGGCTTAGAAGTGACTATCCACATTGACCATGATAGTATAAAATAAGGATGAAAAATCAAGGCTGATCATGTTAATTTTATTGTTACAAGAGTTCCACCTAGGAATCCAGTACAAGAAGGGAACTCAGAATTTTGTTGCAAATCACTTCAATTGTTTGCATAGCTAAGATCCTGACATAGTCCCCATTAATGACTCATTTCTTGATGACCACTTTTTGAAGGTATGTATGTTCACCCCATGGTATGTTGATTTTGTGAACTACGTTGTTGAGAGAGTTCTTACATCACTAGATTGTCCAAATGTGTCCCCTAATATTATGATTGAGTCTTCCTACCAAAGTACATATAATGAAAATTACAATATACAAACTTTTGGAGACTATTATGAGGAACAACACTACACATATCAATATGAAGGATGTTTTGACCAAGAATGTTATGTGGTACATCATGAAGATAACCAACTAAATTTTGGGAGTTATGAACCTTTTTTTCAAAGCCAATATATACCTAAAAATGAGGAACATATTACAGCCCTAGAAAAAATAGTAGTGGATCAACATGAACTATTAGAAAATTGACAAGCCCTATTTGCTACTTCACTAGAGGTTGAGTCGCAGAGACCCCCCGAAGAAGTTAAAACAACCTCAAATGTTTTTTTCCTGACGAAGATGAAGATGATCCGATTTTTGTGTCATTTTATTAGGATCTTACCAAGAGAGAGCTAATCAAGGAGTTGCAAGCTAAATTTGATGAGTATGTTGGTAGACCGACCCTTCCTCTAGAGGTTGTATTGCTTGACTATGAAAAGTAAAAATAGGAGAGTCATCCTTATTCTGAAGAACCAACAACTCCTCCTATCATTAACATATATCTAGATGTTATCAATGACCCATCCCCTTTGGTTTTGTCTATCCTGGATAATAAGCCACCACCCTGCAATGATAAAACAATCCTCACACTTTGTTAGATCCAATTCTTATTTCACATATGGTTGTTCGAGATGGGGAGACACCAACTTAAGATAAAGTTCACATTCCCCCATCCATTGTTTGCAAAGATTATATCCCCATTTTCATTCCTCCTAAATTGTTGGGAACTTGTTGCATAGAGGAACTTAAGCTACATGATATATCAACACTACTACAGAACACGCCTTTGGCGTCGGTTTTTTAACCCACTTTGGCGACGATTTTCGAGCGACGCCTATGTGGGCGCCGCTGAAGGTCGAACTCTTCGGCATCAGTTTTCTAACCGACACCTATATGATATATAGGCGTCGGTTATATATAGTTGGTCGACGTCTATAGGGTTCGCGCCACAAAAAAGGGCACCAGACGACACAGTCGTGCTTCACTACATGGCCGTGTTTAGTACTATAGGCGTCGGTTAACAACTGAACAACCGATGCCATACTCCCAGATGACACAGCTGTGCTTCGCTGCACAGCCGTGTTTATTACTATAGGCATCGGTTTTATACGAATAAGCGATGCCTTTTCCACCACGGTCGTGCTTTCCTGCACGGTCGAGTTGTTTGTCAAATTAGGCGTCGGTTTTATCTAATAACCGACGTTGTAGGCCTTTGACGACAGTGTTCTATAAATAACCGACCCCTATACTTTAATTTTTTTTTTCTTATCAGTTTGCAGGCCTGCTGTGGCTGGTCAGCAGGATGAGAACCTGCAGTTCAGTTTTCTGAACTACAGGTTTACGACATCCATTGATATCAGCCTACAAACAGGCCACAAACCTGCAAAATCAACAAATATTTTTTCACACAAGTAGATACATTTAGACATCAGTTCAATTCTCAAATTCACACATGTAGAAACATTCAAATACATGTAGAAACATTCAAACATGTATAAACATTCAAAAATATTCATTTACAAAATATCATTCAACATCGCTATCAACATTCCAATTATATCTTACAATCGCCACTACTTGTATGGCTTTTGCCCATTCTACTCTTACTTCATTTAATGCTTCCATCGTATATGGAGCATGTACATTTTTTAAGCATTTACCTATAGTGTGGTCAGTTTTAAACACCTGCAAAGAGAATGATGTATATATATAAGTAATAATATAAAAATAAGATTGATATATTTCATACTAACTAATGAGACTATATATAATACCTCATGTATGGTATTAATATCCAATGCGGCATGTCGAATAATCATCTTCATAAATCGCATCACATAGTATGTGCATGCCCAGTTGTTGTCTTGTGTAGCGCACTATAAATTGAAACATACAAAATATTAAAAAATACAACTAAGCACAGTTCACATAAATAATATATACATTGGAGTCGGGAACTTACTTTTACGTTCTCCCAAATTATTGGCTGGTTCTTTCTCCTTGGGACATTTCCTCCAGCATTTTTGAATACATCTAAACCCTTACATGTTAATGTAACACAGTAAATTGCATAATTAAATAGTAATGTAGTAACAGATGTTAACGAATATAAAAATGAAATATTTCTCACCAGAATAATGGCATTCTCAATATGTGTCCAATTTTAGTGTTCAATGTACTTCCCGCAGGATCTAGATAATAAATAGTGAACATCCTAGGGACAATAACTAGTAACTCCCAATGTCTACCGCTAGAGGTAAAAAAGTTAAAAATTAATAACTCAAAATGCACAATAAAAATGGAATTTTCTTAAGTACAAATTATAAATAAAGTAAACTTACTTGACATTGAATGGAGCTATTATTATCGTCTTCTTTTGCTGAACAAAAATTGTAAAAGCATCTATACAATATTGTTGAACACTATCAGGGTCTTTAGCTTCCATACTAATCAATGATGGAATCAAAAATCCCACATGATCAAATGCAAATTGTTTGCATTGATCCTCGACTAAGTAGCTACAAAACATCTATTATGTATGCATTAGTATATAAGAAACCAGATCACCGGATCTTACACAAGGTATATGGATGTATAAACAAGATCTCACCTTATCCATGTCTCTATCATTGATGTATTCAGCCAATCATACATAAATAGCTCAATAATATCTTGTATAAATAAAGAGCTATCGTATGATTGACCTGCATAATCAGCTTCTAAAGAAACAATTATAGGGCAATGTATATTATGTGCCCATAGCCAACATGCCATTCCCCTACAAGCAGGACCTAACGGGTATTTTAGGTCAGTTGGAACCGAACTTGGTAATGCAGGAAGTGGAGGTGGAGGCCTAGGTGCTCCGGGTGTCTTCTTTTTAACCTGTATATATAATTTTAGATTAGTTGACCTCATATATACACATTAACAATCTAAAGTAATGTAAATTTATCTTTCAATTTTAGTAGTGTAGACGACATCTGCTTTGGGCCACAATATCACCCCACCTTCTGCCTCACCAAGTGTATCAATATCTGGGTGGGCATATGGCAATGCAGCTTCCCTCGAATCGGTTAATACACATATCGGGCTCACACGAACGTAGCCCTGCGGCATTGGAGTCTCATGAAACGTTGCCCCAGGAAGGGACTGGTAAGTCTGCGCCTCTGCAACAACATAGTCTTCCATTCTTAAGCGGCATGGCTTCAATGCCTACAAAATTACGTAAAGAATGTTATACATATATACATATCATCTTGAAAACATATCATCTTGAAAAGACTAGATACAATGTCATAAACAATACTTACAACAGACGTGCTAGGCGATGGGTCTCCAGGATTACTCACAGTCTGTGCATCATGAGAAGAGTGGGTCGCCATAGGCTGATTGGAAGCATGAGATGCCTGCCACCGCACTATTTCTTCCTTGACCTTCTCAGCAACTATATCATTGACCTTCTCAGCAACTATATCATTGACCTTCTTAGCAACTATATCTTCTTGGCCTCCATTCCCATTGGGCACAACATTTTCTTTACTCGGTATGTTGAGATTGGCATCTCATTTCCTTTAGGAAGCATTTCTTTCAACAAAGTCAACAATTCAGTGAAGCTTTTGTCGCTCCATCTATTGTTAGGTTTCAACTTATACAATCTCAACACAGCGCTAAGCTTTGTAAACTTAGCACAGCCTGTGTATAACGGTATCTCAACATCATGCACAATGTTTCTAAAGATAGGAGGTGGATCGGTGTGCTCTACCCTACAACTATCCAGCATCACATCAACGTTGTCTACTGGAACTGGTTCGTTCACATCTATGTCATCGGAGGCAATTTCTTCTTCCACCCAAGCACTGCTATCGACATCTACTGGTTTCGAGTTTGAAATCTCTCCATGCCAGTGTCATTATGTATAGCCTTGTACAATCCCGTTGCACATGACATGACTTTTGATTTCCTCACCACAGTTGACTTTCAAGTTGTTACCGCAATGCCTACATGGATAGTAGAACCTATATGTAGGTTTTTTCCTATGTTCCTCGGCAAATCTAACAAACTGATCAAGACCAGATATAAACTCTGGGGTGCAGCGATTGCGAATGGACATCCATGATCTATCCATTCTATGATCAAAGTGAAAACAAGTATATATTAGGACAAGATTAGGGTATACACTTACATCCTATCCAATATTTACTCCAACAATCAAATGTGATGTCATTCTTATATATAATAAATGTGTACCACCTATCCCATCCTTGAACACCTAATCTCACTAGTAAGTGTATAATGTGTATTGGGTTTTCAAGAAAATTTCGGCAGTATTTCCTCGTTGTTCTCTAAGTACATATGTACTTAGAGAACAAACGGGGAAATGCTATTGAAATTTTCTCGAAAACCCAATACACATTATACACTTACATTCTAAGTGATATTAGGTGTTCAAGAACAGTCCCAAACCGGGGACTATCCAAGATTTACTCCTAATGAGTAAATCTTGGATGGGTTTCTAGGCCAACAAACACAATAATAGATATCTACAATGAAGTCGGACTCCATACAAATAGTATATAATTTAGTGATTTTTCATTCTAATTTATACCAATGTACAAGTAATATAAAGAACAATGATTGTTCACTTTCTAGGCCAACAAACACATGTGATGTCATTCTTATATATAATAAATGTGTACCACCTATCCCATCCTTGAACACCTAATCTCACTAGTAAGTGTATAATGTGTATTGGGTTTTCAAGAAAATTTCGGCAGCATTTCCCCGTTGTTCTCTAAGTACATATGTACTTAGAGAACAAATGGGGAAATGCTGCCAAAATTTTCTCGAAAACCCAGTACACATTATACACTTACATCCTAAGTGAGATTAGGTGTTCAAGAACAGTCCCAAACCAGGGACTATCCAAGATTTACTCCTAATGAGTAAATCTTGGATGGGTTTCTAGGCCAAAAAACACAATAATAAATATGTACATGTTAGGGTTTCATCACAATTAATGTTAGGGTTTCATCACAATTGATGTTGGGGTTTCATCAATGTTAGGTTTAATCAAATCAAATTAGGATGCTAGAATTGACAAGTTTAAATCTTATTTCAACATGCATCAAAATTTACTGAATTAAGTCAAACATTAGGATTAGAAGCACAAATATATGCAAGCAAAAAATTTGTTCATATCCTAGGATTAACATAAAGCATTACATAAAAATTTGTTAATATCCTTACCAATAGCAAGAACGGTTGTGGCTGTGTTGGCCTACCACGGTCGTGGCTGTGTTGTCCTACCACGGCCGTGGCTGTGTTGGCCTACCACGACCGTGTTGGACAGCACGGCCGTGGTAACGGACGTGGCTGTGTTGCCCTACCATGGCCGTGCTGTCCAGCACGGCCGTGGTAGGGCAACACAACCACAGCCTTTACCACGGCCGTGCTGTCCAGCACAGTCATGGTAGGCAACACAAACATGGCCGTGCTTGCATGTTGGTAAATAGCTAGGGAGAAGGAAGCAAAGAGGTAGCGCTACCTGGAGCTAGCGTGGAAAGCGCAGCGGCGAGCGGCGGCAGCAGTGGCGGCGGAAGAAGAGAGAGTAGAGCGGCGGGCGGTGAACAACAGTGGCATCTGGAATGAGCAGAGCAGCACGCGACACACCAACAGCAGCGGCAGCGGTGAGTAGAGGTGCACCAGCAATAGTGGCGCACCAGCAGCAGTGGCGGCGGTGAGTGGAGAAGCACCAACAGTAGTGGCGGCGAGCAGCAGCGGGGTCGTCGGGCAATTTCAGGACAGCGGCGGCGAGCAGCAGCACAACAATATCGTGATGAAACAGGAAGAAAGGGGGAAGAGTCGGGTGATCGGGATTATTAAGTTGATCAACGGCGTCGGATATCTACAAAACCAACGCCTATTATTATTTAGCGTCGGTTGATAGTAAAACACTGACGCCCAACTAGACAACCTTTACCCTAAATTATTTGGCGGGAACCATTATCAGCGTCGGTTATCGAAGGATAACCGACACTGAATGTGGGACTTTTCACGCAAATTTTCATTTTAAATAAGCGTCAGTGAATTGTTAAAAAACCGACGTTGTAGGTGACCTAAAATGTTTTCGCTCAAAAATTGGATTTCGAGGGTGATTTTAGGCGTCGGTCTGTTATAACCAGTCGACGCTGAATACAAAGTGGTACCCGTGTCTGGCTGGTCTTCGAATATAGATGTCGGTTTTCATAAATAACCGACCTCTTATATTATAGGCGTCGGTTTTCCTAAATAACCGACGCCCAAAAAAGCGACACTGAACGTTGTTTCTGTAGTAGTGCAACGAGGAAACCCACTAATCCCAATGTTGATTGCATGAGTTTTAGGGACAAAAAAGATACTTATGATGTTAATTGAAATCCAATTATTTGTTTCACATCAGTGCCACTTCTCCTATGTGAAAATCTAGATGATGAGAAGAAACGTGAGCCAGATCTTCTGCCTATTCTTGCACAACTGGTACTACATGTCTAATCCATAGGGAAATAGCCAATCTCCCCCAATCCACATTCATTACCAAAAATTCCTTCACTACTGAAGGAATATCTGTGGATATTATTGGAGGGACTGCGAGGTGAAATGAAATATGAAATCCCCTTGGAGATTCCACGACCACCCAACCATTGGGTTCACTATGAAGCTCTAGTAATCAAGGTTCCATCCCTCATACACATTCCATTCATCTAGACATTCTTTGAGATACCAGGGCCCCCTGGTTATCTCCACACTTTTCTCCCCATCCATTTTGGATTTGAGTTTTGCTCAGGACAAGAAAATTTTCAAGTTTAGGGTTAAGGTGGGTGGTACATACTCATTCCACTGTATCTATCTTAAATTTCTAATGTTATGTAGTTTAGCTTTAATTTTTTCAAAAAAATCCCTTGATTTGGGCCCTTACCTATTAGGACAGACGTTCATATAGTTGGCCATGACGATATGCATGCTTTTCACCCCATTGAAGGTTCAATTACTTTGGCAACAAAAATTATAAAACCATCCATTAATTGAAATTATCATGTCACGTAGGATCTTAATTGACAGTATTGTTTGGAAAATATGGCAAGCCATAGAGGACTGATAGGATTCAAAATCAATGGTTGCTTATCTAAAGTTATTTATCAACTTGAAAATTTTCTTGATTTTGCATAGCTCAGAATTAATTGACCCAATGTATGATACTCCCAATGCACCTAAATTCAAAAATGATTTTCACAAAGAATATTCTTTTCTACACACCCATTGCTTTCTAATCTCTCCATCTGCAAAAAAAAAGACAAAGTGCCAAAACCCTAAGTTGTGGGTGGCAACCTTCCCCTCTTCTGCTTCTTCCATTCCGCTTGTAATTAATTGGGGCATACCATCAAAAAGATGCCAATGAGCACCAAAAGAACAAAATGCTATCAATATAACTGAAGTACCTAAATAAAAAAAATCTCAACTTGAATAGAGGCGAGATAATTCTTATTACATACCTCTCTTCACTCTATTTATACCCAGGGGAAAAATACGCAAACCCAACCACTCAAAATAAGTCATGTTCTTGTGCAATGACTTGTAAGAGTATGCAGGAGTGCTAAATACAAAAGAGAATATGAAATCTATTTTATTGTGAGTCTTTTTTTTAGAAAACTAGAGAGTTATTTATTCATCCCGCTCTCTAGTGTAGGCCAGAGTAGTTCCAAGTTAATGTTAACATTATCTTGGATCCAAGGAGGTTTTTGAGTGCTAAAATTACATGCAAGAAAAGTGCACCTAGTTTATTTTGCTATTCCATCAGCAACATTGTTCGGTCACGTGGTATATGCACCACTCTGATCTGAATGAAAACAAAGCTGATGGATTGAAATTTCCTCCAAAGGGGCTGGAGCTTTACTGGTGAAGCTTGTCTATCTCTGAGCAACTACATAGATAATTTAGAATCGGTCATCAAGACTATGTTCAATAGACCAAGTTCATGTCCCAATTGTCCTCTAAGGAGGGCGGCTTGAACCTCAGCTTCAAGGGCTGAGGAGGAGAAGAAGGGAATGTCTTTCCCATAGATGCATTTTCCTGTTGGATCTATGACATGAATGTCTGCCCTGGCCCATTTGGAGCTTTGGTTGAAAGATGCGTCTATGAAGATAATTGTGTCATAGTCATTCGGTCTGGAGAAAGTGGCTTGCGGCTGCATTGTGTATGAACCTGTCTTACCAGTAAGACTGAGGATAGCTCTAGTCCTCTCTTTGATGAATGCGATGTTGCGGCTGCGTCAAAGTGGTGTATTGTTATGGATTCATTCGTTCCGCATCTGCCAAATGTTTCATCATGCGATGATGTTTTGGAGTTCTTCCTTCCTACTATAGTTGTTGACAATGATATCCTCTACCCACACCTCCTCAGTCAGGGTGAAGAAGTCTCTGCGGACCCCTAGACCATACCAGATTTTTCGGCTAACTGTGCAATCTCGCAAGCAGTGCAAGAGAGTTTTAGGATGATTGTTATAGATCGGGCATGTGACGGTGTCGCTTCTCAGCCTTGGTTAGCAAGGCCCTGTGTTGAAAGAGTCAGGCAAAAATACAGATGCGTTCAGGGGCCCAGGGTTTCCATACGGCGTCCCACTTCCCCGGGGTAGGCACATTACGATCCGCATGAATCCAAGCATAGGAGGATTTGACAGTGAACCTATCAGATTCCTCATGAAGACAAGACCAAGCATCCTCACCCCAGTTTTCCACTGGGGGAGGGATTGACCTGACTTGGTCTGCCATACCTACTGGAAGGTAGTTTTTGATAAAGGACATGTCGCATTCTCCATCGGTCTCGCACATGGAACACACATTGAGATCCATGAGATCAGTAGGGATATGCCAGGCCAGATTAGAGATGAGGATTGAGATGCCATGTATCCATTTGTCAGACCAAACATTGGTGTTCATTCTAGAGTTGATGACTTTGTGTCTAATGGTCAAGAGCATGTTGTTGTTCTTCTTGATGAAAGCCTAGGCTGAGGAGCTAGGTTTCTTACTGATTATGTTGCCACATATGTTTTTCCTTCACCACGTTAACCCATAGTGCAGAGTGACTGTTCATGAAGAACTAGATATTCTTGAGCATGAGGGTCGTGTTATGATCTCTTGCATCTTTGATTCCTAGTCCCCCCATACTTTTAGGTGAGGTGACCTTCTTCCAGGAGACTAGGGAGAGCTTCTTTTGATCTCTCCCACCCGACCATATAAAGTTCTTGACTTGTTTGTTGATATCGTCACAAAGGGCAAGCGACAAGCAGATAGTTTGCATGGTATATGAAGGTATGGATTGTAGGGTAGATTTCACAAGACTGATTCTTCTTACCAGGGAGAGGTGTCTGGCTGACCAACTAGTCATACTCTCCTTAATGGATTTGGTGATTTGTTGATGCGTTTGTTTATTGACCCTATGATGAAGGATGGACACGCCAAGGTAGCACCCTAGGTCTTCGGTGTGATCAATATCAATATGCCTACAGAAAGCCCGCCTTTCCATTCTTGAGATGTTCAACGAGAAGCAGCATCTAGACTTTTCTTTGGAAATTACTTGGTCTGATGTTGCAGCAAAAGAATCAAGAATATGTAGGATGTTACTCGCCTAAGATGGGTCTACCTCTGCCATAAGAATTATGTTGTCCGCAAAGAACACATGAGAAAGAGGAGTTCCATGTCTTGCAAGACGAATGGGTTTCCATTATGAGATGGAGATGGACTGGTTGATGGCCTATGAGAGGTGTTACATGTAGAGAACAAACAGATAGGAGCTAAGGGGGTCTCCCTAACGCACACCTTGGGAGGGTTGGAAGGGATGCATCAGTTCTCCTTCCCACAAGATGGAAGTGTTGTAAGATGAAATGATATTCATGACCAATTTAATGGTAATGTCCGGGAGCCCAGTTTTGAAAAGTGTATCTTTGATGAATGTCCAATGCATTCTGTCAAAGGCTTTGGAGAGATCAAGTTTTATACAAACCCATTTTGTCCAACCCAATTTTTGTTTCATGGAGTGGATTACTTCCTGGACCAGTAGAATGTTGTCACTAATCTTTCTTCCCGGGATGAAGCTAGACTGTGTAGTAGAGATCCAACTGTCGAGATGAGGCTTAATTCTCTCTACTAGGATCTTTGAAATGAGCTTAAAGTAATAGTTGTTAAGTGAGATGGGTCTTAGGTCTGAGCAACTCGTTGGTTGTCTGGTCTTGGGAATAAGAACCATATATGAGTCTTCCATACACTGATTAATGGTTCCCTTGTTGAATGCTTCATGTATTGTGCAAATGATAGAGCTACAGATCATAGTCCAGTGGGACTGTAGAAAGCCAGCGTGCATCTCATCTAGTCCAGGAGCTTTGATCGGCGCTAAGAGAAAGACAGTTTGCTTGATCTCTTCTGGTCCAGGTGTGTGGGCAATGAAGTTAAGCTATTGTGGAGACAACTGGGTGAAGCAGCTGACAAAACTATCAGTGTCATTGGCAGGTGTTGTGCAACTATTTGTTGTCATCAAGGAGATGAAGTAATGTCAGACCATGTTCTTGAGCATTGTAGGCTCATCTATCCATGTGCCCTCTTCATCACGCAGCCTGTTGATCTTTGTGAAGTGTCATCTTGCTTTGACAAAGGCATGGAAGAATTTGGTATTCCCATCGCCCGCTTAGAGCCAATCGATATGGGATTTTTGATGCTAGTCCATCTCCTCTTGGAGTAAGATAGCATTGTATTATTCAGGTAAAGAGATACACAAGAGGTCATTAGTAGAATGGGGGTATTTACTTTGCAATACCTAACATCGATCCAACTTCTGAAGGAGCCTTTATTTCTTTTTTTTCTTGGCTTGCCTTGAGTAGGCTTCCCATTTGATACCCACCCTTTAGAATATAGGCAGCGCTTCCGGCAGAGGCAAGTCGCTATGCCAATGGGGCAGTAGCTCCTTGTAGAATTCAGGCATGGTAGACCAGTTGGCTTTTGTTCTAAAAACGTGCTTCCATACTCCTTGCTTGTTGATGTTGGTGATGAGTATAGGATTATGATCGGAGTACAAACAGGGTAACATAGTTGTATTGTATCCTCCATCTGTACTAATCCAGCCATTGTTGGCTATAACATTGTCTAACTTTTCAAAAAGATGGCACCGCCTGAACGTGAAGAAGTTCCCATGCATTTGCATCTCGGTCAGGCCGATATTCATTAGGAGTTCATTGAATAATCAGTTGTTGCAACGGTTGAAGTGGGGGCCTACTTTTTTATCTATAATGTCGAGCATGGTATTAAAATCGCCTATGACTGCCCATGCACCGGGCGTAGTAGGGGCAATCTCTGAGAGCCTAGACCATAGCAGGCATCATTTAATAGGGTTGGGGCTTCCATAAATGAAGGTGATGTGCCAGGAGTTGTTGATGTTGTAGTTGATAAGTTGTATGTGGTTATGGATGATATCAACAATGCAATGGGTAGAGTCCTATAGGATCCAAATGCTGCCAGAGAATCTGAGTTCCTCGATCCTGTGAGAAAAAGTATAGCTAAGTTTTCCTATTATGGTGTCAGCATATTTGCCACTACATCGAGGTTTGATGATGACCAAAATTCTGATCTTATGGATGAGTTTGTATTCTTCGAGTAAATGAATCTTGTCCTTGGAGCGAGCTCCTTGGACATTCCAGAACAGGATGTTCGGCATTAATGTACAAGGGAGGGGGTGGGACTTTTTTTAGTTGATTGCCAAACACATGCCTACCACCTAGCCAGAATTGTCTGGAGGTGGCACCTCACCGAAGTTCACATCGGGAGCGTCTTCCATAATCTGGTTGGGTTCATCAAAGATGTGTTGTTTCTTGGAATGATTGTCATCAGAGTTGTTCAGCAGTTGGGTGAGCTTCCCGTTCTTGCGTTCCCTCCTTGGGCTGACTGTGACATTGTGTAAGATCACCTTGTGGTTTCTTAGTAGGACTCCATTACCTGCTCCCACCTCCCCCCATTGGAACTCGTCGGGTGGCCTGCTGGAGTCATGGGTAGAGGTGCCCTTGAATACAAAGGTGCCTCCATCGTTGGGGATGGTGTGACGGCCTTCAGAGACCTGGTCATCGATTAAGATCACCGCCGTATTGTTGGAGGATTGCAGTTTGCTCGCTTGGCTCTTGGCTATCTTCTTCTTATTCTTGCAGTGAACAATTGTTTCCCAATCGTCCTCCTCTTTGTCCATCGCGTTCTCGCCCGAGGGTGTGGCTTCCTTCTAGATGTTCCTTGCTGCGGAGGCCTTGCACATCTTGTAGGGAGCGTTCTACTTTCCGGACGAGCCTTCCTTTGTGGCTTCTAGCCGCCTAACAGGCTTTGGAGCATGGATGGACTGCGTATAGGTAAGGGGCGGAATTGGAGGTCCCGCACTGGATGTGGATGGTTCTGCAAGGAGGAATGATTTGAGAAAGTTGCATTCTTTGTCTTCATGGCCCATCCTTCTGCATTTCATGTAGACTACAAGAAGTTTTTCATACTCTAAATGATAGTGTTCGCCATTAAGAAGGATCGTCGGAAGTAGGGGTTGTGTTTTGTCTACTTCCACGGTGAGACGGGTGAACTTTCTGCGGTCTCCAGTCGACGTTGTGGCGTCGATTTTTATGGTCTTCCCTACTAGGTTTCCGATGTTGACCAAGAGTTGGTTATGATAGCGGAAGACTGGGAGGTCCACCACACACAGCCAAACTACAACCTTGCATGGTATGTTGTCGGATGGGTGGAAGTTCGGGTTCCATGACTGCACAGATAGGTAATTGCCAAAAATTACCCATGGTCCTCCTGTCATAGCTTTGACGAATTTGGCGTTGTTGCCCAGTTGAATAATGTAATAGCCCTTTTCGAGATCGAACACCTTGAATGAGTCAGACGGATTCCGGACGATGGTGAGTCTGTTGACCAGGATTTGGAACCCTATGCTGCCGCCTAGCATCTTGACGATGAATGTGTGCTTGAAGGGTTCCAGCAGTTGTGCCAAGGAGTTAGGGTTGAACATGATTGCAGGCAGTGCCCCACTTCTCTCGATGGTGATGCCATTCAGGGACAAAGTGTCTGGGGACACAACTTTGATTTGATCAGATACCTCCTGTCTGGTCATGGGATCGTGATAGGAACGCTCTGCTATGAGTGGTGTCTCTGATGTTTTGGGTTGGTTGTTGACAATGTTAGCGGTGGCTCGGCCATCAACTTCTGATGGATCCTTTCATGCTTGTGCCTGGCCCCATCCTCTATGGCCTCCCAAGCGTCCTCCTCTTCCCCGACCGCCGTCACCCCCACGGGCAAACCCTAGCAGAGGGTCCATAGGGGGAACCATTTCCTTTATAGGTCTTGAAGTGGAACTAACTAGTGAAATAATCTTAAAGTAGGGAATATGAAAACTATTGGCCATGAATTCGTGAAGTCAAGGTTGCTTGGCCATATAAGGAGGAAGGACTTAAGTGGTGTTATGGGAGTGAGGATGATGGGTTAAAAGTATTATGTGACAGTGTTTTAAATTCAATATTGCTCGAGGATTATCATTTTAGGGTATTTTAATATGTGCATATTTATCCATCATTATTGTATATTTTTTATCTCTCTTTAGGATCATTTCATTATTATTATTTATGCTTAAGGCTATGTTTAGTACATGGTTAATCATAGTGATAGGGGATGATGATGAAACAAAATTGTTGTTTGGTAAGCATGCTGATTGTGATAGGGAATTTTTACATAGTGAATCCATTGTGAATTTTAGTCTGTTCTTTGTCCCCATGGAAAATCATGGTGAATGATGGTGAATAATGTTGTTTTTAACTCTCCATTAATATATGGACATATGCGCAAAGAAAAATTCGACTATATTTTTCCTTCCCTCCCATGTAACATTTCCTTTCAAGATTTCTTTCCCGCCAACAAATTTTGACTTCCCACCAAAACTTAAATATTATTTATATATCTTATTTTTTCAAATAAAAAATTTCCCATTATTTTTTTTGTTAATATACCCATTATCAACTAAAAATATTTATTTATTATTAAAAATCTCCCTTCTAACAGAAAAATTTCCCACCACAATGTTTCTCTCCAAGACAAGTTTTCTCCCTCCAAGACCAAATTTCCCACTACACCTTTTTCTTCCAAGACACCTTTTTTCCCTCTAGGACAACATTTCCTGCCACACCATTTTCCCTCCAAGATAGAGTTTCCCACTAAATTTTTTTCTTACAAGACAAATTTTTTTGTCAAATTTTTTTCCCTCCAAAGAAATGTTTCCCGCCACACCTTTTTCCTCTAAGATATCTTTTTCCATCCAAGATAATGTTTTCCACCACACCATTTCCCCCCAAGATAAAATTTCCCACTAAATCTTTTTTTCTACAAGACAAAGTATCCCGTCAAATCTTTTTTTCATCCAAAAAAAATTTCCCACCACACTTTGTTGTCCAAGACACCTTTTTTCTCCACATAGATGTTTCCCGTCAAATCTTTTTTACCATGACATGAGCGATATCAAGTCATATGCAATATGATTGAGAAAAATTGATCATCTTGTATTTATCAAGAAAATATTTATGGTGAAATATTTTTGTTTTCATACATTTTCAATGAAGTATTTCTTTGCAATGATAATTAAGAAATATTACTTGCAACTGAAGAGTCTCTTTGATATTTCTTTAAATTTATTAGTTCATAATCATACTAAAATTTGATGATAGAATATTTGTGTTATTCATGACATAAAAAATGTTCATGTACGAAGTGTTTAATTAATAAAATTTATATTAGTATGAGGTGTTGTCTATAAGAATCATTCTTTATCCCATCAACGTAACCATGTAACTGATAACATTTTTTAAAATATTTCCCCATCCCTTTCACCATCACCATGCAGGTGTTACCAAACTATAATTTTTAGCAATTTCACAATCACTTTCACTATCACTATCACCTTCATTGTCACCATCACCATGTATTTTGTCACCACGTACCAAACACAACCTAAAAGTTAATCTGTTTAGTTTAGCTTTTCTCCCTTTTATTTAGAGTTTTTGCTAGTTTTCAGCTGACTCTAGCAAGGAAATAATCAAAATCCAAAGACTCAGATTACAAGTTGATTGACTCAGATCATCAGTAGACCAACTGAGATCATGAGTTAATAGACTCACATCCAGACTCATCCAAATCACTATGGCAAACAACCATTCTAAGGTTTCATCAAACCAACACCGACATTAAATACAGTGATCGACTCAGATCATGAGTCGACAGACATGGATCACAAATTGACCTATGAGTCGGCTGACTCAGATCACCAATCCATCTACTCGCACCGAGATCTAATAAAAATTCAAATTAAGAAGGTGGTTATTATAGTCAAACTTTGGTCAAAGAAGATCCAACAGCCAACACCACCACAAATCTTCATTTCTAGGGTTTTTGCTCCTCCTTTCTCCCTATGAAAGAAAAGTGAATCACTTTTTATATGTCTTATTTGAGGATTTCTATTGTAATCTATGTTGGATTATTCTTATACATTATCTTTGATTAGTTCTTTACTGGGGCATGGGGAGTAACCCCATATCTTGTTATCTACATCAGTTGTATTAACTCCATTATTTTAGTGAAGGATTTTTCCCAAATCGTGTTTTCTTCGATCAAAGGTTTTAGACTATATTCTTGTGGGGAAACTGAGATCTTGGATCCTAATAAGGACAAATACATAATTTCTTGACGTGGTTTTATGATCTTTTATCCTTCAAATCCACACTCATTTTCTAGTTGAAAGGATTATATTGTCGTAGAGATGCAAAATCTCGGGTCTCTAATATGACGAATGCATAATATTTTGACATGATCACCTGGTTTAGATTATGATTTTGTTATCTAGATAACTTTTTTGTTATAATCTATGGCAACACGAACACCTTGATCCATGGTTTCGAACATTAGGAAGGGACCCACATATACTTGACGCGATCACCTGATAGAAACTTGTTATATGATTGGATGAGGATCCTCAAATCTCGCGACCTTGAGTTTGAGAGAAGTATGGACTTTGTGTGATTTGTGCTCCCATAGGACCCAACTGCACATAATCCTGATTCAATCATTAAAATAAGGAGTTGGATCGGCTAATGTAGGAACATGGTTTATGGTGGTGATCTTCCAGACCCCCAGTTTCCTTTTATCAACTTGTGCAAATAGAATATGATTATTTATAGTAGCATGTACATGTGCAATACCATAATAATTGGGTGCACATTTCCATCTTGAGTGTGCCTTTCTATTTGTATTATATATATTGGGTTCGCCTTTCCGTCCAGGGTGCACCTTTCCACCCGACTTAGGCTTGAGATTTTATGGGTGTCAGTCCTTCATAAATAAAAGTAGTCTAATTGTTTTACATGCATAAATTATTATTTGTTAATGTCTTTATATGGAAAGAATTATTATGTTAATCTTATCTTATTAATAAATTCCTCATATACTGACTTTCTTATGAAATTTATATTCTCTTGATATCTACTTGATTAGTACTTTTCCTCTTCTATGGGAAGCCTTGTTATATTTGATGTTCTTTTTCTCTTATTGCTCAAATATTGATTAGTATACACATACTATCTTTTATATCGGCAACATCCGTTTTGTCTTCTTTTGTGGGGTATGCTTCCGCCCAAGGTGCAGGACATAGTGGACATGACATTCAGATGTGGACCTAGCTTTTAGACCTGACTCGTGTGGAGACAAATTTGAGATAGTTTAGATATCCCTCTACTTAGATCATGATGATGTTATTACTATCATGTAATCCCCTTAATGGGAGAATTGTTTTAATCTTGTATTAATTTGAATGTAGTCAATACTAATCCATTGTCATACTTTGCTTACTTTGCATACCATTATTTCAGAAATGAAATATGTAAACCTATTCCAACATGCTTTTTAGAGTGTTTGGATTAGATGGGTTTATCCCTAAAATTAAGTAGGGAGTGGATCTCCTATTGGGTCCCACCCCTTATAGCATCACCCTCTAATAAAATTTATTCTTGTATGAAAAATTGAGGCTAGTATGTTAGATCTTATTACTTTTCCTTACATTAATAGTAACTTGAATGCACACACACACAGACACACAGATATATATATATATATATATATATATATATATATATATATATATATATATATATATATATATATATATATATATATATCCTCAATTAGTTAAAACTTCCATTGACATGTGACACTTCTCTCTTTAACTATGTGGTTTAGGAATGGGGAAAGGACTATCTACTAAGGCGTGATGTAGTCACCATCACATGTAGTTGTTATTGTGAGCTAAATGTGCGTGACCATTTTGGGTTTGCACTAAAATGGGAATATATTATGATCTATATAGATGAGCCTGAACAAGGACTTCAAGAGGATAAATGGGTGAGATCTTAAAAGGAATTACTCAGAAACCCATATCACCAAGGTTTTGGTGTTACATCTTATTTAGTACCAATCCATCTCTACAACACACTTGTATACCACACTCTGACCAAGAAAACATGACTTCTGCAAACACCTTCCATACAACACAACCATACACTTCCATTTCACCTGCAAAACCCATCCTAAGAAAATATATACTACAAGGATAGGCTTTCAGTCATGCCACAATGTTTTGAAGCTCGATATAGATTTGGATCACCACGGTCTGTTCAACCTATATTTTTTACTTTGATTTCCCCAACTACCTATATCTATTAATGGTTCACAGCTTCCCTACATAACATTTTAAAGATGTCTTACATATGAGCTAGTAGTTTTGATCTCTAGATCGGGGGATATGTCCCTTGATCCTACTACTTGTTATTCTGATATTGTTGTTCAATGCAGATATAAACTACTACCTCTTACCCACTATATTAATATATTAAAAGTATCTAAAGGAATTCATGACGGTAACACCTTGTCATGAACATAGGTAGATGAGAAGATGTGTCTTGACTCTGACGAAGTCCACATTTATTCTTAAGATATTCATGTCATAACATTCATGTATTGATCATTATCCCCAACAAAGGTGGTGTCCACTAAATTTCCATGCCTGGTCAAAATTCAAGAAAGTTTGTTTAGGAATAGTGACAATTGACTCCAACTATGTTTATCTTTCTAATATATCATAGTTTCACGACATGTTACAATTAAATAATATATTTGTTTTATACCTATGTCAAAATTCATAGAACTATTTTACACCCAAATATAGATTTAGTGTGTTCAACATTAGTAGTAGTGTTTGGTCCAAACTGACATACCAAATCCACATATTTTGAAAGGTCTATACTCCACTACACCTAAATTGTACACTTGGGAGTTATAGATATTTTGTGATCAATTGTTAATGTAGAACTTCATACATTACCATAAAGAGAAGGATCATGTATTCAATTGTATACAAATTGTAGCTCTCGTGCTCTATCACCAAAATTTCAACCACAAATTGAGTGAAAATCTAATTCTTTTTGTATGTAACAAAATGAGGAAATATAGTTTATGAACTGTTATATTCTTAAAAAACAAGTATATCGTATAATTCAAGCCATTCTATAATATTTTATTCCAGTTATGAATGTGGGATGGAGTAAATGTAAATAAGTATAAATGTGAAATAAGCATCATGATGATGATACTGAAAGCATATGACATTATTTAGGGAAGTGACATGTAAATTAAGGATGAAAATGAAATGTGCATCACAAAATTAAACATATTTAGTAGGATGAGATAAGCAATATATGAATCAAATAGTGTATTTTTTATTTTCAAGTCATTTAATCTCTCATATATTTTTTATTCGTATTGCTTAAACCCCAATAATCCATAATTTTTTAGTTTTAGGATTATAATTCTGAATAAGAATTATAGCCTAAAGGTTTTATGGGGGAAACCTTATGATATTGATAATGTCATCTAATTGACTATCCTAAACTTTTGGATGGTTTTAAACTCTAAAGAGGGAAAAAATCTTATTGGATTCTAGGGATCGTGTGAAGATTTATTAAAATAAAAAAAATGTAAAATACACATGGCATACAAAGAGTTATTAGCTTCATGATATCACTACGTTCTTAGGAGTTTGATAGATCTATAGCTTCAATTTGTATAACAGTCCCGTTGATAAGTCATAAAAAAGTGGTGATCTATATGTAACTAATAGTAGACCCCAAAATAAAACTTACATGTTAATAAACCCCCTATAATGGTATACTCTGATCGACCAAATTGTAAAGGGATCTTGATAGGACTGATAGCCCCAATGTCTTTTTCTTTGGGCGATATATTTCATTGATTGTAGAATAATTAGGTACAAACTTGTTTATGGGGATGATAAAGTAAGTACTCCAGACAAGGATAATATATGTTATTGTTAATGTTGTTCCTATGTAAGGTACTAATAAGTGAGTCAAAGCATTGTAAGTGATATGTGAATAATTATTTAAAATGATATATTGCTTTGAGTTATCTACAATATGAGAATGGAATTGATACCCGTATATATGATTGAGTGTATTTCATCCCATCAAAGTGATTTGATATTAGGACTTCAAATTTGAAAATTACTACTAGTCATCTACTTTTATTTATTATTTCTAATTAATATTGAAGTATGTTATCTATTTGAGTGGGATCTTTCAATACACTAGGGATCTACATGAATCACTTGTAAGTTTATTTTACATTTTTAGATCTAGTGAAAGACATAAAAGGAGGAGATGATCAAGAAGTTATAAAGTATAACACAACATTATAGAATATCTTTACTCTCAACACATAAGAATCTAGAATATCTTTACTTTCAATTTTCCAATGTGACTATGTGGACCTTTGGCATCATATGACATATCATACCTATTATATGTGAAGTGTTTGAGAAATTAATTTGTGGATTATATTATAACATTTTTGTATAAGAGATGAAAGAGATTTTAATCCAATCCATCACTTTATAAGTATTGATATTTATAATGACTTGATATATGTCAAAGTCGCGTGACAATATGGGTTCGACCTAAAAAATTGCAATTTATGTCATTTACTTGGATGGTGGGATACAAAACTATGATATAAGATTATGTTGCATTGTTGATTGTATAGGTTGAATTAAAGTGTTGGATCAAACTCCTAAAAGAAAATGGTAAAAAATTCTATTATATATTCTACCCACTTCACCCTTGAATTTTGAATGTATGAAGAGTTATTAGGACTATTTTAGGAACTATCCTTATAGTTAAGCATTATGTTTAAATTTCACAAGGTATCTATGACTATAGGTCTTTCTATTCCTAGAAAATAGGAGACCAAATAGTTAGATGATAACATATTCTAATCTTAAAATCAAGGACTATGGCATGGGAATTTTTTGACAATGACGTAATTAGTAACCTAAAGAATTATAGTGTGAAAAAAATCTCTCTGGTAGATCATCGACTTGATATCCAAAAACAATATGCTTTAGTGATACAAAACAATAAATAAATAGTTGAACATGCACTTATAAATCATCCAAAATTTGCAATACTAGCAGTTTGGTTCAAAACATTTTTGGCCTACTAACTAATAAATTAGGACCAACATGCATCTTTCAAAATACTATCAATATAAATTTTTATTTTAGAAAATCATGGTGCAATGTTATATAGTCCTCTCTCCTTGTGTACACTAAATAGAAATAACTTCATCATGCATATAACAGGAATGAAGTGCACAAATAATAGTTATATCATATGAAGTAGAAAGGACCTCTGAAAGAGGTTGAATGCAAACCCATTCAAAACATTTGATTCTTTAATGCTACTTAGCTAGGGAATCTATAGCAAAACTTTGAGTTTTACCTATCTATGCAAACTCGTCACACTATCCTTTAACCATAAAAGTCACAATACTCCTCTTCCAAATAGCTAATGTGGTAGTAGATTCATCATATTTTATAATCGATGATACTTCCAAATTATAAAAATCTGAATCCATATCAATCCTTCTGCATTTGACATCCCATTCTATCTCTAGGGCTTCCAATGTTTTCACAATCTCTACCTCTCGTACTACGCAATAATCATTAACCTTCCCCACCCCTCAACCAATTATTTTACTATTTTACATGCCACCAAACCAATAGCTATCTTGTGTTTTCTATCTTTCGCATCACATGTGAGCTTGATCCACCATTGTGGCGGCTAGATCAAGCTCAATTTTGACATTTTTGAAATGTTCTCCTCGTTGTCTTACCAGTGTGACTTACATATCATGCCTATCAAGAAATGAACATTACTACACACCTAAGCCCATGTGTGTTTTCTGGTGATCAAACCTTCACAATTCCTGCATTACCATATAACCTAGAATTCGACAACAAAACCTTCAGTACAATGGACACCAATGACATTGTCTTTTAAACATCAATTAATTGATTAGAAAAAAAAGTTCCAGACCTTATTATCTAGCTAGGTCTTGCATCAAATGTGCATTTTATATGTACAATCATGCCATGCATGCAATAAGTGTTCTTGACCCTCCTTGAATTTGTAGCATGTATGATTATGGTGAAGTGCTAATAATTCCATCTAAACATGATCTTTATGTCATTGTGGGCCACCAATAACAAGAAAGTTTTATACTTGGGCGTTAATGTGACCTTCTAGATTCTCCTCCACTTGTCAATTTTTCTTTGTCCCTTCCATCTCTTGACAATATTAGTGTCGGGAACGAAACCAAACCAAACCATTAAAATCAACCAAACCAAACCAAACCAAATTGACCATTTTAGATTGATTTTACAAGGGTGAATATTTTGGTTTGATTTCAAAAAGTTTCAAACCATTGAACAATGGTTCAATTCCATTTGAGGATGAAATTTAACCAACCAAACCAAACCAATACATATGTCGATATATTGTTAAAATATATACTTATATTGTGCACTTGCCTTAATTAAATTGTATGATACTTAATAAGTTTATGTATGTTAGTGTGTGAACCTAAAGTTAACAAATGAAACTAAGTTTTATAAAATTTTAAATTATGCGGTATAAGACATACTTATTTGAAGTTAGCTAGACATGGTATACTTATAGTGTGGTATAAAATATATTTGAAGTTAGTTGGATAGTATCTACTTATAGATTACTTATGTATTCTTATATTATCTATTTCTAAACACTAGTTTTTAATCTAAATTTTCATAATCATGTAAGATATATTGACTAAGATAATAAAAATGTTAATTTTTTTCAAAAAAAACATAGTATAAAGTTTTATAGTTTAGTTTAAAAAATAACTAAACCAAACCATACAACAAACCAACAGTTCAGTTATGTTTGGTTTGAACTAGTTGGAAGTTCAGTATGGTTTGAAAATTTCACAAAGTGATATGTATGATTTGATTTATAATTATAATAGTAACCCAAATCAAATTGAACTATGCCCACCCTTAGATAATATAGTAAGCCAGTTGAGTTGAAATTCAATTGTCACCCTTAGCTTTTGAGCACCAAGGGTCATCATCCTTAACATTGACCAGAGGTGACTAGTTTAGCACATGACTTACAACTTCCTCAGGTAGATATATCTATAAGAAATCTATATCCCAACCACCTTCTAGACTCACAATAATGACTACTTGTGTATCTTTGATTGGCACATGAATCTCTATATGGAAGACAAATTAGAAACACAGAAATCCCAACAACCAATTATATGTCCATGCTTTAAGAATTAATCCATTAATGATGTTTACTACCCTACTTCCATTTTAATGATTGTCTAAAGGTAGATCACATCTCGACACAAACCAGTATATCTATATCTTAAAGATTTGGTGTAGGATCAATATTTTCTTCTTATAGCATCACACCACAATTATTTTCCTCTATATAGTACTTCCCATGCCTTTTTTAAAGAAATTCTGACATAATACTAAGAAGTTGTTGCCAGAGGATGAATCAAGCAACAAGTGGCATGTGCTACAAAAAAAGACAAACAAGTCATTTATGTCAATGAGAAGAATGACAAGCCAAAGATATTGGGTTTTACATGGTCAGACTAGGCAGTGAAAACAAAAAAAATACTTGAACAGAAACCCATAACCAGTAGTTCACATCAATATCTATGTAATGGGAAGGATGGTTTTAGCAAGATATACCTGAGACTGTGGTTGACTGTCGTCCTCCTGAGCGGTAGAAGTTTCATGCCTCTATAGATAGTCCACACGAACTATCGGGAACTCTAGTCATCCTGAAGAATCGACTAGAAGGAGTTGTCCCCTTCTCTCAGTGTACTAGTGACCGACACACTCTCCCACCACCAGTTACTTTTCTGTAGTTGTCTTTCCCTCGTTGTTCCTCTCTAGATGGGTATAACTTGCTTGGGCTCTCTCGATTACTACAACCAGAGAGGACAACAACTTTGTAGAGCAACTGATGTTCTGAGTTGTGTCTCTAGAGAAGCCCCCTTGTACCCCTTTATTTATTGTAGAGGGTAGGGTTAGGGTTCACAGTCTGTACGAGAGTAGAAGGGTCTGGAATTTCCATGAATAATTTGCACTGTGGTAGGTGAACTGGTCGTTTCATAACTAAACCGGTCATTTGGGTGTGTGAGCCGATCAGTTCACTAGTGAATCGGTCGGTTGGGAGTGTGAGCCGATCGATTCACCCAGTGAACTGGTCAATTCACATCCCAAACCTTCCTACAATTGACTTTCCTTATTCATTTCTAATTAACACAAATATTAATTCTTGTCATAATCAAATTGAAAAAGTGAAACGAAAAACTTTTCTCACAAATTAGGAAAACCCAACACTGCTCATTTGGTCCAAGTGAACCGATCGGTTCACCAGAGTAAATTGGTCATCTCACTGACCATGAGCCGATTAGTTCACCCAGTGAACCGGTCGGTTGGTGGTCCAAATTATGCAGAACACAGTCAATTCAGTTCTCAATCAATCTAACACTCTAATTAGTTTGTTCAACACTTGAAATTGATGATTCTGAGTCTAGTCTATTGATTGAATGTTTGATTAAGTACCTAAACACTATAGTAATTAATCCAAACATTATTCATGGATAAACCCCTCTTCCAGGTTAATCCTATGTGTATGACCCTATAGGTCCCATTTCACGTTGGCAGTGAATGTCCATAACTAGATTATGAAATCACAAGTAAAGAGTGGTACCTAGTCACACATCAGTCCTACCAAAGTAAAAAGGGAAGTTGGAGAACAACTTTCAATCCTACAGTCTGTGATTGGTGTTCCAGTGAATGTATAATTCCTTTGTCTCTGATATCCTAAATAAACTCAAGGCATGGAGTTGTCATTCTTTCAACATTCATTCATGATTCTTGAACTAGAGCATACTGTCTGAGATATGTGTGACATCAATATCATATATTGATTAACATGTGCATGCACTTACCTTTCTCGGTCTCGCTTATCAAGTGGTTTGGACATCATACTCCCTTAGGAGGGACAAATCCCATATCTATCACTCACAGTCTATATCATGCGCCAAGGTCACCCAATCATCACCGTTATAATAACCCATGTTTCAGGACTACGTTTAATGATGTCAAAGTGTACCCAATCACATTCGACGAGTGAAGTGATTTCAGCTCTAAGAATCACAATCACCACCATCACTATGATAGATGATTTTGACTACCTTGTCACGGTTCCATGTGTCACTCTCATGGTGGGTATGTATGATAACTGTTCTCTAACATGTATCTATGTGCTTGTTTTGATATCATATATCATGAATAATGAGACACTATCATCAACCAACACACACTCTAGTCTTGATGTGTCATTGTTGTCTATCAACCTTCCACAATGACATCTGACTAGGGACATAACAAGAATGTACATACTCTTAGCATCTGTATGACCTCATTGATCAGGTCCTTAACCTAAAGACATACATCATTGAGTATTGTCATTCTTTAGACATTCGTTGTTCTCCATCATTTATCTCATAATTGATTGAGCTAGAATAAATTGGAAGCTTGCCTTTAATATTTATCAAATCAATCAGAACCTATTCCAATCCAATCATCATATGATTGACTCTCTGGACATACATACCAACACTCCCACTTTCACTTAGAGACAATCACATTTGAATCATATTCTTAGTGATCTCTAAACATGTCCTACATGTTTCTGTTGCACTAGTGCTAATCCAATGAGTTAGCAACATTTTGCTTTAGTCAATATATTGCATGTTTCACATCTCTTTGTTGTATGACATTTTGTATGAGATGGAGTTGCCGTAATATGCAATCTGATATTCCTTTCCTAACAATTAGCTCCATAGTTTGACTTAGTATTTCTACTTTGTCATCAAAGGTTGGAATATCTATAAGTTCATCTATATGAACTTCTAGATCCATATAGTATCCTTTGTTGTTCATAATACAAGGATACTCAATATAAATTTTAGAATTAAATAGACTTTTAATTTTACTTGGAACATTTCCACTTAAGAACTCTTGTTCACTTTACAATTGAATTATAACTTTTATATTTTGCATTTTGCGATCATTTTCCTACCATTTTTGGAAGCTTGCATCAGTGTAACTCATTTACACTCAACTCTTCCTTTTATTACCATAGGACTAATCCTTTAATACTTCACAAGTACTTAAATAAATTCTTTATGATATTCTAGGGACTCTCACAGGAAGTAGACATACATCCACTCATCATGTCCAATACATACGAGATAACTGGATGAGTATATCATATTGTCATGTCCAATACATACAAGATGACGAATGCATATATATTCTTGTCATGTCTAATACATACAAGATAATGGGATGATTACATACATGATAGATCCAATTGTGAAGCAAAAGGCATCTATCTATGTGTTCCAAATCTTCATAAGAATTTGGGACACTAGATATTTGAGAGACTAACTCCATGTAATATGGACATGCTTTCTCCCACTGAATGTTTTCATACTGAACCCTTTAGTACAGACTTCCAATGTACGCTCTCTCTTTATCTGGTCAAGCTACTTTTGAGAACTATCTCTATAGGTCTCTATTCCTATCACATATGACATTTCTCTTTATTCCTTAAAAATGGTATTTCCACACCAGTTTCATTTTATTCCTCATCGTCACGTTACACTCCCACTAAATCTTTGTAATCAAATATCCCTTCTTTATTTTGATATATCATTCAAACCTTTTGACTATATAATCAAAGTAAAGACTCCAGTTCAGAAGTATTTGTATTTAATCAATCATATTGATTAATCTCTTGTAATTTATAGACTACATTTGCATTAATAGAATTATAAAACCCTTCAGATTGTGTCACATACACAGCCTCATGTTATTCCTACTAGGAATGTGGTTTTAATATCCATATGTCAAATTTTATAGTCTTCAAGTTCCAATAGCAAGCATGATCCTTTATGGCCTATAGCCACTGCAATTGGTTAAATAAAATCATCAGGTTCAATACCTTGAACTCACTTGAATTTATCTCAACCAATAAGCTCTTCAAATGCCATCCATGTCAGTCTTAACTCTTAAGACCCATTTGCACTTATGGGTTTTATCCCTATATGTGCTACCATTAAGGTCAAACCTTATTTGGTTCACATGGAAGTCATTTTGGATCTTATAACTTCAAGCCATAACTCAAAATCTGGTTCCTCAACATCATCTAGATAGATTATTGGCTCATCGTCATATGGCCATCACCTTTGAGCTTGTATGATATCATTATCCATCAAGCTCAAGGCATTTTCTATGAGATATATGAGGCGTATCTATTATATATAAGGAATTTGAGATTCCACAACACTTGTGATTCTTAATCTCCTTCTGTGACTTTATTTATTGTAAAGCATGTTCTTTAGAAGAAGTATAGAAGATTAGTCATTTGTTTGATGATCATACTCTTACTATTTAGAGTATGATTCCTTCTTTGATTTAGACATCATTAAGCCTTAATCATGAGTTCTCTATGATACACTATCATAGTTACTCACAAGGTCATCAAACATTTGGTTTAAGTATCTCGTTCGTTGATCATATCAAAGAATCAATACTTTTACCAAGTTTGTTCTTCACTTATGATATTCTTGAACATTTTAAGATATTCATATTGGTATTTCATTAAATACCAAATTTGAAGTATTAGCATTTATTCCAATAGGTATGCATATACATAAATATGTATTATACCCAATAGAATAGTCATTCTCCCACTACATCTAATGAAGATTGACTTGTCATCATGCCCAATAAACAAGACACTCATATCTTTTAATGGTTCAATAACCAAGAGAGTCTAGTTTATCCATCAATATGGAACCTAGATATGAATTTATCATTCATTTGTTTAGATGATAATGCTAATTAATTGTTTGAGTCATCAATAACTTTTATGTATTATTTATTTTATCTCATGCATATCAAGTACCACAAGATAAATAAGGCATTGCCATCTTTGAAATTCGAACATGAATCTTTATTGATAGACATTTTTTTCATTACAAGATGTAAAAATAAAATGTTTCTATTTATTGGCAAAATGAAATAGCAGTTCATAACTCTATTGCATGCCCTTTGGGCTGAAATAAACTAAAAGGTACTTCTATCTATGGCAACAACACTTGCTCCAATATTGATAAGTGTTCCTTCTTGGTCCTTTCACAAAGGTGATTACTTCATTGCAGATCTTGCACATCATATATATCAGATCTATATCTTGGTATCATATTCCTAAGATAAAGTAGTATTTTAAGTGTATTTCATGATACCTGAGGTGGAGACTTCCATCCCATCCTTCTTCTTCTTTAGTTCCTCTATGTAGAGAGGGAAATTTCTCTTCCAATGTCATGCCTCATGACAATGGTGACATTTGCCTCCCTTGTTTACTCCTCCCTTGGCTTTGAGAGTTGAATATGACTTGAGTTGTTGGCTAGCATCAGAACCTTTCTTTGATTTTCCCTTTCCCCTTGCCTTAAGACTTTCCCTTCTTTCTGCTGATCATCATCACATATTTGGATTTGTCTTTCTTCATTTGTGCCTCGGCTGTCCTCAACATACCTAACAACTCTGTCAGTGACATGTCAAAGTTGTTTATGTTGTAGTTCATCACAAACTGACCATAGGATTTTGGCAATGATTTCAGTATCACATCAGTAGCCAACTCTTAGCTTAGAGGGAATCCCATTCGAGTTAGGTTCTCCACATACCCAATCATCTTGAGTGTGTGAGGGCCTACTAGACCTCCTTCTGTCATGACACACTTGAACAATGCCTTGGAGACATCATATCTCTCTTGTCATGCTTGGTCTTGATACATGTTCTTGAGATGTTGAACCATCTCAATGACATCCATGTTCTCATGTTGTCTTTCCAACTCATAGTTCATTGAGCACAACATCAAGAACTTCACATCAATGGCATCCTCAATATACTTCTTGTAAGCATCTCTTTCAGCCTTTGGTGCATTGAGAGCGGATTATTCTACCTCTGGTGTATCTAGGACATAGAGCTTTCGCTCTTGAGTGAGAAAAATTCTCAACTTCCTAAACCAGTCATGGAAGTTATTCCCATTTAGCTTGCCCTTCTCAAGGACCGATCGCTATGAAAAGTGATTGTTGTTGGTAGCAATTTATTCTACAAAAAGGAAATTTGCAATTTTAGTCCAAAACTCTTTTGATTTGATTTGATTTGACAATATTAATTAGGTCTTTAATTAATTATCTCATCCACTATTTTGATCAAACTGATAGCCCTCGCCATCAATTTGGAAGATTGTAGCGTACAACCTTCTAGTGAGCTAAGATCCTAAACAATTGAGTTATTACCCGGCCAACTCTAGCACCCATAATCAAATTTTAAGGTAGGTAACTGACCGGCCTAAATCGCGCGTCCTAAAATTGGACACGGATTTGAGGTAGTCGAGCTTTTACATTTATAACCCGAAACCTTCTAGGCCCCCGCAACTTTGCTTACGGGGTCGAAGTAGATAGACGGGGTCGAACACAGGGACAAGGGTGCTAGTGTTGAGAACTCAGAATTGACACGCTACACTCCGGCAAGGATAAGAGATAGTAAAATTCCCAAAAGGGAACAGCAGAACAAGATCGATAAAACAAAAGAAAACTATCCCCAACTGGAGTTACAAGAAAGATTAAGGGTTTAGGCATTTATCAGTTTTTAGGGGTTTTCATGCAATAGAAACAGAGAGATAACACTAATGTTATAGTAAGGTATGAAGGAGAAAACTTCGGTAAAACAAGTGGCAACAGAAACATCATGTACCCCTCCTCTCAAAGCGGGTACCTCTAACCAAGCATCAACACCCCTCTCAAGGTTAGTGGGCTTAAATTAGAGTGGAAAGGTTACTAAGGCAACTCCGATTCCGGGCACTCTCATACTCCAGAATCGGACCAAACACTAGAGCCACAAAACCTCTCTCAAGGCTATTGCAACGAGAAAACACGATTCGGTAGCTAATCGAAACGTGATCCAAACGTACAAGCTAGAGTTCAGATGTTAAACATAGCAATCATCTAACAAAAGTACCAAGCATAGAGCAGCAGATAATTAAACTCTTCTATTTCCATAAACAAATAAGGTACTGATTACATTGCATAAGTAAAAGAAATAAATGACTGAAATAAAGATAGATGTCACCTTCTTGATATAGAAGGACGACATACTACAGCGGAGCATCCAGCCCGATACCGGGCAGGACCCTAGCCCGATACAGCCGTGTCGGGCGACACACCCTCTCAGGCGACAAACCGTAATGGGTAGACTGTATCATGCAAGGAGCCTTGCCCAATGCGATCATGTCAGGCGGCACCCTCTCGGGCGATATGCCATGACGGGCGATATGTATCGGGGTTCGGTATCGTGCCAGACTAGAGTGATATATCTAGTATCGGTCGCTCATGTCGTGGATCTATGTCGGCCGATATCGGCCTGCAGTGGTGCTCGGGATGACACTAAGTGAACCATTCCCTCCCTCTCAGGATGGGGAAGTTCTCACCTAGAATCGCCCGTCGCGACCACTGAGGCTCGATACACTCGCTCTTGCAACTTTCCTGAGAAGACTTGCGTAGGGTTCTGACCTGTCTTTTCAGCATGTTGTAGCTGCTATTTATAGACAGCGGTTGGGGAAGTTATGGTGCTCAGGGTGCCACATGTCTTCCTTATTATCGCGGAATGGGTGGACGGTCGATATCAGTATCGCCCGGCACAAGGATGTCGGTTGTTGGGCATCGTGGCGAGTGGCGCCTGCCGGTGGGTGGCCGGTATCGCGCGACACGTTTGAGTTGTCGTGGCAGGCTCGGCTCCATGTCGGGTAAAGAGGTGTGTTGTCCGACGGTTCCTTCTTGCACGTCGATGTGTTGCGCTACCCTGTCGGGCAGTGAGCGTATCAGCCATCTGGAAGGCCGATGCAGGTGGAACTTGTTTGTGGGATGGGATGGCCTTATTGATGATAAATGTATCAAAAAATGGAGGAAAACTATGCAAAAGATGGAAATATTGAACTAAGAGCGTCGTTTGGCCAATTATTGCGAAAGTACATATAAAAGGAGAGGAAAACAGTTAAAAGGGCAGTTTTGATAACAAAATAAGGGTCAAAAACATCACAAAAATTGGTGTTATCAACTCCCCCAAACTTAGCATTTTGATTGTCCTCAATCAATATTTAAACTATTTTGTGATGCTTCTTCTTGCCCGGTGTAGCTTTCAGTTCAAGAGGTGAAGCAAGAATCGCAATGCCTTTAGAGATAATGCTGCTCCACTACGAACAAAAGATCTTGCATTTCCTGCCTTATTATTTCAGTAAAAATTTTCTCTACAGCTTCAGCGAGACTTTGGTGCATGATTCCGAAGTTAGCTTTCACACCAAACAACTTTTAGGGGCAAAAAGTCGTGTGTTGGGTAGGCTAAGACTTTTTGGGTTTTTCTTCTTGTTTCCCATCAGTCCATCCAGGTAAGGGTCCGTTAGCGGGCGAGTGGTCCCTGCAGTCCAAGCCAGTTGGCTTTAGAGCAGTGATTTCACATCCTACGTACCACTCCCTAGATCTACCATGCCTAAAGATGGGTACTTTTGGAAAACAAGTGTGTATATATATTTTTTCTTTTCTTTTATTGGGCACAACTCTCATGCTTTTATTCACCCTCATAAGGCTGCTTTCTCTTTTTGGGATTTTTGTTGGGTAAGGGGGAACAAGAGAGATTTTTGGTGTTTGGGCAGCTTTTTCCTTCTCCATACACGCCTCTTAGCTGTTGCGAGATTATTCTTTTTTTTTTATTTTTGGCGTGGAAATTCGTAGTCTTTTATCGTTTGAGGTTGGATTATCATAAAGAAATAACAAAATGTGTATCTCGTTGGGCATATAGAAAACAAACTGGCAAGAAGTAGTATCAGGTTTTTACTAATATAGCGACTTTGTACATATGCAGGGAGACAAAATAAGCAAATTTTTTTGAAATTTTTATATGAGCATGGCATATGTACACATGATATAGAGAAGAAGAACGAAAGAATAAAGAATTTGAGTCTGAGAATTTTTCAAAATTTTTATACCTCCCTCACTGGTACGTGGTACCCCCCCAAACATACTCCACACTCTGTCCCAGAGTTGTGAGGTAGATAAGGTGAGGTAATGTTACTCCAGTGAGGTTAGCTGGTGAGCGTGCCTACGTCAGATAGCAGCTCCCACACATATTCTCCTCTTTTGTTGTGATAGTCGATGTGGTGGAGCTGGTCAGACGTTGCATCATTTGCTATCCATTCCAGGATGAAGATACCGTAGTCGTTGGATAGGGGAAGTTGTTGTGGACTACGGTGGTAGAAATGAAGCTCGTGCCACTTGTTTGGTGCCGTGTCCAGGAATGGTTGGATCAGCTTTGATACCTCGTCATGGAATTTTCGAACTAAGCGTTCGAGGGGTGTCAACATTGCTGATGTACACTACACTGGATGATCTTTGTTGTTGTCTGAGCTGTTGTAGAAGATTCCAGCTCGTTGGCGAGTGTACATCGTCAGGAGCGTCCAATGGTTATAATGCAGGATGGGCAAAAAAAATTTGCTAGGGACCCCGCTCTCTAACTCTACCAAAAAATGCTGCTTTGCTCTTGTTTCATCGGCGAGGCAAACGTCGTTGAACAACATAAGATGAGCTATGTATGGGTGTTTGAACCTTGGATGTAATGTTTGGATGTAAGCAGCCACCACAGATACAGCCAAGCATCCCCCTTCTTTTACCATGTCCCTTAAATCATCAACCGGGACTACGACATCGCCTGCCTTGTAAATGACATATGCCAGGGTAGAATCTGCTAACTTCAGAAGGATTTCATTTACCTGCTCCTGTGTGAGCATAGCGCACGAGAAGCGGTCGAAATTGTTGATTAGTCCTTTTGCAGTTACAGGCGAAGCAGGATCTTCAAATCCATGCACTTTCCTCAGGATCTCCAACTGCTTGCCTGCCCTGTAGGTGTCAGTTTCTATTTCTGCTTCTTTCTCTGGAGAGCTGCTGGATTGTGAAGATTCGTCTTCTTAGTCACTGTCCAGCAGCCTATCAGGTACCCCTACGTCTCGGAAATAGTGCCCGTCTTTGATTAGCAACATGGCATATACGCTCCTGAGTTGGTAAAAGTTAGTGTCTCGGAGGTGTCCCATGAATCCCAATACATTGAGCAGCTCCATGGCACGCAAGATGATAAAGGCGTTGTTTCCTCTTCCCTCTTCTACTTGGATGGGGAAGTCTCGGATGGAAAAGAAGTTCCAAACGCCTTTGTGATGTTGGCTTCCTTTCTTGATAGCTTGTAGGAGACGTAGCGGTAGAAGCTTCAGATTTTTGTCCTCCGGGCGATTGAAAACAAGCCTGGAGCATGGCACCTCGTTACTGCTGCAGCTCAGCAGACGGACGTCGTGGCTCCTCAGGTCTTCCACGCAGAGGAACCATATGTTGCGGTGCTTGTATGGTGCCAACACGAGGTTAGGGTTATGCGTATCTATGTATTGCAGCATGTTGGCAACCGCAATGGAATCTAATTCTCCCCACATCAGTCTTCTAGCCAAGGTTGGGGTGGCGTTGTATATCGTCTTCCGACCTGTCCTGATGCTGATATTCTCAATGATCGCACTTTCAAGGACCCTGAACACCCTTTTGCTGACGACGACTGGTGAGCAGAACATGCTGCGGAGTGCTCCCCGTCATACAGAGAAGTAATTGTCGCTCCAGACGACGTCTTCTTCATCTGCCTGTGATCTTAGGACCTTGTTTAGTAGTTTCTGGTCTCTGATCGTCAGGTAGCCGATGACCCTTCTATCGATGTCGGCCATCTCAAAGGAAGGTATCTCTGATGGCTCTGCGAACTTATCTTCCATCGAGCATCTTCCTCAAGGAAGGTGTCTTTCATTGGCGGTATAAATGTTCCCCTTTTCTCCCTCTGATTCATCAGAAGAGTCCACCCCGATGCTTATATCTCCATTATCATCTTCAATTTCATCTAGGGGGACAGAGGGATTTTCTTCCTCCAGGCCTAGTGATGTGATGATTTTGAGTCGCATTTATAGACTTGTTTTATATGTGTTTTATGCATTTATTAGTCATTTCTATGGTTAATGTTGCATAATTCATTTATTTTGGTCTATGCTACTTCTTTATGTCAAATTTCCCCTATTTCAAGCATTTTGAGTATAATTTATCAAAAGAATATGTTTTGTGTAGACTTATGTGGTTTCGTGTGTTGATTTCAGGAAAAATGAGTATCTGCTACCATCGATACCATCGACGGTGGTCGATACCATCGACCAGGCCACAGGTTGCCAGCTGCAAGGAGCATCACAGAGTCAATACTATCGACAGGAGAGTCGATGGTATCGAGATACCTTCAGGTTGCTGGTGAGAAGACAGTCGATACTATCAACGAATGTCGATACCATGGACAAGTAGAGCTACAGCGACGGTAAAAGGATGAAACCGACGGCTAAGAATGTCGATACCATCGACACGCGTCGATGGTATCGAGTCGGTATTAGTCACGATAGAAGAAAAGAATAGAAGACCATCCGATACAGTGTAGAGTCGATAGTATCGACACCGTCAGATACATGTTTGATTCAGATTGATCTAAATCCGACGGCTGTGGTTATTTGAGGACCTAACTCGGTGATTATACCTAATGATGGCGGCCAAGAGCTAAGGAGCACGTCATTAGCCACTGCACACATCTCGAGAAGAGGTGGAGAGAAGAACGGAGCCCAGAAGCATGCCCCAGCCGATCCGTACGCTGAAGAAGACAATTTCCACCACCGAAAGGTGGTAGAACGCGTATTCCACGTCAAGGATCACTTGGATCTTCTCCGTTCAGGGGTTTCACCACTCAATCATGTTTTTCTTCATATTTCCCTTTTTCCATAATTTCTCAGAGATGAACATGCGGGGCTAATCCCCTTTGTCTTTAGGACCGGGAGTAGCATGGGAATTCATTGTATGACAATTTTATCATAGTAATTCATATCTTATCTCTTAAATCTGTGGTATAATTTCGTTTTCTCCAATATATTGTTATGCTTGATCACCATAATAATAATCTAATGCCCTTAATTTCTTTGAAAGAAGAATTAATGGTTGAAAAGAGACAAAATTTACATTAATTGACAAATCCCTTGAACAAGGTGGTGTAAGGTTAATGGTGGATACCGAGAGATCGTTTTTAATGCACCTAGTTTAGGGTATAGGTTACTACGACGGTGGAACCGACCTAGACATAGGTAGTGAATTGTACCACGACAGTGGGCAATTCTGATTTCAGACCACTACCCGGATAGAGAGATAAAATTGAGTGAATGTATAGAATTTAATACAATGAAAAACCCACAATGAAACCGCAATCCTAAAGATCTCCTTTTGAATTGATTAAACTAAACATTTAATCGATTGCTTTGTTTTCTTTTATTTTATTTTCTTTTTCAATCAACCCTCAAACTCTTTTAATCGGTTTAGCTGATCGCAACTAGTTAGTAGGAGTCTCTGATAATTTCACATATCCCTGAGTTTGAATCGGGCCTCACAAAGGCCTATATTACTTCGACGCGTTCACTTGCATTTCCACACACGGTAAATTTGCGTCAAGTTTTTGGTGCCGTTGTCGGGGATACGGCAAACTGTCGGCACTTCGAGTGTTGCAAGTGGCCACTCTAGGCCACATTTTTTTTTATCATTTCAAAAATTCATAGTCTATTTTCTAAATATTTGCAATCGTCAAGCACTGTACTAAATTTAATTTTTCTATTTGCAGGTATTGTGCATGGTGCAGACGCGTAGTACAGACTACACAAGGCATACACCAGAGGTTCCGCTGCCGGGACCGGAAGACGAGGACGGGTACGATCAACACCATCTGGAGGATACAGATTCTGAATCCGAACAAGAAGAGATGGACGAGCCACAGACAATATGGGAGAAGATCAAGGCTTCTTCCTCATCCGCTTCCAAGGGGCCGATCAAGAAGCAAGCGGTTAATATTCCGACTTACAAGATTGATCCAGCTTTAATCAACCTGGTGAAGTCGAATGCTTTTCATGGGCTCAAAAATGAAGACCCCGTCGTGCACATAAGTCAATTTGTAGAGAAGTGTAATATGATAAAAATCAACAGATTTCCACAAGATGTGCTCTACTTGAAGCTCTTCCCAAGTTCTCTAGCGGGAAATGCACGCGAATGGCTACACAACTTGGACGATGAATACATGGAGTCTTGGGACCACATGGTGGAGGTTTTCTTTGAGAGGTTCTTTCTGCCTGAGAAGACCAATGACATGACCAGGAAGATCCACAACTTCACCCAACAAGCAGGAGAGACCTATTCAGAGACCTGGTAAAGGTTTCAGATCATGCTCAGGCAGTGCCCGCATTACGGGCTTGATAAGGAGACACAGGTCAAGATCTTCTATTTTTCTCTCTCCGAACATGATAGAAGCAACCTCGATTCAGCCAGCTCAGGATTTTTCCTGAATAACACGGACACTAGGTGTTGGGAAATCCTAAAGAACATGGCCAAGAAACAATCGTGGGGCGAAAGAGGTGTCGTGGAGCAAGTTCGTGTGGCAGGTGAATCTAAAGCAATCAAAGAGCTGAATGAGAAGATGGATCTTCTCACGAAGAAACTGCTTGCAAAGGAGGATACGGAGTCCGAGGATGAGGCTCAAGTTAAATTCATGAGGCAGCAGCAAGGCTACAGGAATAACGACTATTCATGGAGGAAAGACAAGAAGTTCTCCTAGAAGGATCCAAACAACTTCTTGCAGGATCCAGAAGCCAAACCCCAGCCAGTAGCGGAGGATAAGAGTACAGAGCTGCTCAACCAAGTGATAAAGCAAAATCAAGAACTCATGACTACTTTCGACCAGCAAATAAAGCAACAAGGGGAGTTTATGAACCAATTTGGGCAGACACTGCAGAGCCATGGGGCTCAAATGAGGACAATAGAGACATCCATGGCACAAATGGCAGCAGAAATAGCCAATTTGAAGAAGCCAACGCACCCAGGTTTTCCAGGGAATACTAATGTTCCAGGAGGAAACTAGCAGGCGAAAGCCATCTTGCTAAGAAGTGGCAAGAAACTATTAAATCCCAGAGCCGATGAACCAAGCAAACCCCAAGCAGAAATTGAAGGTGAGGCCACTGAGGAGCTGCCCATACCGGTCACAGAACCAGTCGATGACATAGCAGTGGATGCTACTGAAGATCCTATTGCAGAGGAGGAGGAGCCTCAAAAAAGGACACCCTATGTGCCACCACATCAAAGAGCACAGGCTATCCCGGTCCCTTGTCCGAACAATGCTAAGGCAAGGAAGGTAGATGCCCAATTTAAAAAGTTTTTAGACAGTTTCAGAAAGCTTTTAGTCAACATCCCTTTATTGGAAGCTATTGAGCAAATCCCTTCTTACGGGAAATTTCTGAAAGACATCATCACCAAGAAGAGAAAAATTCCAGACACAGAGGTTGTTGTGCTTAAGGAGCAGGTGAGTGTCTTCATCATGGGCACATTACCACCAAAGAGGCAAGATCTGGGCTGTTTCAACATCTCATGTTACACCGGGAAGGTCAAGTTTGGTGAAGCACTATGTGACACAGGGGCGAGCATTAATTTGATGCCCCTTTCTACATTCAAGAAGTTGGGATTAAAAGATTCACGGACAAGCAACATGACAATACAATTGGCAGACAATTCCGTGGTAAAGCCATATGGGATTTGTGAAGATGTGCTAGTAAAGGTGGATTGATTTGTATTTCCAGCAGATTTTGTCGTCATGGAGATGCAAGATGAACAAGGCAATGAGCTACTACTCAGATGACCATTCCAAGCTACAGCTGACATGATACTCGAGATGGGGAGAGGTTGGTTGACCTTAGGTATAGCCGATGACCGATTTGAGATGGTCATGCCTTCTAGCACCACGTCACCTAAATCCAAGGAGCAATGCCACATGGTAAAACATTTTGATAACAATATCTCACTGTGTCTAGGGAAGCCATTTTTGGATATGGCCCATGTAATGACCAAGGTGGACAAAGGGACTTTGGCTGTGGACATTATGGAGAAGACCAAAGTGGTATCCCTTTGTAAGGCTGTAGGGTTCCCGAATGATGAGGATGAGGACATTCCTCCCTCTACGGAGGATGATGCTATAGCAAATTCAGTTTTTGATGCATATCCGGAATTACCGCTTGAGACCTGTTTAGTCAATATCACTCATGATTGGATGAGAAGCAACTCACTGAAGGAGTGTGCCAAGATGCTTCAGATGTTGCCATGCTTCTGTGCGAGGTATTATGAAGATTTAGGTGAACTACCACCTCCGCTTCAATCATCTTTAATCAGCCCGCCGAAATTGGAATTGAAGTCGCTGCCACCGCACCTCAAGTATGCCTTTCTAGCTGAGGATGACAAGTTGCCTTATTTCTGCTTATCTGAGTGCTGAAGAGGAGGACCAGTTGTTGATAGTGCTGAAGAACCACTGAGGAGCATTTGGGTGGTCTGTTGCAGATATCAAGGGGATTTCCCCTACTTTGTGTCAGCATAAGATTCGGCTCGAGGAGGGAGCCAAGCCGGTGATTCAACTGCAACGTCGACTGAATCCGAACATGATGGAGGTGGTGAAGAAGGAGGTGATTAAGCTTCTTTCTGTAGGTATCATCTATGCAATTTCAGACTTGACATGGGTAAGTCCCACGCAGGTAGTCCCTAAGAAGGGGGGAATAACTGTTACTCACAATCTTTTAAATGAACCTGTCACCACCCGCTTGGTAATCAGATGGCGAATTTGTATAGACTACCGACGACTGAATGCCGCTACGCTAAAGGATCACTTTCCTCTACCATTTATTGATCAAATTTTAGAGCGCTTAGCCGGCCGATCTCATTTCTATTTTCTGGACGGGTATTAGGGGTACAATCAGATTTTGATTGATCCTAAGGACCAAGAGAAATCTACTTTCGCTTGTCCCTATGGAACTTTCACGTATCGCCGCATGCCCTTTGGATTATGCAATGCACCAGCGACTTTTCAGTTTTGTATGCTCGCCATTTTTTCTGATATGGTAGAATGCTGTCTAGAGGTCTTTATGGATGATTTTTTGGTTTATGGTGCTTCTTTTGATGAATGCCTTTATAATCTGGATAAGGTGTTACAAAGATGTGAGGACACACATTTGGTCCTCAACTGGGAGAAATGTCATATGATGGTGAGTGAAGGGATAGTGCTGGGACATAAGGTGTCCAGCAAAGGTTTGGAGGTAGATCCGGTAAAAATTGAAGTAATTTCTAAATTACCCCCACCAAATTCGGTAAAAGGGGTAAGAAGCTTCTTAGGCCACACTGGATTTTATCGTTGATTCATAAAAGATTTTTCAAAAATCACCAAACCTCTATCCAAGCTTCTCGAAAAGGATGTCGTTTTTGATTTCAATGACAAATGTTTACACGCGTTCAACGTGCTGAAGGAGAAATTGATTTCCGCATCGGTTGTTCAAACACCAGATTGGACTAAGCCGTTTGAACTCATGTGTGATGTATCTGATTTCGTTGTAGGAGCTGTGTTGGGACAAAGGGTGGACAATAAACCCGCTGTGATTTTTTATGCCTCTAAGACTTTGAATGATGCCCAACTAAATTACACGACCACTGAAAAAGAATTGCTTGATGTTGTTTTCGCTTTTGAAAAAATTTGACAGTATTTAGTTGAATCGAAAGTAGTAGTTTGGACTGACCACGCCACTATTAAATATTTGATGGAGAAAAAAGATGCCAAACCTAGATTGATTAGGTGGATCTTGCTCTTACAAGAATTTGATATCGAAATCAAAGACAAGGCGGGGATTGAAAATGTTGTAGCGTTACATTTGTCTAGGTTAGAGAGGGTAGATGAAAAAGATATACACATACCCATAACCGAGACATTTCCATATGAACAACTTTTGAAAGTCAATTCTAAAGATCCGTGGTTTTCATATATCATGAATTATCTTGTTTGCAGGATCATCCAGGATGATTGGACATATCAAGAGAAGAAGAAATTTTTTCATTCTCTACGATATTATTTTTGGGATGACCCCATTCTTTTGAAGCAATGCAGGGATGGTGTCCTACGCAGGTGTGTACCTGAGGTGGAATACGAGAGTGTTCTTCATCATTGCCACACTCTACCTATGGGCGGACACCATGCGAGCTCTCGTACGGCTGTCAAAGTACTGGAAAGTGGCCTATATTGGCCTACCTTGTTCTGAGACGCCTATGAGTTTGTGAGGCAATGTGATTCCTGCCAAAGAGAAGGTAACATTTCAAAGAGACAAGATATGCTCCTAAATGTTTTCCAAGAGGTTGAGGTATTTGATCTATGGGGTATAGATTTCATGGGACCCTTTGTGTCCTCCAATTCGAATTTATATATCCTTTTAGCTGTTGATTATGTGTCGAAGTGGGTAGAAGCAATACCCACAAGGACTAACGATTCTACTGTAGTGTGCAGGTTCGTTAAGGAAAATATCTTCTGTAGGTTTGGAGTGTCCCGAATGATCATTAGTGATGGGGGTACGCACTTTAAGAATCAAAAGTTCTCGGCACTATTGAGGAAATATAGGGTCAAACATAACATTGGTACCCCGTATCACCCACAAACTCAAGGACAAGTGGAGGTTTCCAATCGTGAAATTAAGAAGATCTTGGAGCGTACGGTGGCTTCCACGAGGAAGAATTGGAGTGCCTTACTACCGGATGCGTTGTGGGCATATAGGCCGGCATACAAGATATCTATAGGCACCACGCCTTTTAGGTTGGCGTACGGTCGGGCCTGTCACTTACCGGTGGAGTTAGAGCACAAAGCACACTGGGCGTTGAGAAAGCTAAACTTGAGTTATGATGAAGCGGGGAAGAAGAGATTACTTGAATTAAATGAATTGGATGAGCTGCGAATGACTGCATATGAGAACTCTCGGATATACAAGGAGCGCACAAAGTTGATCCACGATTGCCACATTCAGATGTGCACCTTCAAGAAAGGAGATCGTGTGCTTTTGTTCAATTCAAGGCTGAAGTTGCATCCCGGGAAGCTTAAATCCTGATGGAGTGGGCCTTTCACGGTAGAAGAGGTCAAACCACATGGCGCAATCATGGTGCGTGATGGCGAGACTACATTTTTGGTGAACGGACAGAGGTTGAAGTTATATTTTGGTGAAGATTACACGAGGAAGGTAAATGAGGTCAAACTCATTTCACTTTCAGATGCATGATGTGCTTCAAGTCGTCTAGCCTAAGACGTTAAATAAGGGCGCTTGTTGGGAGACAACCCAACCATTGGTACTTTAGTTTAGTTCCTTTACATTCGTAGTTTGATTTGTTTTAACTTAGTTTGGAGTGTAAAAAAGATACCATGATTGTTTGCTACATGTGCAGGGTTGAGGCAGAGTCGATACCATCGACCCTTGTGTCGATGGTATCGACCATGGTACAGGTTGGCGACTGCAGGAATCACACTGTGTCGATACCATCGGCGGCCCCGTCGATGGTATCAACATACCAATAGGTAGATCGCAAGCAGAGGTCGATGGTATCGACATGGGTGTCAATACTATCGAGATCTCTGGAGATTTTTAGAACGAATCGTCCCAGGAATGTCGATACCATCGACGGGCGTGTCGATGGTATCAACACATTCATGCGAAGAAGGCGGCGGTTGGGCATCGTGAGGGTTTTCCCTAATCAGAGAGTCGATACTATTGACTCGTATCGATAGTACCGACGTTCCACATCAACGATCCGTGAGGAAAGATCAACGGCGATCGCATCAACAAGGAAGTTTATCCGAGGGACGGGTCGATACCATCGACTTGCGTCGATAGTATCGATGCGTCAGCAATCTGGGCCTCGCAGATCCAGCCATCGACAACCGTCGATACTCGCGGAGGTACAGATCGTGTTACCCATGTCGATACCATCGACTCACGTCGATGGTATCGACGGGCATACAGTAGCACCGGCCACGGCTATATATGAGGAGTATTTGCATCAGATGACATCACAACTCCAGTGCAATTCTCCTTGACTTGTGTCGAGCGTGTTCCAGAGCTATCCAAGCCTGGCGACAAGCAACACCGAGCAAGTTCTTCATCGAGCGGAGATTCATTTCTCCAATCTTCATCGAGCTCCCTTTCGATTCCTCTTTCTGTCACAATCATGGTGCATGTAGATGGTGCATCGTCTTCACGCGTGAACCCGATGGACATCCCAGAGTTCCTGCCACCTCTGACTGCGTCAATCTCACACCCGCGGTTGATCCATCCATCCGCGGAGGTCAAGAAGATATACGAGGAGATTCTAAAGAGGAAGATCGAGTCGACCCATTATGTTGAATGGGAAACTATCCGCAACCTGGGATTCGACGCCAACCTTGCCTATGTCTTGAAGGGGCAGGCGCATCACACGAGCAGAAGGCCTGACGAACTGGAATACCATGCAGATGGACAGCCGTTCTTCGGCGAGTGGCCTACTTACAAGGAGTTGGTGGCTGAGTTCATGGCGTCACTGGACGTCTGCATCGTACCCAACGACTTCATAGCCACCGACCGCGAGTGGATTAAGGGCCGAGTGTCTTTCCGGTTGTACAACAACGACTACACCATTATACTCCGGCAGTTCAATGAGATTTTCAACTGGAATCACTCGCGGTCCGACTACCGGCGACCGGACAACCGCACCGACTATGATGCAATCTTCATTGAGCTGGTGACGGTGCCGCCGGGCAAGTCAGTGAGCTACCATAATGCTGCGGTAGCTGATTTCGAGCACCCCTTCGTCTGGATACTTCACCGGATGCTGAGTTCGATGTTGTTTGCTAGGGGTGATTTGGCCCTCAGCAAGTTTCAGGAGACAGACTTATTCTTCTTGTATAAACTCCTGAAACGCCAAGAATGCAATTGGGGCGCCTTCTTTTTGCAGCGGGTTTTGGCGGTGAAGAGGAGTACACGGAAAGCGCCGATTCATTTTGGCGGGCTTATCACCAAGCTGGCTTCATACCTCGGGCTGAATTTCTCTACTTTGACTCCTCTCTCCACCAGGAGCAAGGTGAACTTGCAACATCTGCACCGCTCCAACCTCATCCTTCTTCGAGATGGTTTGGCATATGCGCACTCCCACGTCAACCATGTTTACCAAGAATGCTCGCTTCCTGATCCGGTCTTCAACATCAAAGGGGCACAACACTTCTGATGGCCTATCATAGCCATTGCTAACTCCGATGAAGACGGCGGCAACGACGACGATAAAAACAATGACGATGAGGCTGAAGAGGAAGAGGAGGCTTACACCCCTCTTCAGGCATGAGTGGCACCACGGAAACATCCTCGCATGCATCCGGGTGCATCCTCATCTTCACACCCTCCGCCACCACCACCGCCCTCGCAGCCAAGCGAGGATGCTTACTCAATGCAGGGTATGTATACTATGCTGCAAGATATACAGCAGACGCAGCAGCATCACAGGACGATGTATATCGGTGTTCATGACACTACAAACCGGTTATTGGACAATCAAAGGGCAATCTTCGAGAACGAGCGTCTCCTCCTCGACAACCAACAACAGATTAATGACCGGTTGCATAGGATGGAGATGCAGTAGCAGCCATTTTATGATCACTACTGGATCCAGAACTACTTTGGGGGGTATCCACAACCTCCACCTATGCCCCAGTTTGATCCAAGCTTTCAGGGAGCGTACCCATCCTGGGACCCTACGGCTCCACAGTACCCGCCTCCGCCTGAAGATTAAATCGGTATCTCTATTCCAACCTTTAAGATTGTTTTTGACTATGAGGCCATAGTCTAATTCAAGCTTAGGAGGGGTAGTTGGAACAGCTCTATCTTTTATTTTTCTCAGTTTTTAGTTTTATTTTGTTCTTGTCATTTATTTCTTGCAATCTTAGTTTGTTTGTAGGATCCACGTTCTATCTAGTGTAATTGTGGATGTCTTAAGTCATGGGTCATCTCACTTGCTTGTACATGGGAATTAAGGAAAAATTAAAAAATTTTGAGTGTTCACAAGCTTGGGTGTTGTTCAACTTTGATCACCTAACTTAAGAAAATGATTGGTTTTGTCAACTTTAAAACTGCAAATCACAATTGTACATTCTTAATGATTCATGAAAGTGGACGGAATTGGTTGTTTGAGCCTAAACTGGCCAAATGATAATGAGACTCTAATTTGAAATAAGAGAGAGAAACCTCTTAACTACTACACAGGTCAATAAGGAGGGACACATAATACTTTTCAAAGGTTCAGTCAATTAGTTTTGTGATCTGTCCACCTCATTGCTTTTCACAATCAACCAAGATTTGGAAGTAAAGTACGGTTTTAACCTTTTTGATTGCATGTCATGTAGATAGGACTTGCATTGCAACCACTTTCATATGTTTTGCATGAAAAATAAAAAAAATAGTATAGTTATACATGCACAATACCCTTAGGTGCATGTCATTTAGTTGCATTCATAACTTTTGTGCATAGAGTACATTATGTACCTCATTTCTTCTTTAATGGTGAATTAAATTGTTCCATACCTTCTAAACAGTGCAAATTTTTGAGTTATGCAGAAAAAGCAAACCCAATAAAGTATTCATTGTCAATTATGGATATAAGGGCTGAAAAAAAAAGAAAAACAATCTGAAAAAAAAGTCATTAGAAGCAAGTAGAATAAGAAGGAGAAAGGAACATAATTTCACCTGCATTCTAACATGAGTGAGTACATGATGTAGCTCAGTTAGATATCCATCTCATTTTGAGACGGGATGTTAGTGCATGCATCATTCCACCCAATCTTAGGCATTAGGGCATTTTTCATGTGCAAATGCATCATTTAGGGCATTTTTGTTTTTATGCATGTTGAAACCGTATAATGCTTCCATTTCTTCCATGAGCCACCCATTCCATCCACCCGTTGCTCGAATTGGTAGGCCACCGTGATTTTCTCCTCACTTGTGAATATCAGGAGAGCTGCTTCCATGTAGATGGTAGTTAGGGTGAGCAATGTAGTATAGGAGATCACAAGATGCACTAAGTCTGGACCGGTGAAATTTAGTATGTTAACTGCCTTATTTGATAGTGTTCATCAGTTTTGAGGTAGATATCTTTTATGGATGATTACTGTCGCCTTTAGGGTAATTATCATTATGTGGTTAGTGAGGGTCGGAATGTGAATGTCCGGTGGGGATCATATGGGATGTCTGTTATGATGATTTGTTCTTTAGTTGACTCTGGCAGTTCTATTCTAAGGTTTAATTGTTCAAGGGCGAGCAATGTTCAAGCTTAGGGAGTTTGATGCGATGATTTTGAGTCACATTTATAGACTTGTTTTATATGTGTTTTATGCATTTATTAGTCATTTCTATGGTTAATGTTGCATAATTCATTTATTTTGGTCTATGCTACTTCTTTATGTCAAATTTCCCCTATTTAAAGCATTTTGGGTATAATTTATCAAAAGAATATGTTTTGTGTAGACTTATGTGGTTTTGTGTGTTGACTTCAGGAAAAACGAGTATCTGCGGCCGTCGATACCATCGACGGTGGTCGATACCATCAACCAGGACACAGGTTGCCAGCCGCAAGGAGCGTCACAAAGTCGATACTATCGACAGGAGAGTCAATAGTATCGAGATACCTTCAGGTTGCTGGCGAGAAGACAGTCGATACTATCGACGAATGTTGATACCATCGACAAGTGGAGCTACAGCGACGGTAAAAGGATGAAACCGACGCCTAAGAATGTCAATACCATCGACACGCGTCGATGGTATCGATTCGATATTAGTCGCGACGGAAGAAAAGAAAAGAAGACCAATCGATACAGTGCAGAGTCGATACTATCGACTCGCGTCGATAGTATCGACACCGTCAGATACATGTTTGATTCAGATTGATCTAAATCTGACGGCTGTGGTTATTTGAGGACCTAACTCGGTGATTATACCTAATGGCGGCGGCTAAGAGCTAAGGAGCACGTCATTAGCCACTGCACACATCTCGAGAAGAGGTGGAGAGAAGAACAGAGCCCAGAAGCACGCCCCAGCCGATCCGGACGCTGAAGAAGACAATTTCCACCACGAAAGGCGGTAGAACGCGTATTCCACGCCAAGGATCGCTTGGATCTTCTCCGTTCAGGGGTTTCACCACTCAATCACGTTTCTCTTCATGTTTCCCTTTTTCTTTTCCATGTTTTGCTCAGAGATGAACATGCGGGGCTAATTCCCTTTGTCTTTAGGACCGGGAGTAGCCTGGGAATTCATTGTATGACAATTTTATCAAAGTAATTCATATCTTATCTCTTAAATCCATGGTATAATTTCGTTTTCTCCAATATATTGTTATGCTTGATCACCATAATAATAATCTAATGCCCTTAATTGCTTTGAAAGAAGAATTAATGGTTGAAAAAAGACGAAATTTACATTAATTGACAAATCCCTTGAACAAGGTGGTGTAAGGTTAATGGTGGATACCGAGAGATCATTTTTAATGCACCTAGTTTAGGGTATAGGTTACTACGACGGTGGAACCAACCTAGACATAGGTAGTGAATTGTACCACGACAGTGGGCAATTCTGATTTCAGGCCACTACCCGGATAGAGAGATAAAATTGAGTGAATGCATAGAATTTAATACAATGAAAAACCTGCGGTGAAACCGCAATCCTAAAGATCTTCTTTTGAATTGATTAAACTAAAAATTTAATCGATTGCTTTGTTTTCTTTTATTTTATTTTCTTTTTCAATCAACCCTCAAACTCTTTTAATCGGTTTAGCTGATCGCAACCAGTTAGTAGGAGTCTCTGACAATTTCATGTATCCTTGAGTTCGAATCGGTCCTCACAAAGGCCTATATTACTTCGACGCGTTCACTTGTGTTTCCACGCACGGTAAATTTGTGTCACCTAGGGAGCTCTCTTGTTCTGTTGGAGCTTCGTCGGTCGACCTTGGTTGCGTCCCTTCCTTGGGCATTGTGGACGTCCCACTGGACGAGGAGGAGGATGCCGATCTCGAGGAGGACATTGACGAAGATGGTGGAGAACCACGGCTAGGGGGCAACGTCGACCTTCTCAGCTGCCTTCAGCACAGATGGTTGTCCCTCCTGTCCAGCCTCTCCTCGAACTTGTAGAGGCGTTGGAGAACTTGCTGAAGCGTCGCAGTCAAAATCTCTATTCCGTCGAGAAGGCTAGCTAGAGTCAGCAGCTCTCGTTCTTAGCTATTCAGCCTGTCTTGGAAAGATGCAAACTTGCGGGTTAAGGAAATACAGGTAGATGAGTTGTTATCTGTTACCTCCCGCAAGTAGTCGAGCTCGTGCCCTAACATCTTCCCGAGCGACGGAGGGGTCCCTGCGGGTCTCCCTTTCATCCTCGCGACACCTTGCTCACGTGATGGTCTACCAGACGAGGTAGATTCTATCTCAATTGTTCACGATGCAGATGTCATCGGGCAAGGTGTCGATGCTTTTGCGGCCGTCCCCGCTTCGTCTTCTCATCATGGTGGAGATGGTCGTGGTGTGGGAGGATGCTGGTCCACCTCTACACTGTCGGTGATCCCCTCAGCCACTGCAACAGGAGACACCGGCGGCGGTGTCGGCGTCAGTTGTGAACCTTCAAGCCCCATTCTTTTCGGCTTCCTGTAGCTTCTATTTATAGGCAGCGGTTGGGGAAGTTATGGTGCTCAGGGCACCACGTGTCTTCCTTATTATTGTGGAATGGGTGGACGACCGATATTTGTATCGCCCGACACAAGGATGTCAGCTGTTGGGCATCGTGGCGAGTGGCACCTTCTGGTGGGTGGCCGGTATCGCACGACACATTTGAGTTGTCGTGGCGGGCTCAACTCCCTGTCGGGTAAAGAGCTGTGTCGTCCGACAGTTCCTTCTTGCGTGGCATCCTCACGTCGCATCGATGTGTTGTGCTACCTTGTCGGGCAGTGAGCGTATCGGCCATCTGGAAGGCCGATGCAGGTGGAACTTGTTTGTGGGCTGGGATGACCTTATTGATGATAAATGTATCGAAAAATGGAGGAAAACTCTGCAAAAGATGAAAATATTGAATTAAGAGCGTCGTTTGGCCAATTATTGCGAAAGTACATATAAAAGGAGAGGAAAACAGTTAAAAGGGCAGTTTTGATAACAAAATAAGGGTCAAAAACATCACAAAAATTAGTGTTATCAGTAACATTTACCAATTGCATCATATGCAATTCTTGGATAGATGTCATGCGTAACTCCTTGTCGCGTTCATCTTTATGCCTCAAGGTGCTTGATCCGATCAAGGCCACATTGTTAAGTCTGACCCAAGTGCCAACACAGTGAGTATGCACCCAGTTAGGGTAGACCCACATATTCACCATCACACTTCCACGAGATAGACGGTGCACTGCGCTAGGGCGTGCCCACACTTAATTGATCAAGATTTTCATGTGTGCTACTCTTAGAAGGCATCTTCAACTTAATATGTTTCTTGAGGGGTTTTAATATTCTTATATATGCATATATGTATCCAATCACCACATATATAGTATGTATCATATACATGCTATATCCCACAAATGAAAACATGTAATAATGATAAAGCGATGATTATGGCCATCCTATTGTAGTTCCTTAGAGCCATAAGGAACTACGGTCATCTAAGGTCTACATCACATGCAACCTATTATTGATGAAGATCTGTACTTGACAATCTGCGTTCATTAGTTCAACCTTTGAACTGGTCGACTCACCTCTTGGCTGGTCGGTTGGTCTCCGCCAGCCGGTCGTCTGGCTCCTCCAGATCGTTGGCTTGTCCGGTCGTCTGTCTTCTCATCGGTCCACCAATTGCTCCTCAGTCGGTCATCTCGGTTCATCAAGTGGTCATCTTCAATCTTCTTCATAACAAGAAATAAATCTAATCCTATTTTACATAATCTCTATGAAACCTCGAGTTACACTCAAGGGGAGCAAAAGTTGATGACAATCTTGAGTTATCTCAAGTTACATTCAGAATAGAAGAAGAAGGCTCGGTGAGCAGACCGAGATGCAAAAAACCATAATCAACCACACACATGCACATAGGTTTTTTAGGCCATAACCATGCTACACATCCACCATCAAAACTATTTTAGGGTGATGTGTATTGATTGCATATGTACATATCATATATGTATATATTAGTTTGGGATCATGTGGTGTTAATTGAATATTCACATTAGTCATTTAAATATTCACATCGTATGTAATAAATAAAAGACGGTAAAACCAAAATCTGATCATATCCATCATCCTAGAACATAGAGTATTGACATGGCTCTGATACCACTGTTAGGTTCTACATGGTCAGAGTAGGCAGTGGAAACAAAAAAAATTACTCGACCATAAACCCATAACCAACAGATCGCATCAATATCTACATAATGGGAAGGATGGTTTTAGTGAGATATACATGGTCCTGAGTCTTTCTCAGTGACTATACCTCATAGCAAGTCAGGTCTTCAACCACCTATCTTTGACGGTGTCTGTGCAGCTCTTGGTCTTGACCTGGACTACAGTTGACTGACGTCCTCCTGAGCGGCAGAAGTCTCCCACCTCTATAGATAGTCCACACGGACTACTAGAAACTCTAGTCATCCTAAAGAACAGACTAGAAGGAGTTGTCCCCTTCTGTCAGTGTACTAGTCACCGACACCCTCTCCCACCACTAGTTGCTTTTCTTCAGTTGTTTTTCCCTCGCTATTCCTCCCTAGATGGGTAAAACTTGTTTGGGATCTCTCAGTTACCACAACTAGATAGGACAACAACTTTGCATAGCAACTGATGTTTTGAGTTGTGTCTCTAGAGAAGCCCCCCTATACTCCTCTATCTATAGTAGAGGGCAGGGTCAGGGTTCCCAGTCTGTACAAAAGTAGAAGGGTCCAGAATTTCCATGAATAATTTGCACTACGACAGGCAAACCGGTCATTTCATAACTGAACCTGTCGTTTGGGTGTATGAGCCAATCGGTTCACTAGTGAACTGGTTGGTTGGGAGTGTGAACCGATCGGTTCACCTAGTGAACCGATCATTTCACTTCCTAGACCTGCCTATAATTGACTTTCTTATTCGTTTCTATGTAATGCAAATATTAATTCTTGTCCCAATCGAATTGAACAAGTGAAACGAAAAACTTTTCTCACAAATTGAGAAAACCCAACACTGCTCATTTGGTCCAAGTGAACTGATCTGTTCACAGAGTGAATCGTTCGTCTCACTAACCATGAGCCGATCGGTTCACCCAGTGAACCGATCGGTTGGTCGTCCAGATTGTGTAGAACATAGTCAATTCAGTTCTCAATCAATATGACACTCTAATCAGTTTGTTCAACACTTGAACTTGATGATTATGAGTCAAGTCTATTTATTGAATGTTTGATTGAGTACCTAAACACTTTAATAATCAATCCAAACATTATTCATGGATAAACTCCTCTTCCAAGTCAATCCTATGTGTGTAACCCGATAGGTCCCATTTCATATTGGTAGTGAATGTCCATAACTAGCTTATGACATCACAAGCAAAGAATGGTACCTAGTCGCACATCAGTGCTACCTAAGTGAAAAGGAAAGTTGGTGAACAACTTTCAATCCTACAGTCTATGATTGGTGTTCCAGTGAATGTATAATTCATTTATCTCTGATATCCTGAATGAACTCAAGGCATGGAGTTGTCATCCTTTCAATGTTCATTCATGTTTCTTGAACTAGAGAAGACTTTCTAAGATATGTGTGACATCAATATCATATATTGATTCACGTGTGCATGTACATGCCTTTTTCAGTCTCGCTTATCAAGTGGCATGGACATCATACTCCTTAGGAGGGACAAATCCCATATCTATCACTCACAGTCTATCTCATGCGTCAAAGCCACCCAATCATCACCGTTATAACAACCCATGATTTAGGATTGTGTTTGATGATGTCAAAGTGTACCCAATCACATTCGATGAGTGTAGTGATTTCAGGTCTAAGAATCACAATCACCACCATCACTATGAGAGATGATTCTGACTACCATGTCATGGTTCCATGTGTCACTCTCATGGTGGGTCTGTCTGATACACTATATCTATGTGCTTGGTTTGATATCATATATCATGACTAATTAGACACTGTCATCAACCAACACACACTCTAGTCTTGATGTGTCATTGTTGTCTATCAACCTTCCACAATGACATCTGAATAGGGACATAATAAGAATGTACATACTCTTAGCATCCATGTGATCTCATTGTTCAGGGCCTTAACTTGAAGACACATGTCATTGAGTATTGTCATTCTTTAGATATTCATTCTGCTCCATTATTTATCTCATAATCGATTGAGCTGGAATAAATTGGAAGCTTGCCTTTGGTATTTATCAAATCAATATGATCATATGCCAATCCAATCATCATATGATTGGCTCTCTACGCATACATACCAACAAAAGGGCCACAATGGAACACTCAAGCTTGGATATAATACATTAAGCACAATTATCATTCTTGGACGGAAAACAAAGAAATGCATAACCATAATCATGCCTACATTGATAGTTAGATGCGTCTACCCACTACTTCTTGTCAGGCTAGTGTTGTTATCTTAGTCTTATCACATTGGATGTGGATTCATCACTAAAAGTGTGGATATTACAATTACATGTCAAAAGCTTAGTCCAAATTGGTGGCGTAAGAGAACACTAAAATTGAACCCAATAAGACATTGTGGCTACATGTGTAGGCTATCCGCTTGTTTTCATCAGGCTAGTGTTGTTCTCTTATGCTTGTGAAATGGATGAGTTGTGCTTGGTTTGGTCATTGTAAGTGTAGATTTTACGGTTATGTGTCAAAAAGGCATATTCTAAACTAGTTGCAATAAAGCAAACTACAATCGAACCCAATGAGATGTAGATTGTGTTTTTCTATGAAAAGTTCATATATATACATATATATATATAATTAGCATATATACTTGCATGTAGAGTATAATTGAGTCGATCATTGTATAGTCAACACCAGGGGTTCTGCCTGTACTAATCACCAAGAAAACCTAAGTAGTAGCAATGTTTATAGTAGTGGGGGAGGCTCTGCATTGAGTAGGCCTCTAAGATGAATCAAAATAGTACAATGCATCAATACTAGAAATCACTATAGGCAACAAGGATTTCCTCTATGGTGAAAGTCTTGCAGCCACTGCCTCCTCCTCTAAAAGTGGGTGTTGGCGCTTCATTCTCCATGTCCGTCTCCATGATGATTTGAGACCCATTAATTAAAGAATAGGTTAAATGTGTTTTCGACCTTATCGATGAACATATCGACATTGTTTGTATGATTGTTGTATTTTTTGAAATTTCTTTCTGTCCATATTGTCCATATAATGGTTGCAAGTAGCATTTTTTGGAGAGAACTGTGGATTTTTAGGTTTCAAAAAGTGGAGAATATTAGTGAGGTTCATGATGGTGTGTTTTCATGGTCTAAGTAAAATTTTTGAACATGTTTGATAGTGGAACAACACATGAAGAGGTGTGATGTTGTTTCTTCTTGAGTGTAGCACATATGACATCTACATGATCCTACAAGTCCTCTCCTTTTTAAATTGTTTCCTGTAATAATTTTGTCATTCCTGACAAGCCATAAAATGAGTTTGATTTTAAGTGGTTCATTGATGTTCCATATTTCTTTGGATTGACAGGTGTATCCATGGTATGTGAGGACTAGATATGCTTTGTGGGGTGTGAATTAGGAATCCAAATCTTTGAAATATACTTCTTAGTATTAGTTTTCAGGTAATGAAGGATGTCAGTAATGGTGTCATATGGAATGAGGGACGAGAGAGTTCTCTTTAGTAAGTTGTTTCTCTGGCTTCTCAGTAGGGTCATAGTTGTGGCGGTACTAAGGTGAGAGATGGTGTTGGGGATTTGAATGTTCTTGTTCAAATTTAGAATGGTAGTGTTGTGGTACTATGGGTCTCTCTTGAAATAGATGATCTTAAAAACATGTAGTGGAGTGTGTATTATTCTTTGGATATAAGGTATATGTTTGTTTATGTGTTTCAGAAGCGGTGATGCTATATTGTTAGAGATGCTCCACCAAGGATATTTGTTTGCGGTAAATTAGATTAGATTGTAAACTTATGTAGCCTACATAATAAAATATGCATTGTTGGTTTGTTGTTATTTTTTACATGTGATATAAGCTACATAAAAGAAATTTTTATTAACATTTTGTGTGAAAATTAATAGAATACAAAACTTAGCATGTGCAAATTTAGGTTCAATACACCAAAGTTAACAATTATGTGCAGCTAAACATGAACCATTACAAATTATTTGCTAGAAACACGCCACAAACAGGTTATATGTTTTCATTTAACATAAACATATCATGAACAATATCAAGTTGTTTTCGTTCAACATAAAAATACTGATACATAATGATCTTTTTTAGTCTATTCATATAAAAAAAATTACAAACCACCAATGAAGTGAAACGAAAAAAAAAACAACGCACGAACAAATTAAAAGAAAGATGTTGATATTATTCCTTGTAGTATTTGCCGGGCAGGTATTTGATTTCCTGTGTAAACTGCATCACACGAGAACTTGACATTATGTGGCGTGCATATAACCATTATCGGAATGACCGCATGCATCCTGACCTCAAATGATCTTATAGTCTGTCACTCTTCGTATAGACGACCTCCAGAAGTCAATAAAATTGAACGACGTACTCAAGTTTGCTGTTGTATTTTATTTCAACCTTATATCTACCCAAAGATCTACTCCTAAAAAAAATTAAGAAATCCACGGCTGAGATTTAATGTAACATGCCGAGAACAGTGTTGGAGCAGCTAATTTGAACCCTCGAACGACGTGATAGCATGTGTCTAGACTTATTAATGTCCTATTTCTCGCCATGACTGTTAGCGATACACAACTGAAGGCAGCGAAAATAAGAAGGTATGCGTTTTATAGGAGCAGTTATATGGATCGTTAAAGCGGAGATACGGATTTGCCACCAAGCGGCCGTGGGCCTGATTTTGCTCTGAAAACTGATAGTTATTTCACGAGGCAGTGGATTTTCGGAGTCCAACTATCCACATTGGTAGAGTAGAGTTACATGTGATAAGCAGAGTAGCAGCTACTGGTACCAAGACCCGACTCCCCGGTTACCCTGGTAAACCTGCTCCGTATTAGTTTGCTGCTGCTACACGGAAAACCACATGTCTAGATCAACTGATCAAACCGATAGTTTTATCTCATCCTCAATGCACTCCCTGCCCTTCTCCATGAACCTCCGAGGAAGCTTCACATGTCTGCGTCTTTGAGAGTGAGATGTTAATGTTTGATCAATATATTGGGTGAAACGGTTGATTGGCTGATAAATATAATGGGTGGTGAGAAGTGACGGAAAGAAATAAACCTGAAAATGATGTGAAGAAGCTTAAGTTGCTGCTACCATAACAAAAGAAAGGGGAAAGGGCCCATCACAATCAGTTGCTCTTTAATTCCCTATTGCGCTTGTCGGCCATGAAGATCGAGAGAGCGTTGTGTCCTTTTTTCTATTCACAGGATCTCTTTCTCGATCGGTCCACATTAGTCATTGTTTTGGCGTTTGCGTGAGCGCACTTCTTGAAAGGGATTTTGTTCGTACCAGTTAGATTGAAGAGTTTTTTTCCTAAAACCCCCCTCACATTTGTCATAATTCCGTAAAACCCCTTTGTTATCTTAAATCCCTCGGTGGTGAAATCTGTCTTCTGCGGCGTCCAGATCGACTAGTATGAGCTTCTGGCCTCCGTTCTCCTCTCCACTGCTCCTCGGTACTTGTGCAATGGCTAATCAGATCTCCTTCTCCTGCTGGGCGACTGTCATTAGGTATAAGTCCCTAATTAGGTAGTTAATTAACTCCAGCCGTCCGATTGAGATCAATCTGAATCCAACGCATATCTGACGGCGTCGATACCATCGACGCGAGTCGATGGTATCGACCCGCTACAGTAGCGAACCCTTCCTTTTTCGCGCCCGACATCATCTCGATACCTTCGACTCAGGTCGATGGTATCGACTTCCTTTAGGTGTCGGTTTTGTCATTTTGCGACGTTGTAGCCTCCGTGCGTCGATGGTATCGACTTGGTGTCGATACTATCGACTGCTTCTTCACCAACAACCTGAAGGTGACTCGATACCATCAACATCAAAGTCGATAGTATCGACTTTTTCCTGCTTCTTTTGGCTGGCAACCTGTGACCATGTCGATGGTATCGACTTCCGTCGATGGTATCGACAGAAGCAAATACTCGTTTGTCCTGAAATTCAAAGACAAGATCACATCAATTCACACAAATAATAATAATTTTACAATTAATGCTCAAAATGATGAAATAAAGGGGATTTGACATAAAATAGCAACAAAGACCAAATTGGATGAATTATGCGATATTAACCATCAAAATGACTAATTAAAGCATAAAACACATATGAAACAGGTCTATAAATGCGACTCAAAATCATCGCATCAAACTCCCCTAAGATTGAACGTTGCTCGCCCTAGAGCAACTAATCCTTAGAATAGAATTGCTAATGTCAATTGAAAAACAACACAAAACACCCAACATCCCATATGACTCCCACCGGACATTCACATATCGGCCCTCTCTAACCACGGAACGGTAATTACCCTAAAGGCGACAGTAATCATCCATAAAAGAAATTGACCTCAAAACTGATGAACACTATCACATAAGGAAGTTAACATAATAAAACTCGTCGATTCAGCCTTGGTGCATCTTGTGATCTCCTATACTACGTTGCTCGCCCTAACTACCATCTATATGGAAGTAGTTCTCCTGATGTACATTAGTGAGGAGAAATTCACGGTGGCCTACTAATTCGAGCAACGGGTGGATGAAGATGGGTGGCTCATGGAAGAACGTGGAAGTATTGTACAGTTTCAACCTGCATAAAACAAAAATGTCCTATATGATGCAAATGCACATGAAAAATGCCCTAATGCCTAAAATTGGGTGGAATGATGCATGTACTAACCATCCATCTCAAAATGAAATGGAACTTCTAATTAAGCTACATCATGTACTTCAATTATCTCAAATTGCAGGTGATATTATGTTCCTTTCTCCTTCTTATTCTTATTGCTTCTACATAACTCTTTTTCATTATGCAGATTTTCTTTCAGAATTTTTTTCTTTCTTTCTTTTTTCCTTTTTTTTTCAACCCTTTATATCCACGATTGATAATGAAAATTTTATCGGGCTTATTATTCATACTAAAAAATTTGCACTATTCAGAAGGTATGGAACAGTTTAGTTCACTATTTTAAGGAAAATTGAGATACATGATGTACTTTATGCATGAAAATTATGAATGCAACTACATGGCATGCACCTAAGGGTAATGTGCATGAATCACTATACTTCATTTTTTTTTCTTTTAATACAAAACATATGGAAAGTTGCGATGCAAGTCCTATCTAGATGCTATGCAAACAAAAGGAATTAAAACTGCACTTTACTTCCAATTCTTTGGTGGATTATGGAAAAATGAAGTGGAACGATCACAAGACTAGATGACTGAACCTTAGAAAGATATTATGCGTCCCTCCTTACTGACCTGTGTAGTAGTTTAGAGGGTTCTCTCTCTTACATCCAATTAAAGTCTCATTACCATTAGATCAGATTAGGCTCAAACAACCATTTCCATCCACTTTCATGAATCATTAGGGATACAGTTGTGAAATTTTGTTTTAAAGTTGACAAAACCAATCATTTTCGTAGGATATGTGCCCAAGGCAAAACAAGCTTTTCAAACACACAAAAAAAGAATTTCAAATTTCCCTTGATTTTCCCTTGCACTACTAAAGAGATGACACAACTTTATGACATCCACGATTACACTAGATAGCATGTGGATCCTACAAAAACTAAAATTGCAAGAAACAAATAACAAAAACAAAGCAATAATGCTAAAAAAAAAATAATAAAAGATAAAGTTGTTCCAACTACCCCCCTAAGCTTGAATTCGACTATGGCCTCATAGTCAAAAACAAACTTAAAGATTGGAACAGTGATACCGGATCATTCTTGTGGTGGTGGAGGCGGGTATTGCGGCGTCATGGGGTCCCAAGATGGGTATTGCCCCTGAAAGGTCGGATCATACTGGGGCAGTGGAGGAGGTTGTGGGTACCCCCCAAAGTAATTCTGGCTCCAGTAATGATCATAAAACGGCTGCTGCTGCTGCTCCATCCTGTGCAGCCGATCGTGGATGTTCTCTTGATTGGCGAAAAGAAGGCCCTCATTCTCGAATATCGCCTGCTGGTTGACATAGAGCCGGTTGGTGGTGTCTTGAATACCAGCATAGGCAGCTGTGTGGCTATGCTGCGTCTGCTGGATGTCTTGAAGCATTGTGTACATCCCTTGCATAGAATAGACATCCTCGCTCGGTTGCGAGGGCTGTGGTAGTGGAGGCTGATGCGGAGAAGATGAAGATGCACCCAGATGCATCCTAGGGCGCTTCCGGGGATCCACTCGTGATCGAAGAGGTGTGAACGTCTCTTCCTCCTCTTCCGCTGCCTCGTCGTCGTCGCCACCGTTGTTGCCGCCGTCTTCTTCATCGGAACCGATGGCTATGATTGGCCACCGGGAATGCTGCGCGCCGTAGATGTTGAAGATGGGGTCGGGTAGAGAACACTCCTGATATGCTTGATTTACATGGCAGTGTGCGAACGCCACGCCATCTCAGAGAAGAATGAGATTGGACCGGTGAAATGTTGCAAGTTCACCTTGATCTTAGTAGATAGAGGAGTGAGGGTCTGGAAATTCAAGCCAAGGTATGAAGCCAGCTTGGTGATTAGCCCGCCAAAGTGAATCGGCGCTTTCCTCGTACTCCGCTTCACCGCCAAAACTCATTGTAGAAAGAAGGCGCCCCAGTTGCACTCTTGTTGCGTCAGGAGCTCGTAGAGAAAGAAAAGGTCAGGCTCCTGAAACTTGCTAAGGTCTAGGTCGCCCCGAGCAAATAAGGTGGAGCTCAACATCCGGTGCAAGACCTAGACAAATGGGTGCTCGAAGTCGGCTACCGCGGCATTGTGGTAGCTAACCGACTTCCCTTGTGGCACCGTCACCAACTCGGAGAAGAGAGCATCGTAGTTGGTGCGGTTATCCGGCCGCTTGTAGTCGTACCGCGAGTGATTCCAGTTGAAGAAGTCATTGAACTACTCGAGGGTGATGGTGTAGTCACAGTTGTACAACCGAAAAGACACCCTGCCCTTTTCCCACTCGCGGTCGCTTGCTGATATCTCATTGGGCACAACACAGACGTCCCGTGACGCCATGAATTCCGCCACCAGCTCTTTGTACGTTGGCCACTCGCCGAAAAATGGATGGCCGTCTTCATGGTACTCAAGCTCATCGTGTCCACAACCCGTTTGGTGGGTCTGCCTCTTCAGTACGTAATCTAGATTTGCCTTGAAGCCAAGATCATTGATCATCTCCGGATCCACGTAACGGGTGGTCTCGATCTTGCGCTTCAGGATTTCTTCGTAAACCTTCTTCACATCCACGGATGGGTGGACAAGTCGAGGACGTGCGACCGATGATGGCGGTGGTGGCACAAACTCGGGGATGTCAATCATATGAGCGCGTGACGAAGAAGCTCCGGTTGTATGCACCATTGTTGCGACGAGAAAAGGATTAGAAGAAGAGCTCGGTGAAGATGGAGAATTGAATCTCCACTCGGTGAAGATCGTCGCTCGGTGTTGCTGTTCTTCGGGCTTTGATGGCTCGGGGGAGTGCTCGGCGCAAAGGAAGAAGAGAGCTCTGAAGGTGTGACATTAAATGAAGTCATGAATCTCCTTATATAGACTTGGTCGGCGCCACTGTTGGTCCGTCGATACCATCAACGCGAGTCGATGGTATCGACACCTGTCGATGCTATCCGCCTCCCTCGTGAGTATCGACAGTCGTCGATGGCTGGATCTTGAAACCCAGATCGCTGACGTGTCGATACCATCGACATGGGTCGATGGTATCGAGGCTGCACCCGGATCGATGATGTGGAAGCCGCGATCGCCGTTGATTCGTTTGCGTGGATCGGTGACGTGGAGTGTCGATACCATCAACATGGGTCGATGGTATCGACTTGTCTTTGTTGCAACACCGCCACTTTGCGTCTCAACCTGTATTTGTGTCGATACCATCGACATTGACGTCGATGGTATCGACTTTCTTGAGTCGACTTGTCTGTAAATCTCCAGAGATCTCGATGGTATTGACGCCCATGTCGATAGCATCGACTTTTTCTTCGCGACCTGCCTGTAGGTAGGTCGATACCATCGACGAGACCGTCGATGGTATCGACGCAGAGCAAAATCTGTAGTCGTCAACCTATAACCTGATCGATACCATCGACCAGTGTGTCGATGGTATCGACTCTGCCTCAGCCTGCACATCAAACAAACCGATCACAGTATCTTTTTTATACTAAAAGCTAAGTAAAAACAAATTAAACTACGAATGTAAACAAACTATCCTACTGTACCGATGGTTGGGTTGCCTCCCAACAAGCGCCCTTATTTAACGTCTTAGGCTAGACGACTTGAAGCTCATCATCTTGGCACTTTGGGGCATGTGCTTAGAGGATCGTGCGGTAATTTGAATTCAACCTGATCTCCTTAAATTCCCAAGGACAATGTACCTCTCCCTAAGGCAGTCACGACATCCGCTGTTGCTTGAAAAGGTCTTCCTAGAAGAATTTCATAGCTTTGGAGCGGTGGCATATCCATGACAACAAAATCCACTGGGAATATAAATCGATCCACTTTGACGAGAACATCTTCACATACTCCATATGGTCTCACTAAAGACCCATCCGCCAATTCAATTGTCGCGGCCGACTTCCTGATTTCTTTTAACCCAAGTTTCTGAAATGTCGCCAGAGGCACGAGATTTATGTTGGCGCCTGAATCACATTGCGCTTTAGGAAAATGTTGATCACCTATCGAGCATGGAATGTAGAAGCCTCCTGGGTCTTTTCTCTTCTTTGGAGAACTCCCTTGAATCATAGAACTCATCGTCTCATTCATCCGACAAATATCATCGTCTTTTATCCGCCTCTTCTTATTGATGATTTCTTTGATGAACCTCCCATAGGCGGGAACCTTCTCGATCATCTCCACTAATGGAATATTGATGTGGAGTTTTCGGAATATTTCTAAGAATTTCCTAAAATGACGATGCTCTTTCTTTAGCCCTGGATTTCCTGGACTTGACACAACTGCTGCACTCACACGCCTGTGAGGTGGCACATATGAGCTTTTCGGGGACAACTCCCCTAAGATTACTTCAATCACTCCCTCTAACATGAGCTTTGGCAAGACATCATCAACAGTAATAGCTTGTTGTGGTTCCTCTCTCGCATTAGATGTTTCCACACGTGCACAAACAGCCTTCAATTGTTCTTCTTGCCTAGATGGAGATGCAATATTCATAACTGGCTGAGATTTCCTGAAGAAAGTGCTTCCGCCTGCTAGTCCATAATAGGTGCGATGGTACGGTATTGCCGGTTTCGCCTCCATACTAAAAGTCAATTTGCTTTGATCTTTTGTCTCTGGCACCTGGGATTCCTCCTGATTGCTTACCACAGATATGTACTTGACTTGATGGTGTGCTTGGGCCACGTTTGCATTCTCGGCCGATTTCTATTGATTGGCGTGCTTGATGGCCGCCACTTCACTGGAAATCTGTGCCACAGTGGTTTCGAATGCCCGCATCTGTGCTCCATGGCTTTGTAGCGTCTGCCCAAATTTGGTTAGAATATCACCTTGAGATTGTAGTTGTTTACCAAACATAGCCATCATCTCCTGATTTTGCTGCACCATTTGACTAAGTAATTCAGTGTTCTTGTCCTCCGCTCTAGGTTGTGGCTTGGCATCCGGATCTTGCAGAAAATTATTCGGATCCTTCCATGAGAAATTTTTTTCCTTTCTCCATGCATAGTCATTGTTTCTATAGCCCTGTTGTTGCATGAATTTAACTTGGGCTTCCTCATCCTCAGATGCATCTTCCTTAGCTAGCAACTTCTTGGCTAGAATATCTAGCTTGTCGTTCAGCTCCTTAATTACTTTGGATTCACCTGCAACTCTGACTTACTCCACAACGCCTCTGTCACCCCATGACTGTTTCCTAGCCATGTTCTTTAATATCTCCCAACATCTGGTATCCGTATTATTCAGAAAGAATCCCGACCCAGCTGAATCCAGATTACTCCTATCATGCTCGAAGAGAGCAAAATAGAAGATCTTCACATGTGTTTCTTTATCCAGCCCGTGATGTGGGCACCTCCTCAGCATGACCTGAAATCTCTCCCAGGTCTCCGAATATGTTTCACCGGCCTGTTGAGTAAAGTTGTGAATCTTTCTGATCATGTCGTTGGTCTTCTCAGGAGGGAAGAATCTCTCAAAGAAGAACTCCACCATATGGTCCCAAGACTCCACAAATTCATCATCTAGGTTGTGTAGCCATTCTCGTGCAACTCTCGCTAGTGAGCTCGGGAAGAGCTTCAAGTAGAGCGCAATCTGCGGAAATCTGTCAATTTTCACCATATCGCAGTTCTCCACGAATTGACTCAGGTGCGCGACAGGATCCTCATTCTTTAAACCATGGAAAGCGTTAGACTTCACCAAATTGATTAGAGCCGGATCAATCTTATATGTCGGTATATTGATTGCTTGCTTCTTTATCGGCCCTTTAGAAGCAGATGCGGAAGAAGCTTTGATCTTCGCCCAAATCATTGGTTCGTCGGCCATCTCTTCGTGTTCGGATTCAGATAACAGTTCCTCTTGATGATCTTGATTATGGTCACCTTCGTCTTCTGAGCCCGCCAGTGGAACCTTTGGTGCGTGCTACGCGTAGTCAGTGGTACGCGTCTGCACCATGCACAATACCTGAAAATAGAAAAATCAAATTTAGTACAGTGCTTAAACAATTATTAAAAATTTATAGATCAATTTGAAAATATTTGAAGTTGTATCAAAATAAAAAAAATATGGCCTAGAGTGGCCGCTCGTAGCACTCAAAGTGCCAACAATTCGCCGTATCCCCGGCAACGGCGCCAAAAACTTGACGTGTATTTCACTACACGCTAAAAACGCAAGTGTACGGGTCGAGTAGTACAGGCCTTGTGAGGCCCGAGTCAAACACAGGGATACTCGGAAATGTTGGAGACTCCTACTAACTATTTGCGATCAGCTAAGCCGAATAACAAATTGGGGTTGTTGAATAAAATTAAAAGAAAATAAAAATAAAACAAAGCAAACAATCGATTAAAGGTTAATTTAATCAATTCAAAAGGATATCTTTAGGATTGCGGTTTCACCACGGGTTTTCATTGCATTAGGTTTTATATAATGCCTCACTCTTCTCTCTCTATCCGGGTAATGGCCTGAAAACAAAATTACCCACTGTCGTGGTACAATTCACTATCTAGATTTGGGTCGGTTCCACTGTCGTAGTAACCTATACCCTAAACTAGATGCATTATGAACGATCTCTCAGTATCCACCATTAATTTTACACCACCTTGGTCAAGGGATTTGTCGATTAATGTAGATTCCATCTCTTTTCAACCGTTAATCCTTCTTTCAAAGTGATTAAGGGCATTAGGTTATTATTATGGTGATCAAGCATAACAATATATGGAGAAAACGAAACTATACCACGGATTTAAGTGAGAAAATATGAATTAGTATTATAAAACTGTCATACAATGAATCCCCAGGCTACTCCCGGTCCTAAAGCTGAAGGGGATTAGCCCCGCATGGTCATCTCACACAAGTACAAGGTATAGATAGGGGAAATCATGTGAACAACGTGGAATGAAAGGGAAAACCCCTGAACGGAGAAGAACCGGTTGATCCTTTGCGTGGAACACGTGCTCTCCCGCCTTTCGGTGGTGAAATCTGTCTTCTGCGGCGTCCGGATCGACTGGTATGAGCTTCTGGCCTCCGTTCTCCTCTCCACTGCTCCTCGGTACTTGTGCAATGGCTAATCAGATCTCCTTGTCCTGCTGGGCGACCGTCATTAGGTATAAGTTCCTAATTAGGTCATTAATTAACTCCAGCCGTCTGATTGAGATCAATCTGAATCCAACGCATATCTGACGGCGTCGATACCATCGACGCGAGTCGATGGTATCGACCCGCTGCAGTAGCGAACCCTTCCTTTGTCGTGCCCGACATCATCTCGATACCATCGACTCAGGTCGATGGTATCGACTTCCTTTAGGCGTCGGTTTTGTCATTTTGCGACGCTGTAGCCTCCGTGCATCGATGGTATCGACTTGGTGTCGATACTATCGACTGCTTCTTCGCCAACAACCTGAAGGTGACTCGATACCATCGACATCAAAGTCGATAGTATCGACTTTTTCCTACTTCTTTCGGCTGGCAACCTGTGACCATGTCGATGGTATTGACTTCCGTCGATGGTATCGACGGAAGCAAATACTCGTTTGTCCTAAAATTCAAAGACAAGATCACATCAATTCACACAAATAATAATAATTTGAAAATTAATGCTCAAAATGATGAAATAAAGGGGATTTGACATAAAATAGCAACAAAGACCAAATTGGATGAATTATGCGATATTAACCATCGAAATGACTAATTAAAGCATAAAACACATATAAAATAGGTCTATAAATGCGACTCAAAATCATCGCATCAATAAATTTCGCTCATATCTTGTTGGTTCAAAGGTTGTTGTTTACACTGATCATGCATCTATTCGCTACCTCATGACCAAGAAAGATGCCAAGCCTAGACTCATAAGATGGATTTTGTTATTGCAGGAATTTGATCTAGAAATCCTAGACAAATAGGGATATGAAAATGTCGTGGATGACCATCTCAGTAGACTTAGCTATAACCCCATTAATGAAAATCCAATAAATGAATCCTTACCCGATGACCAATTGCTCAAGGTAGACTCCCAATTTCCTTGGTTTGCTGATTTTATAAACTATTTAGCTGTAGGTGTATTGCACCCCAAGTATACGGGACACTCTAAAGCTAAATTTGTACATGATGTGAAAAATTATTATTTGGATGAACCTTATTTGTTTCGACTTTGTGCCGATGGTTTATATCGTCCTTGAGTATCCCACGAAGAAAGCATCGCCATTTTGTAACAATGTCACTCTGGCCCCTATGGTGGTCACATGAGTTCCCAAAAAATGGCTAGAAAAGTCCTACAATGCGGATTCTTTTGGCCCACCATCTTCAAAGACTCATATGATTATGTGCTTTCATGTGACCAATGTCAAAGGACGGGTAATATTTCCAAGCGTGACCAAATGCCTCTCACCTCTTGGCAGGAATTAGAGATTTTTGATGTCTGGGGAATCGACTATGTGGGCCCATTTCCTTCTTCTTATGGGTTTGCTTACATTTTAGTCGTAGTCGATTACGTATCAAAGTGGGTTGAGGCCATACCCACTAAAACGTGTGACTCTAAACCTATTAAGAAACTTTTTAAAGATATCATTTTCCCTCGATTTGGAGTCCCTCGCACCGTCATTTCTGACGGGGGATCCCATTTTTTGGAAAAAAGTTTTGAGGCTCTTTTGAAAAAATATGGGGTTTATCACAAAGTCGCCACTCCTTACGATCCTCAGACTAGTGGGCAGGTAGAAGTATCCAACAGACAAATAAAATCAATTTTAGAAAAAATTGTTGGACGAACTAGGAAAGATTGGGCGTTAAAAATCAATGACGCCCTGTGGGCATATCGTACTGCCTACAAAACACCCATTGGCACCACCCCTTTCAGACTGATCTACGGTAAGTCATGTCACTTACCAATAGAACTAGAACACAAAGCAAGTTGGGCCATCAAAAGTTTGAATTTTGACCTTTCCATGGCTGGAGAGAAACATTTTCTCCAAATGAATGAGCTTGATGAACTTAGGATGAGTGCCTACGAAAACGCAAGAATCTACAAGGACCGGACCAAAATGTGGCATGATAGTCACATCAAGCGCAAAGACATTAAAGAAGGGGATCAAGTTTTAGTTTTTAATTCAAGATTATGACTTTTTCCTAGAAAACTCAAGTCGAGGTGGTATGGCCCCTACATTGTAAAATGCGCTTACCCACATGGTGCCTTTCTCCTATGGGATAAAGTTCTGTGCGAGTTTAAGATCAATGGGCACCGTCTTAAAAGATATATCACCACTGAAGATGTTGTCACTTCAGACTCAACCAAATTTCCACCCTTGCAGGATCTGAACCTCACTGACCCTTCACCTCCCCTGGATTCCAATTAATCTGATGTTGGTCGAGCCACGACGTAAAATAAGGCGCTAGTTTGGAGGCAACCAAACACTATCTTCCCTTATCATTTGTTTCTTGTTTTTGTTTTTTTGTACTGTTTTTCCTTGTTCCTTCTGTCGAGTCGATCGGTTCGCATTACCAGCCGCTCAGTTCGAAACCGCGAAATGACCGATTGGATTTCCAAACACTCGACTCATCTGCCGACCATTCCACAAACCTTGAATGCAGCCTCTGTCCCTTACAGTTTTATGTTGGCGCCTGAGGTGGACCAGCTGATGGGCTTGCTGTCCAACCGATTGGCTCGTGGATACATTGATCTATTAACACACCAGACACAAGGTCATTCTCCCATCTCCTCACAAACCCTAGCCGCACGCCTTCCGCTGTTCACTCGATCGCTCGTAGCTCCACCCGTTCTTCAGCCGCCAACCTTGATCCTTAGCTGGCTATTTGGCCTTCCTGCAACAGTTGGTTCTGCCGCACGTCTGCTGTTTCAACCGCTCGCTCAACAGCGACGCCGCCCGTCTCGATCAGTAGATGACCGACTGAGCCTCCATCACCACTGCCTCAACAAAACGACCGAAGCCAGATCCATTGAGTGCTCAGCCGACCGCCTGGTAGTTCAGCCACCTGCCTGGCTAGGACGCAGCCTGTTTTGATTGACAGACGACCGGCGAGTTGGTTTCTGCATCGCCAACTCCTTGTTTCCTCCACAATACGGCCGTCAGCTAGGTCCACTGAGTACTCAGATCCAGACTCAGCCGACCGTTTGGTTACTCCAGTCGCCCGTCTCAGACGTCGAAACGCCCGTTTCAGCTCTCCAGACGATCGGTTGGCTCTCCAGACGATCGGTTGGCTTCTCCAGACGATCGGTTTCTCCCTGCAACAGTGATGTTCAGCCGCTTTCGCAAGGGCAAGGGCAAGGCCCCTGCTTCCTCTTCCAGGGATCCTCCTCGCCGTTCCAGTTCTCATCCCAGAATCCATTTCTGCACGCCCTTCCCTACGTGTGAGTCTTCTCCCGAGTCAGTCGAGGAGATGCTTCGTGACATCGACGAAGCGGATGAGCTTCTCCGCGAGATGGAGGGAACTCAGAAGGCAGCCAATGATCCAGACACAACCACCCCCCATTCACCCCGTATAGCACCTATTTCGGGTAGCTATGACCAGTTCACTAACGCTGACCACCGCCAACGTTATGAGGATATGTTCGCGATTGGTGTTTCCTTGCCTCGTTGGGCGTGCGACACAACCCTTGATGCTTTGGGCATCTATGATGCCGTCGACGATATCCTCCGCAGAAACCACATCCTTAGCTTTCCCTACCATGTCACCTCTGTTTACTGTGATCTTACCCTCGAGTTTTTGAGCACTTTCCGCAGGTTACACTGTTCTTTCAGAAATTCGAGTTGTAAATACCGAATTTTTGGGGAAAATATGGAATCATCCGCCAAACAAATCACTTCTTTCATCCTCGACGGCAGGGATGACTATTGGTTAGACCAATGTATGGCGCGGTCTCATGACTCCTACCCAGACCATTACGACAAAGATAAGTTTTGGGCAGAGATCACCGGGCTTCTTCCCCGTCTTCCTATTGGGCCCAAGGCCTCCTGCATTCACAACCCGGTAGTCCGTTACCTTCACCGTATTTTGGCTTGCACCATTTTCAGTCAGGAAGGTACTCAGGGCGCAATTACTCAGGTAGAACTTTATGCTCTTTGGTATCTTTTACATGAAGAACCTTTTAACTGGGGCAATGCTATCATTGAGCATTTTGGTACCCAAGCTAGCTGAGCCACTTCCTCTTCTTTTCGCATTGGACACTACGTTACCCAACTCGCCATTTTTTTGGGCTACACCCACATCGCCTTTCCTCCACTTGAGCTCAAAAATCATCTCATCAACACTCACTATTTGAAGAATAGTAGGTTTATCCGTTTGGGCACCGAGGGCGTTTATTACCTTTTGTTCAAAGACACTAAGGTGGTCCTCTAGCTCCCATTACATTCGCGGTTTGCAGCAGCAAACTACGTCTATGAGTTGACTGATTTACCAGGCCATATACAGAGATTCTACCTAGAACATCCAGATCCAGACACCTTCCTCGAGCCTCAGCCTCACAGGAGGAGCCTCTCTTTAGAGGCACATGACGACGACACTAGACCGCCACCGCCGCCTTCCAGACGTTGCACCAGGCGGCGAACAGATGACGACTCTGGTCCTTACGACTTCTACGAGATCTAGACTCAGCTGGATGAGATTTAGCACGAGCAGCAGAGACAGGGCCACCAACTCAATCACATGTACCTAATGCAGTATTCGCAGGAGTCTTGACATGTGGATTGTGGTCACCATGCCCCTAGTCGACCAACTTATGATGAGTATGGAGCACAACAATGTTATCCAGGACCTGATTCTCCTTATTGGGCAAACTACTACTCTTCCCACCAGCAGCACCCTCCACCGCAGTGACTCTTCCCTCCATCTCCCTCTTAGAGTTTGCTCGGGTCGAGCAAATTTCTAATTCTGGGGTGGGGGTGGGTGGTACGTGATCCATCCTTTATCTTCCCTTTTCAACATTTCTTTCTACATTTTTTTATTTGTTTGCTTTGTTTACTTTCAAACATAAGGCCTTTATCTAGTCGGCCAAATTTTGTACGTTATCTTCAAAATCAATTGCATTATCAATTTTATTTCAAAAAACTTTGCAATATAAAGTTCCCTATGATCATGATAGTAATTTTTGGAAACGGTGGCAAGCCTTAGAGTATCAAATAGAATCAAATGCAGATTTTCTTAATTTTAGCATTAGATTAACTTATTTGTTTTTACTCTTATATAATGTAGCTACATGTCTCTTCTATCTTATGCAATGACAACTAAAAAAAAAAGGTTTTTTGTTGCAGGGAAAAATAAATCGCACGCCAAACCCTATGTCTGGGGTGGCATGCCCTTCTTCCATACCCCACAAAGGGACGTACCATCAAAAGATGCCAAAAACAGCACACAAAAAATTGTGGTCAATGTAATCACAAGTCCATGAAAAAATTATATCCCAAGTCGAATAGAGGAGGGATTTTTCTGTCACACCTCAAATTCTCTATTCCCGTGCAATAATCAAACCAATGAAAATGAAAAAAAAAATGAGTGTCGAAGCGCAAGTTAGATCAAGACTGTCTTTACAAAGTATAAGTTAAAAAAAATTAAGTTATGAAAAATGTTTTCTTGAGAAACATAGTGCTTGCAATTTGTGGTTCTAGGAGATGGGTTGCTTGGCCATGAAAAGGATAGAAGAATTGCTAATCTTGGGAGGATGAATTTGTTATTTCAAAATTTTTGAATCATTTTGATTTTTCAATTGCTTGAGGACAAGCAAAGCTTTAACTCCGTGATATTTTGATGCATGCTATTTCAGCACATCTTTTCTGCAAATTATTAAGCTTGTCACATAGGAATACTCCATTCATCTCTTGAAAATTGCATAAATTGATATTTTCTCATTTTTATCACAAATCTGACAATCATTTGCATTTTATTGTAGTTTCAGGACCTGAGCCGATCGACTAATACTGTCAACCGATCATCTCACCGCATCAAACCGATCGTCTGACAATATGAAATGCTCAGTTCGCCTGCAAGCATCGATCATTGCTCTCATCAGACAACGACTGAGATCGCCCGATGCCTAAACCAAACGCTCGGTTGATGCCCATTACACGGAGCGGTTTCGACTGCGCCGCCACCCTAATTAGGGTTGGCAGCCGATCGATGGGCTACCGCATTACAGAACCTTCCAACCGATTGGTTGGTTCCTGAACCGGTCGGTTGGCGGCGTGCAGACAACCCAAAATCCCAGCCGCCAGCCTCAAAAACCCTTAACCTAATTGAAAGAATGCCCCCTTCTTCTCCTATAAAAGGAGGGGCACTTCCTCCTCCTCAGGGCATCTTGGATTTCTTTGTATTGTGATTCTAAAGCAACCCGTCTCGTAATCATCTTCTTATTATGCAATAAAGTAGACTTTAGCTCAATCATAGTTCTTTCATACTTGTTCTTGTCTCTTCATTCCACCTTAGTTTTAATCTTCTATTCTCCGTTCTTTAATTCTGGAGCAAGGAACAAAGAACTAATCCATTTCATTGTCTCTAGCAATAAGGATTAATCTCCTGATTTTTGGGCTAGACTATGGCTTCAGTACTTTCTTCCTCCGTCTCCCCTTTCTCCATGAGTGAGTAGACTTCTATCGAGGTAAGGGGAATAACCCCTTAGCCATGGTTTTAACGACTTCTTCTTAAACGAATAGATGGTAATCGATTTTAATTAACGGTTGATCTTCGGATCGCATGTTAATCCGGATGGAAATGACCATGGAAATTCAGATTTAGAACAATAAAATCGATTACATAGACATTTTGATATGACCGTGGATTTTTGTCTTTTAGGATGAAAAACTAGGAAGCATGAGCACCAAGACCAATGGGCTCATGTGGAGTTTATCTCTTGTGAGTTTTTAATTCGCAAACCTTCATCGAATCATCATTTAAGAATTAGTTGTTATCGCCTAGGCTAAGGTGGTGAAAACCCCTACGAGCCTCGATTTCCATCTCTTGATTTAATCACTGCATCTTTCGTTTTCTTTAATTCTTAGTCTTTCATATAGTTTGCTTATGTTAACAATCATCTTATTTTTTCCTTGTGCATGTTTATTCTTGTTGAGTATATTTCTTCTTGCTTTAGTGTAGTCAATCAAACCCCCAACTTGACCTTTACTTTCTGCTTTAATCTAAAGAAAAATACCAAAAACAAATAATAAAGTTCTTCAAACTGTGGGTTCTTAGAACAGTCTCTAAAAAGTTGTCCTGTGGGATCGACCCTTCTATACTACACTTAAAACCAGAAGTAAAAAGGGTTTAAACTCTAGGATTAACCATCTTAGTGATTGATATTGCAAATGACATTTATCACAAGTTTCTCGATCAAGGATGTCCATGTTTCAGTCTTTGAATCACCTACCAAGTATGTGTCTCAATGGGTGATGATGACTCTAACTTTAGGGGGGAATCTATCTAAGGGTTATAAGTAGATAGGGAAGATCTAACACTTGATTTGCATGATGTCGAATTACTTTTACATTATATTTTTGTACAAGCATTTACATTTGAGTACATTCATGGACACATATACAATTATGCGCATTTGATCTTAAATTTGCATTGATCTTCAATTTTCACTTAGTAGAATTTTCATATTACCTTGAACCCTGAAATACTCAAATAGCACATTAGATCCACATGTGTGAAATGTTTTTTATCATCAAAATATGGGGTATATTAATGTCCAATTTAGCCAAAATCTCCCCCTTTTTAAATATGACAAACATTTCTAAAATATAATCAAAATAATTTAAATGGGATGAGTTTCATACCTACTATTTACCTGAAAAAGGTGCTCTTGTTTTCATAAAATGTGTTCTAATTATTCCTAAAGAGATATGGAAGATAGTATCCATATCTTAAGGAAATGTTGCATCAATTAATGTCAAGACAAGAGATTATGAAACTCATTTATTTTGTTTTATATTGTTGCTCCCCTTTTTTCATTTTAAAAAGACAGCTATGTAATCATTTTATACTTACTCCCCCTGAATGGGATACTACCCCTTAATATCATACTCAAGTTGTAAAGAGAAAAACAAAGTGATGAAAAATGTCCAATGAAAGCCACAAGATAAATTTTTATTATCATGATCAAGGGAACACAAACAAGCTCAGTTTCATTGATGAAAACATAGGATAACAACATAAGATTCACTAAAGTGATTACATAAGCTTTACTACTCTCTACATAGGACACCATCACTTGAAAGAGGTTAATATTACATCAACCTCATGATCTTTCCCATTAAATGGAGCATCACCATAGTACTTGACAAGTGTTTGTTGTTGGTTATGTATGCCCAGAGAGCCAATCATGTAATGATTGTAATGGCATATCATGTAAAAATGATTTGATTATTAATAAAAGGAAATATTCCAATTTATTTTGTTTAATTCAGTTATGAGATAATGATGTAACATTATAAATGTCTAGAGAATAATATTACTGAATGACTTATGTCTTCAAGTACGTGACTTGGAAGAAATGAGATCATACAAATGTTAAGAGTACATATTTACATTCTCATTATGCTCCTGATCGGTTGAAATTGTGGGAGGTTGATAGAAAACAATAACACATAAGATCAGAGTGTTAGTTGGTTGATGACTGAGTGCCATTGGTCATGATAAGGCGATATTAAACCAATCACACAAATACATGTTAGAGAATAATGTATCAGAAAGACCCACCGTGAGACTGATACATGGAAGCCATCTTTATAGAAGTCATAGTCAGTTCTCATAGGGATGGTGGTGGTTGTGTTTCTTAGACCTGAAATCATTGCACTCAACACATGTCATTGGGTACACTTTGACATCATCAAATACAAATCACAAAATATGGATTGTTATAAGGGTGATCATTGGGTGGCTTTGACACATGGGGATTGACTGTGAGTGATAGACATGGGATTTGTATGTGATGTCCTAGGCCTCTTGATAAGTGAGACTAAGAAAAGTATGGCCATGCACATGTGAGTCTGCCACAGAACTGGAATCCCAATCACATGAACCAAACAAATATCAAAGACAACATGCAGAAGGGTGAAATGCTTAGCATACATGAACAAATAACAAGATAAAGGTACCATTCATAATCTCAAAAATGAATAATATATATTAAGCAACATTGTTTATTATAAGCTTTCAATTACTTATTCAAGAGTAGAATTTTTCAAGTCTACTCATGTACAATATGGATCTAACAACAAGTACAGATGACATAGGTCACCAACTCCATCAACTTCTAGCCATCTCTAAACCTATAAAATACGTGAAACAAGCCAGGTCAAGAACATGAGGTGTCGAATACAGGGATAAAAGATACATATACATAAGCTTTGCATAATTTTAAAAGATTTGCAGAAGTAAACAAGCAAGAATAAAAAAGTTAACTATTTAGAAAAAATGAGATCCCATTTTTTATGTCCTCACTCCAATTATACCATCATTTCGTACATTTATAAAAATATCATGTATTCTTAAGGCCTTTTATGGACATCTTCTCACTGGAAGAGTCTATGAGGGTGGTCAAGATTAGCTAACCCTTTTATCAACGATCCGCCCTATCTTGATAACTCAAGTAGGATGCCCATCCTCATGTCCTTACCCAAAAACTTCTGGCAGGTGTAAGAGGTTTATATAATGGAGTTTCTATATTATGTTTGCAAGTTATAAAAATGTGCGAGACAAACATCGAATACAATACTAGAGTACTAAAAGGCAATATTTGAGCAAGTAAACAAGCATACATATGTATCGCATTTCAAGCAAGAAAGTCATATTCATACAATTATTAAATCCCATACCTAATTTAGAGATTTTTAACTTACTTATCTTTGACCGTCTATCCACAAGTAACACCTAATTAAGCACAACATTGTATACATGCATTAGATTCTCATCATTAACCCTAATTAGCTTCATTTTAGGGTTTTTGTCAAGTTAATTTACAAGTTTCTTAATCTTATGGTTAATGGTCTTTTACTAATTTAGAGGTCATCAAAGAGGTGTGGTTCAAGTTTCATGTCTTATCCAAGTTCCATGCATATTATACCATCATTCCATGGTTCAAGTTACTTGCATATTAGGGTCAAAGGACTCATAATGGGGAAACAAGACAATGATTCATCAAGTCATGATATTTAGACAATATATGAGACTAGATCAGCAAGATAAGACATGTAAGAAACATATTCAAAGATGGGTGCATGCCCCCTAGGGTCTAGGCATCATCGTTCAAACTTGGTATGTACACCTCAACATTGGTGCAAACATCAACATAGTTCATATGCCAAAAATATTCCACATGTGACTTAGTTGAGTCATTCATATCAGAAGGATTCACAAATATTAGGTGTATCCCTGATTTTAGAGGGAAGATCATAAGAAAAGGATTCGTAACATTTATAGAGAATAAGAATACCATTAAAGCCATATAGGTCACATTAAGCGTTTATGGATGAAAAGGGTCACATACCCCATCATATCAATACATAGTGTGGATATTGGGAATTAGGATTTGTAGGCATCATGGAATAATTGATTTCAAGAATAGAATGACATCTGATGCACAATATAGGTCAAACACATCATTTGATTCAAGGCATAATCAACAGTCACATGTTAGGGGTACATATGCATCCAGGTCCATATAGTGAAAATGAGTTTAGGGTTGATGATAGAATCATATAGAAGCATAAGGTTACTAACTTTCAAGGTTAAGGGAGTCGAGATGTCATATAGGAATAAGATTAGCAATATAGCCCAAAGTCCATCATCAAAGTCCCGAACAAATCACATGTGTGTCATTAGAGGCTTTTATGTGCAATAGGGGTAATTAGGGGCCTCATTTAGTTAAAAGGCACACAAAAGTTATTGAACAATAGAGAAGGAGATTAAAAGCACACCAATACTTCATGTTGTAACATAATGATGCATTAAATGTACCCAATCAAGTCTAAAGTTAGCATTTTTTAAACAATCAGGGGAACAAATGTTGGTTTAAGATTTGGGACCAAGCTCAAAATGTAGGTCTTGCCGAGAGGATCTATTCAGTATATTGGTTCAACAAATTTGGCCTTAAGATGAGAGAGTTATGTATTTTTTAAAGATTCAAATCAGAACTTTAGAGAAAAGAGGATTAGGGTGTTACTTGATTTATGTGAGAATCTCAACCGCCGATTTCATAAATTGTGTGACCACCTAAACACAAGATTGGTTCAGTGTGATCACCTATCTTCACAGTCCTGAGACGCCATCCACCGCCCAAACTGGGTCCTCTAGCGGCCCCTAGTTTCTAGCCACCTCCATCCACCTCCACGAGAGAGAGGGTCGGGGTGGGCCAAGTCCATGTAGGTTTTGCGGGGCACTCCTACAATGGCTGTCGTAGGTCCACTTTGACCCAGTCAACACTTGTGGTCTAAGGCCAGTGTGGGTCACAACCAAATCTGGGCCACCCATTGGATATTCATCGTGGATCGCCCCCTCAGATCAACGATGCAGATCTTTCTCCGTTTACACCTTGTCCCCGTGCGGGAAGGTCCTTGCCACGGCGGTGAGTGAAGCTCCGAGCTCACTGGAGCAAGTAAGGTCGAGGAATTGGGGCCTCATCCTACCCCACCATCATGTCGCACCGCTCTACAGTGACCCTACAGAGATTGTGGGGGTGGGAAACACCACAGTGGGTGGTTGAAGCATGCACTCCAAAGAAAGGGGCTATGGCGGTGCCGCCGTAAGTTGGAGAAGAAGAGAAGGATGGAATCGGGAGATTGGATGTGTGGGAGAGGGTAGAAACAAGGGGAAAACAATGGAAATGAAGAGTAAGGGAGTTTAGAGTAGGCAATTTCTCAAAAGGACTCAAGAATGCAGCTGAATGGTTGCTCCAAAAGCAACCTACTACAATGCATACAGACGAAGGAGGAAGACGACCAAGAGCCATTAGATCATGATATAAGGGTATGAAAAAGAGGCTCTTTAGGGTTTCTTAAGCTAAGGGTGGCAGCTGCTGGGCTGCGCACCCAAGATTAGACCCACTAAGGATCAAATTCAATTAAAATCACACAAAAAGTGTGAAATTTGAGCCAATTTTAGATGATCATAACTTGGGCAACAAACCTCCTATTGAGGCAATTTTTGAGTCATTGGATTCAAAATTGAGTGCACTACAACATGATACATATTAGAAAGCCAAAAATTTCATAGTGGTGATGTTCAAAATTAGATGAAAGAAGGTTACATGTTAAACCATGATACTAAGTTCAAAAGTGTCGGTTGATGTCACACATTGTGCAATTCAACATTAATGTAACAAAATTGGAGTGTCTCCACTCTCAAACCATGAAATTTATATCCAAACTAGACAAGTGGGTCATCATAGAGCATGGGACAGCATAAACAAAGAGAGATAAAGTTAGGGTTTTCACATCCTTCCCTCCTTAAAAGAAATTTTGTCCTCAAAATTCATCCAAAATCCTAGTTAAGAGTCGAAGTTCATATTCGTCATGTTCTATTAGCCATCCCATAGTTTTAAACTCATCCCCCATCATGGGATGCATACATAGGTGATCATCATCAAGGGTTTACTCATCCCAATAATACATCTCACTTGTTGTTTTATCATATTATGACATCAGGGTTCCATAATCCTCATCTTTATAACTTAGGGTTTTGTTCATTTCCTAGTTCATGTCCAAGGCATGTTATCAAGTCTAAGTTATCTATTCCCAAATGAACATGTTTATAATCATAACTTCTAAATGAGATCATCCTTGAATGTGTATAGTATACTAAATTTCTTTCATGTTTTAGTTTTCCGCAAAATTCTACCAACTGTCCCCAAATTATGCTCACGATTTGTCATTTTCAATATGAAATTAAGAAATTTATTCATCATGTTTATTTGAGTTATTTCCCCAGGAGTATCGTCATATTGAGATAACCATTTTTCATTTGGGTATGAACTAAGCATTGTATTTCTGATCATTCAAGCTAAAATATCAAAGCATTATCATATCAAGTTCATGATTTCATACTGACATCTTTCGTGTGTGGTATGGTTTTATATTAGGCCTATCTTATGAGAGTGGCGTGATGTACATATATCAAGTTTTATGTAAGTCATATGTTTCATCTATCAATCATCATTTAAGGAAAAAAATTATCATCAACGTTGAGGTTTCATAATCATCTCACCTGTATCTCAAAGGAGCTCCATCAGCTCATGCCACTCAAGCTAGGACCTATCTATGTCCAACAAGACATGCTAACCACCGACATCTACCCATACAGTAGTCTAACCAACATACCAAACAAGAGAAACCCCTATATTCTTTTACATCAAACCACTAACTTGAGTATGAGGCACGCCATGGAGATCACATGTCATGTACATCATCTTAGGTTGTTAGGACATCTCCCTCTCCTATATAGAAAGCATCATATATTCAATGCCTCCAACACTAGGGTTATATCTTTTCATAGTAACACTATGGTTCAACATTGTCAAGGAAACCACACTCTAGGTATCTCAACTCTTATACTTAGAAGTAGTCAAGCTAGGGACTCGTCATTGTGTATCTCAGTGTGCATATTTTTCAACATTTCACATATTTTGGATTTTAGGTACTTTGACCTTCTCCCGTGGTAAGTCGACTCATATCAAAGGTCACCCTTTTCATATGTCCCATACTAGAGGTTCTCCTTGGTAAAGAGATTGAGGCCTGTGTTGGTATCAAATCATATATCACATATCGTATCTCATCATGTATAAGACTAGGCACAAGCAAGAATACCAACCCACTAGCTACATTTAGCACATCTACCAAGTCATATGTACCATACATAGTGCTAGGTCTTGCTAGGGTTGCATGGTCAAACTCTTCTCATATCATCAAACATAACTTGAATCATATGGAAATGTCTCATAACACCACATTAACATCATCATCACGGTTGTCATCATCATCAACATCATCATCGTCATCAACATCATCATCATCATCATCATCATCATCATAATCATCATCATCATCATCATCATCATCATCATCATCATCATCATCATCATCATCATCATCATCATCATCATCATCATCATCATCATCATCATCATCATCATCATCATCATCATCATCATCATCATCATCATCATCATCATCATCATCATCATCATCATCATCATCATCATCATCATCATCATCATCATCATCATCATCATCATCATCATCATCATCATCATCATCATCATCATCATCATCATCATCATCATCATCATCATCATCATCATCATCATCATTATCATCATCATCAACATGATCATCATCATCATCACCAATGTAGGTCATGTAGGCTACTTACTAGCCTAACATTTATCATGGCTCTAGACAACTCTAGAGACTACAACTATCATATAAACTCTCTCATCTAGACTTGATGTTACATCTCTTTCTCTTAGTTTACATGGGCACTTATTACCTTTCTGTGTGTGGTAACATTTTCATATGTACATATACTGATACTTGAAATAGGTTTTTCTCCAATGTTGAAACAGGCAATGAAAACCACCATACTCCATTCGATCAAAACCAAAATCAAAATGAGTTACCACACTTATGAGGCAATATAATACCATGACACCTAGAGAACTAGCAATAACATGGTGCAAACCTATGTAACGACCCTATGCACATGTTGCTGACATATGTCTAGAGTTGTAAGAAGATCTCCCTTTTCTCATCCTACTGAACCTACAACCCATTATACAGGACAGAAGGAGGAGAAAAGAAATGGTCTAGGGATTACACAAGCCTACACCTAGATCTAGAACATCTAGGTTCTAACCTAGAGGCTAAGTCAACATGGTCCACAAGGGACATCTTATTAAGTTTCTAGATTCAAGATGTAAGGTTGTGTTTAGTTTGTGTTTCATGTGAGAAATGTTTGGTGTAGTTATTGTTCATGCTCTGATACCATCTGTCATGGAATCAAAATCCCATTTACATGAACCAAACAAAACCAAAGACAAGATGCAGAAGCCTTAAATGCTTAGCATACATGAACATATAACAAGATAAAGGCACCATTCAAAAATCAACAATATATATTAAGCAACATTGTTTATTACAAGCTTTCAATTACATATTCAAGAGTACAAATTTTAAAGTCTACTCATGTACTCTATGGATCTAACAACAATTACACCTGACAAAGCTCACCAAGCCCATCAACTTCTAGCCATCTTTGAACGTATAAAATACATGAAACAAGGCAGGTCAAGCACGTGAGGTGTCGAGTACAGAGCTAAAAGATACATATACATAATCTTTGCATAATTTGAAAAGATTTGTAGAAGGAAACCAACAAGAATAAACAAGTTAACTATTTAGCAAAATGAGAGCCTATGTTTTGTGTCCTCACTCCAATTATACCATCATTTCATTGATTCATCAAAACATCATGTATTTGTAAGGCCTTTTATTGACATCTTCTCACTAGAAGAGTCTATGAAGGTGGTCAAGAGTAGCTAACCCTTTTATCAACGATCCACCCAATCTTGATAACTCAAGTAGGACGCCCATCCTCATGTCCTTACCAAAAACTTCATGCAGTTGTAGGAGGTTTGTATAATGGGGTTTCTATTTTATGTTTGCAAGTTATAAAAATATGTGAGACAAACATTGAATACCATACTAGAGTACTACAAGGCAATATTTGAGTAAGTAAACAAGCATACATATGTATCACATTTCATGAAAGAAAGCCATAATCATATAATTATTAAATATCGTACCTAATTCAGAGATTCTTAACTTACTTATCTTTGACCGTCTAGCCACAATAAACACCTAATTAAGCACAAGATTGTATACATGCATTAAATTCTCATCATTAGTCCTAATTAGCTTCATTTTAGGGTTTTTTCCAAGTTGAGTTACAAGTTTCTTAATCTTATGGTTGATGATGTTTTACTGATTTATAGGTCATCAAAGAGTTGTGGTTCAAGTTTCATCTCTTATCAAAGTTCCATGCATACTATACGAGCATTCCATGGTTCAAGTCACTTACTTGCATATTAGGGTCAAATGACTCATAATGGGGAAACAAGACCACAATTCATCAAGTCATGAGATTTAGACAACATATGAGACTAGATCAGTAAGATACAATATGTAAGAAACATATTCAAAGTTGGGTTTATGCCCCGCTAGGGTCTAGGCATCATCATTCAAATTTGGTATGTACACCTCAACATTGGTGCAAATATCAACATAGTTCATATTCCAAAAAGATTCTACATGTGACTTAGGTGAGTAATTCATATTAGAAGGAGTCACAAAGATTAGGTGTATCCCTGATTTTAGAGGGAAGAGCATAAGAAAAGGATTCATAACATTTATAGAGCATAAGAACACCATTCAAGCCATATAGGACACATTAAGCATTTAAGGATGAAAAAGGGTTACATACACCATCATATCAATACATAGTGTGGATATTGGGAATTAGGATCTGTAGGCATCATGGAATAATTGATTTCAAGATTAGAAAGGAATCTGATGCACAATATAGGTCAAACACAACATTTGCTTCAAGGCATAATCAACATTCGCATGTTAGGGGTACATATGTGCATCCAGGTCCATATAGTGACAATGAACTTACAGTCGATGTTAGCATCAAATAGAAGCATAAGGTTACTGACTTTCAAGGTTAAGGGAGTCGAGATGTCATTTAGCAATAAGATTAGCAATATAGCCCAAAGTCCATCATCAAAGTCCCAAACAAGTCACATATGTGCAATTAGAGGCATTTATGTGAAATAGGGGTAATTAAATGCCTCATTTAGTTAAAATGCACACAAAAGTTATTGAACAGAAGGGAAGGAGAGTAAAAGCACACTAATACTTCAAGTTGTAACATAATGATACATTAAATGTATCCAATCAAGTCTAAAGTTAGCATTTTTTAAATAATCAGGGGAACAAACGTTGGATTAAGAACTTGTGACCAAGCTCAAAGGTCGGTCTCAGCGAGAGTACCAATTCTGTATATTGGTTCAATAAATTTGGCCTTAAGATGAGAGAGTTATCTAATTTTCAAAGATTCAAATCAGAACTTTAGAGAAAAGAGGATTAGGACGTTGCATGATTTATGTGAGGTCTCGACCGCTGATTCCACAGATCACGAGGTCACCTACACATGAGCTCAATTCAGTGTGAGCACCTATCTTCATGGTCCCGAGATGCCATCCAACTGCCCAAATTGGGTCCTCCGGTGGCCCCCAGTTGCTAGCCACCTCCATCCACCGCCATGAGAGAGCGGGTCGGGGTGGGCCAAGTCCATGAAGGGTCCATGTGGCACACCTCCAATGGATGACGTGGGTCCCCTTCGACCCAATAAACAATTCTAGTCTAAGAATGGTGTGGGACACAGCCAAATCTGGGGCACCCACTGCATATCCATCGTGGATCGCCCCCCCAGATCAACGGTGTAGATATTTCACCCTTTGCACCTTCTCCCCGCGTGGGCAAGTCCTTACTATGATAGAGAATGGAGCTCTGAGCTCGCTGGAGCAAGTAGGGTCAATGACTTGGGGCCTCATACTGCCATCACACTGCCCCGCTTTGCAGCAACCCTGTGAGGATGGTGGGCATGGGAAATGCCATAATGGGTGGTTGTAGCATTCACTCCCAAGCAAGGGGCTAAGGCGGCACCGCCCTAAGCTGGAGAAGAAGAGAAGGATGGGAGTGGGGATTAGATGTCCTGAAGAGTGTGGAAACATGGGGAAAACAATGTAAATGAAGAGTGGGGGAGTTTGTAGTATGTAATTTCTTAAAAGGGCTCAAGAATGCAGCTTATTGGTTGCTCTATAAGAAACCAGCTACAGTGCATACAGACCAAGGAGGAAGATGACCAAGAGCCATTGGATCATGATCAAAGGGTCATAAAAAGAGGCACTTGAGGGTTTCTCAAGATAAGGGAGGCAGTTGTTGGGCCACACACCCGAGATTAGGCCCACTAAGGTTCAAATTCAAATAAAATCACACAAAAAGTGTGAAATTTGAGTCAATTTTAGAAGATCATAACTAGGGCCACAAACCTCTGATTGAGGTGATTATTGAGTCATTTGATTCAAAATGGAGTGCACTACAACATGATACATATTATAAAGCCAAAAATATCATAGTGGTGATGTTCAAAATTAGATGAAAGAAGGCGATATGTTAAACCATGATACTAAGTTCAAAAGTGTCGATTGATGTCACACATTGTGCAATTGAACATTAATGTAACCAAATTGGAGTGTTGCCAGACTCAAACCATGAAATTTATATCCAAAACTAGACAAGGGGATCATCATAAAGGGTGGGAGAGATAAACTAATATAGAGAAAATTAGGGTTGTCACATCCTTCCCTCCTTCAAAGAAATTTTATCCTCAAAATTTATCCAAAATCATAGTTAAGAGTCAAAGTTCATATTCATCATGTGATTTTAACCATCCCATAGTTTTAAACTCATCCCCCATAATGGGATGCACACATAGTTGATCATCATCAAGGGTGTACTCATCCCAATCATACATGTCACTTGGTGTTTTATCATATTATGATATCATTTTGACATTAGGGTTCCATAACCCTCATCTTTATAACTTAGGGTTTTGTTCATTTTCTAGAATGTGTCCAAGGCATGTTATCAAGTCTATGTTATCTGTTCCCAAATGAACATGCTTATAATAATAACTTCTAAATGAGATCATCCTTGAATGTGTATAGTATACTAAATTTCTTGCATGTTTTAGTTTTTATGCAAAATTGTACCAACTTTCCCCAAATTATGCTCATGGTTTGTCATTTTCAATATGACATTAAGCAATTTATTCATCATGTTTATTCGAGTTATGTCCCTAGGAGCATCTTCATATCAAGATAACCATTTTTCATTTGGGTATGAATGAAGCATTGTATTTCTGATCATTCAAGCTAACATATTGAAGCATTAACATATCAAGTTCATGATTTCATACTTACATCTTTCGTGTGTGGTATGGTTTTATATTAGGCCTATCTTATGTGAGTGGCTTGTTGTACATATATCAAGTTTTAACGTAAGTCATATGCTTCATCTATCAAACATCATTTAAGGAACAAAATTATCAATAACGTTGAGGTTTCATAATCATCTCACTTGTATCTCAAAGGATCTCCTTAAGCTCATGCCACTCAAGCTAGGACCTATCTATGTCCAACAAGACATGCTAACCATTAATATCTACCCATAGAAAACATCTACCCAATGTACCAAATAAGAGCAACCCCTATATTCTTTTACATCTAAAAACTAACTCAAGTATGAGGCTCATCATGGAGATCACATGTCATGTACATCATCTCAGGGTGTTAGGACATCTACCTCACCTATATAGAAAACACCATATATTCAATGCCTCCAACTCTAGATTAATATCTTTTCATAGGAAATATTGGGTTCAACATTTTCAAGGGAACCACAAACTAGGTAGCTCATCCCTTATACTTAGAAGTAGTCTAGATAGGGACTCATCATCATGTATTTCATCGTGCATATTTTTCAACATTTTACATATTTTGGAGTTTAGGTACTCTGACCTTCTCCCGTGGCAGGTTGAATCATATCAAGGTTCACCCTTTTCATATGTCCCATACTTGATGTCCTCCATTGTAAAGAGATTGAGGCATGTGTTGGACTCAAACCATATATCACATATCATATCTCAACATGTATACGACTAGGAAAAAGCAAGCATGCCAACCCACTAGCTATGTTTAACACATCAACAAAGTCATATGTACCATACATGGTGCTAGGTCTATCTAGGGTTGCTTGGTAAAAAAACTTTTCATATCATCAAACATAATTTGAATCATCTTGAAATGTCTCATAACACCACATCAACATCATCATCATGGTCATCGTCGTCGTCGTCATCATCATCATCATCATCATCATCATCATCATCATCATTTTAGGTCATGTAGGCTACTTACTCACCTAACATTTACCATGACTCTAGACATCTAAAATCTCTCATCTAAACTTGATGTTACATCTCTTTTGTGGTGAAGCGTTCAAACAAATCGTCATTAGCTAAGCGGAAGCGATTATTAATAGCGGATTAACAAAAATCACTAAAAATTAAAACCTTTTTCCAAAGATATCCAATTCCAGGAAACTCTTATCAACAAGAACCAAAGTATTACATATACATTCTGGTCCACAAGTACATGCCATGTACCATATCCAATCGAGGATTATATACATCAATTGCTCTATTAAGTCTACTCATGAGCAACACAAAACTTTGAGGCATTCAAGCCTAGATATCAAATCAATTATAAAAATACTAAGTACTGACTCCTAGGACCTGAGAGTACAAAGACGACACATAGGACTCATATCTACAAGACATGACAGTCAGTATCTCCACCTGAGATGTTATTGTTGTCCCTAATGCTACTGTCCTTTTTCCTACTGTATGATTTCTACTTCTTCGTCCGCGTCCACCTAAAAATGTTGGATCCCACGGGGGTGAGACAATTGAAAATTGTCCCAGCGAGAGATATAACTCTCTGCCAGAAACATTATTATTAAAGTAAAATAATATTAAACTGAGAAGAGGATAAGTAGTTTAGAACATTCTTATAATTTTAAGCATTGCAACTATGTATGATAGAGCAGTAAATCATCTATTATCTTCATTAGGAATAGAAAGAACAGGTATATCATTTATCCATCATACTATATTAACATCTCAAGCTTATCATGTGATACTCATTATCATGGTATGTCATCCATGAATCATTCTCATTTCTATCTGTTGGCCTCAGCCAATCTACAAACCAAATATTGAATTGTATCAATCATGTGAGGATACATAGTCATATTCTGATTCAGGCATTGGACTATGCCAATCTTGTGCAACCATTCTAGGCATTGGACTATGCCAATCCTGTGCAAACATTCCAGGCATTGGACTATGCCAATCTTGTGCAAACATTCTAGGCATTGGACTATGCCAATCCTGTGCAATTATTCTAGGATTTGGGTTATGACCAATCCTGTGTAATTATTCCAGGTATTGGGTTATTACCAATCCTGTGACATTATTCCAGGTATTGGGTTATGACTAATCCTACGCAATTATTCCAGGCATTGGGTTATGACCAATCCTGTGGCATTATTCCAGGTATTGGGTTATGACCAATCCTGTGCAATTATTCTAGTTATTGGGTTATTACCAATCCTGTGACATTATTCCAGGTATTAGGTTATGACCAATCCAGTGCAATTATTCTAGGTATTGGGTTATTACCAATCTTGTGACATTATTCTAGGTATTGGGTTATGACCAATCCTGTGCAATTATTCCAGGTATTGGGTTATTACCAATCCTGTGACATTATTCCAGGTATTGGGTTATGACCAATCCTGTGTAATTATTCCAAGCATTGGGTTATTACCAATCCTGTGACATTATTCTAGGTATTGGGTTAAGACGAATATTGTGCAATTATTCCAGGTATTGGGTTATTACCAATCCTGTGACATTATTCCAGGTATTGGGTTATGACCAATCATGTGCAATTATTCCAGGCATTGGGTTATGACCAATCCTGTGACATTATTCCAGGTATTGGGTTATGACCAATCCTATCCAATTATTCCAGGTATTGAACTCTGTCAATCATGTACATCTATTCTAGGCATTGGACTATGCCAATCCTGTGCAAACATTCCAGGCATTGGACTATGCCAATACTATGCAATTATTCCAGGTATTGGGTTATGACCAATCCTGTGCAATTATTCTAAGTATTGGGTTATTACCAATCCTGTGACATTATTCCAGGTATTGGGTTATGACAAATCTTGTGCAATTATTCCAGGCATTGGGTTATGAACAATCCTGTGACATTATTCCAGGTATTGGGTTATGACCAATCCTGTGCAATTATTCTAGGTATTGGGTTATTACCAATCTTGTGACATTATTGCAGGTATTGGGTTATGACCAATCATGTGCAATTATTCCAGGTATTGGGTTATTACCAATCTTGTGACATTATTCTAGGTATTGGGTTATGACCAATCCTATGCAATTATTCCAGGTATTGGGTTATTACCAATCATGTGACATTATTCCAGGTATTGGGTTATGATGAATCTTGTGCAATTATTCCAGGTATTGGGTTATTACCAATCATGTGACATTATTCTAGGTATTTGGTTATGACCAATCATGTGCAATTATTCCAGGCATTGGGTTATGACCAATCCTGTGACATTATTCCAGGTATTGGGTTATGACCAATCCTGTGCAATTATTCCAGGTATTGAACTCTTTCAATCCTGTGCATCTATTCCAAGCATTGGACTATACCAATCTTGTGCATCATCACTGAATACCACATCACCTTTACTAGGTATTAAACCTTGGTCAAGCCATCATACTTATTCACATTCTTTATGTAATGCAATTATTCCTCATATCTCCCTTAAGCTTATTTAAAACACTATAGCCCTTATTTGGCTATAAACATAAAGAATGTATGATCAAGATTTCATTATTATTATTGTATCCATTAGTTATTATTATTATATTACTAAGTTTCAATTATTTATTTTGAACATTATCATTTCTTTCATGAGACTTTATAAACATCTTGTTACTTCTCACTGCGCAACAACTACTCTTATGGCTCACAAGACCCATTACACATCTTGTAACCTCTCACTAGGCAACAACAACTCTCATGGCTCACAAGGCCATTAAACATCTTGTCACCTCTCATTAGGCAACAACAACTCTCATGGCTCACAAGGCCATTAAACATCTTGTCACCTCTCATTAGGCAACAACTATTCTCATCATTTATCATTGAATGCTTATCAACACATGGTATGGGTTTCTCTCTCATCCTTACCAGAGTATAAATACATCATACTTTATTAACTTGGCTTAAACCTTTCTTTAAGTATGTTAGCCTACACTTATTAAAGTGCATTAGGCTCATTACATCACAATGTAACAATTAACATGGCACATTTCTTATGTTATTCATCCAAGTATACTGGATTTAGGGTACATCAAGGTGTATCAACTTTGAAGTACTGGATGTGATATCTATCATGTCTTGATGTATCACTTCCCTCATCACTTTTAACTTACGTAAGTTCATCAACTTATATTGTATTAGGATGTTTCCCATCCTAATAATTTATGCACTTGTTCATCACATCATCATGTAATGTATTGGTCATAAGTCATTCATTTGAATTATTCAACCATTATCAATGATATGGACTTATTATTAGGTTAAGGTATTATTGATATAAGGTTATCCATTATCAACCACTTTAGGTGTTTCACCTACCAATATATTAGTCACTACTCCATTATTAGGAATAGGGTTCCCCTCTTTATCAATTAGGGTTTTACATAACATCACCCTATATCAGTGTTCCACATACCTTCACCCTTGATTAGGGTTTCACATGGCATCACCCTAGATTAGAATTTCACATGACATCACCCTTGATTAGGGTTTCACATAACATCATCCTATATCAGGGTTCCACATAACATCACCCTTGATTAGGGTTTTACATGGCATCACCCTAGATTAGGATTTTACATGACATCACCCTTGATTAGGGTTTCACACATCATTATCTTGAATTAAGATTCCTTATAAATTTTCCCCAAATTAGGGTTTCATGAAGCATCCTCTTTAATTAGGGTTTTTCATTATATTACCCTGAATTGGGATTTCTCCCATCATCCTCCTAGATTAGGGTTACACCATTACCCAAAATTAGGGTTTCACCTAGCATTACCCTAAATTAGGGTTAGGGCTCATCATTCTTCTCGGTTAGGGTTTCATGATCTCTTTATCAAGGATCATACCCTAATTCCATATTATATTCATGTTGAGAGTGTTGAGATTTAACCATTACGTGATTATCATACATGTTTGGATTTTTTTCTCTCATCCTTTCTAGGATGTTGATTACTTCAAGCTCGATTAGATTAGGTCAACCTTTCATTCAAGTACACACATTTAGGGTTAGCATAGTGTATTGAGATATTGCTTCTATAAGAATCAAAGGTTAACCACTCTAAAGGTACTAATCATCTAAGTACTTTATAGGTACAACCACTGGATTTAACTTGGATATATGCTATTTAACAATCAAGGGATTAATTGGTCTTTCATAACTTTGAAACTATTAAATTTCCAAACGGTTTTGTAACTTTTGAACCTTCAAACGGTCTTGAGGTACTTGACCTACATACGGTCTTAAGGTGCTTGACCTCTATTCGGTCTTGAGGTGCTTGACCTCCATTCAGTCTTAAGGTGCTTGATCTCCATGCGGTCAACTCTCCCAAACGGTCAACATGACCAAACAGTTTTGAAGATCAAATTACCCATTCGATCTTGATCAACTTTACCCATTCGATCTTGATTGATTTTACCCATTCCGTCTTGATCACTTTTACCCATTTGGTCTTGATTAATTTTACCCATTCAGTCTTAATCAATATTACCCGTTCGGACTTGATTGGTTTTACCCATTCGGTCTTGATCAATTCCATCATTTAAGGCTTCAATCAATTCAATCGATTAGAGTTTGTAATCAGTGGATTATCCATCACTGAACCTATTATGAGTCAATCAATTAGAACCATTATATCAACATCCAACCATGACATCTCCTGACCTCAAATGGTCTTGAGGGCATTTCAACTCAAACGGTCTTGAGACCGTTTGTTTAGCAAACAATCTTGAGATCGTTTAGTCTCAAGAGTGAAACCGTTTGCTTAAGATATTCATTAAGGTGTGTTCTTATGATGATGTCATCATCATCAAGATTCGATCCTTCAAAATATACTGCCATTCTTATGGAAATTTCATCAATTATTCAAAGGAATTTCAAGAAGAACAAAATGATCAACAAGTGATGAAGAATTGAATGTAATTATAACATTTATGGGTTCAAGTTATATAACCCACCTTCAAAATTGAATCCAAGCTTCAAGCTTCACGTCCTCAATGGTGGATGAAGCTTTTTAAACTGTCCAAGGTCTGTTCTCAAGTCTTTGAGTGAAATGAATGGCTAAGGTTGAAGATTGAATGAAGAAAAGAAGAAATGAAGCATTGAATTTCAATTTCCAACATGAAATCAAGGTTGAAGATGACTATGGAGCTTACCTACAGGTTGGGGTACGTCCTCCTGATGCTCCTAAGCTCCCTTGTGTTCAACCAAAGTGAGGAAAGAAAAAGGGATCGAAAAAGTCTTTCATGTGGGTTGAAAATGGGATGTTTATAAGGGATTTTCAATGAGAGAGAAAGTGATAAACAATTCCTTCAACTCCCAAAATTGGTGCCACATACTCTCCTCCATCCCTTGCATATGAATCCATCTCCCCCACCTTGTAATTCCTATTCATTATCCATGAATTAAAATAAGACAAATTAAGCACCTTAATCAATATAATAATAATATCCAAAATTGAGTGGATATTACTTTTTCTTTAACTAATGTGAGTGGGCTGTCCACTCACTTTAGATATTTCGTGGCCTTTGCAAGGCAAAAGTACTTTCACACTTATGAAAATTCAACCATCTCATTTTTGGTTGAAGGGCACTTCCATTAATATATTTATTTTTGCATTAAATTGAAATAGGGTTTCAATTATGCTTAAATCTTGATTAATTTAATATCAAGATTCTCTCTCCTCCAAAGAGATTCAAATGAGACGCCCCTATGATTTTCTTGTCTATAATTGATACCAAGAAACATTAGGGACTCTCTAGAAGTGGTATTTTGCATATTGAACCCTAGGTTTTGGGTAAATTACACATTACACCAAAACTAGGTTTTAATGCACAAACAATGCTCAACAAGCTCTTTCTTGGTACTCAGGCTACCACAAGCCATACCTCTACATCATTCACATTCTTATGATGCTTCAATACCTGAGGAACATTTATCATGCAACATTTGCAAGTTAAACCCTTACATTGGGTAAATTGCACTTTAGTCCAAAACAAGCAAATATTATTTCAACATTATTCAAACAAGTTTAAAATTGGAATTTGGGCTTTCCACCAGCCACCACCTTGCATCATTTTTCTCTATAATGATGCTAGAACACAAGAGGCATATTCAATCATGTGACATATTGCAATATAACCCCTCAACTTGGGTAAATTGCACATTGGTCCAAAACGAAGGAACATTGCTCAAATAGCATTTAATCAGGACCAAACTTGGAACATAAGTGTGTCACATGATAACAAAACACCTTAGAAGATTATATTAAAGTCTTAAGCAACTTATTTAGCCAAAACAAATAGGGTTACCTCATAATCCAGGTCAGGGATGTTAGCCAAAACAAATAGGATTACCTCATAACCCAAGTCAGGGATGTTACAAGTTATAAACCCCTAATAAGGATTTCATCCCCGAAATCCCCAGTAAAGGAAGACGGCTATTTTTCATTCATCATATCATCAAGTCTCCACATAACATCTTAATGTAATGGAGATGCCATAGAACTTTGATCAACACAAAGTCCTTCCATACAGGGTTATCATAGTACTTGTCACACATGACACATATTCTACTATTTCTTTTCATAAGGGAAGGTTACCTATCAATTAAGAACTTATCTTAGAGGTATCTTAAAGAATTATTTTTAGCTTAATAAGCTTTTCCCGTAATGATTTTACAATTTTTCCTTTGACTCATACATCTTTGCTGATGTCATGTTTATGCGAGGCATAAACCCCTAACATATGGTATTCATACTAAAGTATGTGGCTGGACAAATTTCAAAGTTGGCCCTTCCAGGCAAACAAACATTACTTCTTATGAGGAGTCATGTTCCCATTTTCTCATATCATTGAAAGTTCTTGGATACTAGGATTCTTTACCTTGGTATCCATTATATGTGCCAAAAACACATCACATCATCATCATGATTACTAAATTTGGGTATTCAAACCCTCAGTCGATCATTGAACATTATTACCTCTCATCAGGTAACTGTTCCTCTAGGTTTGAGGACCAGGGTATACAGTATACTATACATCTTCTTTTGTTTATAAATTGATTTATGATTAACTCTGATCCCTTTATATATCAATTAGGATGTGGTAGAAATATCCTTGCCACATCTTCTACCTCGTTATACTCTTTAGATTGTCTCAAAATGACTACTTGATCAGAGTAATCAGAAAGATAGCAATCTAAGAGTGGCATAGTTACCTTACCTTCAATAGATGAATATCTGGCTAGGGTATTCAGTAACTGAAGTTAGGTAGTATGTATTGGTTTTTATATTATGTTTCATCTCTTTAAGTTGTATTACTTAGTATCTTAATTCCTCTATGGGTGTTTCTATTACATCTCTTTCTTTCATCATGAAGAGAGAAATTTCAACACATATAAGAGAATATTGGACTTAATATAAGTTCTCATCCTTCTTATCTCTTCCTCATGTCCTCATAAGATTAATTAGAAGAAGCTCAACAACAACTACCTTTCTTATAATTAGTAGGCATAGAGTAGAAAAAGAAAGATGATTCAGAATGAAAAGTTCTATCTTGACATATTACCTCTTACGAGTTGTCTAGTATCTTATCTGAATCAATACATGGAGTCAGTTGTCATCTGTTATTGCCTTTGTCCTCTACTACCAAAGGTAGATGGACCAAACTTTGACACTTGTCTTCATCGTCGGCCTTCTACTTCACTAAATTGGGGTCCTTGTGGGTTTTGTAGGTTATGCCTTGACTGTTGGGTCACCACATTATTTCTTCTTAGACACTGCTGCCTAAAATATCCTATCTATCCACATTTATGGCAAGTTCGGCCCTCACTTGGTGACCAATGCATTGATGTACTATATTGTGGTTGAACCGATGTTACCAAACAATTTGGTTGTTTAGTACCACCAATCCACTATTCCTGTGACTATGTAGACCTCCTTTTGAGGTTTGCCTCATGTTTCTTTGTCACAAACCTTTCTATCCTCCGAATTGACTCCACAAATGTGGCAAACTTCTCTCTACTTTCTAATGCAGCTGCCGAGATAGACACCTCATCATGCAGTCCTTTCTCAAAACGTCAAATATTTTCCTGCTCAGTAGCAGCCATTTGAGGACAAAACCGTAAAAGTTCCATAAACCTAGCCTCATATTCATTTATTGACATAGTTCCTTGTCGAACCTTCTCAAACTGTGAGATCTTTTTATCTAAATATGTTCTTGGAAAATACTTATTGACGAATTCTTGATGAAATTCCTCCCAACCAACATCTTCATAATTCCTTTTTACTTCTTCTATGGCCCACCAATGGCCAACACTACCCTTCAAAAGATATACAACATGTTTGACTTTGTCAACATCTGGAATACTAAGGATTTTAAAAGCCTTTTCTAACTCAGTGAGCCATAGATCAGCATCTGTTGGGTCAATTGTCCCAGCATATTCTATAGCTCCTACACGACGTAGTCATTTAAAAGTCTTACCAAACCCATGTCCTTCATTGGGAGTTGGTGCCCTAGGTGCTGGTGCGGGCATCTGGTCTGCCATATACCTCATTGTGGACATGAATTCCCTAAATAGAGCATGAATATTTGGGTTTTCTATCATAGCCTCAGTAAAATGGGGATTCTCAGGAACTGGTTCCTCTCTTTCCTGATCCCTTGCACCTCCTACTAATGTAGCAACATTGCTTTCAACAACATGATCCTCGTGTTCTCCAGACATCTTTAAGCTATCTCCCTTCTTTTGCATAAGCAGAAGTCACTATAAGATATACTGGAGGATAATAGAATAGACGCAACACCTTAGTCCTATGTCTCTGTAGACTCAGCAAACCTAGAGCTCTGATACCACTAAATTGTGGTGAAGCATTCAAACAAATTATCATTAACTAAGCGGAAGTGATTATTAACAGTAGATTAATAAAAATCACTAAAAATGAAAACCTTTTTGCAAAGAGATCCAATTCCAGGAAACTCTTATCAACAAGAACCAAAGTATTAAATATACATTCTGGTCCACAAGTACATGCCATGTACCATATCCTCTTGAGGATTACATACATCAATTGCTATGTTAAGTCTACTCATGAGCAACACAAAACTTTGAGGCATTCAAGCCAAGATCTCAAATCGATTATAAAAACACTAAGTATTGACTCCTAGGACCTGAGAGTACATAGACGACACATATGACTCATATCTACAAGACATGACAGTCAGTATCTCCACCTGAGATGTTACCGATGTCCCTGATGCTGCTGTCCTTTTTCCTGCTGTATGATTTCTACTTCTTTGTCAGCATCCACCTAAAAATGTTGGATCCCACGAGGGTGAGACAATTGAAAATTGTCCGAGCGAGAGATATAAATATCTTCCAGAAACATTATTATTGTAGTTAAATAGTATTAAACTGAGCAGAGGATAAGCAGTTTAGAACATTCTCATATTTTAAAGCATTGCAACTATGTATGATAGAGCAGTAAATCATCTATTCTCTTTATAAGGAATAGAAAGAACATGTATATCATTTATCCATCATACTATATCAACATCTCAAGTTTATCCTGTGATACTCATTATCATGGTATGTCATCCATGAATCATTCTCATTTCTATTGTTGGCCTCAGCCAATCTGCTAACAAAATATTGAATTGTATCAATCATGTGAGTATACATCATCATATTCTGATTCAGGCATTGGACTATGCCAATCTTGTACAACCATTCCAGGCATTGGACTATGCCAATCTTGTGCAAACATTCCAGGCATTGGACTATGCCAAACCTTTGCAAACATTCCAGGCATTGGACTATGCCAATCATGTACAATTATTCCAGGTATTGGGTTATGACCAATCATGTGCAATTATTCCAGGTATTGGGTTATTACCAATCATGTGACATTATTACAGGTATTGGGTTATGACCAATCATGTGCAATTATTCCAGGCATTGGGTTATGACCAATCCTATGACATTATTCCAGGTATTGGGTTATGACCAATCATGTGCAATTATTCTAGGTATTGGGTTATTACCAATCCTGTGACATTATTCCAGGTATTGGGTTATGACCAATCATGTGCAATTATTCCAGGTATTAAGTTATTGCCAATCCTATGACATTATTCCAGGTATTGGGTTATGACAAATCCTGTGAAATTATTCCAGGTATTGGGTTATTATTAATCCTGTGACATTATTCCAGGTATTGGGTTATGCCCAATCCTGTGCAATTATTCAAGGTATGAGGTTATTACCAATCCTGTGACATTATTCTAGGTATTGGGTTATGACCAATCCTGTGCAATTATTCCAGGTATTGAGTTATTACCAATCCTGTGACATTATTCTAGGTATTGGGTTATGACCAATCCTGTGCAATTATTCCAGTCATTGGGTTATGACCAATCCTGTGACATTATTCCAGGTATTGGGTTATGACCAATCCTGTGCAATTATTCTAGGTATTGAACTCTGTCAATCCCGTGCATCTATTCCAGGCATTGGACTATACCAATCCTGTGCATCATCACTGAATACCACATCACCTTTAATAGGTATTAAACCTTGGTCAAGCCATCATACTTATTCACATTCTTTATGTAATTCAATTATTCCTCATATCTCCCTTAAGCTTATTAAAACACTATAGCCCTTATTTGTCTATAAACATAAAGCATGTATGATCAAGATTTCATTATTATTATTGTATCCATTAGTTATTATTATTATATTACTAAGTTTCCATTATTTATTTTGAACATTATCATTTCTTTCATGAGACTTTATAAACATCTTGTTACTTCTCACTAGGCAACGACTACTCTTATGGCTCACAAGGTCCATTACACATCTTGTCACCTCTCACTAGGCAACAACAACTCTCATGGCTCACAAGGCCATTAAACATCTTATCACCTCTCATTAGGCAACAACAACTCTCATGGCTCACAAGGCCATTAAATATCTTGTCACCTCTCATTAGGAAACAACCATTCTCATCATTTATCATTAAATGATTATCAACACAAGGTATGAGTTTCTCTCTCATCCTTACTAGAGTATAAATACATCATACTTTATTAACTTGGCTTAACCCTTTCTTTAAGTATGTTAGCCTACACTTATTAAAGTGCATTAGGCTCATTACATCTCAATGTAACAATTGACATGGAACATTTCATGTGTTATTCATCCAAGTATACTGGGTTTAGGGTACATCAAGGTGTATCAACTTTGAAGTACTGGATGTGATATCTATCATGTCTTGATGTATCACTTCCCTCATCACTTTTGACTTACTTAAGTTCATCAGCTTATCTTGTATTAAGATGTTTCCCATCCTAATACTTTATGCACTTGTTCATCTCATCATCATGTAATGTATTGGTCATAAGTCATTCATTTGAATTATTCAACCATTATCAATGATATGGACTTATTCTCAGGTTAAGGTATTATAAGGTTATCCATTATCAACCACTTTAGGTGTTTCACCTAACAATATATTATTCACTACTCCATTATTAGGAATAGGGTTCCCCTCTTTATCAATTAGGGTTTTACATAACATCACCCTATATTAGGGTTCCACATACCTTCACCCTTGATTAGGGTTTCACATGGCATCACCCTAGATTAGGATTTCACATGACATTACCCTTGATTAGGGTTTCACATAATATCATCCTATATCAGGGTTCCACATAACATCACCCTTGATTAGGGTTTCACATGGCATCACCCTAGATTAGGATTTCACATGACATCACCCTTGATTAGGATTTCACACATCATTATCTTGAATTAAGGTTCCTTATAACTTTCCCCAAATTAGGGTTTCATGAAGCATCCTCTTTAATTAGGGTTTTTCATTATATTACCCTGAATTGGGATTTCTCCCATCATCCTCCTAGATTAAGGTTACACCATTACCCCAAATTAGGGTTTCACCTAGCATTGACCTAAATTAGGGTTAGGGCTCATCATCCTTCTCGGTTAGGGTTTCATGATCTTTTTATTAAGGATTATACCCTAATTGCATATTCTATTCATGTTGAGAGTGTTAAGATTTAACCACTACATGATTGTCATACATTTATGGATTTATTTCTCTCATCCTTTCTAGGATGTTGATTATTTCAAGCTCGATTAGATTCGGTCAACCTTTCATTCAAGTACACACATTTAGGGTTAGCATAGTGTATTGAGATATTGCTTCTATAAGCATAAAAGGTTAAACACTCTAAAGGTACTAATCATCTAAGTACATTCGAGGTACAACCACTGGATTTAACTTGGATGTATTCTATTTAACAATCAAGGGATTAATTGGTCTTTCATAACTTTGAAACTTAAATTTCCAAACGGTTTTTTTACTTTTGAACTTTCAAACGGTCTTGAGGTACTTGACCTCCATATGGTCTTGAGGTTCTTGACCTCCATTCAGTCTTGAGGTGCTTCACCTCCATTCGGTCTTGAGGTGCTTGACCTCCATTCGGTCAACTCTCCCAAATTGTCAACATGACCAAATGGTTTTGAAGATCAAATTACCCATTCGATCTTGATCAACTTTACCCATTCGATCTTGATTGATTTTACCCATTAGGTCTTGATAACTTTTACCCATTCGGTCTTGATTAATTTTAGCCATTCGGTCTTAATCATATTTACCCATTCGGTCTTTATTGGTTTTACCCATTCGGTCTTGATCAATTCCATCAATTAAGGCTTCAATCAATTCAATCGATTGGAGTTTGTAATCAGTGGATTATCCATCACTGAACCTATTACGAGTCAATCAATTAGAACCATTAGATCATCATCCAACCATGACATATCCTAACTTCAAATGGTCTTGAGGTCATTTGACCTCAAATGGTCTTGAGACCGTTTGGTGTCAAACGTTCTTGAGACCGTTTGTTCACCAAACGATCTTGAGATCGTTTAGTCTCAAGAGTGAAACTGTTTGCTCAAAATATTCATTGAGGTGTGTTCTTATGATTATGTCATCATCATCAAGCTTCAATCCTTCAAATTCTACTTCCATTCTTATGGAAATTTCATTAATTATTCAAAGGAATTTCAAGAAGAACAAAATGATCAACAAGTGATGAAGAATTGAATGTAATAATAACATTTCAGGGTTCAAGCTATATAACCCATTCAAAATTGAATTCAAGCTTCAAGCTTCCCGTCCTCAATGGTGGATGAAACTTTTTCAACTGTCCAAAGTCCGTTCTCAAGTCTTTGAGTGAAATGAATGGCTAAGGTTGAAGATTGAATGAAGAAAAGAAGAAATTAAGCATTAAATTTCGATTTCCACCATGAAATCAAGGTTGAAGATGACTATGGAGCTTACCTATAGGTTGGGGCACGTCCTATTGCTGCTCCTAAGATCCCTTGTGTTAAACCAAACCAAGGAAAGAAAAATGGATTGAAAAAGTCTTTCATGTGGGTTGAAAATGGGATGTTTATAAGGGATTTTCAATGAGAGAGAAAGTGATAAAAAACTCCTTCAACTCCCAAAATTGGTGCCACATACTCCCCTCCATCCCTTTCATATGAAGCCATCTCCCCCACCTTGTAATTACTCTTCATTATCCATGAATTAAAAGAAGACAAATTAAGCACCGTCATCAATATAATAATAATATCCAAAATTGAGTGGATATTACTTTTTCTTTAACTAATGTGAGTGGGCTCTCCACTCACTTTAGATATTTCGTGAAATTTTCAAGGCACATAGACGTTCACACTTATGCAAATTCAACCATCTCATTTTTGGTTGAAGGGCACCTCCATTAATATATTTATTTTTGTATTAAATTGAATTAGGGTTTCAATTATGCTTAAATCTTGATTAACTTAATATCAAGATTTTCTCTCCTCCAAAGAGATTCAAATGAGATGCCCCTCTGATTTTCTTGTCGCTATTTGATACCAAGAAACATTAGGGACTCTCTAGAAGTGGTATTTTGCATATTGAACCCTAGGTTTTGGGTAAATTACACATTACACCAAAGCTAGGTTTTAATGCACAAACAATGCTCAACAAGCTCTTTCTTGGTGCTCAGGCTACCACAAGACATAACTCTACATCATTCTCATTCTTATGATGATTCAACACCTGAGGAACATTTATAATGTAACATTTGCAAGTTAACGCCTTAAATTGGGTAAATTGCACTTTAGTCCAAAACAAGCAAATATTATTTCAACATTATTCAAACAAGTTTAAACTTGGAATTTGGGCTTTCCACCAGCCACCACCTTGCATCATTTTTCTCTATAATGATGCTAGAACACAATAGGCATATTCAATCATGTGACATATTGCAATATAACCCCTCAACTTGGGTAAATTGCACATTGGTACAAAACAAAGGAACATTGCTCAAATAGCTTTTAATCAGGACCAAACTTAGAACATAAATGTGTCACATGATAACAAAACACCTTAGAAGATTATATTAAAGTCCTAAGCAACTTATTTAGCCAAAACATGGTGCACACCTATGCAACGACCCTATGCACATGTCACAAACATATGTCTAGGGTTGCAAGAAGATCTCCCTTTTCTCATCCTACTGAACCTAGAACCCATACTATAGGACAGAAGGAGGAGAAAAGAAATGGTCTATGGATTACACAAGCCTACACCTAGTTCTAGAACACCTAGGTTCTAACCTAGAGGCTAAGTCAACATGGTCCACAAGGGAAAAATTATTAAGTTTCTAGATTTGAGATGTAAGATTGTGTTTAGTTTGTGTTTCATGTGAGAATTGTTTGGTGTAGTTATTGTCCATGCTCTGATACCATCTATCATGAAGCTGAAATCCCAATCACATGAACTAAACAAATACCAAAGACAACATGCAGAAGTGTGAAATGCTTAACATACATGAACAGATAACAAGATAAAGGAGCCATTCATAATCTCAACAATCAACCATATATATTAAGCAAAATTGTTTATTACAAGATTTTTATTACATATTCAATAGTACAAATTTTCAAGTCTACTCATGTACACTATGGATCTAATGACAAGTATAACTGACATATCTCACCAAGCCCATCAACTTCTAGCCATCTCTAAACCTATAAAATATGTGAAATAAGGTGGGTCAAGCACACGAGGTGCCAAGTACAAGGCTAAAAGGTACATATACATAAGCTTTGAATAATTTGAAAAGATTTGCAGAAATAAAGGAGCAAGAATAAACAAGTTAACTATTTTGCAATACGAGAGCCCATGTTTTATGTCATTTCACTCCAATTATATCATCATTTCATGCATTCATCAAAATATCATGTATTTGTAAGGCCTTTTATGGACATCATCTCATTGGAAGAGTCTAGGAGGGTGATCAAGATTAGCTAATCCTTTTATCAATGATCTGTCTTATCTTGATAACTCAAGTAGGACGCCCATCCTCATGTCCTTACCCCAAAACTTCAGGCAGGTGCATGAAGTTTTTATATTGGAGTTTCTATATTATGTTTGGAAATTATAAAAACGTGCAAGATAAACATCAAATACAATACTAGAGTACTACAAGGCAATAATTGAGCAAGTAAACAAGCATATATATGTATCACATTTCAAGCACGAAAGCCATAGTCATATAATTATTAAATCTCGTACCTAATTCAGAGATTCTTAACTTGCTTATCTTTGATCGTCTAGCCACAAGCAACACCTAATTAAGCACAAGATTGTATACATGCATTAGATTCTCATCATTAACCCTAATTTGCTTCATTTTATGGTTTTTGCCAAGTTAAGTTACAAGTTTCTTAATCTTATGGTTGATGGTCTTTACTGATTTAGAGGTCATTAAAGAGTTGTGGTTCAAGTTTCATGTCTTATCAAAGTTCCATGCATATTATATGATCATTCCATGGTTCAAGTCACTTACTTGCATATTAGGGTCGAAAGACTCATAATGGGGAAAATAGACAATGATTCATCAAGTCATGAGATTTAGACAATATATGAGACTAGATCAGGAAGATAGGACATGTCAGAAGCATATTTAAAGTTAGATGTATGCTCCCTAGGGTGTAGGCATCATCATTCAAACTTGGTATGTACACCTCAACATTGGTGCAAACATCAACACAGTTCATATTCCAAAAAGATTCCACATGTGACTTAGGTGAGTCATTCGTATCGGTAGGAGTCACAAAGATTTGGTGTATCCCTGATTTTAGAGGGAAGAGCATAAGAAAAGGATTCATAATATTTATAGAGCATAAGAACACTATTTAAGAAATATAGGTCACATTAAGCATTTAAGGATGAAAAGGGTCACATACACCATCATATCAGTACATAGTGTGTATATTGGGAATTAGGATTTGTAGGCATCATGGAATAATTGATTTCAAGATTAGAAAGGCATCTAATGCACAATATAGGTCAAACACATCATTTGCTTCAAGGCATAATCAACATTCGTATGTTAGGGGTACATATGTGCATCCATGTCTGTATAGTGACAATGAGTTTAGGGTTGATGATAACATAATATAGAAGCATAATGTTACTGAATTTTAAGGTTAACGGATTTGAGATGTCATTAAGGAATAAGATTAGCAATATAGCCTAAAGTCCATCATCAAAGTCCCAAACAAATCACATATGTGCATTTAGAGGCATTTATGTGCAATAGGGAAAATTAGGGGCCTCATTTAGTTAAAAGGCACACAAAAGTTACTATAAAATAGAGAATGAGAGTAAAAGAACCCTAATACTTCAAGTTGTAACACAATGATGCATTAAATGTACCCAATAAAGTCGAAAGTTAGCATTTTTTAAAGAATCAGGGGAACAAACGTTGGATTAAGAACCTAGGACCAAGCAATAAGGGTAGGTCTTGTCAAGAGGATAAATACAGTATATTGGTTCAATAAATTTGGCCTTAAGATGAGAGAGTTATGTAATTTTTAAATATTCAAATCTGAACTTTAGAGAAAAGAGGATTAGGGTGTTATATGATTTATGTGAGAATCTTGACAGTCGATTCCATAGATCATGCAGCCACCTATGCATGAGCTCAGTTACGTGTGAGTGCCTATCTTCGTGGTCCTGATACACCATCCACCTCCCAAACAGGGTCCTCCGGTGGCCCTTGGTTGCTAGCCACCTCCATCCACCGCCATGAGAGAGCGGGGTTGGGGTGGGCCAAGTCCACTTAGGGTTCGTGTGGTGTTCCTTCAATGGATGTCGTGGGTACCCTTTGACTCAGTCAACACTTTTGGTCCAAGGCTGGTGTGGGATGCAGCCGAATTTGGGCCGCCCGCTGCATATCCATTATGGATCACCCCCCGAATCAACAATGTAGATCTTTCACCCTTTGCCCCTTGTCCCCGCATGGGCAGGTGCTTTCCGCAACATCGACTGGAGCTCTGAGATCACCAGAGAAAGTAGGGTGAAGAACTTGGGGCCTCGTCCCGCCCTGTCATCACACCACCCCTCTCTGCAATGACCCTGCGAGGATTATGGGGGTGGGAAACGCCATAGTGGGTTGTTGTAGCATGTGCTCCCAAGCAAGGGGCTATAGTGGCACCACCCTTAGCTGGAAAAGAAGAGAATGATGGGAGTGGGAGATTAAATGTGTGGGAGAGGGTGGATACAAGGGGAAAACAATGGAAATGAAGAGTGGGGAGTTTGGAGTAGGCAATTGCTCAAAAGGGCTCAAGAATGCAGCTGATTGGTTTCTCCAAAAGCAGCCTGTGTGTATGGACCAAGGAGGAAGACAACCAAGAGCCATTGGATCATGATCTAAGGGTAATAAAAAGAGGCACTTTAGGGTTTCTCAAGCTAAGGGTGGAGGATGATGGACCGCACACCCATGATTAGGCCCACTAAGGTTCAAATTCAATTAAAATCACACAAAAATTGTGAAATTTGAGCCAATTTTAGAAGATCATAACTTGGGCCACGAACCTCAGATTGAGGCAATTTTTGAGTTGTTGGATTCAAAATTGAGTGCACTAAAACATGATACATATTATAAATCGAAAAATATCATAATGGTGAAGTTAAAAATTAGATGAAAGAAGGTGATACGTTAAATCATGATACTAAGTTCAAAAGTGTCGGTTGATGTCACACATCACACAATTGAGCATTAATGTAACAAAATTGGAGTGTAGCCACACTCAAACCATAAAATTTATATCCAAACTAGAAAAGGGGTCATCATATAGTGTGGGATAGAATAAACAAAGAGAGAGAAAATTAGGGTTGTCACAGAATCAATATGTGATATTGATTTTTACATATATCTCAGAAAGTCTACTCTTGGTTCAAGAAATAAGATTGAATAATAATGAGGGTGACTGCTCCATTCCTCTAGTTCAATATAAACATCAATGACAAAGGAACTATACAAACACTATAACATCATACATAGATTGTAGGTTGATGTTGTTCCCCAACTTTTCCATTTACTTGGGTAACAATGATGTGTGACTAGGCACGACTCTTTGCTTGTGATGTCATAAGTTGTTATGGACACTCACTGCCAACGTACTATGGGACCTATAAGGTGACTCACATAGGTTTTGACCTAGAAGAGGAGTTCTGATCATGAATGATAATTGATTTAAGTACTAAAGTGTGTAGGTACTCAATTCACACAACAAATCAACAGATTGGCTGACTGAACTACCAAACGACCATCTGATTGGGTGAGATGGCTGTTAGGGTAGCCAGACGGGTGTCTCAAGTGTTGAGATGACCGTTTGGGTTGTCAGGCAGATCAAATATTGAATTATCTTAGTTCTTCCCTATGAACTGACATGTTCAAGCTATTGAATCGATCGGCTCGACTCGAGCTCACCAGATGGCCGTCTGGGTGAGTGAGATAGGCATCTCGCTTGTGTGAGACAACCCAATTGGGACGAATGAAAGTTCTGGAGTTTTTTGGAACTTGTTTCACTTGCACATACTTGGGGTGCAAGTAAATTAATGTATGACATTAATTAGGAAATGATTTTCCTATTCATATCTGACTGGGAAAGTGAAAAATGATCGTCTCGCTTAGAAAGATGACCATATTGCGTCCCAGATGACCATTTCACTTAGTAAAACAAATGTCTCATGTTCGAGATGACCATCTCACTTGGTGAGATGACCGTTTTGTCACATATAGGTTGTCAAACTTCCAAAAAAGTTGTGAAAATTCAAGATCTACTTGTCCTTTCCACTCCCGCTTTAGTCCTGCATTGGTTGGGGACTGGGAACCCTGACCCTAACCCCTCATATATATAGGGGTACTGGGGCTTCCCAAAGTACAATTACAACACAGACAACTGAGAATCAGTTCCTATGACAATTGTTGTCCTCTCTGGTTGTGGTAACTACAAGAGCCCTAGAAAGTCCTACGCGATAAGGGAGGGATAGCCACAGGAGAGAACAACTGAGAGTTGTCATTGTGGGAGAGCAAGTTGGTGACTATTACACTGATGGAGAGGAACAAGTCCTTCCTGTCCAGTCCAGCTGGACAATAAGAGTTCTAGGCGGTCTGTGTGGACTACCATAGAGACGGGAAGCCGTTGTTTGCCTCTTGGAGGACAACACCAACTGGCAGTCCATGACAAGATGAGATGATGAAGAAGATGACGTACATGGCTGCAGTTCATGGTGCAAACAAGGAGGCACAATAGTCAGACCTGTCCCAGTGAAACTAGGATTCAGAGTTACACATTTACAATGACAAGGATTGCCACTAGACTTGCTCCAGGACCAGGTATATCCCATAAACCATCCTTCCTGCATTATAGTTATTGACGCGATCTACTATTTATGGAAATATGGTTATAAAATTTTAAATTCTAATGCCTGATCTGTACCATATTTCCCTACATTGGTATCAGATCCAACATCAATTTACTATATTACGGGATAACAAATATAGACAGATTTTGTTTTTGTCATTCTATTATTGGATGCAATGCGATTAATATCTTGTCAAATCCAACATCACTATAATCCCAAACTGATAATATATATATATATATATATATATATATATATATATATATATATAATTTACACGTGTTGCCCTAAAATAGTTTTGATGGTGGATGTGTAGTATGGTTGTGGCTAATAACCCCTATTTGTGAATGGTTGTATGTGGTTGGTTTATCCATTTATCTCGGTCTGCATACCGATCCTCCATCTCATCTTCCCAATGTAAAGTTGATTCTCTTCTACCTTTTCTCCACTCCAATGTAACTCGAGGTTTTCCTATAATCATGTAAAAGTAGGATAGTTTACTTTCCTATTATGATGAAGATGAAGGCATCCTGAAGACGAGTCGACCGACTGAAGGACCTTGGAGGACATAGTGGACAAGCCTGACTCATTGCCTGGGGGCCCGACCAATTAGATGGAGGATCCGATTGATGCCTAATGGTGGACAGAAGGACCAGACGACTGATGAGATGACCTAACAACCAGCCACGAGGCGAGCCGATCAGTTCAAGGGTTGAACCGATCAACCCAGTTTGGCAAGCACAAATATTCATCAACAATAGGTTTCTATATGTGATGTAGACCTAGATGACCGTAATTCCTTGTGGTTCCAAGGGATTACATTAAGACTGGCCATATCCATCGATTTATTATATTGCATGTTTTCATTGTGGGATATAGTAGGTATATGATACGTACTATATATGTTGTGATTGGACAAAGTATATGTGTATACTTATAAATACAAACTCCCTCAAATAAAATATTAAGTCTAAGATGTTTTCATTAGCAACACACATGAAAGGCTTGATTAAACAAGCATGGGCTCCCCAAGGGTGGTATGCCATTTATCTTGTTGAAGTGTGATGATAATAATGGGGGCTCGCCAAACAGGGTGCATTATTATTGTGTTGGGTATTGGTTCAGGCTTAACTGGTGATTTTTTTAGAGTCTAAGACACAAAATCATGCAAATGATTATGGCAAGGAGTTACGCATATCATGTATCCAAGAATTGCATATGATGCAATTGGCAATTGTTGCCTACCTTAATAATTAGTCATGAGCACTAGCGTTGGCTGGGTATTGACTAAATTATTTTGGATCTTGGCCCACTAGAATATTGTATGTTGCAATATTCCAAATTGATATTGAGGGCTATCAATTTGAATAAAATAGTGGGAGTGATAATAATTAAAGACCAAATTATATCGTCCAAAATTTTCAAATCAAATCAAATCAAAATTGTTTTGACAAATGCAAATTTTATCTCTTGTAATCAAATGGCAAACATATCATCACGTTCGAAAAAACTAAATGAGATTTATTTCCATAACTGGTTCAGGACCTTGAGAAGAGTTCTGCATGATCCTAAAATACCAAAGACAATGTCCACTCCAAATTTTCCTAAGATAGACATGGATGCATATTTGAAGCATACCAATGATGTTGTGAACATCAAGAACCTTATGCTATGTTTTATGAACTATGAGTTGCATAAACAACATGATAAGAATGAAAGGTATAATGTCTCTAAGGCTCTATTCGAGTGCAAACGGATAGATGGAGATCCAGTAGAGCCCCATGTGCTTAATATGATTAGGCATATGGAGCATCTTGAGGAAGTAGCATTTACCTTGAGTCAAGACTTGGCGACGGATATGATTTTGCAATCATTGCCTAAATCATATAGCCGGTTCATTTTATGTTATCACTTATGAAACATTGTTGGACCGTTGTTAGAGTTTCTTGACATCTCGATAGATGTTGAAGAAAAAATGAATATGGACAAATTTGTGATGGTGATCAACGAAATTGACTCCAAAGATATAGGAAAAGCCAAAAAGCATTTTTTAGCTAAGCTAAAGTCTAAATCTTCTGCACTCAAAGTAAGGAGAAGGGTAAGGGAACCTAGGAAGATGAAGCAAGGAATAGAGATCTTTACTTTTGGGGTATACGTTATAGAGATTAACTTCACTACTTCTTCATCATGGGTACTTGATACGGGATGTGGATCACACATTTTTTCAACTGTGAAGGATCTGAAAAGAAGTAGACCTTTAATGAAAGGTAAGGTTGAACTGTGTGTTTCTAATGGAACAAGAGTTGTAGCCAGTGCAGTTGGAACCTTTGTGTTAACTCTACCAAGTGGGCTTGTAATAGAATTAGAGAACTGATATTATGTACCTACAATTGATAGGAACATCATATATGTATCTTGTTTGGACAAGAAAGGATTTGAATTTCTTATAAAGAATGGAAGATATTCTATTAGTAAAGGCAGGATCTTTTAAGGTAGTGCCCCAATGTCTTATGGTCTATATTTGATAGATCTAGAGACAAGTGTATATAATGTGAATACCAAAAGGCAAAAACTCAATGACTCAAACAAAACATACCTTTGGCATTGTTGTCTAGGGCACATAAATGAGAGTCACATATCTAGACTCGATAAAGAAGGTTATCTGGACTCTTTTAATTTTGAATCATTAGAGACATCTAAATCTTGTTTGTTGGGCAAGATGGATAAGACCCCTTTCACTGGTAACTATGAAAGGGCTAGTGATCTATTAAGACTCATACATACTAATGTATGTGGACCTTTTAGAACAATATCTAGAGGTGGGTTCGATACTTCATTACCTTCATTAATTACTTTAGTAGGTAAGTCTATGTCTACCTAATTAAACATGAGTCATAAGCTCTTGAAAAGTTCAAGGAGTTTATGAATGAAGTATTTTACCAACTTGGTAAAAGTATTAAGGAACTTCGTTCTGCTTGAGGTGGAGAATACTTTAACCAAGAGTTTGAGGACCTTCTTAGAGCCCATGGGATTGTATCCCAGTGGACTCCTCCTGAAACACTTCAGCATAATGGTGTATCAGAAAGAAGGAATGGCACATTACTAAATATGGTGCGATCTATGATGAGTTTAGATGAGCTTCCAACTATCTTCTGGGGGTATGCTCTAGAAACTGTCATGTATACACTAAACTGAGTACCATCTAAATCGGTTCAAAAGACAACATATGAGACATGGTATGGGAAGCATCCCAATGTGTCTTTTATGAAGATTTGGGGCTGTGATGATTATGCCAAAAAAATGTTTCCTGAAAATCTTGGCCCAAGATCTAATAAATATTATTTTGTTGGATATCCAGAGGAGACCAAAGGATATTACTTTTATTCCCAATCTGACAACAAAGTGCTTGCTGCAGAAGAGGCTGTATTCCTAAAGAGGGAATTTATTTTCAAAGGAAATAGTGGTAGGCAAGTAGAACTCGAAGAGGTTCAAGACCAATAAGAAAACATTGAACCGTTAGATGTCCAAAAGGAACCAAAAGATTCACATGATGTTGTGGAATCTCAAATTCCTCAAGTAAAACAAGGATATCGTAGATATAATAGGACACACCTTGAAACTGAGAGATTTGGATATCTTATAACTCAGGAAGGCAATGATTTGGTAATATATGATGAGACAATTACCTATAAAGATGCTATAGAGGGACCATAGTCTGAGAAATGGCTTGAGGCCATGAGATCTGAGATGGAATCTCTATATACCAACAAAGTATGGAATTTGGTGGATCCACCTGAAGGGGTAAAACCCATAAGGTACAAGTGGATCTGCAAGAAGAAGAAGACCGACATGGATGGAAAAGTTCAAACCTATAAGGACAGATTGGTTGCAAAGGGTTTTATACAAGTTCAAGGTGTTGACTATGACAAAACCTTTTCTCTAGTGGCCATGGTTAAATCCAGCAAGATCATGCTTTCTATTGCAACTTATCATGACTATGAGATTTGGAAAATGGATGTTAAAATTGCATTCCTTATCTATAATATTGTGGAGAATGTGTATATGACATAACTTGAGGGGTTTATAGATCCAATGTTTGGAAACATAGTCTATAATCTACAAAGGTGAATCTATGGACTGAAGTAAGCATCTCAGAGCTGGAATCTTCATTTTGATGAGATAGTCAAATGGTTTGGATTTTCTCAAAATGAAGATGAACCTTGTGTGTACAAGAAAGTTAGGGGGAGCATAGTGACATTCCTCATATTGTATGTAGATGACATATTATTGATGGGGAATGACATCCCTACTTTACAAAAGGTAAAGACTTGGCTTGGAAATACATTCTCTATGAAAGACTTGGGAGAGGCATCCTACAATTTGGGGATAAAGATCTATAGAGATAGATCCATAAAACTTCTCAGACTAAGTCAGAGCACATACATTGACAAGGTGCTGAAGCGGTTTAGCATGGAGCACTCAAAGAGAGGAAACCTGCTTACGCATCATGGTATCCCTATATCTAGAGTTCAATGTCCCAGTTCTTGTGAAGAAAGGGAACACATGAGTGAGACTCCATATGCCTCAGCAATTGGATCTATTGTGTATGCAATGTTGTGTACCTATCCATACGTCTCGTGTGTTTTGAGCATGATGAGATGATATCAGTTAGATCCATGTGATGCTCACTAGATAGCCATAAAGAACATCCTCAAGTACTTGAGCGGGACTAAGGATCAGTTCTTGGTCTACGATGGAGAGGAAGAGTTGGTGGTAAAAGGTTACATAGATGCAAGCTTCCAGACTGATCAAGATGATTACAAATCACAATCAGGAGTCATGTTCTTCCTTAACAATAGAGCTATGAGCTGGAAGAGTTCCAAGCAAGAAATAGTTTCTGGTTCTACAGTAGAGGCTGAGTGTAACATACCAGATCTAGAACCCTACCCTAGAACTTTGACCTTTTGGGTTTTTCCAAAACAAGGTTGAGGTTAGAGTGATCCTAATAATAATCTAATGCATGAGTAATGTAATCTAACATGTCATATAATTCATATAGAAATAATTAGTTGATAAATAACTTAATTACATGCAAAATATGGTTAATGGGCCTCTAATGGGCCAGATGACAAAACTCATATAAGAAATTCTTAAAAGTGGAAATAAACTCCAAAGTCGAAATCTACACATTAAAATAAGCCTACATGTCAATTTTCATTTAATTTGGACAATCTTGAAATAATATGGTATGATAAGAGAGAGAAGTTGCCTAAAAAGTGTAATTAATAAATAAATATAATAATTGACTCCAAAAGTTGGATATAATGCCAAATGTATGTTCAACACACTTAAGTTAACTTGTGGTTGAAGTTTCACCTATTTTGGATAAACCATGTGTCATTAATGCATCAGGAAAGAGAAACAAAGAATATATTTAATAACATATCGAAAGTTTCCAAAAGTGAAATCTAATTGGATATTCGGAATCTACATGTTTAACTTAACTTATGTGTCAAGTTTGGTTTTATTTGGATAAGTTTTGGACCCCTAAAAGAGGAAAGATAAAAAAAATACATTAATTGCAATCCTAATCACATTTGGACTATAGTTTCCAAACTATACGCTGTCACGCGGCTTGGATTTTGATTTCCTCTTATTTCGGCCTGATCGGATGGCTCCCTTTTAATCTTGGATTTTTCGGATTCGATCAACAGCTCTGGACCCTCCTCCTTCGCCCGCCTAGTCCGACTCAAACTCAGATTTCTTCATTTGCGACAGGCGATTTTCTGTGGCTTAGATCTCTTTCCCCTTTTCTTCCCATGGATTTCTGGCTTTCCTTTCGCAATCCTTGCTTCTTTCCCATTTTGGAGATCCCTACTTTGTTGGGGAATCCTTTTCTCAATCACCCAGTCGACGAGAAGCTTCCCTGATCTCCCCTGTTTCCTTCTCCGCACGGTTTTCCCGTGGAACCCCAACTCCACTCCTACATATGGGGCCTCCCCCACAAACCTTAAACCCCCGGTGACCTGCTAGAATAGCCACATTGGTCTCAGTCACCCCGCAACCCCATATCCCTACTCCATCTACCTGTGTTGTCGGCGGCAAGTTTGTCTGGGGATTCAGGATGTCGGCGGAGCTCGTTTCCAGTTGGTTTCGCGTCGTGTGGGTGTGGGCAAGCTTCAAGGGCCTTCAATTCATCTGTTCGATAGGTACCTTGGTTTTCCCTCTTTTCCTTTGATTTGGATCATCTCACGAATTGTTGAGTGGCAGATCGCCTTCTACCTAGTTTTCTTTACTTCCTGTCTCGGTTTTTCTCTTCGAACCTCTTCCCGTTGTCGGTTTGGCCTCTCATGGGCCCCTTTCTTCTACCCACAATATTCGGTTTTACCTGTTATGGCGGCACACCTTTCTCGGCCAGTACCTGACCGTTTCTGGTGTGAGCTTGCTCCTTGTGTTCGTTAGGGCTTGCAGAACAATTTTGATGTTGGCACTTTTGCCTGGATCGTCTTGGTTTGCAATTGAGAGATCGACGATTCTTTTGATCTTCTCCTGTGTCACGAGTTCATCGCTGGGGAACCTGCTTCCCTGTGTTTTTCCTTCTCTACCCCTGTAGGCGACCTTTGTTTTATTTTTTCAACCGAGGGGTATTTTGGTCACTTCTTCTCTTGACTTTTGTTTTGGATCGAGTAAGGCGAGTTCTTGATCTGCTGACCTGGCCGGCTCACATTGGGCCAAGTCATGCGGGCCCAGTCTGCTTTTAGTGGATTTTCTCACCTACGTGGCTTTATCTAATTATCTGATTGGCTGATTTTTGAAAATCAATAACTAATTATATATTGATCAGAAAAATATAAATAAATACTCGTTGGATTCAGAAAAATATTACCTATCTAATGGTACATGTTTTGATAACTCAATCCGAAGATTAATAACAGGTGTTTTTAATGGATATAATTAAATAAGATAATAACTTGTATAACTCATAACTAATAATTTATAAGTCAGAAAAATATAATAAAATATGTTTTGAGTTCAGAAAAGTATAACCGAAAATATGGAATCATTTTGAAAACCTAATTCATATAATAATAAAAAGGTGTTTTTAGGGTTTTGTATAATTAATCGAAACCTAACCCTAATTTCACATATATGCTAAGTAGGTGTTTTGGAAGCCTAGGCTTGGACCTAGAAGTGGCTTTGGATCTGTTTGACTCTGAAGTTGAGGTATGCTTGCATCCCAGATTATTTCTATATTGAGCAATAGCCTATCTTTATCATTCTTTTGGTCCTTTGGACATTAGCCTACACATTGTCTTGTTCTTTTGAAATCATGCTTCATGTGAAGTATTTTATTTTTTTGTTGATCTTGTGATCATGGATATTCTCTTGGAATCTTATCTTGTTGCCTTGGTTCATGTTGGACTTTTGATATTATATGTCCACTGTTATGTGGAATTTTACTTGGTGATATATGCGCACTTTGAAGTGGATTTGCTTATATGTTTGTGTTGTCCATTGTGTGATGGCAACATTGTTTATTCTGACTATACTTATTTACTTGCCTCTAAAATATACATGCTATGTGATTCAGTAGCACTAGAGTAGTGTAATTACATTGGTTTTGGGGTAGTATTCCCCTATTGTTTATTTGGAGGGTGGCAGTATACCATTCCTCTGTAAATCGAGTGTGGCAGTAATCCATGCTCAAACTTTATATTTTGGGAGATTGGCAGTATTCCTTTCTCTATCAGGTTCAAGTGTGTGCTTGGCCGCCAATTGTGTTTATATTGTTCTAGGGCTATGTTTATCTCACATGCATGCAGGATATTGATTGTGGGGTGTGTGCCCTACTTGGGCTTTGTTTCCCACCATGGTAGTGGATTTATTTATGGCACAATCCTTTTATATGTTATTTTATGGCAAGTATCCCTTTTGTCATGTTACTTCTCTCTTGATACCCGTTTGGGTGGTACTTATCTCTTGCATGGGAAGCCTTGTATATTTTGATGTCCCTATTTCCTTATATTGCTCAAGTTGCTTTTTAGTATGCACATACCAGCCTTTGCTGATGTTTCCTTTTTGTTTCTCTTTTGCTGGGGTATGCTTCCAACCCTAGGTGGAAGACTTTGATGCATGGCATGTGGACCTGGACTTCGTTTGTGATGATGAAGCTTGGAGACAATCTTGAGGTGGTTTAGATTTCCTCTACATGGATCCTTGTGATGTAAGTTTAAGTTTGTAACCCTTGTTTTGTAATTGAATATAGTCATGTTTTTCTTCCGCTGCTATACATTGGTCTTTTGATTACCATTATATAAAGATTTGAAAATTTTACACCCACTCCATCACACCTTTTGAGTGTGTTTGGATTGGAGGTTCTATTGTTCAAATTTTTAGTAAGGAAGTGGTTTCACTTCCTTACAGCATGGTATCAGAGCCCATGGTAGGCGGAATCTGACTATTTCAATTTTGTTTCCCTATAGAACCCTTGACTTTTTTAGATAGCTATAAGTATGATGTTAACCTTAGATTTGATCAATGATGATCTTTAGTGCAATAAGGTTTGGTTTGAGGATGACAATGTGTTAGGAGATCAAATATGGAAACATTGTGACTTGGTTTTCGTATTGATTTTGTGCCGGCATATGTTGGTTTTACCTCACAGATTTTTCATCTACAAAAAATTATTTTCATTACACTAATATATGTACAAAAATTTTCTGGATTACTCAAAGTTTTCTTGAACTAAGTCACAATGAAGAGAAACTATAGTTTGAGTAGAATATAACCCTAGTATTGTGACTAGGTTTGATATAAACGTGTAGTTGACCTACCCTATGACTTTTTGGATGTTCATGTAGGGTTGATAGGTTAGAGACACAAGGACCTAAAATCTCAACCCTAGATGGTGACTGAATAGTTGGTTACATGAGAAATATTAATCTCCAAAAACTTTCATAACTAAGAGATGTGGGTAGCTCTAAAACGTTGTTTAGTTTGACTTGTTAGGTTGAACCCTTTAAGGGGTGGAGAGTAGTTGGTGGTTGATGTTTGAATCTATAGATTTCGAGGACGAAATCCTTTTTAAGGGGTGGAGTGCTGTAACATACCAGATCTAGAACCCTACCCTAGAACTTTGACCTTTTGGGTTTTTCCAAAACAAGGTTGAGGTTAGAGTGATCCTAATAATCTAATGCATGAGTAATGTAATCTAACATGTCATATAATTCATATAGAAATAATTAGTTGATAAATAACTTAATTACATGGAAAATATGGTTAATGGGCCTCTAATGGGCCAGATGACAAAACTCATTTATGAAATTCTTAAAAGTGAAAATAAACTCCAAATTCGAAATCTACACATTAAAATAAGCCTACATGTCAATTTTCATTTAATTTGGACAATCTTGAAATAATATGGTATGATAAGAGAGAGAAGTTGCCTAAAAAGTGTAATTAATAAATAAATATAATAATTGACTCCAAAAGTTGGATATAATGCCAAATTTGTGTTCAACACACTTAAGTTAACTTGTGGTTGAAGTTTCACCTATTTTGGATAAACCATGTGTCATTAATGCATCAGGAAAGAGAAACAAAGAATATATTAAATAACATATCTAAAGTTGCCAAAAATGAAATCTAATTGGATATTCGGAATCTACATGTTTAACTTAACTTGTGTGTCAAGTTTGGTTTTATTTGGATAAGTTTTGGACCCCTAAAAGAGGAAAGATAAAAAAAAATACATTAATTGCAATTCTAATCACATTTGGACTATAGTTTCCAAACTATACGCTGTCACGCAGCTTGGATTTTGATTTCCTCTTATTTCGGCCTGATCGGATGGCTCCCTTTTAATCTTAGATTTCGCGGATTTGATCAACAGCTCTGGAACCTCCTCCTTCGCCCGCCTAGTCCAACTCAATCTCGGATTTCTTCGTTTGCGGCAGGTGATTTTCTGTGGCTTAGATCTCTTTCCCCTTTTCTTCCCATGGATTTCTGGCTTTCCTTTCGCAATCCTCACTTCTTTCCCATTTTGGAGATCCCTACTTTGTTGGGGAATCCTTTTCTCAATCGCCCAGTCAACGAGAAGCTTCCCTGATCTCTCCTGTTTCCTTCTCCGTACGGTTTTCCCGTGGAACCCCAACTCCACTCCTATATATGGGGCCTCCCCCACAAACCTTAAACCCCCGGTGACCTGCTAGAATAGCCACATTGGTCTCAGTTACCCCGCAACCCCATATCCCTACTCCATCTACCTATGTTGTCGGCGGCGAGTTTGTCTGGGGATTCTGGACGTCGGCAGAGCTCGTTTCCAGTTGGTTTCGCGTCGTGTGGGTGTGGGCAAGCTTCATGGGCCTTTAATTCATCTGTTCGATATGTACCTTGGTTTTCCCTCTTTTCCTTTGATTTGGATCATCTCACGAATTGTTGAGCGGCAGATCGCCTTCTACCTAGTTTTCTTTACTTCCTGTCTCGGTTTTGCTCATCGAACCTCTTCCCGTTTTCGGTTTGGCCTCTCATGGGCCCCTTTCTTCTACCCACAATATTCGGTTTTACCTGTTATGGCGGCACACCTTTCTCGGCCAGTACCTGACTGTTTCTGTTGTGAGCTTGCTCCTTGGGTTCGTCAGGGCTTGCAGAACAATTTTGATGTTGGCACTTTTGCCTGGATCATCTTGGTTTGCAATCGAGAGATCGACGATTCTTCTGATCTTCTCCTGTGTCACGAGTTCATCGCTGGGGAACCTGCTTTCCTGTGTTTTTCCTTCTCTACCCCTGTAGGCGACCTTTGTTTTAGTTTTTCAACCGAGGGGTATTTTGGTCACTTCATCTATTGACTTTTGTTTTGGTTCGAGTAAGGCGAGTTCTTGATCTGCTGACCTGGCCGGTTCACATTGAGCCAAGTCATGCGGGCCCGGTCTGCTTTTAGTGGATTTTCTCGCCTACGTGGCTTTATCTAATTATCTGATTGGCTGATTTTTGAAAATCAATAACTAATTATATATTGATCAGAAAAATATAAATAAATACTCGTTGGATTCAGAAAAATAATACCTATCTAATGGTACAAGTTTTGATAACTCAATCCGAAGATTAATAACAGGTGTTTTTAATGGATATAATTAAATAAGATAATAACTTGTATAACTCATAACTAATAATTTATAAGTCAGAAAAATATAATAAAATATGTTTTGAGTTCAGAAAAGTATAACCGAAAATATGGAATCGTTTTGAAAACCGAATTCATATAATAATAAAAAGGTGTTTTTAGGGTTTTGTATAATTAATCGAAACCTAACCCTAATTTCACATATATGCTAAGTAGGTGTTTTGGAAGCCTAGGCTTGGACCTAGAAGTGGCTTTGGATGTGTTTGACTCTGAAGTTGAGGTATGCTTGCATCCCAGATTATTTCTATATTGAGCAATAGCCTATCTTTATCATTCTTTTGGTCCTTTGGACATTAGCCTACACATTGTCTTATTCTTTTGAAATCATGCTTCATGTGAAGTATTTTATTTTGTTGTTGATCTTGTGATCATGGAATTTCTATTGGAATCTTATCTTGTTGCCTTGGTTCATGTTGGACTTTTGATATTATATGTCCACTGTTATGTGGAAGTTTACTTGGTGATATATGCCCACTTTGAAGTGGATTTGCTTATATGTTTGTGTTGTCCATTGTGTGATGGCAACATTGTTTATTCTGACTATACTTATTTACTTGCCTCTACATTATACATGCTATGTGATTCAGTAGCACTAGAGTAGTGTAATTACATTGGTTTTGGGGCAGTATTCCCCTATTGTTTATTTGGAGGGTGGCAGTATACCATTCCTCTGTAAATCGAGTGTGGCAGTAATCCATGCTCAAACTTTATATTTTGGGAGATTGGCAGTATTCCTTTCTCTATCAGGTTCAAGTGTGTGCTTGGCCGCCAATTGTGTTTATATTGTTCTAGGGCTATGTTTATCTCACATGCATGCAGGATATTGATTGTGGGGTGTGTGCCCTACTTGTGCTTTGTTTCCCACCATGGTAGTGGATTTATTTATGGCACAATCCTTTTATATGTTATTTTATGGCAAGTATCCCTTTTGTCATGTTACTTCTCTCTTGATACCCGTTTGGGTGGTACTTATCTCTTGCATGGGAAGCCTTGTACATTTTGATGTCCCTATTTCCTTATATTGCTCAAGTTGCTTTTTAGTATGCACATACCAGCCTTTGCTGATGTTTCCTTTTTGTTTCTCTTTTGCTGGGGTATGCTTCCAACCCTAGGTGGAAGACTTGGAGGCATGGCATGTGGACCTGGACTTCGTTTGTGATGATGAAGCTTGGAGACAATCTTGAGGTGGTTTAGATTTCCTCTACATGGATCCTTGTGATGTAAGTTTAAGTTTGTAACCCTTGTTTCATAATTGAATATAGTCATGTTTTTGCTTCCGCTGCTATACATTGGTCTTTTGATTACCATTATATAAAGATTTGAAAATTTTACACCCACTCCATCACACCTTTTGAGTGTGTTTGGATTGGAGGTTCTATTGTTCAAATTTTTAGTAAGGAAGTGGTTTCACTTCCTTACACTGAGTATATTGCTGCATCAAGTACAACAAAGGAGGTTGTATGGATCAAGAAGTTCATCATAGAACTTGGGGTCATTCCTAGCATTAGTGAGTCAATTGAGTTATATTGTGACAACAATGGAGGTATTGTACAAGTTGAGGAACCCAGATCACATCAGTGCTCAAAGCATATACGAAGGTGATTCCATCTCATATGAGAAATTGTGCAATGTGGAGATGTGAAGATTTGCAAAGTTCTAACTAAGAGCAATGTTGTTGATCCCTTAACAAAGGAACTTTCACAACAGAAGCATGATGGTCATGTTAGGTCACTCAAAATAAGATTCATGGGTGATTGGCTCTAAGTGCAAGTTCGAGTCTGTTGGTTATGTATGCCCAAAGAGACAATCTTGTGATGATTGTAATGGCATATCATGTAAAAATGATTTGATTATTAATAAAAGGCATGCTTCCAATTTATTTTGTTTAATTTAGTTTTGAGATAATGATGTAACATTATAAATTTCTAGAGAATAATATTACTGAATGACTTATGTCTTCAAGTACACAACTTGGAAGAAATGAGATCATAAGAATGTTAAGAGTACATATTTACATTCTCATTATGTCCATCATTAGTTGTTATTGTGGAAGGTTGATAGACAACAATAACACATAAGATCAGAGTGTGAGTTGGTTGATGACTGAGTCTCATTGGTCATGATATGGCGATATCAAACCAATCACACAGATACATGTTAGATAATAATGTATCAGACAGACCCACCATTAGACTGATACATGGAAGCCATCTTTATGGAAGTCATAGTCAGCTCTCACAGTGAAGGTGGTGGTGTTTTGTTCTTAGACCTAAAATCACTGCACTCAACACATGTTGTTGGGTACACTTTGACATCATCAAACACAATCCTAAAATATGGGTTGTTATAATGGTGATGATTGGGTGGCTTTGACTCATGGGGATTGATTGTGAGCGATAGACATGGGATTTGTCCCTGCTATTGGAGTGTGATGTCCTAGGCCTCTTGATAAGTGAGACTGAGAAAAGTATGGACATGCGCATGTGATTCAATATGTTATATTGAGCTTAAATATATCTCAGATAGTCTACTATTGGTTCAAGAAACAATATTGAATAATAATGAAGGTGACTTGTTATGACCCACGTTGAGGTTAGCTAGTAAATACCTCAATTAGCATGAAACACCTTGATTAGTGTTGAGTATATTATTTAATAGCATGGTTAATCAAGATAAGCTAAGTCATGAATTAATAGTTGAGATTTACTCATATGAGGTAATTAATGATGACAGCAATGTTGATTATTAAGTTCATTAAGTTGAATCAAGTAATCACAGAATGCAATTAGAGTTTTGAACCAGTGAAACAGTCTAATTAGCATGCTTTCATGCCTTGAGAAGGTAGAGGATTTAGTTCTTGAAAGGATGCAAAAGAAATCATGCTAATTGGACTTCCAAGGAAAAAGTTATGAGGATTTTCAGTTTCTGGGGTCAAATTGGCAATTTTTCCAAAGTTTTACTTAGAAATGATTTGTTTCCTTTCTTTTATTTCTTTACGCTTATCTTCTCCAACATCGCCCCTTTGAAGTCAGCGCACAGGAGCGCAGAGGCGACCTGATGGGCGATCTGTGATTTTCTTCCTTGGCTCGATTGATCAGCGTTGGCCTTCTCTTCTTCTTCTCTTCTTCATTTCCCCTTCCTCCACCCTTCTTCCTTCCTCCTTCCTCACCCCATACGTGGTGCCCCACCTATAGCTGACCTGCAGCGTAGAGCTGTGGCCGCACAACAGTCTTGAGGGTGGCCAGGAGCCGCCTTGGGTTTGGCCAGTGCTAGCAACGGCGCCTATGAGCTCGGCCTTGAGGTCCCTGCACAATTCCGCAGCCCTAGCCCAAGTTCTAGTTATCAATCGAGCCTATTTCCAACATATACGTGAGAAGCAACTACTGCTAGTAGCAGGTTCGGCCAGGAGCCCGTTTGGGCGTGAAGAACAACATGAAATCGACACTCTCAAGCTCGACTTGAAGTTCAGATCACGAATCTGCAACCACCTAGCTTCGATTCAGCCCCTAGCCAAGATTTCCGGTTGTGCGTGAAGCTGCTATTGCAACAGGTTCGTGAACTGGAAAAAAATCCAAAGGTAGAAGAAGACCAGAAATCGCCCGAAAACTGGTCCTTAGACGCAATTCCGGACGAACTTGGATAGTTTGAAACACTGTGAGTAGGAGTTCATTTAGTTATCATCATTTAACTCCTTTGTTGGAATTTTTCGGTAAATTGTGCATTTTTGCGATTAGGCGTTTTATCGGTATTTGATGAAACTTGAATTTTATTTTATAAATTGCTTCTGTATGATTATACACGATATAGAATAGCTTCTGATCAGTGTAGAACAGTTCTGTGGGCTCTGATCTCCAAACCATGACATAAACACGATTAAAACTTAGCGGAAGCGAATCAGTAATCAGCGGAAGACAAAATCACGGGAAATTAAAACTTTTTGAGATAAGAATTTGGATCCATAAAACTCCTTTCATAAAGAGAGATAAACTGTTTACATCTCAGGATAATTACTTCTTGAGTAATTATATACATCAAGATACAAAATCTCAAGATCACTATACAAAAGACTCCAAGACCTGAGAGTACAGAGGACACATAGGACTGACTCTAACTACACCACATGGCAGGACAATCTCCACCTGAGATTACTGCTGCCCCTGGTGCTGCTGCTGAGACTGGTCACCTGTAGGCTGGTTCCTTCGTCTCCGACGTCCACCTAAAAAGTTGAAGCCTACACGGTGAGACAATTATACATAATTGTCCCAGCGAGAGTTATAACTCTTCGCCAGAAGCTTTATTATAACATCAAAGAATATCTTAAGCAGTAAAGCCATCAAAGCATTCTATAACAGTTGCAGGTATAACAAGATCTCTACAATTTAGGAGATATGGAGAATATAAACATTATTGCAATGTAACATCAATCAACTAACTTGGAGTCATCTCTAACAAGTTATACTACATGGTTGATTATGTTTTACAAACAACATTATGCCCTGTGGAGATGAGGCTTACCCCTCATACTCCAACTGATCGCTGAGAAGTCACATCAGTATCATACATAGGTCATTAAGAGAGCCGGATTCTCATGACCTTCACCTTCCTCAGTCAGTAAGAGGATCACTTGTAGGACATCTCGTGTCTCTACTTAATATAGCTCACCAGGGTAAATTGGTCCTTCACTATTCTAGAGTCACAGTGGCGTTCTGTACTCTCTTCGTCATCAGGAGGTTTCATATTTACCTACCACTGATACGGATATCTGTGATGTCTTCGTCATCAGGAGGTTTCATGTTTACCTACCACTGATACAGTATGGAATTATAGTGAAGGATGGATGGATTACACATCTACATCACTTTCCTACACTAGGATGTAAGGTTCTACACATCCATGTACCCCACATACTCAAAAGTATGTGCTCCAGGAGTTCCCTGAGGAAAACCTGTTTCACCATCATTTAATTTCTGACAATGATGGATCTATGATCAGGGCTCTACATTATACTTGATTAGTTAGGTACATTCAGTATTCTTTAACAGCATACATTGTTCTGCAAACAATAACAATAGCATAGCAGCTATAAAAGAAGAATACTAAATGTAACAGGCCTAACTCATATCAATCATCATTTCTCATTATCCTCATCACAAGTCATCTCTAAGGCATGACTTTGATGGTATTCATGGCTCTCGCAGCCCATTATCAGTATAGGATGCCACTGACAAGACATCAGATTATTTTACTTATTCATAAGGCTAACAACATGCCTTTAATGAATATAACATCATCATACATACCTGGATATGATTACCTTCATATCAGAACCTGCATGGTTAATACAACTGATAAAGGTAATACAAAAATAAGGAATATCCTTCCTACTCTTGTCATAAGAGTTTAAATCTCTAATTCTTATCAAATAGAGTTTAATATTCAAAAGCATGCCATTGCCCTTGAATTAGGGTTTACTATTCACGTTACATGTCATCACCCTTGAATTAGGGTTTACTATTCACATTACATGTCATCACCCTTGAATTAGGGTTTACTATTCATATTAAGGTGAATTGGACTCATAACATCATCATGTATGAGTAACATCTTCATTGATGATCTTAGATTAGTTAAAAGTTCATCATTTATCATAATTAGGGTTTCTATGATCTCACACAGGTGGATCATACCCTAATTATGCTCATTTCTGTGTATTGGGGATGCTTCAATTGAGTTTCCACTTAAAAAGGGTACTTTCTCTCTCTAGAAGTACTTTCTCTCTCTAGAAGTACTTTCTCTCTCATCATAAGGTTAGGTGATGTCAACATCACCCTAGATCAGGTCGGATTAAGTCATCATAGGCTAACATAGCCAAAAACATCACCATTATGTGATTTAGAGTTACTTTCTCTCTCTAGGGTACTTTCTCTCTCTAGAAGTACTCTCTCTTTCATCATACTAATGGTGGATGATAACATTAGACTAGATCAAGTTGGATAGAGTCATTATGACTAAAAACATCATTCTCATGTAATTAGAGTTTGAATTGAGCAAGGTATAACTCAATTGACCCTTCAGGGGTATTTTGGTAATTCCCCCCATTGATCATCATTATGGTCAAAAACCTTAGTCAAATAACCCCTTACTATCCTAGATTATCATTAGGGTTTGATTTGGGCAACATTGGACCATTTATATTATGAATTGATTGAAAGAAGTCAACTTGGAATCACATTGATTGATTTCAATCATTAATCATCAATTGAGTTGAAATCGGTTGAAAGTGTTGACCGTTTGCCCACTTTGACTTTCCAAGACCGTGAGCCTCTTTCTAACTCCAAGACCGCGAGCCCCCTTAGGCTTCAAGACCGTGAGCCTCTTCAAGTGGTTCAAGACCGCGAAGCCCTATCATTGGTTCAATTGATGTTGAGACCGCGAAGATCAAATTGGAGTTGAGACCGCGAAGAGACGTTGACCGTTTAGCTAGTTTGACCTCAGGACCGCGAGGCCCTTCGCGGTCTTGAGACCGTGAGCCTCCTCTCGGTCTTGAGACCGTGAGCCCATCCAATTTTGGATTCTAGTGCAGATTCATCAAGGTCTGACCCATTGAGTTGATGATCATGTCAATATTTAATTGCAATGTAATTCGGTGTAATTGTACCTTCAATTGGTCAACTATCCTTGACCCCAGACCTCCAAACGGTCTTGGTTGATTGCCCTCGTGGTCTTGAGACCGTTTGGTGACCCCCAAACGGTCTTGAGACCGTTTAGGTCAATCAACCCTAAAAACCCTAATTAGGTCACCATAATTTCAGTACTGATTTTACCTAGGGTTAGCCCTAGTATTCACCCTTCAACTCTTAGCCCGTTTGGAATTAGACCATCAAACTTGGTGAGTTGTTAATTAACATTATTTTGCACAGTAATCTTATACGGTCAACGCCTGGTCAATGACCTTACACGGTCTTGAGACCGTTTGCCCAAAAAGGCAATTTCAGACCGTTTGAAAATGAGGAATAAATGCAAATAAAGTTGTTACTTAAAAAGGTCATATCTCCCGATTCCTTTGGAGTTAGCCTCCCAAATTTTGAGGGTAATTAGCCTATATAATTAGGAACAGATTTTGTATACGGTCCATGCTCGGTAAACGGGGCCAAACGGTCTTGAAGACCGTTTTCCCTGTCGCGGTCTCGAGACCGTTTGCTCACCTCGCGGTCTTGAGACCGAGAGAGCAAACTGGTGAGACCGTTTAAGAAAGTGAAAAGCGGTGGGTTTTTCTTGGAAAACACTCCTTCATCTCCTAGCTCAAGAACAGAACAGATATCCCATGGATTTTCTTGCAAAATAGCATGGAAAAGTATGGAAACATAGAGAACTATCATCTAACCGCATATAAGAGATGTATATAGTAAAGCATGGGTTTAGAGTTATAAAACCCACCTAAAGCTTGCTTCATGAGCTCCAAGCTTTCAAGCTCCAAGCTCTAATGGCGTCCTTGAGTTCTTACAGGTTGGCCAAGGTGAAAACACCAAGGAAGGATGAAAAGAGACGGCTAGAAAGGTAGGGTTTCAAGAGTTAGCCATGAAGATGACCTTGAATTCGAGTTCTAACCATGGAATTAAGCAAGAAGAGGGGTTTAAACCTACCTTGCACCCCTTGGACGTCCTCCTTAGCTCCAAGGCAGTCCTTGGTCGTCTTTGGTGAAATGAAACAGTAAGGGAACGAAGGGTGAGTTCCCTTGCAACTAAGGGAAGGAGAGCTTATATACATGGGGTAGGATTTTCAACATTAGTTCATAAGTTGTCCATAATTCCAACTAGGTCCCTCCTTCTTTACTTGATCGTCCCTTCCTCTTTATTCTAAGGACAAACCTTCTCTTAAGGTCTTAGGAAACGAAGGTAAAGGAGAGCAAGCTAATAATGAGGTACATACATAAAGAAATATTGCACATATACCCTGATTATTCAATCACAAGGCATATCTCATAACTTGATAATTCAATTGAGGTGACTTCCTCATCATTTCTTCTCTTAATGATGGCAAGAGTCTAAAAAGATACATTAGATGACATATTTCACAATTTGTATCCCTTAATTTGGGTAATTTGCATTTTACCCCAAACTAGGGTTTCAAGCACCGAGATTGCTTCCACAGCTGCACCTTGGTGCCTTAGCTTGGGAAATCCCTCAAACTTTGCTAAAAAGATTTCTCATGATGTCTCAACATCAGAGGAACATCTCATCATGTGAAAATTGCAAGCTAACCCTTTTAAATGGGTAAATTGCACATAGGTCCCTGTATATCAAAACAATGCTACAACTTTAAATAAAAAGGAGCAAATACTGAAATATATGTTTCTGAGAAACTTAATTACATGCTTAGAGTTAATCACAAAGATTTAATTACATATTTAGGCAAAACACCTAGGGTTAACTCATAACCCAGGTCAGGGATGTTACAAATTATCCACCCCTTACAAGGATTTCGTCCCCGAAATCGATAAAACATACTAAGAGAAAAGGGCAGGAAACTTCCTTCTCATCTCATCCTCTAACTCCCAAGTGCCTTCTTCAATGCCATGATGGTTCCAGAGGACTTTCATAAGACTTATATCTTTCTTCTATAACTTTTTAATTCGTTTATCAAGGATTGACACTGGTCCCTCCTCATAGGATATGTCATCATTCAATTCTACCTCCATAGGTTGTAGAACTGACTCGGTGTCTGGGTGACATTTCTTCAACATAGAAATGTGAAACACAGGTTGTAACCTCTGTAATTCTGGGGGAAGCTCTAGTTTATATGCTACCTTTCCAATCCGTTCAATGATTGGATAAGGCCCCATATATCTAGGAGCTAACTTCCCTTTCCTTCCAAAACGAAGGACCCCTTTCCAAGGTGAGACCTTAAGATACACTTTGTCTCCAACCTGGAACTCTAAGGGTCTACGACGTTTGTCAGCATAAGATTTCTGCCTATCCTGAGCAGTCTTAATCTTATGTTGTATTACTTTAATCTTTTCTGTGGTTTGCTGCACCAGGTCAGGACCTAACAACTGGTGCTCACCAGTCTCAAACCAACACAAGGGTGATCTACAACATCTACCATATAATGCTTCATAAGTTGCCATATCAATACTATGCTGATAGCTATTGTTATAGGCAAACTCTATCAAGCTTAGGTGTAGATCCCAACTTCCGGTGAACTGGAGAACACATTCTCGCAACAGGTCTTCTAAGGTTTGTATGGTCCTTTCCGACTGTCCATCAGTCTGTGGATGAAAGGCCGTACTAAACCTTAGCTTGGTGCCTAAGGCTCTATGCAACTGTTCCCAAAAACGACTTGTAAACTGAAGACCTCTGTCAAAAACTATTGTGACAGGAACTCCGTGCAAACGCACTATCTCTTTAACATACAACTCTGATAACCTTTCAACAGAATAGGTTGTTTTGACAGGTAAGAAATGTGCTGTCTTAGTCAACCTATCAACAACTACCCAAATGGAATCATGTCCTTTGCTTGTCCTATGTAGGCCAACAACAAAGTCCATGGTCACATGGTCCCACTTCCACTGTGGTATGGGTAAAGGTTGCATTGTTCCTGCAGGCTTCTGGTGTTCGGCTTTAATTTGCTGACACACAGGACACCTCAGAACAAACTCTGCAACGTCCTTTTTCATTCCAGGCCACCAATACAGATCTTTCAAATTCCGATACATCTTGGTGCTCCCTGGATGCATAGCATACATGGAAGAATGGGCTTCTTCCAGGACTAACTTCCTCAAGTTGTCCACATCTGGCACTATCATTCTCCCATTATAACAAGCTACTTGATCTTCTGAGTCATGAAAACCATCTTGCTTCTCATTTCCATACTCAGATCTTATATGTTGAACTGTAGTATCACCTAGCTGTGCCTCTTTAATCTGCTCCCTTAGAGTAGGTTTAATATGCATCTCAGCTAACAAACCGGTTAACAATGACACCTTCAACTGTACATTGTCCTGCCTTAAAGAGATAAGCATATCTCTTCTAGAGCATACTAAAGAGTTTAGTTGTGCTCTATTCATGGTTGATGTTGCTGATTTTCTACTCAAGGCATCTGCAACAACATTGGCCTTGCCTGGGTGGTAATCAATTGTACAGTCGTAGTCCTTGATTAACTCCATCCAGCGACGTTGCCTCATGTTGAGCTCATGCTGAGAGAAGATATACTTAAGGTTTTTGTGGTCTGTGAAAATCTGGAATGTTTCTCTGTAGAGATAATGCCTCCAGATCTTCAAGGCATGAACCACAGCAGCTAACTCCAAATCGTGTGTTGGATAATTCTCCTCGTGTTTCTTAAGCTGTCGGGAAGCAAAAGAAATCACTTGTTTATCCTGCATCAACACACATCCTATTCCATTTTTGGAAGCATCACAGAAAACTATATACCCTTTTCCTTGTTCAGGTAGCACTAGCACAGGTGCACTTGTCAACCTCTCTTTCAGCAGCTGGAAAGATTGTTGACACTTATCACTCCAAGAAAAAGGAACCTCTTTCCGGGTTAACTTGGTCAAAGGTAAAGCTATAGAACTAAAGTTCTTTATGAACCTTCGATAATAGCCAGCTAACCCCAAGAAACTTCGAATCTCCGTCGGTGTCTTCGGTTGTTCCCATTGTAGAACAGATTCTACCTTTGTAGGGTCAACACGAATTCCCGAGGCAGATATCACATGTCCAAGAAAAGATACTTCTGGCAGCCAAAACTCACACTTGCTGAACTTAGCATACAACTTATGTTCTCTTAGCAAAGTCAAAGCTTGGCGAAGATGCTGCTCATGCTGCTGAGCATTCTTACTATAAATCAGAATGTCCTCTATGAAGACGACAACACACTGATCAAGGAAAGGTCGAAAAACTCTATTCATGAGTTCCATAAATGCAGCTGGTGCATTGGTTAGTCCAAACGACATAACCGTTAACTCATAGTGACCATATCTTGTCCTAAAGGCAGACTTGGATATGTCACTATCCTTAATACGGAGTTGGTGATATCCAGACCTCAAGTCTATCTTTGAAAAGACTGTTGCACCACGCAACTGGTCAAAGAGATCATCAATCCTCGGCAGAGGATACTTATTCTTTATTGTTACTTTATTGAGTTGTCTGTGGTCAATGCACAACCGCATTGACCCATCTTTCTTTTTAACAAACAAGACTGGAGCACCCCAAGGTGAAGTACTCGGTCGGATAAAACCTCTCTCAAGTAGCTCTTGAAGCTGTTTCTTAAGTTCTGCCATCTCGGCAGGCGCCATCCTATACGGAGTTTGAGCTATGAGTTTCGTATCTGGGATCAGATTAATTTCAAAATCAATCTCCCGAGGTGGTGGTATACCAGGAAGTTCTTCAGGAAACACATCCTCGAATTCCCTGACTATGGGAACTTCAGCAGGATTGGTCCTTTCCTTGGTAACATCTACCACATGGGCTAAGAATGCATAACATCCTTGCCTCAACAGCTTATCAGCAACCATAGCTGACACAAGACAGGTGGGAAAAATCTTTCTTTCACCTTGAAAGATCCATGTGTTGCTTTCATCAGCAAACACAGCTAACTTGGACTCACAATCCAAGACAACTCTATACCTTTCTAAGGTATCCATCCCAAGGATTATATCAAATCCCTGCATATCAAGTGGTATAAGATCCACTTGAATGCGATGGTCAGAAAAGAAAAGGATGCAGGGAGAACATACCTCCTGCAAAATGGAAGACCCACTCAACGGAGTCTCCAACAACAAACTATCTGCCCTATGACTAACAGTCACATTGCAGTTATGAATCACTTCATGAGTGATGAAAGAGTGCATAGCACCCGGATCAATCAGAACAGCTACAACACAGGATGTAGACATATCAACATATAAAAATTTTATCTGACCTGCCACTACCCGTGGATTGACCACTGCCTCAGGTGGGTTCATAGCATAGAACCTTGCAGTTGCCTGGTGTTGAGGTGGTGCTGATGATCCATCTTGAGACGCTTGTCCACGTCCTCGAGCTGCTCCTTGATGTTGTCTATTCTGAGATCCCTGTTGATTCTGTCTCAGGGGCTGTGGTGTCACAGTGACAGGCCTAGAACGGCAATCCTTCATCAAGTGTCCCACCTTACCACAGATGTAGCAACTCCTCTCCTGTTGCTGTGGTTTGGGTGGTCCAGTAACTGACACTGATGTAGAACTGTGCGTCCCTTGAAGCGGTTGACTCCGTCCTCTACCTCTGCTTGGTGTCCATTGAGTTTGAAAACTCGATCTGGGTGGTGGAGGATTAGGTGCAGAGAATCTAGGTTTCTTGGAATCCCTAGATGAAGAACCCTGGAACTGTGGATATCTTTTATGGGTTTGTCTTTTCTCAACCACAGATCTCTCTATCCTTCGAACTGACTCAACGAAGGTAGAGAATCTCTCCCTGTTTTCTAAGGCAGACACAGGGGTTGACATATCAGAATTCAAACCCTTCTCGAATCTTCTGATCCTTTCCTCATCCGTAGCAGCCATATGCGGACAGAACCGTAGCAACTCCATGAACTTAGCTTCATATTCCCTAATGTTCATCATACCCTGCCTTAGTTTCTCAAACTGAGAGATCTTCTCATCTAGGAAGGTCTTTGGAAAATATCTATTGATAAATTCCCGAAGAAACTCTTCCCATGAGAACTCTACTCCATGTCTCTTCTGCTCTTCCATGTTCCACCAGTGACCCGCACTGCCTTTGAGAAGATAGACGGCATGTCTAACCTTCTCAGCTTCCGAAATCATAAGAATCCTGAAAGCCTTCTCCAACTCTGTCAACCATAAGTCAGCATCTGTAGGGTCGGCAGTTCCAAAGTACTCGGTAGCTCCGACACGACGAAGTCGTTCGAATGTCTTACCAATACCTTGTGCTTCAGGCTGGACAGGTGCCCTAGGTGCAGGAATGGGCATCCTATCGGTTATATGTTTCATGGCAGTCATGAACTGCCCGAACATCGTCTGTACAGCTGGGTCACTCATGTCAGCTGGGTCGAACTGGGGTGGCTCTCTTGGCATCTCAGGTGCAGGTTGTTCTATTCTCGGAACTCTTGCACCGCATCGAGGTGCACTAGCACTACTCTCTGCCACGTGCTCATCACGATGTTCTGACATTCTTATGTATCTTCTTCTCCTGAGGAGCAGAAGATTCTATTAGATGAGGAAGGAGTACTAAAGGTAGACTCGACATCCTAATTCCTATGCCTCTGTAGACTCAACTGAACCTGGCTCTGATACCACTAGTTGTGGGCTATGATCTCCAAACCATGACATAAACACGATTAAAACTTAGCGGAAGCGAATCAGTAATCAGCGGAAGACAAAAATCACGGGAAATTAAAACTTTTCGAGATAAGAATTTGGATCCATAAAACTCCTTTCATAAAGAGAGATAAACTGTTTACATCTCAGGATAATTACTTCTTGAGTAATTATATACATCAAGATATAAAATCTCAAGATCACTATACAAAAGACTCCAAGACCTAAGAGTACAGAGGACACATAGGACTGACTCTAACTACACCACATGGCAGGACAATCTCCACCTGAGATTACTGCTACCCCTGGTGCTGCTGCTGAGACTGGTCACCTGTAGGCTGGTTCCTTCGTCTCCGACGTCCACCTAAAAAGTTGAAGCCTACGGGGTGAGACAATTATACATAATTGTCCCAGCGAGAGTTATAACTCTTCGCCAGAAGCTTTATTATAACATCAAAGAATATCTTAAATAGTAAAGCCTTCAAAGCATTCTATAACAGTTGCAGGTATAACAAGATCTCTACAATTTAGGAGATATGGAGAATATAAACATTATTGCAATGTAACATCAATCAACTAACTTGGAGTCATCTCTAACAAGTTATACTACATGGTTGATTATGTTTTACAAACAACATTATGCCCTGTGGAGATGAGGCTTACCCCTCATACTCCAACTGATCGCTGAGAAGTCACATCAGTATCATACATAGGTCATTAAGAGAGCCGGATTCTCATGACCTTCACCTTCCTCAGTCAGTAAGAGGATCACTTGTAGGACATCTCGTGTCTCTACTTAATATAGCTCACCAGGGTAAACTGGTCCTTTGCTATTCTAGAGTCACAGTGGCGTTCTGTACTCTCTTCGTCATCAGGAGGTTTCATATTTACCTACCACTGATACGGATATATGTGTTGTCATCGTCATCAGGAGGTTTCATGTTTACCTACCACTGATACAGTATGGAATTATAGTGAAGGATGGATGGATTACACATCTACATCACTTTCCTACACTAGGATGTAAGGTTCTACACATCCATGTACCCCACATACTCAAAAGTATGTGCTCTAGGAGTTCCCTGAGGAAAACCTGTTTCACCATCATTTAATTTCTGACAATGATGGATCTATGATCAGGGCTCTACATTATACTTGATTAGTTAGGTACATTCAGTATTCTTTAACATCATACATTGTTCTGCAAACAATAACAATAGCATAGCAGCTATAAAAGAAGAATACTAAATGTAACAGGCCTAACTCATATCAATCATCATTTCTCATTATCCTCATCACAAGTCATCTCTAAGGCATGACTTTGATGGTATTCATGGCTCTCGCAGCCCATTATCAGTATAGGATGCCACTGACAAGATATCAGATTATTTTACTTATTCATAAGGCTAACAACATGCCTTTAATGAATATAACATCATCATCCATACCTGGATATGATTACCTTCATATCAGAACCTGCATGGTTAATACAACTGATAAAGGTAATACAAAAATAAGGAATATCCTTCCTACTCTTGTCATAAGAGTTTAAATCTCTAATTCTTATCAAATAGAGTTTAATATTCAAAAGCATGCCATTACCCTTGAATTAGGGTTTACTATTCACGTTACATGTCATCACCCTTGAATTAGGGTTTACTATTCACATTACATGTCATCACCCTTGAATTAGGGTTTACTATTCATATTAAGGTGAATTGGACTCATAACATCATCATGTATGAGTAACATCTTCATTGATGATCTTAGATTAGTTAAAAGTTCATCATTTATCATAATTAGGGTTTCTATGATCTCACACAGGTGGATCATACCCTAATTATGCTCATTTATGTGTATTGGGGATGCTTCAATTGAGTTTCCACTTAAAAAGGGTACTTTCTCTCTCTAGAAGTACTTTCTCTCTCTAGAAGTACTTTCTCTCTCATCATAAGGTTAGGTGATGTCAACATCACCCTAGATCAGGTCGGATTAAGTCATCATAGGCTAACATAGCCAAAAACATCACCATTATGTGATTTAGAGTTACTTTCTCTCTCTAGGGTACTTTCTCTCTCTAGAAGTACTCTCTCTTTCATCATACTGATGGTGGATGATAACATTAGACTAGATCAAGTTGGATAGAGTCATTATGACTAAAAACATCATTCTCATGTAATTAGAGTTTGAATTGAGCAAGGTATAACTCAATTGACCCTTCAGGGGTATTTTGGTAATTCCCCCCATTGATCATCATTATGGTCAAAAACCTTAGTCAAATAACCCCTTACTATCCTAGATTATCATTAGGGTTTGATTTGGGCAACATTGGACCATTTATATTATGAATTGATTGAAAGAAGTCAACTTGGAATCACATTGATTGATTTCAATCATTAATCATCAATTGAGTTGAAATCGGTTGAAAGTGTTGACCGTTTGCCCACTTCGACTTTCCAAGACCGCGAGCCTCTTTCTAACTCCAAGACCGCGAGCCCCCTTAGGCTTCAAGACCGCGAGCCTCTTCAAGTGGTTCAAGACCGCGAAGCCCTATCATTGGTTCAATTGATGTTGAGACCGCGAAGATCAAATTGGAGTTGAGACCGCGCAGAGACGTTGACCGTTTAGCTAGTTTTACCTCAGGACCGCGAGGCCCTTCACGGTCTTGAGACCGCGAGCCTCCTCTCGGTCTTGAGACTGTGAGCCCATCCAATTTTGGATTCTAGTGCAGATTCATCAAGGTCTGACCCATTGAGTTGATGATCATGTCAATATTTAATTGCAATGTAATTCGGTGTAATTGTACCTTCAATTGGTCAACTATCCTTGACCCCAGACCTCCAAACGGTCTTGGTTGATTGCCCTCGTGGTCTTGAGACCGTTTGGTGACCCCCAAACGGTCTTGAGACCGTTTAGGTCAATCAACCCTAAAAACCCTAATTAGGTCACCATAATTTCAGTACTGATTTTACCTAGGGTTAGCCCTAGTATTCACCCTTCAACTCTTAGCCCGTTTGGAATTAGACCATCAAACTTGGTGAGTTGTTAATTAACATTATTTTGAACAGTAATCTCATACGTTCAACGCCTGGTCAACGACCTTACACGGTCTTGAGACCGTTTGCCCAAAAAGGCAATTTCAGACCGTTTGAAAATCAGGAATAAATTCAAATAAAGTTGTTACTTAAAAAGGTCATATCTCCCGATTCCTTTGGATTTAGCCTCCCATATTTTGAGGGTATTTAGCCTATATAATTAGGAACAGATTTCTTATACGGTCCACGCTCGGTCAATGGGGCCAAAAGACCGTTTTCCCTGTTGCAGTCTCGAGATCGTTTGCTCACCTCGCGGTCTTGAGACCGAGAGAGCAAACTGGTGAGACCGTTTAAGAAAGTGAAAAGCGGTGGGTTTTTCTTGGAAAACACGTCTTCATCTCCTAGCTCAAGAACAGCACGGATATCCCATGGATTTGCTTGCAAAATAGCAGGGAAAAGTAGGGAAACATAGAGAACTATCATCTAACCGCATATAAGAGATGTATATAGTAAAGCATGGGTTTAGAGTTATAAAACCCGCCTAAAGCTTGCTTCTTGAGCTCCAAGCTTTCAAGCTCCAAGCTATAATGGCGTCCTTGAGTTCTTACAGGTTGGCCAAGGTGAAAACTCCAAGGAAGGATGAAAAGAGACGGCTAGAAAGGTAGGGTTTCAAGAATTAGCCATGAAGATGACCTTGAATTCGAGTTCTAACCATGGAATTAAGCAAGAAGAGGGGTTTAAACCTACCTTGCACCCCTTGGTCGTCCTCCTTAGCTCCAAGGAAGTCCTTGGTCGACTTTGGTGAAATGCAACAGTAAGGGAACGAAGGGTGAGTTCCCTTGCAACTAAGGGAAGGAGAGCTTATATACATGGGGTAGGATTTTCAACATTAGTTCATAAGTTGTCCATAATTCCAACTAGGTCCCTCCTTCTTTACTTGATCGTCCCTTCCTCTTTATTCTAAGGAAAAACCTTCTCTTAAGGTCTTAGGAAAAGAAGGTAAAGGAGAGCAAGATAATAATGAGGTACATACATAAAGAAATATTGCACATATACCCTGATTATTCAATCACAAGGCATATCTCATAACTTGATAATTCAATTGAGGTGACTTCCTCATCATTTCTTCTCTTAATGATGGCAAGAGTCTAAAAAGATACATTAGATGACATATTTCACAATTTGTATCCCTTAATTTGGGTAATTTGCATTTTACCCCAAACTAGGGTTTCAAGCACCGGGATTGCTTCCACAACTGCACCTTGGTGCCTTAGCTTGGGAAATCCCTCAAACTTTGCTAAAAAGATTTCTCATGATGTCTCAACATCAGAGGAACATCTCATCATGTGCAAATTGCAAGCTAACCCTTTTAACTGGGTAAATTGCACATAGGTCCCTGTATATCAAAACAATGCTACAACTTCAAATAAAAAGGAGCAAATACTGAAATATATGTTTCTGAGAAACTTAATTACATGCTCAGAGTTAATCACAAAGATTTAATTACATATTTAGGCAAAACACCTAGGGTTAACTCATAACCCAGGTCAGGGATGTTACAAGTTCAATGATTTTATTTGGTGCAATGGAAACCAAAAGTGCTTGATACAATTACTTGAATAGAAATATTGTTGTGTATGTTTTGGATAATTTAGATATTTGACTGGCTCTGAGAATGCTTTTGTATCGGTTGAGTAGTTTGTTGAATGTGAGTGGCAGTTCATTCAGAAATCATTATTTAACTCAATTTAAGTGCTTAATTGCTTCAGTATTAGTTGGTATAACTCCTAAACAGTGTAGCACATACAATAGTATATGATAGATTCATTGAAACTTGAAATACGTAATATGATTGATGAAAATGATGGAATTTATATATATTACAATTGCATTGATATGCTGATTAAAGGTGGTTGTTAGTATTGAACCTGAATAAGTGATGTTGAGTCATGTTTAAGATGACAAATGATTTATATGTGTTTTCAAGAGATATCCAGAATGTGAAATAAGTATGAAATGTGATATTCCTGTTGAGTGTTTATATGATAATCAGTTAATAGACTTAGGTGCTCCAACACCGTAGAACCCCATTGTGCGGTCTGTACCTTTGGGGTGAAACGACCGATCTAGCCCTGAGTCTAGATGGTCGGTGACCAGTGTTCAACAATAATCCGTGCGTGTGTCACGGTGGCACTGGAGTAAAATAGGGGTTATTCAACAATAATCCGTGCGTGTGTCACGGTGGTAACCCAGACCCTCCGACTGTGCACTACAGGTTGCGGGAGGAGTCTAGAGCACTCAGAGTTAGTGCAGTGAGGCCCTTGAGTGCATGAGACTGCAGTGAGGCACTTGAGAGCAAGAGAGTGTTGTGAGGCCCTTGAGTGCCTGAGGCCCTTGAGAGCCTGAGAGTCCTGTGCAGACCAGGACGAGAAGTCAGACTTAGCATTTCCCGGGTGTGTCGCTAAGTCTTGTACCGTGGGATCGTAGTTCGCTACAGATCTTCATATGCAGAGTGTGCTGCATATGTTTGGGGCATAACTAAAATGTAATAATATAGGATCACAATAAATTTAATATGTTAAGAGATTTGAACTTCTGTGCCAATTCTCTATAATTGTTTATTTGTTTAAAATATCTGTTGTTGCATAGAAATGTGATTATTATCTGTAAATCTGCTATGTCATTCGAACTGCCCTGCTTAGTACTGCACTTATGCTTTATTTAAATTTTATATATCTGATGAGTTGTTTAGTGATAGCTAAATGAAATTCTATTCACTGAGCGAGTAGGCTCACTCCTCTACTCAAACATTTTCAGGTCAACAACAGCATCAAGAATCTGAAGGATCTTTCCATCCTAGTTTTTGACAGTAGAAGGTATATGTAGTTAGTTTAGTTAGAGGTCTCTTAGTCCTTTCCCCTCGGTCCTTGGGACATGGTGTGGGTACGAGAGAGTATGTATGGCGAATGTGTAAAAGATATAAATTAACTGTTATGTTTTACTTTCTGTTAAACAATGTTACATGTTGTAAACTCTATTTATGTTCTCTAGCCAGTTTAACTGAAATGCTTCTGCAATAGTTTATTATGCTTTAGTTTACAGCAATAATCCGGATATCATTACGAGGTTTTAAAAAAAAGTTCTCAGTGATTTGTTTATGTGATAATCCCTCCGTCGCACCCTAATCTCGTGATTAGTGGTTAGTGTGAGATCGGGGTGTGACATCTTGGTATCAGAGCATAGGTTGAGTATTTGAATACTCTAAGTCAAGGTCAGGGGACGACAAGAGACCAATAGGATTAGGACTCAAGTGTCTTCCTTCTAACTCCAATTTTATAACAGGAAGTGTTCTGTTATATTATTGCAGATGGTAGGAAGATGACGTGGTCACGAGAAACAAGTTGAGAGTTTAAGCTGAGTTATCATGAATCATTAGGATCGAAAGATAGAGTTGTACATAAGAAGTGATATGTCTTTAGCTCTGGGAGGTCTGAGTGTTTAGATACCCTGGCCAGGTGTCTGAATACTTAGATTGACTAGTATCGAGCTACTCTGTCTATTCTTCTCTGGATGCCCTGGCCAGGTATGCAGAAGAAGGATAGGCTAGAGAGAAACCCTAGAAATCATAGGTTTAAGAAACCGGAAATTTATGTAAGAGTAAGAGATTAAATATAAGATGTGATACAAGTCGTGCTTATTATTACTTGTTTGACTAAAAAATCACTAGAAATGCTCTTATATGCATGAAATTAGATTTTCAGTTTGTAAAGTAAACATGATTATTTTATTTTGTTGTGTGTTATGAAATGATTTATTTACTGTTTATATTCTTTGTATTAAGTAGACCAGAAGTTATGTTTAAATGAGTCTGCCCTAGGTGGATATTCTTTCCACATGTTTGAGATTAATAGGAGTTGGTTAATCCTGAGTAGCTCTTGGCTTCAGGACTATAGGTTCGGCTTGGTCCGACTGGCAGGATGCGTTACTGAGATCTAATGACTCCTATTAACAGTATAATAAGAGTAGACTCTGGATAATTTAGACTCACATCATAGTAAGAATGTACATACACTAAGATGTTGAGATATAAGAGAAAGATTAGAACAACTAAGAATTAGTTGGAACTGATATCATAGACCCAACATTGGGACCTCATATGAGCAATCCTTAATTAGAAATAAAGGAACACAATAAGGGTCAGGTTAAATTTAATGATTAGGTGAGAAATATCCTTAATGGTACTAATCAATAATGCATAACAAATGCATGGATCCAATACATGATTAGTAAACCCTAGTTGAGGGTGTATCCTTATAAACCCTGGTTGAGGGTGTATCCTTGTGAAACCCTAGTTGAGGGTGTATCATTGCGATTGTTTATAGGCAACTTTATAATAAAGTTATGCCTTAAACTAAGATAAGTCCATATCATGTGAGATAACTGGACAATTCTAATGTGTGGCCTATGCATTATATGCTAAGGGTGAGTATTCTGTGATGGAATGTATTAAGAGGGCAAATACCTTAATACAAGATAAAGTTGGTTAACTCAAGAGGGTCTGAATTAATGAGAAATGGGGAACCCTAACCCTAATTTGGGGGAAAAGGGAATGATAAACCATGTTTGATAGTGAACCCTAATTCCTGGTTAAGGAATGATGGTGTTACTATTGTATCACATGATGTGATGAATATCTTGTATGACTGTTATCATGCCTAATAACCATGCAGGTATGATGAGATGATGAATATAGCCAAGTTTGGGCTGTGACATTTATATAATAAATGTTGATTGACTTTTTGTGTGTTGATGTTGTTGTTGCTTAATAAAAGTAATAATGTGTACGGATTTTATGAGCCATGTGAATAAGTTGTTGCCTAGTGAGAGGTGACAAGATATGAATGGCCTTGTGAGCCATGTGTGATGCTTGGGTAACAAGTATCATGTTTATTTGTAGCATTTGTGTTAATAAGTTATGCTAGAGAACTTGGCTGATGTTACATTTCTGTCATATATCTATAGTTAATTGATGATTATTCATATCTGTTGTATCCATTACAAGTAGATGGATGAACTTATGAGATCTAAAGTTTGATTTCAAACTAAGGAAGCAAATTCACACCACAATAATGCTATGTTGCTGATAAGGACCAAACCCTAGAATGTTTAGAGTTGAAGTAGTTCAAGGGATGTCGCTAGTGATTTGACCTTGAATACTAGTATCTTTATAAAACAAGATCATACGATTTGCACTATGAAAGGTAACCTAGCACTAATAAAATCCAGGGTTTAAAGTTAGATAATCTGGAAGGTAGATACACAATATGAAAATGACTCGGAGAAAAGAGTAAGATATAATTTTGAAATAAATTCTTACAGTAGTAACAAGAGGTAAGTAGCATAGAATGAGGAGAATTACTCGTCACATGATCTGAAATTAGTTGTTGTAGTTCATGCTCATAAGACATGACGTTACTGTATTTATGGTGAGGTGTGACAGGTGTTTATAGATTATAAGAGCTTGATATATATCTTTACCCAGAAGGATCTGAATCTTAGACAGCGGAGATGATTAGAATCGATTAGGGATTATGATATAATGATAGATTATCACCCTGGAATACGAATGTGGTAGCAGATGCTTTGAGCATAGTGTTAAGTTCAACAGTTGATGCATTCTCTATGGCCTGTTTCGAGAAAGACATGCTAGTAGAAATGCGGAAGTTGAACTTAGACTTAGGGGTGATAGCACAGAGTGGTTTGATTGCGCAGATGCAAGTCAAACCGACCTTTATGATCAGATCAAGGAACTACAGTAGGGTGACAGTGGGTTGCAGCAGATCGTACATGACATGACAGGGGGAAAAGACCAAAGTTTAGGTTTTCAGATGATGGTGTGTTGTATTAGCATGATATGTTGTGTACCTCGAGACAGTGATTTGAAAGAAAAGATTCTTGAGGAGGCACATGCATCGATGTATGCTATGCATCCACGTAACTCTAAGGTGTACATGAATCTCAAGGAGTTGTACTGGTCGTCAGGTATGAAAAAGGATGTAGTTGAGTACGTGGCTAGATGTAGTGTGTGCCAGCAGGTTAAGGCTGAGCATCAGAAACCTGCAGGTACCTTGCAATCTCTTCCTATACCAAAGTGGAAGTGGGAACATACCACAATGGATTTTATGATAGAGTTGCTCAGGACGCCTAGAGGTTCGGACTCGATATGGGTGATTGTGGATAGACTAACTAAGTCTGCTCACTTTCTCCCTGTCAAGTCAACCTTTGATGTTCCAAAGCTGGCCAAGATTTATGTGGATGAGGTAATCAGATTACATGGGATTACATTTTCCATTATTTCTGACAGAGATCCTAAGTTTATATCTAGATTTTTGAATCAGTTGCATCGTGCCTTGGGCACAAAGTTGAGATTCAGTACAACATTTCACCCACAGACGGATGGTCAGTCAGAAAGGACCATTCAGACTCTTGAGGACATGCTGAGAGCATGTGTTTTGCATTTCAGTGGAAGTTGGGAAGAACACTTAAGCCTTATAGAGTTTGCATACAAGAATAGTCACCATTCCAGTCTTGGTATGGCCCTGTATGAAGCTCTGTATGGTAGAAAGTGTAGATCACCCATATGTTGGTATGAGGTAGGTGAAAAGCAGATTCTTGGATGCGAGATAGTAGATTTGACCACTGAAAAGATTATTGTGATCAAAGAACAGTTGAAAGCTGCACAGGACAGGCAGAAGAGCTATGCTGAGAAGAGACGTAGAACTCTTGAGTTTGAGGTTGGTGATGAAGTGTACTTGAAAGTTTCACCATGGAAGGGAGTGCTGAGGTTTGGTAAGAGAAGCAAATTGACTCCTAGGTTTATGGGCCCGTATCCTATCATTGAGAGGATTGCACCTGTAGCCTACAGGTTGGATTTGCCATCCGAGTTAGCTAATTTACATGATGTGTTTCATGTATCGATGTTGAAGAAATGTTATCCTAGTACAGAAAAGATAATGGACCCAGAACCTGCACAGCTCAGGTCAGATGTGTCCTATGTTGAAGGACCAATATAGATAGTTGATCGGAGGATCAAGAAACTCAAGAATCGTGAGATATCCTTAGTGAAAGTTCTGTGGAGGAATCATAACCTAGAGGAAGCTACATGGGAGCTTGAATCTGAGATGCGTAACAAGTTTCCTTTTCTCTTTTAGGAATTTCGGGACGAAATTCTTATAAGGGAGGGAGATTGTTATGACCCACGTTGAGGTTAGCCAGTAAATACCTCAATTAGCATGAAACACCTTGATTAGTGTTGAGTATATTATTTAATAGCATGGTTAATCAAGATAAGCTAAGTCATGAATTAATAGTTGAGATTTACTCATATGAGGTAATGAATGATGACAACAATGTTGATTATTAAGTTCATTAAGTTGAATCAAGTAATCACAGAATGCAATTAGAGTTTTGAACCAGTGAAACAGTCTAATTAGCATGCTTTCATGCCTTGAGAAGGTAGAGGATTTAGTTCTTGAAAGGATGCAAAAGAAATCATGCTAATTGGACTTCCAAGGAAAACGTTATGAGGATTTTCAGTTTCTGGGGTCAAATTGGAAATTTTTCCAAAGTTTTCACTACTACAGAAGTGCCTTTTAGTGTCGGTTGTTTAACCCCCTTTGGCGTCGGTTTCTGAACGACGCCTATGTGGGCGCCGCTAAAAGGTTGGACACTTCAGCGTCGGTTAAAAAACCGACGCCTATTTAACATCAAGGCGTCAGTTTATTATAAAACACCGACGCCAAAAGGGTTCGCGCCATAGAAAACAGCGTCATCTAGGACGCTTTCTGCGTCGGTTATATACTAAAAAACCGACGCAGAAAAGTGTCCTAGATGACTCCCATTTCCTGTAGCGCGAACACTTTTGGCGTCGGTGTTCACCAAAAAACCGACGCTGTAAGTCTGTGCTGACGGTTATCGGTAAATAACCGACGCCTATATCTATTTTTTTTTTATAAATCTGTTTGCAGGCCTACTGTGGCTGGTCAGCAGGATGAGAACCTGCAGTTCAGTTTTCTGAACTGCAGGTTTACGACATCCATTGATATCAGCCTACAAACAGGCCACAAACCTGCAAAATTAACATAAAAAGATTCACACAAGTAGATACATTCAGACATCAATTCAATTGTCATGTTCACACATATAGAATCATTCAAATACATGTTTTAACATTCAGAAACATTCATTTACAAAGTATCATTCATCATCACTATCAACATCTGAATTATATCTTACAGTTTATGACCCCACATGCCTTCCTCCCTAGTTCCTGCCGCTAGACAACCACACAATGGATCCAAGAGGATATGCAGGCGTTTGCCAAAGACTATAGGCTGAGTTAACTATTGAGTTAACTCAGCCTATAGTCTTTGGCGAACGCCTGCAATCCTCTTGTATCCATTGTGTGGTCGTCTAGCGGCAGGAACTGAGGAGGAAGGCATGTGGGGTGATAAACTGTCAGGACTAGCACAACAAGTTGCGATGGAGGTGGAGACGACAACGACGGTGGTGCTTCAGGCGACGCCTGCTTGGCCGGGTAGGGCTCGACGAAAGGGTTCAACTGCGGCATGGCTTCGATGTAGTAGAGGGAAGGGAGGGGTTCAAAATCCTACGAGAAACATTTAGAGATGAGGATATTACTGCGGAGGAGGAGGAAACGGTAGATGATATCTCGAGTTGGAATGTCCTCTCCGCGCATCAAGTTGCTCCAGTGCTTCAGTGGGTACATGTGCATCATCAACCTAAAATTTGACAAAAATAAACACACTGAATTAGGCCAATATAGAAATATAGGATATATGACATAACTAGAAGATAATGAATTTTATAGAAATACAGGATATGTTTTTAGAACTTACATTGGTATCCTCGCCATGCTCGTCATGGACAACATGCTCATCATGGACTTCATGCTCATCATGAACATCATTCTCATCATGGTCAGCCATCTGAAAATGTCATTAAAAAGGCAAACATTTAGCATTTGTATCAACTAGAAAAAGGAAAACATTTAGCATTTGTATAAATTAGAAAAAGGAAAACATTTACCATTTGTATAAACATACATGTCTCTAAAATTGTGATCTTTTATCAATTAACAATCCTTCATTGTGATCTCCGCGCACATATAAGTCATCATTAGCTTCAATATTTTGTGGAGTTGGCAACCCAACTGAGAATGGACTGGAGTCATCATACTTATCATAGTACTCTTCTTCATCTATAGGATCTTCAATGAACTGTCTTTTACCATGAAGAACAACCGACCATTTATCATTTGCAGGATCATCGATATAGAATATTTGTTTTGCCTGTGATGCCAATATGAATGGTTCAGCCTTCTCGCCAATCATTTCAAAGTTCACCAAAGTGAAACCCAATTCATCCACTATAACTCCTTTGGTGTTATCAACCCAATTACATTTAAAGAGCGGAATATTGAAATCTATGTAGTCAAACTCCCAAATGTCTTCAATGACACCGTAATATGACATTTTAGCTTCACGTGGACTCTTATCCTTTGCACTTGCAAAGTACATAGTTGACGCTTGAAGAGTCACCCCACTATTTTGGACGACACTCTTATCATCTTGGCGCTTTGTGTAATATGTGAATCCATTAATGTCAAACCCTTCATAAGACATAACATTCGGTTTTGGTTTAAAGGCGAGACATTTGATAGTTTCTGTAATATCATTTGGTGTTTGAGATAGTTGATGTAAGACTTTATCTTCAAACCACTTAGTAAAAGTCTTATTATGCTCTCTAGCAAGCCACATTGAACTTGCTCGAGGATGTTGTCTCTTTATGAAATTGGTATGTTCCTCGATATAAACACTCACTTCGTCCATATTATGTAAAATATACAAGTGAGCTTGTTCCAACTGCTCACGGCTGATTACTTTCACCCGTGATCCCAAAATTCCTTTGCCCTCCTCAATATGCTTGTCATTATCAGGAGTGTCATTACCACTGAGAAAGTCATTGCAGAAATCCATAACCTCTCTCGCCACATAACCTTCAATAATACTCCCTTCAGGACAATAACGGTTTCGAACATCACCTTTAAAAACGCTCATGTATCGTTCAAAGGGATACATCCAATGCAAGAAAACCGGTCCCAAGATTTTCACTTCCCTAGTCAAGTGGACAACAAGATGTACCATGATATCAAAGAACGAAGGAGGGAAATACATCTCAAGCTGACATAGGGTAACAACCACTTCTCTTTGCAAATTATCGAGAGTATCAGGGTCAATAACTTTGCTGCATAGACTGTTGAAAAAGAAACAAAGTCTGGTAATTGCAAACCTTACATGCTTCGGCAATATAGATCGAATTGCCACGGGCAATATTTGTTGCATTAGAGTGTGACAATCATGAGATTTAAGACCTATCAACTTCAGATCTTTCATTGATACCAATCTACGGATGTTGGATGAGTAACCATGTGGCACCTTAACATTTACCAAGCATTCACAAAAAGTTTTCTTCTCCTTTCTAGACAACGTGTAACAAGCGGGAGGTAAGTATGTTCTTTTATTACCCATTTCACGTAATTCTGTTAATTCTGACCTTATTCCCATTTCACGTAATTCTGACCTTATTCCCATTTCACGTAATTCTGTTAATTCTGACCTTATTCCCATTTCACGTAGGTCCAGTCTGGATTTTATCCCATCTTTAGTCTTACCTGGTATATTTAATAGAGTACCAATGATGCTATCACAGACATTTTTCTCAACGTGCATTACATCGATACAATGCCTGACTTACAAAGAACTCCAATAAGGAAGATCCCAAAATATTGACTTCTTTTTTAATGAAGAATTGTCACTCCGTGTGGCCATACTACATTGTGATTTCTTACCAAATTCATTGACAATGTCTTTTACTCTTTCATAAACAACATCCCCTGGTATAGGTTTAGGTGCACTCCGTTCACCATTCCATCCATTGAATGCTTTGCGCTTCCTACGATACGGATGGAATTTTGAAAGAAACCTTCGATGACCAAGATATACAGTCTTGCCGCCATATTTTAGTCTTATTGAATCAGTGTTTTCTTCACATATAGGACACGCTTTAGCTCCTTTGACACTATATCCAGACAAATTCCCATATGCCGGAAAGTCATTAATAGTGCAAAACAACATAGCATGCAAACAAAATGTCTCTCTTGCTGAAGCATCATAGGTCATCACACCTTCAGCCCAAAGTTTTTTTAAGTCATCAATCAAAGGTTCAAGATAAACATCGATATCATTTCCGGGTTGTTTAGGGCCCAATATCAACAATGACAACATAACGTACTTATTTTTCATACACAGCCAGGGAGGAAGATTGTATATAACAAGCATGACTGGCCAAGTGCTATGTTGGCTGCTCAATGTCCCGTACGGATTCATCCCGTCTGTACAAAGCCCAAGTCTTAGATTCCTGACTTCTTCACCAAATTCAGGGAACAATACATCAATCTTCTTCCACTGTGGGGAATCAGACGCATGTCGTAGGATCCCATCATTATTTTTCTTAACATCTGCATGCCACCTCAAATTCTTCGCATCTTTCGGATTTGCAAACAAGCGTTGAAACCGTGATGTTATAGGTAGATACCACAACACCTTGGCAGGAGAACCAGTTTTGGACTCCCCCGAAGTCGTCAATTTATATCGTGACGCACCACATTTTGGACAATCTTTCAAATCTACATAGTCCTTTTGAAATAATACACAATCATTCGGGCATGCGTGTATCTTTTTGGCCTCCATTCCCATTGGGCACAACATTTTCTTTACCTGGTATGTTGAGATTGGCAGCTCGTTTCCTTCAGGAAGAATTTCTTTCAACAAAGTCAACAATTCAGTGAAGCTTTTGTCGCTCCATCTATTGTTAGCTTTCAACTTATACAATCTCAGCACAACGCTAAGCTTCGTAAACTTAGCACAGCCTGTGTATAACGGTATCTCAGCATCATGCACAATGTTTGTAAAGATAGGAGGTGGATCGGTGTGCTCTACCCTACAACTATCCAGCATCGCATCAACAATGTCTGCTGGAACTGGTTCGTTCACATTTACGTCATCAGAGGCAATTTCTTCTTCCACCCAAGCACTGCTATTGACATCTACTGGATTCGATTTTGAAATCTCTCCATGCCAGTGCCATTCTGTATAGCCTTGTACAATCCCATTGCACATGACATGACTTTTGATTTCCTCACCAGTGTTGACTTTCAAGTTGTTACCGCAATGCCTACATGGACAGTAGAACCTATCTGTAGGTTTTTTCCTATGTTCCTCGGCAAATCTAATAAACTGATCAAGACCAGATATAAACTCTAGGGTGCAACGATTACGAATGGACATCCATGATCTATCCATTCTATGATCAGAGAAAGAAAGTATATATTAGGAAAGCAAGTATATATTAGGAAACAAGTATATAAGCAAGTATGTCGTATTACAGTTCATCATTAAGAAAGATATAAGCAAGTATGTCATATTAAAATAGACTAAACAATAAAAGAAATTTTTTTTGAGGCAAGACAATATGAGAAAATAGTAGTGTAATCATGTAAATGGGAACATTCATGGGAACACACACTTCAGTTATAAGCATTCATGTAGCAACTTACAGTTCCATTCATGGGAACACACACTTTAGTTATAACAATAACTAAACAAAGGGGTTGGTGTACCCCTAAACATGCGCATAATTAAAAAAACTATTAATACAGACAAGTCTAGATAGATAGACAACTAAATACTACACCAACATGGTCCCGCATGCATCAATAACTTCTTTTTGATGATGAAGCTGTGTCACGAAGCTCTCCAATCCAATCACGCCTCAGATTCAGATTCAGATTCCTCATAGATGATATCCGACGTCGTGCGCTCATACCGCAGAAGATGATCGGGGGTCTCACAGTTGTTGTTGGTTATCCAAACTTTGATGGAATTATCGCCAACTGGACGGAGAAAAAGCCTATTCCAACGGACCAGATACAGCTCTCCAATCCAATCACGCCAACCGGATTTTGATACAAGATTTCCCGCCAAATCATACTCAACCTCGATTACATGTGAATAATTTCCAAAAGTTAGGGTCACTTTACCAGGCATGTAGTGTCTTCCTTTTAGAAAATGCCAATGTTTGGGTATGACCAATTGGTTTAAGGAACGATCATCTAGGATGATGTCCAATTGTTCTTCAATAGGGAATGTTAACATTGACATAGAGGCCCAATTCATAGTCATTGTTATGGGAAGACAGAGACTGCACAATATTAGTATTAACAAAGTGTAAGTACATATAACGATGTTATATATTTTTAGAAAAAGTTGTATAACATTAGTTAACCTTTTAAACAAGTATATATTAGGAAACAAGTATATATTAGTCAATCTTGGACGGGTTTCTAGGCCAACAAACACATTTGATGTCAATCTTATATATAATAAATGTGTACCACCTATCCCATCCTTGAACACCTAATCTCACTTAGGATGTAAGTGTATAATGTGTATTTGGTTTTCAAGAAAATTTCGGCAGCATTTCCCCGTTGTTCTCTAAGTACATATGTACTTAGAGAACAAACGGGGAAATGCTACCGAAATTTTCTCGAAAACCCAATAAACATTATACACTTACATCCTAAGTGAGATTAGGTGTTCAAGAACAGTCCCAAACCGGGGACTATCCAAGATTTACTCCTACTGAGTAAATCTTGGACGGGTTTCTAGGCCAACAAATACATGTGTTGTCATTCTTATATAAACCCTATAATTCATGAAATCATTCTAATTCAATTTAATATGTTGGGATCACATAATTATATAATGACATCAGAATATATAGAAGAATCATAATTAACATGATTAACAACATGCTCATCAAACTAGGGTTTTCTTGAATATCATCTAATAAATCAAGAATTTCATAGTTTCAAACATGCAATAATTCACAATGCAATGTTATAAACTATAGGCAACATGGATAGATGAAATAAATAAACATCCAACATCTATCACTTATTCAATCTTCAAGAAACCTTGACAAACATCCAACATCTATCACTTATATAATTTGCATGTATATACACCCTAAAGTGCCACAAATCATATAATAAAACTATCATGTTATGATATTAGGACCACTTAAAGCAGATTAGGCACATTAAGCAAGCAGAGTAGGGAGCCAATTTCGTGCAAGCAGATTAGGCAAGCAGATTAGGTCAGCACATAAAGAACCAATTTCGCGCCTGGGTAGGTCTGCAGGTACCTGGGCAAGAAGAGTACGGTGAGGTCGAGCTGGTTGAGTACGTGGGTGGCGGCCGACGAGCTCCAGAACCAGCGGCAGTGACTCCGACGAGCAGGAGCGTCAGCCGCAGCAGGCAGGCAGGCGGCCAGGCGGCGGCAGGCAGGCAGCGGCCAGGCGGAGGAGAAGGAGAAGGGGGTACGGCGACGCCGGTTCTCAGGCGTGGCAGGCAGGTGGGCACCAGGCATTGCGGCGGCGCCGGTTGTCAGGCGTGGCGGCAGCGCAGGCGGTTGGAGCAGCAGGGCGGGCAGCAGGGGTGCCAGAGAAGAAACGCGTCGGAGAGGGGCGCCGGAGAGGGGACGCCGGAGATGGGGCACCGGAGAGAAGCGCCGGAGAAAAACTAGTACCAGCAGCAGAGAAATCGCCGGAGAAATCGCCGCAATAGGGAAATAGGGTAGCAATGAAACATAAGAAAGGGGAAGAGTCGGGCGATCGAAGGTTATGAAGTTCCCAAATAGCGTCGGTTGTTTACAAAAACCGACGCATAAACATCTTTACCGTCGGTCGTTCGCAACATCCGACGTCCATTTGGACGATATTTTCGTGAAAATGTTTGGCGGGAACCACCTTCAGCGTCGGTGATTAAAGGACGACCGACGCGGAAAAGGACACTTTTCGCGCAAATTTCCATCGCACATAAGCGTCGGTGTATTAACTACAGACTCGACGCCGAAAGTGACATTATTTTTTTCGCTCGAAAATTGGATGACATTATGCGTCGGTTTTTTATAAACAACCGACGCTGTATACAAAGCGGTACCCATGTTTGGCTGGTCTTTGAATATAGACGTCGGTTCTTCTAAATAACCGACGCCTTTAATATAAGGCGTCCGTGTTCCTTAATAACCGACGCCCAGAAAAGTGACACTGAATGCTATTTCTGTAGTAGTGTTTACTTATAAACGATTTGTTTCCTTTCTTTTATTTCTTTACGCTTATCTTCTCCAACATCACCCCTTTGAAGTCGGCGCACAGGAGCGCAGAGGCGACCTGATGGGCGATCTGTGATTTTCTTCCTTGGCTCGATTGATCAGTGTTGGCCTTCTCTTCTTCTTCTCTTCTTCATTTCCCCTTCCTCCACCCTTCTTCCTTCCTCCTTCCTCACCCCATCCGTGGTGCCCCACCTGTAGCTGACCTGCAGCGCAGAGCTGTGGCCGCACAACAGTCTTGAGGGCGGCCAGGAGCCGCCTTGGGTTTGTCCAGTTCTAGCAACGGCGCCTCCGAGCTCGGCCTTGAGGTCCCTACACAAATCCACAGCCCTAGCCCAAGTTCTAGTTATCAATCGAGCCTATTTCCAACATATACGTGAGAAGCAACTACTGCTAGTAGCAGGTTCGGCCAGGAGCCCGTTTGAGCATGAAGAACAACATGAAATCGACACCCTCAAGCTCGGCTTGAAGTTCAGATCACGAATCTGCAACCACCTAGCTTCGATTCAGCCCCTAGCCAAGATTTCCGGTTGTGTGTGAAGCTGCTGTTGCAGCATGTTTGTGAACTGGAAAAAATCCAAAGGTAGAAGAAGACCAGAAATTGCCCGAAAGCTGGTCCTTAGACGCAATTCCGGACGAACCCGGACAGTTCGAAACACTGTGAGTAGGAGTTCATTTAGTTATCATCATTTAACTCCTTCGTTGGAATTTTTCGGTAAATTGTGCATTTTTGCGATCAGGCGTTTTATCGGTATTTGATGAAACTTGAATTTTATTTTATAAATTGCTTCTGTATGATTATACATGATATAGAATAGCTTCTAGTCAGTGTAGAACAGTTCAATGATTTTATTTGGTGCAATGGAAACCAAAAGTGCTTGATACAATTACTTGAATAGAAATATTATTGTGTATGTTTTGGATAATTTAGATATTTGACTAGCTCTGAGAATGATTTTGTACCGGTTGAGTAGTTTGTTGAATGTGAGTGGCAGTTCATTCAGAAATCATTATTTAACTCAATTTAAGTGCTTAATTGGATCAGTATTAGTTGGTATAACTCCTAAACAGTGTAGCACATACAATAGTGTATGATAGATTCATTGAAACTTGAAATACGTAATATGATTGATGAAAATGATGGAATTTATATATATTACAGTTGCATTGATATGCTGATTAAAGGCGGTTGTTAGTATTGAACCTGAATAAGTGATGCTGAGTCATGTTGAAGATGACAAATGATTTATATGTGTTTTCAAGTGATATCCAGAATGTGAAATAAGTATGAAATGTGATATTCCTGTTGAGTGTTTATATGATAATCAGTTAATAGACTTAGGTGCTCCAACACCGTAGAACCCCATTGTGCGGTATGTACCTTTGGGGTGAAACAACCGATCTAGCCCTGAGTCTAGATGGTCGGTGATCAATGTTCAACAATAATCCGTGCGTGTGTCACGGTGGCACTGGAGTAAAATAGGGGTTATTCAACAATAATCCGTGCGTGTGTCACGGTGGTAACCCAGACCCTCTGACTGTGCACTACAGGTTGCAGGAGGAGTCTAGAGCACTCAGAGTTAGTGCAGTGAGGCCCTTGAGTGCCTGAGACTGCAGTGAGGCCCTTGAGAGCCTGAGAGTGTTGTGAGGCCCTTGAGTTCCTGAGGCCCTTGAGAGCCTGAGAGTCCTGTGCAGACCAGGACGAGAAGTCAGACTTAGCATTTCCCGGGTGTGTCGCTAAGTCTTGTACGGTGGGATCGTAGTTCGCTACAAATCTTCATATGCAGAGTGCGCTGCATATGTTTGGGGCATAACAAAAATGTAATAATATAGGATGGATCACAGTAAATTTAATATGTTAAGAGATTTGAACTTATGTGCCAATTCTCTATAACTGTTTATTTGTTTAAAATATCTGTTGTTGCATAGAAATGTGATTATTATCTGTAAATTTGCTATGTCATTAGAACTGCCCTGCTTAGTATTGCACTTATGCTTTATTTAAATTTTATATATCTGATGAGTTGTTTAGTGATAGCTAAATGAAATGCTATTCACTGAGCGAGTAGGCTCACTCCTCTACTATAACATTTTCAGGTCAACAACAACATCAAGAATCTGAAGGATCTTTCCATCCTAGTTTTTGACAGTAGAAGGTATATGTAGTTAGTTTAGTTAGAGGTCTCTTAGTCCTTTCCCCTCGATCCTTGGGACATGGTGTGGGTGCGAGAGAGTATGTATGGCGAATGTGTAAAAGATGTAAATTAACTGTTATGTTTTACTTTCTGTTAAACAATGTTACATGTTGTAAACTCTGTTTATGTTCTCTAGCCAGTTTAACTGAAATGCTTCCGCAATAGTTTATTATGCTTTAGTTTACAGCAATAATCTGGATATCATTACGAGGTTTTAAAAAAAAAGTTCTCAGTGATTTGTTTATGTGATAATCCCTTCGTCGCGCCCTAATCTCGTGATTAGTGGTTAGTGTGAGATCGGGGTGTGAGATGACTGCTCCATGCCTCTAGTTCAATCTGGACAATAGTGATAAAAGAACTATACAAACATTGTAACACCATACACAGATTGTAGGTTGAAGTTGTTCCCCAACTTTTCCATTTACTTGGGTAGCAATGATGTGTGACTAGGCACCACTGTTTGCTTGTGATGTCATAAGTTGTTATGGACACTCATTGCCAATGTAACATGGGCCCTATAGGGTCACACACATAGGTATTGACCTAGAAGTGGAATTCTTCTCTAGAAATGATAATTGAATTAAGTACTAAAGTGTTTAGGTACTCAATTCACACAACAGATCGATGGATTGGCTGACTGAACTACAAAATAACCATCTCATTAGGTGAGATGGACATTATGGCATCCATACAAGCATCTCAAGTGTTGAGACGACAATTTGGGTTGTTAGGCAGATAAGAGATAGAATTGACTTAGTTCTGGCCTATGAACTGACTGATTCAAGCGATCAAACTGATCAGTTCATTTCAAAATCACCAAACAACCATCTAGGTGAGTGAGACAGGTGTCTCCTTTGTGTGAGATGGCTCAGTTGGGATGAACGAAAGTTCTTGAATTTTTTGAAACTCGTTTCACTTGCACATACTTGGGGTGCAAGTAAATTAACATATGACATTAATTAGGAAACAATTTGCCAATTCATATCTGACTAGGAAAGCATGAAATGACTATCTCACTTAGTGAGATGACCATCTCACATCTTAAATGACTATTTAGCTTAGCAAAATGACCATCTCATGTGCAAGATGACCATTTTGTTGCACGCAGGTTGTGAAACTTCCAAAAAAGTTGTCAAAATTCAAGATCTACTTGTCCTTTCCACTCCGACTTTTGTCCCGCATTGGTTCAGATTGGGAACCCTGACCTTAACCCCTCCAATATATAGAGGGATACTGGGGCCTTCCCAAAGTATAACTACAACACAGACAACTAAGAATCAATTCATATGACAATTGTTGTCCTCTCTGGTTGTGTTAACTACGAGAGCCCTGGCAAGTCCTACCTGATAAGGGATGGATAGCCATGAGAGAGAACAACTGAGAGTTGTCATTGTGGGAGAGCGAGTCAGTGACTAGTACACTGACGGAGAGGAATAAATCCTTCCTGTCCAGTCCAGTTGGAAAATAAGAGTTCTAGGCAGTCTGTGTGGACTACCATATAAGCGGGAAGTTGTTGTTTGCCGCTTGGAGGACAATGTCAATTGATAGTCTGTAACAAGATGAGCTCCTAAAGAAGATGACATTTGTGGTTGTAGTCCATGGTGTAGACTAGGAGGCACAACAGTCATATGTGTCCCAATGCAACTAGTAATTGGAGTTGCGCATCTACAATGACAATGATTTTCACTGGACTTGCTCGAGGACCAGGTATATCCCATAAACCATCCTTCCTACATTATAGTTGTTGATGTGATCTACTATTTATGGGAATATAGTAATAAAATTTTAAATTCCCCTGCCTGTTCTGTACCATATTTCCCTACATTTTCCAGTTAAGTGCACATGTCTTGGTAAGAGCATATGCCTCCAGAAATGTAGGTTCCCTGTTAAATCTGAAGTGGGCAACTATGTCTTGAAGTTGCATGGGTGAGTATTGGATATGGGAAATAACATGTGAAGGTGGTGGGGGAACTTGGGTGTATTTGATTGAAGGGTTAGAAGGGTAGAGTCTCCCGAGATAGAGTGCATATGGGTATGTGTCGAGAACATTGGGAGACAAAGCTTGCTTTCTTTGGTTGAGATAGGTCCTGGCATGGTGGTTGTAGTCTAATTGTCTCCCAAGGTGATAGGTGGCCCCTTTGAGATAACAAATATCATTAACTGGATTTTCTGTGGAGTAGATAGGAGGAGTAGGAAGTGGAGGATTTAATTCAGGGGATGTCTCCCCTTAGGTCCTAGCTCACTTTTTCCCAAAATCAATTCTCATTTTTTTCACAGTGTTTTTGGTATGTATTTGAGGATGCCTATCACACTTGTATCCTGATTCCTCTAGGTTTTTTTCAATAGTGTATTGAATTATTTGGCATAAAAAATCAGTACAGGGAGGATTTCCAAAAAAAGTCAAACATATTGGTTAGGATGATGCGAACAAAGTTCACATGAGTGCTTTCTAGTATAGCATAGATGAGGCACATCCTAAATTATGGGATTTCAATTTTTTTGTCTCTAGGGTAGATGTTATGAGAGAAAATTAGGTTTACTACCCAAGATTCAAGGGTTAAAGATGTAGCATAATAAGTTCTCTTCTGCTCATGAGATGAGGCACTAGCAAGGAAAATAACCTTTTTGATGTCACCTAGGCTAATGGTGTTATCATTCGTGGAGAATTTGGATATAGGATTTTTGGTGGTTAGGCCCATGAATTCTCCATACTCTTCCACATCTATATCTAGCAGTTTAAGGATGTCATTTTTGGAGAAATAAAAATCTAGCCCAGCAACCATGGAGATGAAAGAAAATGGGTCATTGGAGTCCCTAGTAAGGTTAGTATAGAATTCATTAACAACTTGGGTGGACCATAAATGGAAGGATGGGTTAAGGAAATCCATCAATTTGTGCACCTTGAAGAGATTAGAGAGGTCAAGAAGCATGATGAAGTCATTGAGGTCCACTGGGCATCGAGGAAGAGGGGTTTTCGAGGTGAGCTTCAGGTAGCATTCTCCAATGGCAACGTCATTGAAGGGAATGTCATTGATGACGCTCAAAGCTGGAGTGACCATTCTTCCCTTCCTTGCAACAAGTTGCTTCTTCCCACCATGAGTTGAGGAGGATGCCATCTTGAGGAAAGTGAAGTGGAAGAAGATCTAGAGATGGTGGGGAATGAATGTTTTCTAGAGAAGAGCTCTAAGAAACCCTAGAGAAGGGATGCAGAAGAAAGCAATTCAGGTGTGAAGAAAATGGGTGGATTGGGGTCCCTATTATAGAAAAATAGGGATCTGCTCAGTTGATAATATGGTCTAATGAGAGCTCAACGACTATGTTCCAACAACTCATTGTAGCGGCTAGTTGGTCGATGTTGAAATTTTGAATTTTTGGGCACAACGGTTGAGGATTCAGTCAAAAATATTTTCGACTGAGGGACTTTTGTGCAATTTTTTTGGTTCACAAGGTTTCTAGAAGAAATTTGGTTGAGATTCACATAGTCGGTCAAGGGTCCCACCACGGTCAAGAATTTTGTCTACCAAGGACTTTCTCGATCCACAATTTTGTCGACCGGTCATGATACTGTGAGTAGTTTCATTGAATTGATTTGAGCTTGTTTAACTGTTTGTTCCTGATAATAGATGATTGTGACTAAGAGAAGGAATAGTTCTAAAATTATATGCACTAAAAATCACATGAATTTCAAGTAAGAAAATTATCAGGAATTTTTAGCACATATATCAAAGAAGACATCTTCTAGGGGAGTAATGGGTAACCTCTTTCTAATATATTGAAATTGATCAAGAGGAAGTGGTTTGGTGAAGATATCAGCTAATTGCTCTTCAATATCAACATGATGAAGAGCTATATTATTTTTAGAAATATGATCTCCTAAGAAATGATGTCTAATTTCAATATTCTTGGCACGACTATATAGAATAGGATTATGAGCCAAGTTTATAGCACTAGTGTTATCATAGAAAATCAGCGTAGAAGAAAACACAAGGCCATAGTCATTCAAAACTTGTTGCATATAGAATACTTGAGCACAATTTGAGCCAACAACCACATATTCGGCTTCAGTGGTGGATAGGGAAATTGTATTTTGTTTCTTACTAAACCAAGATACTAAGGCTCTTCCTTGTAAGAAACAACTACCACTTGTGCTCTTGCGATCAAGTCGGAAACCAACGTAATCAACATTGGTGTAAGATTTTAAATCCAACGATTGTCCTTTGGGATACCACAAACCATAGTTGATAGTACTGGCAAGATATCTTAAATTTTTTTAATAGCTTGAAAATAAGAGTGCATTAGTTTTGATTGAAATCTAGCACAAAGTCCAACGCAAAACATGATATCTAGTCTAGAAGCGGTCAAATGTAGCAAACTACCAATCACGGCCCTATATAAGGAATCATCAATGGGTTCACCATCTTCATCCTTGTCAATTTTGGAAGAAGTGGCCATGGCTTTGGTAGCATGTTTGCAATTTTCCATACCAAAACATTTTAAGAGTTCCTTAGTGTATTTCTCTTGGCTTAGAAAAATTCCAACATGCATTGGTTTTATTTAAAAACCAAGGAAATATGTTAATTCTCCCGTGAGACTCATCTCAAATTCTTTTTACATAATATCAATGAATTATTTACATAAGTCAAGTCTAGCCACATGTGCATAAGTTTCATAAAAATCTTTCCCTTCTTGTTGATTATTTTCTTGTGCAACCAATCTAGCTTTGTTTCTAACTAGTTCCCCAGCTTCATTAAGTTTGTTTTTGAAAACCCATTTAGTTACAAAGATGGTTTTGTCTTGAGGTCTAGGAACTAAGTCCCATACATTGGTTTTAGTAAATTGATTTAATTCTTATTGCATAACCATTATCTAGTACTCATCTTTTAGAGTTTCATTTACCTTTTGAGGTTCAACAATTGATACAAAGACCGTGTTTACAACATCTCTAGATGATGATTAAGTTTTTACTTTATCAAAAGGATTTCCTATGATTAAGTCTTGAGGATGGTCCTTGATAATCTTGTAATAGGTTGTTGTGCCTCATTATTATGTTGTTCAATTTCAATGTTTTGATCATCTGTTTTTGATATGATTAGGTCCTCAATTTGATGAGTATTATCATTTAAATTTTCATTTTCAATTTCATTTTTGGCACTTTGTGTTGTCATTTCATGAAATATGATATTAATTGATTCTTCAACCTTTTTAGAGATAGTATTATAGATTTTGAATGCTTTACTAGAAGTTAAATATCCCAAGAAGAATCCTTTATGTGATTTAAGGTCAAATTTTATCTCTATCATCCTTTGTATTTAAGATGTAACAAGGTGTACCAAAGAAATGAAAATAGTCAACTCTTGGTTTCTTGTTGAAGATGAGCTTATAAGGAGTTTTCTTAAGATGGGAGTGAATTATTACATGATTTAATACATAAAATGTTGTATTTACTGCTTCAGACCAAAAGGTATTAGGTGTATTGTGTTCAAGTAACATTGTTCTAGACATTTCTTGTAAAGACCTATTTTTCCTTTCTACTATCCCATTTTATTGTGGGGTGTGTGGAGATGAAAAGTTATTAATGAACCCTTGGGTTGCACAAAATTCTTCAAAGATATGATTTTCAAATTCCCCACCATGATCACTCCTAATGGTATATGTATTGTTTTGTAGTTGATTTTCAATTTTAAAACAAAATTGAATGAATATTCTAATTGTTTCAACTTTAGTAGAATGAAAATGAACCCAAGTGTATCTACTATAATCATCAATAATAAAAAAGAAATATCCTTTACCACCAATAGATTGAGTCCTCATAGGACCAAATAAATCCATATGAATGAGTTCTAATGATCTAGTAGTACTAAGCAAGGTTTTGGATTTGAAAGAAGTTTTACTTTGCTTGCCTAAAGTACGTGGTTCACAATTTTCACATTTATTTAAAGAGAGTTTATGTAAACCATGAAAAAGATCATATTTAATAAACTTTTTGATAACATGTGAGATTACATGACCCAATTTTATATGCCATAATTATAAAGGTTTATCATTTGCAAGAAGACATTTTCTAATAATAGCTTGCATGGAATTAGGTCTAAGTATATATAGATTTCCCATTCTTTTTCATTCATAAACAACATCATTAGTGTTCCCTATGAGTAGCTTGCAACAAGATTTGTTAAATAGAACATCATAGCCACTATCACGTAACTGACTAACACTAATCAAGTTGTGATGTAATCCATCAACAAGTAAGACATTTTTTATTTGAAGATTTGTACCAATATTACCTATTCTAATAATTTTACCTTTGCCATTGTCTCCAAATGTAACTGGTCCACTGTTCTTTTATGCAAATGTTTGGAAAGCTTCTTTGTTTTTTAACAAACACTATCAACCACCCAATCCTCAGAAAAATAGGTAGATTTTGGTACCCATGTGGTGGTCCTTTTGGTTAGGAATATTTATAAAAACATTATATATTTTAGAATACTTATTATGAGGAGTTTTTGTAGGTTTAAAGAAACAAAGTTGAATATAGTCACATGTTTATTATTTTCAAAACAATTTATTTTCAAAACTATACTCGGTCGACTATTTTCTTGACCAGAAGTATTCTCGATCAAAACATTTCTCGACCGAAAGGATTTGCCAGAAAATGTGACTTTTAATAGAACTCCACTTGGTTAATTAATTTTTTGACCGGAGAGGGTCTCCTTTGAAAACTTTGTCGACCGAGATAAGTTCTATGTGTTTTTTAGTAATTTTATCAATTTCAAGTAAAGCATGTTGTCATTTCCAATCTAATCCTACAAAAATATGCAGGTTAAAGCTTAATTTAGTTGAGATAAGACAATAAAATTTCAAATTAATATTTAGGTCAAATCTCAACTAAATATTCCATGTTTCTAAGTTCGCAATTTTGGAACCCAAACTAAATATTTATCCTTATTTTTCTTGTAAGTGCATGAAAATGAGTAATGCCCAAGACTTAAACAATAATGAAAACAAATGAAATCAACTTCATTTGACATTTTAACATTGTGATCATAAGTCGGATTGTTGTTAGGTACATACATGACTTTGGTCTTGGGTACTTCTGTCTTTCTAGCTCTAGGTTTTTGATAGGATTTATCTTTGGGTACATAACCTAGGCCTCTCCTCCCAATTTGTCCAGAAGCGTCCTTTAGGATTTTATCAAGAATATCATTGTTTTTTAAGCTATTAATATCTTTTTGCAACTTAGCAATTTCATCAATTTTTTTAAATGTCTAACTTTTCTTGGTCTAGATTAGATAACAAACTATCTCTGTCTTTGACAACAACATCATAATCCAAATGAGTATGTATAATAGGTTGAGTTTGAAGATCATTCATTTTGGAAAGAAATTCAACCTTTTCTTGACAAAGAAAATTATAGTTTGTTTCTACAGCAAGCAACTTGATATTATGCTCTTTGATGAAGGATTTTAAAGTATCTCTTTCAGATATGAGACTTTCATTTTTAGAAGAAAGGATGTATAATTTAACATGAAAAAAATCATTTGTTTTTGTAATTAATTTCTTTTTACAATCCACATATTTGTCATGTATTTCTTAAAGACTATAGACTAATTCTTCTTTAGATAATTCAAGAAGGCTTACCTCACTTGAGTCTTAGTTTTCATCTTCCTTATCCATAATTCATTCCACTAATTGATCTCCACTTTCACTTCATCGCTTAATTCATCCCAAGCCACTTTGTAAGCTTTATCTCCCTTATCTTTCTTCTTGAAGGAAGATTTCTTTCCTTTTTTGATTTTAGGACATTCATTCTTTACATGTCCTTTCTTTATGCATTCAAAACACCTATGGGAAGAAGAGGAAGAAGCACTAGATTTTTTTTATATTTATACTTTCCATGTTTCTTACCATTTACAATGAGTGCATCTTTTTCATCATCTCCTTCACTTGTTTCATAACTTTCTTGGGTGATGACCTTTGATTGAGACTTTGTTGTTGCTTTTAAGGCAACATCCTTCCTTTTTCCTTTTTGATGTTCGGCATCCAATATTTATTCTTCTTCAAGTGTGACTTCATGAGTCTCTAGATTGCCAATAAGCTGCTCCATCCTCATTGTGGTGAGATCATTAGCTTCTTCAACGGCCATCACCTTTGGCTTGTATTTCCGAGGCAAAGATTTAAGGATCTTGGACAATTGATCTTCTTCACTTATATACTTACCTAGTGCACTGAAACTGTTAACAATAGAAGAAAATCTTGCATACATGTCACTAATGGATTCATTTGGTTGCATATGAAATTGTTCAAACTTTTGTTTAAGCATGTTAATTTTGGTATTTTTGACTTGGGTTGTACCTTCATGCATTATTGAAAGTTTATGCCATATATCATAAGCTTTATCACATGAAGATATCATATTAAACTCACTTATATAAATAGAACAATATAGTATGCTTACCGCCTTTGTATTTAATTGAACATGTATTACCGTATTCACATTCCATGTTGCATATTCAGTAGTAGGAAGGTCATAAGGTGTAGACACCATCATCCATATTCTAGGATGATCCCTTAGAAGTAGAATTTCATTCTTCTTTTCCAATAGGTGTAGTTGCTTCCATCAAAGGGTGGTGGCTGAGTCACATGAGTTCCTTCAAAGTTGAGGTTTCTAAGCACATTGTACCCCATTCTTCAAGACCTGTTAGGTCTCCTTGAAGACCTTCACTGATACCAATTGAATGATCTAGAGGGGGGTGTGAATAGAGATTTTTAATAATTTAAGATAATTAAAACACTCAACCAAAGAAGGAGGAGGAAACAAGGAAGACACTTGTGTTTAGAGTGGTTCCAACCTTTGAATTCAAAGGTTGTCAGTTCACTACCTAAATGTCTCCAATTGGGATTCTGATATTGATTAATTTTATTTACCTCTCATGGATGTTACAATAAAATACAATCACCTTCCTGGAAGTAGACTTCTCCTACAAGTAGCCTCGACCTCCTTGAAGAATCCTTCTTTGAAGTAACTTTAAGCCCTTGGAGCAGCCTTCTCCTCCTAGAAGTAGCTCGACCACCTTGAGATAGCCTTCCTTGAGAAGTAGCTCCAACCTCCCTTGAAGAAGCCTTACTGGAAGTAATATCAAGCACCTCTTGAAGAAGCCTTCTACACCAAGAAGTAGCTTCAACCAAGCTCCCTCAAGAAGCCTCCACAATCTTGGAGTAGCCAAGGAGCACAAGTAGCTTTAACTTGTGAAGGAGATTGGAAGAAAGGAAGTACACCAATTGTGTACATCACATTGATCTTATATCATGAATTAGATCTCTCAAACCACTTAGGATGGACATTTCTATGAGGTGGATAAGAGGCTATGGCTATAGGACACGAATTTGTAGCTTGTAGAACAAGATAGCAATTGTTGCTTAGCTTGGTTGCACACTAGAATGTATTCTCAAGTGTAACTTAGGTGTTTTAGGTGTTGTAAGGCCTCTCCTATTTATAGGAATGGTTTACAAGTGTCTAGGGATGTTCTAGGGAGTCTCTAGAGTGTTCTTAGTGCTTAACTAGCAGTTAGGAATACATTAGCTTGCTAACTATGGCTAATTTTGTCATGCTTAAAAGAACAATCTAGAATCGTGCTCGGTCGACACGTTTGTCGACCAAACAGTGCCTCAATTGAGATTTTCTTTGACTGAGCATGGGTTTAAGACAAATGTGTTGCAACGTCTATCTTCAACTCCCAACTACTAACCACTTGGTCTAATGGTCACAAGATTTGCACCGAACGTTGCTTAGTCGAGAATATTTTTGATCAAGGCCCATTTTAGAGAACAAATGTGTAAGTTATTGAATATTGCTCATAAGTTTGACTGAGGTTGTTGTCAGTTGACAAAAACTTCAATCGAGTGTGTCTCAGTTGACAAGTTTCTCGACCGAGGATGTCCCAGTTTTAGTCTTTGAATCACCTACCAAGTGTGTGTTTCAATGGGTGATGGAGACTCTACTTTAGGGGGGAACCTATCTAAGGGTTATAAGTGGATAGGGAAGATCTAACACATGATTTACATGATGTCTAAGAACTTGGACATTATATTTTTGTACAAGTGTTTACATTTGAGTACAATCATGAACACATATAAAATTAAGAACATTTAATCTTCAATTTGTATTGATCTTCAACTTCCACTTAGTAGAATTTCCTTATTACCTTGAACCCTAAAATACTCAAATAGAACGTTAGATACACAAGTGTGAAATGTTTGTCATCATCAATACAAATGGTATATTAATGTACAATTTAGCAAACACTACTTACGACAATTTAAATATCCCTCTTCTCACTTGATTTATTTGCTTTGTTCTCTCCTTTAGCTATGATGGGCTGACCACTTGTTGCCTAGTTGAGCACACAAACTAGACACAAGGGGAACCCCCTCCACAAGAACATCCATCCAGACTTGAGTTCTTGGCTAATTCCATTCCGCCAAACTTCTCCCAACTAATCTCAATCGTTGGATAATTACCACTTGGATCATGCCTTCATCTAATGGTTGAAGATTTTTCTTCAACCTCTATACCCTCACTGACACATGTGTCTTTGCATGCTATCAACTTCCCTCTTTCCCACCACATTGACACTATTTGGTCCCCCTTCCAGATATAAAGCTTCTTTTACTTCCTTTTTCCTCTCATTTCCTGCAATTTTGTGTACCCTAGCACCTTTTTTTCTCCCTTCTTCATCCTCCTTTGAACTTGGTGGTTGTAGCTCTCTAGTGTGCCACTACAGCACCATCCGGTGCCCCTCCATGAGTTAGATATCATACAAGTTGGGGCTAGATATCCTCACCCTATAGGAAACTTTTAGAGGGATGGCTCCCTCACCATCGCCAACTAGTCTGCCCTCCAGTGAACTCACATGGGGGTGATCCGCCATACTGGGTAGGTGGGCTTGTACTGTAGGGATGGTTAGTCTACAGGAAAGCACCTGGGTGGGACACAATCCATGACCATGGATCCTGGAGAAGATTGCCTAGATCACACTTGCTTCCTAACCGTTCATCTTGACCAGTTGGTCAACAAGACCTTAAGGGAGAAGCATGAATAGGAACCTCATCATGAGCAACTCCCCTTGCCTCCCCCTCTATGAGTGGGTGTGGGACATAGAAGCCACTGGATAAAGGGATTTGTGGTTCCCCCTCCCCATATATGGCTCCTTTATTATGGATTTCGGTAAATCATCCCCCTATCTCATGATAAATCAAGAAAAAAACTAGACCTTGTATAAATATTAAAAAATCAGTCATTTGGTCAAAAATAGTTGATCAAAAACATGAACTTTTCAATAAAAATACTTCTAACTTTGAGATCTTCATGCTCTTCTACTAATATCCCTTAACACATGGTTTTGATGTCTTTTTAAGATGTTATATTCTATTGAATGCATGATCTTGGTCTTTTATTCCTCAAAATTTTGTGTTAGCCTTATATTAGAAACTAGAAAATATTTATGCATCAAATTCGACTTTTTTCTACTTCTGTTCCCTAAAATGATCTAATCTTCATATATGGATTAATATGGACTTCTAGCTTTGGTTACTTTTATGCTCAAACTTCCTTGTACCGTAAGACACTACTACAAAATTTATTTCTTAGAATAGTTTGTTTTTCCATTTTACAACATGTGTTAACTGTTGTATTAGATCGCGTGGTCTTATGGGGGGTTCTTTGTACAAATTTCTTTATACAACATGTGATTTGCATGTTGCAAAACATGTATTTTATGCAACATATGAAACATGTTGTCTTTCAATGAATGTCATGTTGTAATATGGATATTTTATACAACATGTGGTGTACTCATTGTAATATATAATATATAAAAATTGAATCATGTTTTCATTAACTAACCACACCTGTTATAATAGGGGTGTTTTTTGCAACATGCGATGCACCCGTTGTAATATATATCATACGACAATTGAAGCATGTTGTGTTACACTAAACACACTCGTAATAGGGGTGTTTTTCATAACATGGGATCAAGAGAGAAAGATTTCTCTCCCTCTCCCATGCCTGTGGCAGAGGCCGAATGCTCGAGAGGGTGGTAAATCAAGGAGGCAACTGGGATTTGAACCTGGGTCCCATAGTTAGGAGGCAACATGCTTTTCACAATATGTAGTGCAACTGTTGGAATATATATGTTTATACAATAATTGAAGCAAGTTTTCTTTCGATAAAGACACACATTATAATGGGGGTGTTTATACAACATGTGGTATGCCTATTATAATATACACATGTTATACAAAATATGGTGCATGTTGTAGTTCACTAGACACGCTTATTGTAATAGGGGTCCATTTCCAGACACACCCATTGTAATAGGTATGTGGATAGCACAACATGTGTTGTTTGTTGTAGTATCACACCTTTTACAACATATCATTAATTGTTGTATTTGATTACAGTTTGACATGTCATATTGAACCAAATTTTATTCATCAAATTAACCATATTTTAAAAAAAAGTATCATAAATATGAAATTATACTTTTTTTTCATTTCACAAACATGCACAATACTGAACAAAGTTTTCATCAAATAAAAAAAACTTTCAATATATTTAATAAATAATCAATCATCCATACAAAGATTCAATAATACAAAGTAATGAGTACGCAATCTAGAACTAGACTAAAACTTAACTACAACAGTTTCACACATTGATCTATGCTAAAGAATAGATGTCTCCCCCTCATGCCACATAATCTAATGTGTGCTCAAGAACACATATCACACTCATTTCAGACCTCATTGATCTCTTCTTGGTTGGAGCAATGACCAATATACTTTAAATAATGCTACAATAATATGTCAAATATATCAACATCTTACTTCTATTCAATGTATTTAGAAATTTGAACAAACTAAACGAATATAATGATTTATAGATTACATATTTAGAAATATTTCTAATTCTCACATCAAAGATGTCTCTCATGTACTTTCAGCACATAATACCCACAATATGTGTTGTTTTAGTACTTTGGACACTGTATAAAATAAATATGAGATAAACAGAAATAATATTTCAATGTGGTAATGGTTTAAGAGTATTCTAACATATTTTTTCTGTAACTACTAGGTTTATTCAACCAAGAGAGATAAAATGTGAGATCAACCTTACATCTAGAACATTGCATATATAATTAACATTGCATTAACAATATTCTTGGTAAATTTTATTTTATCTTTTTTGTATTATTCTATGTAAAAATTACAAATTGTAAGTATCTTTCCATAAATATATATAGCATATATTTGTATTTTCATATTTATAAGATGACACAACATAATTAGAATCAATGTCTTTCCATATTCCTCATCATTTCCATAATTGAAGTCACTCTAGTATAATGAATTGAAGATTTTACTCCTTTGTAGGATCCAACAAAATTATTACAAAATGTAAACATTGAGAAACTCTATGCATAAAGATTCTAAACAATTACATAAATTCTCATAATGGTAAGCAACACACATAGATATCCAATGTAGTACTCAAAAATGCAAAATTATAGGCAAACATAATACAAAGAGAGAAATACAAAAGGAAAGAAAGAGATACAAGAGTGTGAAAAATGAAACACACCCAAATATTCCAACAATACATGCTAATATTTTTTTAATCAGAGTAGTAACAATGATAAACAATATGAAACTAAAAATTCTATTCAAAGTACAATACATTTAACTATTCAAACCATTACATAATGATAAATAAAACAATAGTCATAGTGCACATGAATATTAAAAAATTACAAAACGATACATGCATAATACTACTATCAAAATTTTATTTATCTTTTTTTTTAATATTTACTCTATGCATATATTACGGATTGTATGTATCTATGAATCATAATTATCTTTCCATAAATAATTATTACATACATCTATCTTTTTCATAGTTAGAAGATGATGCAAAATAAATAGAATCAATATGTCTTTCCATAGTTCTCATCATTTCCATAACGGAAGACAATATTCCAATAAAAAATTTATGACTTTACTTCTTTATAAGATCCCATTTGAAAATGTTAAAATTGTGAAACTCTATGCATAAGATTCTAAAAAATAACATAAATTCTTATAATGGTAAGAAATATAGTACTAAGAACGTGAAAACAAATTAATTTAGTAAAGAAACACATTATAACTAAAATTCTTTTCGAATGGACCAATGGATACCTCTTATCTCTTAATTTTATGTGAATTGAGTAGAAAGGAAACATATGTTATGTCGGGTTGATGTAGATTAATTTAGAATTTCATATGCAATAATTGTTTATATTAAATTGAAATAGATGACTATGATGCTTTAATCCTAGAAGAGAAAAAAACACGAAAATTATGACCATAATCTAAAATTTCAATGGAAACCTTCACAACATATTGGCATAAAGAGAAGGATATGTTTGAAGTCTAAAAAATTATATAACCAGGTCATTCTTAAAAGGAACAATAATTATTTTTAAAATGTGAGAGTTCAAAATTTTTACAGGTTCTAAAAATAAAGAATATTTGTTGTAGAGTTCGAAAGTATCTTGGATTGTTGTATTTAATCTATTATGTTCGACCATTCAATTATTTTGTGACAAGTTGTATCTATAATGCTATCATTTGGGCGTAGCTATGTGGAGAAGGATTTCTAGCTACAATGTGTATACTAATGAATGTTTTGAATTACACAAAAGGTCAAATATGCATGCATATGACATTATCTTGGCTTGCTGAGGAATCCAATAATATCCCATGCTTCTTACTTAAACAACATCCAAATTCGTAAGTTATATTAAGATTGCCAACACACTACATAAAAAATAAACACATCTAGTGTAATATGCATTGAGGACAAGAAAACATTATAAGCATGACAACATTCAATTCAATCCAACATATTATCTGACTTCCAACATTAAAATCCTTGTCCTTGGTTTGAAGTAAGAGTGCTAGATGTACAACTAAACCCAAAATAATTCCAATTAGAATTGAATCACTGCTCGGAGCTCCTCCACAACTAAACCCAAAATAATTCCAATTAGAATTGAATCACTGCAAACGTTCTGGTCTGAGAGAAGTTATCTCCAATTGACTAAGCGTGCAAAAACTTGCACCCCTTTTCAAACTTGCACGAACCTTTCACAAAAGTACACATTCTTGCATAGGCCTTTTTATTAACTTGACAAACACATTGTATAGGTAGTTCAGATGCTGTTAATTAATTCCTTTCCTTAGAAGTTGTCATTATATCACAGAAATAAGAAGAAATGTAGTGCACTGTAATCAAAGTGTATGACTTATTCAAATAGAGACTTTATACTAATGAATGGAAATAGTGAATCTCTAAAACATTGTCTTGTCATGTTCCTTTCTTAAATAAACTCTGACTAAAACATGCAAAGATGATGGAATCAAGATGAGGGAGATTGTGGTGTAAACATAGTTAAGTGATGGATGTTTGAATTTTAGCATAATTCAAAGGGGAGTTTGTGTCAAGTATATTATGAACTACTAAGAATGATGTTTACCTCCATTGTAGAGTTTACATTGTTATTTTGTTCGATTACCTTCTGATCACACCAGATGAGATGTTCATAAAATCAGAATTTGTGAATGACTGGATGATTACTATGGAGCATCATGCTCCAAATGGAACCAAGAATGTGACGATGATAGTAAAGTTTGGAAATGTGTGACCGGTAGAATTTGGATCATCATCTTTGATTATGGCATAAACAACTACCGCATGCACACACAAACAAGAAGTGACATAGAGGGAACAAGATGCAAATCGTTGAGGATTGAAGGCGTGAAAGAGATGGACATTTCATATTGAGGGACATGATGTGGGTGAGACAATGTTGAAGATAAAGGATATCATGGGATATTGTTAGAAGATGATAATGGGTGGGAGAGAAGTGGTATAGCTAATTTATCTTTTACCAAGAAAGTGAAAATGAATGGGAAAAAATGTCAAATGAAAAAGGTTAAATTTGAAAATTTTATGAATGAATTGTTGATTTTCTTCTCTAAGGATAGAACAAGATCATTGTAATTCATAAAATTCTTTTATACAATACAATGAGTCCTTTTTACAATGATTTCTAAAATATTCCCAATATTACAACAATGTTATGGACATGTAATTATATAGGTAAACTTATATTTGTGATGATATTTTTCTTGAAATTAAAAGGTGAATATGAAACAGTTGGGAGTAAAATAGGGAAAAGAGGATTAATGAAATTGAAGAGTAGTTTAAGAAAGGATAGAGAGGAGATGGAGAATACAAAAAGAGAATGGAATGAGTGAAATATATGGAGATGGGTGCGAGTAAGCAGTTAGAATGGGGGAGTGTGTATGTTTAGTGGTGATAGGAAATTTGTTGGAGAAGATTTCATTGAGGCATGTTTTCTAGTGGGGACATGGGTGACTAAGGAGAGAGAAATAGAAATTTGTCATGTTTGCAATAAAGAATAAAGAAAAATAAAATAAAGAGTAGTGGTGGGTGAGGAAGGGGAAGAAAATTAAGGAGTAGTTGTTGATGAGGAGAAGGAGAGAAAGATAACGGAAGACAAAAGGGAATGAACAATGTGGGGGTAGGAGTGGGCTTAGTTATGGAATTCAACATAGAATAAAAAGTCCAAAATTCCAAAAACAAAGGAGAGAATTGACACAAATAAATTGTATGTGTAAAACACAAGCATACGCGTCGAAGTAATACATGCCAATGAGGTCCTGATATTGAACATGGGGAAACATAATTCAAGAAACTACTACTAACTACTTTCTATCAGCTCAGTCGAAGAAAACTTTGATCTGAGAGTTATTAAACTGATTGCAAGAAAGAAAACTAATTTAATGGTTTCTGATCACAATGAGAAGAAATTCTCTAGGATTGTGGTTTCACCACAATCGACGCTATAGATTTTACCTAAGATTAATATATATTCCTCCAACTCCTGGACAAAGTGCCTATAGCAAGAACTGCCCATTCCGGCAATGCAGTTCTCTACCTATTTTAATGCCAATTTGATTTCCATAACAATTGGTTAATTATATAGGTGCTTTAATGAATCCTCTCGGTAATCTCTTCACATTTGTAAGCCACCTTTCTTAGAGGGCGATATAAAACATATGTTACTATGGATTTCCAATCCTAAACCTTCCTTTTGAAGCTATCAAGGATCTAATTAATCACCTATGGTGCGCAACATAGACAATTTAGTACGATTTCATAACAACATGCCCAAGAATAAGGAGAAAACATTATACTAATGCAAAAGATCCATATACACTGTGCAAACAGTCTACTCCCGGGACCAAGAGAACCCAAGGATTAGCCCATCATAGTTTCCATGAATAAAAACATTCTAGGAAGAAGAAAAAATGCAGAGAACATAGAAAAACCGATGAACCCCCTAGAGAAATGTGACTAGGACGCTCCACACAAACGAACGGATCCGTAAACCGTGAATATTGCCCATTGAACGTGCCCAAAACCTCTCAAACATGCGGTTCTCCTCCTCTTTCTTTGCTCCTGTGCCATAGCCATTGTGTAATGGAATAGAGAGTGATAGATTAGGTCTGACCAAACTCCCCTTATGTCATAGAAGTGACATAGGGTGAAATAAATCCTCAACCATTGGATTAAATACCATCTTCAGATCTGCCTGATAAGGAAGAGTTGGTAGTATCAACTCTGTAATTCGGTAGTATTGAGTCTATACGATTCCTTAAGTCTTCTACTAATGTGATTTTGATACTACTGACTCATGAAGTCTGTAGTACCAAATCTGTAGGACTCTTGTGGTACCTAAAAGGTACAAAAATGTACATAAGTACCTTGAAATATAATAACTCATTTTAAACATTAAAATTGTATTATTTGATTCAATTGAGTAACATAGGATAATATTAATAAATGATGCACAAATTAATAAGAAAATGAATAGTAAGTGCACACAAATCAATATAAAGTAGCATGTGGAAAATGACAAGTATCCAATGCATCAAACTTCCCTAAGCTTAAATGTTGCTCATCCTCGAGCAACACACTCTTCGATTTGTTTGAGACAAGTCAGCAAAAGGACAAGGAACATAAATTTCATTTCTCAACCATCCCCACTTGGCGATCCCAAATCATCTTTCACTGATCATTGAACAATCAACTACACTATAGTGACCAGAAATTTCCATATAAGTTATCCACCCTTAGATCATCGAAATCTATCAAGAGAGTAGTTAAATTCATAATCAATTAGGCATTTTCTTTGTGCATTATGTGATTCCCTATTCTGCATTTCTCTTTTCCTAACTACCAACTAATTGTAAGCAATTCTTCATATAAAAATGGATAGGGAAAATAAACATATAAGTGGCCTACCAATAAGAGCAATGGACGGTATGAAATGGGTGGCAAATGAAGAATACAAAGTAACAACCAAATTATTTATTAAAAAACAAAACATGATGAACCTATATGGTGAAAATAATGAGAAATGCATGAGTCCTAATGCCTACTTTTTCTGAATAAAATGATGCATGAATCAACAATCCTCTCAACTAAATGAGATTGGATGAAGAAAGTAAAAGAACACATCATGTGAATGTCTCCAACTCTTTAAGAAGAGTTGAGTGCATACTTTCTCCCTCTTAACTTTGAAACATTACAAACTCTTTTTTTTCTTCTTTTTTTTATTTATTGGCCCTTTATTTTAGCATGGTGAAATGTTATGCTTGGGATTCACTAGCATATCATTCATTTCTTTTTCTTCTGTGGGTGTGGATGTATATCCCTTCACTCAAATTTCTAATGAGACTGAAATCCACATTATAAATAAATGAATGATATAGAATGCATGTAATCTACATGTAATTGTTTATCCAACTAGAATGATGTGTACATAAATTGTTGAAGTACACAACTTGGTATATTTTTCTATTTTTGTAATGAATGCAATAAAAGCAAACTAACTATCATGTCACCTACTATGATATGCAATGAAAATAAGAGAAAATAATTCAGAGTACTTGTTCATCTTAAGGTGGTGAGTCAATAATGAGTGGAGGATGGGTGGAATCACATAACTAAGAGACAAAGCCTTTCATGAATTTATGATATGTCCATCTCTAATGACCTGTGTATAGGGTAACCTTAGGATTTCTTTCTTAAACTTCAATTTAAGGTCATGTTAAATGTTTGATCAAATTAAGCTCAAACCCCATCTTCCTTCAAATTTCATGAATAATTAAGATTTCCATTCATATTAAATGTCCTTAAGATGAATAATCCATACAATTCCTCTAAGTGAGTTTACCCACGTGCTTGCAACTTAAGCCCACAAAAAATATTCTCAACTTCCATAGCAAACTTGAAAGCACGCATGATAATCACTAGGAACAAACAAAATTTAAACTCTACATTACACTTCATAGATTGTGGATCCTATAAGTTACTAATAATAAAAGCTAAGAGCAAGTAAAAAGGGAAGATAAAGCCATTCCAACACCTAACTCCCCTTAGCTTGAATTTGACCATGTCCTCATAGTCAAAAATCCAAACCTAGAGGTGTAATGGGGGTACCGGTTGTTCTGAAGGGTGGTGGTCGTGGATGATTGGTGGTTTTGTAGATCAAGTTATGCAAGCATATATCCTTCTTCTTGGTGACACTAATATGTGTCTTTTTGGCATCAAGATATGACATTCTCTCTCCTTCTTTGAGATTTGAAATTTGGTGCCCACCGACATGTGTACTAGTGTTACCGATAACTTCTTCTTGTAGCTTTTGCCACCTTTTTGCTGAAAAATTTTGGTCGTACTAACTTTGAACTCGATAGTACCGACTTGGGTCTAGGATTCAGGTGATTTTTTGGGAAAATATCAGTAGTACCGACTTTGAACTCGGTAGTACCAACTTTATGTAGAATTTTAACTGATAAGGAGTTGGTAGTACCGACTTGGTGGTTGGTAATACCGACATTGACCTTGTCTGCACACCAAACAAGAGTATCAAGGTACCTTTTTACATAAACAAAATTGTAACATGGAAAATACGAAATGTAGCAAACAAAAACTCCTAAACAATTAGTAAATGACAAAAATAAAATTGGGTTGCCTCCCATGAAGCACCCTTGTTTAGTGTCCTAGGCTCGACATGAATGATCCTCCTCATACTAGGTTGTCATGGGATGGTGGTGAAGATTCATCCGGAAGTCTGAATTCCACTCTATCATATCTATCCCGAGTGTCAAATAGGCTCTTCCAATGGCAATCATCACATCAGATGTAGCTTGAAACAACCTTCCTAAAAGCATCTTTGATCCTCGCATCTTGCGCATGTGCATCACCACAAAGTCAACTGGATAGATGAACTTATCGAATTTAACCAACACATCCCCACATATCCTGTATGGCCTCATAATAGAACCATCCACCAACTCAATTGCCATGGATGTTCTTGTTGGTTCTTTCAATCCTAACTTTCAAAAGGTGGTAAGAGGCATGAGATTAATACTCTCTCCCGAATCACATAGCACCTGCTTGAAATGTTTGCCACCAATAGAACATGGATGTAGAAACATACAAGATCCTTCCTTTTCCTTGATAGCTTCCCCTTGATTAGTGCACTCATCACCTCATCAACTTGTACAATATCTATGTATTTAATCAGCAGCTTTTTGTTGATGATGTCTTTCAAAAATCTCTCATAAGAAGGAATCTGCTCTATCGCCTCCACCAATGGCAAATTGATGTGGAGCTTCCAAAAGATGTCCATGAACTTTTTCAACTATGTTTCATTTTTCCTCAGCTTCAGACTATCTGGGGATGGCACATCAGACTTCTCTACTCACTTATGTGGGGGAATATAACACACTTTATGTACTCCCCCCCCAAGCATGCTATCATCACCACCTTATAAAATAGAAATTGGCACATCCTCTGTGGGTGGTGCTATTGGTAGTTGTTCCTCCTGAATTGTGGGTGCCCCTTTATTGACTGTTATTGTTCCACTATGTAGTAAAATCTTCATATGCTCCTATTGAATATGCACCCTCCCAGGAACTATAGCTGGTTATTTAACAGGAATGGGACATTGAAGTTCACTATCTATTGGCATGTTGCATCCTCCTAGTAATCCCAATAGACTGTGAGGAAATGGGACTTTATGCACATACACCCAATCATACTCCTGAGTGTTTGCTTGGGTGCCTCCTCAATATGATGTTTTCACTCTTCGAAAATAGATATAAATATTGCTTGGTGATTTTGATGGGCTACAACTACATTCCTAGGTGCTCCTTACCGAATTAACATCTTCATAAAAGCTACTTCTGCTGCTAACTGAGAAATTTGATATTGAATGTTGCAGATTTGGGCACCTTGGTTTTGCAACTCCCTTTGTATCTGACCCATAATTGCTTCATTTTGGATCACCAACTTTCCTAATATGTTCTGAATTTTTTCAATCTTGTTGGGGGCCCTATCCTACTAGTATTGCTGGTGCATGTACATAGAATCATCTTCTTCACCTCTAGATGATGCTACATCCTTGGATCACAATTTCATGACGATGATGTCAAGCTTCTCATTCAATGTCGAGATGACTTTAGATTCTACAACACTTTTAATGGTTGTTGGGCATTCTCTTTTTTCACCCCACGGCTGGTTCTTAGCCATGTTCTTCAGGATCTCATGGAATCTAGAAGGCTTGTTTTTCAAGAAAAAATCAAATCCTACACTATCTAAGTTGGTCCTCTCACCCTGATGTAGGCCATTATAGAATGTTTTTGATTGGCCATATAAATCTATACCATGGTGAGGCACCATTATTAGCATGTTCTAAAAACACTCCCAAGTCTCTGAGTATGACCCTTCAGCCTGTAGCTTGAAGTTGTAAATCTTTAGCATCAATTCATTTGTCTTCTGTGGCAGGAAATAATGTTGAAAGAATACATCTATCATCTGGTCCCATGTCTCCATGGCAGCTGACTTGAGGTTACAGAACCAAGACATAGCATGGTTTGACAAGGATGATGAAAACAACTTCAGGTATATCACGGTGGCAAGAACTTTGTCTATTTTCACCATATCACAGTTTTCAAAAAAATTGTTGATGTGAGTCATTGGGTCTTTAGTATTGTGACCATGGAAAGCATGTTGCTTGACTAACGCCGCTATCCCATGATCGATATTGTAGCTTCCCACATTTATCACTTATCGCTTGATTGGCCCAAGATGAGCTGTTGAGGATGACGCCTTGATCTTCTCCCGGATGGTCTATTCTTCTTCTACATCACCCACAGCTTCTGGATGTGGATTTGTTGTGGGACCGTAATCAATGATTTGTGTTTGAACCATGCACTAGGACTTGAAAGTTATGAATTGAATGTGAGAACAAGATACTCATGATTTAATAAAAAAATCTTTGCCATTCAGCTTTGGAAAGAATGAAAATAAAAATAAAGAGGGTGTCCTAGAGTGGCCGATTACAACACTCGTAGTTCTTGAATATGTCGTTTCCCCAACAATAGTGCCAAAAACTTGACACGACTAAACTGTATGTGTAAAATGCAAGCATGCACATCGAAGTAATACAAGACAATGAGGCCTAGATATTGAATACAGAGAAATGTAATTCAAGAAACTACTACTAATTGCTTTCGATCAGCTAAGCCAAAGAAAACTTGGATTTGAGAGTTATTACACTGATTGCAAGAAATAAAACTAATTTAATGGTTTTTTATTACAATGATAATAAATTCTCTAAGATTGTGGTTTCACCACGATTGACACTACATATTTTACCTAAGATTAATATATATATTCCTCCCACTCCTGGACAAAGATCCTATAGCAAGAATTGCCCACTCCCGTAGTGCAGTTCACTACCTATTCTAATGCCAATTTCATTTCCATAACAATTGGTTAACTAGTTAGGTGCCTTAACAAATCCTCTAAGTAAGCTCTTCACATTCATAATCCACCTTTCCCAAAGGGCGATATAAAACATGTGTTACTATAGATTTCCAATCCTTAACCCTCCTTCCGAAGATATCAAGGATCTAATTAATCACCTATTATGTGCAACATAGACAATTCAATACAATTTCATAGCAACATGCCCAAGAATAAGGAGAAACAATATACTAATGCAAAAGATCCATATACAGTTATACAACCGGGCTTCCCCGGGCCCTAGAGAACATGAGGATTACCCCTCATGATTTACCCATGAACAAAAATATGCTAGGAAGAAGGAAACATGTGGAGAACATAGAAAAATCGATGAACCCCTTAGAGAAATGTGACTAGGACGCTCCACGCTGACAAACAGATCCGCAAACCGCAAATTCTGCCACCGAACTTGTGATTCTCCTCCTCTTTCTCTACTCCAGTGTCGTAGCCATTGTGTAATGGAATAGAACGTGATAGATTACGTCTGGCCGAAATCCCCTTAAGTCATAGAAGTGACTTAGGGCGAAATAAATCCTCAATCATTGGATTAAACACCATCTTCAGATCAACCTAATCAGGTAGACTTGGTAGTATGGACTCTATAAGTCAGTAGTACTGACTCTGTACGATTCCTTGAGTCTTCTACAGATGTGATTTTGATACTATTGACTTATGAAGTCAGTAGTACCAATTCTGTGGGACTCTTGTGACATATAATAATTCATTCAGAAACATTAAAATTATATTTATTTGATGCAATTGAGTAACACATGCTAATATTAATAAATCTTGCACAAATCAATATGCAAATGAATAGTAAGTGCAAAAAAATATATAAAATAGCATGTGGAAAATGACAAATATCCAATGCATCAAGAATAATAAGAGTTAAGAAGGTAAGCATTTTCAAAATGATGCAATCTGATTAGTTAGTGGCAGTATTGTAATTTAAAGAAAAGATTCACTCTTTTTGTAGTAGTGTAGATATACCATCACCAATTTGTAATTGTCGGAGTAATATATACTAACACCAAACAAAGAGTGTTGGGATCGGGTGATGGTACATACAATTTCTCTTGTAGTGTCAGTTTTCCTAAACTAATTTTGGTTAAACATTTACTCAACTAATCTAGTCCACAGTCCATATTGTGGTTTTTTAGGTTTGGACCGGACAGGGCCGGATTGCAGACTAAAAATTTAGATTTTATGGACCGTTGATCGGACCGACTTACTATTCAGTCCAGACTGGAACAAACCGAATGTACAGTCTGGTCCAATTTTGCAATATGGACTACAATTTTCTCACTGATAGATCCCAGGCGATAATTGCAGCAAATTGGGGAAGTCATGAGTTGGCAATTGACGCAAAATTTGGGGAATAGGGGGTCGACTCATCTAATGGGGAAAAATGTGCATGACTAAATGTTTAGGCTGCTTCATTTTTTTACCTTACTATTATTTAATGAATTAAAAATAAGAAAAATCTCTTACAATACACATGTAAAGAAAAAATAAATTCAAATACAATTTGTACGTAATAATTTTTATATTTAACATATATTTTTGAGTAAAATTATAATTACTAATTAGGGAATTTTGTAAAAGGATAACTATTTTGTTAAAATATTTATAGTTAGTTGGTTAAATAAGAGTTGGAATGACATCTGGCTGATAGAGAATGTTGAAATTGGAGATTTGACCATGAAAGCCCTAGTAGCATATCTTAGATAGATGAATGAGAGGGGAAGAGAGGATGTATTCATCAAATCAAATTAAAAAAAGGGGAAGTGAAGGGCTCAAGGTGACCGAAAGATTTTCTATTTTTGTATTAAGGGGTGTTGTTGAATAATAAGGACACATGTGATTATACAACCAATTGGAGTCTATTATGTAGTTATGGTATATAAAAACATGTTGGAGTATGTTGTATGATCTTGGTATATAATAACCTGTTACATCATATTATGTGATTGTGGTATGTTACAACATGTAGCTACTACACTAGGTAAACTCATGTTGTGTGATTACAATATATTATAATGGGTAAGTCAATGTTATGTAATGGTGGTCTATTAAAATGATTTATCACGTGTGACTATCACAACAGGGTTACAACATGTTGTGTAATTATAGTATATAACAATAGATCAGAGTCTGGTGTGTGATCTTGGTATATAACAATGAGCTTCACATGCTGTGTTATTATGGTCTATTACAACTTGTACCTATTACAACAGGTGAACACATGTTGTGTGATTATGATACATTATAGTGGGTTAGTCTATGTTGTTAAATGATGTTCTATCTCAACATGTTATCATGTGTGACTATTACAAAGGGTCACAGTATGTTGTGTAATTAAGTTCTTTTACAATACATTTTAGTATGTTGTGATATTATAGTGCATTACAACAATTTAGCACCTATTGTAGTATCACATATACTACAATAGATTTGGCATGTTGTAAATAACTTGTGTTGTATAACATATACAATATATAATACACAAATAGGCTTGTTGTGATAAGTATGATAACTACAACACAACCATTAGAATTGTTGTGTTTCTCCTATTGTAAAAAAGATTTTCTGTAATAGTTAGACCTTATATTGGAACCAAGTAAGTACCCTTATATGCCTTGCAACTCTAAGTGACTTAGGGAACCTTCTTGTGCACTTATGTGACTATGTAAGTTAATATCAACTTAAATGGTGATCTAGCATGCATGTTGATACCTAATTATCTAATTTCATGCAAATCTTTCCCTCATGATCATCCATGTTACATAATGGTCTCGAATTAGTAGATTTCTTATGTTAATGACAACTAATTCAAGTAGCACATATACTCTAATGGTGACAATCTTGCATGATTATGACTCAAAATAATTCGTTTGACTATAATAATGCTTTAGTTCCTTGAATCATATGATCAAACTATCTAAGATCATGAAACCCTAATCTTATCATCCCTACTCTTAGTTTTGATGTCTCACCATAGGTTTATATGAATCCAAGAAGTATGATGTTATATTGATAATGATAGTGCTTGATCTAGTTTGATATATTGAAATCAATGATGAATGATATGATACCTAGAGCTAGGTGACACATTTAATTACAATGATAATTATTTATGAGACAAAATCTTGTTGATATTAATCTAATTATACCCATTTGAAATCACAAGATCAATTGGTTGACACTTTTGCCAAGATCTAGTCAGCATACTACATTTGGTTCTGTAAACTGAATGTTTGATCTTGTTCTTTAATCAAGGTATGATTTATCCTCCTATTGAATAGACAAGAGATACTAACTTGATTCGATGTATGTATGCTTAAAATTCTTGTCTTTATACAGTTGTTTGAGCTATTTGTTCCCTATGATTAGTATGTTTGTTTTTCTTGAAATATGTTGAAGAATGCTTGATCATGATTGAAATTGTCAATTATACAAATCTTGTGCACCTGTATGAATTCTCAGGGTAAGGACATAAGGTATGTTGAAATAGGGTTAGCTCATTGAATTTGGTCTTGAGGCCCCTCTCTAGAAATAGGGTGACACTTAGGCTTTGATCCTCCTATGCCCCTCATGGACCCTTCCTATGGTAAGTTGATCAATGGACATAACATGTTGTTTAGTATATGGAAATGCATCTAATACACACTTGTTTTTAGCAAGAAAGTCTTCAATTTAATAGAGTATGGTGTTGATATCTACCTATTTTATTATTTTCGGTAATAAGTACACTAAGAATCTCATTTATGATCATTGCTTTTGTGCTATTATGATAATATGTTGCTCTTACTCTATTGAAATATGATGACATGCAATTAGTTCTCATATGGGTTGATATATGGGTTTAAGATTTTATGTCATTTACTAGTTTAGTTTCTTTTATGCCATGTTGTTCCATATCTTAGTTATCTATGTTGTTTTTTGTGGTTTTATTCATACATATGCTATGTGATCCATTCTAGGGATGGAAGCCCCGTTCCAGTCCTTTTTGTCTATGGAACCATTAGGAGTGTGGATTTATGGTAATAAATGGTTCCGTGATAGTTTTGTCTTTCCAGATTTTGTGAATTACAAGGTTTCCATAGTGACCAACATGCAATTTTACATAGCATATTTATTTGGATTTCAGTGGATGATTTGGTGATAAGGGTTATTCATGCATCTTCTGGTAGGTTGAAGGAGGATGGTTCCATGTTTATAGCTTGCTAAACTGGTTTCCTCATTGCAAAAGCAATTAGCCAGTGAAGCAAAGTATCATGGTCATTATTTCATATTGAACATATATCATGTTGGATGATATACCTTCTTTATTTTCTAGTTTTTAGTAAAGAATGCATAATGCTTAAGTGTGATAAGAAAGTCTGATATCTCTATGGTAGGTTGGAGGATCAAATTATTTTCCATTGTCCAGTTGAGAGTGTTAGAATTCGAGATCGTAGCTAGGAGTAAGTTGAGATTACTATACGATCACCTTTAGAGTTGAGTGACCTAGACCAGGTGTCTACAATGACTTGGTTATCATGGAGAGGAACACTATAGAAAAGGTCCTAAGATTCAGGACATAGATAGGCATGAATGAAGTTCTAATCCCAACTAGTTCCAGCCTATGACTATAAATTTATAGTAAGGTCTTGTAGTATTGTGGTATTTGGATCCTTTTGTAGTACAAACAGACCCATGATCCACTTATCACACATTATATTTGTGTTATGTACAGAGTAACGGTTTACCAGTTGACATTTGTATTTGACTTATGTTCTTTTTGTTAAAACACCCATGCCTACTAGCAAGCATGTTGAAATGTCAAATCACTGTGTATAGTTTTTCCCTTCATGATCCAACCCAAAGGATATTTGGTTGGTTTAAACATTTCCAAACATTTTCCCTTTATTCCTTGATTTCTAATTCCTCTTAGTTCTTAGGTATTGTCAACTTTTGCATGAGACTAGCAAGACCTTGTACTGATCCCTACCTCCTGACCAAATGAAGTCCCTAGGGATAATTTTAGTTTTTATTCCTATAGAGATCCACTTTTTAAAAATAAAAATTTAAAATATCATGGTGTTGGATATTGGTGAGGTGTCTTAGGATTACAATTTTATGCAAATTATATAATGTGAGGGATATTGAAATATTAAATAATGTAGAAATTGAATAAAACAAAGAAGACATGTCAAAAGTGTACTAGTTCACTAAGGGATTCCATAATATTGAGAATATCAAGATAAAAACATGATTCATTTTACCATACAAGCTTTAATATTTCAATATGTTATTTTTTAAAATTTATTGTTTCAATTGTACTTTTAGTCTCCCTTGAATTATCACAATATGTGTGTTGGCCCGTTATGTTGTTTGTGTTTTCACATTAGTAGAAGATGTTGTGCACTGAAATAACTCCAAGCTACTCAATTTAATGAAGGAGTATATAGTCTTGCTATCATAGTCTCTATTTCTATACTTTACTCTATATATTCACTTAGTGAATGATAAACGTGTATGCTTTATTTTCTTAGCTTGATTTGGTTTAGATGTTGGTATTACCTAGTATCTTTTGTAACACATGAATGATTTCTATAATATGTAACTGCTCTCCATTACGAATACCAAATGTGTAACATACCCAAACCTAGCATCTTGACTCTAGAAATCCTATTACCATCATTAGGATATCAAAATATTTTGTTCTTTAGTTTTGAACAAACAAGGAAAAAGTTACACCTTAATATTGACTGTTAATACATATAGCATGAATAAATCCAAGATAATCCATAACATATATGCCTAAAAATAAATATAACATATTAATTGGTATTTTAACATAATAACATGTATATATGATAGCATATGTTTAAGTTCATGAGATATGTCAAATATGCTTCCTTTTCTAACTAATATTAATATAATGGTTAAATAAGAGGTATGATGTACTTAAAGCATGTATTAGAATAATAATTGGAATTTTCAGTGCAAACATCTAAGTAAAAGCGATATTAATGGAATTGATATTTTAAATAAGTAAAATATGAAATTTCGATCATTATAACCAAAGGTAGTTCTTTTGGAAATAGTGTGAATATAATAGGACTCTAAATAATAAATAATGATGGTGATGATGTAATGCTACAATAATATAATGGTAATGAGAATAAAAATACTAATTATATTAGAACTCCTACAAGGAAATTTCAAAACCCGAACATAATGGTAAAAATGTGTTCCTTGGGTCCCAATAACCTTGGTTATAAAGTTTCAAATTATTTTAACAACGATAACTATCCTAATTTCATTTAGAATAGAAAATATGAGTTTTGCTCCAAAATATTAAATAATATGCGTAATGACTTTCAAATGGAAATAAATCCGAAATTGAAATCCTACATACCAAAATTATTCTACATGTTAATTATCATATTAATCAAACAATTTTATCTATCCTAATTTTACCCAGAGGACAGAATATAATTTAAGTTAAAATATTAAATCAATTATTAAAAAAAGTATAAACCAACTTGTATGGCTTATACATATATAATATAGGTGAAGTTATTATAAACAAAGTTTAACATAAAGGAAAACAATGTTGCATATGCATGTTAAATTTATGAAAAATTTATCATGGCAAAAAATCAAAAAATATATTTACTTTCCAAATACAATGTGCCTGATGTAATTGCAACAATATGGAGTATGTGAGATAGTCTAATAAATTATAAAAAAAATATATATTAGTAATTCTCTCTACATAATGTTTGAAAGCAATACCTAAATGAAAACAATCATGTTAACATATCATAAATAAAAAAAACAACTTGATTATATATTTGTTTGGAAATAAATAAACATTCCCAAATTTAAGTAATTAGTTACTTAAATCAAATAGGAAATAATAATATTTCCTTAGTAAACCTTCCTATTACCTCATAAAATCGTTAACAATAAGGGATAAAAGAAAAATGATTCGATAGATAATATTTTGTCCTTTTGATTAGAAATTCTTGTATTTAAAATAACAACTTTTGGATACACATTTATTAGCACCTATCTCCTATGCAAATAATCAATGTAAAATACTTAAGAAAATATAAGGTTGACTCAAATTTGGAATTTTGGATCTGATTTAATATTAATTAAATAGATGACTTCTATGAAAACAAAATTATGATAAATATATTAAATGACTCTAACATTAAAAGAGAAAATTTTGAGAAAGTCATTTCATAATGGAATGAATAAGTGTATATAAGAGGTTGATAAATGAAATAATAGAAAAGGAATTCAACAAGTATATCCTAACAATTGTACATTAACTTAATATACACATTAACATTGAGTAAATAATTACACAATGAGATATATGGAAGTCTCTTTATTGTAGATGTCGTAGTTGATATTTTTGTGACTAAGTTATTAAAGAAAATAAGAGAAATATATTATAGAACGTAGATACAAGAAAATGGAAAAGAAATGGAGTTTTTGTATTTATTCTTTCCTATTATATGGTTAACTTGTATCCTTTTACTATATATATTACATATTTTCCCTAGTAAACTAAAATAGATAACTTTCTTGCTATCCAAGTGAAATAGTTATACATATAGACACCTCCCCATGGCCTTTACACATAGAAATCACTTGACCAATAGGACATGACTCCTAAACTTCTACCTAATCATCTTATTCACATTCCTTGGAGAATATGTCAAAGTCTTGTAATCTCATAAACCAATTCATATGGCGATCTTTTCTCAACCACAGTGTTTCAAACATTAGAACCCTAAGTTGGATCAAAGCTTTGGACTTTGATAAGTTAACACACATCTTTGAGGTAGGTCGCATTCCTATTTATATTATTGAGAAAATCACCCAGAATTATCGCTTTGTCTTGGTCCTTTAGGACATGCTACCCTTTACACATTTTTTTCTCTTCTAAGATGTTGACTTAAGAAATTATGCAGTGATAAAGATCTTGTGATCATCTCATTTTGTTGGATTGTAAGGACCCTAACTTGACTTTTGGGTTAACCCTATTTATTTTGGCTTAATCATGTTCTTATAACCTTTCTCTAATCTTTTGAGATATGATTAGGGCTTGTGGATAGTTTAAGCTTCAAGTCAGAGCTTGTTAGGATGATGTTTGTGCTTTCTGTGCTAGTTTTGGTGTAAATTGCAATTTACCCAATATAGGGGGTCGATGTGCAATTTGGCACCTCTAGAGTGTTTCTTCTATCTCTTCGCTTCATGAGAGAGAGTGTGGTTCTTTGGGGCACTTCGTTTGACCCTTGGTTGAGTGGTGTCACCCTTAGTGGTGATTAGGGTTTTCTAGGGTTGGTGTGCTTTGACCTTGTGACCTTTGTTAGATTGTCTCGACCTAGGTCGCGACCTAGGGCTTTTTGAGGGGGTGTCATGGTTGAGACACTTCCCCTTGGTATGGTAGTCATGACCGAGGTTGTCTTGGGTCTATACAAAGGCTTGGGGGGGGTGTTTTGACCTAGGTTTCTTATGGTGGTGTTAGGGTGTGTCACGACCATGGTGCCCTTCGTGTTTTGTAGTCAAAACATAGAGGGTGGAGTTGTTTGGGTGATCGAGACACTACCTAGAGTGTATCACCATGTCTTGCATGTCATGCTTAACTGGTTGCATGTGGTTGAATGTTGGTACCTTTTAGTGGGCAAGTGTCTATTTGGAGCCCTATCTTGTTGACACCTCATCCTTTGTCTTACCTCCCTCCTCCTTTGCTATGTGAACCCCATTCTCTTCAGGAAAGTGGCTCTTTTTGGTCATCTTCTTCCTCCCTTCTCTTGTGGTCGTCCTTGGAGCTTTGTGGATCTAGAAGGAGTGTTCTTGGTGCCTTGGAGGTGGTTCATTCCTTACATGTGGTACTTGTGGTGATCCTTAGCCATCTCCAATCTTGGTGAGTGTTTATCTTCTTTCTTTGATGTTTTCTACGGATCTTCTACCCCATCTTATTCCTCCTTCTTGGCCTTAGACTGTGTTTTGATGTGGTGGTCATTCTTGAGATTAAGATCCTCATCACAAGACTAATAGGCCCTATTTTGACAAGGCGACACCCAAGTGAGAGGGATTTTCCTCTCTCTTTTCCCCTTTTTTCCTTTGGTTTAGTTTTGAGTTTTTCTCTCTTTCTTAAGCTACCCTTTTGACCTTGGTGTTTTCCCCTTTCTTGAGGTGCTCTTGAGGTCGAGTGTGGAGTTTCTGGGTGGAGCTTTTCCAACCCTTGGATAGTGTGCTTTGAGCTTTGGTGGTTATCTTCTTAAGTCGGGTTATATAACACTAAACCTACTCTATTATTGCACTTCTTTATAAATTTTGTTAATATCTTCTTCCTCTAAATTGCCTTCTCACCATGATTGTGTTTAGTGGTAATATCTAGAGTTTGTTTGGTGGTGATCCCTTTCTTGGTTTGAAAGCAACCTGAAACCCTAACCTTTTGTACCTGTTCGGTAGATGATGTGTTGTGAAGGTTCTTCCCCATGTTTTGCTCTTTACCTTGCCCTCATGCATGGTGTTTGTATGCCTAGAGTTTGAAAGGATGTTAGGTTCAATTTTGGTTATCTTGAGCTAGTTTTCTCTTCCTTGTATAAGGTTCTTCCTTGGTAATTTCTTGACCCATGACTTGGGGTTTTGGTTACCGGTTGTATGTGACCTTTTCTTCATGGTAACCATTGTTTCACCTTCTATTTCAGCTCTATCTTGGCGACCCAGGTGGTGCATCTTGGGAGGTCGCAACACTCCCCTCATGATGGTAGCGACCCTAGTATTTTGGGTCGAGGTTCTCCTTTGAGGTTGAGTTTGACCTAGTGATGTTAGGTTGAGACCCTTGGTGGGTGGTGACCTAGTTACCCTTGGTGTTGGGGCGTTGTTCCTGTTATTCTTGATTTGAGACTCACCCTAGAGAGTTGGGTCACAAACATGATGGTCTTGGGTCGTGACATGGGTGGAGGTTTATCATCTTGAGCCATGACATGGGCTGAGGTTGAGACAACTATCGTCGAGGTGCTTTGGTGAAACCCTAACCCTAAGTGCTTCGGGTACGACATAGTCTAGACATTGAGGGTCACGGACGCGACATGGACCATGGTAGGTGATCGCAACCTATGTGGTTATGTGGTCAACATAGGGTGATGGTAGATGGATGTGAAACACATGTAAACCCCTAATGATAACCACATATGTATGATACATAAGCCATATACAATTTTGTTTAGAATGTTATCTAATCAACTCTAAAGATGCTTCCTAATCCTTATAGCTCCAAGATGGTGGAGGGTGATGGTTCTAGTATTAATGGCGGAACCTAGTCTTGTAAACCCTGGCCCTGATAATAATGAACGATGATCTTGCTTGTATCTCCAATTTGAATTGGTTATGATGTTATGTGGTTAGCTCTCATGTTTATAAATTTCTAACCATGCAGGTGTTATGAGCTTGATAATCATAACTAGTGTATTCTATGATGATGAGACATGATATAGCTTGAATGAGCCTTGAGAGGCATGTTGTGGCACTTGTGATATAGAAATGATGAGATGAGGGATTGATATTCCATAGAATGTGACTATGTCATTGATGATATGATAAATGAAAATAACACAAGCATCATGTGGTGATAGTGTGACAAGTTCACACCCTATATGTTTTTATCTATTGAAAGACTGCTATGTCCTTATATTTGTAGAATTTGTTATGATTTTATATGTTGTAACTTGATTGATGCTAAAATACACTTAATTGACTTAACTAATCAAATGGAACCTAATCATGTAGTTTTGTCTTGCGCCATAGATCCATTCATTGTCAGAACTTGTTGAATGGTGAAACAAGTTTAAATCATAGCACACATTTTTGAATATGTAGGGGTGAGGATGAATATCCCCTTATGTCCATGATATATGATATAGCCATTCATGAGATGGTCTCCTAGTTCTATGTTATACATGATTGTTGCATGCCATACCCTAACAGGAGTGCGATTGTGGGCCATATCTCGGTGACATGTGATACAAGATTGGCTGTGGCAAATACCCTAGCGGGAGTGCAGTTGCGGGTCGTATCTCAGATTCACTAGTGTTGTGACTTGTACCAAGGTGGGCTAGACTTGTACAATTGGACTATATGTTGCTGGTAGTAGTTTGACTGGTGATATCATTACAAGTTCTCTTGTACTGACCGAGGGGGGTGAGGTCGTAGATTCTGGCTCTTCCATAGACCTTATATGGCACTGATTTTGACTTAGTAGTGGTCAGTTGGATTTGGTTGGTACAACTCAAATCCTCGAGGTATAATAATACACATAATTAACTGCATAGCATACTTGCATAGGATCAAATACCAAAATATTGGATGAAGCCTTGCTTGCTTTTGTATAGTATTGTTGGTAGTGAATTTACATGTTCTTCATATTTTCCTTTTATGATGATTAGACGTTTCATAATCTAATTGAAATTTCTTATTATGTTAGTGATGATTACCTACTTATCATAGTTGTAGCCATATTGTTGTTCCTTAATCCTCTTACCTGTGCTAATAATAGTGTTGGTGGAGAGTTATATCTCCCACTAAGATTTAGAATCTCACCCTGTGGGTTTCCCACATCTTTTTAGGTGGATGTGCACGAGGAGGTAGAGATCGTGTAGCAGAGGTTGAGCAGTAGCAAGAAGGACATTAGCTGACAAGGTTGGAAATGTTGCTGGCAGTCCTTTTGTTGTTAGAGTCCTAGAGTCGTCCTTGTACACTTGCATCTTTGGGATGGTTTTTGGGTGTGTTATGTAGACATGCTTTCCATACATGGTTCGGCTTGTGTATTTTTTTCATGTAAAGTATAGTGGATATGTATATATGTTTGGAATATATTTTCTTGTAACAGGATGATGGCATACATGGTAAGTACCTTGTGAAATTAAAGAACTCATATGTAAAGGTTTATTCTATTTGGGAACATAATGAAAATGGTTTTAATTTCCAATGTTTTCCAATAATTTGTTTGTTAAGTTTTGTTTCCACTGTTAGTTTTGGAGTTATCTTGTGGTTTGTGGTGTGGGGAATCACATGGATATTGTTTTTGGACTCTGATATATATCTTGAACATATTTTACATGTGGAAATCCTATTTTTAAAATTGACTTAAAAGGAATCTTATTCATCAATGTTATAACCTCTTATGGTATTATGATGTATCTTAATTATGAACATGATTGGATATTTATTTATGGGTCCTATAACCACACCTTATAACTGTTGGAGGTTCTTACCCTGCTAATTTAGAGTGACACGACTTATTCTGTTTTTATATTTTTGGTTTACAAATAGACTAAGTTTGTTTATAGTAGCATCTACATTTATACTAACATATGAAGTGGGCGTGCCTTTCCACACCGTGTATGCCTTTCCACCTGTAATACATATATTGGGCATGTGTTTCCACCAGGGTGTGCCTTTACACCTAACTTAGGCTTGAGATTTTATGGTCTCTGCACTACATAAATAACAGTAGTTTAATTGTTTTACATGCACTAATTATGATTTGTTAATGTTTTATATGGCAATAATTCTTATTTTTATTGATATCCTTCTTAATAATTTCCCCATCTATTGACTTGCTTATCATCATTTTGAAATTAATATTCTTTTGGTATCCACTTGTATAGAAATTTTCCTCTTCTATGGGAAGCCTTGATATATTTGATGTCCATTTTCTCTTATATTACACAAATCTCGATTAATACACACATACTGGCTTAATTTGATAACTTCCAATTTGTCTTCTCTTGTGGGGTATACGTCCAACCCTAAGTGTCGGACATGGTCGACATAACAAGTAGACATGGACCTTGCTTATGGAACTAACTCTCGGGGAGATGGACTTGAGATAGTTTAGATATCCCTATACTTAGATCCTGAAGTTGTTCTTTCATGTAAGGCACTTATTGGGAGAATATTTTTTTATCTTGATAAATTGAATATAGTCATGATGTTAATTTCTATAGGTATACTTTGGCTACTTTGTATACCATCATTTTAGAAATAAAAATATACACCTATTCCTACAAGATTTTTGGTGTGTTTAGATTAGATGGGTTTATTCCTCAAATTAAGTAGGGAGTGGATCCTCTTTCGGGTCCCACTACTTGCAAGATGGAATTAGAGCCATGATAGTTGGATTCTGACTATTTCAATTTTATCTCCCAAATTAGAACTCTTAAATTCCATAGTTAACCTCTAACTAAGATGTTTACCATATAATTGACCTATGATTTCATAATATGATGAAAGGTCAATCTAGAATAATATGATGTACATATAAGAATCATGAATAGTAAACCCTTTGGAGATGAAACTCTAGTTGCTCATAGACAATGATGTAGGTAGTTATGACAAGTATCCTGGAATATAATGAGTTTTGACATGAGAATGTTAGTTTAGCATGATAAGGAGATCCTAACATGGAAAATTCGTGACTTGGTTTCTCACATTGATTTTGAACTCATTTTATGTCATATGGTCTTTTGAGGAAAAACCTATCTTATGTTATACTACCATATTTACAAAATCTATGGTTCTATCGATGGTTTCTAGAACTAAGTCACAATGAGGAGATGAATGAATTCTTGTTAATGAAACCCTAGTATTATTTGGAATATATATCTTAAGCCCTAGTTTTTGTGTTTGGAGTGATGACTATGAGGATATGTCTTGTGATAAAGGTTTAGTTCACCTATCCTTTGTATCCCATGACTTTTTGGATGTTGATGTGGACTTTAGGGTTGTTGGGTTAGTAACACAAGGACCTAAAACTCAACCTTAGGTAGGTATTACCTGTTAGCTAGTTGGAAGAATGATCTATAAACTACATACATCCCAAAAAATTCACACCTAAAAGTTACATAAATAACCCTAGTACCATGATGATGCATAGCTTGGCTTGTTATGTTGAACCTTTTAAGGGTGGAGGAAAGTTGGTTGGTAGTATAAGGATGACTGCATTTTGGAGACAAAATCCTCTCCTAGGATGGGGTGTTGTAACATACCCAAACCTCGCATCTTGACCCTAGAAATCCTATTCTCATGATTAGGAGACAAAAAATGTTTGCTTGTTTAGATGTGACCAAACAAGTATAAAATTACACCTTAATGTACATTGCTAATATAACTTAAATATTTGGCCAAACAAGGATAAAGTTATACCTATTCAACATGAATAGCTCAAAGATAAACCATAAAAATAAATATAACATATTAAGTGGCATAATAACTTAATACCATGTATATGTGCTAACATGTGATTAAGTTCATGAAATATGTTACATATGATTCTATTTCTAACTAATATCAATATAATGGCTAAAGGAGAGGTATAATGTACTTAAAGCATGTATTAGAATAACAATTAGAATTTTCATGTGAAAAAATCAAAGTAAAAGAGGAATTGATTGATTAAATATGTTAAAGAAGTAAAATATGGAATGTCGTGCCGTATAACCAAAGGTAATTCCTTAAGTAGTAGTGTGAAGATAATTGGACTCAAAATAATAAGTAATGATGGTAATGATTGATAACACCAAATTTTGTGACGTTTTTGCCCTTTATTCTGTTATCAAAACTACCCTTTTCTGCTATTTTCCTCTATTTTATTAGCATTTTCACAATAATTGGCCAAGCAACGCTCTTATTCCAATTTTTCCTATCTTCTACAGAGTTTTCCTCATTTTTGTACAATAAGGCCGATTCCGGCCCACAATAAGTCTAAGCCCGTCTCGACCTTCCTGACGCCCGATACAACCCAGCCCGACAGGGGCTGGGCGACACAAGAATGATCGACGAAGAAGGGCACCTTGCGAAAGGGACGTGTCGGCCGACACACCTTCTACCTGACAGGGAGCCAAAGCCGCATCGACGACCCAGCTCGTCGAGCGACACGACCACCCACCAGCAGGCGTGCCGCCCACCACGTGACCAATAGCCATCACCTCGCGCCGAGATATGCCTGTATCGGCCATCCACATCCATCGACCGGCGTATAAGGGAGCAACGTGGCGCTTCGAGCACCATGTTTTCTCACCAACCAGCTGACTATAAATAACAGCTACAGGAAGCCAAAAAGACAGGTTGGATAGGTCGGTACGGCTGGCCAGTTCACAGTTCGGAAAGTTGGGGACTTGAGCTATCTGCGAGAGAAGTGTGAGAGCAACCGTATAGTGCCCCAGTGCTCGTACCGGGCGACACTAGGTGAGCTCTTCCTCATCCCGAGAGGGAGGGGATCGGTTCACCTAGGACTGTACCGGACGACACTAATGGCCGATATCGGCTGATGTAGATACGCGACACGAGTGCCTGACAACAATGCCCAACAGTAGTATATGTAAATCCATGGCCGACATGATACCGAACCCGATACGCTCCGCCCGTCAGTCGTTCCGCCTGAGAGGGTGTGCCGCCCGACATGAGCGTATCGGCCAGGGTCTTCGAACGATATAGTCGTCCGTCAGGCGTGCCGTTCGAGAGTTCGTGCCGCCCGACACGGCTGTACCGGGATAGGTCCCTGGACGGTATCGGGCTGGGAGTAGTAGTAGTTTGTCGCCCTTCTACATCAAGAAGGCGACATCTATCTTTAATTCTGTTATTTAAATTCTTTACTTCAACATTGTATTAAGACCCTTATTGCTTATGGAAATAGAAATGCTTAATTGCTATTTGTTTAATGCTTGATGCCTTATGATTGGGTAACTGCTGTGTTAGATATCTGAACTCTAGCTTGCATGTTTTGGATCGCGTTTCGCTTAGCTACCGAATCGTCTTTCCCATCACAACTACTTCGAGAGTTGGGTTGTGGCTCTAGTGTTTGGTCCGATTCTGGAGTACGAGAGTGCCCGGAACGGAGTTGTTTTAGTATCATTCCACTCTAACTTGAGCCCAGCAACCTCGAGAGGGGTGTTGAAGCTTGGTTAGAGGCACCCGCTCTGAGAGGAGGGGTGCAGGGTGTTACCGCTACTGCTTGTCTTACTAAAGTCTTATCCCTTGCATTACGCCTTAAACTGCAGTTTATCTTTCTATTTTCTGTTGCATGAAAATTCCTAAAAACTGCTAAATGACAAAATCTTAATCTTTCTTGTAACTCCAGTTGGAGATAGTTTTCTTTGATTTAATCGTGACATCTAGTTGTTCCCTTCGGGGCATTTTAATATCTCTTTATACCCATCGGAGTGTAGAGTGTCGATTCAGAGTCGCCAACACAACCCACCTTGTCCCTGTGTTCGACCCCGTATGACTACTTCGACCCCGTAAACAAAGTTGTGGGGGCCTAGAAGGATTCGGGTTATAAATGCGAAGGCTCGACTACCTCAAATACGCCTCCAATTTTAGGACGCGCGATTTAGGCCGGTCAACTTTCTGGCGCCGTTGCCGGGGACAAGGCAAATGGCACTGTTGATGAATCCGAATCCACTAACTACACTCCCGTGCCTCAAGCTTAGAAATAGGCTTGACAGCACTTCTTTTTCTTTTTTTCTTTTTCTTTTACATTAAACATTATTCTTTACCCCAATTATAATTCTCTAAACCTGATTTTTATGCGGTTTTCAGGTACTCTGATCTACTGAACACCGAGACTGTCAACCATGCCTCCTCGTGTAGAGCCACCTTCTAGAAACGAAAGCCTAGGAGGGAGGCCAGCTTCGCCTCCACCAGAAGACAACGACCGGTATAGTGATCATGAGCGGCAAGAAGATCTAGAATCACCAGGGCATGAGGAAGAGCATCATCAACATAGATGTCGTCAGAGACACAGGAGGAATCATGATAACCGGGAGCGACGCCGAGACACCAGCAACAGTGACGACTCGAAGGAAGAAGAGAAAACTCTGAGAGAATTGGCTTCTAAAAAGGCCAATAGATCGAGGTGCCCCATTATCATCCCAAGGTTCAATGCGACAAACGTTGAGCTCAAGCCATCTGTGATCTCCATGATTCAAAATAAAAGCTTCAGGGGGAGTTCTAAGAGCGACAACCCTTACCATCACCTTGATGCTTTCAAAAACATCTGCGACACCATAAAGATGCGAGGGGTTCCCCAAGAGGTCATTTACTGCAAGGGTTTCATCTTCTCTTTGGAGGATAAGGCTCTATCATGGTACCTTGGGCTACCCCACCAAGCGCTGAATGGATGGGGGGAACTGGCCGATGCATTTGTAAACAAGTTTTACCCCACTGAGAAGACGATGAGGAACAAGTTAAAAATCATGTCTTTCACACAAAACCAAATGAAAAACTCCACGACGCCTGGGAACGATATCTAGAATATCAGAGGGACTACCCTCACCACAATTTCAAGAAGGGTTTCTTGGTCTCCACCTTCTACAATGGGCTAACTCCCGATGAAAGGGTATCGCTGAATGCGGCAACAGGAAGTGACTTCTTAGGGAAAAAGCCAAGTAAGTCCGAAAAGATCATTAGGAACATGGCTGAGTTGAAGGCCGATGTTGACTATGATAGATCTGATAGAGGGCAAGCGAAGAAGGCAGGGGAAGGAATCTCTCTTGAGTCCAAGGCTCTGGAAAACATTACTTCTCAGATTCAAAGGATAACAACAGATGTGAAACAACTGAAGGATCATGGCGGAAAGGGGAAGAAGCAAGTTGAGAAAGTCATGAAATGTGTCACCTGCGGTGAAGGAGGACATGGGGGTAGACAACTGCGTCTACACCAAACCCGGCACCGACAGCGACTCCGACTCGGAAGAAGAAAGGACTGAGAATGTATCCTACATGAGCTTCAAGAGACCAGACCACCCTGGATTTAATTATGGCAACAAAGACGCGGCCGAGAACTCGCATCAGCTAAACACCCTGGCTAGGCCCGTGCAACCTTTTGAAAAGAGGGGGGGATCAGGCCAATACACCAAGAACAGCCAGTTCCAGCCAGCGAAAGGTAATTTCCAAGCACCAGGAAAGTACCAAGGCCCGCCCCGTGAACAGGAGAAAGGGGTGAACCAATCTGAAGTGATCGGCCAGTTGTTCGATTTTGTCAAGAAGCAGGACATCGTTAATCACCAGTTAGCGCAAAGTGCACTGTCCAATTCGGGGGTTTTGAACTCATTGCAGGTCCAGTTGGAAGATATGCAGACACATCAGCGCCAAATCGACCAGCAGCTAGCGCAGCTCGCCGAGATTATGAAGAATCCTGTAGGGAAGATCCCGTCTAACACCGAACCAGCTAAAAGATAGATCAAGATGAAGAAGCTGAAGGACTTCTAGCTATAGACAGGAAATGCAGCGCTCCTCGGGAGGCAGCCCGTGTTTTATTTTCCTAGAATAGGATGTTATTTACTTTCTTGCAAGGCAGACATTACAAACATTATGGACTGTAATAAGGCCCGAGTCAGTGCATGCGCACGTGTGCTGACTCTTTTTGTTTTAAGGGCCACCGCTTTAGTTTTATTTGCCAGGATGGGTAATACCATCTGAGGCCGGGTTTAGCCTTAGGCCAATGATGTTTTACCCGCCTGTCGCCTCTTTCTCTAAATGGGTTTTACTTTGGAGTTTTGTCCCGAAAAATCTTGTATCGGTCGGGCGAAGTCTGGTCTAGAAACTTTACAGACCGAATCGGGCGGCACACCAACCGACATACAGATTGCGCCCATCTCGGGAGGGAATGGTTTTACCGCGACATCCGGCCGCTATATATAAGGCAAAAACTTTATCGTGTCGCGCTCCCGGACTTTACCTTTTTCAGATACAGTATCGCGCAGTACTTTTCTTGCCCTCCACTCCCGTGTCGCGCAGAGACCTCTTTCGATCCCGTGACGCACAGCACCTTAAGGAAAACAAAGGTATTGCGCGACAGCTCTATCGCCCGAGCATACCCGATACGGACCTTTATCGCGTACGGCGTATCAGGCAAAGATTTTGCGTTGATTTTTCTTGTCGCCTGATACTGTTATCGTGCGACATGCTTCTCTCGCACCTGCCTGATACATCTGTGTCGGGCAGTGACCGTATCGTCCGTTTATTCTTGTACCGAGCAGCGCTCTTTCAAGACCCTGCCGGGCGCTCGGTTCCTTTTGGTCGTATCGCCCGACACGGTTGTATCGGGCAAGCTTTACCTGATCTTGTGTCAAGGCCCGATACAGTCGTGTCGGGGTGCCTTTCCTTTTATTAATTTTCCCGTTAATAACAAAACATCATTTGTTTGATTGATGATAGGGATGGCACGCACAAAGATAACTATTAGGCTCGTTGACGAGCAAGGTAGGAGAGTCGTCACCGAGCCAGAGGCAGAGGCGGCAATAGTCGGGCAGAAGTGCTTGAACCCTGAAGCAGCTGGACCCTCAACATCTGGAAAGAGGGTGAGGATAGAAGAAGCGACCACTCCAGCTGCAGCACCTGCTCCAACAACAGAACCCCTGGAGCACACGCCAGGAAGGTTCGTGCCAAGAGATGAGGAGCACGGACGCCGATATGCTGAGCTAGGAGCCAAGCTCTACAGGCCGAGCAGGTTCAGCCACCAGTCATCCTTCATGCAGTTGGGCATCTTCGGGAGACTGGAGGACGTTCTTGTTTTAGCCGGCCTGAGGCAAATCTGCTTCAGCCTATCCACCTCCTACACCGAGCTCACAAAGGAGTTCATGGCGTCCCTTCACCGAGTAAAGAATACCCCTGCTGAAGCCAGACAGTATGGCGGAGCAGACAGACTCCAGCGGAGACTTTACAATGCAGAGCACGTCATTTCGGAGAAGCTGCTCAACCAGATTTTCTCCTCCAGCGAAGAGGAGAAAGGGAGACTAGATAACGGTGAAAGGATCACCGAAGGGTACGGATTCAACCCCGTAGATATCTGGGAAAAGCTAACCGGGGAGTCATCTTTCAAACCCGGGAGTAAGGTGGCGGCAGTTCACTCATGCTTCTGGAGGATAATGCACAAGCTGGTGGCGTGCCTCCTCTTCAGCAAGAATGAGTCCAGCAACATTTACTCCGAGGAACTCCACGTCATGTGGCACATGATGGAGGGCCAGACTATCAACCTGGGGCGCTTCTTGCTGAACAGACTGCACCCAATAAAGGATGCCACCAAGGAATATTGCATGGGTGGCATCGTGAACCTAATCGCGGTGGGGTTGGGATACCCGCGTGAACCGCGCAGCCTCTCAAGAACAAGAGGGGATGAGTTGATCGACCTCAAGTACCTCATGAGGTCGGGTATAATAAAGAAGGAGGGGCGGAGTTACTTCTACAAGTTCGCACGGACAAAGATCCTTCTCCCACTTCCTCGTTGCGCCGCCTACGACGCAGAAAAGCTAGTCTTCACCACAGCCGAGATCGAGGCTGTGGCAGTGGGCGCAAGCTGCGCTCCGCCCCCAAGGAGCCAAGAGCGGGGGATCACCAGGGGGGCCATCCCGCTGGGTACTCGGCAGGACGTATTTTCAACAGCTCCTGCCGAGCAGCCCACTACCTCGTAGCCACGAACGACAGCCACGACAACAAGGCCAGCGGTGGCAAGAGAAGAACCGGCGATCGTGGAGGTCGCCGAGACAAGAACTGGAACTGCAGTGAGAGAGACGGTTGCAGTCCCCGTAATTTCTGCTGCGCCCTTAGGGGCGATTGATGAAGTACAACCGGATGTCAGCGATGAGCTATTCGCCGACATCCTACAAATGGAGCTCGAACGAGCATAGGTGACACCGACACCACCACCAAAGTCACCTGTTGCAGTTGTTGAGGAGATCGTCGACAATGTCAATATGGGGCAGCATCCGTCCCCCACGACATGGTCTCCTCCGATACAACAAGAGGGCAGGGCAGCACCGACACCCCGCTCAGAAGCATCAGCCGCGTGGACGATAGAAGTAGGTTCTGCCTCGTCAGGCAGACCATCGCGCGGGAGGAGCATTTCGAGGTCGAGGGGGAGACAAGCGGAAAACCCTCCTTCGCTCGGAATGATGCTGGGACAAGAACTCGATTTCTTGCGGGAGGTAACAGAAAACCATTCTACTACATTTCTTTCCCTATCCCGCAAGTTATCATTTTTCGAACAAAGGCTGGATAGCCAGGAACGAGAGCTGCTGGCTTTGGCCAGCCTACCTGGCCGGCTAGAGGCAGTAAATGCCACGCTACAACAAGTCCTGTAGCGCCTTAGCAAGATCGAGGGGAGGCTGAACAGGGAGGACGACCATCCATGCCCAAGGAAGCCGAGAAGATTGCCGTCGCCTCTTGGTCCGGGCCCTCAATCCTCATCGTCGAGAGCGTCGTCAGGATCGTCATCATCTACCTCCTCCTCCGGCAGATCTTCATCAGCAACCGGAGGAAATTCATCACAAGGGAAAGGCTATGAAGCTTCAGTCAGACAAGGAAGCCCTTTCGACCTGAATGAGGCCGCTCCCTCAGCCCCCTTTGACGAAGCTGAGGATAACGACGAAGATATCAGCGTCGGGGAGGGCTCTTCTGATGAATCCGAGGGAGAAGGGGGGGACATCTGCACTGCAAACGAAAGACACCTCCCCAGAGGAAAGAGTTTGAGGGCTGATATCACCGATTTCTCCACACCGACAGAGATACCTTCCTTCGAAATGGCTGACTTTGACAGAAGGGTCATAGAATATCTAACGATCAGAGACCAGAAACTACTCAACATGGTCCTGAGATCGCAAGCTGACGAGGAAGAGGTACTCTGGAGCGACAGTTATTTTTCGGTGAAGCGGGGAACTCTGAGAAACATCTTCCGCGCCAAGGCCATCATAGGGAAGAGTTTGTTCAGAGTACTACAAGGGGCCATTATAGAAAACGCCGACAAGAAGAACCAACATACAGTTTACGCTTCCACCCCGGCCCTAGCAAGAAGACTTATGATGGGGTTGTACAATTCTACGCAGGTAGAAAGTATGTTGGATTACATTGAAGTGCACAATCCGAAACTGGTGTTGGCCCCTTACAAACACAGAAACAACCGGTTCCTGTGCATTGCCGACCTCCGAAATCATGATGTCCAGCTGCATGGTTGCTGCAGCAATGAGGTCCCGCACACAGGAAGTACGTTCCTACACCCAAGGGACGTAAAGCAAAGACTGTTGCCGCTACGTCTCCACCGGGTCATCAAGTACGGAGTCCAGCGCCACAGCGGCGTCTGGAATTTCTACTCACTAAGGGACTTCCCAGTCCAAGAAGAGGAGGGAAGTGGAAATAGCGCATTCATAGTCCTCAGAGCCATGGAGATGATACATATCTTCGGATACTTCAAGCAACTCCAGAATAATAACTTCTACAGTCTCAGAAGCAAATATGCATTGCTGCTGATAAAGGACAAGCGCTACTTCCGAGACGCGGGGATACTAGAAGAGCTGCTGGATAGTGAACAAGAAGAAGAGTCGTCTCAACACAGCAGCCCTCCTGAAAAAGAAGCAGAAGCAGAGACGAACGTCTGTGGGGCAGGCAAACAGATAAACATCTTGCGACAAGTTTTCGGACACGACGAACATGCCTCGCCCCAGAACCTGGAGGGGTCAATCCACAACTTCGACCGTTTCTCATGCGCTACCCTCACGCAAGAACAGGTCAATGAAATCCACATGAAGTTGGATGACTCCAACCCTGCAGACATAGCCTACTCGGCAGGCGATGTCATAGTCCCGATTGACGACTTAAGGGACGTGGTAAAAGAGGGAGGATGTCTGGCATTATCTGTGGCGGTCGCCTACATCTAGATACTACGAAACAAGTCTGAACACGCATACATAGCAGATCCAATGTTGTTCAATGACATTTGCCTATCCGATGAGCAAGGAGTGAAGGAAGCTTTCCTAGCAGAGTTGGAATGCAGAGTCCCGGATACCATTCTCCTTCCAATCCTGCACAACAACCACTGGACGCTCTTAACGGTGTACACCCAACAACGAGCAGGGATTTTCTACAACATCTCGGACAGCAATAAAGACCATCCAGTGCCTTGTACATCGACAGCGTTGACATCTCTTGAACGATTAGTACGAAAGTACTATATCGATATAGCAGCGCTGATACAACCATTCCTGGGAATGCAAGCAAGAAGCTGGCATGAACTCCAGTTCTGCCACCGCATCCCGCAGCAATTCAACTATCCAACGACTGCGACATCTTCGTCCTGGAATGGATGGCAAACGAGGCAACGCCTGATCAACTCCTCCACATCGACTATCACAGCAAAAGAGGAGAATATGTGTGGGAGCTCTTATCTAGCCCAGGCGCGTTGATCATCTAACCCTCACTGATTAACATTTCCTTACCTCATCTACTTCACAACTCTGGGACAGAGTGTGGAGTAAGTTTGGGGGAGTACCATGTACCAGTGACGGAGGTACACAACTTTTCTCCTTTGATCCCCCTCGTAATATCCAATTCAATTAGTGTACATATAATTTTTTTTAGTGTACATATAGCATATAACCTTTTTAGTGTACATATAACTTCTTACACATCATTTTTCCTTTTTGCTAAAAGTCTTGAAAACTTTGAAAATTTTTGCTTATGATCCCCTATACTTGCATATGTACAAAATTGTTGTAATAATAATAAAAACATGTTGTGACTTCTTGCAAAGTTTACTTTCTGTATATTTAACGAGTTACAAGTTCTGTCATATCTTTCTGATAATGTTGTCTCAAACAAACAAAAGATTGTGCCTTGCCATCCAAAAAATTTCGAAAAATAATAATTTCGCAAACAACTAAGAGACGAGTATGGAGAAGGAAAAAGCTGCCCAAACAACAGATATCTCTTTTGTTTTCCCTTACCCAGCAAAAATCCAAAAAAGAGAAAGAAGCCTTATGAGCGTGAATAAAAGCATGAGAGTTGTGCCCAATAAAAGAAAAGAAAAAAATATATACACACTTGTTTTCCAAAAGTACCCATCTTTAGGCATGGTAGATCCGGGGCAGTGGTACATAGGATGTGAAATCACTGCTCTAAATCCAACTGGATTGGACAGCAGGGACCACTTCCCCGTTAACGGACCCTTACCTGGATGGACTGATGGGAAACAAGAAGAAAATCCCAAAAAGCCTTAGCCTACCCTATACACAACTTTCTGTCCCTAAAATAAAGCTGTTTGGTGTGGAAGCTAACTTCGGAATCATACACCAAAGTCTCGCTGAAGCTGTGGACAAGAAAAACTTTACTTAAATAATAAGGCAAGTAGGGCAAGGTCTTTTGTTCGCATTAAGACAGCATTACCTCCAAGACATCGCAAATCTTGTGCTACCCTTTAGCCTTAAAGTTTTGTTGTGCAAGAAGAAGCAACACAAAGTTTAATTTAAATATTGATTGAGGACAATCAAAAAGCTAAGTTTGGGGGAGTTGATAACACCAAATTTTGTGACGTTTTTGCCCTTTATTCTGTTATCAAAACTATCCTTTTCTGCTATTTTCCTCTATTTTATTAGCATTTTCACAATAATTTGCCAAGCAACGCTCTTATTCCAATTTTTCCTATCTTCTACAGAGTTTTCCTCGTTTTTGTGCAATAAGGCCGATTCCAGCCCACAATAAGTCTAAGCCCGTCTCGACCTTCCTGACGCCCGATACAACCCAGCCCGACAGGGGCTGGGCGACACAAGAATGATCGACGGAGAAGGGCACCTTGCGAAAGGGACGTGCCGACCGACACACCTTCTACCCGACAGGGAGCCAAAGCCGCATCGACGACCCATCTCATCGAGCGACACGACCACCCACCGGCAGGCGTGCCGCCCACCAAGTGACCAATAGCCAGCACCTCGCGCCGAGATATGCCTGTATCGGCCATCCACATCCATCGACCAGCGTATAAGGGAGCTACGTGGCGCTTCGAGCACCATGTTTTCTCACCAACCAGCTGACGATAAATAACAGCTACAGGAAGCCGAAAAGATAGGTTGGATAGGTCGGGACGACTAGCCAGTTCAGAGTTCGGACAGTTGGGGACTTGAGCTATCTGCGAGAGAAGTGCGAGAGCAACCGTATCGTGCCCCAGTGCTCGTACCGGGCGACACTAGATGAGCTCTTCCTCATCCCGAGAGGGAGGGGATCGGTTCACCTAGGACTGTACCGGACGACACTGAGGGCCGATATCGGCCGATGTAGATACGCGACACGAGTGCCTGACAACAATGCCCGACAGTAGTATATGTAAATCCATGGCCAACACGATACCGAACCCGATACGCTCTGCCCGTCAGTCGTACCGCCTGAGAGGGTGTGCCACCCGACATGAGCGTATCGGCCAGGGTCTTCGAATGATATAGTCGTCCGTCAGGCGTGCCGTTCGAGAGTTCGTGCCGCCCGACACGGCTGTACAGGGATAGGTCCCTGGATGGTATCAGGCTGGGAGTAGTAGTAGTTTGTCGCCCTTCTACATCAAGAAGGCGACATCTATCTTTAATTCTGTTATTTAAATTCTTTACGTCAGCATTGTATTAAGACCCTTATTGCTTATGGAAATAGAAATGCTTAATTGTTATTTGTTTAATGCTTGATGCCTTATGATTGGGTAACTGCTGTGTTAGATATCTGAACTCTAGCTTGCATGTTTTGGATCGCGTTTCGCTTAGCTACTGAATCGTCTTTCCCGTCGCAACTACTTCGAGAGTTGGGTTGTGGCTCTAGTGTTTGGTCCGATTCTGGAGTACGAGAGTGCCCGGAACGGAGTTGTTTTAGTATCATTCCACTCTAACTTGAGCCCAGCAACCTCGAGAGGGGTGTTGAAGCTTGGTTAGAGGCACCCGCTCTGAGAGGAGGGGTGCAGGGTGTTACTGCTACCGCTTGTCTTACTGAAGTCTTATCCCTTGCATTACGCCTTAAACTGCAGTTTATCTTTCTATTTTCTGTTGCATGAAAATTCCTAAAAACTTCTAAATGACAAAATCTTAATCTTTCTTGTAACTCCAGTTCGAGATAGTTTTTCTTTGATTTAATCGTGACATCTTGTTGTTCCCTTCGAGGAATTTTAATATCTCTTTATACCCACCGGAGTGTAGAGTGTCGATTCAGAGTCGCCAACACAACCCACCTTGTCCCTGTGTTCGACCCCGTATGACTACTTTGACCCCGTAAACAAAGTTGCGGGGGCCTAGAAGGATTCGGGTTATAAATGCGAAGGCTCGACTACCTCAAATACGCCTCCAATTTTAGGACGCGCGATTTAGGCCGGTCAATGATGTAATGTTATAATAATATAATTGTAATGAGATTAAAATCCTAATTATATTGGAACTCCTAAATGAAATTCCAAAACCCAAATATAATGATATAAATGTGTTCCTTAGGTTGCAATTTTTTTGGGTGTAAATTTCACATTATTTGAAAAATAATAACCATCCTAATTTCATTTTGAAAAGAAAATATGAGTTTTATCCAAAATATTAAATAATATGTTCAGTGACTTCAAAAGTGGAAATAAATCCCAAACTCAAATTCTACATACCAAAATTAGTCTATATGTAAATTGCCATATTAATTTAACAATCTTATCTATCCTAGTTTTACTTAGGAGAGAGAATGTAACTTAAAGTAAAAAATATTAAACTAATTATTACAAAACATCTAATATATTAAATAAATAGTATACACCGGCTTGCATGCATTATACATATATAATATAGGTGATTTTGTAATAAATAAAATTATTTTATGAAATAAAGGAATGCAATGTTGTACATGCATGTTAAATCTGTGGAAAATTTATCATGGTGGAAAAACTAAAAATGTGTCTACTGCAATAACACAATGTGACCGAGGTAATGGTAACTATGTGGAATATGTGAAATATTTTAATAAATTAGAATGAAATTTAAATAACTAATTCTCTCTACTAAATGTTTGAAAGCAATAAATAAATGAAAAGAATAAAGTTAACATATCATAAAGGAAACAAATATTTCAACTCGATTTTTGTTTGGAAACAAATAAACATTTCCAAATTTATATAATCAATTTCTTATCTCAAATACAAAATAATAATACTCTTGACTAAAAGATTTCCTTATTAAATTCCATATTACCTCCTAAAATCATTAATAACAAGGAAAAAAAGGAAAATGTTTTGATAGATAATATTTCACCATTTTGATTAGAAATTCGAGTGTCTATGATGACTAGTTTTGGATATAAATTTATTAGACCCTAGCTTCTGTGCAAATAATCAATGTAAAATATATAAGTAATTATATGGTTTCCTCAAATTTGGTATTTTGGATCTAACATAATATTAATTAAATATATTCCTTTTATTAAAATAAAATTGTTTTAAATGTTTTCAATGACTCTAACATGAGAAGTCAAACATTGTGAGAAAGTCATTTTGTAATGGAATAAATAAGTGCATATAAAAAGTTGATGAATGAAATAGAACAAAGAAATTCAATAAGTATATCCTACACAAATTTTACATTAAGTTATACACAAGTTTGTATTGAGTTAATAATTACACAATGAGATATGTAAAAATCTCTTTATTGTAGATGTAGTAGTTAGTATTTTTGTGACCAAGTTATTGAGGAAAAAAATTATTATAAAACATTGACACAAGGAAATGGAAGGGAAATGGTGTTTCTTATATCCATTCTTTCCTATTATTTGTAATAATGTATTAACTTTTCTTCTTTTATAATATACATTACATATTTTCTCTAGTAAATGAAAATATATAACTTTCTTACTACGCAAGCCAAATAGTTATACATATAGACCCCTCCGGTCAACCTTCACACACATAGAAATCTTTGACAAATAGTACATGACACTTAACCTTCTCCCTTATCCACCTATTCAAATTCCTTAGAAAATACATCAAACTCTTGTAATCTCATAAACCAATTCATATGACAATCTTTTCTCAACCAAAACATTTCAAACCTTATAACCCTAACTTGAATCAAAAGTTTGGACTTTGACAAGTTGACAAACATCTTTGAGGAATGTTTCATTCCATGTTTATGTTATTGAGAAATCTGAATAGAATAGCCTTTTGTGCAAGTTACTTTCTCTCTCTAGACACCCGTTGTAACACCCCTCCCTAGGGTTTAATACATAACCAGCGGAAGCACAACCTAATTCCCAACATTATCCATAATGTGGGGTACTTGGCATTTTAGGGAGGGTTGTCACAAAAAGTAATCATTGCAAGTAAACAAATAATTCACCATTGAGATTCATACATTATTATATGAATAGGAAACTATAAACAACAATTCTAGAATTCTATTCATCCCTCAACATGGGAAACTAAGCATAACAATAAGAAACTATATATGAATGGATCGCCTAGAATGGATGGCATCCCACCAGATAACTCTTGGATGTCTTCTAGCCTTGGCTTGCTCTTCTTGAGTCCTTACTTGCTCCAAATCCTGGGGACATCACGTCCCCAGCCATGCAAAGGGAAAAACAACACATCAGTAAACGGTACTGGCACTTTATAAAAATAAACAAGGTAAATATACTTGACATGTAAGGAAATTGACATGAATTAACTTTAAGCATTCTTGAATCATCATTATTAACATAAAGAATTGAAAAGAAATCTTATGCATCCCTCTGTGACGCCCCCTTAGGAGCACATGATTGCTAGGAAAGCCCTTGATGGTAGGAAAGCCCTTAATGACCCTTTTGAGGTCCATGATCGGGAGCATAACAAGACTATTTCAATTCCAATTACTTGACCATTAACATGATGTTGACATTAACATAAATCATGATTCTCTAATCATAACATGAAGGGATTTCTCCCCATTAACATGATATTTTAAACATGATGGGAATTCTCCCACTTGATTATTAACATGATTTTCATGATTCTTTAATGATAACAATAATCATGGTGAGCATTATAACATAAGACATAGTATGTGGCAATCAACAAGAAATGATATATTGAACATGATTATAACATTAAACTTGAAACAATAATGTCTATTTTATATTTAACATGCAAGCAATCATAAATATTTGTGCTCAGCAGCATGGCCCGTTTACCTTGGAGCAAGGATGATCCTTGAGTCAGATCTAGGTCAAAACCTTCCCTTGTCTTAGCTCTACAAACCTGTCCATAATCATTTAAACATAAAGAATCAATACATAGTATTGATCTTAGGTGATTTAGGGCTTGAGTGCATGTGGATCAGTCTAATGAATCAACATTATTATATTAAGAAAAATCTGGGTGGACCAAGGTCTCATTAATCACCTTAATGCATGATTAGGGTTTCATGAGTCCAAAATATTGTTTCCAATAAAACATCAGAACAAGAGATCAAAACATGGTCTAGAAACCTTAAAATCATATTCTGCTCAAAAAACCAAATCCAACAACTGTTTATTCATAATTTTCCGACAAACGGTTGAATTACTACGAATTTTCAAAATGCTAGCCAATGGGAATCCAGGAAAAAGCCATGTGGGTGCACTAGCCTGCAATTAAATCAAAAGCAAAACCCGACAATACCCCTGAGCAGTAAGATGGAATCATTCGGGTGTACGGGTGTTGTGGTCATTCAATGACCTGGGATCTTCTGTGTTGCTCCATGGCAAGGAGCCGACTGACAGGAGCTTTGCAAGTCCGATCTTGGACCAGATTCACTGCTCATCTGGAAGAGTCAACCTTCCCACTATGTTCCTAGAAGGAAACCGCACCCAACGAGCCTAGGCTCAGGTGCTGAGGAGAAGTGGAGCTCGGGGACCTGCTCTAGCCATGGAGGGCATAGGCCAGGATCAAGCAGCAGGGGAGGAAGCACTACGACTGCAGAAAGATGGCGAGGCAAAACAACTCGCAAGCCTAAACCGAAAACGAGGAACCATCAATGCCGGAAAAAGAGCCAATCATTCGTCAGTTGTTGAAGAAAAAAGGAAAACAGAGAAAGAAGAGTCAGAGATCCAACAACAAGAAGAACCAGCAATAATGAACCATTGAGATCGAGTTTAGAGTCGCGGAGATTGGGTGATTCTAAAACTGAGTTCTTCGGGGCCGTGGAGCCACTGAGGTGGCTTGGTGGCTAGCGCCCTTAGGAGCCATGCCATGGCCTATAAGACTCGTTGCTCGGGGAAAACTCAGGGTAAACCAATAAGTCGAGAACAAAGCAAATGAGCCAAGGATGCTCACCGCGGCCGAAATCGAACAACGGTGGTTGGAGGTGTCGGGGCGAGGTCAAGGTCGCCAGAGAGGTATCTCGATTAGGTCGGGGAGGCTTGGGGTCCTGGGAGTTCAATTGAGGGTGGAGGAACGATCTCTGGGGGCTGGCGGTGCTTTAGGAGTGGTTATATAGGCATGGGGGTGCCTGAGGTCGTCTCTGTAAACTGGGACGGCGAGGGAGGTGCCTGTACTATTGGGCATTTCATCAAACGGGAGAGACGGAAGGTGAGTAATGTCTCATTTGAAATGGGAGAGAGAGACGAGCAATGTGGAGGAAAAACCGCACGATTTGGTGTAGTGACGAGGGAGATCGGGATCGCGAGAGTAAAAGCCTGTAAAACGGTCATGGTTCGTGAAGGAGTCGAAGGAAGGAGAAGACTCGGGCGCCATTAGATCTGTCATGTATGGTTGTTGATGCACGCACAGAAGGAAAGAAAGAAAATGGAACGTGTGACAGGGGGATAAATACGGACTATAGGCCAATTCGACGCAATAAATGAAATTGTAGTCAAAATCCAATTAAACTTTAAGAAAACCTTTCCAAAAAGATTTGAGGGGTCAAACTAAGTCAAAAGAAGACCAAATTTGAACCATACGTTCATAATGGTGTCTAGACTCTTTCCATATACCTAGTTTTCCATTTTGGCCATATAATGCCCATTAAATTATTAAAAGTGATTTTCCTTGTTTTATGCATATAAATGGGTCAAAAATATGCAATATCTTCCCATACTCGTTTCTTTGAGTCTACAAATAGTGATGAGTAATTACTAACCACTGAAACGTCATTGATTATTAGTTTCACACCTTTTTGAGAAACCAACTTGGAGGAGAGAGGAAAAGGGATTATTGGTTACTCCTTCTTATTAAAAGTTATATAAGGAAAGAGGGGGCTTATTGGCCAAGAAAGATCATCTCAAGGTGATAAATTCGTATCTCAAGCATTTCCACTTTTTATCATTTTCTTTTAATCCTCATAATAGATAGGAGAGAGAAAAGGTGAAAAGGAAATCTTATATTCAACATTTTGTGGTAATTGCAACTCATTATGGCATGCATATGAGGGATAGTATATTTATAGTCTTATTTTCATTTTGCTCACTTTATTTTTCTAAAGGAGTATTTCCATGGCCTTTTTGTATCAAACCCCTCAATTATTTATTATTTGGGAAAAGTCATATTATATCTTTTAAATTATATATGAAATTTGGGATGTGACACCCGCACCCGCCCCGCTCTGTTCCATCACTACCAGGGTTGGCCATGCCCGATGGCGGAAGACCTAGGGGGTGGGCTCCTCTGTCCCCACCTCCACCACCTCCGAACACCCCTCTTCTTCCTGTCCCACACCCCCTACCCTTCTGCCTTGGGGTGATCCATAGGCTGATGTTACTGTGGGGCACACCTGGGCCAACGCACTGGCCAAACCGATGGTCGTCCATAGAAGGTTCAAGCCCCTGCTCATGATCAAAGATGCAATGATACCAGAGTTCAAGGAAGGTGACGATCGACCTTGGATGACCTTCTCAGAGCCCGTTGTCAAAGCTATGGAGGAGTATCATAGACACTTCATCATCGTCCAAGTCCTTGGAAGGCAGGAGGCTCTCAGCCAACTTCATGGGTGGATGTTGAGGGCATGGCGACCAAAGGGGGATCTTCAACTGTCCCAGCTGGTCAGAGGCCTCTTCCTGGTGAGGTTCAATACAGAGGCTGACCTGCTTATTGCGACTGATCAGGGACCCTGGTATTTTGACCAGAAATTGGTCCTAACCAAGCAATGGTCGCCGAAAGCGGATATCAAGCGAGCAACTCTTACATATGCTCTGGTATGGGTTACCCTTCCCGATGTCAGACAACATTGGACGAGGAGAGCCATCTCCATAATTGCCTGTGGGGTTGGCGATCCCAAGGTCATCGACTTCCACACCCAGGGCCATTTTTGTGGGGGCTACTCATGTCTGTGTAGAGGTGAGCACTGAGATGAACCCTCTACCGGTGGTGATGGTGGAACTGCCGAACAAAAGCAACTTGGAGGTGAAGATAATCTATGATCCGCTGCCAGAAAGGTGCGGGAAATGCAAGGTCTTCGGACATGTGGAGGGGTGGTGCCGTGGTGTTAGAACCACACATAGCGAACCTCCCATTGTTACCGCTAGACGAAGAGGTGATATACCAGAGAAAGTAAGCATCAAATAGAAATGTAGAGGGTAAGGTCTTCAGACATGTGGAGGGGCAGTGCCCTAGTGTTAGAACCACGCATCGCGAACCTCCCATTGTTACCGCTAGACCAAGAGGTGATATACCAGAGAAAGTAAGCATCAAATAGAAATGTAGAGGAGTAAGCGCAGGAGCAGACCTCAGATTCCCAGGAATCTAAGTAAGGATATTCCGAATGATAAGGAGGCCTTATCCGAACAAGATGCGGAAGTTGTGTAGGTCGTGTTTACCTCTACTGAAGATACAACCGCTATAGGAGAGGTGACTGATGGAATCACAAAGACACCTGAAGACATTACGGGAGCCAACAACTCTGCTGAAGGGGCAAGGATCAACAATAATGAGAACTCCTTTGCTATTCTCGACCTGATTGCAGACACTGAGCTACAGGAAGACACTGGAAGGAGCACCAACCTGAGACACACGAGAAGCGGCACAACCAAAGGTAAAGAAAGGGCCACCCCTGACTCTATTACATGAGGTAGAGGGGGAAAACTAGGAATACAAGATGACGGTTCTCGCATGGAATGTGCGAGGGGCTTCCCTACCCAAAAAATAGGGGATGCTGAGGGATATTCTGAAAGAGATGGAAGTCGAGATCATTTTTTGCTTTGAAACCAAAATCAAAAGAAGAACTGCCGAGAGAGTTAAAATGAACTTTCCTGAAAAATGGGGTACTTTATCTAACCTTGAAGCCTGCGAAGGAGGAAGAATCATTTTGGGATGGAATACTGGGAAATTGCAAGTTGAACCGATCCATATATATGATCCAATGATGACAGTTAGCTGTTTCAATCCAGGAGGGTTTGTGTGTATTATTTCGGGGATATATGGTGAGAACTTAGACAGGGATAGAAACAAGCTTTGGGAAATCATGGTTAGCACATCTCAAGAGGATATTCCTTGGTTGGTGTTGGGTGACTTCAATAGTACTAAAAGGAATAGAGAGAAGCATGGTGGCTTGAGGGTCCCTGATCGTATCCTGGATAGATTTAATAATGCTGCAGCTGATGCAAACTTCTTTGAACTGAACAGAGTTGGCGGTTTGGTGTCCTGGTCCAATAAACAAGATCCTAAATATAGAATAGCAAGCCTTCTTGACAGAGCTCTTGCTAATGAAGCTTGGCTCAATGCCTTCCCACATGCAGTCATTAACATGGGAGCGCATCCCTTTAGTGACCACACATGGATGAGAGTTCACCTTACAAACTTGAAGATGATTCCTAGACCTTTCTAGTTTCTGAACTTCTGGTGTGAATGGGAGGGTAGAGGAAGAGTTGGCAGGCTCCTATACATGGTAATCCGCTTTATATCATGTTGAAAAAGCTGCAAATTACGAAAGATAACCTGAAAGATTGGGCAAAGAAGAAGGTAAATATATCTAACCAACTTATAAAAGCTAAAGGCAAATACAATGCTGCTGCTATAAACTTGAGAAATAACCCTCTTCTTAGAGAGGCGATTGAAGAGGAGAGATTGAACGAGAAAAGGCTTTTGGAGTTGGAAAACGCTCGTGAGAGCTACTTATGGCAGAGGAGTAGAATTAGATGGATTAATGATGGGGATAAGAATACCTAGACATACCATTCAGCTATTAGAAAGAAGGAAATGAGAGAAACCATCCATGAGCTCGTTGATGAGAAGGGACAAACTGTGAACAGTAGGGAAGAGATAGACTTTAATGCCATAAATGTTATAACCCCAATTTTTGGGTTCAAATAGTGAGAAATATAATTTCTCATATTAAAGATGTTTGAACAAATAATCATATATTTGGTTGAGAATAATTGGATTTCGTTTAAAATAGCCTTGTTATTTGTTTTGTGGGCTTTATTGGCTATTGGGCCCAATAAAAAGGAAGATAACAAAGGAAATTCAATTAGTAAATGGATAATTGAAATTTAAGAAAAACAAATATGTGGAAACCTCTAGAAAGCAAATCCAAAGAGGATTTCGTGCCTCTTGGATTCCTTGGGTTCCAAGGAGTCTAAAGTTGCAATGAAAGGAAATAAGAAAAAGAAAAGATTAATTAAGTTTTTCATTATGAAGAAAGGAATTGGAAAATAATGAGAAAATGTGGAAATGAGTGAAAAGAGGCATAAATGAGTTTTCTTTGGGAAATTTCGTATCCTAAGGATTTCTTATATTAAAAGAGATGCCAATGAGGAAAATAAAAGAGAAATTAAGGGAAATCCTCAAAAAGGAGGTATTTTAATAAGAAATAAATACAGTATGAGAAATTGGCTTTTAAAAGAAGATAAAGGCAAGCCAACGTTACCCAATGTGGGAATGTGTGCCTTGGGTTTTATTGAGGTCCAAGGAACCCAAAATAATGAGATAATTGCAAAGTGGAAAAAAAAGAAAATAGCATATTTGCAAAATAAAAAGATAATGAGATAAATTATTAATGAATTTGTGATATTGATAAAAAGAAAGCTTTTTCCTATTAAAGGAAAAGAGAATTCGTGCCTTTGGAATAAAGAGGCAAGTAATAGGAAGATAAAGGAAGAGATTTTCGTAATACTAATATTCCAAGGAAAAGGAATATCAAAGAATGAGGGAGAAAAAGAAGAGTTGCTTCTTTAATAAGGAAAATTGTTTCCTTCTAGGAAAGGGACTTATTCCCTCTTCTACGTATGCTTTTGGGCTTCGTACTCTCCCCTATATAAGGGGTAGAGCCCTGGTTCGAGGAAAGGAGAACCCACGATCCTTTGCTCTCTTCTTCAACCTTGCTATAGAGTTAACCCTAACCGGATGGAGGAAGTACGATCCCAGGAGCTATGAAGTAACTACGACGTTCGCAATGCTTCCACGAAGTCGGAGAGGTCTGGAAGACTTTTTTCGCGACTGCTCTCATCCGCGCGAAGCCTGCAAGAAGACCTGCAGGGTAGCTGCAGTCCGTCCATGGCGGCAGGCCTGTTGGCCGTGGACCTGGCCAACTGGCCCCACGCAGGAGACGTCCCCACCTGCGAGAGAGTGCAGCGGAGGCGGGGGAAGAAGCTGGGAGAGCCGACGAGTCCATATCCTTGGGAGGAAGATCTCCCCGGACCTGTAGCAGCGGCGCCCTAGGGCTGTTCGCGACGAGGAAGAAGATCCAGTACATTGGACGTTTCTGCCATTTGAGACGCAAAAGAACTGGTAGCCGAGCCGGGGGCATTTTAGTAATTCAGTTATAATTTCAAAGCAAGCGACGCACTGCATGGAGGAGGCCAACGTGGCAGCCCCTCATTGGCTGAAAAGTAAGGATTTTTGCAAAATTCGTATCTATTGAACTGTAACTCGGATTAAAACAAACTTTATATGAAAATTGATCCTCAGAACGAAAGGAACCCAAAGAAATTAAGTTTGAAGCTTGATTCTTATTGCAATCCAAAAAGTAATGGAAGTAATCATCTTTAATGCTTTAAATCTTAAGGAACCCTATTTTTGATATGATTAATGTATTTAATAGGGTTTAATGGATCTTTAGAGTTGATATTAATATGTTAAATGTAAGAAGGAACATTGAGTTCAAAAAGTAAGAACTTTACACATGTTTAGTCTAATTTAGAGTTTATATGCTTGAAATTGGAAAAGTACATAAAGTTAACATATTTACTGGTTTAATTAGTGAAAAACCCTTGAAATTGATGATAGTTAAATATAGTGATGTTCTATGAATGTTTAGAACAAATATTAACAAGTTGATAATAAAAGGATGATAATTGCACACAATTAGGGTTTCATATATCTAAGTTTGCATCATGGGCTTAGAAACCCTAATTTAGGAAGATATTCCTTTTAATGATTTAATTGTGCAAATCCATGAATAAGACAATGTTATGTTGTTATAAATCCAATTTGAGTACCAAAGATCTTTAATGTGAATTATTTGGATAATTAGTGTTCCCTAGTGTATAAAGTGGAAATAGTGATAAATAAAGTTCATATATGTGAATTGAACTACAATGAAATACTATTTGTCAATTTGAAAGAAACCAAAGGTGATAATTAGCCTTAATGTTGTGGATATGACCTAAAAGGATGAAGGTAATAATTTTAGTGTAAAAGAAACATATTAGACTTAATTGACATGCAATTGTGCATATGATGCAGAAATTAGGGTTTGTGAACTAAGAGAGCATTAAAAGTGATAAATGCATAATGAAGGCTAAAACCCTAAAAACACCCTAAAGTTGGCCTAGAAATCATAAGGTGGAATCCAAGTTGATCTTGTGGATGTTTGAATAAAACAATGACACTTGAATGTTATGCATTATTTTTAGGATATTGTTGATTGCCTGTTTATTGTGTTGAATGTTAATGCATGGACATCAAGTTACTATGGATCAGGTATGTGGTTACGCTTATGGCTATACCGCTTAGTTTTCCAAGGTTTTACCGATGTTTCCCTAAATGTGTGAAATAACTGTTGGATGATTTAATTCATGCCTCTATAAAGTGACTATGGCTATCATAATGATTATATATGTATGACTAGCTAGATCTGAGTCCACCCCTGTGGCTATGTCAAGGCTAAGGATAACCTAGAGCAAGGTCTAGGGTATCATAAGTCAGAAACTGGGCTACACATGTGTAGTGCCATGAGACTCTTAGCATACCATGAGTTAAGGAGTGGGCTATCCACGGGTAGTGCCATGTGACTCAGCCCTAGAAATTGATTCACCTATTAGGTGAAGTCATGAGGGGTAAAATGGGAATCTACCATAAGGGAGGTAGTATCCAGGTCCTTTGCAGGGACAACGCAGGGGATAGGGTACACATGGATCACGTAGTTATACTTAAAACGTATTATTGTTTGTTAAATGATTAATTGAATGACTATGTGGTTATCATAGTTGCATGTCTATTGTTTCCCCCACATACCAGCTACGGCTGACCGACATTTTGTTTGTCGGCGTTTTAGGTACAATGAAAAGAAAAAACAGTAAAGTGGCACATGTGATACTAAATGATAATTAAAGTACAAAGGAGGATTAGATAGATTAGTATCGGTATGGATAGAAGAATAGAGATCCAAGTTTTAAAAAGGTATGTAATGAAAAATTTTATTACCATTTTCAGTATAGTCTGTTAGAATTTAATAATTGTTTATGGTTATATGTCGAACCTTTGATCCGGGATTAATGGGTGCGGCTCAACCCCTCGGTTTCCCTTAATTGGGGGTTATCGGGAGGTGGGGTCGTAACATTTGGTATCAGAGCGTAGGTTCCTCATTTAACTATTAATAATTATTAGATTTTACAAACTCCATAGAACCCAAGGGAGTTATTAGAGGAGTATCCGAAAGGCGGAGGTGTCTAGAAAGGGATCACGACTGGGGGCTGGCAAGATTTTCCTCCGCACCGCTAGTCGGAATACGAGGACTCCCAGGCCCATGTGACCACCTGGCTAAAGTCTTAGGGTATGAATCGAAATAGGATACCTTTAGGACTTCTCATCTTATTCATCCCTCCTCATCACAAAATTATGATAAGGACCTAAAGGATTAGGGTTTTCTTTCTTCTCCTCACCCTCTTGAGGTATGGGTAATGTTAATAAGGTTTAAGGAATCCTCCATTAAATTAATGAAAGGCATGTAAATAAGATGTCATTGACATAAGCTTAATAGATTAAGTGCAAAATAAATAATAGATACATGCTTAGGTCGTATGACATAAGATGTCATGTCCTCAGAAGAGACCTGAGGCTAGACCTTCTTGTCAGGAGGATAAGTTAGTTTTGGAGATAGGGATCTCCATTACAAGTAGAGACCTGGCACATCCACTGACGATAATGCTAACCCTAACCCTAAGTGAAGGTTAGAGAGAGATGGCTTGAACCAGGTGTTTGAAAGGACATGCCTTTGGGATGCCATATGACCCATGGGTGACCTAACACCTTTGGCAACCCAACCCTGGGAAGGGTCGTGCATGTTATGGTAAAGGATAGATCCTTAGGTGATGAGGTTAGTGAAGGACCTTAGAAACCCTATGGGCTTGTAGGGCATAGCTGGCACCTAGGGCACGTCATAGTGCTGACAGTGGGGTGAAACCCTAGATAAGGAATTATGAGAGAGCATAGAGGGTTATGGATGATCTTGATCAAACATAAGTTTGAACCTAGGCTTAACCCATGTAGAGCATGCTTTTGAGGTTGAACCTTCATGAAGAGAGGACCTCTAATGGTGAGGTTGAATGTAGGGTTAGCCCTAGAGAGAGCAGGAAACCCAGTAAGAAGGTTGGAAGCCTAAAACCCTAAACTATGGATGATAGTGGTTGCCTCATGATCGGTCCCTGAAAGTTGATGATACCTTGGTTGTCTTGAGAGGGACCAACCCCTGAGAGAAGATGAAGCTTCTGGAACCTACGTGCCCATGGTAGGGATGTTTACCTTCTGAGGTAGGAAGAAGAGTTCCTTAGACCTAGAAAGGTCTGGTAGCAGGCTACGAGGCCTTGTACCTTGTTAGTTGTCCTTAAGGAGGACCCAACCCTAAGTGTTGATCGAGAAGAAGGATGATAGGAAGTGCACGAGATGCCTTTTGCCAGCTTGATTCATGGTTCAGAAATAGAGCGTGCAGTTGGACACCTAAAAGTGAACCTAGGGTTCCTAGGCCTAAGAGGGGAAGTGATATACCTAAGGCTTATGATGAGAAGTTGAGTTCCTATAGAAGTGAGCAGGGTAATCCTCATGAATAAAAGAAAAGAGAAGCCCCTTAAGTTTAAGGTGTGTTTGTTGAACCCCTCATAGCTAGGTTGATGATAAAGGAAGGTAGGACCTTGATCCAACTTTGAGGAAAGAGGACAAGTATGACCTAGTATGGTTCAATAAGTGATCTGCTTGTGCCTTAATGGTTTGCTAGGGTTATGTAGGCTCTGGTGGATGTAAACCCTGGACCTAAGAGCTTTTGTGACCTTAGAGATAGTTTTCCTCCCATCCTGGGAGAGGAACCCCTTTGAAAGGGTGTATATCAGTTTTGTTGGTTCAAGGTAACCTAAAGAGGTCTCGTAGGATCTTGAGAAGATAAGAGAAAAGTACATGGTATGAGAATGAACCCGTAGACCCGTAGATGTCCATCTCTATTGCATGTGAAGGTGTTACCATGGAGGTAACCGGTATGGGGCTTGGCCAAGGTAGGCAGGTTGCCATAATACCTATGAACGGATGAGAGTCAGCCCATGAATGCAGAAAGAGAGATGATGAAGACTTGGGTGGGGTTCTAAGTGAACATGTACTATAATGAATAATCCTAAGTCTATCCTAGGGTCAGGTAGGTATAAGACCGATGAAAGTAGGAGTTGCCTAATTCCCCAGTTGCACATGACCATAGGGTCGGGAGGTAACAGCTATCATTGTCTTAGGGCCATGGGTTAGGAGATTGATCACCTTCATGAACTCATGGGACCCAAATGGCAGATGAGTAGGGCACTCTCTTGATGCATGAGGGAAGAGGGATGACCCCAAAAGAGTTGGTACCCTATAGAGCTAGAGGAAATGACCAAGGATATAAACCTCAGTAGGTTCAAGACTAGTTTGATATCATGATGGTTGTGATAAAGAGACATATGTGGCACGTTGCAACTTAGATTTAAAGGTGTACTGGCAAGGTGGGATGTACCATCTCTACTCTTGGAATAGGAGGAACTCTGTATTTGGACTGCAGCCAAATTCTTATTTCCTCTTGTTATGGGGGTGAGAGATAGGACATTATGCATGTCATACACCAAGGATAAGGGATGATGTAGATTGGACGTTGCCATGATAAAAGGGGATAACCTACCCTGGTAGAGTGAATGATACACGGATGGTTTGCAAACACTAAAGGAATGAGGTAGTCACCTTATGAGGATGTTTTTATCATGAGCTATGTGGAACTTACAAGTTATACCAGGTTGAGTTTGATCACCATGATGATGGAATCAGAGAGTGTTCTTATGAAGATAAACATATAGTTTGAGGTGACATGATAAGCGAAATGCATGAAAGTGTAATGTTACCTAATACCTAAGGATGTGAAGTGGTAATGGGTGTTCTGGTTGAGATACATCTGGCTTGTTTGATTAGAAGCTAGAAGAGGTTGTTTGGCTAACCCTAAGATCGAAAAGGAGAGGTGTTTAGATAACACTCAGATGTAACCAGATGCGTTGAAAAGTTAAGGGTTTCCAGTCTAGTCCTTGAGGTAATGAAAGGATGGTGGTGGAACCTCAGATGAACTTCTTTGGAAGAGAAGGTGACGAAACCCCGACTAGAGTGGTTTAGGGTTTCAAAGGATTTGATCTTGAAAGAATCATGACATACAGGAAATCATGGTTGAAGATCATCATACACCGTGGAAAATGGCAATAGCACTTTAGATGCTTAAGATGAAGTTGCATGACCATGCAAGCTAGGAGGTAACGGACGAACCCCAGTAACCCAGTGTATCAATATAGAGGACAAAAGAGTCCCCGAGAGGGAATGGGAGTTCATCACTATGGATGTTGTGATAGGTCTCTCCAAGACCAAGGAAGGTCGAGATGCAATATGGGTTAAGGTAAGTCGCCTTACCTAGATAACATGAGAAAGAAAGAGTTCTGTTAAGGGACAGATCTAGTTGAACTACCCATGAGAGAGAAGGTTCAACTCCACCATGAAGCGAGTTCAAAGGTTCTTGAGTTTGACCTAAAGGTTCACTTCCATAAAGTGGAAGTAGGTACATGAAGAACTCAATATTAGTATAGTTTATCACCCCTAACTACGGTTAGTATGATCCAGACTAAAGGGTCTGATGAGGGCATATGTGCTTGTTCAGGGTGATATCTAGAGACAGTTATTATCCTATGAAAGATGTGACAATGACCACCATAGCCAGTATCGGGTTTTATAAGAAGCTTTGTAAGGGAGGTTGTGTCGGTCACCACTTCAGTAAGGTGATGTTGGTGAAAAGGGCCACATGATGGTTAGAAAAAGGGGCCCCAGTGCGTATAGATGAAGTCACTTTGATTGTGCAAGGGCTTAAAGGAGCCTAGAAGCGATAAGAGTCGTGAGCAGATGAAAAGTAGACTGACATACAGGACACTGTGGGAGAAAATGTGACATGAAAATCCGACCCCTCTAAGTTATAACTAAGAGAGCTGAGTACCCGATACATGGGTCCATTAGAGATGGATGGGTGGAGAAGGTTAGGTTTGACCCTACCCCTCAGTATAAAGTAATACAAGATGTTTTCCCTGTGACCAATTTAGAGCACTATGTGAGGTACCCGACCATGTGCTAAGCAATGAACCTAGTGAGCCCCAAGGGAGGCTGAAATGGCCTGAGTTACCTGGGTAGTTTAAAGATGCCAGGATGAAGGAACTCAGAGAAAAGAATATGTAATGATAAAGGTTCTTTGAAAATGACATGGGTAAGGCAAAGACACATAGGGGCCAATGATGGGCATGGAAAAGTCTTATCCTGAATTTTTTGTTTGTTGTTTGAATTTTGAGGACAAAATTCCTATAAGAGGGGAAGGATGTTATAACCCCAATTATTGGGTTCAAATAGTGAGAAATATAATTTCTCATATTAAAGATGTTTGAACAAATAATCATATATTTGGTTGAGAATAATTAGATTTCGTTTGAAATAGCCTTGTTATTTGTTTTGTGGGCTTTATTGGCTATTGGGCCCAATAAAAAGGAAGATAACAGAGGAAATTCAATTAGTAAATGGATAATTGAAATTTAAGAAAAAAAAATATGTGGAAACCTCTAGAAAGCAAATCCAAAGAGCATTTCATGCCTCTTGGATTCCTTGGGTTCCAAGGAGTCTAAAGTTGCAATGAAAGGCAATAAGAAAAAGAAAAGATTAATTAAGTTTTTCATTATGAAGAAAGGAATTGGAAAATAATGAGAAAATGTGGAAATGAGTGAAAAGAGGCATAAATGAGTTTTCTTTGGGAAATTTCGTATCCCAAGGATTTCTTATATTAAAAGAGATGCCAATGAGGAAAATAAAAGAGAAATTAAGGGAAATCCTCAAAAAGGAGGTATTTTAATAAGAAATAAATACAGTATGAGAAATTGGCTTTTAAAAGAAGATAAAGGCAAGCCAACGTTCCCCAATGTGGGAATGTGTGCCTTGGGTTTTATTGAGGTCCAAGGAACCCAAAATAATGAGATAATTGCAAAGTGGAAAAAAAAGAAAATAGCATATTTGCAAAATAAAAAGATAATGAGATAAATTATTAATGAATTTGTGATATTGATAAAAAGAAAGCTTTTTCCTATTAAAGGAAAAGAGAATTCGTGCCTTTGGAATAAAGAGGCAAGTAATAGGAAGATAAAGGAAGAGATTTTTGTAATACTAATATTCCAAGGAAAAGGAATATCAAAGAATGAGGGAGAAAAAGAAGAGTTGCTTCTTTAATAAGGAAAATTGTTTCCTTCTAGGAAAGGGACTTATTCCCTCTTCTACGTATGCTTTTGGGCTTCGTACTCTCCCCTATATAAGGGGTAGAGCCCTAGTTCGAGGAAAGGAGAACCCACGATCCTTTTCTCTCTTCTTCAACCTTGCTATAGAGTTAACCCTAACCGGCTAAAGGAAGTACGATCCCAGGAGCTATGAAGTAACTATGACATTCGCAATGCTTCCACGAAGTCGGAGAGGTCTGGACGACTTTTTTTGCGACTGCTCTCATCCGCGCGAAGCCTGCAAGAAGACCTGCAGGGTAGCTGCAGTCCGTCCATGGCGGCAGGCCTGTTGGCCGTGGACCTGGCCGACCGGCCCCACGCATGAGACGTCCCCACCTGCGAGAGAGTGCGGCGGAGGTGGGGGAAGAAGCTGGGAGAGCCGACGAGTCCATATCCTTGGGAGGAAGATCTCCCCGGACCTGTAGCAGCGGCGCCCTAGGGCTGTTCGCGACGAGGAAGAAGATCCAGTACATTGGACGTTTCTGCCCTTTGAGACGCAAAAGAACTGGTAGCCGAGCCGGGGGCATTTTAGTAATTCAGTTATAATTTCAAAGCAAGCGACACACTGCATGGAGGAGGCCAACGTGGCAGCCCCTCATTGGCTGAAAAGTAAGTATTTTTGCAAAATTCGTATCTATTGAACCGTAACTCAGATTAAAACAAACTTTATATGAAAATTGATCCTCAGAACGAGAGGAACCCAAAGAAATTAAGTTTGAAGCTTGATTCTTATTGCAATCCGGAAAGTAATGGAAGTAATCATCTTTAATGCTTTAAATCTTAAGGAACCCTATTTTTGATATGATTAATGTATTTAATAGGGTTTAATGGATCTTTAGAGTTGATATTAATATGTTAAATGTAAAAAGGAACATTGAGTTCAAAAAGTAATAACTTTACACATGTTTAGTCTAATTTAGAGTTTATATGCTTGAAATTGGAAAAGTACATAAAGTTAACATATTTACTGGTTTAATTAGTGAAAAACCCTTGAAATTGATGATAGTTAAATATAGTGATGTTCTCTGAATGTTTAGAACGAATATTAACAAGTTGATAATAAAAGGATGATAATTGCACACAATTAGGGTTTCATATATCTAAGTTTGCATCATGGGCTTAGAAACCCTAATTTAGGAAGATATTCCTTTTAATGATTTAATTGTGCAAATCCATGAATAAGACAATGTTATGTTGTTATAAATCCAATTTGAGTACCAAAGATCTTTAATGTGAATTATTTGGATAATTAGTGTTCCCTAGTGTATAAAGTGGAAATAGTGATAAATAAAGTTCATATATGTGAATTGAACTACAATGAAATACTATTTGTCAATTTGAAAGAAACCAAAGGTGATAATTAGCCTTAATGTTGTGGATATGACCTAAAAGGATGAAGGTAATAATTTTAGTGTAAAAGAAACATATTAGACTTAATTGACATGCAATTGTGCATATGATGCAGAAATTAGGGTTTGTGAACTAAGAGAGCATTAAAAGTGATAAATGCATAATGAAGGATAAAACCCTAATAACACCCTAAAGTTGGACTAGAAATCATAAGGTGGAATCCAAGTTGATCTTGTGGATGTTTGAATAAAACAATGACACTTGAATGTTATGCATTATTTTCAGGATATTGTTGATTGCCTGTTTATTGTGTTGAATGTTAATGCATGGACATCAAGTTACTATGGATCAGGTATGTGGTTACGCTTATGGCTATACCGCTTAGTTTTCCAAGGTTTTACCGATGTTTCCCTAAATGTGTGAAATAACTGTTGGATGATTTAATTCATGCCTCAATAAAGTGACTATGGCTATCATAATGATTATATATGTATGACTAGCTAGATCCGAGTCCACCCCTATGGCTATGTCAAGGCTAAGGATAACCTAGAGCAAGGTCTAGGGTATCATAAGTCAGAAACTGGGCTACACATGTGTAGTGCCATGAGACTCTTAGCATACCATGAGTTAAGGAGTGGGCTATCCACGGGTAGTGCCATGTGACTCAGCCCTAGAAATTGATTCACCTATTAGGTGAAGTCATGAGGGGTAAAATGGGAATCTACCATAAGGGAGGTAGTATTCAGGTCCTATGCAGGGATAGCGCAGGGGATAGGGTACACATGGATCGCGTAGTTATACTTAAAATGTATTATTGTTTGTTAAATGATTAATTGAATGACTATGTGGTTATCATAGTTGCATGTCTATTGTTTCCCCCACATACCAGCTACGGCTGACCGACATTTTGTTTGTCGGCGTTTTAGGTACAATGAAAAGAACAAACAGTAAAGTGGCACATGTGATACTAAATGAGAATTAAAGTACAAAGGAGGATTAGATAGATTAGTATCAGTATGGATAGAAGAATAGAGATCCAAGTTTTAAAAAGGTATGTAAAGAAAAATTTTATTACCATTTTCAGTATAGTCTGTTAGAATTTAATAATTGTTTATGGTTATATGTCGAACCTTTGATCCGGGATTAATGGGTGCGGCTCAACCCCTCGGTTTCCCTTAATTGGGGGTTATCGGGAGGTGGGGTCGTAACAATAAACTTCTTCAACAACCTATACCATAAAGATTGAGAAGAGGAACAAGAGTGGACTTTCAATGTTGAGAGGAAAGTTACCAACAACATTAATGATACTCTTTGCATAGAACCTACTGAAAAAGAGATACATAGAGCGTTCAAATCCATCCACCCATCCAAAGCACCTGGACCTGATGGCTTCAACAACAAATTCTTCCAACACATGTGGCCCCTGTTCAAGGTGGACTTGTGCAAAGTTATTAGATGGTTTATTAAAGGCGGGAACATGGTTAGAGCTGTTAACCATTATTTCATCAAGCTCATCCCAAAGAAAAATGATGCATGTGAGCTCACGGATTATAGGCCTATTGCCTACTATTCAATTCTTTATAAAATAATATCTAAGCTTCTGGCTAGCAGGTTAAAGGGTGTTCTACCTCTCATCATCTCTAAGGAGCAAAATGCTTTCATCCAAGGTAGAAAGATTGCAGACTGTTCTCTATTGGCTGTTGAATTTCTGAATGACTTCAACAGGGGAAAAGCTTCATCGAAAGTATGCATGAAGGTTGATATTAGTAAAGTGTATGACCATGTGCAATGGGGATACCTTTGGAGAATAACGGAGGAGATGGGCTTTTCTAAGCAGTGGATCAACATTATGAGGCAATGTACAGAAACTACATCCTTTTCTATCCTCATCAACAGAACTCTGGAAGGTTTATTCAAAGCATCAAATGGTTTAAGGCAGGGAGACCCTCTATATCCTCTTTTATTCACCATAGTGATGGAAGGTCTGTCGGTTTTGATCAAGAAGGCTGAAGCTGAATGCCTTATTAAATTGTTTAAAGTTAAGGGTGTGAAAGTAAAGACACACCTTGTTTTTGCAGATGACGTCTTACTCTTTTTGGTGGGACACGCTAATCATCTAAGGGAGTATGTGAAAGTGCTTATCCAGTTTGGGAATAGCACTGGCCTCTACATCAGTGCTATTAAATCACACATTTTCCTATCCAAGTCGTGTGATTCTAGAAGGGGTAGACTTAAGAGAGATGTCGGTATGAGAAGGGGTAAACTACCTACTAGATACCTCAGAATACCCATAGCAGGGGGTAGAGGTTCTACTAAGGATTTCAACATGTGCAAAGACAAGTTCAGAGACAAAATTGAAGGGTGGAGTAGTCTAAAAATCTCTTTTGCAAGGAGATTGGTGCTTGTCAGAACTGTGCTTCAAAGTCTGATCAGATACTGGTCCATGAAGTGAGACATCCCTAACCCAACAATCAGGAACCTCAGATCCATGATGGCTAGATTTGTTTGGGGCAGTAAAACCCATGGCATAGCTTGGAAGGTCATCACTCAACCTTTTTCTAAAGGTGGGCTGCAAATTGTCGACCCTGAGTTGATCCTTAAAACAAATACTGTCAAAAGAATCAATCGCTTCCTCGTGTAGAAAGAAAACATCTGGACAAAATGGATGACGGAGAGGTATGGCAGGAACCTTATTCTTAATGAATAGAGCTACCCTTCCAGAGCCTGGAGGAGGATGCACACAAGCTATCAAGCTATCCAACAATTGTATAGTGTTGATTGCCATGGTACCTGGGCGTGATCTAACCAGACACCATGGATCAACATCGATACAACACCAGACCTTGATTGGACTTATGTTATTTGGTGTAAACACCACTGTCCCAAATGGAGTATGTGCCTCTATAGGGCGATCCTTGGGCACCTACCTATAAAAGATAGACTAATTAGATGGGGAATGGGTGTTAATCCTTTATGCCCACTCTGCAAAACACATGAGGAGTCGATAGATCATGTTTTCCTGAACTGCCCATTTACCAAGAGGGTGTGGTCTATTGTGTCTCTCAGAAACGAATGGAGAAACTTGAACAACTATAGACTGAAAGACATTCTTCAATGGATTGTTACCAACCACAGTCAAAATAGGAAGAAGATGGTGTTCCCTAGTCTTTGCCTGGCGGCAACCTACTACTGCATCTGGCAGGAAAGAAACATCAGGGTACACTTGAATACTAAAAAGATTTATCTGGCATTGGTGGATTTGATAGGCTCCCACCTTCGATGGGTTGTGAAAGCCAACTTTAACATTTCTTGTAATCTCATTTCTAATACGAGAACCTACTGGGGTCTGTAATATAACCCAGTAGCGTGTTTTGGTTTCTCTGGGGTCAATTTTTGATGCCCTGCTCTGTATAGTATAGCCCTGCTATACTTTCTTTTTTGGCAATACATTTACCTTATCCAAAAAAGAAAAGAAAATCACATAGATGGATCTCTCCCTCTTGGTCCTCTTGGACATACTACCCTTTACATTTTCTCTCTCCTATGAGAGGTTGGCTTATATGAGAAATTATGCATTGATGTATATCATGTGATCATCTTACCTTTTGGATATTCCTTTTGGGCTCTGATATATATCTTCAACATCTTTTACATGTAGAAATCTTATTTTGAAAATTGACTTAAATGGAATCTTATTTTCAAACATGATAACCTCTTGTGGTCTTATGATGTATCTTGATTATGAACATGATTGGATATTTCTTTATGGGTCCCCTAACCCCACCTTATGACTATTGGAGGTTCTTATCTTGTTATTTCAGATTGACTAGACTTATTCTTGCCTTTATATTTTGCGCATGTACAAATAGACTAAGTTTATTTATAGTAACATGTACATTTGTTCTACCATAATAACTGGGTGCGCCTTTCGACCCCCAGTAAGCCATTCCACTAATATTATATATATTGGGTGTGCCTTTCCACCATGGTGCGCCTTTCCACTCGTATTATATATATATTGGGTGTCACTTTCTACCATGGTTCATCTTTTCACCTGACATAGGCTTGAAATTTTATTGGTCTCATCCCTACATAAATAAAAGTAGCCTAATTGTTTTACACACAATGATTATGATTTGTTAATATTGTTATATGGCAAGAATTCTTTCTATTAATCATATCCTTTTTAATAAGTGCCCCATTTTTTGATTTTCTTATCACAATTTTGAAATTCATGTTCTTTTGATATCCACTTGGATAGAACTTTTCCTCTTCTATTGTATGCCTTGAAATGTTTGATGCCCATTTTCGCTTATATTGCTCAGATCCTGATTAATATGCATATACCAACTTTTATGCTAAAGACATACATTTTATATTCTCCTATGGGGTATGCTTCTAACCCCAGGTGTACAATATGGTGGGTGTAACATGAAGATGTGGACCTAGCTTATGAGGATGACTCTCAGGGATATGGACTTGAGATAGTTTAGATATCCCTCTACTTAGATTCTGAAGTTGTTCTTTCATGTAAGCCCCTTATTGATAGAATAGTTTGTAATGTTGATGTATTAAATATAGTCATGATGTTTATTTCCTTCACTATATTTTGGTTATTTTGTATTCCTTCATTTCATAAATGAAAAATTTACACATATTCGTAAATTCTTTTTAGTGTGTTTGGATCAGTTAGGTTTATTCCTCAAATTGAGTAGGTAGTGGATCCCCTCTAGGGTCTGAATCCTTACTAAATAGATACATATTTTCTTCCTTAACCACATTACAGTGAGCTCTTATTCCATTATAAGGCCCAATAATAAAGGAATTCACCCAATTTTAGTTAGTAAAGGTTGAGGTTGTTATTTACTATTTATGTGGTAGAGAAACTGAGGACTTGAAATCTACCATGTTTCAGATCATGACTTGATGTACATAGGACCCTACTCCCCTTATTGGTAAGAAATCTTAGTGACATGTTTAATATATACTAAAAGACAAAAATATCTATGATTAATGAAGGAGATAGTTCATGTAGATTGATTAATGTAAAGTTATGTTGATTGCAAAATTAAATCTCTTAAATTACTTTAATTGATACCAAATAGATTATGATTATTGTTCATTTTTATATTTTAATTTGGAATAACATGTGTAGCCCAATAGCATATGACTACCCCTCCAACTCATGCAAGTTCTATCTAATTCATCTTTGCACTAATTTCTCACTCATGATTTAATTTATGATTTTATGTATTTGGATTCTTTTAGAAGTTATCTTATGATCACATGGCAGGTGATGACACTCAATTTTATATGAAACATAGGTTACACACAAATTTTATATCATCCTCCCTTAATCCCAATTTTGGTTCTCTCCATGAATTTATGTCTACCCTAATCCTATATTCATAGTATAGAGGGTTTCTCACACATTCAATGCACCTAATTTCTCTCATATCCTATCCAAAATGACAAATTTATGATCATTTGAATTATGGAATCTCAACTCCTTTTTCCTAACTTTTTCTAACCTAATTATGACCTTGTTCTAGCCACTTTGGGCCAAACCCAACATGCATTCCGCTTCTTTTCTTTCCCATCCTTTTCTCTTCCCTTTTTCCCATTCACTCTCTCTCAACCTGGGACCAACACGGGCGGTCGCATCACTGCAACATCAATATGTGGTCAATCCAATCATCATGAGTTTGTCGTCAGCCTCATACCTTACATTGTAGCAGAATGTCAGGCTTGTTTCTTTGTAAAATAATAGGTGCCCACATGGATTACTGCCCACATTCTTTTAGGCCCCTTGAGTTGCACCCAATGCAAATAGGGCACTTGATACCCCTAGGAAAGGTGGTTTTGGTATTGTGCCACCTCATTCTACCTCCAATGACATCCACCCATATTCTAAATCAAGATACACCTTGATGCATCCACACCACCTTTAAAGACCATCCACTAATCTACCAAAATCCCCTCTTAAACTTTTATTTCCTTACCTAGCCCTAAGACACATTATAGCTCCCCGTATGGTCACTGCCACACCTACCCTAAGGTTGGGAAGCCCTAGCTTGAGGTAGGAGACAACACAAGGAGTGATGGATCAGGAATAAAGGGAACATATTCCTCCCCACTCACACCTTCTCTCCCTCTATCTTATACTCTGTCACCCTCTCTTGTCCTCTTTCTCTCCAACACATGGGGGACACTCGACGAATCCTTTCACGTCACATGCCCCCTCAGACTCGCATTTTCAGAATGTGTGGTAGTGCACACCACAACCAACACACCATCTCCCAAACCCACTAGATCGTCACCTTGACCCACTCCTGGTCACCCACAGACATACCTATTAATCCATATCAAGCCCTACACCCTCCGTACTACTCACCGCTTATTGTACACTTGCCAAGGTAGGTCAAGAGTTTGACTCGAAAACTGACCAATCCGGCTCTGATGCGTGGTACATTTTTTAATCAAATTCCTCTTTTTAGTATTTTGTTTTTCAAAAATGTATCTCCTACATGTTGCACCCAAATATAAAAATATCATAAACAATTTTTGACCAGAAAAAATGATATTTATCCAATAAAAATGGTTTTACAACCTAAATCTACTCGGGTTCGCCTATGTTTGTGTGGTACTTTTATGCTTAATTAATAAACTTTATTTCCTATTATTCTACCCTTGATTTATTAATGATCAGATTCTCCTTTAGCTTATAGATAAGTAAATTTGATTCACTTTTTGAGTTGAACAATGCTACAAACCATCTTGATGTACACATAATGACTATCTTGACCTGAAAGTAACTCTTTCATGCTAATGCATGGTGATACCTAATCAAGACTTGAACATTGACTATTTAATCATCGAATGACTATCCCATTTCATTAACAGTAAACTTCGTGTTGTTATGGGCATTCTTGATTAGTAACTTATTCCTTTTTGCATGAGCAACTCATAGGACATAGAGACTCATCTTCCTAGAGTAATAAGACCTAACATAATCTAAATGCACATATTGATTATAGACTCTAAAATTGCAAGAATCATGCACTAATGTTACACATGTATTCTTAAACTTCAAATAAATAGACTTATAATTCTTGTGGAACTGAAATCCCCACTTAATCTACCTTATGCTCTTCTTGATAAAATAACTCACAATATAACACTATCATATGACATTTGACGTTATAGGACTTTATTGTGATCATGTATGTTGAATTATGAAAATATTATTCAAATCTCATTCTCTCCCTATATCCAAATAAGATTTTATCTTTGCCTAGTTACTCATATAATTTGGATGTTCAACTTAGACTAAAGGTGATGTTGTGACTTTTGAATTATGTTTAATATTTTCATGCAACTTTGATATGATGGGGCTATACTTGAACTATTTGAAACCTAGGTTTAGGGGAAACATCCACATGAGAAGTAATAGTTTTATCTTATCAAAACCTTACTGATATAAAGTTCCATGTTATCATATTTAATTCTTAGGTCCTTTTTATAGACTCGCCTCTAGGATGTAGTGCAAGGAATCTTAACATCTTCACTTTTATCACAAGGTTTGATCAATCTTTTGACCATACTATGCAATTGGTTTTGTTTGTATGTATGAACTTATGAGTGCTTGGCTATGTGGTTTCTTTTTTGTGCTATTGTTCCTAAGACTACTATTTTCATGATTGATCATACTATGTTTACAAATCTTGAAATTAATATAGAAATCCAATATATAACCCTTATGTACCTACCTAAATCTTGAGGTAAGGGCACATGGCATGTTGAAATAGCATTAGCTCATTGACTTTGGTGTTGAGGTACTTCGTGTAGAAACATGGTGACATTCAAGCTCTTAGCCTTAAATTCCTCTCAAGGAACCTTCTTTTGGAAGTTGGTAAAAGGCCTAAATGTTTGTATAATGAAAAATTCAACCTAAAATATACTTTGTATAAGAAAAATGTCATTTAATTTTTATTGCCTCTTTCCTTCTTATTGCTTATTATAATGTTTCTAGACAAGAAACTTTATTATACTCTTAAATTATGATTATATGTCTTTTCATAGTGTGCACAATGGTTTAGTACTGATATATTTCATTTATCAAATTTATATAAGCCAAATGAAGATTTGTTGCACACATTATTAGGTCAACTACTTTATGAAATGAAAGACCAATGGGATATCCTTGAAATGAATTATAGGTATATGTCACTTTTCTTCATAATGTATCTTGTTATCTCTGTTATTTATGTTTTTCCTTCTCATATACTTCTTATGTGTTCTTGTAATATTTAATGGACGAATACCTGGGTGTGCTCTTCTTTTCCTATCGAGCCATCAGAAGTGAGGATATAGATAATAAATATATCAATGACAAATGGTATATGAGCCATACACATAGGCCTCCAAATATGTTTAAGGCATAACACTTCATATGAACCTTGACAGAACCAAAATCCACAATGATGAAATCAACAAAATAGATATGGTGCTAAATGTGGAGATTTTGGCTAGTAATCACCTCGTGTTCACCTAGTTGAGGTGGTTAAGGTTCCTCTCCACACCTACCTACTGAACGTGGACAAAGACTGCATTAGGCTTGTTCCCTTAAAGTTTACATAGTTTTCTAGAATATCATCTCTTCTTTAAGGACTACCTAGGCCACCCAATTAGGTGTGGTTAGTTAGTTTTCTCACCTCCTCATGTGATTCTTCTATAATTACTATTAATCACTTGATTCCCCAATTATGGGTAATTTGTGAATGGGAAAATTAAAATTCATTTGAATTCATGGAAGTTGAAGGTAGTGCCCTGATAAGATCTTAAATGGAAAACACTATTTTATTTAAGGAAGTTTCTCTTGAAAGTGTTGTTTTCATGTGTAAAGATTATGCAAACTCAATGTTACCAAACTTGGCCATGTGGTTACTATGTTTGAGGTAAATCACAAGAATCCTTCTTGTAGTGAAATAAGGTGGAACATATGTGTCATGCTTAATGGTGATGAGGTTCCTATATGATGAAACCTATGTTGTCCCTATTTTGATCAAACCTCAAACATAGCTAACAAAATATCTCCCTATTGATGTGTATCATACCCCATATTTAAATTTGACAAAGTCTTTGGTCCCCTAGATCATGACTTATTACAAGAGGAAAATTCCCTATTGATTATTATGCCTCATTGTAAGGCTCAATTTTGAATAATATGAATGGTATGAAGTCTTTCCCATACCCGATGATAACCTAACTCTTGGTGTGCCCTCTTTTGACTCCACAATTTCTATCTTGATCTATGAAAGGAAGAGAACAATTTATGACCCCAAATATGTTAATAATCTTATATAATCTTTGATATGAGGATGAATACGATTTAACTATCTTTTCTTGCTCTATTTTCGATAACCAATGTCACATTACTGAAGGGGATAACTTTTATAGGCTAGAGTGGTAGTCTGATTTATGACATACTTAACTTGAGTTACCTCCTTATTATGACTTCCTCTAAATTTTTGTCTCTTGACTATTTAGAAGCATTGAAAGGTAACCCTTTATTTAAAAATTTTGACCTCACGACCCAAGTCTCTAATAAGTCAGTTCTTATAAAGATTGTATATGGATGAATGAACATACCTATGGTCTAAGTAGGATTCCTATACCCTAGCTTCAAAAATTTTACCTATAACCTTGATGTAAAAACAATGAATCTCAATATTCATTTGAAAAATCTACACTCATTAGCATTGATTTTGAAATTAATTTGACTCCTACGATCACCTTATTCAAATCTTCATGACACCCTCCATACATAAAAACTGACTTTTAAAGGCCCAATCTTGGAAATATTTGTACTAACCTCTTGATTTATGAATTAGGGATAATCTCACACATGCATTAGGGTGGGATCATCCATTTGTTCCAGATATGAAACCATGATAATTGATATATAATGTGTACCTCGAAGTTGTTGAAAATAAGAGATTTGATCATTGATTTATAGCCTCATATAAGCCAATGTAGAGGCTATAACCCTAAACATTGGGCATGAATGTCATGATTTACTATCAATTTAAAAAGCTCAATTTATGATCTAAATGAAGATCTCTCCATGTATGTGATCTATATGATAATATTCCAATTTGATGGTCAATGTGACTATGATGTGACCTTGATGCTCGACCACAAAATTTCAAAAATGTCACTTAGACAATTTCCCTATGTAGAATACTATGATGATTAGAATAGGGAATGTGTAGTGCCAATCTCCTTTCAGGAATTTCATAATTTTGGGGATAAAATTCCTTTTAAGGAGGAGATGCTCTGGAATTTTCTCTCTCCTTATGCATGTGATATATACTCCCTCTTTTCTCTAATTTATCACTATCTCCTTCAATTTTGTGATTTGATGTGTTTTTATTCTTTTTGAGGTAATCTTATGTTGACATGACTAGTGGTGAAACTCAATTTGATATGAAACTAAGGTGGAATCAATATTTTATATCATCTTCATCCCAATTTTTATGTCCTCTATGTATCTTTCTCTACCATATTTCTATTCTATAATGTAGAGAGCTCTCTTATGCATCCAGCACACCTAGTTTTAATCAAATCCGGTCTAAATTGAGAAAGATATGATCATTTGAATTTTGAAATCTGAAATCCATTTTTCTACCTTTTTCTAAACTAATTTTGGTTGTGTGGGCTAGTTACTTTGGGCCAAAACCAGTGCACATTCTATTTCATTTCTTAAGCCCTCCTCTCTTTGCCTTTTCTGTCTCAATAGCTTTTAGCCCCTACTCCTTACAAGCTGTCAGATTGCTGCGTGCCACATATCTGCGATCAATCCAACGCCTGCGAGGTCATCCCCAACCTCTTATCTATTACTGTATAAGAGTGGAAGCCTTACTGCTTTTGCAGCACAACATGCGTCTTTTTTCTTGGACTTGGCCTTCTTTTAGACCCCTTGACCCGCTTCATATGCTAATAGGGGCCTAAAGTCCATTGTTTAGCAAAATTTTGGCATTATTCTACCTCCTTTTTTATTTCCAATGGTATTCAACCATTTTGTAACCCTAAAAACACACTCGTATGCCCATACCACCCACAGATCCACCAAATCCCATGTCTTAATATTTCTTTTCTCACCCTATCCTTAAGACACACTATAGCTCCCCCTAGAATCATTTCCATCACCTGTCGTAGGTTTCAGAAGCCCTAGTGTGAGGTAGGGGACAATGTAGGAATATTGGATCAGGGGTGAAGGGCCCAAATCCTTCCCTCAATCATGCCTTCTCTCTCTATCTCATTCTCTCTCACCCTCTCTCATCCTCTCTATTTCCAACACATGGGCATAACTTGAAGAATCCTCCTGCTCCACACTCCGCCTCAGTCTCATATTCTAGCACACACCTCATCAATATAGCTAATGCATAATTATCTATAATCAATACTTGAAGTTTTCTCTTTTATTCATAAAATGACTATTGGACTTTGAAGTCATTATACTTTATGCTGCAATTTTATTCCTTTTTCCATGAATAACTTACTTGACATACAAAATCATGTTTATACTCTATTTAAACACGACATAATCTAAATGCACATATTGATCATGAGACTCTAACATTGTGAGAATCATTCCCTAATGTTACACATTAATTATTAAGACTTCAAATAAGTACACTTATCATTCTTATAGAACTAAAATCTGCACTTAATCTACCTTATTCTCTTTTTGATCATATTACTTGACAATATGACACTATTACATGTAATTTGACACTTAATGATTTGACCGTGAGTTTATATGTTGAAATATGATAATAATTTAAATCTCATGATCTCTTTATTTCCAAATCAGATTGTATCTTCATCTAGATACTCATATAATGTTGATGTGAAACCTTGACATATGGTGTTGTTGTGACTTTTGAATTATGTTGAATATTTGCATTTAAATTTTATATGATGGGACTATACTTAAACTATTTGAAACATGGGTTTAGGAGAAACATCCACATGAAAAGAAGCACATTTATCTTGAAAAAACCTCATATAAGATACTATGTTATCTTATTTATGTCTTAGGCCTTATCTAGTAGAATCACCTCAAGGATGTAGTGCAAGGAATCTTATTCTTCACTCTTCACACAGGGTATAATCAATCTATTTACCATGCTTTGATCATGGTTTGTACATATGTATGAACTTATAATGCTTGCATACATAGTTACTTGTTTAAGATGGTATTCCTATGACTACTACTATCTTGATCGATCATGTATGTTGACAAATCTTCAACGTACACAATATAAAAAACCATTATATAACCCTTGTGTTCCTGCTTGAATTATCAAGTTTAGGACACAAAAGTTAAAACAAGGTTAGCTCATTGATTATAGAGTTGAGGTCCCTAACGTATATATAGGACGACATTCAGGATCTTAACTTCAAATGCCCACATGGGACCTTCCTTTAGAAGTTGATCAAAGGCCTAAATATTGATATAATGGAAAATACAACCAAAAATATGCTTTGTATAGAAAGAATGTCAGTTATGTTTTCTTGCTATGTTCCTTCTTCTTGTTTATTATAATGTTTCTAGTCAAGAAACTTTGTTACTCTTAAATTGTGATTACATGTCTTTTCATACTATACTCAATGTCTTAGAATTTATACATTTCATTTCTCAAAATTTTAGATGCCAAATGAAGATCTGCTACACACATCATTAGGTCAACTACTCTATAAAATGAACACCAATGGGAAATATTTAAAATGAAAATTGGTATATGTCTCTGTTCTCCATAATGTATCTTGTGATCTTTGTTAGTTATATTTTGCTTTTTTACGGATAGGCACTTGAGTCCTCTACCTTTGCCTATCTAACAATTAGGAGTGAAGATTTGAATAATGAAATGACATTTGTTTACTATTTATGTGGAAGAAAAGCCAAGGACTTGATATCTAACCTATTTCAGACCATTAAAAGATATACACATTGCCCCACTGCCTTAATTAGTAATAAATCTTAGTGTCATGGCTAATAAATATTTATGGATAATGAAAATGATAGTCCATCGTCATTGATTGTTGTAGAGATACATGGCTTGGAAAATTATTTAGTCAATACCAAATACATTAGGAATATTGATTGTTTTTTAATTTCTCCCAACAGATGTAGCCTGATTGGCACAAGATGATGCCTGTGACAGTAGATTTAGAATTCAAATCCATGTGGAAGAAAGAATAACTTCATAAAGGATCTATGTATTGGTTGTATGTTGACTTCTCTTGTTGGGGAACTTATCTGGGAACCCTCCAAGTTTTTTCTTGACGCAAGTCTTATGAGTCACATTTTGTGATTCTAAACAGTTTTTTTTACAAATAGTGATATTAGAAGTTTTAATTTAATTTCTGAATGAAATACAAATTTTCATCTATACTCTAGTTTATGGTAGCTTGTTTATGAAAGTTGTTTAGTTTTAAATTTGTATCGCTATTAAACAAGTAAGTTTTCTTCTCAAAAGAGTTATGGTTCTGGTGATCTTAAACAGATCCAATATTACTAAGTATAATTTATTTTCATGTAGTAAGTCGGTAAAATTAACTTTCGACTTTAAATTTTGATCATTTTCACTCTTTAAAAATGATTAAAGGACTTTTTTCTTTATATGGTATATATGCATCTATGTTGTGGAAATTATTTTTATGTGAACAAATGTGGACCATTGGCCTATAATAGATTTTCATACATTGATGTATATTTAAACTTGATATCATATACAAATACTTGGTGAATTGTCAATCAACTCTCCTAATGAAATTAAGGAAATTAGCACACCTCCTTGTAAGGAAAAGAATGATTTCACATTTTCTTCTTCAAATATCAATCATCATTTCATTAAATAGTCACATAAAATATAATAACAAAGGATAAACTAATGACTAAACTAGCATCTTAAAAGAATCAGCATATTATGTCCGCCTGAACAAGTCCATCTTAAAATTATGACAATATAGTTTGTTTCCTTTTCTTCTGTACGTAGAAATCCACAATTTTATGTTACCCAGCTACAAAATAATAAGAAAATAAACTTAGCGTATGTTTATTTAGGGTAATAGACAATATTTCCAAGCAATATAATAATTACAACATTGAAGCACAAGAATATATTTAGCATAAAGTTTTAAAAAGTTTGACGGATTTTATACCATCCTTCATATTAATATCTCAAATAAAAGTTCGTAACCATGCAATGCTTATACATCTCAACTCCTTCTATAATAAGTTTTCCTAAATTAACTGGTACGTAATACAAACTAGCATATGCTGGTGAGTACCATATTGCAGTTATATATCCAAAAGTTGGTATTATCCATTGGAGTATTGCACCATTCTACCCCCCACAAAGAACCATGTCACTTCCGTACATACGTCTTCTATCAAAGAAGACATATGCCGGGTAGTGAGGTGGTTCTTTGTGGGGGTACAATGATGCAGTCTCTGAGTCATGCTTTCTTGAGATTGATTCTCAAACGAAACCATGTCTGATCCTTAGCCGACCTTAGACCCATTGCTTAGTTTATAAGATCATTGCCAAAGTTTTTGCTCGAAGATTGAAGACTCTCCTTCCCTCTCTCGTTTCACCAGAACATAGTGCCTTTATTGCTGGCCGTTCCCTGTCTAATACAACATTGTTGGCCTCTGAATTCCTGCTAGACTTCAAGGCAAAAAATAGTAGAAAGAAAGCTTACATTAAGCTTGACCTCACCAAATCTTATGATAAAGTTAAGTCGCCTGCCCTGTGGCTGATTATGAAAGTTATGGGCTTCTCTCAGAGATGGATCAACATGATGAAAGTGTGTGCGGAAACCACCTCCATCTCAGTTCTTATTAATAGCTACCCATGTGGCTTTTTTCAAGCATCGAACGGTCTCTCTCAAGGCGATCCTCTTTCCCCTCTTGTGTTTACTTTGACGATGGAATCTCTCTCCCATCTCGTTCATCTGGCTATGGAGGACAATTCCATATGATCTTTTAAAGTGGGTGGTAACCGAGTCTTGCCTCACCTGATTTTTGCCGATGATGTCTTTTCTTCCCCGACGCCAAGGTGAAAGATCTAAGAGGATTCCGCTCGCTCGTCATCTTTGGGAACCTGACGGGCCGGGTTTGTTCCTCCGTGATATCAAATCCAATGTTTTCTTCTCAAGGTCCTGTGATTCTAGGGGAGGAAGACTAAAAGAAGTTGTTCAACTAAAAGAGGGGCATTTTCCCACTTGCTATCTTGGTATTCCTATCACTGGAGGTAGGAGAACGGGTAGTTATGCTCCATGCCTAGATAATTTGCGTGAGACTATCTTCTGGACTGGTCTGCATATCTCTCTTGCAAGGCGGTTGGTTCTTGTCAGGTCCTACTTGAAGGGAAGATCAGATTTTGGTGTGCCTCAAGCGGGCATCCTCGTGTTCGTACTGATGAAGATTCACTCCATACGCGCAAATTTCATTTGGGATGGGAAACACCACCGTGTGGCTTAATCCATAATTTCCATGAGATCTCATGAAGGTGGACTGAATGTTCGTGACATTGGTGACATCGCCTTTCCTACAAAGAGTTGACACTTTTCTTGGAACACGAGATTCCTCCTGGAAGAATCGGATATCATAGAGATATGGCCATAATTTGGACATCTGCCGTCCTAAATGTTCTAGCACCTGGAGGGCAATGACTACTGTTTGGTCAACCCTGAAATCAGATTATGTATGCGATGATAACGGAAGATGGAGCCTTTGTTCAGCCCATCTACTTTGGCATTTGTCTTCCTATCACACACAGCAGGTTCCTTGGGATGTGCTGATATGGAACAGCTTCCAAACGCCAAAATGGAGATGTTGTTCATACATATGCATAGTAAAGAAGCTACCTGCTACAGACCATCTTCAGAAATGGGGATTGGCGGCCGATCTTCTTTGTGTTCTCTGCAATGTACATGCTGAAAGTCATCAACACCTGTTTTTTGAATGCAAGTTTTCCAAATACCTGTTAACCCTACTCTCCTTGAAGATTCGATGGGGTGGTTCTCCGCCCCATAACATTGATGATGTGATCCATTGGTGCCTTGAGAACTCTAATTGTAAAGGCAACATTACAGCTTTGACTGGGGTCGCTTTCTCTGTTGTTTGCCACGCCATTTGGTATGAGAGAGATGCTAGAATTCACGGCTCCAACAAACAAGATTATATAGTTATTTTTGGCAAGATTGTATATAATCTAGGTTGGTTGTTTAAAATCAAACCTAAGATTGGGAGAGGTGTAGACACTCTCATACTTAGAATGTGGGGTTTTGTAAAATAACTCACTGTGAACTCGGGATTTTGTTTGTTTCCCCTATACTTGTAATTTGGTTTTCTTAGTAATATTTTACCTTCTCTAAAAAAAACCTCAACTCCAATGCCTACTCTCAACCACACATAAAAAATTATCACCAAAGCGCTTAATGGTCTTAAAATTATGCATGAGGGGATCCTCGAATGTGACACTGATTCCAATAATAATCAACAAAATGAAAATAAGTCCAATCTAATGAATTGTGTACAGAAGGATATAAATAAATAATAGTTCGTACAATAATTATTGTTGGAAGAAATCATCATGTATGGTCGCAGCCATTGTTAGTTCCTCCCTTTCGGCACGAGAGGCGTTGGCATCTCGTCATCAACTTCCTTGCCTTCATCAAAGTTGAGGGCGTAGCTCCCAGGGCTGTAGTGGAACCGTGATCCCTCTTTTCCCATTGAGCAGCACGAAGACACATTGGAATGACGTCTGTGCCTCCTCGGAGATCCTACATCTGAAAGGTATCCAGTCTGTCGAAGAGGCGGAGGAGGCATGGTTGACGTAACAGAGAGAGGTAAAGTGAGGGAATCCCCGGTGTGAGAAGCATGCTTGTCTTTTGTCTCTCCACAGCCAAAGCAGGAGAAGCAAAAAGTGGGGCAGCGATTAGCATCCATTGTTGATGTATACTTTTTTTTTCTAAGTGTAAAGCTTTGTTGTTCTCGATAGAAACAATTTACAAATATTTAGAGTTTCACCTTCTTGCTACGAATGAGTTTATCTATATATACAGATTATGACACATGTTAAAAGAGTCATGATGTGAACCTGGACGTTTGGTATTAGAGAAGAAAATAAAGCCACCCTCCTGTACATATTACACGGTAGGGGTACAAAATAATTGGCAAGAAAAGTGACAAATAGGATTATAAATGGATAGGGTATTACCTATTTACTCACCACTCATGCTCTGTAGGATAGGACAAAGGTAAGTATATTTCTTATCCAGCACTTATTTACTCTTTAACCGTTTTTCCCACATCTAAATAGGTAGGACAAAGGCAGAAAGTTAATCTTACCCGCTTTACTATTTCCTCATTAGTATAATGGTAAATATTAAACTCTAACTATAATACAATTATCAAACTTTATAAAATTCCAAGAAGCCTCACCACTACTTTATTAATTTATATTATTATTTGATTATATACAATGCATTAAATAATAGATAACATGCCACCCTTCTATAATCATATATTAGAAAAAATAACTCACATCAGGAAGTAATATACTGAAAAACTAGACCTTGTTTTCAAGGTAAATGTCGAGTAAAATATCAATTTTTTTGGTGTATATCATTATCACTACTATCTAAACTTAATCTTAAGAGTAATTGTGTTTGATGAAAGAAATATCATATGAAATTATTTTTTAACATATTGCATTTATATCTTTATTTTGATTTACCCATTTCATCCTTATCCTATCCATTTAATGTGTGGACAAACGGGTGTGGAAACGGAAAGGATAAATGTTTGAAAGGATAAGGTAATTACCCCATCCGTTACACATAATTTGATGCAGGTTAGGATAAGACGAAACCTTGTAATATCCTACTCATTTACAACCCTAGTAGAAAGGGTAGAAACAAAGGGAGAGAAATAGATAGAATAATTATTGAGGGAAAGAGAGAGAGAGAGAGTATGGCATCTTGTATGTCCAAAATGGGATGGAAGGGTGAGAGTTTGGGAGTTGATATTTATAAATAATGAGAGAGAAAAAACCACATAAATTAGAGGAGAATATAGGAAAATTAAATGAGGAAAGGAGAACTAAATGGAGACTCAAATAGGTGACAAGATAGAGGAAAAATATAGTTGACAATTTGCATAACTTTTAGCACACAAAATACAGATGCACTAAATAATATACAACTTTTAGAAAATAATATATATAACTCTTGTGAAAGTGAGAGAAGGAGAGTGGAAGATAGAAAATATAAATATCATACAAAATTACTCAAAGAATATTATAAGCAAATAGAATGAACAAATATTGATATACATGTATATTAATAATCGAGTGTACATAAAAATGCCATACAACAAGATCATTTGAAATATATATCATTATATCAATATAACAAGAAGATGTACAAAAAAATTAGTGTTGGATCTCTGAACAAGATATGGACATGGCCCTCTCAAAAAAAGTATCGTGTAAATTTGTATATAACAAATAGGGTGCACGTTTTAAGCATGTGAAATAGTATCAAAATGTTCTGATTAAATTCCTCCCAATTGGTAAATCTATACAAAAATGGACATGTTTGTCTGTTTAAATATCTTATCAGTCAATCTTTCTGAACATATACAATTATAAATACCACAAACTAATTTTATATAAGAATCTATTGAATATATTATATATAGAGTTCAGTTATTTCTTAACAAAAATAGAATGTAATGATATACAAGAATGTGAGTGCCAAGAATTAAAATAGAATAAATGATCAATTAATCTTAGTCTAAGGGTGTTTAATTCATTAATCATCTTGTAATTATGGTTTCTATTGATACACAACAACATACACAACCTAGTAAAATTGTTCATATAGTTTGAATTTTAGATAATAATTTTGACTTAATGTATTCACACAAATAATTGAATAAATAAAATAATGGATATAAATATAATTTTTCAAATAGCATTTAATGAAGGAAATCTTAGAGTTCTTTTCATATGTAATTTAATAAATTTAGATTAGGATGTGACCATATCTTGTAGGGATTCCTCAAAAGAAACAAATGATGGCAACACACATCTGCAACCCACTTTTTCTATATATATAGTTTGTCTTTGGCCACTATAGTTAAAAAAACATCTTTGTAATCACAACATATTGTTCAATAGTACTCAACACCTGTGGCCTACATTTTTACTGCCCTAGAACCAACCAAGCAACACTATCATTGTTTACAATGGTAATAAAGTACTACCATGAAAAAAATAAAAGAAATTGAGGTGTCTAAAGTACATGTCCAAGCAGGATAATCAAACAGTCATATATGAAAAAGGGAACAAAATAAAATATTCAGCTGAATCAAACATATCCAACATAATTAGAATATATACAAGTTGGTCGACATCGACATAAAGCAATATAACTAAGAAGCGACCTACAATTGGTTTTTTTACAAAGTGAAAAACACGGAACAAGGCTTGATTTTATAACTTCTAAACTCAAAACTAGACTTAGATTGAATATTTTTTTGTAATATTTATATGAAATTAAAATGCAACCCCACGTTTGACAATAGATTGTGTAAATTTTCCAGCTCCATTGAAACCTAGCTAGACACACATGAGCTAATCTGGGCATAAACTTCCAAAACTAATTTATCCATTTTGACAAAATTCAACCCATACATGGATTGTATAAATTTGCCAACACAGTTCAAACCTAAAATCAAATAGTTGTTGTTTAAGTATCAATTCCCAAACCATAATCATCCATATTAACAAAATCCAAACCAATTTTTTTCATGACAAGGTTTGTAGGTTTTGATAAAATATTCACACTTGTACATATTATAGTAGAAAAATGGTGAAACAAAATGAGCATGTGTAGGGATTGTTTCTTAGCACACCAAGAATATATAAATTGAAAGAAAAACTAAGCTCAAGATAAAGTAGGAAGAATGTGGTTAAAAATGGAAAAAGCAATTATAACATCAAAAATTCAAATGAAATTTAAATATGTTTTGTATTAGTTAAAAAATAATATCATGTTTTTTTAATCTATAGTTATGTTTGTCATTAATATAGATAACAATATGACATACCAATAGAAACAAGTTGTTTGAGTAGAGGCCAACAAAAACCATTGTAACTGCTTCTAAAAAATCCAAAAGAACCAACTAAAGAAACATGCTTGAAAAATAAGTAACATCTCTTTAATTCAGTGGAAGAATACCTTTTGGTAAGTGAATGTGTTAGGGGCTAGCCTTGAGACTACATTTCATTCTATTGGAAATGGCATGTCTTTGACCAACCACTATGTGTTTCATCCTATTTACTCAACTAGTTAGGTCTAATGTGAAGATTTGAAGTCTTAGTTCATGACATTGTTGTCACACACATGTTGTATTACATCTCTATCGTAGGAACACAAAATTAGTTCTTTCGGGGTAGGCTTTTGGGGTATATATATGGTTAGGATCAGGTGGAACATAACTTGAAACTTAAAATTGGGACAATAGATATGAGCCCCCTATCCCTAATGTGACCCTATATGGAAGGATTCTTCAACGTTAAAAAGGATAACAACATATATCAATAGTATGTTTTTTCCTATACATATAGTTAATTATTCACCTCAAAGAGTTATGTACCAGCTAAAATAGAATGTTTAAATAGCTCCAACGCCCGCCTCTATCACCGTTTTATAAAAAAAAATTACCTAAAACAAGTTTCCACCACGTGTATGCTACATGGATTACTATGCTTGGGAACTTAAGCAAGATAACTGAATAAATACTATTACTACTTTTGTATTTATTTTCAACATATGGAGCAAACTACTCCAATAACTGTTGCAAACTCTTACACATGATGGCTTTCCATCACATGTGTGATTCTACATTACTATGCTTGGATGTGTCTATTAACAAAAAATTCTTTGAAATGGGTTCCTAGAATAAGAAAAGATGGCAACATATGTCAGTAAAATAGATGACAACGTTTGTCGATACTTCATTTTTTCTATACCCATAGTTACATCTTTCACTTGAAAAGTTAAATACTATCTAAATCAAGTTGATCGAATAGCAACCATCACCAGCTACTATCACTACTTTTATAGATAAATAAAATTTAACTAGAGAAAACTACCACAACATATATGGTATGAGGATTACTCTATATGAGGAATACACTGCTTTTAAGTACAAGAACAACTTAAACTATTTATTTTAATAAATCAAATTTCCTAAGTCTAGAAGACTTAATAACTCTTCATAGCTACTCCCTAAGACCACTTACAACATTCTTTGAAAGGTTTATCCCCCTCCCCTCTAAAATTTGAAATATAATAGACGACATCAGAATACACTTTCTATAACACCCCTGGCCTGGGTTTTGGGATAAAACTATAAGCTTTGCCTAAGTAAGTTGCTTAGGACCTTGTCTTAATCTTTTTAAAAGTAATTAATACTTGACAAGAGTTTTTTTTCCTCAATTTTGAACTTATTTGCAAACTGTTTGTGCCTTATATGATAACTTTGGTAAAAATTGCAATTTACTCAAATGAGGGGTTTATGTGCAAATTATCACCTCTAGATAGTCTCTTCTCTCTCTTAGTATCAACTAGAGGCATGAGAAATAAGGCAGTTCCTTGATTGAATCTTGGTTGAATGATAACACTCTTTGTGGTGAAAGAACCAAAGAAGTGTTGAGTGTTTTGAACCCTAGATGAGGTTGTATCGAGTTTTAAAGTGTATATGGGAGTGCCTATCGGCTTGGAAGCCATAGCGGAGGTTCCATATTGGTTTGTTAACCTTTTAAGGTGTTCATGATGGGCTAAGAACCTCAAGTAGGTGAAGCATATTAATTTGGATGATCCTTGCAAAAGTAATATTGGTTTGCATATAAAGTAAGATTGGGTTGCAATATTTTGATAAGCAAGATACCCAAATGGCCGATATCTTATGTATGGATTATCCTAAATATTTTTTCATGGAAAGATTATTATGGATGCATGAAGTTACCATGCATGGACACGTGCCACTTAAGAGCACATGGTGATGACACCTTATACACACTCTCTTTCATAAACCTCAACTATATATACCTCTCTTTTCACCTCCTAGTAAAACTTTCCACTCCCTTACCATCTCTTGCTTGGAGGACGGCCCTAGGAGCTCAAGGAATCTTGCCTAAGGCGAAGACATGATCATCTTAAACCTTAGAAAGACTATGTTTCTTGTATCATGATTCTTTCATTCGCTTCTTTCTTCACCATATTCCTAAATATGATATCTTCTTTCATAGAGAAGTGTTGTGATCAAGTCTTGGACTTTTAATAAGTCATCTTCAATCTTGGGAACATGGAGCTTTGGAGATTGAATCTCTTGAGTTGATTTTGAGGCAGTTTATATAACTTGAACCCAATTTTTTTATTATTCACCTTCTATCATGCAATACTTGGTGATTCTTTTTCCTACTTTGACTTTTCTTGTTTGAATGATGGTTCTATGAGCTTTATTGGATATATGGGGTTGTTTTCCATAAACTAGAGTAGTAATGGATGAAAAGTTGGAGTTTGAAGATGATGAAACTGATATGCATAAACTGATATTGGCTTGTGGGAAACCTTAACCCGACATAAGGGTATAAGTATGGAAATCAATACACATGAAATCCAAACCTTTTGGGTTGATTTCTTAAGTAGGAATACTATTCTTTCAACTGTTTAACCTTTCACCTAAATTATAAGAATATGGCAGGCCGATATCTATGAAATATCCAATTCGACACATACATATTTGCACCATAACATGGATGGATGGTATGACTTGTGATGCTCTAAATGATGTGTTGTCGTTAGGTAGATATGTTAGATGCTCTAAAAATGATATTCCTTAAAGGCACTAGCTTGTTATGACCAAGAGATGACTAGTGAAGAGGGAATATTAATCTATGATGCCTTAGTTGAGTGTGGAAGCTGACATGGTCAATCCTAACCCTAATCTGATACACTCACAATCTGATATTCCTTTAGCCCAACCCATGTGTGATGGGTGTCACCCTTAGCCTGACATACTTTATGGAAGTATGGTTAATACATTCTTAGAAGCCTTGGCCGAAACACCAAGTAGTGTTCAGGCTGATAGGTGCAAGAACTAAGTTATTGAATGAGGGATCACCCAATACAAAGAAAACCCTAGAGGTTGGTACTCTATATCGGACAATGGCTGATACACAAAGGAATAGCTAGGTCGATACCCTAGGTGATGGTATGGTCGTTACCCTAGTTCATGATGTGGTCGACACAATAGTGGATAGAATGGCAAATACCATAATTTATGATGTGGTTGACACACTAGTGGATAGAACAGCCAATACCATAATTCATGATGTGCCTTATACACTGGTTAATGGTGTGGATGATACCCTAAGTGGATGGTGAGGCCAATACCCTTGTTGATGGTGAGGTCGATACATATGTTGATGATGTGGTCGATACATAATATGATAGTATGGCCGACACATAAAAATACTCTATGATCGATATACCTCAAGCACCATATAGACGATACTACTCTAAGCATCTCTAAACTGATAGCATTTGATATGCCTTGGCTGACACAAGTAGATGTGTCTTATCTAACACAAGTATATGTGACTAGGCCGAAACAAGTGGATGTGTCTAGGCTGATACAAATATTGAAATGAAGGTTGATACACCTTGATGAGTGAAGGCCGATACACCGTGATGAGTGTAGGCCGATACACCTTGAATACAAACCATGAATGCATAATGAATGAAATGAGATGAATACACTTTAATAAGTGTAGGTTGATAACCCTAAATGAGGTTAAATCAATGTAATAAGTATGTTGAAGTCAATATCCTAGTAAGGATGAGAGAGAAACTTGTACTACTTACATGAGAAAGGTAATACTTCATGATAATCAGTTGTTGATATTTGATAAAGTATGGTTGAACATTTATGGAAGTTATATAGCCCTTATAAAGGGAATAAGGGTTGGATTGATAAATAAGTACTTAAAAATCCTAAATTAGTAAGGAAAACCCTAACCCTAATTATGAGAGGGTTGCAATTTGAATGATCCTCTTTATGGCATGGACATGAAATTTATTTGATATTGCATTTGCTATGAAATCCTAACCATGCAGGTGTTGTGAAATGATGAACATGGCCAAGTATGAGCTATGATGATTTAGCATAATACATATTATATAAAGCCTTGTGATCCATGTGATATACTTGTACAACAAGTATGATTTGTGTATGGGTCTGATGACCTAAAAAGATGATTGTTGCATAATGAGAGGTGACACTATTCAATAATGATTTGAGGGTTTGATACCCAAACACATGATCATGATAATGATAATGTTGAAGGGATGATATTCCCAATAAAGTGTTCAGGGGACTCAGATCCCAGGATAAGTGTAACAAGATATGTTCCAATTGATACAAGATTTCTTGAAAGATATGTTACACCTTTTTATGTAGCACTTATATATAGTTCATGTTTGTAACTTGATTAATGCTAAAATATGTTGCAATGCACTTAATCTATCAAGTGTACTAAAAATGTAGTTGCCTTGGACATATATCCATTCAGTATCAAGATTTATTGAATGGTGAAGTGAGTTTCACTTGGAATGCATAATGCTAAATATGCAAGGTGCAAGTTGAAATATCTCCTTGTATCCTTAACTAACATGATTGGCTATGGGCCATACCCTAAAAATTAGGATTGATGTCGGGTCATACCCTAACAAGAGTGTGTTTGTACTGTGACTCAATAAACAATCAGGATTGGTTACAGACCATGCCCTGATATAATCAAGATTGATTATGGGTCATACCCTGATAAGAGAACCTTCTACATGTTGTATCCCTAATAGTGAAGAGCCTCTATACACCGGGGTAGCTATAATGCATATTGACTCATAATGTGACTTCCAACAATCACAAACTAACTGATAAAGGAGAGGTCATGGATTCTGGCTCTTCCATAGACCTATACGACACTGATATTTACTTTCTAGTGGTCATTTGGAGATGGAAGGTATATTCCCATATCTGCAGGGCATAATAAGATGGTACGTTTAAAGATGTAATCACTCGTGTAATGTATTTGTTTAAGGTTCAAATACAGAAACATTGGTTGAAGCCTTGCTTTATTTTTATACTATTTAGTTTATAATAGTTATGCAGGTTCTTCAGATTCCTTTTTAAAAGTGATTTAATGACCTATTGATTAGATACTGATTATTGAACTATTGATATGTTGAGACTTCTCTACTCTGCATATAATTAGCAGTTATACTTGTTTAATTCAATATATGTTTCTTCTGTTCTCATTCATAAAAGTTTAACTATAATAATATTGTTGGCAGAGAGTTATATCTCTTGCTGGGACTTGTTGTCCCACCCCGTGGGTTCCACAACTTTTTAGGTGGATGTGCACGAGGAGGTAGAGATCGTTAGCAGGGAGTAGGTAGCAACAAAAAGGATAGTAGTAAGAACTCAGGTTGAATGTGATGTTATGTGTCTTGTAGATATAGAGTCCTATGTGTCGTCCTTGTACTCTCAGGTCCTTTGGGAGATAGTGTGTAAATAGTTTTATAATCGATCAGAGATTTTGGCTAGTACGTCTGAATGCATAATGTTGCTTTGCATATCATTGGAAGGTGATGGAACAATATATATATAAATAGAACCATGGTGTTTATATGGTTTGGATATTTCTGAAAAGAGCTTCCTAGTATTAGATCTCTTGGCAAAAAAGTTTTAATTTTTAGTGATTTTTAGTAATCCATTGTTAATGATTATTTCCTCATAATTTTGTGTGATTATGTTGTCAGTGGGATAACAGTCGTCACAATTTCTTTTGGGAACCATAGAAAACAATAAGATAATTTACCTAGTCAAATGAGTTAAAATTTATGCCCCAAAAATTCAAAATGGATGGGCTATTATTAATATCAAATTGTATTGTCACTACCTCATCCATATGATTATTGCCTCCCTATGTTTCAAATAAAATATCATGTGGAAAGATTTTATTAATGATAAATACTATAATAACAAAAATCCTTGTGATAAAACACAAACTCTTCATGTCACTCCACTCTAGATATACCTAAGAAAAACTCTATACACCATTCAACACAATATCATCACCCACCGTACTCTTCTATAAAACATCAAACTTTGGTCTGACCTTTGGTTTGAAGGAAGATGTGTTAATAATATGCTTATGAACATTAATATATCAGATCTATGAAAAACATCAATAGTGATAGAACCATCCGTCTCATTGACTCAAATGATCAAACCATTTTAAAATATTTATCTACAATCATTTTTCTAGTGCTAATATTGAAAGCACAACCAACCAACTAGAAACAAATATCTCCAACAATATCAATTGGTAATGCAGTAAAAACTACAGATTGGAAAAATCATACTAACATTTGATCATTTTATAAACTAAATCAGAACATAAGACTATTTATAAATCACTTATCCCAAAAGTAAAAATCCTAATTTGACTTATAGGACATCATAATTTTTTTACTAGTGTCATTATCACAAGAAGGGGCTTTATAGGAACATCTATCTATCTACTTTGTAGTTCCTTAGAAGAGTAACACTTGTTATTCCTTTGACCCTTCATCAAATCTCTATGGAAGACCTCTTTAATCAACAACCAAATCCAAAAGAACTTAAAAAACAAGAACCATACCAAATTATCCAACCAAAACCACACATTCTTTTTATAATATCCAAAGATTTTTGTTGTCACCCTACTATGGATAATTCGAATACAAATAAATTATGGAAAACTTGAAAAATAAAAGTTAGCATATGGGATAATCTTTAAGGAAGTTCATATATTATACAATAGCATCCATTCATCATGTAGTTGTCAGAGAAGAAAAAACAACACATGTGATGTGCTTAAGAGAGAATGAGGATTGACAAAAAACTTCTCCAGCAATCAAATTTTCAAAGAATAAAATGAATGCAAATTATTAAATCTATTCTATCTTTATACAAGATACATACTAGGCTTGTCATGGGGTGTCTCCCCCTTAGTTTAAAAAATATTTTAGTGAACTTATCAGTGTCTCTTGTAATACAGTACTTCCGATATCTTATCACCAAGGATGTTATCTTTCTCTTGTCTTAGCATTTTTACTTTCTTATCTGAATATGTTGTTCGAATGAAGTATTTCAAAGAATTTGACTTTTATCAAAAAAACATACTCAATTTCTTTAGGAAAGGTTCATTTAAAAGATCATCAGGAGAAAACTGCTTTAATAACACATTAACACTCTGAAACATGACGAATTGCCATTACATGTGTATTTCAGGGATTGCTATGCTTGAATGTGTATATTAATATGAAATTTCCTGCAAGGACCCTTTGACCAAAAAACAAATATCTCACATATGTCACCAATTTACATAACTTTCCTTATATTATAGTGAATTTATCAAGGCATGCTCTAGTCAGTCAAAATAAGTTGTTAAAATAGAACCTAACACTATTCCCTACCACCTTTATTCTATATTACAGTTAATACAAGTTTCTTGAGTATCAACTGTAACTTCTATTGTATTTTTTAATAAAAAATTATTAATATTCGAGTGATGTAATAGGAGTTGCACATTTTTTCATGTGGTGACTTGTCACCACGTGTTTAGTCCCGTAATTATTCTATTTCGGTAGGTCTAATGTGACCTTTCCCAAGATGGGTTCTTTGAATTAAAAAATGATGAATATGTCGGTAGTCACTTTCTTCTTCATGCACATGTGATCAAGTATGTTATTTCTCCAGTTAAAACAATTATATAACAGTAGAAGATAACCGATAAAACGTGGAAGCAAGAGAAGGCAAGTACAGGTGCAAAGAGAGTTGTCAAGAGCATATAATACACAGGTGCAAAGAGCATACTAAACAAATGCAAATAGCTGTGTAGTCACCTATATTTATTTAAAGGATATATCATATTAGAGGGCTGTACACATAAAAGAAGGAAAAAATAGTCATACGTTATGGATGAAGGAAAGGAAAAGAATGAGAAAAGAAGTCTAATGAATATGAAAAAATGGTTGTATTGAAAAATAATCGAAAAATAATATAATTTGATAACTCGAAGAGCAGGCATATCACCTTGCTTTATTCATAGGGAATCAAATATAAGGTATTGAAGTTCTTAGGATGAATATATGATGAATGATGACAATCAAATTCACACTTCGGTTGGCGCTAATATTTAAAATTGTGTACTAAAATTCACACACACACATATATATAATAGTTTATATTTAGCCTATTTAAAATTTTATCTATTATGTCATGAAGTATTCATTAATCATTATAATATATTTAACTAATACCTATTCGTACTGCATAAAATATTCTAACCTCCCACATTTTTCTTTGTTGTCCTCTTTGTTTGGCTAAAATCGGCAATGATGAATACGCTTTTAAATCATTGATTATCAGATTCCATTTCGCATCACATCCTTATGCCTGATGATATTGTGTTTAATTGTAAATGTTGGACACATAATAAGCTCTTGTGTGGCTCTCCTCGAGAAAAAAAACCCTTTATAACAATAGTATATTAGCTTATTTTGTCATTGGTTGTATTTGGAGTGAGCACAATAAAATATTTAATGACAATTCATTCCTGAATATGATGCAGATCTGCTCATATATGTCTTACTTGTATTTATTGTTTTCATATACTTTTAGTTGATGTAGCCTGTGACCATAAATACATAGACATTGGTTGCCCCAGGGTCTACTTGACTGTTGATGATGTATCTTGTGCCAACAAAGAAGCTCTTTCCCTTGAAATATAACTAAATGTTTCTAAATATGAAGCATGGAGAAGATTCCACTACACTGATGTAAATTATCTTCTTTTTTTAATCCATTTTTTATTTCATCTTCTTGTAGTCCATCTAAAGGTGATTCACCCCCATTTTATCATTTCAATCTTTTGATCTATTAGGGTGGTCATGCATCGACCACTTATCAGTTGGTTTGGTACTTTTTACACAATCTAATCAACTTTTGTACTTCCTAATAGTTTTCATGCATGTGATCATTGCCTTTTTACATATGAATGATATGAAATTTTTATAAAAAATTCTAAATCACTTTCAAGAAGACCACATAATACATGAATATGTATTTTTATAATTTCTCATTGTCTTTGATAAGCCAATCAGTTTAAGCATCTACATAGTTTTGCAACATTTTATATCTTCTAATTTTGAACAATTTATTGAAAATATAGATTAAGTACCCAGTTTCTTCTTCGTTCTTAGTGGAGTATATATTTTTAATTTTATACAATTTCATGAATATTATATATTATATTAGAATTTATCACATAAATATTCATATTATATTTCTATTCTGTTTTTTTACTACCAGAAAGAAATCTCATTAGATCATGAATGCTTACTAGGAACTATAAAAAAAATGTACCAATTCTAACACACTTTGAAATAAAATTCCTTACAATACCTAGTCACTTGTATTTTCAATTCATTTCCCTTTATCATAATCATTGATAAGCCCAAAAGTGTAGAGTGTTGAGAGTTCAGAATGATTTGATTTCTTCTAATTTCATAGTTTTCTCGAAAAGAATATTAAGTATATTATTGTTTCTTAATTCATGGCATTTGATTAGTATCTCAATTTATGTACCTTCATCAAATGTCACATTGTTTTATCATGCACCTAAATGAATAAGGACCTATTCAATGATATTATACAAATAATATTTTATAACCAATAATTATGGACTCAACTTATTTGAAATTTCAGTTTATTTTAACTATTCAAAATATGTTTTCTCTATGGTTTTGTACCCATATGTCCCGTGTATTACACATAACTAAAAAAACTTACAACAAATTTTTTACCATTCCCTCATTTCTTGCTAAGATAAACTCACACATTTTAAATAGCTTCATAGAATGTGTGTACAATATTCTAGAATTGCATGTCCAACTCTCTTCATTTTAGTATTATTACTAGTATATTAAATCATGTCAAAAGTCACTTTAGTCTTGATGATTAAATGTCTTGTAAAATTATCAATTTCTTGGAGATAGAATAACTTCCAATTTCTTAATTAAATATTTTTTTTGTAATATTTTCAATTATTAGTTATAGATAATTTGTGCACCTTAAGGATAACTAGTAACATCTATTGGTAACACTACTCTAAAAAATAGCCAACAAGGATATTAGATCCTCAAATATACTATGTAGCATCCCATTATTTTGATGCCTCAAATAGAATTATCTCAAAAGGAATGATGGAACTACCCATATCAATATAGTGTACCTCAAGATTAGGGAACCTTTCAATAGGTCCTCCTTAGTTAAGTGTACTCAAGCAAGAGTACTACTAAGATGGGTGGCTTGTCTGAAATTTGAAACCAAGTTGTGCATAAATGAGGACAAGGCATGCAACTGAGTCTAGAATGGGTCTATCATATGTGTCATCATTCCTAAAACTCTACAAAGCAAGGGTTGTGCGCCCAATCATTACAAATAGTATTAGCACTAGAACTTCTATAAATGTTTTGGGTCTCACATGTGAATTAGACAACCTAATTGTGTATCGTACATGCCAGACATAAGGAAAGGGATGTCTAAAATAGGTGAGAAAAATCAACCCTTGCGATGGTATGCATAAATGGGAGTTGGTGTATGTTATCAATTCTTGGTCTATACTGAAATTGAAAAGAGATTACAAGTACATATACTTGAGACTTGATGAGGATTTCAAGAGCCTATCTAGTGATGAGTGTAACATCCCATAATTTGGGACCTTAGAAAAATAAATTGTACTTGGCCTATAATAGTACTAGGATCAATGACCTATCAGGAAGTTTGTTTGTGGGATGTATTCTCAAAACCCTACTAGAACCTAAAATTGTGGTCTCAGGTGTTACAAAATACTTATTTATTTTCTCTACTATTTGATATAAACAATGACAATTTTTTTACTATGTTTTTTGTCTATTGTGGACATAACTTTTACTATATATAAGAACTTACATGTAACATATGTATTGAATACGATACAATTGAAATAAATAACGTGTTTCCTCTTCAATGGTTAAATTAACTGTCTCAGGGATGATCAAGGTACATAAGTAAAAAAAATCTTCATTGATTTGACAGACCATTTTCTTAATAAAACATTCCTTTACAAATTTGGAGTATTGTGCTTCAACACCTAATATGGGGTGAACATCTTGTTGATCTTCAATTAATAATCAACTCTACATACCCTTGAGATGTAGTTCGGGGTTTAACATCCCCTTCTTCTTCATGTTGGGGTTCAACATTATCTTCAACTTCATTTCATAGAGGATGGTGAAAGATCTAGAGGGGGTGAATATAGCTTTTAGTAATTTAAAATTTAATTAAAATCTTAAAGCAAAGAAGGAGGAGGAAACAAGGAAGACACTTCAATTTAGAGTGGTTCTAACATTTGAATCAAAGGTTTTTAGTCCGATACCCAATTATTTTTCAATTGGGATTTTGAAAGTGATGTATTTTATTTACCTTGCAAGGATGTTACAATAAAATACAATCACCTACCACTCGAAGTAGCCCTCACCTTAAAGTAGCATCAACCTCCTTGAAGCAACCTTCTTGAGGTAACCTCAAGCAACCTTGGAGCACCCTTCACCACCTTGAAGTAGCTCCACCACCTTGAGATAGCCTTCACCTAGAAGTATCTCCAATCTCCTTAGAAGAAACCTTCTTGAAGTAACCTCAGGAAACCTTGGAGCAACCTTCACTTCCTTTAAGTAGCTCCACCTCCTTGAGATAGCCTTCACCTAGAAGTAGCTACCACCTCCTTTGAAGCAACCTTCTTGAAGTAACGTCAAGCATACCTTGGAGTAGCCTTCACTTTGTTGAAGTAGCACCGAGAAACTGCTTTTCAACAACCTCCAACCCTAGTAGTAGTCAAGGAGAACAAAGTACAATATAAAAGAAATAGATTGGAATAAAGAAAATACTTAACTAATGAAGTACAACGCTTTGATCCTATATCAAGTGTTTAGATCTTCTATCCACTTAAGATGGACGTAGCTATATGTGGTGGCTAGGAGATTGTAGCTATAGGACAACTTTAGAGAACAAGGAAGAAGATAGCAAGTGAATCTCAGCTTTGTTGCTCTCAAAAATAGATGTTCAAGTGTAGCTTGTGTATTGTGTATGCAAGTGATGATTCAGGTGTCCTAAGGCCTCTCCTATTTATAGGAATGGTTTATAATTGTTTATAGATGTTTTAGGGAGTGTTTAGAGTGTTTGTAGTGCTTAAATAGCCGTTAGGTAGAAAGTAGTTGGGTTGCAACGGCTAAAATGTTCATTAAATGTGATGTTTGTAGAACTTTCCTCGGCTGATAATATTTTTGACTGGATGACTCTTGATTCACAATATTGTCGACCGGATGACTATTTGGTTCAGCTCACTCTAACGGTATATGTCTGTCTTTCTTTTGTTTAAACCTATTACAATGGCCATATCTCGATCAAAAATATTGTGGACCAAAATTGACTCAGAACTAAAGATTTGTAAAGTTATTTATTAGTTGTCTGAGTCTTCAACCGAGTGATTCTTGGTAGACAATTTTTTTGAATGAGAAGGAATATTTGCAAGGATTTGCAATGTATGTGAGGTCTAATTGATGACTCATATGAAACCTATCAACCCTTAAGTCTTCATGTGAGTGTAAGATAGGGTTTTGGGTGGATATGGTAGATCTAACACTTGATTTACTTGATATCTAAGTACTTGTACATTATATACGTGTACAAGTATTACATTGAGTACAACCATGAAATATTAAACATTTAAAATCATTGATCTTCAACTATTCACTTAGTACGATCTCCTCATTTTCTTGAACCCTGAAATACTCAAATAGCATGTTAGACCCACAAGAACGAAATGTTTGTCATCATCAAAACAAAGGATGTGGTAATGTACAATTTAGCCAACAATCTTCCCCTTTTGAAGATGACAAATATTCCTAAAATATTAGAAAAATATTTCAAATGAAATGAGTTTCATACCTATCACATACCTGAGATGAATAAGTTCTTTTGATCCCATAAAATGTGTGCTAATATACCTAAAATAATATGGAACATGATATCCATCTCTTAAAGCAATTTAGCACCAATTAATGTCAAGCCAAGAGATCATGAAAATCATGAGAATGTTTTAATGTTTTACTTTATTTTCTTTTTTTTATTTCTCCCCCTTTTCCATTTCAAAAAGATAATCATATGTGTAAGTCAATAAGACTCCCCCTTAATTGATTACACCCCCTTAATTATTTACTTAGAAAAGACTATCAAATTTAGCCACAATTGAAAAACCAATATTGATTTTTCATCCATTTGCAAGGGATGTTAAGCCTTGAAATGATACGGGATTCCTTTAGGCTCATGGTGGGATCAACAAATGTATTTTTATATTAATTTCTCAACCATTTACAAGGGATGTTAAGCCCTGAAATGATATGATATTCCTTTAGGTTCATAGTGGAATCAATAAATGTATCTCTAACCAAATATAAGCGATGTTAAGACCAAATTGGTGTAGAGAATCCAATTGAGAGCAAGATAAAAAATATATACACATTATATCCAAGAATTTTTGTGAGATCCCCCTTAATCTCATAACAAAAAGTGATCTTAAGAATACTAAGGTATTTCAAATCATAACCAGCTTTAAACTCAGTTGATTAAGTAAGACTATGAGTCAATTTTTTTATGCAATCTTGTTTCTTGCATTATTTTTAAAAATTTCTCTCATTCTAAGTATTTAACATGTGAGCAAATAACATATTTAATATACAAATGCTTGGTGCAAGTGAATGATTTGATTTACAAATAAGAATTTTTTCTCAGTCTTATTTTATATCGACCATGACTTTGACCGGGGCATCCCTCAGTCAAACTCCTTGTTGGCCAAGAGGCAATTATGTAGAATTTTCAAATCTACAGCTTATCTAGTATAATCACGATATATCATTTTCTTCTATATTAGCATAATCAACTTTCTTTATGTATACTTAATCATATTTCAAGTCATGTATTTAAGCAACGTATATATCTTCTCTTATTATTCTATTTAGGAAATGATTGTTACATCCATTTGAAGAGTATGATGTCTTTATGAGTGGCTAGAGTTAAATGAACTCAAGTCTTAGCCATTAATATATCAGAATCTATTTATTCTCATTACATCCTAACTTTATTTCATCATGCCCATATAGGTCCAATGAATGTTTTTGCCTTTAGGTCGAGGAAATGAAATTTGTATTCATTGTTCTTTGTAATATCATATAGCAATTGTCTAGTAATCAACTCTTTTAGGATATGACTAAGTCTTGTTGTGTATAATCATCATTAATGTGGACTTATAAATCCTATATGATTTGCTAGATGTTGAATATTTTGGGATAAAGTCCTTTTGTGACTTAGGATCAAATTTGTCTTTACAATCTTTTGTTAAAGATCGAATTCACATAGAGACAAATACATTTTTGTGAATGATATCTAGTGAGCAAAGTTTTAGTTTTGAAAAGAAATCTTACCTTTTCTTGCTTAGAATACACAAATTTCAGTTTTATCACAAAAATTTAGGTAATGGATATATTCTAAGCAAGTTTCTTCTATGAATAATCTTTTATGCCATAAACAATTCATTACTTTCAAATAGTATCCATATAGTTAAGAGGTTTACAATCATTTTTCATTTTGATATTTTCATATAAATCATAAGCATTGCCATAGTACTTATGATGTAGTTCTTTTAAAAATAGGACATTTAAAAATTTGTACAAACATTACCTATGACAATAGTTTTACCTTTGAAATTTTACCTTTTCTTCAAGTGTTTAAAAGTCTTCCTTGTCTTAATACTTGTACATCATCCAAACCTACAAAGTAGAAAAGTTTTGGTATTGTCTAGTGGTTCTTTTGGTTATGAATGATTTTCATTATTTTGAGTATAAATGAATCAAAACGAAAAGCATTTTATAACCAACAACTATTGACTTCAAGTAAATGATTTCAATAACAACAATTTCTGACAGATTTATTCTTGGTCGAATTTGTTTTTCGATCGACAAGCACCTCGGTCGAGAGCTTTATCGACCGAGTATTATTCTGCAAGTTTTTCAGCATATGTAGGATGAGCTAAGATAGTTCTTTTTCAACTAGTTTTGATTTGAGTAACACAATTAAACGATCAAATACTCAAAGATATACAGTTAGAGCTAATTTTAGTTGATATAAGACATTATGAATGTCAAAATTAGATTATGGTGTGGTGAGGTGAGGTCGAGGAGGATGTAGATGAGGTGCGGGGGTGACACCCTAACAGCGGTGGTGAAGTTGGGAGAGGAAGCGAGCCAGAGTCGAATATGAATCCTCCAATTGGCTCAAGGGAGGCTAACAGAGTGATTTTTCCCTCATCTTCTCAGAAGCTCGCAGATCCTTAGGGGAAGTCACCTGCTACCAATCGCTCCCCTTCCCCTTCTCCCTCAACACCTCTGCTAGAGAGGAGCGACGATGTCCCTTCACCTCCGCCCGATCCTGACTGGATTCAATCCAGTAGGTTGGGGAGAGTGTGCGATGGAATCCCTATTCTCAAGTATGTGGAGCCAATCCTCAAGGAAGGTAAGAAGATCTTCTCATTCTCATGCCAGAAGGATCCTGCTCCTAGTTGGAAAGAGTTCGTATCACTCTGATGCACTGGGAGGAAGCCTTTCAAAGGTCAAGTTCAGGGATGGATAAAGCAAAGATGGAGGCCAAGTGGTGGTTCCAGATCGTGGTGGAAGAGCTCGAGGGATTCGTCATCAAACTCCCGACCGAGACTAAAACAAAGAGAATCTTGAATGAAGCCCCATGGATGTTGGATGACGCCCTAGTCATCGTGCATCTGTGGGAACTCATCGAGCCCCTTCAGCCCTTGTCGTTCAACAAATGCCCAGGATGGACAAAGATCGCCAACCCAGGTGTCCCCTGGATGATGGATCGTTTGGAAGGCACATCAAGCCTCCTTGGGTGCCCGATTGACTTCGATGAGTCTGTGTTGTCAGCCAACTGGCTCAAAGACATCGTGGTGAGTGTGGATCTTGAATCCAACACTGGTTTTCCCAAGGAAGTCTCGATCGAGGTCGACGAGGTCCCTAAGAAGCTCGATGTTGAATTCGTCTCCAAGCCTATTTATTCTCCAGATGCAAATACTTTGGGCATATGTTTACTTCTTTCCCCCTAGAGCCCAGGCGGAAGGTGCTTGGCAGCGACCTGCAAATCTGCTCAGGGAAACCAGGATGCTCTCAACCTGTTCGACACAATGCTGATCATCCGGGTAGTTCCGTCGATAATTCAGAGAAGCTAAGTAAATGTCAGGTGCCACTCGAGGAGTCGGATATGCATTGTGATCCAGTCTGCTCTCCAGCACCCGGATTAGACTTAGAATGGGAGCTTAACCTCTCTAATCTAAACCTAAGTCCACAAAGCAATAGGATCCTTCAGTTATCAGACATCTTGCTTGAATTCTGCAAGGCATGTGAACCAACGCCAGACGTTGAATCCACAAGCTCATATGAACCAGACCCAGAGTTTCTTGAGTTCAAACTCAGTGAGAGTCCAAAGTTAAGGAAGAAAAAGAAGAAGATAAGAAGGGTCAGAAATGATGAGAGACCATGGATCGATGACTCTGCCTAATCCTCCTTGGCTTCCTCTTTATTGTTTCTTTGTCAATCTGGTGCAGTTAGTTGCCTTGATGATGTCCAATGTTTTGTCCTAGAATAAAAGGCTGCCTTATACCTCCTTGATGATGATAGTTGTCTCTACTTGCTCTCCGCTACAACTTCAGAGAGTGGGTTAATGCTAGTTGGTTAGATTGGGTGTGGTTGACTGCTAATATTCTACGGGTGGAAGAGTCACCTATTTTTCCTATTTCTGAAATTCAGCTCATCTATGAAGGCAAATGATCCTTTCTTGACAACTATCTTCTAAGCCAAGGTTGTGAAGATTTCTATTCCCTGAGGTAATGTTAGTTTGAGAACCGACTACTGAAGACTGAATGCAATCCAATCAGAAGTGCATGTGATGTTTTGATGGCGCCTGGAGCTCCCCTCATGGAAGCATTTATATTTCAGGTATGTGGTTTTAACGCAAATGTCTTCTTATCGAGGTTTGGGTGTTTTGATATATGTCATCTGTAACTCTGCTTGGTTTGTGTTTGGTCTTCTTGATCCTCCTACTCCTGGATCTGAGTGGAAATGGTGCAACCGTTCATGGTTTACTTCCGTTTTCCAGTTTTTTTTGTGAGCTTGTCTAGGGGTTCTGTCCTTCATGTACATGTAACCCAAAGTTTTTGGTTTTTATATAGCAACATATTTTTATCTGACCAAAAAAAAATTAGATTATGGTTATATCTCAACTAAGTGTCCAATATTTCTAAGTTGGAGGTTTTGGAAACCAAAACAAGTCAATATCCATCCTTTTCTTGTATGGACAAGAGAATGAATAGTACCCAAAATGTTGACAATAGTGACAACAAATAAAATCAATTTCATTTCTCTTCTTGGCTTTTTGATAATGTGCTAGATTGTCTTTTGGCACATACAAGATCTTAGATATGGGTTTTTGTGTTTTTCTAGTTCTAGGATTTTGGAAAGATTTCTCTCTAGGTACATCGCCTAGACCTCTTCTTTCGATTTCTCCAAAAGAGTTTTCCAAGATTTTATAAGGAATATTATTACTCTTTAAACTTAGTAATTTCATCAATTTTCTTTGCAATATCTAGTTTTTCTTGATCTAAACTTGAAAGAAAAAAATCTCTTTCTCTAAAGATGATATCATAATTTGAATGAGAACATAGAACATGTTAAATTTGATAAATATTCATCTTAGCAAGCAATTCAACCTTTTCTTGAAAAAGAAGATTATTGTTTGTTTCTAGAGCAAGCAACTTGATATTGTAATCAATAATAGATGATTTCAAAGCCTCTTTTTCAGACATAAGTCTTTCTTTTTCAAAGGTACGATCATTCAATTTAGCATACACACCATCATTAGTTTTTATAAGCTTCTTTAATTTCATTTTACTAGAAACATATTTATCATGTAGTTCTTCAATACTAATGACTATTTCTTTTTTGGATAAATAAAGAAGACTTACCATATTTTCTTCCTCATTAGTTGTTGTAATGAAACAACTTACCCTGTCTTCTTTAGTCATGAGACATTCTACTTCTTCTTCTTCACTCTGGCTATTGTTGCTTGAGTCATCCCAAGCTGCTTTGTAGGCCTTTTCTTTCTTCTTGAGAGAAGATTTCTTTCCCTTCTTGACATTACGACAATCATTTTTTAAATATACCTTCTTTTCACATTCAAAGAACCTAAGGGAAGAAGAGTAAGATACACTAAAGTTTCTATTAGATTTAAATCTTCTATATTTCTTACCATTTACAATGAGTGTATCCTCTTCACTCTCCTCGCCACTTGTCTAATAACTATCTTGAGTGAAAACTTGTGCTTTGGTTGAATCTTTAATGATATGTCCTTCTTTATTCACTTTTGAAGCTCCAACTCCAATCTTTGTTCTTCTTCAAGGGTGAGTTGTTGAGTCTCTAGATTGCCAATGAGTTGCTCCATCCTTATTGTGGTTCAATTGCCGTCACCTTTGGCTTGTATTTTGGAGGCAAGGATATAAGGATCTTGGACTCCTGGCCTTCCTAACTTATATACTTACCTAATGCACTCAATGTATGAATAATAGAGGAAAACCTTGCATACATTTCACTAATAGACTCATTAGGTTACATGTAGTATTGTTTAAACCTTTGTTTAAGCATGGTAATCTTCTTATTCTTAACTTCAATTGTACCGTCATGTGTAATTGAAAGTTTATGCCATATTTCATAAATAGTTTCACATGAGGATATCCTATTGAACTCACTAACGGTAACAAAACAATATAAAATGCTTACCACTTTTAAAGTCAATTGAAATTGCTTTACCATTTCAAGATTCTATGTTGCAAATTCTGTTCTAGGAAGCTCGTAGGGAAAGATACCATCCTCTAAAGGTCTAGGTTGATCCCTTTGAAGTAAAATTGTGTCCATCTTTTCCACTAAATATAGTTTCTTCCATCAAAAGGTGGTGTCCGACTCACATAAGTCACTTCAAGGTTGAGGTTGTATAGTACACCGTCCCACATTCAAGACCAGTTAAGGCTCCTTAAATGCCCGCTTTGATACCAGTTGAAAGATATAGAGGGGGTGAATTGAGATTTTGGTACTTTAAAATTTAATTTTTTATTTATTTCTAATTTTTCTTTGATATAATGAGGAAACTCTATCATTCCATCCATCAATTACAAAAATGCCCTAATAGAAGAATGGGTAGTAAATTGTGCCGCCAGTCCTTTCTGAATGGCGAAACCTATGGATCTAAAAAAATTATTGGACGTAGAAGGAGAAACCATAAGATTACTATTTATTATAGATATTATAAAATTTAATTAAAAACTTAAAGCAAAGAAATAAGAAGAAACAAAGAAGACACTTCAAATTAGAGTGGTTCCAACCTTTGAATCAAAGGTTGTCAGTCTACTATCCAATTGTTTCCAATTGGGATTTTGAAAGTGATTTATTTTATTTATCTCATAAGGATGTTACAACAACATACAATCACCTTCCACTTGAAGTAGCCTCGACTTCCATGAAGCAACCTTCTTGAAGTGACATCAAGCAACCTTGGAGCAGCCTTCACCACCTTAAAGTAGATCCACCACCTTGAGATAGACTTCACCTAGAAGTAGCTCCAACCTCCTTTTGAAGTAGCCTTCTTGACATAACCTCAAGCAACCTTAGAGAAGCCTTCACTTTCTTATAGTAGCTCCACCTCCTTGAGATAGCCTTCACCTCAAAGTAGCTCCAACCTCCTTTGAATCAGCGTACTTGAAATAACCTCAACCACACCTTGGAGTAGCCTTCACTTTGTTGAAGTAGCACCAAGAAACCTCTTTTCAACGGACTCCAACCCTAGGAGTATTCAATGACAACAAAGTACAATATAAAAGAGATAGTCTAGAAGAAAGAAAATACTTGACCAATGAAGTACAACACTTTGATACTATATCAAGTGTTTAGATCTCCTATCCACTTAAGATGGACATGGATATAAGTGGTGACTAGGAGATTGTAGCTATAGGACACAACTCTAGAGCACAAGAAAGAAGATAGCAAGTGAATCTCAACTTTCCTGCTCTAAACAATGGATGCTCAAATGTAGCTTGTGTAATGTATATGCAAGTGATAATTTGGGTGTCCAAAGGCGTCTCATATTTATAGGAATAGTTTACAAGTGTTTAGGAACGTTTTGGGGAGTGTCTAGAGTGTTTTTAGTTCTTAACTAGTTGTTAGGTAGAAAGTAGTTGGGTTGTAATGGCTAAAATGTTTGTTAAATGCAAAGTTTCCATAAATTTTCTATGGTCGACAATATTGTCGATCAGATGACTCTCGGTCCACAATATTGTCGACCAGATGACTGTCTGGTTCATCTCGCTCTAATGGATATATGTCTGTCTCTCTCTTGTTAAAACCTATTACAAGGGTCATATCTTGATCAACAATATTGTCAATCGAAATTGACTCAGAAGTAAATATTTGCAAAGTTATTTCTTGGTTGTTTGAGTCTTCGACTAAGTGATTCTTGGTCAACAATTTTGTTGACCAAGAAGGACTTTTTTCAAGGATTTGCAATGCATGTGAGGTCCTATTGATGACTCATATGCAGCCTATCAACCCTAAGTTGTCATGTGAGTGTAAGATAGGGTTTTTGGTGGATAGGGTAGATCTATCGCTTGATTTACATGATATCTAAGTACTTGTTCATTATATAGGTATACAAGTTTTATATTGAGTACAATCATTTAAATATTAAATATTTAAGTGCATTTATCTTCAACTATCCACTTAGTATGATCTCCTCATTTTCTTGAACCCTGAAATACTCAAAATAGCACGTTAGATCCACAAGAATGAAATGTTTGTCATCATCAAAACTAAGGGTATGCTAATGTCCAATTTAGCAAATAGATGGATGTCATTTGAATATAGATATTAGATTACAAAAAAGATCCTTCAGACTTATCATTAAGCTCCATATCTAGTTATTCAAATTCAACCCAATAAGCTATTGTGTATGCATCAATGCATGTGCATCAATTCTTTCAATGACCCTACCAAAATCATTAGTTTCCCCATGTACTCATCTACATGTACAACATGTATGTGTTTTTAGTGCCTCATTGTAAGGAGTGGGATCCAAGAGGGTATTCACTACCTTATTTCAAAAAAAAAGGAAATATCCCATATATCAACACCCCTATTTTTTCACAAAAGGGATGATAACCAATTTATTCAAAATGTATGTATCATGATACCAAATGTAGCACCAGAATACAAAACATCTAAATATAACAAAACTTGATATTGTCACTATACTTCACCATGTAGGATGATAACTATACTAAAGGATCAATAGAGGGTCATCTAACTACCTCGAGAAAGTCTCCTTAAACATTGTACTAAACTTGATGATGTCTAGGTTCAACTTGGTTAACTTCTCCTTGACCTACACCTAGGGTTGGAAGCATGCCCCAAAAAGAAGATAAGAAAAGATGCATCAACATAAATGTATTTATGAGCATATTAAATCAAGATTGAGCATCATAAGGAATAAAGGATGTCAAATAAACAAGGCTTCCAATAGAAAAGGAAAGGACTACCCAACAGGGTATCAAAAGAGTATGAATATCAAAATGAGTAAGATAACAATAAAAGATTGCTTTCATTTTCAACAATGTCACCATAATAATATCACAAAGAATAAAAAGATATGTGGTGAGTACAATACAGACTAGAATATACTAAAAAGTAGGGTAGGAACCCATATGTGTTCCATACCAAAGGGTAGGAACATTAAAATATCAATGCCAAACACATATAGTAATTTGTAGGGAAATAAAACCCAATACATGAGGACTAAAACCTCAGTGTACATAATATAATATATCATAGGAGGACTAAAACCTCAGTGTAGTGGTAGGGGAATAAAACCTAGTGCATATATGGTGTCACTACTTATAGTTATGACTAGTACATCATCCAAACAAATAGAAAAGGCAAGTTAAAGTATAGTCAAGCATGAATATGGTATGAGATCATCCAAAATATATCAATGGGGTCAAAGGATCCATAAATAAGCATTCAAACATTTCCACACTTAATTATTTCACTTGATCACAAAAGTCCACAACTTGAGAATTTGGAGTTCAGAAGGAATAAGATGAACAATATACATATTTGAACCCATCAAGAATATACAAAGGAATAAGATGATCACAAGATCATAATCAACATAGGATACTTTGTGCAAAATAAATGCAAAGAGGAGAAATATTGAGAAGGCTGCTAAGAGAGATAATTTGGGTTAACTTCTCAATAGAGAAAAATAAGAAATGCAGTCATACTTCGAGAAGTTCGTCAACTTGTCAAAGCCTAAATCTTAGATCCAAGGGCAGATGTCGAAGCTAGCAAAGCATAATTTATACACTACAAACATGATATTTTGATGATGTTCCATGCTTCTTTGGGAAAGAGGGCAACATGTTGGTAGGAAATGTTGCTTCGTGGTCATGGTGGAGGGGAACAATAGGCAAGGAAGAATAGAAGAGGAAATCATGAGAAAACTTTTGAATAGTAGTGACATAAATAGGATCCTAGATAGAGAAATGATGTGAGAGTTTTTATAGAAGCAAGAATAAGAGCCAAAGGTTGTCGTAACAGGTTTCCTTTTTCAAACATAAATTTTTGTGTAATAGAAAATCTTTAGGAAAATATAACCCAACTAAAGCATCAATGTTCTCTTATATACTAGTATTTTACTCCTTTGTTTTATATTCTTTTTGAGAAAACAAACATTAAATAAACAAAATAATTTCAATATGTAGTCTAATTATGATGTGTATAATATAAAGTTAAAATATCTTTCTTGTTTTGAAACTATTTAATAAGTCATTTAATTTATTTGTGTCATTTTAGCATCATCATCATAATTTATTTATGACAACTTAGAATTATCCAATTGGCGTGAATATCATAAATAAACTAACTAATACATGAAAAATCCAAATTTTACATTTCTTATTTTAAAATTATTTATTGGAAGATTTAATATATAAAGAGTTTTTTAGTATGACTTAAAAAAATAATCATAATGTATAGTGTGTTACTATATTTGGTTTTTATGATCCGTTGGACAACTTGACATGTGTTTACCATGCGTTATATGCATGTGAACGTATCGAAGTAATACATGCCTTTTTGAGGCTCGAGCCAAACATATGGAAATGTACTCCAGAAGGCTACTACTAATTATGATCTAATCAGCTAGGTTGATAAAATAGTTAAATTGGGTTGATTGAACATTAAAAAATGTAGAAACAAAACAAGTTTAAAGATTGAGTTACATAGATAAAAGGGAATTCCTCAGGACAACAGTTTCACCACAGATAACATTGCAATTAACTCCACACACTAATATCTATTACCCATATTCCTGATCAAAAAGCTTGTAGCAAGAACTACCCACTCCCGCAATGTAGTTCACTACCTATTCTATGCCAATCTCATTTATATAGTAATTGGTTGATTACTTAGGTGCTTTATGATTAATCTATGGGTTTCTCCCCTTGTTTATTCTCCGTCTTTCCCAAGGGGTGTAATAAACGGGTAAATCTATGATTTTCCAACCCTTAACCTCCCTATGAAATGATTGAGGGTCTGATAATCTATCTATGGTGTTCAAGAACAAGTAGAACAAGACAATTTCATAGAGTTATATCTAGAAAATAGAGATAACAATGATATTAATACATGGAAATCAATTACAATGCATATCCAGGCTACTCCCGAATCATAAGGAATCAAGGGATTTATCCCCACATGGTTTTCATTGATGAATACATGATAGAGAAAGAGAAAAGTGTGGGAAACATTAGAAAAACTAAAGCAACCCCTGGAGAATGGCTGATCAATATGATCCCCTATGTCATACGTGTAATGTGTTGTCTTTCGGCTTCAGATTCACCCTTCGGAGGCGCTCAGATCGTCCCGGGTGAAGCATTCAATTCCTTTCTCTTCTCTCCTCTCTCTCTGGTGTCGTGCAAGGGAAAACGACTGTTGAATTAGGTATGGTTGAACTCCCCTCAAGTCATAGGAATCACTTAAGGTCTGAAATAATGCCAGTCGTTGGATTAGAGTGCTATCTTCATATTGCTTGATCGAGCAGACTTGATAGTACCCAATCGAAAGTCGGTAGTACCGAGTATCTAGGGTAGCCATGATTCATCATAATGTCAGTACTATTGCCATGATTCATCATAATGTTAGTACTATCGACTTGTCTTGATAGCACCGAGTCTTTAGGTCACTCGAGCACTGCCTCCCTAATGCCATCTCGGTAGTACCGAGTCAGTGGACTCGGTAGAACTGAGTTTCCTTGATTCATTGTTGCACTTTAAGGATGTGGTTTCAATACTACCAACTTTAAGTGTCAGTAGTATCGAGTATAGGTGAATCTTCTAGTCTAGTACTGATGTGAAGTCTGTACCACTGACATTTGGTGTTGGTAGTACTGAGTCTGTGAAGCTCAATTGTACCTGAAATTGCACAAGAACGTGGATAAGTACTTGGGATGAATATTAAACCATTTTAAACTGTAAAAATCATATAATTTGATGCATTTAGATAGAACAAGAAATTGATAGCATTTCATGCATACTTAATCAATTAAATGACAAATAAACGCATAAATCAAGGAAAATATGCATGTCAAAATGACTAAAAAACCCATGCATCAAACTCCCCTAAGCTTAAATGTTGATCATCCTAGAGAAACACACTTTTGGATTTGTTTGATATAAGTCAACAAAAGGACATAACACGTGAACTCTTTTCTTAATTATTTCCACCAAACAATCCCTAAACCCTTCAATGATCACTGAATCGATAACTGCTATGAAGTGACCAAAAATTTCCATAGAAGATGTCCACCTTTTTATCAAAGAACACTATCAAGAAAGTAGTTAATATCATAATTATTCAGACATTCTCTTAGTGCATTATGTGATTCCCTATTCTAAATTGCTCGCTCCTAACTACCAACTAATTGGAAGAAAATCTCCTTATATGAATGGATGAGGAGATAAATTATTTGAGTGGCCTACAAATACGAGCAATTAATGACATGAAATGGGTGGCAAATGAAGAATCACAAGAACATCCAACATATTTATGAAAAAGTATGGTGACCTACAAGAGTGAAAAAATGTCATGCATGAATCCTAATTCCTAATGTCTTTTTTTATCAAATGATGCATGTGTAAAGCTATCACAAAAAAATGATACTGTTAAAAATAAACAAATGCATCATGTGGATTAATTCATCTCTTCAAGAAGACTTAAGGACATACTTTCTCCGTAAGAAATTTTGATATTACTTTTTTTCTTTCTAGCCCATAATTTTTTCTTATCTTCAGCATGATTGGGTTTATGCTCGGGATTTCAGTTCATACTTTTTCTTTCTTCCTTTTATTTGATGGGGAGGTATGTCCCTGCTTCAATCTTCATAAACAGAGACTACAGTCCACATGACAAAAAGAAATGAATGCTACGAAATGTATGTAATCTACATGAAACTTCTATACAACTAAGATGGTATGCACTGAAGTTGTTCATGCAAACAAATGCAACTTATTTTTTTTCTCAAATGCAAGCAAGAATAAGATAATCTATCATGTCATCTATTATGCCATTCCATGCAATCAAAAAAATAGTACTCATTCAATATGAGGTGGTGAGTCAAAATTGGATGGAAGAGATGGATGGAATCACATAACTAAGAGACAATGCCTTTCATAGGATTATGATATGTTGCTCTTTAATGACATGTGCATAGGGTAATCTTAAGGTTTCTTTCTTATATTTCCATTTAAGATCTCGTTAAAGGTTTGATCAGCTTAGGCTCACTAACATTGTCATTTCCAATTTATTTAGATGTTCATTCATATCATGTGTCCTAAATGTGACTTAACCAAACACTTTCTCAAGTGGTGTTGGTGAAATATTTTTGCAACTAAGCTATAAAGAGATGGCCATAACCATGCAAGGAAATCTATGAGTACAATCTATTCGATATGTGAAACCATGCATTTACTACTCCACAATTACACTAGATAGGTGTGAATCCTAAAATTGCATAAACCAAAATAAAAAATAAAACAACTAAGATAAAAATGCAATAAAAAGCTAAGATAGATGGCATTTCCAACATCCCCCCAACCTTTAATAAGACTATGTCCTCATAGTCAATGCTCACACTTAAGAGGTGGAACAATGGTACCATTTCTCAAAATGGATGAGGTGGTTGATGGGGCATGTTGAGGTCATGGGGAGGAAACATCCCTTGAAAAGATAGATCTGACTATGACATTTGTGGTGGTTGCGGGTACCCTCCAAAGTAATCCTGGTTCTAGCAATGGTCAAAGAATGGTTGTTGATATTGCTCCATTTGCTATAGGTGCATGTGGGTATTCTATTGGTTGGCCAAGAGAAGGCATTCATTCTCATATATTATCTGTTTATTTTGGTACATCCATTCGTCCTTGTATCTCCTACACACCAGCCAGCATAGGTGGATTTTATTGTTGTCCTGTCTGGATCTTGTGCAACATCCCATACATACCTACCATGTTGTATGTGTCATGCTCCTCCTGAGAAGGAATGGGGGGCATATGATGTCGAGGTAGCATAGGTGTAGGTCCTTTTGTGTAGGACCACTCTCTGGGTAATGGGGATGGTGGACTCCACCTCCTCAATGTCACCATCAGAGTTTCCATCATCACCTTGCTTCTCGTCATCATCATGAGCTGCTACAATGGGTCCATCATCTTCCTCTCCCACATCCATTGACCACTAAAGGTGCACTACTCCTCGCAGGTTGAAGATGGGGTCAGGGAGGCTACACTCCTGGAACCGTCCTCATTGTGTGCAGCTTGCATACACCATGTTATGGTGCAAACTAAGGAGGCTCGCCTTACAGAATTGCTAGAGATCCAATTTCTTCATTGATTCCATCGGCGTGAGGTTGGATTGGTCAAGGCAGATATGCAGTGCTATTGGGGTAATCACCCCCTCAAACACAATTGGCACTTTCCTTCGCACATTGCGCTGAACTGAGATCATATGGAGGAGAAGGAAGGACCCAATGTTGATAGTTTCTCCCTCCAATATCCTATAGAAAAAGTAGAGGTCCGTCCTTTGGACCTTCCCATGGCCTTGGGTAGAGCAAGTGAATATAGTGTTGGTGCAGAGGCAGTGAAAAATGTGAGCAAAGGGATGCTTGATGTCAGTGATAGAGTTGACATGCCAACTGATAAGAAAGCCTTCTAGCACCATAGTCAGCTTCTCCCATGCTAGGTCATAGTCAAAATATGAAGGAGTAGAGCATTCTAGGATGTGAGCCCAGTTGATTATGTGGTTGAACGACAGTAGAGTGATGGAGTATTTGGTGTTGAAGGGGCAGAAACTGACTTTGCCTTCCAACCATTCACCTCCTATTGTTGCTCGAGGGTGACAAGAACCTCCAGCAATTCTAAGAACTTTAGAATGAGTTCTGAGTAGGTCTTCTAGTTGCTAAAGAAAGGGTTATCCCCTCCATCAGCTGGCATTGACAAACCCACTGTTGGTTGTTGGTGAATCCTACTTGCTCAATCAAGGCAAGATATCCATATCACATTGGCACAATCATCCTTGTATGAAGCTCTTCATACACCTTCCTAACCTCTGGGGATGGATGTTGAATGTGTGTTGGTCTAGGGACCAACTCTCCTTGCTTCTATGATGTAGAAGGACCTCTCCTTGGTGCCATGATGATGATGTAAGATAGCGGATGGAGAAAGAGAGGCTCAGTGAAGATCGTCGATACCCGATGCAGCTTTGCTCTATGTTGTAGGAGTGGAGGAGGTAGTATGAAGAGAATGGATTAACCAACCTTCCTTATATAGATGTTTTAGGCAGAGTGGTACTACCGACTACTGCATCGGTAGTACCAAGTTGCAAACACAGATCCGTGGCTCGAATGTATCAACGGCTGACGTTTGATGATGTCCTGAGCACAGATTGCTCAGAGTCGGTAGTACCAAGTCCAAGTCGGTAGTACCGACTTGAGTTGCAGATCAATAATACTGACTGATTGATGAAGATTGTATATGTCATTGAATCAAGCATCCATAGATTTCTAACTTCATACGTCGGTACTACCGATTGTGTAGTCAGTGGTACCAAGTTGGCAATTCTTTCTCGGTATTTTCAAATTTTACATCTCAGTATTTTGAACCTGGGAGTGACAAAAAAGTCGATAGTACTGACTCAGATGTCAATACTACCGAGTGCATATCGTTAGGCACTCAAAAATCTTCAGAGTCTCGGTAGTATCGATTGTCTGAGTTGGTAGTACCGAGTCTATCTTTCTTTTGCGGATGACTCACTGATGTGAATTTGATACTACCAACTTGTAGACTCAGTAGTACTAACTCTATATGATTGGCACACTCCAACAAATGAGTCAAGGTACCTTTTTCCATGAAATAAAAATGAAAAGACAAATACAATGGTAAAGTGAACATGAATAAAGAGAATTGAAGGTTGGGGTTCCTCCCAACAAGCACCATTGTTTAACATCCTAGACTAGACGTTCTTAAGAGAAAGAATCTAATGGATTGCCATAATTTGCACTTGTTCTATTCTTGGCTCTACTTCCCACCAAAATAGTGCTTCAATCTCTGGCCATTAACAAGGAATGACCTAGTCCCATCTATAATCTTCACACCACCATGGGGAAAAACCTACTCAATCACGAATGGTCCACTCCATTTGGACCTCAAATTGCCCGGATGTAATTGAAGTCTAGAATTAAAGAAGAACCTTTTGTCCCAGGAGAAACACTATATTCAAGATATGCTTATAATTAATCTTCTTCATCCTCTCCTTATAAATTCTAGAACTTTCATAAGCATCAATCCTAAGCTTATCTAGTTCATTTATCTCTAATAACCTCTTTCTACCCACTTTATCTAGTCAAACATTTAGCTTTTTCAATGCCCATTTCACCCTATACTCAAGCTCCACAGGTAGATGGAAAGCATGTACATAAACCAACCTAAAAGGCATAGTTCCTATAGGTCATTTATAGGCCATCCTATATGCCCAAAGAGCATCATTAAGTACAAAACTCCAATTTATCCTATTAGTTGAGACTGTCATTTCCAAGATCTTCTTCACTACTCTATTGGACACCTCAACTTGACCTTGTGTCTGTGTGTGGTAGGGAGTACCCACTCAGTGTTTCACCCCATATTTACTCAATAAGGATCCAAATTGCATATTGGTGAAATGTGATCGACCATCATTAATAATCATTCAGGGGACACCAAATCTGAAGAAAATGTTATCTTTCACAAACTTGCACACAACTCGTGCATCATTGGTACGAGTCAGAATTGCATTCACCTACTTAGATACATAGTCAACTACAAGTAAAATGTAGAGATTAGAATTAGATGACATGACTAGGCCCATGAAATCAATGCTCCATAGATCAAATACTTCAACCTATTGAAACACATTTAGTAGCATTTCATGTCCCTTAGAAATATTACCTGTAGGTTGACATGGATCACAACGACAAAAAAAATTATGGCCATCTTTAAATAGCTTTGGCCATTAAAACCCACTCTCTAAGACTTTGGCTATAGTCCTAGAGCTCGCATGCTGCCCCCTGAAGGTAGAGAATGATAGTGTGATAAAATGCTCTCAACCTCACATGTAGGTACACACTTTCTCAAAATTCCATCCCTACATTGTTTAAGAATAATCGTGTCATCCCAGATATAAAATCTCAATCAAAGGAAAAATATGTCCTTTTCCTGGTATCCCTAATCAACAGGCATTTCCTTGCAGGCTAAATAATTAACAATATCAGCAAACCAGGGATCCATGGTCTTAATAGAAAAAAACAATCATCCAAGAAATCCTTAACAATAGGGATATCTACATCTTTTTTATTCACTCTTTCCAACTTAGATAGGTGATATGCTACCGCATTTCCACCCCTTCCTTATCCTTAATTTTTGTCAAATTCTTGTAAAAGTAAAACACACCTAATCAATCTAGGTTTTGCGTCTGTCTTTTATAACATGTATTTGATGGCAACATGGTCGGTCCAAACAATCACTTTAGCCCCAACTAGGTATTGGTAAACTTTTCAAATGCAAAAAAATGCTAGGAGTTCCTTTTCTGTGGTTGTATAATTGAGTTGTGCATCATTCAAGGTTTTGGGCACATTATTTATGACTGTAGGAGCCTTATCTTTTTGTTGACCCAACAAATCTTCCATTGCATAATCTAATGCGGCACACATCAACTCAAATGGTAGGCTCCAATCAGGAGCCTGCACAATAGGAACAGAGCTAAGCTTCCCCTTTAGCACTTCAAAGGTGTTCAAGCATTGCTCATTGAAAGAAAATTTAGCATCCTTTTCCAACAATTCCAATAAAGGTTTAGCAATTTTTGAAAAGTCTTTGATAAAATGATGTTAAAACCCAACATGTCCCAAAAAGCTCCTTACTCCCTTCACTGATGTATCTAGAGGTAGCTTAGAGATGACCTCTATCTTAACTGGGTCTACTTCCATACCCTTATTGGACACCTTGTATCCAAGCACTATGCCTTCACTCACCATCATATGACACTTCTCCCAAAACAAGACTAAGTGAGTGCCCTCACACCTTTATAAAACCTTGTCCAAATTTTACATGCAATCACCAAATGACTCCCCATACATAGAAAAAGCATCCATGAACACCTCCAAGCACCACTCTACCATATCAAAAAAGATGTTAAGCATACAATGTTGGAAAGTGGTGGGGGCATTGCAAAGGCCGAATGACATATGTCTATATGCAAACATGCCATAAGGGTAGGTGAAAGTAGATTTCTCCCAATCCTTTGGCTCAATTGAAATCTGATTATAACTGAAATACCCATCGAGGAGCAAAAATGTGAATGACTGATGAGTCCTTCCAAGATCTGATCAATGAACATCAATGGAAAGTGATCTTTTAAGGTGACATCATTTAAATGTCGGTAGTCTATGCATACACGCCACCCTATCACTAACCTAGTTGAGATTAACTCATTAGTAGCATTAGTTGTGATAGTGATCCCCCTTTCATAGGAACTACTTGAGTTGGGCTAACCCACATAGTGTTTGAAATTGTATAAATGATACATGCCGATAGGAGCTTGCCCACTTCCTTCTTCACTACCTCAGTCATGATAAGGTTGAGTCATCACTGGGGTTGAACTATAGCCTTGGCTCCTTCTTCCACCCACATTTTGTGCTAGCACAAGCTTGGAGAGATTCCTTTGATGTCTTCTATTGACCACCCAAAAGCAGATCGGTGATTCTTCAACATAGTGAGTAACTACTTCTCCTCTTCACTGCTCAAGGATGATGATATGATCATTGGGAGCTTCTCTTCTATATCCAGGAAGACATATTTCACATGTGGTGGAAGGAGCTTCAATTCTAACTCTGGTGGGCTCATTAGAGATGGGAACAATGGTAGAGGAGGTGGTCCCAAATCTTCAAGTATCTTACATAGTAGAAAGGTAGCGCCTTCAGCATCAACTCACACTCTTCTAGAGAGTGGCTGCATGTACTATCCTCCACCATGTTCATCAAGCATTCCTGTAACATACTGAAATCCTCTATGTACCTCTTTGTACTCTTTTCTATAAGTTTCGTCTTTCTTTTCATTCCATATGTCCTTGGTTTTGATTTAAAGGAATTATGATGTGATTGGATAAATGTCTCCCATATATTCTTAATATAAGGTTGCATGCACAAATGCCTCAGTTAGTTATAGATAATGGGTCTAAAATGCAAATCTCACATTAAGTAATAAAGAGAATAAAATGTTTCATCCTAGAACTTTCTAGTATTTCCTAGAATAAGAGAAATAAGAGAAAATCCGAATTTTATATAAGGGGGAAGATAAATGTAATAATTAAAGGTAATATGAGAATTTATGGGTAAAGAAGATAATTAGAAAGATTGTTTGCACCAAATATTATAATCTGAAACCATCATGATAATTTGATAATTAAATTCGTTTCCTTGAGCAAAAAGTAACTTAAGGGCCAAGTATCATTTAAAATGGAACCTAATTATAAATATCAATAACATTATCAAAAGAATATAGGAAATATGCCAATAAAGATAAATAAAATACTTAATGTTCTCAAATCAGGAAAATAACTCCAAATTCATATTCTAAACATAAAAATAAGCCTATGTGCAAATTTGCAACTAATTTGGTTAATGTGGGAATAATGAGTAAAATAGGAGAGAGAGAAAGTGTGTACAATATACTATTATTTTAATAAATAAATAAATAAACTCAATTTGTGAAGATAACTGCAAAAACCTATTCCAATCCCTTAAGGAGACTTATGGGTGAAGTTACACAAAAATTAGATAATGTTATCACCTCTTTTGAAGGAGGAAAGAGAAAATGATATATTAATTATTTCACCTATCAAACTTTCTCAAAAGGCAAAACTAACTCCATATTTGGATTCTACGCGTCGAAATAAGTCAGGATATAAAATTTGGTAATTTTTGGGCAACGTTTGAGCCCCCAAATGAAGAGAGAGAAAACATTAAAGATTTAAATGAGTTTGATCGATTTTTTTTAGAAATTCGATTTTCCTTCTCCCAAGCGCATGATCGGACGACCCAGATTCTTTAGTGGACCCGCGTCCACCGATCCGACGGCACGCGATTGTCTTCTACCTCTAGCCGTATTAGGCAACAGGTGCTTTTTCCCGATTTCTTTAAATCACATTATCTTGAATTGTACTCGATGGATTTTGCTCAAACTTTCCTTGTTGGATTCCTTGCGCGATTGCGCACTAATTTATCCCAAATTTTGTGGGTTTTGGCGAGTATTTGAGAAACGCCCAAGTTGGCCGTCGACCTCCTCTCTTTGCTCCTACCTAAACCCTAACCTAGGGTATCTTGCCTATATATACCTAGGTCCCCATGACCGCTATGACCTTAGCAACTCGTTCATATTTTCAATTCGACGATTCGTGGACGAACTGACCACCTACTAGCCGCTAACGACGCCTGGATAGCGGCACCACTTCCTCTCTATTTGCTCCTCCTCCGCTCGATCAAGAGGGAAATTGGGTTTATAATTCGTGTGAAGAGTTGAAAAGGGAAATTCTAGAACACCTGAGGCTAAGGTATGTGTTTTGTTTGTGCATCTACCTTTCAGTTGGGAAATCATTAATCCATTACCCATACTTTGTTATGAGGTTTAACTTGATCTAAACCCTTGAATCTTGAAACCTAAATTGCTTATTGCCTCAAAAGTAGATGTAGTATTCTCTTGTTTGGGTATTCATACCCCACTGCCATGTTACATATTCATTTTCTTAACCTTGCCATAACTCTTTTGATAGCATGTAATTAAATGATCTATTTAATGTTTAAGTAGTGGTACTTATGTACAACCACCCATAGAGGGCATGTATAAAATCGCCCTAGGGGAATGTTTATAATTCTCCCCATTAAAAATTGTAGGTGATTGGAAATGTTTTTATTCTTCCCTCACCTAAGGTTAGAGGTCCGGTAGGTGCCTCAACCCTACTTAGTTAGGTAGACATATTAATTGACATGCTAAAACCTTTATTTATTTTGTTAATGGCAAGTTTCATTATAAAAAGCCTCATACTCTTTGATGTCTCTCTTTAAACCAAAATATCTAGCCTAATTTACTTATTACAACTTTCATTGCCTTTGTTAGAATATTCTTGTAACACATACCTCCTTTGTTTTTCCCTCTTGCTGGATGTCTTCCCAATGACCCAGGTGTTGGTGCTGAGCAAGGTGAAGGAAGGGCTTGAAGAAAGGTTCCTCTATAGTTGATCGTTAGCTTGTCAAGAAGGATGGCTAGGTTGCTATAGCTAGATCCTCTTATCTTATCTTTTCTTTAGAAATCATTCATGTAATAAACAATGAAGACATTAGAAGGCTTATTATTTCTTTCTTTCCGCTGCTATTGACATTTTATTATGTATCTAGAATCATGCTTATTTATTTGGAATATTATGCAATCATCCTAAAGTCTCTAAATTCTTGTTAAAATTGTGGATGCTTGTATTTCCTTTAAATTTTAGTAAAGAGGTGATCTCGCCTCTTTACAGCATGGTATCAGAGCCTTTAGGCGACTATTAGGGCATGCAGTTGAGGCAAGGGTGTCTAGAAAGGATCAGGGTATCGGGGGCTGGCAAGATTTTCCTCCGCACCACTATCTTGGTATACGAGGACTCCCGTGCCCATATGATCCGGCCTGGCCTGCGCCAATATGAATTGCCCGAAATAGTATGCTTTTAGGCAATAGCATTCTAGTTATCCTTTTTCTCATCTCTATTTCTATTCCCTCTCATATATGATTCTTTACTCCTGAGAATTTAATATGTTAACCCTAATTTCAGGAGAGGTGACATGTTTGACAACACAAACCAGGAGTCAACCACTGACAACCCCGACACTCCTGCGACTCCCGCTGTTAACCAACCAGCTTCTGGTGTTCCTGCCTTCACACCTGAGCAAGAACTGGCAATGTTGCGACAATTGTTGTCCTCCACCATGATGGCACAACTCAACACCATTGCTGATGTTGCTACCAAGCCGAGGGAGTTCACCCTCACTGACTTCATCAAGATGCAGCCACCCTACTTCAAGGGTGAAAGTGAGCCTAACATGGTGGAAAAAGTCGACGACTGGGTGTTGGCCTTGGATCGGACCTTCGAGGGTATGGCATGCCCTCCTCACCAGAAGGTTCGGTTCGCGACGTACGTGCTGGATGGACCGGCGCGTGTTTGGTGGAACGGTGTTGCCCGCACTCGGGACACCTCTTCCATGGAGTGGACCCAGTTCCTGAAGTTGTTTAGAGAGAAGTACATCTGCCCTGCTTTCCTGAGGAAGAAGGAGGCTGAGTTTTACAGTCTCAAGCAAGGAAGCATGAGCGTGGCCGACTACGTTCAGAAATTTCTGTTGTTAGAGTGTTACGCCACCGACCTTGGAGCTGACAGGAGAGTGACCTTGTTCTTGGAGGGCCTGAACTATCATGTTGGTCGAAGCCTCGTTCCACAACTGCCACTCACGTTTCAACAAATGGTGGACAAGGCTCTCGCCATTGAGTCTTATCCGGGGTTTCAAGCTTCCAATGGCTTCAACAACAAAAGGAAGAATCCGAACCAGCATGAGAACCGTGGACGTGATCGCTGCAACAGATGCAATCGCCACCATCCTCCTGGAAGATGCAACGCCAACAATGCACCTGCTTGTAATGGCAACCTTCCTCCACCAACCTACCATGAGTGCGGCCAGGTTGGGCATATCCGACCCAACTGCCCCCATTTCCAGCAAGGGCAGAATAATGCCCCGCAGCCGCAACAGCCGAGACAGATGCCGCTGCCGTGGAACAACAACAAAAACAACAACCAGAACCCGAGGCGTCCGCCAGCTGAGAGGCGGAATGGGAGAGTGTTTGCTCTCAATAGTGAAGAAGATGGTGAAGGCAATGAAGTGATTGAAGGTACACTGCACCTTTATATGCATCCTTTAAAAGCCCTGTTTGATTCTGGTTCCTCCAATACCTTCATATCTAGTCAGTTTGCCTCTATACTTGAAATCGAATCTGAGTTTATGGATCATGTGTTAGATGTAAAAACTCCTAGTGGTAAAATATTCTCCTCGTACCTCCAAACTCCTACCTTGAACCTCTGTATATCCGGAATAATGTTTCCCACAGTTTTTGTCTTGCTTGATATGACCGTCTTTGACATCATCCTGGGTATGGATTGGTTAAAGAAGTATAAAGCAGTTTTGTACTGTGAGGAATCCAAGGTTAGCCTGTTTCATCCTGGTGAAGGAAGAGTGTGTGTCAAGGGCAAGAAGCGAGGAGAGCGACAGTTCGCCATCTCTGCCATCAAAGCTGAAACACTCATCTCGCAAGGGTGTAGAGCCTTTCTAGCCTCCATAGTTCTCGATGCTTCACCTCCTGCTCTAGAACATGTTGATGTGGTGAAGGACTTCCCAGATGTCTTTCCTGAGGAGTTACCCGGGTTGCCACCAACTCGCGAGGTGGAATTCTCCATCGAGCTTATGCCTGGAAGTTCACCGATATCGAAGCCACCCTACCGCTTGGCCCCTGCCGAGCTGGCGGAGTTGAAGAAGCATCTTGAAGAGCTTCTCGACATGGGCTTCATTCACCCTAGTGTTTCCCCATGGGGAGCCCCTGTCCTGTTCGTGAAGAAGAAGGATGGCTCTTTGCGGATGTGTATGGACTACCTCATGCTCAACCAGGTGACAGTGAAGAATCGTTATCCGTTGCCGCACATCGACGACCTATTCGATCAGCTGAAGTCAGCCACCGTGTTCTCCAAAATGGATCTGTGAAGTGGTTACTACCAGATGCGTGTAAAGGATGATGATGTCCCGAAGACAGCGTTCAGAACTCGTTATGGGAATTACAAATTTATGGTCATGCCTTTTGGTTTGACGAATGCCCCTGCTGCGTTCATGGACCTGATGAACCGAGTATTCCGCCCATACCTCGACAAGTTTGTAGTGGTGTTTATTGATGACGTTTTGGTTTATTCCGATACGTTGGAACAACATCGCGAGCACCTGCGGATTGTACTCAGCACATTGCGAGAAAATCAATTGTATGCAAAATTCTCAAAATGTGAGTTCTGGATAAAGGAAGTTATGTTTCTTGGCCACGTAATTTTTGCCAGCCATATTGCTGTTGATCCTGCGAAGGTAGAAGTTGTAACAAAGTGGAATGCTCCGAAAAACCCGTCAGAAATCCGTAGTTTCCTTGGTCTAGATGGTTACTATCGGAAGTTTATCAAAGGGTTTTCTGAGTTGGATTTACCTTTGACCAAGCTGACTCGGAAGGAGGTCAAGTTCTCATGGACCCCTGAGTGTGAAGATAGCTTTCAGAAGTTGAAGATGAGTCTGACTTCTGCTCCCGTGCTTGCTTTGCCTGTTGAGGGCATACCCTATGTCATCTACACCGACGCATCCCGACAAGGCTTAGGGTGTGTTTTGATACAAGACAGAAAGGTGATCACCTATGCTTCTCGACAGTTGAAACCTAATGAATCTAATTGGCCTACGCATGATTTGGAGCTTGCTGCCATAGTTCATGCTTTGAAGATCTGGCGACACTACCTCTACGGTGAAAAGTTTGAAGTCTTTTCTGATCACAAGAGTCTGAGATATTTGTTGACTCGGAAGGATCTGAACTTGCGACAGCGTAGGTGGATGGAATATCTTAAAGATTACAACTTCACCATCACCTATCATCCCGGTAAAGCAAATGTTGTAGCTGATGCTTTAAGTCGCAAGAAGGATGTTGTTTGTGCTGCTCTGAGATGTTCTGTGTGGGAAAACCTTGAACATGTGGCCAGTTGGAGACCTCAGCCTGACGATTCCATGGATGAAGATAAGTTGTGTGTTCATATGGCCAGTTTGACCGTTACACCAACCTGGATCTCAGAAGTCGTGAATGCACAGTTGGAGAGTTCTGAGCTTGAAGAGTTGAAAGCTTTATCTGAGAAACTACAATCTGACTTCTCTGTCGGAGTGGATGGTGCTATCTGCTTCAGACAAAGGTTGTGGATTCCCGATGCTGGTGATCTGAGACAGAAGGTTCTGAGTGAAGCTCATGGTTCCAAGTACACTATTCACCCTGCCACAACCAAGATGTACAAGGACTTACAGCGAAGCTTCTGGTGGAAGAACATGAAGAATGATATAGCTTTGTTCATAGCAAAGTGCTTGAAATGTCAGCAAGTCAAGATTGAACATCAACGACCCGGTGGTCTTCTTCATCCTCTTAAGATTCCAGAATGGAAGTGGGAGAAGATCACAATGGACTTTGTTACCGGTTTCCCTAAGTCCAAGAAAGGTTATGATGCTGTTTGGGTGGTGATTGATCGGCTTACAAAATCTGCTCATTTCTTGCCTTTCAAAACCACGTATAAAGTTGCTGAGATGGCTCAGTTGTATGTGGAGTGGATAGTTCGTCTACATGGTGTCCCTGATGTGATAGTTTCTGATCGAGACCCAAAATTCACTTCTCACTTATGGGGTCAGATTTAGGAAGAGATGGGTACTGATCTGCGTTTCATCACTTCTTACCACCCACAAACCGATGGTCAGTCCGAGAGAACAGTTCAGATTCTGGAGGACTTGCTACGTGCTTGTGTGATGGATTGGGGTGGTTCCTAGGATCGATATCTACAAATGAGCAGAGTTCGCTTACAACAATAGCTACCAAGCCAGTATTGGTATGCCACCTTTAGAAGCTCTCTATGGTAGACCTTGTCGTTCACCTTTGCACTGGGATGATGTTGGTGAACGTTCCCTAGTAAAGACTGATGACATGCAGATGATGCTTGAGAAGGTACAGTTGATAAAGAAACGGATGAAAGCTTCTCAAGACAGACAAAAGATGTATGCTGATAAAAAGAGGTTTGATGTAAGCTTCTTAGTGGGAGAATATGCTTTTCTAAAGATCAAACCTATATGTTCTATTGCAAGATCTAAAGTAAAAGGCATGTTGAGTCCTCGCTATGTTGGACCATTTGAGATCTTAGATAAAGTGGGAGATTGTGCATATCGTCTAGATTTGCCTCCTGCTTATGATAAGATCTACAATGTGTTCCATGTTTCTGTGTTGATGAAGTATGTTAAGGATCCGTCTCATGTACTCACCATTGAACCGGTGGAGATTAATGAGAATCTGACTTATGAAGAACTACCTGTGAAGATCCTTGACTCCCGAGTAAAGCAGCTGAAGAGTAAGGAGATAGAGTTAGTGAAGGTTTTGTGGAGATACCATGGTTTAGAAGAAACCACTTGGGAGTTGAGAGATGAGATGTTACGTACTCACCCTTCCCTCTTTGTATGAGATTTCGGGGACGAAATCCTTTTTAAGGGGTGGAGTGTTGTAACATACTGAAATCCTCTATGTACCTCTTTGTACTCTTTTCTATAAGTTTCATCTTTCTTTTCATTCCATATGTCCTTGGTTTTGATTTAAAGGAATTATGATGTGATTGGATAAATGTTTCCCATATATTCTTAATACAAGGTTGCATGCACAAATGCCTCAGTTAGTTATAGATAATGGGTCTAAAATGCAAATCTCACATTAAGTAATAAAAAGAATAAAATGTTTCATCCTAGAACTTACTAGCATTTCCTAGAATAAGAGAAATAAGAGAAAATCCGAATTTTATATAAGGGGGAAGATAAATGTAATAATTAAAGGTAATATGAGAATTAATGGGTAAAGAAGATAATTAGAATGACTTTTTGCACCAAATATTATAATATGAAACCATCATGATAATTTGATAATTAAATTCGTTTCATTGAGAAAAAAGTAACTTAAGGGCCAAGTATCATTTAAAATGGAACCTAATTATAAATATCAATAACATTATCAAAAGAATATAGGAAATATGCCAATAAAGAGAAATAAAATACTTAATGTTCTCAAATCAGGAAAATAACTCCAAATTCGTATTCTAAACATAAAAATAAGTCTATGTGCAAATTTGCAACTAATTTGGTTAATGTGGGAATAATGAGTAAAATAGGAGAGAGAGAAAGTGTGTACAATATACTATTATTTTAATAAATAAATAAATAAGCTCAATTTGTGAAGATAATTGCAAATACATATTCCAATCCCTTAAGGAGACTTATGGGTGAAGTTACACAAAAATTAGATAATGTTATCACCTCTTTTGAAGGAGGAAAGAGAAAATGATATATTAATTATTTCACCTATCAAACTTTCTCAAAAGGCAAAACTAACTCCATATTTGGATTCTACGCGTCGAAATAAGTCAGGATATAAAATTTGGTAATTTTTGGGCAACGTTTGAGCCCCCAAATGAAGAGAGAGAAAAACATTAAAGATTTAAATGAGTTTGATCGATTTTTTTTAGAAATTCGATTTTCCTTCTCCCAAGCGCATGATTGGACGGCCCAGATTCTTTAGTGGACCCACGTCCACCGATCTGACAGCACGCGATCGTCTTCTACCTCTAGCCGTATTAGGCAACATGTGCTTTTTCCCGGTTTCTTTAAATCACATTATCTTGAATTGTACTCGATGGATTTTGCTCAAACTTTCCTTGTTGGATTCCTTGCGCGATTGCGCACTGATTTATCCCAAATTTTGCGGGTTTTGGCAAGTATTTGAGAAACGCCCAAGTTGGCCGCCGACCACCTCTCTTTGCTCCTACCAAACCCTAACCTAGGGTATCTTGCCTATATATACCTAGGTCCCCATGACCGCTATGACCTTAGCAACTCGTTCAGATTTTCAATTCGACGATTCGTGGACGAACTGACCACCTACTAGCCGCTGACGATGCCTGGATTGCGGCGCCTCTTCCTCTCCATTTGCTCCTCCTCCGCTCGATCAAGAGGGAAATTGGGTTTATAATTCGTGTGAAGAGTTGAAAAGGGAAATTCTAGAACACCTGAGGCTAAGGTATGTGTTTTGTTTGTGCATCTACCTTTCAGTTGGGAAATCATTAATCCATTACCCATACTTTGTTATGAGGTTTAACTTGATCTAAACCCTTGAATCTTGAAACCTAAATTGCTTATTGCCTCAAAAGTAGATGTAGTATTCTCTTGTTTGGGTATTCATACCCCACTGCCATGTTACATATTCATTTTCTTAACCTTGCCATAACTCTTTTGATAGCATGTAATTAAATGATCTATTTAATGTTTAAGTAGTGGTACTTATGTACAACCACCCATAGAGGGCATGTATAAAATCGCCCTAGGGGAATGTTTATAATTATCCCCATTAAAAATTGTAGGTGATTGGAAATGTTTTTATTCTTCCCTCACCTAAGGTTAGAGGTCCGGTAGGTGCCTCAACCCTACTTAGTTAGGTAGACATATTAATTGACATGCTAAAACCTTTATTTATTTTTTTAATGGCAAGTTTCATTATAAAAAGCCTCATACTCTTTGATGTCTCTCTTTAAACCAAAATATCTAGCCTAATTTACTTATTAAAACTTTCATTGCCTTTGTTAGAATATTCTTGTAACACATACCTCCTTTGTTTTTCCCTCTTGTTGGATGTCTTACCAACCACCCAGGTGTTGGTGCTGAGCAAGGTGAAGGAAGGGCTTGAAGAAAGGTTCCTCTACAGTTTATCGTTAGCTTGTCAAGAAGGATGGCTAGGTTGCTATAGCTAGATCCTCTTATCTTATCTTTTCTTTAGAAATCATTCATGTAATAAACAATGAAGCCATTAGAAGGCTTATTATTTCTTTCTTTCCGCTACTATTGACATTTTATTATGTATCTGGAATCATGCTTATTTATTTGGAATATTATGCAATCATCCTCAAGTCTCTAAATTCTTGTGAAAATTGTGGATGCTTGTATTTCCTTTAAATTTTAGTAAAGAGGTGATCTCGCCTCTTTACACTTCCAATGGTAACTTTTGATTTGTCTGTAGCAAGGAATTAACTGTGGCCTCCTCTATGGTAGCCGGGTCAAAGTCTTCTTCTTCATCGTCTGTGTAACGCACTGCTTTGGCTAACAAGATCACCTTGGTATTTTCCATGATATCCACATCTAAAGTGCCCCTTTCTACTTTAGTCATCACATGAGCCATGTCCAGGAAAGGCTTCCCTAGAAATAGAGAAAACTTTCCCTCCACATGTTGAAGCATGTTGCATTCTTCTTTGTCCCCCTTTTCTTGTGAGTGATCATTCATCTTAATCTCAAACCGGTCATCATGGGTACCCATGGTAAGATGTCCTCTGGCCATTCCCAGAATCATATTAGTTTTGGCTTGAAATGGACTACTTAATAAGAGTTTATTGCCATGATCCTCTTGCATTTCCTTTACCACAAAGTCAGCAGGAAAAACAAATATGTCCACTTTCACTAGACCATCTTCACAAATGCCATATGGCCTGACCACAGAGTTGTCATCCAATTCGATAGTCATACTACTTTTTTTAGTATCCTTAAGACATAGCTTCTTGAAAGTTGACAAAGGCATGAGGTTGATGCTTGCCCCTGAATCAAATAGAGCTTGATCGAACTTGGTCTTTCCTATGAAGCATGTAATGTTGAAACAATGTGGATCCTATCTTTTAGGAGGTAGCGTTCCCAGAATAAAAGCACTCACCTGCTCTTTTCACACTACCACATCAGCCTCAGGTATCCTTCTCTTCTTATTTGATTATGTCTTTCAAGAACTTGCCATATGATCGTATCTACTTAATTGCATCAATGAATGGAATATTGATAGATAATTTCTTGAAGCCATCCAAGAATTTCTGGAACTGCCGATCTGCTTTGGTTGCCTTCAAGATATTTGGAAAGGGAACTGGTGTCCTCTGGTAGGGCAAAACATATGCTTTTGATCTTATATCTTCCACCTCATTAGTGTGCTCCTCAGTTATCTCCTCCTTTTCTAACACACCTGGTTATCTACTTCTGCTATCACAGTATGAGTTGTTGTTCTTGTAACTTTACCTACACATGAACTTGCCATTGCATCATTCAGCTGCATCCTACCACTGTGGAGTAGGACTTCCCTGACATGTTGATTTCTAGAGGGCACATTAGTATTTTCTGGGAACCCCTGCTGGTTTGGCTGCTTCAATGTACCCACATTCGTTGCTATTTGAGAAATATGAGTTTCCATATTGCGGATCTATGCCCCTTGGTTTCAGAGTTCTCTCTAAGTTTGACCAATAAGCACTTCATTCTAATTGACCAGCTTTCTAAGCATTTCTTCAATACGGTCAATCTTCTTTTGTTCTTGTTGATATTGTGCTTGACCACCAAACTATTATGTCTTGGGTTGTTGTGCCAGAGAAGGGTCTTATTGGAAATTGTTGGGATCCTTCCATGAGAAGTTAGGATCCTTCCTCCATGAGTAGTCATTTCCCCGATACTACTGTTGTTGGCACACAAACTGGCATTCATCTTCTTCTTCTAAAGGTGGTCTATTGTTGGAACACAACTTTTGGCAATCAGGTCCAACTTCTCATTTAACGCAGAGATGATCTTGGACTCTCTGACATTTTTGACAATTGCTGGAAGCTCTCTCTCATTACCCCATGACTAGTTCTTGGACATGTTCTTTAATATCTCAGGATAGTGGGTGGGTTTGTTGTTGAGGAAGATACATGCTCTTGCACTTTCAATAGTGGTTCTCTCTCCCTTGTGCAGACCGTAGTAGAAGATCTTTGCCTGCCCCAACAAATCAATAATGTAATGAGGTACCTTCCACAAAATATTTCAGAAAGGTATTCCATACTTCATAATATGATTTGTTGGCCTACTGCATGAAATTATGGATCTTCTTCACCAGGTCGTTAGTCTTCTGTGGAGGAAAATCACGCTCGAAGAATGCATTGATCATCTGATCCCATGTCTCGATACACTCATCATCGAGATTGTGAAACCATGACTTTGTGTTGTTTTCCATAGATGATGGGAATAGTTTTGTATGTATGACAGTCTCTAATATTCTATTTATCTTGATTATATTTCTGTTCTCAACAAAATTACTAATGTGTGTCATCGACTCTTCAAAACTATGGCCATTGAAAGGTTGGGATTTGACTTAAGAGATCAATCCTGGATCGATCTTATAGCTACCCACATTAATGGCTTGTCTTTTGATTGGTCCTTTTTGAGTTGTTTAGGAAGAGGCTTTTATCCTCTCCCATATCGTCTGCTCTTTTGCTCCATCACTCATTTCTACTGACTCATGTTTCTCTAGTGTTTTATGTCCTTCAGGTGGAGGTGCCAGTGGTGGAGTTTGGTTGAATCTGTCTATAGATCTTCCAAATTCTCTTTCTCTATGAAGGAGTTTTGTTTTTCCAAAACCTAGTAAAGATAGAACTTTGTAATCGTGGGCTCGAGTATGCACCTTACACTAGTATTTGAAAGTAGCAAAATAATTATCAGAAGACGATAGTGGAGCTAAAAACAATAATGATGTTATGATTCAAATCTGAGTGAAATAGATCTAAAATAGGGTTGGCTTAGAGTGGATGACCACAACACTCATAGTGATGCATATTGTTGTTTTTCTTGGAAACGGTGCCAAAAACTTGTCATGTCTTTACCGTGCATTATACACAAGTGAATGCATCGAAGTAATATATGCCTTTTTGAGGCTCGAGTCGAACACAGGGAAACATACTTCAGAAGACTACTACTAACTATGATCTAATCAGCTAGGCCGATAAAATAGTTAAATTGGGTTGATTTAATAGAAACAAATGCAAAATGAAACAAGCTTAAAGATTGAGTTACTCGTATTAAAGGGAATTCCCCAGGACAATGGTTTCACCACAAATAACATTGCAATTAACTCCACACACTAATATCCATTACCCCTATCACTGGATAAAGATCCTATATCCAGAATAACCCACTCCTATAGTGTAGTTCACTACTTATTCTAATACCAATCCTATTTCCATAGTAATTGGTTGATTACTTAGGTGCTTTACAATTAATCTATGGGTTTCTCCCCCCGTTAATTCTCCTCCTTTCCCAAGGGGTGAAATAAATGGGTAAATCTATACTTTTTTGACCCTTAACCTCTCTCTTGAAATAATTGAGGGTCTAATAATCTATCTATGGTGATCAAACACAAATAGAACAACACAATTTAATATGTTTATATCCAAAAAATAGGGACAACGATGATATTAATGCATGAAAATCAATTACAATGCATATCTGGGCTACTCCTGAAACCTAAGGAATCAAGGTATTTAGCCCTGCATGTCTTTCATTGACGAATATATGGTAGAGAAAGATAAAAACATGGGAAACATTAGAAAAACTAAATTAACCCGTAGAGAATGGCTGATCCAGATGATCCTCTACTTCGTATGTGCAATCTGTTGTCTTTCGGTTGCAGATTCACCTTCTAGAGGTTCTCGGATCGTCCTTGGTGAAGTCTTCGGTTCCTTGCTCTTCTCTCATCTCTCTCCGATATTGTGCAACAGAAAACAGTTACCTCCTTAGGTCTGGCCGAACTCCCCTTAAATTATAGGAATCACTTAATGTCTGAAATAACGCCAGCCGTTGGATTAGAGTGTTATCTTCAGATTGGATGATTGGGTAGACTCAGTAGTACTGACTGGAAAGCTTGTAGTATCGAGTCTCTAGAGTAGTCACGAGTCATCACAATTTCAGTACTATCGACTTGTATTGATAGCACCCAGTCTTTAGATCGCTCGAGCATTGCCTCCCTGATGCCATCTCGGTAGTACTGAGTTAGTGGACTTGGTAATACTGAGTTTCCTTGATTCATTCTTGTGCTTTATTGACGTGGTTTTGGTACTACCGACTTTGAGTGTTGGTAGTATTAACTCTGGGCAAATCTTCTGGTCCAGTAATGACATGAAGTCGGTACCACGAACTCTTGGTGTTGGTAGTACAGAGTCTGTGAAGCTCAATTGTACTTGAAATTGCACAAGAACGTGGATAAGTACTCGATATGAATATTAAACCATTTTAAACATTAAAAATCATATAATTTGATGCATTTAGATAGAACATACCATTGATAGCATTTCATGCATATTTAATCAATTAAATGACAATTCAACACATAAAATCAAGGGAAATATGCCTATAAAAATGACTAAAAAATGCATGGATCACTACTCATGAGGGAAGTATATCATTTTTATATTTCTTTAAATACATATTGTCATTTTTTTTTCATGAAGTATGTGTAATAATTTTCTTCTAGAAAAGATACTATTTAATTAACTTAAAGTTAGATTCTAATTTTGATTTTCCATCTTTTCAAAACTATTGTAAACTTACATATCACAAATTTAATTATATCACTATCTTATAAGAGGAAACATGTTCATGGTATCTAGAGCATAGCTTTTTTTTTTAAATTTGTCTTAAATCAAAGTAATGATGATCAGATTACCAAATTAACAATTTTTCATTTTCAAAGGATTTCGGAGGGAAGAAATAAATTGTTCTTAAGAAAAATTTAATAATATTATTTTTATAAATTTTCAACTAGTATTCATTCATTTATTAGATGTGCTTTATGTTACGACATATTCTCAATGAAATGCAAACTTCATAATGGGAGTCAACTTCTATTATAGTAAGTTAGGGAAGCTAATTCTACCTACATGCCATTTATATATAATAGAAAGAAATACCAAATTATATTTCTTTGAGAAATTCAAATATTGTATTAAATGGGACCATGTCAATAAATTTCATATACAATCACTATTATTTAGAAATGAGAACTTTATCAAAATTCTTTTATGATGAACAATTTCACACATTTACTGCAAATGATGCACTAGTTTTTTTAAAGCCATTTGTTCTCAAAGAGAAAAACAATCTCATGTTAATATTTAGTTAGATGTTTGTGCATGTTTTTAATATTAATAATATATAAATATCATAATATACATGGCTACATTCCTTGTAAGAATTATTGTGCATGTTTACTGAATCATGACATAATTGTATAAATACATTTTATAAAGTAGAAACTAATTTTACTTATATTGTTACATGTTACTCCAAACCACTACAATTATTATATTGTTTCTCATTGAAATGTCTACTTATACTTTTATCATAATTCTTCTAAGAAATAACAACTTAAGTTTCCCAACAAAGGTTAATTTTCTCATTAAAAAAATCAACTTCTAAGGTCAATGAGAAAGGAGAAAATTACTTTTCTCACTAGATTCCGCTTTTGAAGTCATTTATTGTATCATTTTATATGTTGTAATTCAACTTACATTTTCCTTCCTTAATAAAATTAGTACATTTAGAAAATTTCAAATAATGTAAAACTTGTAAATAAAATTAACTGGGATCCAACGAACATGAATTTTCCATTACATTTCATTTTTCGATTTTCTATTAAGAATTATGGTGCCATTTGGATATTTGTCTCATTACCATCATACTTATCAAAATATTATATCTTTACTATCATCATTCATTAACTTAAATTTTAATATGTTTACTTCCTTTCAAAAGAGTCATATTATTATATTATTGTGCATGAAATTATACATTTTACACATTTGACATATTTAATCCATTAATTTAATACTTATCTAAATAATAGAACATTGTTAATATATATGGACATGGAATTACCAATTGTTACTCCAAAGCATATTATGCAATTTTATTTATTCATTATGTGAGTTTTAGTTATCAAAGGAAATACATGTAACATATTAGTACATATTTAAGTTATATGTCAATGTGTGAAGTTGTTTAATTTTATCCTTGTTTGGTCAAATCTAGGAAATCGATCTTACAATCTTTCTAGTTATGGAATAGGGTAAGAGTCTAAGTTTTGGTTCATTAAAACACCACCCCTCAAAATGATTTCATCCTTGAAATATATAAATCCACATATTATCATCCAATTACCCCACTCCATAAAAGGTTTAACCTAATAAGACAACTCTTATAGATACCATGGTTACTTATACATCTTTTAATCACATACACTTTTTATATTGTTTATGCATCCAATTGACAAGTCATATACACATATGATTGAATTTTAGGTCCTTGTGATTCTAACATAGAAACCCTAAGGTTCACATATCAAAACTAAAGATTCACCTAGTACAAGTTTCCATATACTACAGAGGTAAGGAGGGTATGTTCACTAAACTTTTTTTTGTACATGCCAAATCTTCCTAGGGTAAACATACTAAGGGAGATAAGATTTAAATAGTTAGATAATCGTCAGTTAATGGTTTTCATACCATAAAATAAAGAGTAGGAACTGAGAGGGGATCCACTCCCTACTAATTCAAATAAAAAGAAAACATCCTATATATCAAACACCACTATAAATTTTTTTGCAAAGGGATGATAAACAATTGACTCAAAATGTACATATCATGATACTAAATGTAGAAGTGAATTACAAAACATCTAACTATCACAAAATTTGATATTGTCACCATACTTCACCACGCACTGTGATACATATAAAACTAACTATACTAAATGATCAGTAGAGGGTCATCTAAATACCTCAAGAAAGTATCACAAAAGGATATGCTAAACTTAATGGTGTCCATGTTTAACTTGTTTAACTTCTCATTAACCTACACCTGGGTTTGGAAGCCTAACCTAACAAGAGAAGAAAAGAAGATGTATCAGCATAAATGCTTTCATGAGCATATTAAATCAGGATTGAGTAATATAAGGAATAAAAAATGTCAAATAAATAAGGATTCTCAGAGAACTGGAAAGGACTACCAAAGCAGGTAACAAAATCATATGACTATCAAAATGAAGTAGATAAATAAAAAATATTTCTTTCCTTTCCAACAATTTCACAATAATAATATCACAAAGCATAAAAAGTTGCATGATGAGAATAACACATATTAGTATATACTATAAAGTAAGGTGATAACCTATATGTATTCCATACCAAAGGGCAGGAAAATTAAAATCTTAGTGCCAAATAAATATAGTATTTTGTAGGGGAATAAAACCCAGTGCATGATCGGAGGACTAAAACCTCAATGTCTAAAATATAATATGTCGCAAGAGGACTAAAACCTCATTGCAGTGGCAAGGGAATAAAACCCAATGCCTAGGAGAGGAATAAAATCCAGTGCTTATATGACGTCACTACTTATAGTTATGACTAGTCAATTATCCATGCAAATATAGCAGGCAACTTAAAGTATAGTCAAGCACGAATAAGGGAGGAGATTATACAACTAATATTAATGGGGTCAAAGGGAACATAAATAAGCATTCAAACATTACCATAACTAAGATGCTTCACATGATCTAAAAAGTCCAAAACTTGAAAATTTGGATTTCATAAGGAATAAGATGAACAAGATATATATTTAAATCCACCAATAATATACAAAGGAATAAGATGATCAGAAGATCATAATCAACATAGGATACTCCACATGAAATAAATCCAAAGAATAGAGAGATTGTGTAGGCTATCAAGAGGGATAATTTGGGTTAACAAATCAATATAGAAAAATAGAGAATGCAATCATACCTCGAGAAGTTTATCAACTTGTCAAAGTCTAAATCTTAGATACAAGGGCAGATGTCGAAGCTAACAAAGCATAATTTGTACACAACAAACATGATGTTTTGATGATTATCCATGCTTCTTTCAGAAAGAGAGCATCATGGTGATAGGAGATGTTGCTTTGTGGTCACGGTGGAGGGGAACAATAGGGAAGGGAGAAAATAACAAGAAATCATGAGCAACCTTCTGCATAGAACCGTCTCATTCCTTGAGAGTTTACCATGTCGGCTTCGCCCGGGGTGGGTTCTCTCGGTCATAAAAAAAAAACCTTCTGCATAGCACCGTCTTAAATAGGGTCACGGATAGAGAAAGGAGGTGAGAGTTTTTATAGAACCAAGAATAATAGTCAAATGTTGTTGTCTTGAGTGGTTTCTTTTTGTGGACATAAAATTTAGTGTAATAGGAAATGTTTAGGAAAATACAACCCAACAAAAGGAGAAATGTTTCCTTATATACTAACATTTTAATCCATTATTTTATATTTAATTTGAGAAAACAAAAATTAACTAAACAAAGTAAATTTGATATGTAGTCTAGTATGATGTGTGAAATATAAAGTTAAATTATCTTTCTTGTATTGAAACTATTCAATAAGTTGTTTAATTTATTTGTGTCATTTTAGCATCATCATGATATATTTTTTATACTTTATTTATTGTAACTTAGAATTATCCAATTGAAGTGAAATATCACAAATAAATTAACTAATACAAAAAATCTAAATTTAGCATTAGTTCTTATTTTTAGATTGTTTACTAGAATATTTAATATATAAAGTTATTTTTGATATTATTTAAATAATTATAATCATAATGTATATTGTGTTACTATATTTGGTTTTTTTATCCTTTTAACTACTCACATGGGAAATATATCACTTTTATATTTCTATAAATACATATTGTCACACTATTTTTTTCAATTAAGTATGCATAATACAAATTCCTAATAGAGAAAGGTATATATTTAATTAACTTAATGCTAGATTTTAATTTTGATTTTCGATCTTTCCAAAACTATTCTAAACATACATATCAAAAAATTAATTATATCACTATCTTATAAAAGCAAACATGTGAAGATATTCATGGTATCTATAGCATATCATTTTTTTAAAAATTTTCATAAATCAAAATAACGACGATGAGATTACCAAATTGTCAGTTTTCCATTTTCAAAGAATTGTGGAAGGAGGTGGTAAATTATTCTTAGGAAAAATGTAGAAAAAATATTGTTGATATTTTTCAATTGGTATTTGTTCATTTATTAGATGTGTTTTATGTTGTGACATATTCTTAATGAAATGTAATTCTCTATTTGGTAAAGAGGTGTGATTGCCCGGGAAACAATGGGGTAAGGTTGGGTAGGTTGCAATCTCTTAAAACCACTGTTACCAAATACAAGATCACCCACTGCTTTGAATATATATTGTTTTTCATGTTGAGTAGCATTCAACAACAACATTTTTTCAATAGGAAAAAATCTTTGTTCCATTTGGTAAAATGGTGTGATTGCTCATGCAGCGATGGGGAAAGGTCGGGCAGGTAGCAATCGCTCGCAACCATTGTTACCAAACACAAGTGTAAGGATCCTGAGCCACGTTTTTGAGTAACCCTATTTGTTTTGCCTGAGTATGTTGCTTAGAACCTTTTTCTAATCATCTGAGAGGTAATTAGGGCATGTAGAAAGCTTAAGTTTCTTATTTGAGCTTGTTTTGATGATGCTTGTTTTTTTGTGGTGTGGTTTTGGTACAAATTGCAATTCACCCAGAGTAAGAGTTTATGTGCAAGTTTTCCACCTCTGGAGTTTTCCTTCTCTCTCTTGGCATCATCTAGAGGAGAGAGAGAGGTGGGCTCCTTGTTTGGGTCTTGTTTATGTGGTAGCATCCTTGGTGATGTTTACAATGCATTGGTAAGATGTGTTTTGCACCTAGATGTATTATCTCAGGTTAGAGAGCTTCGGAGAGGCTTGTACCAGTTTGAGAATAAGCATGGGGATGCATCTCAAGTTGGTAAGAGTGTGGGAGGAGATGCATCCCGATTTGGAGGAGTTGTAAGGGTGCTTATTGGTCTGCGAGTGTGTGGAGATATGGCATATCAGGTTAGTGAGGCCATGATCTTGGACAGAAACTAAGAGGGTGAAATCTAGCCTAGATCATATCACCATGTCTTACATGTTGTTGCATGTGGCCCCTTTTCATGGACAAGTGTCACCTAGGCTCCTAAGGTGATGACACCTTTCCCATGACCTCTCTCTCATTCCCCTTGTATATTGTCTTCTTTCTCTCCATGTAAGAGAATCCTTTTGGCCGTTCTTGCTTTCTCGTTCTTGGTGGACAACCTTGAGAAGCTTTAGGAGCAAGAGAGGTTCTCTTGGAGCTTGGAGGATGAGTCCCAGGCTTGTGGTATTCCTGGATCATCTTTTATCTTCTACCTTGGTAAGTTATGTTTCCTAGCTCTCTTCTTCTTCTCGGCCATGGATCAGGGATATCTCCTTTACATCTCAAGCTATCATAAACTTGGTCTCATATTCTTCCTTAGAGGTGTTGTGGTGATTAAGTTCGGTGGGTCATCTTCAACCTTGAGCTCGTGAGCTTGAAGCTTGACCTTGGATCTCAGATCTTGGTGGTGATCTTTGAGGTGGGTTATATGACTATTAGCCTTCTTTATTATTTTTACTCCTTCATGTGCGAATATTGTTTCTCATCTCTAAATTGTTTATCTCATATATGTTAGTAGTTAATAGTGGTCTTGAGAACTGATTTGAAGAAGGAACCTCGTTTAGTTGTTGTCCATATCTTGTACTTTCCTGCCATGATAATAGAAGAACCAGTGGCGATATCTCAAGCATGAAGATGACAAGTCGACACATACACCAAGTTGTGAGTAGTCAACATGACTTGTCATGCTTAAACTGACATGTTTAGTTGGCACGTAAATTGACACATCATGTAATAAGTCGACACACATGGAAGTACCAAACTGATATACTTTGGTGGGGCTAACCTAATATGCTGTAGAGGAGTTAAACTAATATGCTTGCTAGACGACACCTTAACCCAATACGTTGAGGGTGTTGGACCGACATGACCAAGATGATATCATGTGAGCAGGTAAGCCTTGAGGTGCCAAACCATGATGCCCTTGGATGAGTAAGATACCGACACAATAATGTCTAACCCAACACACCTTTAAGTAGGGTTAAATCGAAAAACCTTGGGGAGGTTAACCTCTTGAGCCTTGTATAGAGGTAGTTGACATGTTATGGTGGTGACAAGTTGACACTCAATGTCAAGTACCAACCCGACACATTGAGGCCTAAACCGATACACCCCAAGTGTAGCTAACCGACATGCTTGGACTGATGCTAAACTGATATCCTTAGATGAGCTGCCTGACACACCTTAATATGGTTAGGCTGACACATGTAGATGATGAAACCGGGATCCCTCTAGCCATATGAAACTAATACCTTGTAATGGTATCTATGTTACATCATGTTGATGATGGGGTTATATGATGTGATAGCCTACCCTATGAGGTGTTTGTATGAGCAACCAAGGAGTGTTGTTTTCTATAACCTTTAATCTCATTACATACCTATAGTGATAATGGCAGTGATGGATTGGGGTTGGTTGTTTATTCAACCCTGTAAACTCTAATTGGTTAAAAAGAGAACCCCTAACCCTAATGATATAATGTGAATGACATGAATCTTTATGGTATGGTAGTAATGATGAAGTATTATCTTTCTTGTAATAAGTCTCTAAACATGCAGGCATCACAAGTTGACAAGAATAGCTAGATAAGAGATATGGTGTTTACGATATGATTGACTCGGCCTTGTGAGGCATGTGAAATGTTGGTATCACAAAAAGAGTAGGTAAATGGGTCTTATGACTTAATGATGGTTTATTTCCTAATATGAGTTTTTTCTCAGCAATGAGACGAGGGGTTGCTACTTCAAAGTATGTGGTCCTTGTGATGAAAAATATGGTGAATGACAAGCATCAAGTGATAATGTGACTAGATTACACCTTATATACTCCAATATTTTTTGGTAATTTATTATGCCCTTAACTTTGTAGAACTTGTTTAAAGTTTATACGTTGTAACTTGATTGATGCTAAAAGGCACCGAAATGACCTAACTAATCAAGTGGAACTTAATTATGTGGCTTTCCCTGTGCCATAGATCCATTCAATGTCAGTATTTGCTGAATAGTGAACAAGTTTAACTTGAAGCGCATATTTTTTAATATGAGGGGCGCTAGTTGAGTATCCCCTTGCATCCTTAATTATAGGTTGTGTGAGATGACCACGTATGATCTAATCTCATTGTGATCTGGATGGACATATGTGAGCTACTCCTTGTTAGAATGGCCATGCATTAACCTATTCTTATAGCGTCATTACATGTATCAAGGTGGGCTAGGTGTTGATACATGTAGATGTCCATGTGTGAGATGTTCCTTCAGTTGACTATGACTCACTTGTATAGTTGATTGATATGTCTTTGTAGTGTTACTCGTGTACTGACCATAAGGTTTGGTGAAGTTATGGATTTCGGCTCTTCCATTGACCTTGTATGGCACCGATTTAGACTTAGCAGTGGTCGGTTGGATTTGGGTGGCACGATCCAAATTCTTGGGGAAAATAAAATATGAAAACGACCATGTAGTATACTCATATAGAACCAAATGTGGAAACTTTGGATGAGGCCTTGCTTGATTTTGTACAATTTTGTTAGTAGAAAATATGCATGTTCTTCATATTCCTTTTATAATGTTAAAATGTTTCAATAAATGCTTATTCTTTTAATAATGATTACCTTCTTATCTTGATTGTAACTATACTTCTTTTTTAGTCATCCTATCTATGTTAATAATAGAGTTGGTGGATAGTTATATCTCCGGTTGATATTTGGAATGTCACCCTATGGGTTTGCCACACCCTTTTAAGTGGACATGCACAAGAAGGTAGAGATCATCCGGCCGAGGTTGAGGAGCAGTAAGAAAGACATTAGTTGACAAGGTTGGAAGTGCTTCTGGATGTCCTTTTGACATTAGAGTCCTATAAGTCATCCCTATACACTCGGGTCTTTGGGTGTGTTTTGTTGACGTGCTTTTGATACATGGTTGGCTTGTGTGCCCTTTTTGTGCACAGTTGTAGTGGATACATGTATATATGTTTGGACCAAGTTTTCTTTTAACAAGCTGATGACACCCATGGTAAGTCCCCTGTGACATGAAAGGACTCTTAAGTAAAAGTTTTTTCTATTTGGAAACTTAATGAAAATGGTTTTAATCTTCAGTGCTTTCATGTGATCTATTGGTTAGTGGTTAATTGCATTTTTTTGAGTAATCTCACTTTATGTGGCATGGAGCGTCTCAACAAGATTACTTGCCACTTTGAATTTGTAATATTTTTAGTTTTGAGTAGCATTCAATGGTAGCTTTTTCTCACTGCACAAAAATCTTGCAATGATTCGCCGCACCAGAGCGTTGGCTCACCAAATGTGTTGCCAAATGCTACACTTATGTCTAGAATTTGGCAAAGAATTTGGTCAATCATCACTTTGATGTGGTGATGGATCACCGTATGATTTTTCTCTAGTGAAAAAATTGCATACACAAACACTATCCATTGCTACATCAAAAATAGTACAAATAGCTAGAGGTGGTCAACCTAATAACGCTTCCGAACTGGCCCCCCTGCCCAAAAATATTTAATCGCTGCCCGAATAATCACCACCACTTTTCCAAATGAAGCAACGATGATCCATTCCATTTCATAGAGCATTGGCTTACCAATCGCATTGTCAAATGCTGCATAAACTTCATAATGGGAGTCAACTTTTATTATGGTAGGCTAGGGAGGATAATTCTACCTACTTGTAATTTATATATAAGGGAGAGAAATACCAAATTAGACTTTTTTGTTAAATTAATATTTTTTATCAAATGGGACCGTGTCATTAAATTCCATATACGATCACCATATTTAGAAATGGGAATTTTATTAGAATTCTTTTATGATGAATAATTTCATAAATTTACTTAATTGATGTACTAGTTTTTATAAAGCAATTTGTTGGTCAAGGATAAGAAAAAATGTCTCATTAATATTTAGTTAGACATTTATGCAAAAAATAATATTAATATTTATATATATATATATATGTATATCATTATATATAATGTTACATGCCTTGCAAGTATTATTGGATGTGTTTACCAAATCATGACAAAATTATATAAATACATTTCATAAAGTAGAAACTAAGTTTACTTATATTGTTACATTTTATTCCAAACCACAACAATTCTTCTATTGTTTTTCATTAAAATGTCTACTTATACTTTTATTATAATTCTTCTAAGAAATAATGCTTTAATTTTCCTTACAAAGATTAATTTTCTAATCAATAAAAAATCAACTTCTATGATTGATAAGAAATGAGAAAATTACTTTTCTCACTAGATTCCACTTTTGAATTCATTTATTATATCATTTAATATGTTGTAGTGCAACATACATTTTCCTTCCTTAATAAAAATAAGGCACACATAATTGTTCAAATATTGTAAAACTTGAAAATAAAACTAATTGGAATCCAAGGAACACAAACGTTCCATTACATTTCACTTTTGGTATTTTCTTATATGAGTTTTGTCACCATATGGATATTTGTTTGATTACCCTTATATTTATCAAAATATTATATATTTACTTCCATTATTCATTAAATTAAATTAAATATTATTATTTTTACATTGTTGTCAAAAGAGTCATATTATTATATTATTATGCACAAAATTCTACATTTTACACATTTGACATATATAATCCATTAATTTCATATTTATTTAAATAATAGAACATTGTTAATATTTATGGATATGGAATTACCAATTGTTACTCCAAAGAATATTATGCATTTTTATTTTCCATTATGTGAGTTATAATTATCAAAGGAAATACGTGTAACATATTAGCACATATTTAAGTTATAATGTCAATATGTGAAGTTGTTTAATTTTATCCTTATTTAGTCAAATCTTGGGAACCGATCTTACAATATTTCTAGTTACGGAATAAGGTAAGAGTCTAAGTTTTGATTCATTACACCCATATCTCACCCTTATCAGTTTAACTATATCCTACTTTAGCTCTATATCTCTTCGAGATCGACACAAAGTGGATCTCAGTCTCTCCACCAATGCAAACGGAAGAAATGGAGGATCTTGTGTATGAAGGTTGTTGAGGTATATAACTGAGGGTTTTTTAGTACACTTCCAATTAGTCTTTGTTTTATCACGTGGTGTTCAAAATTGTTCCTCAAATGTATGAATGGAAAATCTTACTCAGGGCAATGGATTCCCCTTTAGGGATGAGGATAACTTAACCTTTTATGATCAACATTTTATTGGGGGTGCCCCTTCTTCTAACTCCAGATACAAGAGTTTCAAGCACTCAGATAACCTAGTTTCATGGAAGATTCAAGAAACACAAATATTGTTTATGAAATTACAATAAAATACTTAAGAATTCTATATTGGGCCTACAATTGCCTTCATTTTATTCAATGATTGCATCAACACGTGTATATGATCATTCATATGTTCTTGTTAGAGGATTGGGTTGGTACAGATCAACTACGATGGTGATCACAATATACTTTTGCTAATATGGCTAGATATAATAATATCATCCACATATACAATAAGAATAATAATTCTAGAAGTAGTGGTCTTGATAAAAATTGAATGATCACACTGACACATTATGAAGTCAAATTGTTGTACTATAAGAGAGAATTTGTCAAACCATGCTCGAGGGCTCTTCTTAAGACCACAAATAGCCTTCTTAAGAAGAAAAAATTTCCACTAATACTCCCCCTTAGCAACATAACCTGGAGGTTGGGAGATGTAGAAAATTTCCTGCAAGTCACCATATATAAAGGCATTTTTGACATCTATTTGATGCAAATGCCATCCTTGATTGATAAGAAAAGAAATAAGTATACACACATAATTAAGGCGAGAAACTGGGGTAAAGGTTGAAAATAATAAATTCTAGATTCATGTGTGTATCCTTTGGCAACCAATCTAGCTTTTAAGTGTTCAATCGTTCCATGTGGTAGTTTTTTAACAATATATACCCAGTGACATCCAACAAGATTGCTTCCTGGAGGAGAACAGTAAGGACCCATGTCCTACAAAATCTAAGAGCATCCATCTCCTCATCCGTAATATTCTCCCATCTTGGATGAGGAAATGATTCCTGAATAGTCTTTGGAATATATATAGGAGACATTGCAACGGTAAATTTAGCCATGGAAGCATTTAAATGATCTATAGAAACATGTTTAGAAATGAAATACTTTGCACTAGACTACTATCCTTTCCATAAGTCAATAGGCATGTCCAACTCAGAAACTTGACTTGAGTCAGTAGAATTACCATGAACTGGTGGTGGATCATCAATCTCCAAAGAGGTCATAGAAGGAGATACTTTAGGTAGAGGTCTTTGGCTCGATTGTTCGTAAACTTTTAGAACAAATGTAGAACACTAGTTGACATACACAGTGGTAGAAAGAGGTACATTAGGAAGTTGTACAGTAAGAGAAGACACAATTGCTTGGTTCAGAAATGAAGTATCTTCAAAAAAGGTTACATCCACACTAATATACAATCAACGTACAATAGGGTCAAAGCATTTGTACCCCTTTTGTGTTCGAGGGTATCCAAGAAAACAACAACAAACATCTCATGGAGACAATTTATCAAGTCCAGGTTGGGTATTATGGATGAAACAAAGGCATCCAAAAACTTTAGGTTGTAGGACAAAAATAGGTTCATGTGTGTAAAGAAGTTGGTAAGGAATTTTATTTTGTAGGATGGACGAAGGCATGGAGTTGATGAGGTAGTTGGCTAACAGAATGGCATTAGCGTAATAGAATTTGAGAATCTTTATTTCAATGAGGAGAGTTCAATAAACATCAAGAAGGTGTTTGTTTTTCCTTTCGGTAACACCATTATGTTCTGGACTATAGGCACATGATGTTCGATGGAAAATTCTTTTGAGATGCAAATGTTCTGAAAACCATGTTGCACATACTCAGAAGCATCATCAGTGTTAACAAATTTAAGAGTAGTAGAAAATTGATTTTTTATTTCACTCAAAAACTTTGAGAAAACATCTAAAATTTTAGAGCAATCTTTAAAAAAATATCATGTGGAGTGAGACCAATTTTCAATAAATGATACAAAATATCACACACTAGTACGATTGCTAATATGAAAGGCTCCCATATATCAAAATAAATTAAATAAAACAAACTAGGGCTCATGTTATCACAATGAGGAGAATACACAGATCAGTGATATTTTCCAAGTTGACAAGATTCACATGAAATTTTTTAAAAGACAAACTAGGAAATAAGGATTTCAACTTATAGGCTGAAGGATGACCAAGTCACAGGTGTCATTAATACAAAGATGTAGAGTGAGCCATAAGAGAAGTAGTGGGCAAATTTGATGAGGTCTATAGATTGTACAAACCATCTCCATCTTCATATCCCCCACCAGTCATCTTCTTCATCCTGATATCTTGCATGAATGTAGTGTAAGGAAAGAAGGTTACACTGTAGTTTAAAGATTTGGTAAGTTTTCTAACAGACATCAAGTTCAAATGAAATTTGTGGACAAATAGGATATATTTAAGGAGATTTTTGTTAACATCCCATATTCCAGTGAGTGGAGAAGTGGATCCATCTTCCAGACACACTAGAAGATGACATGTATATTTCTTTAGATGAGTGAATAGATATTTCTTACTAATCATATGGGCTATGACACCAGAATCAACAATCCAATTGTCATTTTTTGAAGAAGAAGAAGCTTGAAGATAGGAAAGATCACCTGAGTATTGAGAAATGTTCTCCTTAGTGTGATAGTAAGTATAGAAGCAACTTTAATTAGCTTGTCAATGTCATATGAACTTAGTGTTACAATCTGAGGAGTAGAAACACTAGGTAACTCTTCATCAACATCATTAGTGGAGACTTGGTTTACCTATTCTGGCTTTCCAGGATTCTTCCAACTTTATCCTCAGTATGATTAGTCCTTTTGATGAAGTTGCAATGCCAAGGCTGAAGAGGAGAAGACCCTCTTCCATAGGACTGAGGAGAAGGAGGCACTCTGCCTCCATTGTTAAAGCCTTAGCCTTGTCCTTGTGTAGAGTTTCCACGTCCTCATCCAGAAACAACTAGGGCAAAAGACTCTTATGTGGTAGTAGATGACACAAAGTGAGATAGCCAAAGATAAACATCATCCAATATGGGTAATGGTTCAAATGTAAGAATATGTTGGTGGACTACTTCATAGCTCGGGGGCAAGGATGCCCAGAACTTGCAAATATGAACTTCATCTTGTTGTTTTTGTAGTTTATTGAGATCAGTAGATGATGGATGATGGAGTTTGATTTATCCCCAAATACCATTGAAGGTATTAAAATGTGAGGCAAATGAGGTAGCATCATCAAATCTTAGTGAATGCAAGCATTTATAGAGTTCAGAAACATGTGAGGGATTTCCCTTACTGGAATAGATCTGAGCAATATGGTCCTAGACTTCCTTGAAAATATCAATAAACAGGAGATTGTTGGATACATGTGATTCACTACTATTTAGAACCCATGATAGGACTTGAGAATCACATTCTATCCATTTCTTATACTCGACCTTCTTTTTGTCATCCGTTTCATCTTTAGGAGGAGGTAATTCAGTGAGATGCTCAAGCTTACTCATAAAGTAAGCATAAAATTGAGAAGATCATGCCCACAAATGTAGTTGGATTTGTTGAACTTGATAGATCTGACACATCTGGCATGTCTCTCCATGATCTCATAGGAAGATGGAGCCATAGAGCAATAGTGATATCCAAAGAGTCTCCAAAAACATCAACATGACATGTTTATAATAGGACACAACATATCAGACATAGAAAATAGTCTTCTAGAAAGAGTCACAATGTGTCAAAAATAAGCAACGGTGTGTCAGACTACAGTAGATAGTTTTCTGAAAAAAGACACGACCTATCAAAAATAAGACATTGTGTGTCAGACAACATCAGATAGTCTTCTGGAAAAAGTCAAGGCATGTCAAAAATAATACATGGCATGTTCGATGATTTACTAGTGTGAGACACAACATGTCAAAAATAATTCATGGTGTGTCAATGGTCGGGGAAGCAGCAGATCAAATGATTCGCATGTTTGGGACACAGCGTGTCAAAGGTCAGGGAAGCAACACATCAGGAGAAGAAATGACAAATCCGACAAAATAAGGTCAAAAGGGATGCAAAATAAGTGGTAAGTTCTTATAATTTACCAAGGAGAAGCAGGATAATATGTTGGATATACCCAATCACATAAATAATAGAGTGGATAGAGCACTAGAATAGGTGGTCATGAATGACCCCAGATCTACCGTACGGTTCTTCCAATTAATAGTTCTTCAGGGCATAAGAACCTTGGAAGGACCTTCGACCATGTCCCTAGATCCTCTTGTTAAAAAAGAGGATAGGGATAGAAGGAGAAGTAAACCCCCTTATGTGTGATCAGTAGCAGCGGTGAAGATGGAGGATACGACTGCGGTGGCTGATGCATTGAAAGAGAGAGAGAGAGAGAGAGAGAAGGTGGCGATAGCTGGTAGAGATTAGGACTAGTTATCCTGCTCTAATACCATGTGGAAGTAGATGTATTTTCTATATTCACAAAAGAGAAAACTCACTCCTATCAATAGGAGAAACCTGTACAAGGAATCGAGATGAAAACCATAATGGGCCCCTTTATACATGAGCCCATGTTACAGACTAAAGAAAGACCTTAAGTAGAAATACATTTAAATAATTAATACAATAATATCTCTCAATAACTTTTTTACTTGTTGACTCAATGAATGATTAAAATATTAAATATGGGAATCAAGCATCGCAGATCAACCCACAAAATTACCATTATATGTTCAAACAAATGTTTTTCATAACTCAACATAGCCATTTTGTGGGACATGATTGTGATTGAGAGCCCTAAAAACACTAAATATAATAGAATTTTAGATATATCAACCACTATAATTTTGAGATCACACACATGTGGTACATTTGGGCTAAACTAGATATAGCGTCTCCCCTAACTACATCACCCCAATTGTTTTCACCATCATTATACCATGATCATACACATCTAAATGACTATTTTTCCCATGCAACACCATAACAATGGTGATGGAAAATCAGTGTGGTCACATCTATAGTATGTGTGGTTGCCACCAAAGTTTCAAATCTACCCCTCACTTACTTGGGTTGAGCTATGAAACCCAACCCTAGTATAGGTTACTTCTAGTGGAATCCACCTACCATATCACACTTAGAATTTCACCTTGGGATTGTCCCATCACCTATCCCATCTACACCCATTTCCAAAAAACTCTCATTTCATCATCCACTTCCATTTCCATTCATCCAAGTTGGATTAGTTGGAATGTAGTCGACCAGAGACCAATGAGAAGTAGGAGATTTAAGATCTACAAAAGTCCATCTTTTGCATGGGTCTGTATTCATTCTTCCTCTCTCCATCATTTTCCTATAATCATCAAATCCTAAAGCTTTTAGTGGGTTTTTTAGGCACCAAGATGATGATACCTTGTTATACGGGGATGAGTATATTAACATTTCTGTTCTCTTCTTCTATCTTCTTTGTAGATATATATTCCTCCTACTTCGTTCATTAGTACATAGACAAGCTAGAGTGATGGTTTCTTAAGAGCTTTAGCATCAACGTGAAAGCAATGCAGAGGTAGTCAATGCTACAATAACAAGTCTCTGATTTCCATTTTAGTTGATTAATGAAATCATAATAGTACTACAATGTCAAATGAAAAAGGTATATAAAACATGGATAAAACCATAGGTCACATCATTTTTTTAGAAAACTGACACAACAAACTATATATACTTGACACTTTTTATTTATTTATATTGAGGTCTTCAACCTTGATTTCTTAAATTGAAACCAACACAACTAGTACGTAGTTTGTTTCTCAAAGGTAATGAAATCGAGGCTATAACTCTGCATTATGTAAATTTTCTTAATCAATCAACACAACAGGCTACATATGGTATGTACTTTTTCATTTCTGATTAGGTGAATAATCTTTATCTTATTTCATCCAAAATAGAAACATGGACTATATCTTATCAATAAATTTTTGTATGCGACCGTCAAGTCCATTTGTTTAGAAAAAACCAATGTTGTAGTATTTTAGCTTCAATTTTGTAAGTAAAACCAATACCACAAACTACATCCTTTTATTATATTAATATATATATAGTTACACTATCGATTTTCTTGAGAAAAACTAACACCATAAACTTAAAAAGCATTTGTTGACAACTTTTTTCAATGGATTTAGATTCATTAATTATTATTCCATTTATACTAGTTATTTAATATATGATGATCAAAAGGTTCTTACTTAAATAATCCTTTATATTAATTAATGGTGTTATTATATTAGATCAAAGTGATGACTTTAGCTTTTTAGCATTTAAGAAATACTAAAGATATGTCATTTATAGATGAACAGTAGGGTCAGACCTAGGGATGTAAATCAGTAGGGTATGGTGCAATTATGGTGTTATGCATAATCTTAGCCATTTCATTAAGCGGGTATGGGTACTGATATATACCCACTTTTTCAAAATCTATACCCACACGATACCCATACCCATCTAACCACTCGATATATGGATGGGTAACTGGGTATATGTTAATGGATAGACTTGCTACAACAACACACCACAAACTATAGGTACAACAAACACTAGACTAATTTGGTAATACTGGTACTAGTATCAAATACATTTAATTTGTGCAAATGTAGTAGTTGATAAGTAAAAAATATGTCATATTATAAAGGACAACCAAGAGTATGATGTTGATACAGCTAAATCAAAATACAAAAAAAGAAGAATGACGATTGTTGAATCTATTGGTGAATATTATAGAGTTTGACTAAGCTATAATTAGAATAATGAACTCAAGGATTGATCTTAGACATCATGTTGGCTTGCCTTCACATTGGGAGGAAATGTGTTTCCAAAAACATGTAGCATATCACCAAACTTGTGGAGAAATATCATTGGAGGTAGTAATAAAAAAGGAATGGATTGTGACAATTAATTTATGGCCTTCAAAATTTGATGAATTATGCATGTGTGCCAATGAGGTTGTGTCAGGATTAATTAATTTGTTTATTTTAGTATGGAAAGATACTTATATTTACTAGATTTGAGTGTTAAAAAATGGACCATTACATTATAATATAAACTTTTACTATTGTAAGATGCTTATACATACAATATGTGAATGTGAAGATATGCACGATTACATTCTAAAATAATTTTTTAATGTAAAAATATAATTAAATCGGTAAATGTGTATACAGGGTATATGTACATACATAACCATAACTTTTCCCACTTAGAGATGAGTATGAAGGTATAATGGTAAGTGGTTATAATTATTATAAAAATTTATACCCATGATAGGTTTAGAGGGTATGGGTTTGAGGGTATGCAGTTATATCCATGTCCGTTTATTGACCTAGTCTAATCTGCATTTCTATAAGCAATCTACAACAAAATAATCTACAATAGAAGGACCTACAAACAAATCAATATCATTCACACATGCAATAGATAATTCATCCATCACCAAATCATGATTTTGAAATATCATCCACACCACCAATATCATTAACAATTGTAGAATATGATCCATACATCATCAAATCATGCATGTATTATCTTCCATTCTTTAGAACAGACAAAATCCACTTTTCAAATTCTATACTAACTATTAAACTATGCTTAACATATCTTAGGCATTCACACATCCATTCATTCACATATGTTTAGAATGCATAAAAGTTGTATTAACTTAAACATAAAATAGTGTATTCTCATATTATTCAGATACAAAACAAAAGATACACTAGAGTTTAGAACTACATTTATCTATTCATCCCACTCAAAAGTAACTTCTAGAAAATTTTGTGCCCACTTGTCCATGGTGTCATCTAGAACCTCCCAGATGTGATTATGAGTTTCAATGATCTACAAAAGAATCGTGTGTATCCATATGATGATATCTATATAAAATGAAGCCAATTCAAATTAAATCGTAAGTTATGATCACAACGTTTACTACGCATTGCTTAATTTTAAATGTCATGTGATGACGTCTTGACAATGACATCTGAATACTTTATAAAATAGTACTTGCACACCCAATTATTGTCTTTATAGGACACTAAATATATATATTTTCAAGAGATGTTAATAAATTACAATAAATAGAGTTGGCATATACCTAGATGTTCTTAAATGTTATTTACTTCGAGTTTGAATCGATTTGTACGTCACCTTCATCAAATGATTTTGCACCCCTATAAGTTAAATGAATAAGTTAGACAACTACATAAACATATCATGATGAGTATTTATCAATTAATGTGTCGACGAATAAATATTTATACTTAATCCGTAACTTAGAATTGATGTTTGTGTCCCCTTGATGTTTTACCCAATGGATTAAGATATTTCACATTCATTGAGCTTGGGACGATCAACAACAATCACCAATGCCTGAATCAAAGAAAGAAAATGGAAAACGAAAACTACAATAAAGTTCTATATTGAAGGATAATTCACTAGTCAAAATTGCATGTTGAGAAATAGAATGAAAAAAATGCTAAATTACTCGACACTGAAAGGATCTAGAATAATTTTCATACGCTAGAAAGAAACATAGTTGAAGATTAAAAGTATTCAACTATGAAATCACATTCTCTTTCCCCATTGCTAATTAATGAAGGAGATAGGAATTCCACATTGTTGATTTGAAAAAATAGTGTCTCCACATATAATTAGATGTAAGAAAAATTATAATCATTTAATATATAGAAATAAATTGAGTATATATGTTTATGTGAACTTATTTCATTAATAAACTTTTAACATATATTCACTTATATTATAGATATATTTGGCCATTAATGTGGAGCAAATCAAGAAAACCATGAATGACGATACAAATTTTAAAGTATTTCCCTATAACATCCTTAATCAGATTGATACCATATTCGACCCTAGTGTTAAACTACCTATGTATCGGTAGAAAGGCTTTACATTTACTCCCCAACCTGCCTAATATGGGTTCCAATGTTATATATGGTTTAGCCTTTTAAGAATGCCCAGTAGGAGGATTTTGAATTTTCTATTTTTGGATAAAATGAAATTTCATCATATCAAATAAAGTCATATATCAGACAAATAGAAAATGTAATAGGAATTAGCAGACCTTGTCATGGAAAATTAGGTCTTTGAGCCACCCTACCACAACAATACCCTCTTCTTCTTATATTTTGTTGTATTTAGGATGAGATATCAATAGTGTCTTGTCTTCCATTCCTTCCTAGACAAGTATGATGGATTCAAAAACTACATAAAGGGCATTGGTACACACTGTAATATTAGCACCACCAAGGTGATATACATTGCATGCTGCCACAACATTATATTTAGTGCAACTACAAGTAGGTATCTTGTACCCATGTGCAGTTTAAAAATGCAAAACAGAGACAACATAGTAGATCTTGCACCACATATGGGAAATCTAAACAATGTTATATGAATAACACAATAATATTATACTACTAACAAACTTACACTAGGATGATTTGGCATGTCATTGGGAGTACTCCCACGACCTTCAATGACTATAGTACAACCTAGATATTGTATCATGGTATCGTAGGGATGTATTAATGGTAAATTTTGAGGAGCTTGAGAAGACTAAAATGACATAATTGGTTCTCGTACAACATATGATACCAAATTTGTATTTCCTCCCATGTCATACCACATCTTTGACTAGATCTAGTTTGATGTTGCTCGAAGACAAAATACGATTTTAGTCCCATGCTATATCATACTTCCCTAACACTATTAGGATGCTCTTTAGTACAAAGAGAAACTATTAGTTCATCCCTTTGACTAATAGGGATGAACTTACCTTTATTTATTTACTCATGGGGCTCATTCTAGTCACAACTAAACATCTGTTTAATAACAACTAGAAATGAAATAAATATACTAATTTTAGGGATGAACTATACCATTCCACTTCCTTTTTTGCAAGGTTTGAAATTTCTTCTGAATTGTATGTTCTATTTTTAGTTTGATTTGTTCTTGATTCCTTCCTAGATGATGACAACATATCTTGTGACTGGGCAACAAAAGGCATAACCACCAGGCCCCAACCAATGATCATGCACATTCTTTTTCTTCCTTTCTTTCTGGGCCTCATGCATAGCGTGATTACTTCGAAAGAGATGTTGTGTTGTGTATTATAAGAAACAATCATGTAGTACATCAAAATTCATGCAATATGTATAATAGGAAAAAGTCATGTAGATGTGTAATACTTAATACCTTGAACAACAAACGTCTCCCTTGCCTTAGGGTCAAAAATATTAAAATTCTCAGTTCCAGCCTTCATATTCTTTTTTTTTTTTGCAAAACCAAGGCTTTTATTTAGTGATCCCGTGCCCTAGTACAGGATGTAACTACAGAGATTGTCTCATTGACATTGCAACTCAGCCAAGCTGGCTGCATATGGGACTCAAAGGAATTCCTAGACCGCATGACCTATTTAGCTATACAGTCTGCGATAACATTATTGTTTCTAGGGATGTAGCTAATGAAGACACTACTATCTCCTCTGAGCTCTTGATAACGTCTTTTATGAGCTTTGAATCTGTCCATGGCCCCGTTCTTGCTGGATAGAAAGTCGACCGCCTGTTTTGAATCAGAGAGAATAAGATAATTCGAACATCCCTGTGCACGACAGACATCAGCTGTGCGAACCACAGCTTGAATCTCAGCTTCCAAGCTTGAACTTGCAGAGGATAGCCAGCCCGCGAATAACTGATCATCACCTTGTAGATTATGTAAGAATAAACCAAGTCCAGCCCTACCAGAGTGGGAATGGTATGCTGCATCGACAAAAACAAGTAGTTGTTGTTGCAGAGGGACTTGTTGGGATGGTCGCCTGCGAGTTACACCAGTGTGGGACCAAGCTTTCACAATAGAGATTGCACGTTCCTGGATAAATTTAACTCGTCTCTCAATAGACACACGTTCAACATCATGTAGGAATTTGTTCCTTACAGTCCAGTTATGCCAACAAGCGACTGCGCTTAAGATAGTGGTCGGAGAGTCCTTGTTACTAGGCGATAATCTGGATGAAATCCAGTCGTCTTCAGAAAGATCAAAATGAGCTTCGTCTTGAAGGAGGTCCTTCCAAGTCCTCCGACTACCAGGACAATCTCGTAGTACATGGAGGATCGTTTCTTGAGCATTGTTACAGACTGGACATAGGGTGTCCACCTCCATATGCCTGTGTGCACGCTCGACATTAGTAAGAAGAGCCTTGTGCTGCATCAACCAAAGGAAGATACGGATACGATCAGGGAGCTGTGCCTGCCAAATGGATTTCCAACTGCTCGGAGTGCTGACTGCTGTGTTCAAGCGAACCCAATTGTAAACTGAGCGGCTGCTTAGATTACCCGCGACTTCCAGAGGCCATATCCACAGATCATCCCCTCCGTTAGGGCTAGGGGGAAGGATAGTTTCAATAATATGCCAAGAGACAGCAGGGAGGAACGCCTTGATGAAGTCCCAATCCCAGTCCCCATTATCGAGCACCATGGAGGCAACCTGCAAAGTTTGCAGAGAAGGCGGTATGTACCAATCTGGGACCAGATCCGTCACAGCTTGACTATTAATCCACTTCCCACGCCAAACATTGGTGGAGCGCCCATTGTTGACAGCTACACCACACATGGACTTGATTTCCTCCATATGCTTCTTGATGAAGTTCCAAACTGGTGATCCCGGCTTCTTCAGTAGCCGATTACCGGCAGTGTACTTCTCTTTAAGGATTTTGACCCAGAGCTTGTCTGGTTCATTCAAATAGACCCAAACATTTTTTAACATAAGTGAGAGGTTCTGGTCCCGAGCATCTTTAATACCCAATCCTCCCTTATCCTTAGAAGAGGTGATCTTCCTCCAAGCTACTAGGGGCAGCTTCCTGTCACTAGAGCCCGACCAAATGAATGTGCGGACATGCTTATTGATATCCTCACAGACTACCGGCGAGATTTTAACGGTCTGCATAGTGTATATAGGTATAGCTTGTAGAGTACTTTTGGCCAGGGTCACATGGCCTACCAAGGAGAGGTGCCGCATTTCCCACCCATTCATATGATCCTTGATAGTAGAGGTAAGGTGCCCATGTGTCTGTTTATTGATTCGATTATGAAGGATAGGAATCCCAAGGTATTTCCCAAGGTCATCAGTCCACGGAAAGCCAAGCTTATGGCTTACCCTTCTGCGTTCAACATTGGTGACGTTTCACGAGAAGTAACACTTAGATTTATCTTTAGAAACCATCTGTCCAGAAACCATGGAAAATTTCTTTAGAATGTCAGTGATATTTGCTTCTTGGGTAGTGGAAGCTTCAGCGAAGAGGAGGATATCGTCTGCGAAGCAGACATGGGATAAAGGTGTACCACCTCTGGAGAGGATGATAGGTTTCCAGGATCCATCTTCTACAGAGTTAAGGATTGCTTGGCTCAATCTTTCCATACACAGAACAAACAAGTAGGGGCTGATAGGATCCCCTTGGCGGACTCCTTGAGTGGCTTTAAAAGATTGAAGGGGGCGACCACTCCAAAGAATGGACGTATCACCAGAGGTAATAATTTGCATTATAAGCTGGACTAATATACATGGCAGACCTATTCTCTCCAACATGTCCGCTACGAACTTCCAGTTCATTCTATCAAACGCTTTGGACAGATCAAGCTTGATACAAACTCATTTCTTCTTCGACGTTTTACTCCTCATCGAATGGATGACTTCTTGCACTAAGAGTACATTGTCACTGATTTTACGACCAGGAAGGAAGCTGGATTGGTATGGTGAAACCCAGTCGTTAAGATAGGGCTTAAGACGCTCGACTAGTAGCTTGGACAGAAGTTTGAAGCAGCCATTATTAAGGGAAATTGGTCTCAGATCACCACATGTAACCGGGGCCTTAATCTTAGGTATAAGGACCATATGCGAGTGGGCAATATCAGCATCTATTCTGCCCGATGCGAAGGTGTCTTTGACAAATTTGACGAGGGAGGGGCCAACTTTCCCCCAGTTACTTTGGATGAAACCGTTATAGACTCCATCGGGTCCGGGAGCCTTGGACGGCGCCATTTTGAACATGACATCATGAATCTCCTGTGCTGTAGGAATAGCTTGAATGGCAGCAGCTTCCTGAGGCGTCAACTGCTTGAATCTGCCTGGGTATAGGCTAACCTTCCGAGGATCGGGTTGGAAGGAGCCAGTCATGAGGTTTGTAAAGAAGGCTCGGACATGTTCACAGAGTGCAGTGGGCTCAGATATCCAATCCCCCGAAGCATCTCTGAGCTGCGTAATTTTATTATGATGGTTTCATGCTTTTACAAAGGACTGAAAGTATTTTGTGTTGCCGTCACCATGGCGAAGCCAATCTATATGAACCCGTTGTCTCCAGTCGGCTTCCTCCCTCTCAAGGATTTGATTATATTGTTCCTGCAATTCAATGTCAATCGAGCTATCAGGATTAACAAAGTTAGATTCAGCTGTAACCTGGGCCTTGTGGATACGAGACAGCAGGATCTCTTTCTCGCGGCGCTGTTGCCACATGCAATCGTGGTCCCATTTGACCGCCCTCTTGTGGAAGGCTGCAAACACAGATTGGAAGGATTCCTCCGATTTCCAATTTGCCATGACATTGGATTTGAAGTTTGGATTGAGGTCCCAACTTGCTTTGGTTTTGAAGGAAGCACGATATACTTGCTGTGGAGTGGACAGTCTTAGCAGTAACGGATTATGATCAGAGAACAATCGAGGAAGCGAAGTGATGGTGGCATTGCAAAAACGATGGATCCAATCGTCGTTAGCAATGGCCCTATCCAACCTTTCAAAGAGAGTACCACATCGGAACGTATACATACCTCCTTGCGTGCGCAGATCAGAGAGACCAGTTTGTAAGAGGACATCATTGAAGTGGGCGCATGAACGTTTGTCAAAAAATCTGCCTCCTTTCTTCTCCGAGGTGTGAAGCATGGTGTTGAAATCACCAATGACGGCCCAGCTCGAATGAATGCCGGCGGAAATCTGTTCAAGGTGACCCCAGAGGTGATTACGGAGCACATGATTTGGGCTACCATAAACAATGGTCAGGAACCAACTTTTATCAATCAAGAGGTGGATAAATTGTCTGTGGTTGAGTATAACTTCCACACTACATCTACCTTTATCCCATAGGAGCCAAATGCCCCCTGAGAAGCCAATGGCTTCGACTCTATGAGAGGAATCAAAACCTAGTTGGCGGATGATGTTGGAGGCAGTAGAACCACTACACCTTGGTTCAATAACAGTAAAGAAATGGATTTTATAAGTAAATTTCATTTTCTTGATTAGACGAATCTTCCTATCTTGACATGCACCCTGTATGTTCCAGCAACAATACATTAAGATAGGTAGAAGGAAAGGGTTGCTGCATTAAATGACAACGAGCAATCCTTCAGATTGCCCTTCAGCTTCCATGCACGTAGCATCATGTTCTTCTGCAGTGGCCTCTTGGTCATAGAACTCAAGGGCCTTCTTGGCCTTACTTCCGTTGGAATCAGCCCCTTCTTCTTCATCAGGAGGTTCCTTCTCGGCTTGGTCTATTCTACCCTTCTTGCGGATGCGGTTGGGGCTTAGAACAGTCTGATAGACAACTTTCCGGTTTCTCAATATAACGAAACCATTCCCAGCTTCCTTACCCTGCTTACCAAACGGTCTTCACGGGTGCTGTCCGGGTTCGGCTGGTTTGGCCTGGAATTGATAGCTAGGGCCGTCTTGCGCAGCTGGAGGTCTTCCAATAGAGGTGTCATTCCCTACCAGAGACACCGTCGTCTCCTCGACCACATTGGAGGAGGTTGTTTGCGGTACCTTTGGAACTGTTGTGCCCTCTCCTTTCTTGTTCTTTTTTTCTGTTTTTGGCTAATCACCTTAGTGAAGCCATCTTCATCTACCTCTGCCTCATTGTCCGAGACAAGGATCGGCTTCTCTTTCTCTGACTGTGATGCTTGTTTAGGCTCAGCCTTCTTCTGGATTTGCTTCCTTGGTTCAGGCTTTTTTGCATGTATCGCCATTGTATACGTAACAGCAGGCAATGGGATGGGATTAGACGATGAGGCGGAGGTGGTATCCGAGCCTACCGGTTGTTTGCAATCGGCCTCCGTGTGGCCAACTCGCCCGCAACGCATGCAAACAACAGGTAAATTCTCGTACTCAAGTCGGTAATGTTCTCCATTGATGAAGATGGCCGGTAGGAGCGGCTTGGTCGTCTCGACCTCGACTGCAATTCGTGCAAATTTGCCTCGATGGCCCTGGAGTGTGTGAGCGTCCACCTTAATGGTCCTGCCGATGGTGTTTCCGATTGAACTAAGCAACTGGTGTTGAAACAAGAACACCAGGAGTTCAGGAATCCGAACCCAAACAACAAGCTTCCGCGGGATAGGGTCGGAAGGCCGGAACTCCGGTGACCACGACTGGACTGATAAATAGTTTCCAAAAATCGTCCAAGGTCCCCCTGTCATGGCGTGAATGAAGTCCGCCTGCCCTGAGAATTGGACAATATTATAGCCGCACTCCAGATCGATAACCCTAAATTCTTGCTTTGGTTCCCAGATTGAGTAGATCTTATTGACTAGGGCTTTGAATCCGATGTTAATTCCTATTGCCTTGATGACAACTGCGAACTGCCATGGAACCAGGAGAGATTGCAGCGCATCATTGCGGACCGAGAAGGCCGGCAATACCCCGCTCAAGTCAACACCAATGTCCGAGTCAAGCAAAACATTTGGAGAAATAGGATTTTCATACGTCAAAGAACCCACAGGTTTGCCGGCGACTGTATCGGCGTACGATAGTCGTGAGTTCTTGTCCGCCGTAGCAGAGGTGTCCATATCCATCTTGGCACCCTCCATCCCAGGATTAACAGGTTTCTCGCTGGTGTTATTCATAGCCGATTCAGAATATAGGATCTCACCAGATTCTTTTTGTGGATCAGGCGGACGATCGAGCCAGCCACGGCCCCGACCCCCGCCATTGCTTCCCCCGCGGCCGCCGCCATGGGACAACCATAGTCTTCCTCCCGTCATTTTCCTTCCCAGCCTTCATATTCTTAGTATTATTTATGTAAAATCTTGTAATATTAGTTTTCAAGTTCTTGTACCGTCTACCACATCATTGTAGTACCTTTTCTTGTGACTTTTATCATCTATATGAAAAATGAAAGAAAAAATAGTTATATTTTTGTACAAACTGGAAAATAAAATTAGAATTTGAAATTGGAAAAGATAGTGTAAACTCATATAACTCACAAAAATCTCCTTCACCAAGATCTCTTTTAGGAAAACATGAACATTATGCCAAGTTTTTGTTGGATCAATGGGCTCCAGAGCGGGTGAATAGAGATAACATTGCTTTCTCAATACTTGTAGACCCTCAAGGTATATTTAAACATGAGTTCTACTAAATTAGCAAAGAAAGGGTGAAAAAGATTGACAATCACTAAGGAACACAATTCATTATAGTGTTGTAAAGACCAAGTCTCTACTATAAACATGATAAACAAAAACACCAATGGTGTGGTAGCGGAAGAATTAAATCTTGACTTTATTCAAAATGTATAAAGAGTACATTATAAAATTTCCATAAAGGAAGTACAACTTTATACAAGCACAAGGATCTAGGTAGAGGAAAACTTAGATTAACCCAATATTGTCTCCAAACAAACTACTATAAACATAAAAGAAACCATGATCACTCAAGCTATATATTCCTTTCTTCTTATCCTATCCTTAGCCTTGGGTCCACCAAGCTTCCACTGCGCACTCTGATCCTAACCTGGATGGTTGGGGTCATCCAGCAAGAGAAAGATAAACCAAGGTATGTGTTAATAAAAAAGAATAGGACAAATAATAATAAAAAGCTTTGCAATATAAAAGATTCTCTACAATAAGAGATTTCAAAAGAAATGAGGCAAATATATGAATATGAGAGAGAGAAACTGCCACATTTAAATATCAACAATTATCACATTTGCATGAATATAAATTATGACTCAACATCCTCTCAATGTAGGGTGAGGCACCTACCGGACCTCACCAATGGCAGGGGGACTAAAACCCCAGTGCCTAAAAAGTGGCAGGGGGAATAAAACCCCAGTGCCTAATATATAAAATGGCAGGGGGACTAAAACCCCAGTGCCCAGCAGGAGGACTAAAACCTCAGTGCCCTATGGGTGGTTTGTACTCATGTACACTACATTGTCAATTGGCAAATAACTATATCATGCATAAACATTCACTTGGCAGTAGAGTGAAAAGTAACAAGATTGCAACATAGCATTGGGAATAAAACCCAAATAAATAAATAAATGGCCATCATAGGCAACAACAATATCCAAGAACTCCAAGAAATAAAGGAGCCAACAAAGCAACAACATATACAATGTTTCCAAGTATTTCAAAAGGATGAGCCAATCATTGGCAATAGCAAGATTAAGCATTTCCAAGTAAATGAGGCAACATATGTAGTAGCAAGATTCACATGGTTCAAATGAATGAGCCACAATGGCATTAGAAGCATAAAATAAGTAAAGAGCCAATAAATGCAATTAGAAGGATAAATAGTCTAGCACAATAATGATTGTGGGGTTGGAAAAGACCCAACTGAGAGATTAGGATTGTTTGCACAATAATCAACCACATAGATTTCACATACAAAATAGGGGTCACATACTAGAATAGGGTGCACATACTCAAATAGGTTTTCACATACCTTAGATTAAATACATTACCATCATATCCATCAAACTGATTGCAATCCATCCACATAATATCCTAGTTACATCATTACACATGTATTAATATATGTAAAAACATAAATCATAGGAAAAACCCTAGTTTTACAAAACTACGATTTAGGGTTCAAAACCAAGCCCAAACGATTGGTCATATTCTCATGAATAAGAAAACATATTTTATTTTACAAAACAGAGTTAAAATGAATTAATTATGTATTTTAAAACATTTAACATACTAAAAATGCCAAACAAAGCAAACTTCGGAAAACCCTTGAGAATCAGGTCTCAAAATTCATAAAATCAGATTCTAAGTTAAAAATCCTTTAGTTAAAAATCCTTTCCATCGGATATTTATTCGTATTTTTCTGACCAAAGATTGATTTACTATGACCTGACCAATCAGAAATCAGGGAAATGCCACATAGGAAAAAAAATAAAAACAATTGGCCACTAAGGCCGGACCCACACTGACGCGGACCAATCACAATTGGCCGCATCAGCTGGTCCACTTTCGCTGACCAAGGTCAAAAGGGAAGGGAGCAAAGACGGGACAAGACTGACCTACCCTTGCTCGCAAAATCAATCAAATAAAAAGACGAGGGCAGTTTAGTCAAACGCAAGTGTCGATTGTTTGCGTCAAAGAGTAAGAACAAGATGGGGAAAAGACGATATTTCCCCTGTGTTGTAGGCTTGGATGCCATAGGGGCGAGGGTTGCCCTTGTCATTTACTGACCAGGCATCCTCTTGCTTTCGCCATGGCACTGGAGCCATCACTGGAGCTCGAGGCTTCCAAGCCAGAACTGCAACCAAGACGCGAGAAGGCGGAAGAGAACCGGGAATAGATTCCCTGATATCTACCGGTCGCAACCAGCTACTGGAACAACACTCGCGCGACCGAGAGCCAAGAAACCAGGCTCAACCTGGCCGGAAACAGGGGAGCACGACCGGGATCAAAACCGAAGATAGGGACCGAAAAATGGAAAACCAAAAGTTAGGAAACATCCGCGGATGCAAGGTGAATCAATCGAAGTCGTCGGCAAGAGCGGAGAACCACCAGAACACAAAAGCACAGGTAACGGTGGAGGTCAAACCGTGGTCTATAGGACCCGGTGATCAAGAGCACCACGAGGAAAACATGGAGTAGGAGAAGGAAGCCGAGGATCCGTAGGTGCTTACCGAGGTCCCAATTGGGCCCGAGGTGGACGGAGATGCAAACCGGAGGTCGTCGTTGCCGGGGAAGGTGGAACGAGTAGGACCTGGAGTATCAGGCAGGTTGCGATGAAATTAGGTGAGGAGGAGGAAAAGTGGAGGCCCAAGGGTGCTAGGCGGGACCTTATATAGGTGAGAGGGAGCTCAAGGCGCCGGCTGTAACTCGAGGGTGGAGAGAAGCCCTCACTGCCCAATTGGGTGTTTCGCATCCAGTGCGTTACAGCATGCGAGCAAAAGCTGGTCTTGATCGGAAGAGAACGGTGGATTCAAGGGCGAATAAATCAGGCGAAAAGGTTGAGAAACGAGAGAGAAGGAGATCAGGCGCCGATCTGCTGTTAAACGGGCGGCCAGCTGGAGGTTGAAGACAAAGGTCATCCATCGGATCTCAGATCGACGGTCCAGAGGCACCGCTCAAGGCGCGTGACAGGAAAATGAACCGCGACTTTAGCGTTACAAAGAAATAAATGAAATCACTGCAATAACTATATTCACACCATCTTAAAAGCTAATAAAATGGATTTGAAAGGTCATATCAACTCCAAATAACACCAAAATTGAACCATAGGCTTATAATGACGAGTATTACAATGTTATGCAATTAGATCCACGTTTAATACAAAATAAGACCATTAATAAATATATAGCTCATAAAAGAGTATAATAATATATTAAAATCAAGGAATTATATGAAAAAGCTCATTAATGAGAAACATGTGAGTAATCTCGAGATATAAAACACATTAGGGTACAAATAATCATTACTCAACAAAATAACATATTAATATGAATTAAAATCATATTTCGAGGAGAGAGAAACAATAAAGGTTAATATACACATATATGAACTCAAATACACATTATTAATAATATATTTATCCAAAAAGCTCCAAATAAACATAATCTAATATATTATCCCATAAATGACCAAATTACATAATTAACCCTAACTTATCTCCTAATGTGGGTTATTTGTGCAAACACCCCTCAATTTACATAAATGAGGGTAAATAGTGATTTCAACATCAAATTGTGCTCAAAATGCACAAGGAGTCCAAGAATGATCCAAAAGGATGTGGAATTTATAGAAAAGGTCCAAATGGACTCGAAGGTCAAGAAAAGCTCAAAAGTGGGTAAATTGTAGGGAAGACCCTGAGATTCAGTATGTTACAGCACACCACCCCTTACAGAGGATTTCGTCCCTGAAATTACAACAAGAGGAAAGAGAGGGTGAGTGTGCAACAACCCAACCTTAAACACTAGGTTATAACCCTTAATCTAGGGTACCACATAAAATCTACATAAGTCAGATGTTACTAAGGTTTCCACAAAACCTATAGTCTTTTATTAAACTTAACCTAACATCTTGTTGCATAAACTCTATCATGAAAAGGCAGCATATCTATTATACTATCACTTGTGCCACATTTTATTCAAACCATTATATCTCAATATGTGTATTTCCCTTATCAAGGGTTTTAGGCACAATTAGGGTTTACTAAGCCATTACATCATATACTAAACCATTCCCAACAACAATTAATGTATTAGGTCAAAACCTAAATAACTCAATAGTATTACCCAATAACTACATCATGTGGGATTATGCCATATAATTTTGGTTGAGAGCCATATAATATTATCCAACAAATTATTAATCTAATCACAAGTATAAGGGTGTATGGCTTATCACAACATCTAACATACTCATATCCATGACATCATTAATCATTTTCTCTTATAACACTAATTACTATGAATTAACATCACATTATATGAATCAAATTACTCATCATCTTATTACTGATTTTATTCATAAACCAATAAGATGATTAATGAGATGTATTTTAGTCAACAAGGTGCTATGCCTTCCCTATGCTGATAATCAGGCCACAAATATGATTAAGTGATTATAATCCATTTACATGCATTAAGGTATATCATGAGATGACACCTAATGTCACTAATGTAACATGAAAGGCATTAAGGGTATATATATATATATATATGTAGTCAAAGCTAGATGATTACATCTTAGGGTTTAGGTCAACATGACCATTACATATTAAAGAATCCTTAGGGTGTATTTTACCATACACATTTTACCATTAGGGTGACTTAATCAAAACTATGTATATTCACTTATGAATAATTAATGATTATGTGCATCAAGAGTATATTAAGGTTCAAGCATAAGGATTATGTGACTTATCCATTTGTTCATAAGCAAACAAGATGAATTACCATCATATAAGGTTTGTTCAACACTAAACATATAAGCTCACTAATCCCATATCTAAGGAGTTAGAGTTTCTTGATTTCAAAGCATTGAGGGACTCCAACCCCCTCAAGAGGATTTCGTCCTCGAAATCAACAACTCCAAAATCTAACAAGGTACTAACACTACTCTTCCACTCAAAGGGTTGACTAAGTCAAACTACTTTAAGGGTATAAAGCCCAACATTAAAAGTCTTACTAAACTCGATCTTCCAACTCAAGGTATAGCATAGGGTACACTAAACCCTAAACATGGAAATCTAAGGCTCACATAAGATACTTAGGGGTTACGAGATTATTTTTGTTTGAGAAAAGAAATCAAATCATCATATAAGGGTTATAATGGTTAATCAACAATAAGGAAATATGTCTAAGGGTAGACTATTTCGAGTTGTCCGTTTCAGATCAGGCCAGGCCAGGTCATATGAGCTCAGGAGTCCTCGTGACCAAGCTAGTGGGGCGGAGGAAAATATTGCCAGCCCCCAAGCTCTGACCCTTTCTAGACACCATCACTTCAACTTCTTGCTCTAATAGTTACTCAATCAGACAATTCACCAAAAAGTTGACAAATTTTATATCTAATATGAAATTATTATAATCTTAAATGAAACTTTCATGCTAGGTCAACTCTAAGGTGAAAAACTAACTAAAGGAACTATATATGGTAAGGGTTCTATCTAGGAGACAATTTTGAACTAGTCAAGAATCTGACTATCTTGATGCTCTGATACCATGCTGTAAAGACCAAGTCTCTACTATAAACATGATAAACAAAAACACCAATGGTGTGGCAGCGGAAGAATTAAATCTTGACTTTATTCAAAATGTATAAAGAGTACATTATAACATTTCCATAAAGGAAGTACAACTTTATACAAGCACAAGGATCTAGGTAGAGGAAAACTTAGACTAACCCAATATTGTCTCCAAACAAACTACTATAAACATAAAAGCAACCATGATCACTCAAGCTATATATTCCTTTCTTCTTATCCTATCCTTAGCCTTGGGTCCACCAAGCTTCCACTGCGCACTCTGATCCTAACCTGGATGGTTGGGGTCATCCAGCAAGAGAAAGATAAAACAAGGTATGTGTTAATAAAAACGAATAGGACAAATAATAATAAAAAGATTTGCAATATAAAAGATTCTCTACAATAAGAGATTTCAAAAGAAATGAGGCAAATATATGAATATGAGAGAGAGAAACTGCCACATTTAAATATCAACAATTATCACATTTTCATGAATATAAATTATGACTCAACATCCTCTCAATGTAGGGTGAGGCACCTACCGGACCTCACCAATGGCAGGGGGACTAAAACCCCAGTGCCTAATATATAAAATGGCAGGGGGACTAAAACCCCAGTGCCCGGTAGGAGGACTAAAACCTCAGTGCCCTGTGGGTGGTTTGTACTCATGTACACTACATTGTCAATTGGCCAATAACTATATCATGCATAAACATTCACTTGGCAGTAGAGTGAAAAGTAACAAGATTGCAACATAGCATTGGGAATAAAACCCAAATAAATAAATAAATGGCCATCATAGGCAACAACAATATCCAACAACTCCAAGAAATAAAGGAGCCAACAAAGCAACAACATATACAATGTTTCCAAGTATTTCAAAAGGATGAGCCAATCATTGGCAATAGCAAGATTAAGCATTTCCAAGTAAATGAGGCAACATATGTAGTAGCAAGATTCACATGGTTCAAATGAATGAGCCACAATGGCATTAGAAGCATAAAATAAGTAAAGAGCCAATAAATGTAATTAGAAGGATAAATAGTCTAGCACAATAATGATTGTGGGGTTGGAAAAGACCCAACTGAGAGATTAGGATTGTTTGCACAATAATCAACCACATAGATTTCACATACAAAATAGGGGTCACATACTAGAATAGGGTGCACATACTCAAATAGGTTTTCACATACCTTAGATTAAATACATTACCATCATATCCATCAAACTGATTACAATCCATCCACATAATATCCTAGTTACATCATTACACATGTATTAATATATGTAAAAACATAAATCATAGGAAAAACCCTAGTTTTACAAAACTACAATTTAGGGTTCAAAACCAAGACCAAACGATTGGTCATATTCTCATGAATAAGAAAACATATTTTATTTTACAAAACAGAGTTAAAATGAATTAATTATGTATTTTAAAACATTTAACATACTAAAAATGCCAAACAAAGCAAACTTCGGAAAACCCTTGAGAATCAGGTCTCAAAATTCATAAAATCAGATTCTAAGTTAAAAATCCTTTCCATCGGATATTTATTCGTATTTTTCTGACCAAGGATTGATTTACTATGAATTAAGTAAACCTCACCAATCAGAAATCAGGGAAATGCCACATAGGAAAAAAAAAAAAACAATTGGCCACTGAGGCCGGACCCACGCTGACGTGGACCAATCACAATTGGCCGCATCAGCTGGTCCACTTTCGCTGACCAAGGTCAAAAGGGAAGGGAGCAAAGACGTGAAAAGACTGACCTACCCTTGCTCGCAAAATCAATCAAATAAAAAGACGAGGGCAGTTTAGTCAAACGCAAGTGTCGATTGTTTGCGTCAAAGAGCAAGAACAAGATGGGGAAAAGACGATATTACCCCTGTGTTGTAGGGTTGGATGCCATAGGGGCGAGGGTTGCCCTAGTCATTTACTGACCAGGCATCCTCTTGCTTTCGCCATGGCGCTGGAGCCATCACTGGAGCTCGAGGCTTCCAAGCCAGAACTGCAACCAAGACGCGAGAAGGCGGAAGAGAACCGGGAATAGATTCCCTGATATCTACCGGTCGCAACCAGCTACTGGAACAACACTCGCGCGACCGAGAGCCAAGAAACCAGGCTCAACCTGGCCGGAAATAGGGGAGCACGACCGGGATCAAAACCGAAGATAGGGACCGAAAAATGGAAAACCAAAAGTCAGGAAACATCCGCGGATGCAAGGTGAATCAATCGAAGTCGTCGGCGAGAGCGGAGAACCACCAGAACACAAAAGTGCAGGTAACGGTGGAGGTCAAACCGTGGTCTATAGGACCCGGTGATCAAGAGCACCATGATGAAAACGGGGAGTAGGAGAAGGAAGCCGAGGATCCGTAGGTGCTTACCGAGGTCCCAATTGGGCCCGAGGTGGACGGAGATGCAAACCGGAGGTCGTCGTTGCCGGGGAAGGTGGAACGAGTAGGACCTAGAGTATCAGGCAGGTTGCGATGAAATTACGTGAGGAGGAGGAAAAGTGGAGGCCCGAGGGTGCTAGGCGGGACCTTATATAGGTGAGAGGGAGCTCAAGGCGCCGGCTGTAACTCGAGGGTAGAGAGAAGCCCTCACTGCCCAATTGGGCGTTTCGCATCCAGTGCGTTACAGCATGCGAGCAAAAGCTCGTCTTGATCGGAAGAGAACGGTGGATTCAAGGGCGAATAAATCAGGCGAAAAGGTTGAGAAATGAGAGAGAAGGAGATCGGGCGCCGATCTGCTGTTAAACGGGCGGCCAGCTGGAGGTTGAAGACAAAGGTCATCCATCGGATCTCAGATCGACGGTCCAGAGGCACCGCTCAAGGCGCGTGACAGGAAAATGAACCGCGACTTTAGCGTTACAAAGAAATAAATGAAATCACTGCAATAACTATATTCACACCATCTTAAAAGCTAATAAAATGGATTTGAAAGGTCATATCAACTCCAAATAACACCAAAATTGAACCATAGGCTTATAATGACGAGTATTACAATGTTATGCAATTAGATCCACGTTTAATACAAAATAACACCATTAATAAATATATAGCTCATAAAAGAGTATAATAATATATTAAACTCAAGGAATTATATGAAAAAGCTCATTAATGAGAAAAATGTGAGTAATCTCGAGATATAAAACACATTAGGGTACAAATAATCATTACTCAACAAAATAACATATTAATATGAATTAAAATCATATTTCGAGGAGAGAGAAACAATAAAGGTTAATATACACATATATGAACTCAAATACACATTATTAATAATATATTTATCCAAAAAGCTCCAAATAAACATAATTTAATATATTATCCCATAAATGACCAAATTACATAATTAACCCTAACTTATCTCCTAATGTGGGTTATTTGTGCAAACACCCCTCAATTTACATAAATGAGGGTAAATAGTGATTTCAACATCAAATTGTGCTCAAAATGCACAAGGAGTCCAAGAATGATCCAAAAGGATGTGGAATTTATAGAAAAGGTCCAAATGGACTCGAAGGTCAAGAAAAGCTCAAAAGTGGGTAAATTGCAGGGAAGACCCTAAGATTCAGTATGTTACAAGTGTTTCTAACCTATAAACTTGGAGATGTACTCAAATACCTAGACAGGTCAACCTCTAGGACTTTTACCTCTAACTACCACCTTATATTCAATTAAAAGAGATACACCATAAGAACACCCTTTTCCAGATCAAGGTCTAAAATAGATTCCCTTTTAGAACAAGTGAGCAAACAACCAAACAAAGGACTTACATATCCACTCTTGAAGAGCATATTCTGCCTTGAATCCTTTACTTCCTTCTTCAAAGGAGAAATATTCTTATCACTAAATTTGTGGCAATGAGACTGGGGGAAGGCGAATTTGATAGCTTGATAAGATCATAATGAGGTAGCTCTCTCATAAAAAATTCTAGATCACTCTTAATAAAAAATGGAATGTAATCAATCATGATAAGTGATAGGAGGATCTTGGGGATTTTCACTCGCTATAGTATATAAGCATGACGAAAACCTTGAAATGATGCCCAAGGGTCTATATACAGAGTTGAGGATGCCCACTAGACAATAAACTATTAAAGTTGGAATTCTAACCATTTAAAGAGGATACTTTCTTTTGCAACTGATATGAATTGCTTTATCTCTCTCTCTAATGGATATGTTACACTTTATAACTACATTATCATCAAACAATATGCAAGGAAGGTATCTTAACCAGTGGCACTAAAATACAAGTCTTTTAAAGTCAACAATCAAGTTATTATGACAATTAGCATCTTGAACGTAGATCATGCATGATCAAGGCATTGAGGTCATCGATCGAGATAGGTCCAAGTAAATCTCATCCGATGAAAAGAGTTGTGATGATTTTTTTTGCTTTGTGTAGAAGTTCATTAATTATTGAAAAGAATATTTTAATTATTATTTATGATTAGTTACAAGTCATACAATCATTTCAAATGATGTAAAAAAAATTCTAGGTGTAATCCTATGTATTCTTCAATTCTTTAACCTTTTATGTTTGACTTGTAGTTTTACAAGCTAGTTTGTGAATTTCGATGATTTTCGTGTGCCTAATGATTTGAAATTTTCTCAAGGAAAATGTTAGATACACATTAATGAACTGGTGAAGTCATCATCAAAATATTGGCAATGTATTGCCCTAAAGTCTACATTCTCCCCCTCTTTAACATGCAACCCATCCCTAACAATAATAAAAGCGATGAAATTTGAATTCTTTCATCATAATATGTGAGGAGTTTATAAGTAATTTAGTTTTACTGTTCCCCTCAATTTATGCTTGCCCTATCTATTTGGTTAGTTCTCACAAGAAATAACACATTCTATCCATTTCAATTCCTTTCTGACATTTCATAAAAGAATAGAACTAAATACCATTTCAAGATTTTATTATCCTTTCTCATCCTTTAACATATCAAAAAGTGGGAGGAGGGGTAGAAGATCATAATAAAATTTCTTATCCACCAACAACATGATTTTAAAGAGAAACATGTTATACATCAAAATATGGAAATTTCCACAAGTCCTAAATTATAAACTCAAAGGAACCCAAACTAAGATGATATGCATCAAATTAGCATGTTTGAGTACATCAACAAACAAGAAAAAATATAAAAATAGGAAATGTCTTAACATACAATGCTTACAACCATGAAATACAACTCAAGAAATCATAAAATACAACAAGATCACAAAATACATGCATCCTATCTAATACATTATCATCTCAAAAAATATAGATATAGGTCACTCTAGACTAAGAACTAGTTATGTAAGGAGGGATATTAGTCATTGTAATCTTTCTAATTCGTATGAGTGGTGTGTTGCATTTTCGATAAGGGGGGTAAAATGGAGTAAAAAATTATTTCCTTTATACCCTAGCTCTTGGATCCATCGTTGGTATGAAAAGTTAGTGAATAAAAGACATAAGAAGGGATAAAAGTGATAGATATGAATAAACTATTTGCACAACAAATTGATGCATCTTATGCCAGTGATGAACACTCCTCTGGATCTCGATCTAGAATGGTCACCAAGAAATATGGATATAAGAGAAGAAGATGATCCAGATTGGTCACCAAATTGTTGCATGGTTGTCTTCTTGTAGAACAATTTCTCCAAGTCTCTGGATGTAAGCTGTAACACCCCTGACCTGGGTTATAAGCTAACCCTAGGTGTTTTACCTAAATATGAAATTAAAAGTTTGTAATTATCCTTTAATATATATAATTAAAGTTTCTATGGAACGTAAGTTTCCCTTTCTGTCCCTTATAAACCAATGTTGAAGTATTGGTTGCAATACAAGAACCTATGTGCAATTTGCCCAATCAGAGGGGTTAAACTGCAAATTTCACATGTTTATATGTTCCTTTAATGTTGAGACAACATAAGAATGAATATGATGAGGTGTAAGGGATTTCCCAAGCTTGAGCACCAAGGTGCAGCTGTGGAAGCAACCCCTGTACTTGAGAACCCTAAATTGGTGTAAAATGCAATTTACCCAATTTGAGGGATGCAAACTTATAAAATACATCATCTAAAACATCTTTTATGACTCTTGACATCATTTAGAAGAGAAATGATGAAAGGGTCACTTCATGTGAAAAATCATATAATAAAGAACACCTTTGTGATTGAATAATCAAGGTGTATGTATAATAGCCCTTTTATGTGAATTCTTTAGTGATGGATTGATCCTCTTTGCCTTCAATTCTTGACCTTAGAAAGAGTTTGTCCTTAGAAATAAAATGTGAGTACGTGCAAGGAAGAAAGGAAGGACTTAGATGAGAAATGAGGAAAACATATGTCCTTATGTTGAAAATTCACCTAAGTATATATACAACTTTTCCACTAAGCAAGGGAACGAACCTCTCCCTTTCATTTCTTTTCCCCTTGCTCAAACCGACTAAGGAGAGCTCTGGAGCTCAGGAGGACGACCAGGGGAGTGCAAGGTAGGTTTGGATGCTTCCTTTTGCTTAAATTCTTGGATGAAACTCGAATTCAAGGTCAAATTCATGGCTAGCTCACTTAGCTCTATCTTTCTAGCCATCTCTTCTCAACTTTGCTTGGAGGATTCACCTTGGCCGACCTGTGGAGCTTCTAGGATGCCATTAAAGGCTTGGAGCTCAAGGAGCAAGCTTTAGGCGGGTTTTATAACTCTAAACTTTATGCTTTGATTATACATCCTTTCCTATGCATATAGTTGCTAGTTCTTCTTCTTCCCTATCTTCCCTTGCATCCTTGCAAGCAAAATCGTGAAGAACTGCTACTTTTCTTAAGGTATAAGATAAGGGCATTAATTCCTATGCTTATCCACGGATTTCCACTTTATCAAACGACCTCCACTGATTGCTCAAACGGTTTCAAACCGTTTGGTGGGCAAACGGTTTCAGGGTCGTGTGAGGGCAAACGGTCTTCAAGACCATTTGTTCCCGTTGACCAAGCAAAGACCGTATGGGAATCTTGTTCATAATTATGTAGGTTAATCACCCACAAAATTTGAGAGGTTAACTCCAAAGGAATCGTGAGATATAAGCAAATCAATTAGCAAAACCAATTGAATTAAGTTCTGATTTTCAATCTGTTTAATTTGCCCTTTTTGGGCAAACGGTCTCAAGACCGTTTAAGATGGTTGACCAAACGTTGACCGTTTGGGATTACTGTTCATAATGATGTTAGTTAATGACTCACCAAATTTGAGGGATTAATTCCAAACGAGTCATGAGTTGAAGGATGATTAATAGGGCAAACCCTAATTGAAATTAGTGTTGAATCTCCAATGAGTTAAGTTGAGATTTTGGGTTGTTTAGACCAAACGGTTTCAAGACCGTTTGGGAATCATCCAAACGGTCTCAAGACCGTTTGGAGGTCTGGAGTCAAGTATAGTTGACCAATTGAAGGTCCAAAGGTACCAAATCATATTGCAATTAAGTATTGATGTGATGATCAACTCAATAGATCAAACCTAGATGAATTTTCACTAGAGTCCAAAGGATGGATGGGCAATCGGTCTCAAGACCATTTGGAACTCATCCAAACGGTCTCAAGACCGTTTGGTGTCAACCCAAGACCGTTTGGAGGTCTAGGGTTAAGGTAATTTGATCAATTGAGGGCCCAATTACAATGGGTTATTGAAATAATCAAATTGCTGTTTTTAAACATAGATCTTGTTGAGTTTTGGGTTGAAGGACCCAAACGGTCTCAAGACCATTTGGGGGTTCCTCCAAATGGCCTCAAGACCGTTTGGGCACAACCCAAGATTGTTTGGAGGTCTAGGGTTGAGATAATCTAATGGTTTGAAGGTCCAATTGCATTAAGTTGATAAATTGATAAAAATACTGATTTTTGACCTAATTAGAGTTCAATCCTAGTCTAACCGACTTGGTTCTTGGTCAAACTTTGGGCAAACGGCCTCAAGACCGTTTGGAGGTCATCCAAACGATCTCAAGACCGTTTGGGCCAAGTTTGGGCCCAATTGGAGGTCAGTTGATAGGTTCAACCTTGAGTTGATTCACATTGTTGAATATTGATGACCATTCGATTTGAAACCCTAATTGAATTAGAATCTTGAGGCTAATCTTGGTTAACTCAATTTATAAGTGGTTATCATTGATTTGGTTAATTGAGGGGTTCAACACACATATCCATGACCAATTGTAACTTTTGAACCACTTTGGAGGTCCAAACGGTTTGAGCCCATTTGGACCAAACGGTCTTAAGACCGTTTGGGCTCAAACGATCTCAAGGTCGTTTGGACCAATCGATCTCAAGGCACTTTGATCAAACAGTTTCAAACCGCATGATCTTCAAACGGTTTGAAAGTCAAAACGGTCAACGCACCCAAACGGTCTCAAGACCATTTGACACCAAACGGTCTCAAGACCGTTTGGTAGTTGAAGGTTGAAACCGTTTGAAGTTTTTCAAGGTGGTTTGTACATAATCAATTGATGGTGTAATTGGTTCAATGGTGATCCAATCTAAACCCTATTTGTAACCTAAGTCGTTAAGGGACTAAGTGATTAATGAGTTGACCCATGATGGTGATCAAGAGGTAAATTACCAAAATACCCTTGAGGGGTTTAATTGGGTAATACCTTGTTCTAGTCAAACCCTAATCACATGATAGTGATGTTTTGGATTATGCTAGTCAATGAGGACTTAACCCAACCTGATCTAGAGTGGTGTTATCACCATCTACTAGTAAGAGGAGAGAGAAAGTATCCTAAGAGAGAGAAAGTACCCTTTTATGGTGAAAACTCAAGTAAGATACCTTCAATACACATGAATGTGCATGATTAGGGTATGATCCACCTATGTGAGATCATGGAAACCCTAATTATGATGTTTAGTGAATCTTAATCTTATCTAAGAACTTTAATTATGATGTTTCTCATACATGATGATGTTATGAGTTCAATTCACCATGAGGTGAATAGTAAACCCTAATTTTAGGGTAATGACATGTGATGTGATTAGTAAACCCTAATTTATGGAGATGTTTATAAGGTAATACCTTTAAATAAAGTATAGTCAAATCAATGAGTATGAGGTGTTCACACCATGATAAGATTGAGAAGTGAATTCATACCTTGAATTGATAATCTTTATGATGTTCAATAAATGTTGTATTTAAGGCAAATAATCACCATACCCTGGTATGCTTCCAAGGATCGTAGAGTTGCATACTAGAATTGGACTAATAATCCAAAAAGGAAATATTATCAATGAAGGATGGGGTATGTTAACCTTAGTCCTGTGTCATGCCTTTAGGTATGGAACTTTGAGAACAAGTTAACAAATATGATGTCATATAAGAAAAAGAGATTTCAATAACCTTAATTTGTATAGGGTGAAACCCTATTTCCAGTCGTGCTTTTAAGCATGAATCCTCATGTTTGAAGTATGAGATGAGGAAACAATATTCCTAATCAAAAGTAAAGGAAATGAATAACCCTAATTGATGAAAATTGGGGAAACTGATTCTTCTATGAGTTTGAAGGTATAACCTCTAGAATGAATTGTTTACTGTTATCAGTTGAATTAACCATGCAGGTTGTTATGAGATGATGATCATATCCAGGTATGGGTTATGAAACTATATTCATTGAAAGCATGTTTTAGCTTTATGAATAGTGATATATCCTGTTGCCTTGTCAATGGCAACCTATGAATTAAATGGGCTGTGAGAACCATAAATACCATCAAGGTCATGCTTTAGAGATGACTTGTGATGAATGTATTGAGAAATGATGATTGATAAGAGTTAGGCTTGTTACATTTAGTATTCTCATTTTATAGCTGTTATGCCAATGTTATTGTTTGAAGAACAATGTATGATGTTGAAAGAATACTGAATGTACCTAACTAATCAAGTGAAATGTAGAGCCCTGATCATAGATCCATCATTGTCAGAGACCAAATGATGGTGAAACAGGTTTTCCCAAGGGAACTCCTGGATCACATACTCTTGAGTATGTGGGGGAAATAGATGCGTAAATCCTTACATCCTAGTGTAGGAATTGATACTGTCAATCCTTCACTACAAAACCAAACGGTGAGATGTATCACAAGTCTCCCAATGAAAACACAAACACCGCATCGGTGAGAGATAAACAAGAAATCTTCCGATGACGAAGAGAGTACAGAACGCCACTGTAACTCTAAAATAGCGAAGGACCAGTTTACCCTGGTAAGCTATAACAAAAGACGTCCTGCCAGATGTCTAACAAACAATCCTCTAACTCACTGAGGAAGGTGAGGTCATAAGAATCTGGCTCTTTTAATGACCTATGTATGATACTGATGTGACTTCTTAGCAATCAGTTGGAGTATGAGTGGTATGCCTCATCTCCACAGGGCATAATAATGTTTGTAAAACATAATCAACCGTGTAGTATATCTGCTTAGGTTAAACTACGAGGAACAATGTTTGGTGTCACATTGTTTACATTAATGATCTGTTCAGATATTTTGTATACATGTCCTTTATATGCTTTAAAGACATGACTGCTTAAGTAGAAGTTGCTTCACTTGTTATTAAACCTGCTGTTGTATGATTTATGTTATAATAAAGCTTCTATTTGAGAGTTATAACTCTCGCTGGGACAATTTGTATATTGTCTCACTCCGTAGATTTTAACTCTTTTTAGGTGGTCGCCAAAGACGAAGGAGACCATTTAAGAATGAGCAACAACGACAACAACAATACCTGGGGCAGCAGTGAATCTCAGGTGGAGATACTGGCTGCTGAATTATGTAGTTAGATAGTCCTATGCGTCTCTGTACTCTCAGGTTCTAGGAATCTGTGGTTTGAGTTTTTGGTGTTGGCTCCTGAGAATTTTGAATCATGTTGTACATAACTACTCAAGAAGTGGTTTAATAGAGATGTAAACTATTTACTTGGTTTCTTATAAAAAGGAATTTTATAATTTCCAGATCTTGTCTCAAAAATTTTAATTTCCAGTAATTTTTCATATTCCGCAACTAATCGAATGTTTCCGCTAAGTTTAAATCGTGTTTATATCGTGGTTTTGGAGATCGGAGCCCACAATTAAGTGGTATCAGAGCTCTAGGTTCGCCGAGTCTACAGAGACATAGGACTTAGGATGTCGAGTCTGTCTTTCGTGTTTCCTCCTCATTTAATAGAATCTTCTGCTCCTCAAGAGAAGAAGACATATAAGGACGAGGAGTTTGTTGCAGAAAGCAACAATGCTACACCTAGAAGAAGTGCAGAGGAGCAAGAAGTAGAGGAACACTTACCTGAAGTTTCCCTAGTTAATCCAACCATGATAAGGAATCCTTCCTTAGGAATCACTGTTGGAGAATTTAGGGCAACCATGATGTACCTAGTGGATCAAACACTAGCGGTACAACCCATATTACCAGCTCCTAATGATGATGTTTTGGATATCCATAGGATATATAACCCTCAGCAGCTGGTTGGAGCAGAAGTAAATGATGAAGCTTTGAACTCAAAGCAAGCCTATGCTCAGCCTCAAACTGATGAATCAGTCCACAGTAATGTAGGAATTAGAATACAGTCAGAGACCAGGACCTGTTATAACTGTGGGAAGCCTGGACATATCAGATCTAATTGTGTAGAAAGGATATATAGAGGAAGAATTGAGAAAAGGCCTATTCAAATCCAGAAACAAAGGCCTGGAATTCCAAAAAGGAAGAAGTTTCTGATGTCCCCAACACAACCAGGACCTAGTACATCAATGCAGTGGTTATCCAGAAAGGGTAAGGAACCCTTTAAACCACTACAACTGGAGAGACGTTGCTACAACTGTGGAAAGGTGGGGCATTTGATGAAGGACTGTCGATCTAAGCCTGTCAATGTGACACAGCCTCCGAGACAAGGGCAGCAGGGATCACAGAGAAGGCAATTTCAAGGAGCAGCTCGAGGACGTGGACAAGCGTCCCAAGCTGGATCATCTGCACCAAATCAACCACAGGCGATAGTGAGGTTCTATGCTATGAAACCACCTGATGCAATGGTCGATCCACGGGTTGTGACATGTCAGATGAACTTTGATATTCGGATATGTCTAAATCATGTGTAATATCTGTTCTAATTGACCCGGGTACTACACACTCTTTTATCACTCAAAGAGTGATTCACAACTGCGATATGACAGTTAGTCATAAGGGCAGATAGTTTTTTGATTGGAGACTCCATTGAGTGAGTCGGTTGTTATGCAGGAGGTATGATCTCCCTGCATCCTTTTCTTTTCTAATCACCGCATTCGAGTGGATTCAATACCTTGATATGCAAGGGTTTGATAAAATCCTCGAACCATGATTGATTAGACAAGATAAATGGTTTTTCTTATAAATCTCTTTATGATCTTTTGGACATGTTGAAATAGTAGTTTATTGAACTATTCCTTGATTGGTCTCATAAAAGCTTTCTATGATGCATCAGATACAATCGTTTTATAATACATGTTTACTTCTATAAGAAGAAAATGTATTAAAGAATTGATCTGGATGTAGGATTCAATAAAAGTTAATAATTATGTATGTAAGGATGGAAAAAGAGAAGGAACATAGTAATATACAAGTACATATTTTCTTACCTCAGTAATCATATACCCTGGCCAGGTATACAATTACTGATGATGAAGAAAATATGGAAACTTTGAAGTTGTTATCTTTTGATTACTCTGATCAAGTAGTCAATCTAAAACAACTTAAAGGGCATCATAAGATAAGAAAAATGAGAATATAGAAGGTCAACCATGATTAGTAGTGACTGAAAGAATATATGTAATGAGCAATGCCCCATGATAAGTGGAAGAAAGAGATATAAAGTGTTGATAACACACATAATAAATATAAGAGAAAGAATGTTAAGAACATCCCTTGTTAGGGGTTTATGTTCTTAAATAAAGATAGAATTTTAAGAACATCCCTTGTTAGGGGTTTATGTTCTTAAAATAAACACATCTTATCCAGAATGTCTGATAAGTAAATCTTTGTTTGACAAGAAAACTTTTCCTTATGATAAGAATGTATAACTGATAAGATGGTTAATGCATATAATAAAGGGAGTTAGTATGCTAATTATCAGATGTGATGATAGACTCAGGGTGAAAAGGCCCTTATATGGTCTTGAATAAATATCAGGGCTTGAATTTGATCCTAAAAGAATGTTGATCAAAATTCTATAACATCTCCCTGAAAACGGTATGTTACCTAAGAATGTAACAATGTGTATGCTGAAACAATATCTGCTTTCCCCTTTTCTTCCTGAGATTTCGGGGACGAAATCCTTGTTAGGGGTTTATGATTTGTAACACCCCTGACCTGGGTTATAAGCTAACCCTAGGTGTTTTACCTAAATATGAAATTAAAAGTTTGTAATTATCCTTTAATATATATAATTAAAGTTTCTATGGAACGTAAGTTTCCCTTTCTGTCCCTTATAAACCAATGTTGAAGTATTGGTTGCAATATAGGCACCTATGTGCAATTTGCCCAATCAGAGGGGTTAAACTACAAATTTCACATGTTTATATGTTCCTTTAATGTTGAGACAACATAAGAATGAATATGATGAGGTTTAAGGGATTTCCCAAGCTTGAGCACCAAGGTGCAGCTGTGGAAGCAACCCCTGTACTTGAGAACCCTAAATTGGTGTAAAATGCAATTTACCCAATTTGAGGGATGCAAACTTATAAAATACATCATCTAAAACATCTTTTATGACTCTTGACATCATTTAGAAGAGAAATGATGAAAGGGTCACTTCATGTGAAAAATCATATAATAAAGAACACCTTTGTGATTGAATAATCAAGGTGTATGTATAATAGCCCTTTTATGTGAATGCTTTAGTGATGGATTGATCCTATTTGCCTTGAATTCTTGACCTTAGAAAGAGTTTGTCTTTAGAAATAAAATGTGGGGACGTGCAAGGAAGAAAGGAAGGACTTAGATGAGAAATGAGGAAAACATATGTACTTATGTTGAAAATTCACCTAAGTATATATACAACTTTTCCACTAAGCAAGGGAACGACCCTATCCCTTTCATTTCTTTTCCCCTTGCTGAAACCGACTAAGGAGAGCTCTGGAGCTCAGGAGGACGACCAGGGGAGTGCAAGGTAGGTTTGGATCCTTCCTTTTGCTTAAATTCTTGGATGAAACTCGAATTCAAGGTCAAATTCATGGCTAGCTCACTTAGCTCTATCTTTCTAGCCATCTCTTCTCAACTTTGCTTGGAGGATTCACCTTGGCCGACCTGTGGAGCTTCTAGGATGCCATTAAAGGCTTGTAGCTCGAAAGCTTGGAGCTCAAGGAGCAAGATTTAGGCGGGTTTTATAACTCTAAACTTTATGCGTTGATTATACATCCTTTCCTATGCATATAGTTGCTAGTTCTTCTTCTTCCCTATCTTCCCTTGCATCCTTGCAAGCAAAATCGTGAAGAACTGCTATTGTTCTTAAGGTAGAAGATAAGGGCGTTAATTCCTATGCTTATCCATGGATTTCCACTTTTTCAAACGACCTCCACCAATTGCTCAAACAGTTTCAAACCGTTTGGTGGGCAAACGGTTTCAGGGTCGTGTGAGGGAAAACGGTCTTCAAGACCGTTTGGTCCCATTGACCAAGCAAAGACCGTATGGGAATCTTGTTCATAATGATGTAGGTTAATCACCCACAAAATTTGAGAGCTTAACTCCAAAGGAATCGTGAGATATAAGCAAATCAATTAGCAACACCAATTGAATTAAGTTCTGATTTTCAATCTGTTTAATTTGCCCTTTTTGGGCAAACGGTCTCAAGACCGTTTAAGATGGTTGACCAAACTTTGACCGTTTGGTATTACTGTTCATAATGATGTTAATTAACGACTCACCAAATTTGAGGGATTAATTCCAAACGAGTCATGAGTTGAAGGATGATTAATAGGACAAACCCTAATTGAAATTAGTGTTGAATCTCCAATGAGTTAAGTTGAGATTTTGGGTTGTTTAGCCCAAACGGTTTCAAGACCGTTTGGGAATCATCCAAACGGTCTCAAGACCGTTTGGGGGTCACCCCAAGACCGTTTGGAGGTCTGGGGTCAAGTATAGTTGACCAATTGAAGGTCCAAAGGTACCAAATCATATTGCAATTAAGTATTGATGTGATGATCAACTCAATAGATCAAACCAAGATGAATTTTCACTAGAGTCCAAAGGATGGATGGGAAAACGGTCTCAAGACCGTTTGGAACTCATACAAATGGTCTCAAGACCGTTTGGTGTCAACCCAAGACCGTTTGGAGGTATAGGGTTAAGGTAATTTGATCAATTGAGGGCCCAATTACAATGGGTTATTGAAATAATCAAATTGTTGTTTTTAAACATAGATCTTGTTGAGTTTTGGGTTGAAGGACCAAAACGGTCTCAAGACCATTTGGGGGTTCCTCCAAACGGTCTCAAGACCGTTTGGGCACAACCCAAGACCGTTTGGAGGTCTAGGGTTGAGATAATATAATGGTTTGAAGGTCCAATTGCATTAAGTTGATAAATTGATAAAAATACTGATTTTTGACCTAATTAGAGTTCAATCCTAGTCTAACCGACTTGGTTCTTGGTCAAACTTTGGGCAAACGGCCTCAAGACCGTTTGGAGGTCATCCAAACGATCTCAAGACCGTTTGGGCCATGTTTGGGCCCAATTGGAGGTCAGTTGATAGGTTCAACCTTGAGTTGATTCACATTGTTGAATATTGATGACCATCCGATTTGAAACCCTAATTGAATTAGAATCAACCCTAATTGGCTTTCAGTTGAGGGTCAATTTGATGTCCAATTGATTAAGGCTAATCTTGGTTAACTCAATTTATAAGTGGTTATCATGGATTTGGTTAATTGAGGGGTTCAACACACATATCCATGACCAATTGTAACTTTTGAACCACTTTGGAGGTCCAAACGGTTTGAGCCCATTTGGACCAAGCGGTCTCAAGACCGTTTGGATCCAAACGGTCTCAAGACCGTTTGAGGCCAAATGGTCTCAAGACCGTTTGGGGCCAAACGGTCTCAAGACCGTTTGGGCTCAAACGATCTCAAGGTCGTTTGGACCAATCGATCTCAAGGCACTTTGATCAAACGGTTTCAAACCGCATGATCTTCAAACGGTTTTAAAGTAAAAACGGTCAACACACCCAAACGGTCTCAAGACCATTTGAGGGCAAATGGTCTCAAGACCATTTGACACCAAACAGTCTCAAGACCGTTTGGTGGTTGAAGGTTGAAACTGTTTGAAGTTTTTCAAGGTGGTTTGTACTTAATCAATTGATGGTGTAATTGGTTCAATGGTGATCCAATCTAAACCCTATTTGTAACCTAAGTCATTAAGGGACTAAGTGATTAATGAGTTGACCCATGATGGTGATCAAGAGGTAAATTACCAAAATACCCTTGAGGGGTTTAATTGGGTAATACCTTGTTCTAGTCAAATCCTAATCACATGATAGTGATGTTTTGGATTATGCTAGTCAATGAGGACTTAACCCAACCTGATCTAGAGTGGTGTTATCACCATCTACTAGTAAGAGGAGAGAGAAAGTATCCTAAGAGAGAGAAAGTACCCTTTTATGGTGAAAACTCAAGTAAGATACCTTCAATACACATGAATGTGCATGATTAGGGTATGATCCACCTATGTGAGATCATGGAAACCCTAATTACGATGTTTAGTGAATCTTAATCTTATCTAAGAACTTTAATTATGATGTTTCTCATACATGATGATGTTATGAGTTCAATTCACCATGAGGTGAATAGTAAACCCTAATTTTAGGGTAATGACATGTGATGTGATTAGTAAACCCTAATTTATGGAGATGTTTATAAGGTAATACCTTTAAATAAAGTATAGTCAAATCAATGAGTATGAGGTGTTCACACCATGATAAGATTGAGAAGTGAATTCATACCTTGAATTGATAATCTTTATGATGTTCAATAAATGTTGTATTTAAGGCAAATACTCACCATACCCTGGTATGCTTCCAAGGATGGTAGAGTTGCATACTAGAATTGGACTAATAATCCAAAAAGGAAATATTATCAATGAAGGATGGGGTATGTTAACCTTAGTCCTGTGTCATGCCTTTAGGTATGGAACTTTGAGAACAAGTTAACAAATATGATGTCATATAAGAAAAAGAGATTTCAATAACCTTAATTTGTATAGGGTGAAACCCTATTTCCAGTCGTGCTTTTAAGCATGAATCCTCATGTTTGAAGTATGAGATGAGGAAACAATATTCCTAATCAAAAGTAAAGGAAATGAATAACCCTAATTGATGAAAATTGGGGAAACGGATTCTTCTATGAGTTTGAAGGTATAACCTCTAGAATGAATTGTTTACTGTTATCAGTTGAATTAACCATGTAGGTTGTTATGAGATGATGATCATATCCAGGTATGGGTTATGAAACTATATTCATTGAAAGCATGCTTCAGCTTTATGAATAGTGATATATCCTATTGCCTTGTCAATGGCAACCTATGAATTAAATGGGCTGTGAGAGCCATAAATACCATCAAGGTCATTCTTTAGAGATGACTTGTGATGAATGTATTGAGAAATGATGATTGATAAGAGTTAGGCTTGTTACATTTAGTATTCTCATTTTATAGCTGTTATGCCAATGTTATTGTTTGAAGAACAATGTATGAGGTTGAAAGAATACTGAATGTACCTAACTAATCAAGTGAAATGTAGAGCCCTGATGATAGATCCATCATTGTCAGAGACCAAATGATGGTGAAACAGGTTTTCCCAAGGGAACTCCTGGATCACATACTCTTGAGTATGTGGGGGAAATGGATGCGTAAATCCTTACACCCTAGTATAGGAATTGATACCGTCAATCCTTCACTACAAAACCAAACGGTGAGATGTATCACAAGTCTCCCAAAGAAAACACAAACACCGCATCGGTGAGAGATAAACAAGAAATCTTCTGATGACGAAGAGAGTACAGAAAGCCACTGTAACTCTAAAATAGTGAAGGACCAGTTTACCCTGGTAAGCTATAACAAAAGACGTCCTGCCAGATGTCTAACAAACAATCCTCTAACTGACTGAGGAAGGTGAGGTCATAAGAATCCAGCTCTTTTAATGACCTATGTATGATACTGATGTGACTTCTTAGCGATCAGTTGGAGTATGAGTGGTATGCCTCATCTCCACAGGGCATAATAATGTTTGTAAAACATAATCAACCGCGTAGTATATCTGCTTAGGTTAAACTACGAGGAACAATGTTTGGTGTCACATTGTTTACATTAATGATCTGTTCAAATATTTTGTATACATGTCCTTTATATGCTTTAAAGACATGACTGCTTAAGTAGAAGTTGCTTCACTTGTTATTAAACCTGCTGTTGTATGATTTATGTTATAATAAAGCTTCTAGTTGAGAGTTATAACTCTCGGTGGGACAATTTGTATATTGTCTCACTCCGTAGATTTTAACTCTTTTTAGGTGGTCGCCAAAGACGAAGGAGACCGTTTAAGAATGAGCAACAACGACAACAACAGTACCTGGGGCAGCAGTGAATCTCAGGTGGAGATACTGGCTGCTGAATTATGTAGTTAGATAGTCCTATGTGTCTCTGTACTCTCAGGTTCTAGGAATCAGTGGTTTGAGTTTTTGGTGTTGGCTCCTGAGAATTTTGAATCATGTTGTACATAACTACTCAAGAAGTGGTTTAACAGAGATGTAAACTATTTACTTGGTTTCTTATAAAAAGGAATTTTATAATTTCCAGATCTTGTCTAAAAAATTTTAATTTCCAGTAATTTTTCATATTCCGCAACTAATCGAATGTTTCCGCTAAGTTTAAATCGTGTTTATATCGTGGTTTTGGAGATCGGAGCCCACATAATCCTACCTCTACTTCATCCACACAAATGAGGGAGAACACGGTACACCACTTTGATCCCCAAGTTGAAGAGGAACATGAGGTTTCAACGTGCTAGTCATCCCAGAATTTCCATTTATTCCCCTATCTTAGCCAGTAACCTTAGGGTTTCTTTCCTTCTCTCCAAGAGAGATATGACAGTTAACTTGTCTCACAAGTTGTGTCGAAAATATATGTCAAACCCTTTTGTACATGCCCCCTTTATATATTAGATTCATGGTCTTGGAAAAATGTAGTTCCAATCCCTTTCCTAATTTCAATCCCCAAAATGGTTCAATGCTAAAAGACTTGGATTGGATTGTGATCGCCTGGTAACATTTTCTGATTGTATTATCACATTTATTTATCAGACAATCACATCCCAAGATTTCTAGATCATGTTAGCTAATCACCTATTTAAAATAGATCAGATTTAGATCTGAATTGTTTTTTGATTTTAGACCTTGCTTATAACATTTTTATCCTGATCAGGTTGCTTGATTTACCAATTAAGTGAGTACTATGAAAAACTCAATCAACCAATTGACAATCAACTAATCCATTGACCCATTCATCTAATCATCTGATCATACATTTTGGTCCCCTGTTAGAGGGTTAATCGACATGGTTATGATTTAGAAATATTCTAATCATATGTTTGATTGCAAACTTCAATTCCCATATGCATCCTTATGTGTTTTACCCATAGGTCCCTAATTACATTGGTAGTGGTATTCCAAACAACACAAGAATGTATTGATATCTATCCACACATCATTCCCACCCATGTAATAGGAATCAGTTGGAGAAAAACTAGAACATGTAAAGTGAACAATGTTACCATGACTATATAATCCATTTGTCACATATATCCAAATTGTAATTGAGCCATGGAATGACATCCTCTTAACATTCAATCTTGTTTGTTGAATTAGAGAAGACTTCTCAAGATAATTTGATCTAAATATCATATATCAATTCACATGATCATGACCATACATTTTATAGTATTGCTTATCAAATGGTCGGTAGTATCACTCTAAAAGTGGGACAAATTCTATCTAGAGCATTCACAATATTCCCCTTGTATCATAGTGCACAACCTTTTTGGTTACTCCTATTTCAAAGCATGTCGGGATAGTGTCAAAGTACGCAAAACAACATCTATTACTTCAGTGACTTCAAGTCTAAGGATCATAGACACCATTGTCACATTGAGATATGACTCTGACAAGTTATCACATGATTCCCTTTTATCAATCACAAGGTTGGTATGTCTAATAAATTTTTTTATCTAACAAGTACCCATGCATCTGATCTAATATATAATGTCATGACCATCACTCACCATGTATTCTAGTCTTATATATTATTGTTGTCATATACTATCCATGATAATACTGACTAGGGACATAACAACAATCAATACTCTTGTTATAAATATTGTATTGTTTTTAGGTCCTCAACCTAAACCATGTGTCATCGAGTTCAAACATTCTAAGGAAATTATTACATTTCTTCATTTTCTCAATATTGAAACAGACATAATAATTGGAATTGCCTTTTATTAATTATCAAATAAAATAAAATGTATCCCTTTTACAATCAACACATGATGGCTCTTAGGACACTTAACTAGTAGTCTCCCATTGCACTACAGACAATCACTTGTGAGCCTAACTCCAATTGATCTAACATGACCATTATGTTTCAGTTGTGCAATTGCTTTAGTTAGAGGATCAAGAACATTGTTATTTGTTTGTAGCCTATAAAGTTTTGTATCTCCTCATTGTACAATATCACGTATGAAATGGTAATGCATGAGTATGTGCTTGGGACGTCCATGTGATATGGGTTCCTTAGCTTGTGAAATAGCTCCATTGTTGTCACTATAAAGCTCTATTGTGTCTTTAATGGTTAAAACTACCCCAAGTTTGCTAACAAGCTTCTTGATCCATATTGCTTCCTATGTTACATTGGGAAACAACGTACTTGGCCTATGTTTTAGAATCACCCAAGATTTCCTACTAGGACCTTTTCCAACTAGCAACTCCAACATTTAGGCAAAATATGAATCTTGAATGTGATTGATAATCATCCTTGTTGGTTTGGAAGAATGCATCATTGTAACATTTTACAGCTAACTCTTACACATGTTCATAAATTAGAAATTGATCCTTAGTTACTCTCAAGTACTAAAGGATGTTCTATAGAGGTACCCATTTACCATCACCCAGATTTGATGGATACCTTGTCCTCATGCTCAAAGAATATGAAACATTTAGGCACATACATATCATTTCATACAGGATAGATCCAACAACCAAGGTATATGGAATCTTACTCATCCATGTCCACTCTTCAAAAGAGATGGGACATTATGTTCTAGAGACTTATTTCATGTGACATAGGTAAGTTTCTTCTCAAGAATAATGGATGTTAAATCTTTTTAGGACTTAGTCAGTGTATGTACTTTGTCTTAGGCCAAGAAGCTTTATGTATCTATATCTATAGACCTGAATTCTAAGAAAATAAGATTGTTAACCTAAGTCCTTCATGGGGAAGGCATTTCCCAACCATGTTTTAACCATTTTTAGAGTAGATGTCATTTACCATCAATAGTATGTCATCTACATACAATATGACAATACAATCAAGTATGTCATCTACATACAATATGAGAAATACTATCATTCTCCAACTAACCTTCTTGTAAGTACAAGGGTCAACTTAATTTTTGATAAAGTATACTATTTAACAATCTCACTAGAATGAAGATTCCAACTTTGAGATGCCTGATTTGATCCATAGATTGACCTTTGTAGCTTATAGACTTTTTTGGCTTCTTTTGGTGCAATAAAACCTTCAGATTATGTTATGTGCACATCCTCTAGAAAATTCTTGTTAAGAGAAATAGTTTTAACATAGGTTTTCCAAATCTCATAGTCATGATAAGTTGCAATGGAAAGTATGGTCCTGATGGATTTAACCATGGAAATTGGTGAAAACATTTCCTCATAGTCAACACCTAGAACCTATTTGAAACCTTTTGCAACTAATCTACCTTTGTAGGTTTGTAAATTACCATTCAAGTCTGTGTTCTTCTTGAAGACCCATTTTCACCCTATGGGTTTTACCCCCTTCATGTGGATCTACCAAGGTCCATACCCTTTTGGTATGCATGGAGTACATCTCAAATATCATGTCCTCAAGTCATTTCACTTTGTCCCTCAATAGCCTCATTTTAGGTAGTTGATTCATTATCTTCAATGGTAATTAAATTGTCTTATTGAGTCATGGGAAATCCATATCTCTCTAGATCAATACATGCCCTACTAGAGATTCAAGGTTCATGTGCTATGATTGGGACTTAAGGTTCAATAATAGTTTTTGGTTTATCTTGTTTCTTATCTACCTCCATATATTCAATGATGTCTTCATTGTATTGAAATTCTTCAATACTTTCCTCCCACTAGTTCCTCTAGAAATAAGTTCTTTTTTTTAGAATACAACATATCTGGTATCAATGCATAGTAGTCATATGTCATATATAAGTAGTAACCCTTAGTTTCCTTAGGTATCCAATAATGATACACTTATCTAATTTGGGTCCAATCTTTTTATATATCAACTTATTAAGATAAGCTTCACAACCCAAACATTCATGAAAAATATATTGGGACGTTTGCCATTCCATATATGCATGGTGTCTTTACAACGAAGTTGGAAGGAACTTTTTTGAGTGTAAATGTGACAGTTTCATAAGCATAAACCCAATAGGAAATTGGAAGATCAGATAAACTAGCACCATGTCCAGAAGGTGTCATTCCTTGTCAATGGCACACCATTATGTTGTGGTGTTCGAGGTGGAGTCCATTGTGATACAATACAAATATCCTTCAGATGAACCTCAAACCTTGGCTTAAGTATACACCACCTCGATCTGATTGAAGTGCTTTAATTCTATTTCCACGTTGATTTTCTAATTCATTTATGATTTTCTTGAAATTCTCAAATGATTCCAATTTGTGTTTTATAAGATACACATATCCTAATCTACTAAAGTCATCAGTAAAAGTGATCAAGTACTGATGTCCAACTCTAGCACTATTTGTAAAAGGTTCACATAAATTAGTATGTATCTGTCCTAATAAGTTACTAGCCCTATTACTATTACTAGCCAAAAATGACACATCTTTCCCAATAAACAAGATTCATATGTCTCTATTGATTCAAAATCAAAAGTGTCTAGATAACCATCTTTATAGAATCTAGAAATACACTTCTCATTTATGTGCCCTTGATGACATTGCCAAGTATATGTTTTGTTTGAGTCATTGAGTTTTAACTTCTTGGTATTTATGTTATATACATGTATCAAGATCTAATAAATAAAAACCATAAGACATAGGGGCATTTCCATAATAGATCTCATCTTTAGAAATAGAAATACAACCATTCTTTATTAGAAACTCAAACCCATTCTACTCCAAACAAGATACAGAAATAATGTTTTTATTTATGGCAGGTTGATAATAGATGTTCTCTAACTCTATTACAAGCCCACTGGGTAGAGATGAACAATAGCTTCCTTCTACAATGGCTAGAACTCTTGCTTCATTTTCAACACGTACTTCCACCTCCCATTTGTTCAAGGGTCTACTGCTTCTCAGTTCTTTCATATTTGAACATATGTGAGATTGACATTCGGTGTCCAATACCCATGACGAAGAACTAGATAAATTAATTTCTATGAAATATATATCTAACGTGTAGATCTATATCCCTTGCTTCTTATTCTTCAGTTCCTCAAGGTAGAGAGGGCAATTTCTCTTCAAATGTCCATCTTGGAGACAATGGTGACAATTGGCCCCTTAACTAGACCTTTTTTATATAAGTGTAGAAAACTTTTAGCTAGCTTTAGAACCTTTCTTAGCTCATACTATACTCTTATATTTTATGTTTCCATTGCTGATCGTCAGCATGGATTCAGGCTTGTCTTTCATTTTCCCCTAAGAAGTTCTCAACATGCCAAGTAGCTCAGTCAACGACTTATAAAAATTGTTCATGGTGTAATCCATGACAAATTGATTGTATGAATTCAAAATAGATTGCAAGATTACATCTATGGCTAAGTGTTGACCTAAATGAAATCCTAATCTTGAATTAGATTCCACATACCCAATTACCTTGAGTACCATTGGGTGCAACATGATCACCTTCTGGCAGTTAGCACTTAAACAAGGCCATGGAGACACCACACCTCTCTTGCCCTTTTTATGCTTGATACATGTTCTTAAGATGTGTTATCATCTCAATAACATCCATGTTGTCATATTACTTCTACATATCATCATTCATGGAGAAAATAATTAGGCATTTGATGTCCATAGAGTCATCAACATGTTTCTTATAACCATCATATTCTACTCTAAGAACATTTGGTGTTGGTTCATTAGGTACTGGTGTGTCTAGGATATAATACTTATGCTCATGTGCGAAAACAATTCTTAACATCTTGAACCTGCCATTAATGTTATGCCCATTAAGTTTTTCTTTTTCAAGGAATGATCCTAGTGAAAATGGATTTTTACTAGTATTTTCCATATATCTACATCAAAGAGATATTGCATGAGTCAATTGACTTTAAAATGAATTCAATTTCAATAATTTGATATAAATGAATTCATTTGAAGTTGATTAATTATTCTCCCACAATTATATTCAAATTAATAGCCCTCACTATTGATTTAGAAGACTACAATGAATAATATTCTAGTGAGTGAGGATCCAAAATACATTAAGTTATCTCTAAACCAACATTGATGCCCATAACATAATTATGGACGTAGGAAAGAATTACCAATTGCATCATATGCAATTCTTGGATAGATAGATGCAAAACTTTTGTGTAAATAATTCATCATATGAATTATATGCCATATTTATTCCTCTAAATGCTTAATTCCATCAAGATCACCTAGTCAATTCCAATTCAAGCTTAACACAATAAGATATGAACCTTGTTTTGCATTCCCACATACTTATTACCACACTTGCTGAGGAAGATAGTGCACCACATTTGGCGTTCTTACACTTAGTCGAACAAGGTCTTCATGTGTCTCACACTTAGAAGGCATCTTAAACATTAATATAATATTGATGTATATATATATATATATATATGTAAATAATCACATTTAATATACATTATAATACATGTCATATACTATAACAAACATCACATGTGATAAAAACATAATACAACAAGTAGCACAACAACTTGATCCATCAAGTGTTGTACAAAATCAATGAAGGTATTTACATGCAAATGTAATCCTCAATCATCCCTTTTAGGGTTCTTGTTTGCTTGGTCAGGGAAGATGATCTGCTAATCAAGTGTCCCTATTTTGAGAAAATCTTTTGTTGTTGTTGATCCATCATCTTGTGTTGATCAGAACCCCTCCAAGGTCCATTCTCTATGTTGTTGTCTTATGATTTTTTCCCTCCTATCCATTATGGTCCATTAGTGATTTTTTCACATCAACCTATGCTAATTGCATCATAAGATTTACATGGAGAATGATGGAGAGAGGCATGATATGCAAGTCATGTACATTTTAGTTGATCCTTGATTAAGATCAAAACATTAATATTATATGTTTCTGATCACATCGTAGTGAACGATTTCCATATCTACATCCACCACGCAAAACCAATTTGAAGGTGTCACATAGGCATATGTAATACATATTTTATATGATATTAGGTGAATATTTGGATACAAGTTTGCACATTATTCATCTAACAAATTCTTTCCAATCCAAAACCCAAGCTAGTGTAAGAAGCATGCTATGTCACCTCTGATACCATTGTTGGTTTTTCGGGAAGGGGGCACAATGGGAAAACAATATTTCATCTATTTCTACTCTAGTCATTGGATAAATTTTAGCTATAAAAAATTGATGAATAAAAGACATAAGAAGGGATAAAGGTGATACCTTTTTGCATACTAGTTGTCCAACAACTAGATGTGTCTTATATTAGTGAACATGTTGTTCCAGATCTAGATCCAAAACATCCACCAAGAAATCCAAATAAATGAAAGGAAGAAGATCCAGAAAGACCACCAAAATGTTGTTTGGTTGTCATCTTGTAGGATAGTTTCTCTAAGCCTCTTCATGTGTGTCTACGCATCTACTTCATCCACATGGATGAGGGAGAACGTGGTGCACCACCTTGGTCCCCAAGTTAAAGAGGTATAAGATTTTCTCGACATGCCAATCACCCTGGAACTCCGTTTCTTCTCCTATTTTAAGCACAAGCCTTAAGAATTCTTTCTTTCCCTCCAAGAGAGATGTGATGGACAAATTGTCTCATAAGTTGTGTAAAAATGTTATGCCAAACCTTTTGGGAGGTACCCCCTTTATATGGGAGAGTCATGGTCTTGGATCAACCTAATTCCCATTCCTTTCCAATTTTTAATCCCAAAAATGGTTCAATGCTAAGAAACTCAGACTGGATTTTGATCCTCTGAAGAAATTTCCTGATCGGATGATCACAAGCCTTCATCTCCCAATCGCATTAGGTGATCATATGATCACCACAGTTTAGATCCAAATCTGAATTGGTTTCCAATTTTAGACCACCTATAACATTATAATTGCCAGATAAGGTTACTTATCGAAGTGATCATGTCAATACAATGGAAAACTTAGTCAACCATTTGATAATGAATTCATACATTGGCCCAATCATCTAATCTACTGATCAGACATTTGGTCACCCGATTGGAGGGTTAATTACCATTTTTATGATTCAAAACCTATCACATCCTAATTTTTGGAACCTACATAAGTGTGACAAACGCAATTTTCAATGTTTTCTAATCTCATATACATGACTTTGAGATTTTGGTGTATCCAAATGATCTTGGAATTTTCCATGAAGTTTATAATCATTTATTAGATATATGTTAATATTTTAGAATTTTTGGAGATCGTTTGAATAATTATAAAATTCAAATTGGCCAAAATTAATAGTTTTTGGAGATATTTTAATTAGATGGCTAACGTATTTATTTTTCAATGAAACTTGGTAGAAGAGTTGCTACGCTATGTTGAAGTGCAATATAAAATTTTAGACCAATAAGAGCTTGTTTGATGGTTCAAACAAATTATACAAGAACTATAGTCAAATTCAATTCAATGGTTCAAGTCATTTACATTATTTTGGTAAAACATTAATACTTTCATATCATGGGATTCCTTTGTCCAAATAAGGTGAAATTTTAATAAAGTATTTTGATTACCATTGTGATTTTTGGTAAATTTTGGAAATAGTTATTGATTTACAACTGTGGAGATATGATTTATGAATAGTGTTTGAAATCATGTTTAATGGTTGTTGTGGTTTGAAATACATTTGAAATTATTAAAAAAAGTTTAATAACATTATGAATCTTTTTGTGGATAAAATAATCAATGGAAGTTGATAATGAAATTATGTATATATACAAAAAAACACTTGGAAGGATACCTTGTTCTCCTCCCAACAAAGTAGATATGACTTTGTTTATCATGTTCTCCAATTAATGTGCTAGCATTTTTAGAAAATATTTTAATGAATTGAGTGAGAATAATATCATTTAGTGATGGGAGAAAGTTAAAGTGGGATTTATTTATTTTGAAAAGATGTTATGTGCAAGTTCTTTAAAAAAAGGTAATTAATATATGACATGTCTACTAAAAATGTTTACTTTGACTTGTACATGTGTTTTGATAATGTAAATAAATGTGAAAGTTATCAATATTCGTTTTACAAATTTATATTTTTGGAAAGGTTGAATGATTTTAATTATATATATTTTAAATATAGTCAAACTTGGGTAACAATTAGTTAAGGAATGTATCTAGAAGATAATAAATTTAAGAAAGATATATGTTCTCTAGTTTCTTAACCAACCAAATCAATTTTGGGTTAACAATACTATAAGGAAATCATGAAATTTCTTTGGTGATTAAGTATTAACGATAAAGAAATGACATCACCTCCATCCTAACATTAGTGGGGTTTAAGAAATAAAGCTATTATAATGGGGAGTCCAAGAACCAAAAAGAGAAAAGTTTGACCGTGATATGAGGAAGAAGTTTCGACGTGTGTAAAATATATATATAAAGATATGAGTAGATTGCAAAGAGAGAGTCTTATTTGTTTTAGAAATCATAAGTATCTACTTCCTCCCACATTGAATACATGATCCCCAAATAAAGGAAAAGTTCCATTTGAATAGGATTGTGGGCAACCCAAAATGGAAGTTGTAACTTTTGGATTTTTACCAAGGATTTGATAGAGGAGACGAGGCCTTTTGTCTTTATTTGTCGAGAAGGAAACATTCAGAAAAATAAAACAAGGGAAACTAGCAGTCATTTCACACTTTATGAATAATATAACAGTGCAGAATAGTTTGAATAATGATAGAATAGGATGAAAACCATAGTTCTCTATCAATGGAACATGTTATTAATATATGTAAAGCTGCAAGGATGTTTCAAAGTGGAAAACTTTAGCCTCTTAAAATGGAGAGAAGAGGAGACACTATTGCTTGGATTCACACCTCTAGGAAGAAATTACGGATCTAAGTAGATACCAAATACCATGGTGGATATGACAGGGAGCACACCATATCATCTAACACGTTGACCTGGAGAGAAATATGCCGCATATTTGATAACATCTCATTTTGTGAACTTGTTATATGAACACACCTTTTATGAATTTTTCAATCTATTTGAGTATCTTTGAAGAATATTTGGACATGAATTAATACCTTTAATTTATCCATACAGATCGCTACAAATACATCTCCATCACAACCACAATAACTACATGCGGACAACTATTCTGGCTACAACAGTTACATGGATGTATCGGTCGAGACACACATATGCTTAGTGTCACTACCCAGAACAACTATGCGTGATGGTCTCGTCTCATGTTAAGGTCTCAGATACAACAACACTGTCATGTCACAATAGTCTTCGTGACCAAAACCACCATCATGACAGCAACAATAGTCACAACTGTAACACTAGTAGCATGCGGGATGGGTGTAGTGACTGCTACACCTAGAATTAAGTCGGTGGGTGGTGCCTATAAATAGACCCTCAACTCCACACATCAAAGGGGAGAATCAAGAGTGGCAAAGTGTTTCCCAACATCAGTGCCATCCTCATTCACCTCCATTGATCTTGGATCTCAAAAGATGAAAGTTGTATGAGAGAGAAGATTTGACATCCTCTTCTTCGAAAGGAGTAGCCATCTTCCACGCCCATACAAGATCTAGATCTAAAGAAGTACAGTTGGTGTATTGCCATCTCCCTTCTCTTGATCTATTATCTCCCTCACATTGTATATCCTCCCTCTTCATTTATCTTGATGTATCTACACCTTTGTAACACAATTATGCTTCCTGTTAACTTGTGTGTCTAAACATCTTACTTGGGTTGGGAGTAGTCACTAAGGCTCTCCCAATATGTATATACTTACATCCCTTTGAATACATATATATGCTCCTAGAAAATATTATCTCCATACTCTTGTTGTTAATGCTTCACTTGCATGACTAGCTACCATCTTGTGATGTATGATTGTTAATGCCTTGAAAGAGTAGTATTAATGTTATCTAAGTATTACAAAGTTGCATGACTGAATGAAAATATTGAAATGCTAAAGCTAATGTCATATGGGTTGCTTTGTGATTGTTTCTTTTCCATCTCGAGAGAGAGACAACCTTATAATCTAGATCTATTCTAATCTCGAGAGAAAAGGGAATAGATATTCATGATGATTTCTTGTAATCTTGCTAAGGATATACAAAGCAGTGTGAGTATTATATGTTGGTGAGAGATCTTAGTAGGTGAAACCTAATCTAAGTTCACATTCATACCTTGGTTACATATTTCTTGTTTGATTTTGTTCTCTTCTTTTGATTTCTTTCCTTTTCTCTTATTGCTTTATTTGAAGTAATATTGTTCCTTAGGGAACACTATCTTAATATAACCCCTTTTGTTTGGTATATTTGAGTTTGCGGTTTTGTGTTCTTAACACTAACTAGCCTTGTCCCTATCATTTGAATTAGATCTACTACATTGGACCATGTATAATAGTTGTGTGGTCTTGAGTATTGAGTTATAAATCTAAGAGTCTGACTACTCTAGATCTGCTCAATTTTAGATGTGTGATTTAGGTCGGTCAACTTTTTCGCGCCATTGATGGGGACAAGGCAAAATGATACCATTGAGAACACGAGTCTACTCACTATATATTTGTGCCTCAAGCTTAGCAATAATATTGAGTGCATAATAACACTAAATCTGCTACATCTAGTTTGCTTTGAATATTTCATTTTACACGTGCAGTTTTCTAACTTGACTATGCAATCTATTTAGGTATCCTGAAGGGAAGAAGATTTAATCAACACCTCACCCTCTTTTTAAGACACCATGCCACCTCATAGAGATGGTAGCCTTACTAGGGAGGATCAAAATGCAAGAGTCCAACATAATCGTCCACCTCGAGAAACCAAAGAAGAATGGGAGGAATGTCACTCAGACACTCATCACCATGAGGAAGAAGATCATGATGAGAAAAGATAAGATGATCGTGAGGAGCGACGTGAAGAGGAGTGACACCATCATGAGAACCACCACATATGACATGGGAGAAATCATCATGACTGTGAATGTTAACACAATGATAGTGGGGAGGAAGATGATGAAGAAGATAAAACTCTTAGAGAGTTGGGTGCTACTAGAGCTAACGAATCGAGATGCCCAATTGTTATCCCACAATTCGATGCAGCCAACTTTGAGATAAAACCTGCCATCATCTCCATGATCCAGAACAAGCCTTTTCAAGGGAATTTGAAGAACGAGAATCCTTACCATCATCTTGACTCCTTCAAAAACATTTCTAACACCACCAAAATGAGGGGTGCATCAAGAAGTCATATATTGCAAGGGATTCATTTTCTCTCTAGAGGATAAAGCTATGGCTTGGTATCTTAATTTACCTCACCAGTCCATAGATGGATGGAGGCCCCTTGCTGATGCTTTCTTCACTAAATTTTTCCCCTTTGAGGAAACCATTTGAAATAGGAAAAAGATCATTTCCTTCATGCAAAAACTTGGAGAGAATCTTCATGATGCTTGGGAACAATATCAAGAGTATAAAAGGGATTGTCCTCACCACAACTACCATACAGGATTTTTGAGGACAATGTTTTACAATGGGCTAACTCCCACAGAGCAAACTTCTCTTAATGCATCCAGCAGGAGTGATTTTTTGGACTGAAGTCAAGCAGAACTATGAAGATCATAGACAACTTGGATGCACTACAAGTAGGCATGTATGAGATAAGTGATAGAGGCACAACCAAGAAGTATGGTTTTGAAGGTCCTTCATTTGAAGCCAAATCCCTACAAACTGTCACAACTCAAATTCAGAGGATTTCCACATATGTCAAACACCTAAAAGACACAGGAGGCAAGGGAAAGAAACCTATTGCGAAAGTCATGAAGTGTGTCACATGTGGTGAAGGAGGCCGCGGAATTGATAATTGTATCTATACATGATCGAAAGAAATTGAAGAAAGTGAAAGTGAAGAAGAAACAAAAAATGTCTCTTATGTAAATTTCAAACATCCAAATCATCCGGGATTCAATTATGGAAACAAAGACATTACCAAGAATTCTTATCAACTAGGTGGTTCATCTAATCCACCCCCCAGGTTTTGAGAAAAAAAGTGGACCAATTCAGTATCCCAGAACTACTAGCTATCAATAAAAAATGAACAATTATCAAGGTTAATATCAAACAAAAATATGAGCTATCAAAATCAAGGACAAAATCAAAGTCAAAATCAGACCAAGGATAACAACCAGCCTGATATGATCACTCAGTTGTTCAATATTATGAAAAGGCAAGCTTCGGTGAATGACCAAATTACTCAAAGCACCGTCAATAACACATGATTGTTAACCACAATTCAAACTCAGACGGTAGATATGCAAACTCATCAAAGAGATATTGGTCAATAGCTAGCCCATGTGGCAGAACTTATGAAGAATCCTCTAGGGAGATCCCATCAAACACAGAAACCTCAAAGATGGCTCTCTCCGGTCAAGGAATCTTATAGACAAAGAACAAGAAGAGATCCACCATGGAAAAGAAAAGATTGTCGATCCAAAAACTAAACTCATTGTTTAAGAGGAGGAATCTAAAAGGGAAGAGCCAGTAAAGGAATACAAGGCCACAAAACAAAGACAAAAAGAAGAAAGATGGAAAGGACGAGAAGTCAGATCCCACTGAAGAGATCATTACACAAAGAAATCCTTATGCACTGAGAGTCCCATTCCCCTACAAGTTAAACAAGGCTCAATTAAAGAAAGATATGAGAAGTTCATGGAGGCAGTAAAGAAGCTGCACCTAGATATTCTATTTCTAGATGTGATTGAGGAAATGCCTACCTATGCCAAATTCTTCAAGGAACTGATTATGAAGAGGAGGAGAGGTGATCACATTGAAATAGTACAACTAGACAAGATGCCAAGTGATTTTATGCAAGATATCATGCCAACAAAATAAAGAGACCCTGGCACATTTAGTATTCCTTTCAATGTTGGAGACAATGTAGAAAGAAATGGACTCGTTGACCTAGGAGCAAGTATGAGTCTTATGCCCCTTTCTTTAGTCCAATGGCTTGGACTGACAACATGGTATGAGAATTTAGCTTGCCGACCACACCTTTACAAAGCCTGTAGGAGCGGTAGAGGATGTCCCAATCCACGTCAAAAGATTTTTTATTCCTTGTGAATAGTGGTGATTGACACCGTCAATGATCCATCATTACCTATGATATTTAGAAAAACATTCCTCGCTACCGGGAGAGCCCTGATAGATGTCACGAAGGGAATTGTTACTCTCCATGTGGGCAATGATCACATCGATTCTCATGTACAAGATGCCATGAGAGGACCATCTTTGTTTGAGTCAGCCTATTTTATGGACAGTTATACTCAATATTACAAGGAAGTACAAGAAAAAAATGCCATAGTTGAACCTCTCATGCGAGTCTAAAATAATCCTAATCCCAATATAGAAAATCCTAAAGTGGTTGACATTTTGGATTACTTAAATCAACCTATGTAGGAGGGTTTTAGTGACAAAGAAGGTACAATAGAAACTGTGATGTATGCCTCACTGGAACAGACACCAAAAGAAAAAGCTACACCGCAGCTAAAACCTGAGCTGAAGCAACCAACCTGAAAGTTTGAAGTACAAATATCTCAATGACGAGGAGAGGAATTCGTTGATAGTTAATGCATGTCTGATAGATGAACAAATGGAAAATTGTTGTAGGAACTTAGACTGCAAAGGAAAGCTATAAGATATTATATGGAGGACATAAAGGGCCTCAACCCAGCATTGTGCATGCACAAAATCAATCCAAAGGAGATTGCTAAATCCCTAGTTCAGTCGTTAAGGAAATTAAATCAGATATTCAAAGAAGTTGTAAAAAGGGAAGTAATAAAACTACGTGATGCATGGATCATCTACCCCATTAGTAATAACAACTAGGTTAGATCGATCCACATTGTACCAAATAAGGGAGGGATGACTGTAGTGAAAGGAAGCAATGGGGATGAAGTAGCTACATGGATGGTTACCGGATGGAGCATGTGTATCGACTACCATAAGATCAATGTTGTAACAATAAAAGATCACTTCCCTCTGTCTTTCATCGACCAAGTTCTTGATGCCTTGCTGGAAAATCCTACTTCTATTCTCTCAATGGGTACTCATGGTTCTATCAAGTCCCAATTTACCCCGATGACCATGAAAAAACCACTTTTACCTATATCTACAAGACATACGCCTTCAGAAGAATGCATTTTGGATTATGCAATGCGACTTCTACTTTTTAAAGGTGTATGATATCCATGTTCTTGGGTATTTTGAAAGAAATAATGGAAGCATTCATGGACAACTTCTCAGTATATGGACCCAAATTTTACAGATGTATTGACACCTTGTCAAAGGTATTACAAAGATGTGAGGAGAAGCAACTTGTGCTTAATAGGGAAAAATTCCACTTTATGGTAATAGAAGTCATAGTACTAGGGCACAAAATTTTTGAGAATGGCATGGAAGTGGATAAGAGTAAGATAGAAGCTATATCAAAGTTACCACCACCAAAATCCATCACATGAGTTAGAAGTTTTCTGGGGCATGCTGGATACTACAGAAGATTTATAAAATATTTCTCAAAGGTTGCGAAGCTTGTGTCAAACATTCTTGTTAAAGAAGTGGATTTTGATTCCTCTGATAAATTCCTCGAAGCATTCAATTTCCTATTGAATGCCCTAACCACAACCCCGATACTTCAAGCACCTGATTGGGTATTGCCTTTTGAAATCATGTGTGATGCCAACGATTACGCCATCAGAGTTGTCCTAGGGCAAAGAAAAGATAAGAAGAACCACACGATCTATTGTGCTAGTAGAACTCTTAACGAAGATCAGATAAACTACACTACTATCGAGAAAGAGATGCTAGTGATGGGATTTTCCTTCGACAAGTTTAGATTCTACTTAATAGGGTCAAAGGTGAAGGTTTACACGTATCACGGGGCCATAAAGTATCTTATGTAGAAAAAGGACACAAAACTAAGACTATTGCGATGGGATTTTTTGCTACAAGATTTCAATCACAAAATCATTGACATGAAAGGAATGAAGAACATGGTGGCTGACCACTTGTCAAGAATAGTATTCAATGAAGAAAATTAGATACCAGTAAATGAAAATTACGCAAATGAGGCCTTGATAATGGATATGTTGGTTGAACCAAATCTACCTTAGTTTGCTAACATTTGTAATTATCTATCTTGTGAGAAATTGTCTCTCGAGATAACCTACAATAAGAAGAAGAAAAATTTGATATGATCTGAAGAATTATTACTGGAATGAGACCCAATTGTTTAAGAAATGTTCTGACAACTTATACTAACATTTTGTACTAGAAGAAGAGGTGCCTCAAATCCTCAAGGAATGTCATTACTCACTTTATGGAGGTCACCATGGAGGTAAAAGGACCACAACTAAGGTACTAGAGCCACACTTTTATTGGCTGACACTCTTCAAAGATTTGATGTGTTTTGTCAAGACCTATAAACAATGCTGGTTGGCTGAAAATATTACAAAAAGAGATGAGATGCCTATGTCTGACTAGATGGAAGTGGATATCTTTGATGTCTGGGGAGTGGATTATATGGGACCCTACCCTCCCTCCAAAGTAAAAAAGTACATTTTGGTCATGGTAGATTATGTCTCCAAGTGGGTAGAAGTTGTAGCATCGTCCACCTGTAACTCTAAGGCATTTGTGAGACTATTTGAGAAGACCATTTTTCCTAGATTTGGGGTTCCACACACCGTCATTAGCGATGGGGGATCCCATTTCATGGAAAAATAGTTTGAAGCATTGTTAAAGAAATATGGTGTGAAGCATAAAGTAGCTACACCATACCACCCCCAGATGTCAGGACAGGTCAAAGTTTCAAACCAAAAAATTAATGAGATATTAGAGAAAACCATTGACAGGACGCGTAAGGATTGGTCCATGAAGTTAGATGATACCCTGTGGGCATATAGAACTACTTATAAAATGTCAATAAGGACTACCCCTACCAGATGATCTATGAAAATTTGTGCCATTTTCCTATTGAACTAGAGCACAAGGCCCTTTAGGCCATCAAATTATTAAATATGGATCAGGACGGAGCTGGAAAGAAAATGTATCTACAACTTCATGAGTTTGAGGAACTGAGGCTACATGCCTATGAGAGTGCCCACATCTACAAGCAAAGAATAAAGGTGTGGCATGATGCCCACATAAAGCACAAGGATGTTTCTAAAGGAGATAAGGTTTCATTGTTCAATTCAAGAATCACACTTTTTATGGGGAAACGCAGCTCTAGATGGTGTGGTTCATTATCTATCGTCAAGATCTACCCACTGGGGTAATGGGGAACACCAGTGAAAAGACTGGTACTTTTAAGGTGAATGGGCATAGAGTCAAAAGATACTATGATGATGAAGCTTTTGTTAGAAGGAAGAAAATGGATTTAGAAGAGCCACCACTGGTACCAGCTGAAGAACCATGAGAAGAAAGAAATGAGAGTCAAGATAAAGACGCTAAGTTATAGCTTCTTGGGAGGCAACCCAAGAATTTACTTCTTTCTTTCATATTGCAAACTTTCCTACAGTTCCATCTAGTCTAAATGGTGTATATATTTAACTCTAAGCTTTCTCTCTCTAATTATCCTTTAATTCCTTTAAAATAGATAGTAAATTTTGAATTCCCATCTTTGTTATTTTATCCTCAATTGCTTTGATGATGTGTAAGAATGTTGCTTGGTTCAAAGCTCAAATTTTCACTCTTAAAGATCCTGGTATTGGTTGGAACACTTTCATAGTATTTTTCTCTCTACCACTTTTGATTGACTTGGTCGCAACACATAACACTTTGATTAAAATTAATGTTTCAGCCGAGACACTTTCACTGTGGTTTCGACCAAAATAGTGTTGGACTGATTGAAAGTGCCTCAACTGCTATGCTCGTAGTGGCTGAAACACTTAGCAACGTCTCGACTGCTATGTTCCCCAGTATAAAAGACACTCCTATGCATACTATAAACCTCTCACACTCTCTATTACTCTTGTGTGTGCGTCATGCTCTAACAAAGATTGACGGAGACTCCTTGTGCGATCGGACCTTGATGATGACCTAGTGTGCAGTTTGATCACCAACGCCACCCTTGTGCTTGACAGTGATGTTCTCGACTCACTGCTACTTTTTCTCGCCCCTTGCCACTGCTCTTTTTTGTGTAAGGTAACCTTCCAAACCCTACTTTTAAATCTTCACCATTTTTCTTTTTCCTCCACCTTCATCTTCCTCTCTCTGCCAGCTCTCGACCATGTTCTGACCATTGTCCTGATCAGCAGTCATAATTTTGTTCCTCCATTCTCAATCGAAACTGACTTTGTTCCGACCCTTCGCCTTCTAAAAAACCCTTTTTTGCGCAGACAAAACCCACAATTTTCTTCCCCTCGTTATTCAATTTCCCTTTGACAACAAGACGCATCACCTTCCTTTCTTCTCTCCCTTCACCTTTGGTCCCTCCCTGATCATCAATCTTTCCCCTTCTTTTTCTATTTCGAACTACTGTGTTTGTAGGTCTATTACGATGGAGTGTTGCGTTTGTAACCCATGTTTCATCCGTAACACCCATTTAGGCCGCTATGACCATAGCGGTCACGACACCTACTTACACCTTAACATTAAAATGTATAGGTCATAAAACTTGTCTTGATACTAGTCGTCACACTTTTGTGTGCATTTCAGCTGTGACATCTGTTTTTGTTGGAACACATGTTTCGACTGCTACACATGTTACAGTCAAAACACACTATATCATGGTTGGTCATAACACTAATCACCTACTTGCTTAATAAATGATTATACATAAATATATGATGTTATAATAATTTTCCCCTCCTATTCATAATACCTAACTCTGTAGATGATATAAAATTCTATTTCGACTACTACACATGAGACCAGTAGCAGTCAACACACTTTGGTATATCATGTGTGTCGACCGAGACAGATGGTACGTCTAAATATCTGACAAAATCTTATAGATGAAATTAACTAAATGTCAACCACCAGCCCTAACACCATGACCAGGAAGGAGGAAACCCTATAGAGAGCATAGGAGGCCTTGGAGTCAGTCACCAAGGTGTTGAATGACTACCCACACATGTCACCTTAGAAGAAGATCTAGTTGGAGTTATTAAAGAAGAAGTATGAGTACATAATAGCCCACAAGACACCACCAGAGATAGAGGAATCTGAGAGCGATGTAGAGACAGAGGCATCTGAATATGTCCCTGAATAGAAACGGAAACAAAACTGACAGTGCCAATGGAAGCTAGAACCAGGAAAATGAAGAAGATTGCGGGGGAGACATCGAAGAATCCAAGGCAGGAGGCTGAGCCACCTACACAAGAGGTGCATGAAATGGATGAGGAGGCACCTATAGAAGAGCTAGCAACATTCATGCCTAGAGACCGGACACATCTGTCTCCCTTTGATATGATGTTGAGGACCAAGATCTTCAATCCTACATGGTATATAGATGTCTAGGATTTCAAGAAGCTGGGAATCTACAATATGATTACTGAGTTCTTGGCTAAATCTAATCCACGCATCCTATGCACAGTAGAGGGTCCATCACTTACAAACCTGACATCCAAATTCATGTCATTGCTAGAGAAGATACCTATGAATGATGCAGAATGCAAAGACGTTGGAGGGGAGTTCAAGCAGGAGGTGAGGATGGGAGGCAAGAACCACTACATCGTTGAAGCCATCCTGAACTCCATCTTCACCAAAACTCAAGAGGAAGCTCAGGCTTGCTCACATGTTCCTAGTGAGAAAGAGTTTGTAGGCTACATCAGCCACAAAGTATGGAGAATGCTAACCGGGGAGCCAGAACACAACCTAAGGAATTCCAAGGTTTCACTCATCACTTCCTATTTTATCAGGGTGTTCAAAAGATAACGTCCGCCACTGTCTACATAAGGTCAGAGACAGGGGGTGTCTAAGGGAGACATGTTCCTGATATGGTCAATGCTGAGCGCAAAACCAGTAAACATCAACAGGATACTAACAGACAAGTTATCAACTAACGTGGGGCCAAAGGCTAAGAAGACAAAAGACTTATGCATGGGAGGGTAGATAGCATATATTGCATCTTACTATCTAAAGAAGGAGCAATTAAAAAAGTACAAGGCCACCGAGGGACACATGAAGATCAACATCAAGTCCCTAGTAAATGTTGGCATCCTAACCCAGAAGGGTTAGAAGTTCTTCTAGAAGCCAAGCAACTCAAAGTTGCTTTTGCCACTTCCAGAAATGGCATACTACACCGGTAATAAACTATGGCCAAGTACAGATGAAATAGACAAAATGCACTCAGGCACCATCAAGAGGGATGAAGATCCAGAGTCACCACGTTCATGCACAAAGAGGATGATCAACCAAAAGAGGAACTACAACAAAGGCCAGACAAGAGAAAGAAATTAGCATTCAGGAAATGCAAAGTTGAATCATCACACATTCTTTCAAGCTTAGAACAACTGCTCTTGGATCTTGAACAACATCACAAATATGAAGGAACCATAGATGTTGCAATCTCCCCTCCTATAACAAGAAATATAATAGTAGTATCAACTACTCAGATATATGACAAGATGGGTGCTCCAACTGTCTCATAAGTGCTTACTCTAGAGGCTAAGAGAGGAACCAACCATGGTCCTAAGTAAAGAAAACAATCAACACCTCCAGCAGACAATGCAACTCCTGTGATACCAGAAAAAACTATAACGAATACTAAATAAGAAGCAGACATAGCACAAGAAGAGGTGCAAGAAACATCTATGCAATCAACCCACCATGAACAACACTCCAACTCCTACGAGGAAGTCTACACAAACACGCCACCTCCACCAAGGACATCTGATCCAACAAGGGATACAACAACCATGATAAGAGAACAACTATGCCACCCACAATCTTTTGGTGAAGAAATCGGGTACAAGTTTGATGCCCTTTGTGAATAAACACAAAATTACTCGTCCATTAATACACTTATAACCTCTAGCCTACATAAACTAACAACACATGTGCTAAAAATCGATGAGTGGAATGTGTCACTCACAGAAGTCATAACCAATGTCTATCTCAATCAAAAAACAATGTTAAATACCATTCAAGCGATGGTAGTGGAGATGGAAGAACTCTGGAGAGAGTGAGAGGAGTTGCATAGAAGCATCGACAAAAAGTGACATCACCAAGATAGGGCCTTCAAATCCGTCCAAGAGGAGTATAAGAAACTCGAGGAGGAATGCTATGAGATGGAAGCCAAGCACCGACAACTAGAAGAATTACAGACAAAAAGGAAGGCTAGGCATGTTGTCAACCCTTCACCATCTTAAGCTTCTTCAAACCCATCCAAAGCCAAATAGTTGAAAGATGATGAAGCACTGAGCACAACACTATGAACTGAAGCACAGGTTGTGAGTCCACCATCTGAACCACTAGAAGAAGTACAAGCAACACCGGAGGAACCAACCACTGGAGGTGTGAGAAACAATGTACAAGAGTTCAATTTGAACTCCCGCCCAACAAAATATGAGACCATCTTAGAAGAGAAACTGAACAAATGCACCATCAGAGAGGAGGCTGCCAATTCTGATAAGTTAACATATGGGAAGATAACAACTTTAAATAAATTCCTTGATGAAATGAACATTGTCTTGGATATGCATGACATCTACCTCCAATAACCTGCACACAATGAACACAACAATGTTATATATGATGGCAATATGGTCACAACTTTAGTAGCACTAAATGAAGTAGTGCTTGAGTCACCATCAAAGGAAAACTAGCTCCTAGAGGAGTCCATTAAAGCATTCACCGCCAAGAATAAGATGCAAGTAGAGCAATGTGAGAATAAGACTATTGAAGAGCCTGATCACAAAACTTCTGCTACTCCATCCACAAATGCACATATGGCTGACGCATGAACATTTGAGGATGATGAAGGCAGCCTCACTTTGTTCTTTATCAATGAGCCAGCTAGAAAGAGACCCACCTACGGAACAAGAAGAGTTGGGTGCTTCTCCCCCTCTCTCATGCAAGATGGCAGGCATGGACACAACATCACTCTAGAATAACATGTAGGGATCTAGTTGTTCTGGCAGATGTGCTGGATGAGAACCTTCCAGGCACAGATATTTTATATCATAACAAAGGAAGGTATCTGACTAGGGAACACTTTAGAGGATCTTTCTGAAGAGAGCACATTTTTACAAGAAGTTATTTAAAGTGCTCTATGTGAAACTGCTTGAATAGTTCCTTCTCCCTAACAAAGTGTAACTCGTGTTCAATGGCACAACTCATCTGGAAGGGAAGCTATTTGATCAAAGGTTTATTGTTGAAGATGTCAAAGAATGACAACAGGTTGTGAATAGGGTAGAGACCCTATTTGTAACCATGCCAATGAGAACAATCTAGCACTGGGCTTTTATAGTTGTCAATCTATATGAGCATCACACCACAATGCATAATTGTTGTGCCACTGAGTTGGAAAACACTAACCCTAATCTATAAAAGGAAGGAAGACAGGGATATCCTAAAGGTACCATTGTGTCTACAATGTGTAATCCAACAGCAGTTGAATGCCACCAGGGAATCTGGAAACAATTCTCTATTTGTAAGAAGGTACTTTACAAAGTGGCAGGGATGGGTGATTTTTCTTTTATTGTGTTAAGAATGATGGCATCCATCAACAAGGGAATTTCAGTGGAAGACCTCTACAATGAA